>JAKOOJ010000008.1:38752500-41218750 GCA_022577455.1 Arizona elegans | reverse complement strand
ATAAAATATTTGCATATAAGCATACTACAGGCTATGTTCCATAACATTAATTTCATGTTAAGATTGGGAAGACTGTTTCCTCTTCTTCTGAAGATGTCATTCCCCAATTGTATTGCAAGTACTCAAAGCTGATTAAAACCTGCAGTAGTAATTGATATGCTAGGCCAGGGGTGTCAAACTGGCAGCCCACCGGCCAGATGCATCATGTGCAGGCCACACCCACCGCAGCTCTGCAAAGGGGAAAAATGTTGCGGAATGTCATGTGATGGCAACATACCGCAAGTTTGACACCCGTGTGCTAGGCAATACATATTGTATATGCATAGGCTGCAGCTGTATTAATAGAAGGGGTAGGCTCCATTAAACCAAAGTTGAGTTCACTAAGGACATAGCTACTCCTTTTTGTGCTGAGCTCAGCCTAAGTTTTCTGTTCCAGCTGCAGTAAAGAGGATATTTCACAATACAGACCACTTATGAAGATGAATGAGTTCACAACTTTACTATGCTTTACTAATTTAAACTGTTGTAATAAAATAACACGAATAATAATCAGAGGAACCAGGAGCATCAAAGCATTGGGATGAATAAGGGGAAGAAAAGATTTAAAGAGCACAGAAGGGAAAGTTCGAAAGGGTTATATTAATCTCCATTTACCAACATTTTATCATTGCCAAATATCTTTACCAAAAGCCAACGATTAAATTTCCTACTGAAATATTTAATTTTTAGTGTAAATATCGTTTTAAAGATACTCAAGCCTGTTGGGAAAACAAGGATTCTTTGAGTAGTTCTTTTGGAACGCATATTAGAAAAAGCCTTCAATCAGTTTAAGCTAGCCAGAGACTCAGTTTGAGTACTGCTGTGTACATCATCAAGGCTTTATATAAAGTGCACTTATACTGATTATGATAACCTCTCCGCTTGTTGTGTCTATTAAATTTCCATGGGAGTAAAAGCAAATCACATCAGAGGCTATCACACATTGCTGTAGGCTTTTACCTCTTGGATCCACTTCTATGTATATTTAATGAGGCATCATTAACTAATAAGCCTCTAATGAAAGACCAATTATGAGGAAACAGAGATCACAGAACTGGAAAAGACTCTGAAGATAATCTATTTCAACGATCCGCCTACTTGTCCTTTTTCCAATAGAGCCAAAAGGACTTTGGTCCAAATACTGTTACTACTAGTACAGCATTTGAAATTTTTGATTGGCTTCCAGGAGCAATCAGAAAAAATGCAAGCATTCTCACAAAGAGTGGCCAGTTTTCATGGACACATAGTCCTTGACTTATGATCACAATTGAGCCCAAAATTTCTGTTGCTAAGTGAGACATTTGTTAAGTGAGCTTTGCCCCATTTTGTGACCTTTCTTGTCACAATTGTTAAGTGAATCCCTGCTGTTGTTAAGTTAGTAACATAGTGGTTAAGTGAATCTGGATTCCCCATTGATTGCTTGTCAGAAGATTGCAAACGGGAATCACATGATCCCAGGACATTGCAACTGTCATAAATATAAGCCAGTTGCCAAGTTTCCGAATTTTGATCATGTGTCCATAGGGATGCTGCAACATTAGCAAGTTTGAAAAACAATCATAAATCAGTTTTTTCAGTGCTGTTTTAACTTTGCATAGTCACTAAACAAATGGTTGTAAGTTGAGGACCATCTGTGCTATCATTAAAATCTAGGCAAGTTGTCTCAAGTTGAAACCTTCTGGATGTACTGAATTCCAAGCCAACAGAAGAATGGAAGTTTTGAAGTCCAACATATTTAGAAGGAAAGGCTGCTATATAACTTTAGCCTAAGGTTTAAATCTATTGTTAGCTACGCAAACTGCTATCCAAGGAAAGTTATATAATGTTTAACAACAAATATAAGAATGAAGGTGAAATTGACAATAAGCTTACTTGGATTCAGATTGTTTCAATTATTTTAGAACCATTATTTTATGCTGCTTCATTTTTATTAATACAATTATATCCCACTGTATAGTAGTAGCATAAAGTCTAAAGCGTATATGAGATGTGTGACAATTGAAAAAAATTCTAAAATGTGTGTTGTGTTTACTGTCAGTGAAGAACATAGTCAATGTAAAATAAATATGTCATTAAACACAACTCTTGACAGTTGATTATAAAATTTGCAGGGTATGTTTTTGTTTGTACAAAAGGCAATACAAAAATGATCAATGCAATCTTTATGGCTTGTAGTTAAATATCTTCGTTTTGCTTCATTTGTTTCTTTCATCTTGTAATTCTAAATTCAAAAGATGATTTTCTAGTTTTTGTGTATCTACCCGATGCTTCATTAAGAATTTCCCATTCAGATGAAAGACAGGTATTTCATACTTGTATTTTTCAAGCCAGACTGAATGATTAGGTAGAGTTATATCTATTTCCTCCAAAGTAAACTGTAAAAACAAAAACAAATGGACAATAAAATAGCTAGCAGCCAAACATTAGAAAAGCACAGTAATAAATCATACTAAAAGATTTGAAGAGATCTCAATGAAAATCTATGTAGGTTGTGAAGCAATACTTATGTTGAAAAAACTGATTAGGTTTATTTCTTTCAGCAAGAATTTTTGAATGATTTGAATAAGAGGATTTGGGGACCCCAGTAAGGACTACTGCTACAGATAAAAATGTCGTGAGAAACAGTTTCCCAATTTGTCCACAGAGGCAATTAGATTACGAATTAACAAGTAATTTTGAAATTTGCCAGCAGTGTGATGAAAGACTGCATATAGTCTATATTTGCACAATAACTTGAACTGCAACCTAGTCAATCATATAGCCTAGCATGTTGGAAGAATGCAGCTCATAGGATTAGTTTATGTTGGAGTCTACTATGTGAGCTTAGGTTTGTGTTAATTCCCTGAATTGTATTGATTTAGTAAGTATGTTCTGTGAACATAATCATTCTTGGTCTTTTTTGTCAAGCATCCTAGATGAGTCACTTATAGAAAAGTTGCTTATTAGGCTGGGGAGATCTCAACTGCTTCCATTTGAGAAGACAAAAGACTTGTAAAATGGCAGTGGGGAATAAAACACCCTAATTAGATCTGATTTCAGATTGCTTTCTGGAATGATTTCATCTCCATGTTTGAGCCCTGTAGTTCAAACCTCCCAATATTATTCTAGGGCAAATCAGCGCTGTGTGGTTGGTCCAATAATCTTCTGGACCCATTATACATAGAAGGTATTATTTCCTGGAGGCCTTGGAGTATAAATAAAGAATAAAACAAATTCAGTGAGTTGAGTCTAGTAATTAAAGCAAACATTTGTCTTGAACTACATGTTGGCCAAGTTTTCAGTGCACAGTCAGATTTCTTCTCTTTTGCTATCATTCCAGTTTCAGAAAAACGTTACACTAACTCATTCCTTCTTAGCAAAGCACCAGTTTTAGCAAATTTCTAAATAGGAAAAAGAAACAATCAGACATTTTATAGGAAGGAAATCCCATTGATTGGGATTCTAACTGTATTTTTAGAAAAACAATAACTTCCAGGCTGTATAAGATAGCAACCCATCTTCTTTTTCAGTAACAGCTTTATCTGTATATTTGTTTTATCTTAACCATTTAAACGGACAAAATCAAATCCATGAAGATTTTGAGGCAATTATTTTGGTAGGAACTGTAATACGTAACACTGAATTATTTTACCACGAAATATTTCCATTTTTAGTACTTATGAAACGCTATTGATAACAAAGTATCTTGGTGATTTACAATAAAATGCGCTATCACAATTAAAACCAAAGATACTAAGAACGGTTAGAAACAAATAAAATAAACAATTAAGCATTGTTTATTTAAAAGATACATGCCAGGGCCTTTTTAAAGGCCAACAAAGGAGCTAAGTCTCTTAAGGGGTGTATTTCAAAAAAAAAGTAGGAAGGCAGCTCCAGAGAAGGATTAATGGAGATATAGCCAAAATAGCTAATGGTATCACATAGAAATTTATATTTCTATTTATAAATGTACCCTTGTACCCTATGGCTATCATTAAGTGTTGTACCTTATGATTATTGACAAATGTATCTTTTCTTTTTATGTACACTGAGAGCATATGCACCAAGACAAATTCCTTGTGTGTTCAATCACACTTGGCCAATAAAAAAAATCTATTCTATTCATATAATTTATATAGAATAATATAGAATTTATATTCTTCCAAGAAGCCTAAATCAAGGTATATGAGGCTTCCAAATCAATTTTTAAAACTCTGATGCAGGGTTTCCAAACCAAGATCATCATCATCTTCCCCACCTCAGAGGGGGATTTTCAAGAAGGTCAGTTAAATCTAAGGAGAAAATAGAGACAATATTTGGTGGAAAATTTACATGAGTTCTCTTTCCTAGAGTGTCCAATCTTTTTATTTACAACTATAACTAGGAATAAACTTGATTTATAAACCAGAAGGTGTAAAGAATTTGATGCATTTTACAGGAATCATGAAGTTTGTAACATATTATTAAAATAATGAGTGCTTGTAATAAATGTCTGTGTTAACCACTACGTGAAAAGATTTATATCACACCATACTTATCCATCATTATTTGTCTGTTGGTAGATTTTATTTATATGGTTCAACAAGAATGATTTACCCATAAGAAGTGTTGGATTATACATTTATACTAAGTATTAACATTTTTTGAAGGCAGCAATAGAAAAAGGATTTCACTGGAATAGGCTGTTTTTGGAAAAAAAGTATGGGAACTAATGCCCTATGTCAACTCTGAACCGAACCTGGCTGAAGCCGTCTTTTGCTGCCTTATAGTTGCCACGAACTCTGAAAGGGGGAAGGATGGGGGAAGTAGATAGACTGGCTTAACAGTCAAAACAAAAAGTTTTCTTGTGGGAACCAAGGTCATCCCAACAAGTGGCAGTTGAAGGAGGAGAGGAGTGACCAAGCAGCCTGACAGCTACTTTCATTGGACAATGTGACCAGTGACATCTGGGAAGGTCTCTTTTAATTAGGCTAAAACCGCGGGAACTTTTAGAGTTGGCTTTTCACTAGCTGTGCTGATATGATGTATCCAATAGACATGTTTTTGAAGAATCTACCTGCCTCATAGTGCTCCTTTTAGCGGATGCGTTACTCGTAATGCTGACACCCTAAAGCAAATTGGCAGCTGCCGCACAAGTATAATGTCCAGAAATAACATATTCTCTTTCAGCAGTTCTGGAGACCAACTAGACTAAAGGTAGACTTTGACTTATGACCATGATAATTTTATTGCACAAATTATAACTATCTATTGGGAAAGATGTGATTTCTTCCAGTCATCGCTGGACATTTATCCTACCTTCATAACTTAAGAATTGAGCTCCTTTGGGGACTAATCTTGGAAGCTACGATTTGATTCCATGAGAAGTATCAGAATCCCTGTGTAGGTTAAAAATTAATGTTCCTTCGTTTTGGTGCCTACAACACTGGATTATTTTGACAAATTTACCCATGGAAAGTTTATTATGGAATAATCTGTGTTGAAAAATACTTTTTTATTCTTTTAATAAGAAAGGAAAAATATAGACTTGATTAGTAGACTTACTCAATCTGTGGCATTCCCTACTAAGACTATACCCTGAATGAGTCAAGAGGAATGAAAAGGCCAGAAAGTTAACAAGATGCTCAAAAACAGGAAGAAAATTGAAAGAACAAAAGGCAGTGTGTGAAGTGGCGTAAGGATATGGCAGAAATAAGGATGATTTGCAGGGACAAAAAAGCTATGAAAAATTATACAAAATAGTATCGGAGTAAGTTAGTTTTCACTATGCTGCCTTTTCATTTCTTTCTTGGGCCTTTAATGTCTTTGGCCTAGTACTTTTTTAGTCCTTTTCTGTGTTTTGTATAACTTTGTTTACCCTGAAAAGGAATAGGAAGCATATAGAATAGTAGGGAAATCCATTTTTAAAAAATCTTGTAACATTCTTATAACATTATTACTTTATATTAATCCAGTTTTAGGAAAGCTATTTAAAAATGTCTGCTGAATTAAAAAAAACAAATGAATTATATCAGATTGTTTCTTGGCAGTTTATTCAATTCAAGCATTTTTAATATACTGTGTTTTGTGCAGATGATGTTCTGATGTTCCATAGCGGTAAGTGCAGTTTCTCAACCTTGGCATCCAACCTTGTGGATTTGTGTGGATTTCAACTCCCAGAATTCCCAAACACTGGGTTAGAAGTTTAAGAGAGGTTAAACATGTCTCCCAGTAATTCTTTGTTATGGGAAGCTGATGAAATTGATGTGTTTCCTTAACAGTGGCACAGGTTCTTCTGCACTGTGTCTCTAGTACAGGGGTGTCAAACTCACATCTGTCGAGAGTCAAGCCATCTCGACATAGCGTAGGGAGGGGAGTCACTGCAGATCCGTTGCTGACATGGGGAAACCCTACCAAATGAAGAAGTCTAAGAAGCGGGTTGCTGCGGCATTTTCTGGTGGTGGGGGGTATTACTGCTGACCTTAGCTGTGCAATATGGTGAAGGGCAGGAGTTAGTCCCGTGTCCGGAGGCAGCCAGTCACCCCGCGGCCGGAGCAGAGTAGGAAAGTGTCATCAACCGCTGTCCCAGAAGAGGGCGGCACCCGTAAGCAACGCCGATTGGCTATTAGTGCTCCCGCTTATTTTGAGTTTGCATAAAGAGCATTGGGAGGCAGCCGCTCCCAATGCCGACATTATCTTTATCATTAACGTTCGTATGTGACTACTCCAAGAAATGAAAAGTAAACCCGTTTACAACTTCGTTCTTTGCCTGCGAGTCGTGTTTTCAACGGTGCGATTCACCTTGAAGAGCAGAATACGACAACATCATCACGGCGGCATCACATGACGTATCGGGACTTTTCCCCGCTTTGCTAAACCGTGGCCAGTGCGTGATGCATCCGGCCCACAGGCGGGAGTTTTACAGCCCAGTTCTAGTATTTGAAATCTATCAAATCTAGAAAAATTGTAGATTTTTTCAGTCAACAATTGAACTAGGCTTTTATTTGCAATGAAGTGACAGGAAGAAGTAATATGGTCAAAAGTTGCTATTTTTACAATATAATTTTTCAGAATTCTACCCCTTTTAATAATTATCAAGATTATTAAATCTGAGGTTAAATTATCATGTGAATGCTATTGATTGTTTACCGACTATTAGCTTCTTTTTGCTAATGTAATATGGTAAATAATATAAATCAGCAAATGCCCTCTTATTAAATTTCAGTGTATAACTTCTCACCCAACCTTTTGCCAAATGCAGGCATACAGTACGTTCAGGCAACCCCATCATTTTCCAAAGATGGGTACTATCAGCAAGCATACAGATCATACTGATTTAAATCTACCGATATACTGATCAACGCCTGCAATAGTGTCATGTAAATATTGAAAACAATTGAAGAACCACTGTCCAGTGAGGAGCAATGCCATCAAATGGTACCATCTAAATGTGCTTGAGCTAAAGGAAAAGATTGATTGAAAAAAAGTGGCTACCCTTCCTAGCTTTTTTTAGGCAATGCACATAATTTCGTCAAACCACCAAGAAGCATGCAAAATCAATCAATCAATCAATCAATCAATCCTGTTGGTGGCACGCTTGGTGGCGCGCTCACATTTGCGAACTGGTAGCAAAGGTAAGTGAATTCCACCTCTGCAATACATTCATCTGCTTCTGCAAACAGGTATGTTCTGATCCCTTATTTTAAATGTTGTGTGTTTTGCTTAAGCAAAGGACTGTATTAACCTACCTTGTGTTTATACGGTTCAAGCATCATTTTGGCTTCTTCGCATAAAGGACAGGGATGCTTAAAGAGAAGGGGTGGGGAGAAGCAGACAGTAATGAAAAGTAGCACAGGCTACATAAAGCTTATTAACATGCTCTCAAACCATTTTTACAATATTTTTCAGCATCGGTTGACATTGGATTCTGTATCCTGGATTAAAGGGGAAGCACGAGAGAGGCGACATTGACAGAATTATCTATCCTATTGCAGAAGGCAACCCTGAAATAGGATAGATAACCTAACCCTGGAATATATCCTGGCAATCTTTTTTTCCATCATGTCCTTATAATGCTGACTTCCAAGGTCGTTCTGCTCTGTGCAATGGAAAAGTTGTTTTCTTTGAAAATGCCTTATTCCCCTATATTTGCCAGTCTTCTGAACCAATTCCTGGCTCAGACACCTAGATAGTCTACTCTAAACAGCAGCTCTCAGTGATGGCAGTTGAAGGGCTGCATAATGAAGGAGGAAAGAGATAGCCAGTTTTTTATTGGTTCATGGCACAACCTTTCCTACACCTCTCAGCTCTTCTTTTCAGTACAGATTTGGCAATTCTCTGGAATTGTGATAAATCCCTATCCAAAAGGAGCCTGATAATTCTGGCACAAGTGGTTTGTGAGGTGTATTCAAAGGTAGCCCAAATTTGAGTGGTACCAAGCTTCTTTAGAACACAGGTTTAATTATGCCAAAACCCTGTCCAAAAGTGACCCAACTATCCAATGTTTTCAGCTGGCTGGTAACAATTGCTAAGAGAAGAGGAATTTGTTTTTAATACAGCGTTTGTAAATAAAAACAGCATTATTTGCCAGCATCGTGCCTGTGGCAGAATACAGGTTGCCAGAATTATGTTGTCTAGTTTTCTGCCAATTCAAAGACCAGTGGGTAGAACTCAGGAAGAGCCCACAAGTGATTCATCATTGCTCTACAACAAGAATAAATGACATGAGGCAATACCATTTTTAAATTAGCTAATTCATGGGAAAAAAAGTGGCCAATGCTGACAGCCCTCAGTATCCTTTCTCACACTGCAAGAGTGTGAGAAGGTAAAGTCAAATATTTAGTGCATTCACTTATAGCACCTGTAACATAGAAGGTGCATACAAACACATTTCATTGAGCTCAATGAAGGGTACAAATAGAATTCAGGCTCTGCATTTAACTGCAGCTTCTTACTGTTTTTTTAAAGACAGATCCTATCCCACATATTATACAGTGGGATAAAAGTGCATGCTAAATATTTAATCCATATCTACATTTAGCTTGCAACACATTGGCAGGGAACCTGGAGTTCTATAGGTGTTGTTGAACTTCACGTTTCAGCAGTCTCATCCAGCATGGCTAATGATGATGCTAGCAGCATCTAGAAAACCCTAGGTTCCAGGGGTGGATTCTAATTTTTTTTACTACCGGTTCTGTGGGCGTGGCTTATTTTGTGGGCATGGCTTGATGGTCGTGTGAGAATTATTTAGGATTTAGCAGAAGTACTGGTCTACCAGGCTTTTAACTGCTTGCAGAGCTGTACCGATCTACCCATTTATTTTTGCAGGCACTGATCTACTCATGTATTTTGGCAGGCACTGGTCTACTCATGTATTTTGGCAGGCACTAATCTACTCATGTATTTTTGCAGGCACTGATCTACTCATGTATTTTGGCAGGTACTGGTCTACTCATGTATTGTGGCAGGCACTGGTCTACCCATTTATTTTTGCAGGCACTGTATTTTGAAAGGCACTGATCTACTCATGTATTTTTGAAGGCACTGATCTACTGGTGTATTTTTGCAGGCACCCGTCTACTCATTTGTTTTCCTTTAACACTGATCAGCTGTAGGGCGGCCTTTTGAAGCTCCGCGGCAAGAGTTTAAACAGTTTTTTTTCCTCTAGCCATCAGCTGGGACTCAGGAGGCAGCAATAGATTGGGGATGGGGCCAAATAAAAGGTAAGAATAATGCCGGGGGGGGCGGGGAGGCAGAATTGGTTCGGTGATGTCATATCGTCACCGCTACCAGCTCGAGGGAACTGGGCCAAACAGGGAACAACCCACCACTGCTAGGTTTCCATCCAATGAGACTTTCTCAGAAAAGAGTAAAAATGGAAGGTAGTTCTGGAGGACTAGGTAAGGAAAGAGAGATATTTTTTTCCTTGCCTCACCCACAGCTAACACTATTTTGTGTTTGACGACATAAGTCCAAGATGAAGGGACATAATAGCCTTCATGGACATGATTTCAGGTGAGGTTGAAACTCAGTTTCCTGGGTTATTCTCTCTCTGGAAGCAAATATAAGCCTAACAGGGCAGGAATGAAGTCCACAGATGGCAGAAGTCATCTTACCAACGGTTTATGTAATTCTTCAAAGTCAACATGCTCAAACGCTTTCCAGGTTAACACCAATATATGTTACCCTTATCACTTCTTGGATTCTATTCAGCCAGCTTCTAACTTTGAGCTAATGCAAGTAATTTAACTGCAAATAACTCACAAGAGACTATTTATGTTAATATTAATAAGACTATTAATTAACCTACCTTTCCCTAAAAGAGTCTGGGTCACTTTGAAAAGGGCCTTTGGATTGACCTGTACATATGCGAAAAGGACAGAGGAGAAATTTTTGCTTCACCACAAGATGTAGCCATGGACTTAGGACAATATTGTGTTCAGTTAGATTTACTCCTTGCCATGCACCAGCATCGCTCTAAGTATCTCCTCTAGCACTTTATTTCCAAGTGCTCTTCAGAGAATAAAGGAACTTCTGAGACTGGCATTCAGGGAGACAATCTTTAGAAGCAATCCTATCAAGAGCTTTTTTATCCCTATATTCCAAAGTTCAACTAGGCTCCACCCTGGCAAAACCTAGCTTTAGATTGTTGGGACACTTCCCCTACTTCCATCTGGAAGCCATTTAGATTTATCAGACGCACCTTCAATGCTGCATGTGTTTGGATCATTTTAACCTATTCTGAACTTTCCATGTCCATGCAGTATATCAGGGGTATCAAACTCAAGGTGCTTAGATATGGCCCACGGGGCCGCCCTGGAAACAGCGAAGGACTGGCCTGTGATGCCTCTGCCAGTAAAAATGGATCTCGGGAGGGCCGCTCCATTTTCGCTGGCAGAGGCCTGCAGGAGGATCACCCAAGCCCTGCCCGGGCTACCACAAGTGTCCCCGACACGAGTGACATCGAGCTGGCCACGCCTACCCAGCCCGAAGTCAAACACAACCCTGATGCAGCCCTCAATGAAATCGATTTTGATGCCCCTGCAGTACATCAAAGCCAGCATGAACTACATAGTGCAGGACAAAGAAAAGTTGCCTTTTCTCAAGTGAGATTATCAGTCCTTTCACAAAGTTTATGTGCCAGAAGAATCTAGACTGATATTTTGTCAGGTTCATTATCTCCATTCTATTCACACAATTCTAAGTCAATGCAACATTGCATTCCAGGAACACTGATATACGCAGAAAAATCTTCTCCAAGAGTACTAATTTTAGAGATAAAATTCTTAGCCTCCTGCTGTAAGGCAATACCCCTTTAGAGAACTATCAAGTACTCTCTTGCAATTTTGCAAGAGAACAAACATACCTTCTGGGCATCCACAAT
Organism: Arizona elegans; assembly: GCA_022577455.1. Classification (NCBI taxonomy): domain Eukaryota; kingdom Metazoa; phylum Chordata; class Lepidosauria; order Squamata; family Colubridae; genus Arizona; species Arizona elegans. The sequence continues at coordinate 41,207,370 of JAKOOJ010000008.1, read as the reverse complement.
TCTTTCTGTGCATTCTTTGTAGCATAATTTTTCTATTTACTTAAAAACGTAATTGAACTGGATAGAATGGATCCAAAATGAGAATATTACATTAAGATAATAAAAGAAGCCTGCATTTTAGTCTGTCTAAGGAACTAAGCTTTTCTACTTTTTGGGCAATTTTTAACATTTTTTGCAGAAATGTTTATTTAATAAAACAAGCCTGCATGTAAAATGTAATTCATTCTTTTTTTTTTCTTTCTTTCTTCTTTCTTTCTTTCTCTTTCTTTCTTCCTTCCTTTCCTTCCTTCCTCTTTCTTTCTTTCTTTCTTTCTTTCTTTCTTTCTTTCTCTCTTTCTTTCTCTTTCTCTCTCTCTGTCTCTGTCTCTCTCTTTTTCTCTATCATACATCTACTAGATAACGCTTCCTCATCCTATTTTTTTTTTTTTTACAATAGCAATTCTATGAAGTAGATTGGGCTGAAAAAGAGTGACTGGCCCCAAGGAGTCCCCTAAACAAGCTTTGGTGCTGACTGAATTTCAGACTGCTAAGACTCAGCATGTGCTATAGCTAAGGCTTTGCATTTTTCATAGTTAACAATTATTCCTTTCCCCATCATATTATTATTCTTCATTTCTTTTCTATTTAGAGTATAGGCCACATAGATAACTAGCACTGAAACAACTTTGTTATATTACAATCACATGTAAGAATAAAAATTTAGCTCGACTTGCCTGAATCATATCAGCTAAATAAAATAGGCTGAAATCCAATTACATTTGGCATATTTCTTCCCCTTCTTTTAAAAATGTTTATTTCTGAACAGAAACATTTGTCTTAAAATGAACTGAATTGAGATATTAATTCCGTTATTAAGGTTCATTAACTAATACTGTAAGCAATCAATATATTTCTTCATTGTGGGAGGTGTAAATCCAATGGCATAAGGGGGCAGTGATGTCTAGATAATTAAATATTTACTTCTTGCCCTTCTTTGCCTTTCTCCCTGTTGGTAATCTGTGGTCACTTCCATCTCCCTTTCTTCCCAAACATACAGACACCACATGCTGTTTGATGCTCTACTCAATAGGATGTAGTTAGCTAGGTGCTAGACTTTGCAAGTATCTATAAGGTATTTCATGTAAATAAATCTGGCTTCCCTTGTAGCTATTCAACTTGCTTCAATAATCACTCAGATTTCTACTCACACAAATACCCAAAATGCGATATATATATCTCAGAGCTTGAAATCGTTCACATCTGAAACCAAAAATGGGTACATGAGAACATGCCAGGGCATTAGCAAAGTCTGCAATCCTTCAAATCAAACTCAAGCTATGAGTTATATATACATTTTGAGGGAGATTGCTAAAATCAAAGGGCCACAGTGGCTGAAGGGCAGGGACTGTAGGGTTTGCATCATTCCAATTCCAAGAAAGGAGGAGCACAGCCAACCAGAGGTATAGTCTGCCCGTCATTCTCTTGGAATTTTATTCATTATATGGAATGAACACACCAGAAGGATCAACCAATGCTGAAAGTCTAAGAAATCATCCATAATAGGGATTGGCCTATTGGGAGAAAGCAGGGAAGGCTATGCTCCACTTGTACCCCGGCATGTTCTAAAACACAGTCCTAATCATGTGCATAATCATATGTGAACTTGACTTAGTAATATGTGGGCATATTTGGCTACTGAGACCAGCTGTTACCATTAGGAAATGAAAGAACTGTCTGAGAGAATAGATGAAGGATCACAGTGGCACATCATTCGCTTCCAGCTACTCTCTGATCTTGGAAGCTACACTTGGCGGTCCACAAGATTTGTCCCACATTTTCTAAACTAGCATCTCCTGGACAATGCTACATTCAGCTACATGTTACATTCAGCTATCACTCCATTGGCTTCTATAGGTAAAAGAGGGAAACACATATGATATCCTTTGACTCAGGGAGAAATACATTTGTTTATTTATGGTAAATTATCTTGGGTTGGTCCAGTTTCTGAGGGGATAAATCCAATTTTTTAAAAAAGAAACCAAGAAATACAGCATAAGGGTAACTTTGTTACTGAACTTCCTAATAATCAACCTAAAGTACAAGTGCCATTTATTTAAGAACCATAACTCAGTACTAGAGCTACGGCCCCTATACAGACTGACCTTATACTGACGAATCCAGGCTCAGTCAAACTATGGAGTAGTAATTCAATAAGACCCTTGAGATCTTGGAATACAATAATCAATCATACAAAGCATACAAACATTATACAATGTTTTGTATAATGGACTATATACAGCAACTTCATATGATCAGTTAGGCATGAAATGGACATGAGGACTCTCTCTGTTATATTGTTCAATCTCAGCTCCCATTTTTGCAAGCATAGGCATGTCTGTAGTGATGGAATCTGATGTACAAAAATATTTTGAGAACCCCAGTTGGTCTGCTTCTGAGATAAGCCTGGTATTGTTGAAAGTATTCTACTAGTAATAATCTTGCTACTGCCAGAAAACAGTTAACATTCTCCTATTTTTATTCTTCCAAGCTACGGTTGCAGGATTCTCTCTAAGTGTTTCTCAATCTTAGCAGGGGTCCCCAAACTTGGCAGTTTTAAGACTTGTGGACTTCAACTCCCAGAATTCTGGGAGTTGAAGTCCACAAGTCTTAAAGCTGCCAAGTTTGAAGACCTCTGATCTTAGCCATTGTAAGACATGTGGACTTTAACTCCCCAAATCCCCTAGTCAGCTGGTTAAATGAATTCTGAGAGTTGAAGCCTGCACATTTTAAAATGGCTAAGATTGAGAAACACTGCTCTATGGTAAAACAATGAGCCAGAGCTGCCAATGGAGGTTTGCATTCAATTTCAACACTGTTGTTTTAAATTTGCATTTGAGGCCATCCTATTTGGTTTACTTGATCAACTAGTATTTACCTTGGTGAACAACGTTAACACTGGTAGTTTAGCACTGGCTTCACACAACATCCTTTGAAGTGGTTTTGAATAATTTGTGAGATGCAAGGTCCAACTTTGAAGCCACAGCATCTTTGCCCTGTTGAAACAATAAAATATTTCTCTAATTGCACACGATACATTTTAATTACCAATCATAAGTTATGTATCAGTAGACAGTTCCATGCATGAGTGATGCTCAAGGAACTGTGTAAAATAAAAATGCAAATGTATATTATTTTCCCAACACTTGTGGCGAGTGGGGAATGTTTATTATTGAATAAGCAGAATTTAAATTTATGATTACATTTTTCTTGCTTTAGGGCTTGCTTTAAATTCACTAACAAACCACAATGATATAAACATATTGCTCTATTTCAAGCAAAAACAAAACAAGACTTAGCCATTATTAGCAGAATAAAAAGAGCTCTATCTAGAACCTCTCTTAATCTAACCATATTGCTTTACATACAGTTCTGGTAATTCTTCAGAATGACTCCAATGAACAGCTGCTTTTATATTTCACTGAAATACAAATCATGTACAGCTAGTTCTCGACTTACAACCACAATTGAGCTCAAAATTTATGTTGCTAAGTGAGACATTTGTGAAGTGAGTTTTGCCCTATTTTACAACCTTTCTTACCACGGCTGTTAAGTGAATCACTGCAGTTGTTAGTAACATGGTTGTTAAGTAAATCTGGCTTTCCCATTGAATTTCCTTATCAGCAGATCCCAAAAGGTGATTACATGATCCTGGGATACTCCAACCATCTTAGATATGAGTCAGTTGCCAAGTGTCTCAATTTTGATCATGTGACTATAGAGATGCTCCAACGGTCATAAGTGTAAAAAACGGACATAAGTCATTTTTTTTCAGTGCCGCTGTAACTTTGAATGATCACTAAATGAACTGTTGTACATCAAGAACTACCTATATGGCAAGTAGTAAAAAAAAAAAACCCACCACAGACTAGATGAAATTACTCTGTAATATTACTTAAAAACATGAAGATAACATTGTGGGTGAGGAAGCATCAGTTACTTAATGTATGAAAATATTTATTGTTGGCTCGTTTAAATGTTTTTTTTTAAACTATGTATCTGAAATCAAACATGAAACTACACTTTATAAAGACTATAATTATAGTCCAAAAGAATTATATTCATTTGCCGTGCAATTCCGTAGATATCTGCCTTGAAATAAGTTCCAGTAAAGAAGACTTTCCTCTAAGGAAATGTATGTAAGACTTCAATCTTACAGGGCAATCTTATTTATTCCTTTGTTTATGTGCTGCTTCCCACATTTAGAAGAAATATCTTGAAACAATCTATTTTATGCCTCTCTGTTTGGATGTAAGTCACAGTTTGTCTATTGGGACATAAATCTTAACAGATATATTTAAGATTGCAACATTTTGCAGCCATTCATTTTAGTGGGCCTAGTCTCTCACTTCAACTGAGATTTCTATCCTCCCTCTCTTTTATTTTGAAACTCACATTTAAAGCACGTCTAATTCTGTGATGGATTATGGCCTATGTCTACCTATCTACAGTTTGATTACACTATTGATAATCACCACCGTACAATACAATCTGTAACGTGGATAAATCTAGTTATACATCTGGTTTGTATTGACACTGGAATCACAAATGAAATGGATAGGATTGGTGAACAGATTATTAGAACTGTGGATCATGTTAAATTATAGTCCAATTACTCACTGCTGTTTCTCTTCTATCTTGTATGATATATTGTGATGTCTTTCTCTCACACACACATCATTTTCAAGGGTTTTTACGGAGAGGTCAGTTTCCTTAGAGGAAATGCCTAATGATTTATATTTCTTTATATAACATTTACATATACATTCAGGTGACTATAAAATGAGGATTTGCATAATAAGAAAGAGTAAAAAAGATTAATTCTTCTTGAAAGGGACGAAAATACCAGAATACATCAGCAACTAAATCTGTTCTTTAATAGCATGGGGCTCCCCTTGAAGAGCACCCGGAGGCTCCAGCTGGTCCAGAATGCAGCAGCGCGGGTAGTGATGGGAGCAACATGGCGCTCCCATGTAACACCGCTCCTGCGCGAGCTGCACTGGCTCCCGGTGGTCTTCCGGGTGCGCTTCAAGGTGTTGGTTATCACCTTTAAAGCGCTCCATGGCATAGGGCCTAGCTATCTCCGAGACCGCCTGCTGCTACCAACGACCTCCCATCGACCCGTGCGCTCCCACAGAGAGGGCCTCCTCAGGGTGCCATCAGCCAAACAATGTAGGCTGGTGGCCCCCAGGGGGAGGGCCTTCTCTGTGGGGGCTCCCACTCTCTGGAATCAGTTGCCCCCGGAGATAAGGAGAATCCATGACCTCAATGCCTTCCGTCGTTCCCTGAAAACCCATCTTTTCCAGCAAGCCGGGTTGGCTTAGAAGAAATTTTTAAATTTTAAATTTTTTAATTAGTTTGTTATTCTTAACTTTCGGGCCAAATCTATATATATTTTTAAATGTTTTAATATTTGTATTCTATGTTTTTTATCTTGGCTGTACACCGCCCTGAGTCCTCAGGGAGAAGGGCGGTATATAAATTGGAAATTAAATTAAATTAAATTAAATTAAATTAAATTAAGCATTACCACTACATAAGAACACTTGGAGTCAAGAATTACAGGAGTCCCATAATATATCTTGATCAGCCTCCATATCAATGTTCTTTAGTTACAAAGATCAATATTCTGTGCCCAGTTGCTGTTCTACAACACTTTGATATCTTTCTAATTGCACAATTTAGCCACATTTAATAATGAGCTATACATATTAACAGTCTTCCCTAAAAAAAATACCTTTATTGGAAGAGAAATTTCTCATAAATGTTTGGTCCTCAAGGGTGAGGTAGGCCAAATAAAATAAATAAAATTCAAGAAATTAAAATAGATTGGATACATGGCATTACTAAAAGAATATTAAGAACTAATTAATTTTAGTTTATTTAAGATGTTGGACAGAAATAAAATTATAATGAGACATCATTGTAAGGGTAAAAATTAAACTGCAGTATAATTCTTCTTTATAGTGTTAGTAGACTAAATGTGACTCTTTAACCATCTGACATTTGGTGAGACAATTTTTTAAAAGTTGAAATCTTTTACTGCTTTGGCAATGGCTTTAGACACACAAAAACCAACTTTAGGCAGTTCCCCAAAATCCCAATACACAACCAAGCTACATAGAAATTCATATTAAACACAATGGTTACAAGAATATGATGAGTTTGAAAAAAGGGCCTATGAAGCAAGCAAGAAAAGAAACTTCTAGGAAGAAAGTTGAAAGAGAAAACACAGACAAAAACACAAAAGTGGAGGAACAAAAAATGAAGACCATAGAAAACTAGACAGTAATAACAAAGAAATGACTTTGCCACCATCAAGGATTTTCACCTTGGGTTTGGCTTGTAACCAAAGGCGGATAGGAGTACTACGTGGAAACGCAATCTCTCTCTCTCTCTTTCCCTCCACTGAGAGTATCTTAGTTTTGGAATTCTTTCTTCAGAGATACATGTGGAAGAGTGATAATATAAACTTCATAGTCAGGCAAAAGTAATTTTATTTACCTGGGCAGATTGAATATATTGGAAGTTTATTATTACAGATCTTAGTCTTTGTTTGGTATTCACTTTCAGTAGGATTTTTTAGTATTTTCATTATGCATCACTCTGAAATCCAAAAAGAATATAAGTGGGGGATATAGAAACATTTAAATAGGCAAATAAAGCAGAATAAAATGCAGGTCATAAGTTTCCATGCAAGTAAGAGCTTTTATAAAAGCATTGGAAGGTTGAAAGCAAAACCAGAACAACAATGATAGATTATAAGTAATTATAAATGAAAAGGAACAATAGCTCTTCATGTAGATTATTCGACTCAGCCTTGAACTGCCTCTTATCACATGATCTTCAGGGTCTGTTTTACACAAATGTTAGATACAATTATCTTCGACTTAAGTGTGATGAACCACAGCACAGCTATGTCTCCAAGCTGCTCTAAGATGATTTGCGGCAATTTCATATAGTTCATCATTTCATTGAAAAGGGGGGAGGGGGTGGCGGCAGGGAAAACAGAGGTTGTACTAGCACTGGTGTATTTATTGATTCATAGACTGCCTTTCAATTCACATTTAATACTGATGGCAGCTATAGAAACCAGTTTTGACTGCTCATCTAAAGAGAGAGATCAACTGCAACACCTTAGAATAAACTGGGCACCCTCTAGTAGCATGGACATCAATTCCTAGAATTCCTCTACTGTTATGCAATCTGGGTAAAAATTCTGGGAGTTGAAATTCCAGACATCTGGATGTTTTCCAGGTTGGGAAAAATGTCTTCCTGGCTATCATCTGGATCTTGGGAACATAACTGTGTTCTATATAAGCATGGAGACGTAATATAATTCTAGGAAAAACATGCAGATATATTTTTAAAAAACCCTGCAGTGTATTAATTGCAAAAGAAACCAACTGTGAAGAAAGACTCTTAATACTTAAGAGTACCAAGTAAGAATTATTTTACTAGTTTAACATAAGTATCATTTAACCTTGTTTTATAAGGTACTTTCAATCGTAATTCTGAATATATATGGATAAAGTGTGTTATAAATCTCAATTACCATAAAACAACACCTGTAGGGGCTGCTGGCATCTTTTTCTCATTTATCATTTTGGAAAACAACCATAGTATTCATCATACAAACATAATATAGAATGGTGAAAAAAACTTTTGGCCAGTGCTATATTCCAGGATGAAGAGCAAAGCAATAAATCCCCTTTTATATTATTAAATAAGAACAGCCAAGTACAATTTAGATGAATTAATTATCTGTAATGTTAAGAGATAAATATGTCTTAATTTCTCAGTTGCCCATTTTTAATTAGGATTTTTTAAAAAAAACCACATTTCCAGAGCTACAAACTAATGGCTGTAAGAGCTCTAAATACAAATGATAAAAATAAAGATGTCCCCAATTCAAGCTTGATCCATGATGACAGCAGCTCTGCTGTTTTCTTGGCAGCACAATAGATGCAGTTTGACACTCTTTTTCAAAGGTGTTTCCTGACTTTTCTTTCTAGTCGGTAGCTCTGGAGAAGCTTCTGATATAAGCCAGGTGTGTATAGGACCTACCAGCTGGTGAAGTGTGGCATATTTACCAATCACCTTATTAATTACAATGGCTGGGATTGGGCAAAAATTTATTTCTTTTTTATAAAATCTTATCTGTATTGCTACAGCCAAAAACTTGACTGGTAGATCAACTATTTGAAATGCATATTAATAACAGGTGAAGTACACAGAAGCTATCAGATAAGATAAACATAAGTTCACTTAAAAGATTTCATCAATTCAAGTCATAGCATTTGTTTCTTACCCAATTCTTTCTCAAATTATCAATTCCATATTTTTGAGGTAACATCAGAAACATGGAAATTAACCAGAAAAACAAAAAGGAATTATTCTACCGTATCTCGTACATAATGGACATCAATAAAGGCATAGGTACATGGGAAGGATGTTAACTGAACAGAAGCAGACCAAAGGCTATGGGCTGTTTTTGTCCAAGGATAAACGTTAGACAAAACAAAAGAATAACTATTAGAGCCTACTGAGTAGCATTAATCACTCCAGAAAAATAACCATCTTATATATAGTTTAAAATGTAAGGTCTGCATGTGTTTATCAGCATGTGTGTGCCTGGTTTTATATATATTAGGATCAAATTGTGATCTTATAAAGCAGTGTTTCCCAAACTTGGCAACTTTAAAATGTGGGGACTTTGATTCCCAGAATTTTCCAGCAGCATATAAAGCAACCTCCACTGAAGAAAAAATGTTCAAAGGAGGAGCAGGCATCCTCAAAACTTTATCTGGCTTACTGCAAGATAAAAACATGATCATGATTCTGATCCTGGTTTCAGTAGAATTCCTAGGATGAAATGACAAGCTATGATCAATTAAAATAGAATGAATGCTTAGAATCTGCTCTTCCAGGATATGCTGAAAGAGGATGGGAGGAGCAGAGTGCAGACTTGTGCAATTAATGATAAAACATAGTTTAAAACCAGAACAGACAACTGAAACCAAAACAGTTAGATACAGGCAATCCTTGACTTATAACCATAATTGAGCCTGGCAATTATAACCATAATTATATAAGTCATGATGGACACAAAGTGAATCCATCACATGACTGAACCCAATTTTATGACCTTTGTAGCAGTGGTTATTAAATGAACACTGCAGTCATTAAATGAACCCATTGTTTGCAATGGCGTCCCCCCCGCCCCGAAAATCAAAGTAAATGCTGGTTCCTGGAAAAAAAAACATTATAAATTGCATCCATGTGACCCATTGCAAACAATCATAAATGCAGGTTACCCAAAATGTAAGTCACGTGATTGAGAGACAAACATTGTAACTTCAGAACCGAGTCATGAGTAGCTGTTTGGGGGTGTCCATCACAACTTTAAACAGTCACTAAACAAGTAGTTGTAAGTTGAGAAATATCTGTATAAGTTGTCCATCCTTAGTCTAGTGTTATATTTGAATTAAGTTCATAAACAGTATAAATGAACTAAAATGCTTTTTTGATACCCTGAAGAATTGTAATCTAAAACATGAGAATTAAAATCCTATTTATTGCCATCTGATCATGAAGCAGCACAGTTTTCTTTTCCAATACTATGGCTCTTTCCTCTTCCAGAGAATGAAATAAGAAATTTCAGTCAAATATTACATAGCAGAAATGACATTCACTATATCTATACCCAATCACTACTGAATGTGCATAGATGCTACTATAAGCAAACATCATTTGAACAAGAACAAATATCCTTAGTTATGTGCACATTATACAAAATACTATTGGGAAATGGAGTTTACCCTATACCAGGGGTATCAAACTGGCGGCCTGCGGGCTGGAAGTGTCACGTATAGGCAACGCCCACCCCAGCTCTGCAAAAGGAAAAAAATATTGTGATACGTCATGTGATGGCAACATGACGCGGTAAGTTTGATATCCATGCCCTATACTGATTATTGCTGTATTTGGCCTGTAAAAACGTGGATGGAAACAAGTTTTTTTTTATTTTCTAACTTTACAGATGTCATAAGATTGATAAACGTGTTATGGAAATACAAATTCTTCTTTTCAGGATAGCCCTCTTAATGACTGAGTAAGACAAAAGTTTATACTACTAAGACTGTAATAGATAAGAGTATTGGAGCTGAATCAATTTGGGGTTCAGCAAAGTTTGGAGCATTAATGGAAGACACCATACTATATTTATTTCTACTTCAAGGTCATGATAGTTAGATATAATACAATCAAATATAAAATGTTAAAAAAAAGAATAGAAAGTTCTTCATTGGAGCAATTAAAAGGATCATTTATCGTACAATGATCAGTTGATCTATTCATGGTTCATAGCAAGAAAAACAGTGATATAATACATAATGATTTACTATAATTGAAAGAATAAAAATTAAAATATTCCATGAATTTAAGCATAGAATTATTAATCTATTATACAGATCCTCTATTTTACATGCTAGCTCCTCTTTTCCTGAATAATAAATCAGAAGCACATTGTCTAAACTTCTCTACAATTATTTTAATCATTCTGCTCAGTCCTACTTCTGCAGCTCAGAACTTCCTCTTCTTGGAAAGATTAACTTCTACTTTCCTTTAGCACATCTGAAAGATTATAATTTTGCTGAGATATGTGACCTTCTTAGTCAACTGCCCTACCCACAGACACACACACATACTCCCATACTCACTCCTTGAAATTTAAAATATGGTTGGTATTTCATATCAAAATTTAAAAATCAATTTTATCTTTTCAGAAAGAGAATGTATAGGCACCGTAACTTCTAATACTACCGTGCAAAAAAAAAAAAGTTATTGGTTGTAGCTGGTCTCATAAATTATATTTTAATTGGTTACCAGCACTTAAATCATGGCTTTCCATTTCAGATATCTCAGGAAACTATCTGTAGCAAGATGGGGCTAATGAGGGATAAAAAGAAGGGCCATGCAGTCTAATAAATCATGAATATTATACCTACACTTGGCTACAATTTTTCTTATTTCATCATCAACCCATCTTATTGTGACTCCCAAATCTGCTTTGGAAGCAAGGCAGCATGTTCTTTAGCCAGACCAATCCACAATTCTTAATTTATTCCCCACAACTCTGAACTGAGAACTTGATTATTTTTTCTGTTCAAGGGCTGCTCCTACCATGAAATACAGTAAATAGCTGCTTTTCTCTCTTTGCACTTTTCTCTTTATTTTGTTTTTCTATATTTTTCTATGTTTTTATCTTATAATAAAACTTGATAAATTTTTTTGAAATGAAATACGAAATAGAGTACGATGATTGCGGCAGGTAGCAGATTCTGAAAGAACAGTGAATTGTTATTTGGTATCATTGTAACATTACTATCAGTGGTTAGGACATGTGATTGAGAGTTTTCCATTCCTGTATACTAAAACTTGGCCAGAAGGATTTGGGGGTAAAGCACAATTGGCCTCAGACAGCAAAAGGTATTTGCTATTAGTCCTTAAGAAAAAGGAACAGGTTTTTTTGCTGTTGTTATGAAAAATGTACACTGCCAGTGCTGAAAGAGGACATTTCATACATTAGTATATGATGAACTATAGCTTCCTCTATTCTTTAAAAAATGAAGAAAAATTCATTGCTGCTACTGATTATTTCTCAATTCAAGATTTCTGGTAACTACCATGTAACTACATCCTGGTGATTCACTGTCATAACGGTCACTGGGAAGAACTATTCTAACTTAAAGAAATTAAAATTTTTGGGAATTGAGTAGTTTCTGGTTCCACATCCTATAAGAACCACCCATCCTCTTAGTTTTATTCCATTGATCAGAAAACCATCAAACTTAAGCCATAATATAATTTATTATGTATCCAAACTGTTGGATTGAAGTCCAGGCTGTGGCTAATAGACGATTCAGAAACTGCTTAAGAAAAACATTGACATGTATAAAAGATATCTGGGTTACCAACTTTTCCATTTCATTCTTGTACGCTAATCCAACAAGAATTGAGCATTGCTTTCCAAAAGATACTAGCCTAATCAAAGAAAACGTACAGGTCAGGAGGAGAAATAAGTTTCTTCCCCAAGACCTCAGTTTTATTTATTAATTTAAAGGCAACTCAGAATGATGAAATGACTTAAAAATAAATAGTATTTTCAATAGTAGATTATCGCACTTTATCTGTTTTTCTGGGAATTTAAAGAATTGTAATTTAAATTTCTGAAAACCTACTCCATTTATTTTAGCCATACAATTCTGGGGTGAGGTTTAGACTTCATTTCCCCAACCTTCCCTGGCCTAGCTCCAATTTTTAGGACAGTTTGGTTGTATAGCACACACATACAAGCTCCAATCACAGATCTTCTTCTGATCTATACATTTTCTTGATCAGGCTAGAACCTACAGGAAAATGCAATACTCAGGTTGTATCAGGGTACAGGAATAAAACTGGAAAAGTTCGCAGACCAGGTATTTTGATATGCATCCTCCAAATATGAACCATGAGCTATCCACGTTCTGTGCTGAGATCCAATTGTTTTTATTAATTTGTAAAAATACGGGCGGGGTACAAATAAATAAAGAAATGAACTTGTTATGGCCAAACATGCAATGCAGTAAGCCGTATTATGCTCCTGCCTAGGGAATTCTGGGTGTTGAAGTCACCCATCTAAAGGTCGATTAGATTGAGAAACACTGCATTAAAACAAGAGAAACCTGCAAATTCACACATCGTCTAGAAACCAGCAACGAGAGTCCGACCAGTCTTAGCTGCATTATTAGAAAAGAACGAGTCCTTCCTTTCAAAAGACCAACCTTTGACAAGCCGAGCCCGCTCCAGACACAAACAGCGAGCGAGCGCCTGCTCTCTTTGTTCAACTTCCTGAAAAGCATATAGAGATACGATTAGGGTAGACTGTAGAGCCATCCTCTTCACCTTTCTTACTTCTATGGGCTTAAGTCTCTCAAGTTGTAGCGGTAGAGGATTTCTGTTCGGCTGTGATTTAAAGCTGCTGTTTGAAGGGTCGCTGTACAACTTTGACTCGAATTGCAAACTTGCCCCGCGAAGACGCTAATCTGATGGCGGTTGTAGTTGCGGCTGTTGTGTTTTAATGACGCATTTTTCAAAACAACTTCCAACGCTTTTAAAAGATACTGGGCTGACTTTTGAAAACATCCCAAAGGAAGACAATGGCGTGGATTTGATTCAAGAGAGTTTATATTATATTTATATTTTTCACAAGAATATGGGACATTGATGTTGACTGGCATACAAGATCCTGCTTTCTCTAATTCCAGGTGTTGTGTGGTCTACTGGTCTGTATTTTAAAACACAGGCTAAAACAAAATAAAAAATAAAATATATCGCTGGAAAAAAAGCCCTTGGTATCTTTTGTTCCATATTGAAAAATGGGGTTGGAGAGGGGATGTGCTATCAGAAGAAATGAAAAATTGGAATTCTTCCATTGCTTCCTAGAGCTCCATTCAGGTAAAAAGCTAGAATGTACACTCACTGAATAAAAAAACACAATTAGTTATTTTTGCCAGTAAAGAAGGAAGGGAAGGTTAGAAACGAAATTTTTTAAGTGAAATTTAATTTTAACAGCATGTAGTCAGGAAAATCAGCAATAAAATCCTTCCATGTTCTTGTAAAGAATATTTCAGACCATAGTGATTTCAGGTGGACACTTCATAAAACCTTTGGTTTTGCAATCTAACATTTTACCTGAAGATTTACAGCAGGACTTGAATTCTGGTTTTTAAAAATATCCCATGTGTTTTGTTCTAATGTTTGCTGAAGGAAACAGACTAATGCATAAATATTACATTAAAAAATTAATTCTTTGCCTTCTTCCTAAAATGGGGTGTAGGAAGTTACCACCTACCCCTTTCCTAGAAGAATGAAATATTTTAGGAAATATTAAAAAGGCAGAATATTATGTTTTCCTGTATGAGTAATGGAGAAACATGTTTTAAAGGCAAAGCAGCTCCCCCCTTCCTGCCTCCCCCCTTTTTGTTAATGGGCCAGAGGCAGAAACCCAATCCTTTGTCAAAGGACCATTATCTGCAACACAATAGAACCCATCTAGCAACAGAAACTAACACAATGGGATCCATCTAGCAACAGAAACTCACCACATGGTACCTGGGAAGATTATATCAGCCAGCAAGGCTAGCTAAGACCCCCACCCCCTGGGAGTCTGACAACAAATCAGGATACTCTTTCGGGACCCCAGGAAGTTCAAAGCCAGAGAGGGAATAAAACTCGCAGCATCTCTGCCCCTTTTCTGTTCAGGCACTCAAACCATGTGATCCTGTCCACCATTAAACCATCTTTCCAAGCAGTCTCCATGTTTCCAGTGTCTTTTTCGCCACTTGGAGCTCAACCCAGAAGGATATTTCTTCTAAGAGGGGGAAGTGGGGACTGACATTTACTCTCCTCATATTTTTTTCAGCTCAATATTGGCTGAGCATATGGAGAACAGAAAAGTCTATTCAAAGGTCCCACGCTCCATATTACAAGAAAGTTGCATAAACTACCATAAACAAATTGCCACATTTTATTACAACAAACTCTGGCTATTAAATATGGCTTGTTTGTAGGAGCACTTCTCTTTTATCTGCTCTGGTAAAAGATTTATCATGATCCTTGATAAAAAGCTTTTATAAGATTTGACACCACTTGGTAAATAAATGAGATTTGCCCTTCAGGAATGTTATTATGTTACAACTGAGCTGCCATTTAAAAACATCCTACAGACAGTAATAATGCAAGAAAGGAGCAGCAGCATTTTCTGGCTGCTAGAAAAAAATACCTGACAACAACTGCTAAGTAAAATGAGGCACTACAGTATGTTCAGATATTATGTCAAGACAGTTAATTTGAACTATGTCAAACAAACAAACCTGTAGTTCTGCACTGTTGTATGTGTATTTTCAGTGTTGTTGGGTCTTCAGCAACTCATAACCACAACGGGCAGCTACATGTAGTACATATTTATTCATTTCCCCTTAGTAAATACATCTTTCCATTATAAAGCCTGCTTTACCAAGTGTTGTTAATATCTTATTAATACTCTTAGGAACTCCACGTCCTCTCCTCCTCATATAACCCCCTGCCAGCAACTTTTAATTCATCTTCTAGTTCAGGGGTGTCAAACTTGCAGCCTGTGGGCTGGATGCGTCATGCGCTGATCACGCCCACACCCAGTTTAGCGAAGGGAAAAAAAGTCATGATACATCACATGATGACGTGAGTCTGTTTAATTTTTCTGGAGAATGCCTTTCATAAGCAATTCTCCATGTCTTCATTCTCGCTGATAGTCTTTAAATCTTATATCACTTCTTATATCACACATAGAGCTAACTCCTTATATTTAAGGTGCCTTTAATTGTTAAACTGAGCACCTTTTCTTTGCTGAATACACAACAAAATCTTAGATGAGATCTCTTGTCCCACTGCCAAGTAAATGGCAGATTTACTGTATATGCATTATATAAATCGTTCTTTCTGTTTAATAAAAATCAGAGGGTGTGCAGAGTCAAAACAGGTGCCATCTGGTGATCCACTTGCTGTCATGTTCATTGCTTTACCTGCTGCTTTTGCACTGGGCTGAGATAAATCATAGCCTTTGGAATGCAGAACATCTGGTGAGTTGATTCCATGCTGAAAGGCCTGCGTAAATGGAATTCAGCTTTCAATTTCCCCAAAAGCCTTTTGCACTTAAACAATGACATAACCGCAGAAACCAAATTGCACGTTTATCATTCCACAAAGGTCATTCAGAAGGTGGGGTCAGCATTTCTGATTTGCTGATAAAATCCAAGATATCAGAAACATGATATTCAATGATTGAATAAAGCAGCAGCCAATTTCCTCAAATCAACTTTTAGTTACTGTCCATATTCTATCAAACTAAGCACTAAAGGAAGAAAAAGGCATAGCTCTACCAATATTCAAGCAAAAGAGAGAATGGTTTCCCTTCCAATTATTTCCCCTGATGCAATTAATTTGGAACACATGCTAGACTTATTTAAGGAGATATGGTAATATCTTAGGCTGACCCAAAGGTGCTTTTTCAGAGGCAACTAGACTTTCTTGTTTTTTCTTTTGAAGATGTTTTGCTTCTCATCCAAGAAGCTTCTTCAGCTCTTTCCATTCCCCACTATCCTGTCAGAGCTGAAGAAGCTTCTTGGATGAGAAGCAAAACATCTTCAAAAGAATAAACAAGAAACTCCAGTTGCCTCCTGAAAAAGCACCTTTGGGACAATCATGATCTGGATAACTGAGAATCTCTACAGAATCTTAGGCTGGCTGTGAGGAGGGGAATTATAAGTTTCCCATTATAGCTTTTTTATCTATCCATTCTTTTCTCCCTTTTATAGAGAGTTATTTGGCTTCATTGGTTTAATAAGGATTTTCTCATTTAAACCTTTCCTGTTTCCTGTCCAAGCTAGCAGTAAACAACCCATCCAAAGAACCTCCAAAACCACTCCTATCAACACTGCAAGCCACTAGCATATAAACTGAAAGCAAACCACATTTCTTACTAGCACTGATAATATTACCTAGTTTGAGTAATGCAAGAAAAGAAGCTCAGGGAGCACCACGAACCCATCAGGAATTAGTACTGTAAAAGGTTTATTGAGTTCTGTAATTTTGGACTTTGGGTATCATTGGTTGCCCTCTCCCCTCTTTGGAAGAGCTTTATAGCTCCTGCTGCCTTAAGAAAGTTCAAAACATTCTTAAAGATCCATCTTATCCTGGGCACCCTTTTTTTGAACTATTACCATCTGGCAGACGGTACAAGATAATAAAAACAAGGACAAATAGGCTGAAAAACAGCTTCTATCCCAGGGCAATAACCATATTGAATTCTACGGTATAGTGCAATATTGGGCTTTCAATTTCAGTTATATACTATAGAATGTAAAGGATGTATGTTTGTGTTTTTATTTTTATAGTTATAATGTACACTGAAGGGGGCATTTAATTTCGTTGTACCATGTGCATTGACAATAAACTAAACTAAACTAAACTAAACTAAACTAAACTAAACTAAACTAAACTAAACTAAACCCTTCTGAGATTAGAATATAATGCTTTGTTGATCACATCTTTGTGACACTGGGCATAAGAATAAATTTATAAACTCATAAATTCATTATGATTGGTCACAGAGTCAGCCAGCTGTTTAGACTGGATTTGGCTTTTTTATGCAACTAGTAAGTACTTCCCAAGGACCCTGGGAATGCAGATGTTGTTCAATGGTGTTAAAGATATCATTATATTTTTATCTTACCTTTTTATATAACCCAAGGTGATGAAACAAACAACAACCATTATTATTATTATTATTATTATTATTATTATTATTATTATTATTATTTTATTTCTATACCGCCCTTCTCCCGAAGGACTCAGGGCGGTGTACAGCCAATTTAAAAACACAAGACATAACAATGATTAAAAATTAAAATAATTAAATAGATTTGGCCAGTTTAAAACCCCAAAAATTTAAAATACCCCAATTTAAAATCATTATGTTGATAGCCCAGCCTGGTGGAACAACAGGGTCTTCAACGCGAAACGAAACACTCGGAGGTCGGAGATCTTACGTATTTCCGGGGGCAGTTCATTCCACAGGGCTGGGGCTCTCACAGAGAAGGCCCTCCCCCTGGGTGTCACCAGCCGACATAACTTGGCCGATGGCACCCTGAGGAGCCCCTCTCTGTGGAAGCGGACTGGCCAGTGGGAGGCTACTGGTGGCAGAAGTCGGTCTCGAAGGTACCCGGGTCCTATGCCATGGAGCGCTTTAAAGGTGGTAACCAGCACCTTGAATCGCACCCGGAAGACCACTGGGAGCCAGTGCAGCTCGCGCAGGACAAATCATGACAAATTAACAGAAACAATGTGGCTTAATACTATGTGGATCCAATCTATGTAACTTAATGTTGTGGGTAAATCCACCTATTGTGTCTTAGACAAAAAGTAATGATTAAAACAAGATGGTTTTAAATTCTCAGCAATATGATGGCATGACATCATATTACTATAGAAGAGGACTATTTTTAGTGCCACACTGAAATTGATACATAATCTTAGTTCGCCAGGGACGGTCGTAATAAATTATAGTTGATCTTTTCCTGATGTAAATGAACTTGGTCTTGTTCCCAGACATAGGATGTTGCTTTCTTTTTGCAGTGCAAAATCCACTTTAGGGATGTGCAGTCATTCAGCTCCATAGTTGAAAATGTATGCGGGAGACAGTATGGATATGCTCTGTGGATCTGTCTGAGCTCCATTCCTTTTTGTGGCCTTCGTAGGAAATACATGTTTTGAGTTAAGGCATTAAGAGACTATCTCCTTCATAACCACATATTCCTGTTTTATATGATGCAGGGGAATGCATGGCTAGATATCTGGAGGACAGCTAGAATGAGCTGAATAAAATATAAATCCTAGGAAATAATATTAATTATTTTCCTTACTAATTTCCCAATATTTTATTTTATTTAAAGCATTTATATAGCCAACTTGAGCGCTGTGATACTGGATGGCTTACACTAAATCAAGGAAACAAAACAATTTCAGATTAAATTCCAATACAAAACCCTTAATACAACCAAGACCTCCCACTAAACAGGATTCCAATCATCTGAGTCACAACACTCAAGAGAAAACTCATGCATGCTTCTCTATCAATATTCCTGGGATGGTAAGATCAATAACAAGCAAAGAAGGGGCCACTGGGTAGATTTCAAATTTTGAAGCTATATTAATGGTACTGTGACAGAATGGTTTCCACAGTTGGCGGAAGGACAGGCACTAAATAGTAAATTGATAAGATTTCTTCCAAACATTCAATAGTCTTTGTACAATGTATCAAACAGTTTTCACCTAAGACTATATTTTTAAACAAATGATAGTCTAAAGCACAGGTAGTCCTTGACTTACAACAATTTATTTAGTGACTGTTCAAAGTTACAACGGCACTGAAAAATGTGATTTATGATTGTTTTTTAACTTTATGACCATTGTGGCATCCCCGTGGTCATGTGATCAAATTTCAGATGTTTAGTATCTGACTCATAGTTATGACCATTGCAGTGTCCTCAGGTCATGTGATCAACTTTTGCACCTTCTGACAAGCAAAGTCAATGGGCAAGTCAGACTCACTTAACAATCATGTTACTAATGTAACAACTGCAGTGATTCACTTAACAATTGTGGCAAAAACAGTCATAAAATGGGGCAAAATTCACTTAACAAATGTTTCGCTTAGAAATTTTGGGCTCAACTGTGATCGTAAGTTGAGGACTACCTATACCTCTTTTCAAATCAATGAAACAAATGCATTTTTCCCAGTTTCTTGATCAGCAGGCTTTGGCTATCTCTCTCAAACCACTTTACTTTGTTATCCAGCAAAGTGAAGTAACTATGCATGCATGTACTTCCAGAAACACTTTAGGAAGTAGTCTCACAAAACACCAGGCAATTCAATGGACTGGAAAAGAGATGTTTTGGATGTGATCGCACATAGTTAAAAGTACTGTTTCAAAGGATTTGGACATCCCTAATGTACAGTAGGTTAAAAATTTAGCAAAGAAGCCATCAGGCCAACTAGAGATACAGGAACCTTCATCAGCCTGTAGTACAGTGGACTAAAGATTATTAACAGATTAACATCTGCTGCTTGCAATTACTGCAAGTTCAAATCTCACCAGGCTCAAGGTTGACTCAGCCTTCCATCCTTTCAAAGGTAGGTGAAATGAGGACCCAGATTGTGGGGGCAATAAGCTGACTTTGTATAAAATATACAAAAGTATGAAGGCTATTGCTTAACACATTGTAAGCTGCCCTGAGTCTCTGGAGAAGGGCAGCATATAAATTAAAGCAAAAAAAAAAAAAAAAAAAAAAAATCAGCTGAGCATGAAAATCATTTGATTATCTAATACTTACAATCGATGGTGTCTTTATGATTTGGAACTTGAATATCCATAGTGATATCATCAATGACTTCTGGTTTGTGAGGTTGCATGAAAAGTTGAGCAAATTTGACTATATTTTCTACATCTTTCACATATTGACCATTATAGATGTCTATATCTGGGCATCTCTGCTGCGTGAAATATTTCAACTGGAATTAAACCAAGTATTAATAGTCCAGTTTGAAGCTAATTATTGATGACATTCTGATTATAGGAGAAGGACAAAATAATCTAGAAAGCTCCCAATTGGTAAGTTACAGTCTTCCTTCCAGTGGTAGAAAGAAAAGGCTATCAAATTAAATCCAGGCAAAATTAGATTCAACCAGGGAAAGGTGTCATATGTAGAGCGTGATCTTTCAGGTCAAGGTCTAAAGGCTCATCTCAGAATGAAGAGGCAATTTGGAACAGGCTAT
This sequence comes from Arizona elegans, assembly GCA_022577455.1. NCBI lineage: Eukaryota > Metazoa > Chordata > Lepidosauria > Squamata > Colubridae > Arizona > Arizona elegans. The sequence continues at coordinate 41,186,921 of JAKOOJ010000008.1, read as the reverse complement.
GACCAAGGATGTGACCAGAATTCACTGTTTTATGGGAACAATAAACTTCCTAGCTAAAATTGGGCAGATTTGACAGTTCAGTTGGTACTATAGCAGTATTAAAAAGAATGTAGAAGGTACTAGTTGGTACTCCAGGAAAACGGATTTGAAAGATTAAAGCAATTAATCACCAAAGCACCTGCCATAAAATACTGCCAGCTGGGGAGCAGATGATTTTACAATGAGATTCTTCTGAAAAAGAATTGGGGAGGTTTTACAGGAGCAATCAACTGACAATTCAAGCAGAGTCTTTCAGTAGCTCAACAGGGGTTTGCATAAATAGTAAAAGAACTACCATCTCTGATGTTTGAATAAATTCTTTCCAATATTTTGCTCATGGGCAACTGATAATGGTAGTTTCTGATCATAAATGACTGGAAACAGTAACAAAGCTGTTCTTTAGAACACCCAAATGATTGGAACATGCATTGACAGGCTTAGAACCATGATAAATTCAGATTGGATACTGCCCAGGAAGTTTTTCCTGCTGACAAACACAGGAACTTCTGGCTGACATCACAATGATATCGGACGTGAGGAGCTGGTCTCCCCATGCCCACGCTGAGTTGGAGAACTCTGAAAGGAACTAAAGCCACTCTGTAGGGGTGGTGAAGAAAAGAGGGGCATCCTGTAGTTCGGGGAGAGCAGCAACTCTCCTACTGGACTCAGAGCTTCTTCCCTCTCCCTTGATGAAGAGACAGCCATTATGGCTGCCATGAAGCTGGGATAGCCAAGGCAATAAATAAATGTGCAGGAGCGGTGCAAATGAACAGTGATTGGATCTGGGTGAGAAAATTCCTTTTTATTTAGACCCTAACTTTAAAGAAAAAAAGAAAGTAGAAATCCAGGAAAAGAGACTCTTAGAACTATTTTTTAAAGAGGTGAACTACCATAGAGTAGAAAAATCCTAGACATGAAAGAAAGGAACTAAGGGGAGAAAAGCCCTTTTAAAAGCCTTTTAAAACATAGAAAATTGGATTCTTAAACTGGGTAGGCATTGTTTTGGAAAGGCATTATAAAATGTTGGAATTATCTACTTGAATCTACTTGGATAGCCGATTTTGCTTCCATAAATTGAACTAAATTTGGATTAATCAATTTATCAAAATGGAAACAATGCTGAAACCTAAGCTGAGGGCACCATCTACTGGTGAATGGAAAATATAACATACCCCCACAAGACTAGGAAAATTCTTAAGAGAAATAAACAACATTCATCTGGAGGACTGTGGTGATGCTGTTCTATAACTATCCAGCTTATGATTACTGGAGACTCTATTGTGAAAATAAGGAATATAAGGAATAAAGTAGAGTAGAGTAGGGTAGGGTAGGGTAGAGTAGAGTAGGGTAGAGTAGAGTAGGGTACGGTAGGGTACGGTAGGGTAGGGTAGAGTAGGGTAGAGTAGAGTAGGGTAGGGTAGGGTAGACTAGGGTAGAGTAGAGTAGGGTAGGGTAGGGTAAGGTAGGGTAGGGTAGAGTAGACTAGGGTAGAGTAGAGTCAAGTCGAGTCGAGTCGAGTCAAGTCAAGTCAAGTCTCTTGATTTGTGCCTGGACTACTTAAATGGAATTGATTAATAATCCTGAGATATAAAGAACTATAATTATTGATCTTTCTGAGGAGCAACACTGAATTTGAAAATATTGTTTTTGGACTTGAGTAAGAGCGGACTTATTAAAATAAGACAAGATGCTCCATCAGGGAGAAATGAGTGAGATTTCAAGAGACATGGCATTGATGTTTCAAAGCATTAGGGGTACTATGACAAAAAATCACAGAGAGATAAAGAACCTAATGCAAGACATAGATCCAAGAGAGGAGTATGAGAGGCAAGCCAAAAAATGAATAAGAATTGAAGTATTAAAATGGGCAAGAGATGATGAATAGAAAGGAATTATCATTACTGATAAGTAATTATCATTACTTATAGAGGTAGAAATACACACCTTTATATAAAGCAAGAGTTAGATGGAAAGATTGGAGGTTGAAAGATGATATTACTGCTAATATCACTGGCATTAAAATGGAACATTGAAATATTGAATAACTACTCTAAAAACAATCATGTATATGAATATTGGATTACATAAGTTTGATTAATGCAACAACTATTATTATTACTATTATTGCTGTTTGTATCAAAATGAATTATACCCATCCGCTTATGTTTAGAGTTCATATATATAAGCACCCCTCTCATATAAGCTTTGCTTGCGTCCCACACAATTTCCATTGGGGTGCCTTTATTCAAGTTCATTTCAAAAAACTCTTTCAGATGCTTTTTAAGTTCTATTATATTTTTCTCATATCTAAACAGGTTTTCATTTAATCTCCAAGAGCGTCTCTCATTCTTACATGTCTCAATTTCTATCCAGACTGGACTGTGATCAGTCAAAGTTCTTGGCAGAATCTTTGTTCTTTTTGTCCTGACAAGTAAGTCATCAGACAACAAAATAAAATCAATCCTGGAGAAGGATCTATGTCTGTCAGAAAAGAAAGTATAGTCCAGTTCTTTTGGGTTATGTACTCTCCAAATATCTTTTAATTCCAGGTCTTCTTTCATATCAAAAAAAGTCTGTGGTAATCTAATTCTTGATTTTGCCAAAGTCTTTTTATCTAATTTAGAGTCAATTACTCCATTCCAGTCTCCCATAATTAAAATAGATCTATAATCCCATTGAAGTATTTTAGTATGCAGCATTTTATAAAAATAGTCCTGTTGTTGATTAGGAGCATAAATTCCTATCAGAAGAATTTGACTATTGGCAGAAAGTAATTCAATTGCTACAAACCTACCATCTTGATCAGCTTCTATAAGTTTGGCTGTTAATTTTTTGTTTACATAAATAACCACACCATTCTTTTTTTGATTAGTTGAGGATATAAAATGTGTTCCTAATTTGGAATTTTTCAAATAGTTTTGATCTTGAACTGTAATATGCGTTTCTTGTAAACAAATTATATCATTATTATGTTGTTTTAAATATGCAAATATTTTCTTCCTTTTTTGTGTTGCATTCAACCCATTCACATTCCAAGATAAACATTTAATCATCCTTATTCTCCTTCTGGAGCGAAGCACAGAACCTTAGGATGTCATCTGAGATCCTCTGTCCTGCTTTTCCCACAGCTCCAGCCTTGTCTTGACTCTCCTGCTGTAACTTTTCTTTAAGTTCCTTAGCTTTTGCTCGAGTTATACGCTGATCCTTAACTTCAGCCGCCCAAGCCAGCTCCGAGATTGGAGAAGGTTCCAGCAAAGGCTCATCCAAAAAGCCTCCTTCAGCACCCTTCAGCTCTGCTAATTCCTGCTTAGATTGTTGTTCTTTAATCTCCAAAACTGTAGATGTGCGTGGGGATGGAGTTCTTTCTTTAAAGATGTCATTATAAAATTGCTCCGCCTTCTCCACAGTATTCAGACGGTGTTTCTCTCCCTTGTATCTCAAAATTATGCCAGTTGGGGCGTCCCAACGAAATGGGATTTGATTATTCTGCAGTTCTTTAACAAGAAAACCATACTCTTTTCTAGATTTCAACATCTTAGGTGGGAGCTCCTTGTAAACTGTAATCTTGGATCCACTCACTTGCACAGAAGTGAGAAAAGATTTTTGCAAAATGTCATTTCTTATTGCTCTATCTGTAAAATATATGACCACATCTCTAGGCAATTGTCTTTGTCTGGCCACCCACGAGTTGACTCTATAGATTTTATCTATTTTGCAAAAAACCATCTCAGGTTCAACTTTTAAAATCACAGCTAGGGCTTCAGCACAGATCTGTCTCAAATCTTGTCTCTCCTCCTCTCTAATTCCTCGAAGCCTTATAGCAAATTCCATTGCACGAAATTGCATCATAACAATATCATTCTCAACTCTCTGCATCTTGTCATCAACATCAAAAAATTTATGATCATTATTTTTCATCTTAGCATTAACTTCTAATTTAAATTCATCCACTTTTGTCTCAACTTTCATAATAAATCCTGCCAGACCAGACGCCACATCCGTTATTTTTTTGGTCACCATCTTTTGGCTCTGCTGCATTTCCTGCATGATTTCCTGTTGTGACTTTTGAATTTTTTCATCTATTTTATTTATTTTGTCATCCATGTCTTGAAATTTCTCATCCAAAATATTTGAAATGAATGCTTTTAATTCTCCCATATCCAAATCTTTTTTTTGGGCTTGTGACTGCGTATCCTGCTTACGTGGGGGGGATCCCCCCCCTGTTTTGCCTTCCTGCTTTTTTGAAGCCATCCTGCCACGTAAGCTAGCTTTCTTAAAAAGGGAGGGTCCGCCTCTTCTGCCACCTCCACAATACCTTCTAAAAAAGTCCCCCAGAGTTACTCAAAGCAAAGCTATAATGCAGCAAAGACAAGTAAAAGGGAGAGATTTTCCTCTTATTTCTGTTGCAGCCGGAGCAACTCTGTAACAACTTTTTAACTTTGTAGCAAGACAAGATAACTTCACCAATCCACACCCACTAATTCATTTGCTGAGCGCCATATTTTTTCAATCACTTTCACTCATTCCGAGACTTTCACTTCAGTAAAAAAGTTCAGCAAAGGTCTGATACTTGCAGTTCAAAGTTTCAGGGTTCAAGTGGATTGCGGATGTTTATTTGAGTTTTTTCCTCGCTCTTTAAAGGTTTCCTGAGGTCGGCTTGTTCCGCACAGGCAGAAGACGTCCCACGCCGCCCGGAGTTTCAGCAGGTTGTTAGGGAGCCGCGCCTGCTTCCTCCCCAGAAACAGTTCCCTGGGGGGGTTGCAGGGGCTCTACCTGTGCCCTGCTGCCTCTTCTTCTACAATCCTAGGGATTTCGAAGATTTCGAGCCGCTTCGCAATCAGGAAGCGGCTCTACAAGCGGCGGGGGTGGCGGTGCCAAAGGAAAGCACCGTCGCCGCCGAAGACGAGGAAACCGGAAGCCGAAAAGAAAAGAAAAGACTTGAATTGGAAGCAGAAATAAAGGATAAAGAACAGTTACTTATTAAAAACCCAACAGATGAAAGAATACTTAGTGTTATAAAACTTCTGAAAGACCAATTCCAAATGCTTATAGCGGAACAAGTTGCAACAAACTTACAATATGCGAAGCATAATACATTCTGCAATGCTAACAAACCAGGCAGGTGGTTGGCTTACACATTAAGGAAGAAACAAAGCATACGGACTATTGATAGTGTTGATATTGGTGGGAAAGAAGTTTTTCAACAGAATTTAATAAAAGAAGCTTTTCTTCAATATTACACTAAACTATATGCCAGAGAGGAGGTGCAGAATGGACTTATAGAAAAATATTTGGATAATAAAAGAGTTACAAAAATCACTGAACAACAAAAGGAAAGAATGGATTATCCCATAACAGAGGAGGAGATAATAGCAGCAATAAAACAATTAAAAACAGCCAAAGCTCCTGGAACGGATGGTCTGACAGCAGTGTATTATAAAACTTTACAGGCAGAAATGGTGGAACAACTCAGAGACTTATTTTGCAACATACAACAAGGGGGAAAAGTACCTCCATCGTGGACTACAGCTTATATTTCTTTGATACCAAAAGAGCAAGTAGGTCCCAAAAAACCGGAGAATTACAGACCAATATCTCTTTTGAATACGGATTATAAAATTTATGCAAAAGTATTAGCCAACAGACTGATGCCAGTAATTCAAAAGGTGATTCATGATGACCAAGCGGGATTTATTGAGGGTAGGCACATGAAGGACAATGTAAGGCAAGTAATAGATTTATTGGAATATCTTGAGAAGAATAAACAGATCCCTGCAGTGCTGGTCTTTCTGGATGCAGAGAAGGCCTTTGATAGAGTGGATTGGAATTTTCTACTAAAGACATTAAAAAAGATGGACTTTGGGGACCAATATATACAGGCGGTCTCAGCAATTTATCAAGAGCAAAAGGCACAGATTATTATCAATGGAAATCTGACAACAGAGTTTAAAATTGAAAAAGGTACAAGACAGGGATGTCCATTGTCCCCATTGTTGTTCATTTTAACACTAGAAGTCTTGTTAAATACAATAAGGGATTCTAACACATTGAAAGGTATAATGATAAGGCAAGAGGATTACAGAATAAAGGCATTTGCAGATGATCTGGTTGTTACCCTAACACAGCCAATGGAATCGATAATCCAGATGAAGGACATTATACAAGACTTTGGTAAAGTTTCAGGTTTCAGATTGAATCAGAGAAAAACTAAGATGGTAGTTAAAAATATGACACAAGATCGTAAACTGGAGTTAGAAAGAAGGGCAGGTTTTGAGATAGTACCAAAGGTAAAATATCTAGGAGTTCAGGTTGCAGAATCAAATATGAAATTGTTTCAAAATAACTATGAGGCGTTGTGGCGAGAGGTGCAAAAAGATATGGAGATTTGGAAAAAACTGCAGCTGTCTTTACTTGGAAGAATAGCAGCAGTTAAGATGAACATTTTGCCAAGATTTCTTTTTTTGTTTCAAATGATTCCGGTGCTCAAAAATGATAAACAACTAAAAGCATGGCAAACTGGTATCAACAAATTTGTTTGGAATGAGAAAAAACCAAGAGTAAAAATGAAAATTATGCAAGACATCCCAGAAAGGGGAGGTCTCAAACTTCCAAACCTACAATTATATTATGATGCAACAGCTTTGACTTTAGTAAGTGATTGGTTTGGAGGAAAAAAGACTGGAATATTGAATGCAGAAAGTTTTGATTTGGAATTTGGATGGCACGCTTACTTATTTTATGATAGCAAAGTGGATAAAGTATTTAAAAGCCATATACTTAGAGATTCTTTGCTGAGAGTTTGGAAGAAGCACCGAAACAACTGGAATTACAAAATACCGCTATGGCTGGATCTTGGTCATACCTTGTGGAATACAAATATAATGTCACTCGGGGGGTTTTTATATAAAGAGGTTCTTTTTGCAGATGCGGGCAGATGGCAGCTGAAGACATTACAGACATTGTTGGCTGAAGGGATTAATTTAACTTGGTTACAATATAATCAATTGCAATTGAGATGGAAAGAGGACCAAAAAACTGGTATTATGATGTATGAGGAAGAATTAGTTAGACATATAAAAGAGAAAGGCCCAATGCATATTAAAAGACTTTATAATGTTTTGTTAGAAAGGGATTCAGAAACTGAACTAGTTAAAGACTGTATGGTTAAGTGGGCACAAAATTTTGAGGAACCAGTGATGTTGGAAACATGGGAAAAAATTTGGGTTCAGAATGTTAAATTTACACAGTCACAGAATCTGCGGGAAAATTTCTACAAAATGTTTTATAGATGGCATTTAGATCCAAAAAAATTGTCGTGTATGTACCCTAGTGCCCAGCCTAAATGTTGGAGATGCGATTGCTTAGATGCTACATATTATCATGTTTGGTGGACCTGTAAGAAAGTTAAGGCTTTTTGGATAAAAATTTGGTGGGTCATGCAGAATGTTTTGAAGAGAAAGATTCAATTTTCTCCACAACTGTTTTTATTGGGTATAGTTAAGGGTTTTACATTGGGGGAAACAAAAATGATATTGTACATGATAACTGCAGCAAGATTGTTGATAGGTAAATACTGGAAAAATGAAGCGCTGCCTTCGATTGAGGAATGGATTTTGAAGATGGCCAGTTTTGCGGAGATGGCGAAGATTTCAGCATATTTAAAAGACTGTTCTCAAGAGACTTATGAATGGGAATGGAAGAAGTGGATAGATTATGTTCAGAACAAATATCAAACTAGGAAGTACCAAATAGCTTTTATTTGAAAATGTTATATTAAGATAGAAATATTTTAAGGTTGAGGATGAAAATTTATTTGAAAATGTTATATTAAGATAGAAATATTTTTAAGGTAATCAGGATGAAAATTTAGTTGAAAATGTTATATTAAGATAGAAATATTTTTAAGGTAATCAGGATGAAAATTTATTTGAAACTGCTATATTAAGATAGAAATATCTTCAAGGTAATCAGGATGAAAATTTATTTGAAACTGCTATATTAAGATAGAAATAGGTTAATGTAATGAAGATGAAAATTTGTAAGGGGAGGGCGGGGTTCAAGTTTTATATACAAAGGAGGGTTTTTCCTTTTATTTGACATGATTATATTGTGAGGAAGTCTGGGGGGAGGGGTGGGTTAGGGTGGGTTAGGGAGGTTGGGAAGTTTGGGGCGGGTCGAGGGGGGGGAAAAAAGGGGTGAAAATGTAATTGTAAAACTTTTGCAATAAAAAAAAAAAAAAAAAAATGAATTATACCCAGAGGACCCACTGTTCATATATTGATATTTTAAAAACCCAATAAAACTTTTTTTTTAAAAAAAGACTTGCCTGCCTATGTAGTGTGGAAAAAGCTGTCTAAGCGATGAAGTCATTAGGCAATCAACATGGCATATTTCCTCTGAATTTAGATAACAAAGTTACAAGAAATAAATTTGTACAGCTCCAAATAATTAACCATGTCATTTTGGAAGGTTGGCTTGTAAATAAAAACCATGTGTTTGTGGGAGCAGAAGTACTGTTAAAGGAAGAAGGTTATGTCCAGCATGGCCTAATATACTTTGACCAGCAGACCTATCTTATTTTAGCCTTGCTGCATAAGGCTAAGAGTTATGGAAGCATGTTATCTCTCAACAGTTGCTTTTGACAGGATCAAAAGTCAACCAAATTTTGCACAAGGTCATGGAAGAAGATTGGCATATATTCACTTCTACAGCGGATACAGCTACATTTAAAGAAAAGCAATATTTTACCTTTGAAGATTACTATTCCGAGTTTATTTATGGCCTTCAGGATATAGGAATCTAAGAGGCAATCCAAACCTTTCCAAATACTGGAAAGGTTTTGACATAGTATTTGAATACTGTGATTCATGTGTATTGAATTCAGAGTATTTTCTTCAGCGTAATCAGATTCCGATCACTTTCCTTCTCTACCCACAGCAATGGAACAATAGTCAGCTGTCAAAGCAATAAAGTTGCTACATAAAACTGTGACCCCAGGGTCTGACTCTTATCTGCCTCTTTTGGCTTATCAAAATAACTCAGTGCAGGATTGCAGAACCAAAGCAACAGAAGGCCTGATGGGCATAGGGCCAAAATTGCTACCTGTAGATAACCTGGATCCGCTCATGAATCTGTAGGCAATCACAGATGACCTTATTTATATTGGTTTTACAACATTTTGAAATTGCCACAGTCCCAACTGATTCTGTGTCAGCCAGACCCACTAGATCAGTGGTTCTCAACCTTCCTAATGCCGCAACCCTTTAATACAGTTCCTCGTGTTATGGTGACCCCTAACCATAAAATTATTCCTAAAACCATTGAAAATATGTGTTTTCCTATGGTCTTAGGTGACCCCTGTGAAAGGGTCGTTCGACCCCCAAAGGGGTCGTGACCCACTGGTTGAGAACCACTGCACTAGATAGACCAGACCAAGAAATTGATTCCATAGAAATAAAACCGCTCATACTGAAATTAATTAAAATAACAGAATGCTGTGAGTCTAATTGTGGTCCTCTTTCTTCTTATGATCCAGTGAATTAGGATGGTCTCTTCCTAAACTGCTTCCAAGTGGAATGGGACAACTTGCCATGTCCAACTGCCACAGTCTCACTGTGGCCAACTCACCATAGCTAACTTGCTGCAGGACAATTCAATGTGAGATAACTAAAACTCAAGAAAGGGACAATTGCAGTCCCGTAATTGCAGTTCATTCCAGCCTCGAGGACTTCTAACTTAAGAAGAGTCAAACGTAAAGCAAGATAAAGCTCACTGCAATTCACTTGTCCCTCTCTTGAGGGACTATCCTGTTGAATTATCCCACAGTGAATTGTCCCCCAAATAGTTGGCCGGGGTGAGACGGCTGAGGCAAATTGCCTGTAGTGAACTGGCTGCCCTAGGCCTGGTTCCAACTACTATCTTGTTCTGGACTTGAAAAATGCTTCAGCCCATTTTGCGTAAATAAGAGTTCCTGCATATCTCCATCAAGATTGTTGATGGAGATTGTTGTAGAGATTGTTACTCTGCTGCTTAGGGCTGGTTGTGAGTGGAGTGGCCTTTAAGCCTGTAAAATAAATAAATAGCAAAGGCTTTACTAAAGAAGAAAAATATATTTGTCTTGGTTGCAGAAGGTGAACTTGACTCCACTATCAATGAATGGTAGCAAGCATTCATTGTATTTGAATAAAAATTAATGATAAACACATGAAGGTAGAAAATATAACTTCTATCCAAACTATACTTGAAAAGGCAGAAACATAAGAAGTTTCCTTGTTATTTAAACTCAGAGATTTATTTTACAAAATAGGCCAGGTGAGAGGCAGACATCAGGAGAACATAGGAAGATCACCTCCCTTTATCTCTCTCCATTTTTCATCAAAAGACTCCTAAATTCAAAATAATGATGCAGTGTCTAACATATGACCATTCAGAGACTTCCAATCTCAATTATACAGAGTTCTGCTATATAGGATACAATCTATAGATAAAACTACCCCAATAGGCATCACCTGGACTTGTGACAAGAGTTTTTATGAGATGACTATTCCTGAAGGCAATCTATGCCATCATAATTGCAGGCATCTGCACTCTCAGAAGCAGAAAGAAGAGAATGATGTATCACAGAGACTGCCAAAACATGTACCACCAAAGGCCAAACTGCCTGCAATGAAAATGAGCCAGTGTTGTATCCTCATGAAAAATGGACAAGAATTAAAGATGTTCCAATCTGGTCATTTTTCAAAGAAGCCAGCGCAAGTCAATGACATTTTAATTGCGTCCAAGATAAGATCAGGATCATGGATTTATAATCTTTGGCTTTAGCTAGGAGGAGATTGTACCGTGTTGAGGATGGAAATATTTAATATAAACATTTCAGTTTCTGGAAATCTGTGGAAAATAATGTCACAGAAACAAACTAAGGTGGGACATTGTTTCTTGATTAACAGAGTTAAAAGGAAAGAGTTGTATTTTGAAAGGAATGGAAGATTCTGGAATAGTAAAATTTATGACAGGAATCTTACACCAGCTTGGAGTAGCTTAGGCTGGACAACTTTTGAATTGTGTGAGTTAAATAGTTTTTTTTTTTCTAAATTAGTCCCCAAAACTTTGCAAAAGCTTGGTGTTTATTTATTTTATTTATTGGTTCGATTTATATGCCGCCCTTTTCTGGAGACCTACAATGCGTTAAGCAATAGCCTTCATACTTTTGTATGTACCTGCTTAGTAGGACTTTCGCCCCCCCCACCCAGCGGTGTTCTTTTTTTATACAAAGTCAGCTTATTGCCCCCACAAACCGGGTCCTCATTTTACCTACCTCGAAACGATGGAAGGCTGAGTCAACCTTGAGCCTGGTGAGATTTGAACTTGCAGTAATTGTAGGCAGCTGGTGTTACTTAACAGTGCTTTAGGCTGCTGAGCCACCAAGGCTCCTCAAAACATTTATCACAACTTACCTCTGTTTCTTTGTCTTCTGGGCAGTTGGACATTTTTCAAATCTAAGCACTAGTCTGCAGAACTAGAAAATTTCCCTCTCTACTTGCAGTCATCTTACCCAGACTAAGCAAACCGAGCCTAGTTAGGGTTTATCTGGGAATTTTTTAGAACCTTTATTAAAAGTTCAGCCACTTGAGAAATTTGGAACATACATAATGCATATACATGCACGTATACATACACTTGTGGAAGACATACCTATACGGTTAAATCTGGAACAAAACTTTACTTAGCCATGTTGACTCTTTTTATTACTACTGAGGAAGTCACCTACACATACAGAAGTAGTCAAAATGCCCTTGCAGTGACCGGACTGCACCAAGGCCAGAGATAACCACGGTTGCAAAAACAGAACTTCCCAAAAGCTAAAGCATTAACTACCATACCCACAAGGAGGAGACTTCCTGTTATTGCCCAGGAATGAGCAAAATTGAATAATTGCCTGTGATCCCTTCTTTGCACTTCCTTGTGCTCACATGTTTATTGGGTGTTTGGGTCATGCTCAAAGAAATATTCTCCAACGTATTCTATGTGTGCTTGACCAGATTATGCAGAGTCTTCATAAAAGTACTGGAGACATTGCAAACTGCACTCTGATGAAATGGCTTGGGTGACTGAGAAGGAAGAAAACTGATGAGAATCTGGGCAATTTTTTCCAGCACAATCTATTTGAAGAGTACAATTAAATTTTAAGAACCCTCACAAGGGAGGAATAAAGAAAAGGTAAAGAAAAAATAACCAAAGTAATAATGTCCCTGGGGTAACCTCTTTGCTACTATTGCTTATTTATACATTTAAACCATAACATCTATAGAAAATCATAGTTCTACACATAAATCTTTTCTTACCCTTTCTCTTTACTCTACTTTGTAAATATCCTACCCAGATGCATCCATTCTTTATTCAAGTTCCAACTTGGCTCTTCCTGTCATAATCTCCAAGGAGGATCATAGCAAATCATGTAATTTTCTTTCCCCCAAAATATGTCTGCATCCTGCTTCCATAGCAAGCAAAATTAATTAAAAAGCAAAGTGCTATATCTCTTGAGAAATGCTATGAAGGTTGAAATCAGCTGGGTCATCTGACTCATTTGCAACTTCCATACCAAACTATGTTTTAAACAGAAGATCTAATGCAATTATTTAAAATAATTGCTGACAGGGCTGACAGAGAATGTGAAAAATCAAGTTTCTGAACTCTGGATTTCACAAGTACAGATAATTAAGTGTAAGAGGGCTATTTTATAGATAATTTTTATTAAAGATGTTTTTGAAAAGGAAGATAAAACTAATATAACAGATTAACAGATTAACAGAGTTGGAAGGGACCTTGTAATATAAAGTAAGAAAAAGAAAAGAAGAAGAAAACAATCATTGAGAAAGCTAAAGTTCAAGAAAGTTTAAAAAAAAAGAAACAAGCATAAAGTCTACAAGGGGTTTCCAATCAAAAGTAAATGCAAATATTGTCTTTTCTCTGATCAAAGAAGTCAGGTTAGCCATCTCAGCAAGTTCAATCATCTTCACAGTATAAGTAGTTTGTAAAAGTGAAAACATGTGTTATTGAAATGCTATAATTATTATCCATTATTTTTTAGCAAGTCCTGACTTTTTTTTTTTAATTTGATTTATATGCCGCCCTTCTCCGGAGACTCAGGGCGGCTTACTGGGGGAGTGTCTTTATTAAAACAAATGAATTAAATTGAAGAGATCTGTTGGGCAATAACTATCAGGTTCCCTGTTCCATTTGTATCACTGGACAACTTTTTTTTTTCTTCAAAAAGTTTGCTTCCTGGAAAACCTGATGATAATAATTGACCCCTTCAAACTAAATATAATTTCAGGATGAATGTATCATGTAGGAATCTTGAGAAGTATGAAATTAACTTTTAATATAGTAATGTATATAATGTTTCCAACACATTGCATGATTTCAACAGGGCTAAAAGTGTTTTGCTGCCGATTTTCATTCATACTCAGTATTTGATGCATCTCGCGGCAATGTCCAACAATAGTCAGCTAGCATTAATAGGTTTTAGTTGCCCTGATACCAATTTTCGATTTTGGCAAAGTTCTGGTGAAATCTTTCACCATGTTTGTTACTGACTGCACCTAGATTTTTGGGAAAGAAGTCCAAATATGAATGCAGAAAAGGAATCTTCAATGATGTATTGCACTTCATAGTCTTGCATGCTGTAAGAAGTTTGCCAACTAATTGGATGTAGTTTGGTGGTGTGTTGTTGCTAAGAAAATTCTCAACAATATCCTTGAATGTTTTCCAGGCAATTATCTCTGATCCAACTAACAGATCTTTCAATCGCTTGTCATTAATGACATTTGTGAACTAAACCAACGAAAGTGCCTTCATAATCTTGGCATCGGTTATTCTTGGAAACATCTGTCTTGAATAATGAAAATTATTCACATTCCTTCTTCATTGCTTTCATCAAAATTCCCCTCCTCATGTTTTATTTACTTTATTTGAATAACATATAAAAATTCCATTTCGATCAAACAGTGTGTTGTCTGGGTACAATTGTTTTTAGGCAATTGTATTCAAAATATTTACAATAGCATTCATCACAATAACATTAATACTATAATAACAATAATATTTAGTTTGTCTATTTTATCAAATTTCCATTTTAACATTTATCCTTTTTATGTCCCTGCATTTCTAACGTCTGTTTTTATTGTCTAACCATTGGTAAAATAAGTCCCATGTCAAAAAGCATTCAGTTTCTTATTTGTCCTTAATAGTAAGTGTTAGTCTATCCATTTCTGCACATTCTAATATTTTCTTAATTACACTCTCATCTGTAGGGATCTCATCACACTTCCATTGTTGAGCATATATAATTCTAGCTGCAGTTAATACATGTAAAATCAAGTATATAGTCCCTTTTAGTTCATATTTTTCTGGCAGAATATTTCTGGTTTCATGTCTATATGCTGTTTTATCATTTTTTTCCAACCAAATATGTATTTTCATCTAGTATTTTTTGGCTTTTGGACATGTCCACCAGATATGGTAATATGAACCAGATATTTGATTACATTCCCAACATTTAGCAGATATATCCTTATATATATTTGCCAGTCTTGGTGCAAAATGCCATCTATAGAACATTTTATACACATTTTCTTTATATGCAGTTGACAAAGTCAGTTTAACATTTCTATCCCACAATTTCTGCCATTTGTCTAGTTCTATGCTTTCATCAAAATTTTTCATCAATCTCGGTTTTATGTGAAACAAAGGCAAAAATAACTTTGTTTGGTCAACAAGTGGTTCATTTGCCAGGTTATTCTGTCCTGGAACCAAATTACTTTGACGTGGTCATTTCTTTCTAATTTAATGTGACTCTTTTGCACAACTCAACCATTTGCACATATAACAACAGTACTTGGTATATCTGAGCTGCATTTCAAGAAGCAGAGCTACTACTCTACAGATCTCCAGTTGTACTTGGCGTACTCTATGAACAACACTTCCATGTTTTTGTATGTTTCTTTCATGTGTGCAGTGTAACCAGCAGGTATTGAAGGATATAGATTGCCATTGTGTAAAAATAGAAGATTTCTATAAAATGGTACGTGATAGGTTAAATTATAGCTTCTTTTCATAATAAGCAGCCAAAAATCTATAAGATACACCCAAAAGTGTTCAGAAAGCAAAATCTTTGTTGTCCTGTGTATTCAAAACAGGAAAAAAATAGCAAGCACATTATTTTATTTATTTATTTATTTATTTATTAAATTTTTATACCGCCCCCTCTCCCGAAGGACTCGGGGCGGTGAACAGCCAGAATTAAAAACACACATTACAAATATTAAAATACATTAAAACAGAATTAAATTATCTTGGGCTTCTCCAATTTAAAACCCCGTTACCCATAAAATTCACCCAATTAAAATTTTTTTAACCCAACCCGGCTTGCTGAAATAAAAAAGTCTTCAGGGCCCGGCGGAAGGTCCGGAGGTCCGGGATTAGTCGTATCCCTGGGGGTAGCTCATTCCAGAGGGCGGGTGCCCCCACAGAGAAGGCTCTTCCCCGGGGGGTCGCCAGCCGACATTGCCTGACAGACGGCACCCTGAGGAGACCCTCTCTGTGGGAGCGTGTTGGCTGGTGGGAGGTTATCGGAGGCAGAAGGTGGTCTCGTAAATAACTGGGTCCTAAGCCATGGAGCGCTTTGAAGATGATAACCAACACCTTGAAGCGCACTCGGAAGACCACTGGAAGCCAATGCAGCTCGCGCAGGAGAGGTGTCACGTGGGAGCGCCATGTCGCCCCCATAAGTACCCGCGCGGCCGCATTCTGCACCAGTTGGAGCCTCCGAGTGCTCCTCAAGGGGAGCCCCCTGTAGAGAGCGTTGCAGTAGTCGAGGCGGGAAGTAACGAGGGCATGAGTGACCGTGCATAGGGAGTCCCGATCCAGAAAGGGGCGCAACTGGCGTATCAGGCGAACCTGATAAAAAGCCCCCCTGGCCACGGCCGTCATATGCTCTTCTAAAGACAGCCGTGCGTCCAGGAGGACACCCAAGTTATGCGCCCTCTCCGTGGGGGCCAATGTCTCGCCCCCAATAGTCAGCGATGGCACCAGCTGACTATATCGGGACGCCGGCAGCCACAGCCACTCAGTCTTGGAGGGATTGATTATATTGATTAAGCAATGATCTCTGTACAAGGCTCGGAAGGAAACATAAATTTAGGAGAAAACAGAAAAAAATCAGGTTAAAGTAATACCTAAGTCTCATTCCCTTCATCCACAAGCTTCTTTGAAAGTAAATCCAGCGCTTTCCACATTTCTGAAACTGCAATATCCACCTTCTGTAAACAATATATTCCAAACCATGCTGGCGGAGGATGATGGAACTTGTTGCCCGTCTCATTTGAAAAGAACCTGTTTAAGGAAGTTTGATGTGAAGAATAGTTGTGAACCTAAAGAAGAATAGATGGGAACAAGAATTGATTGGCCTAGTGGTGAAGGTGCTGGTCAAGAAACCAGGAGATTGTGATTTTACTCCTGTCTTAAACATGAAAGCAGTGCTGAAATCCAAATATTTTTACTAGCGGTTCTGTGGGCGTGGCTTGGTGGGCATGGTGTGGCTTGGTGGCCGTGGCTCGGTGGGTGTGGCAGAAGAAGGATACTGCAAAATCTCCATTCCCACCCCACTCCAGGGGAGGGATACTGCAAAATTCCCATTCCCACCCCACTCCAGGGGAAGCATACTGCAAAATCCCCATTCCCACCCCATTCCTGGGGGAAGGATATTGCAAAATCCCCATTTCCTCCCCTCTCCAGGGGAAGGATACTGCAAAATCTCCATTCCCACCCCATTCCAGGGGAAGCATACTGCAAAATCTCCATTCCCACCCCACTCCAGGGGAAGGATACTGCAAAATCCCCATTCCCACCCCACTCTGGGGCCAGCCAGAGGTTCCTCTGCTAGAGGTGGTATTTGCCGGTTTGCTGAACTGCTCAAAATTTCTGCTACCAGTTGTCCAGAACCTGTCAGAACCTGCTGGATTTCATCCCTGCATGAAAGCCAGCTGGGTGACTTTGGGATAGCCACACTCTCTCTTAGTCTAACTCACCTCACAGGGTTGGTGTTGTAGAGAAAATAGGAGGAGAAAGTATTATGCAGGGGTGAAATGTAAAATTTGTTACTACCGGTTCTGTGGGCGTGGCTTGGGGTGGAAATGTGACTGGGTGGGCGTGGCCAACTTTTTTTTTTTAAAAAAAAACTTTTCAAAGCATTTTTTCTAATGCTTTGAAAAGCCTCTCTGCTGATCAGGCAACTCAGCTGGGATCATCAGAGACTTTTCAAAGCATTTTTTTTAACCACCTCTTCAGCCAAGAGGTTGCAGAAAAAAATGCTTTGAAAAGCCTCTGACGATCCCAGCTGAGCCGCTCAATCATCAGAGGCTTTTCCCCCCTACTTTTAAAAGCATTTTTTTGTTGGAAGAGGTTGTAGAAAAAATGCTTTTAAAAGTAAAAAAAAAAAAGCCTCTGATGATCGTGCGGCTCAGCTGGGCATGGTGGTGGGGAGGGCACAGGGATTTTGCTACCAGTTCTCTGAACCACCTGCCGCCATCGCTACTGGATCGGGTGATCCGGTCCGAACCGGGAGCATTTCATCCCTGGTATTATGTATATTTGCCTCCTTGAATTACTTATAAAGTAGTAAACACAGGATAAAAATATAATAATAATTACATTCTTTCTCTTGCTTTATATGTGAATGGCAGAGCTGCATGCATGACAGTATGAGATATCTTAGGCAAGCAGAACATGCGTGATCCCACTTGTAAGTTGCCACATGCTCTGGGAGCCCTTGCTCACTTTGAGATTGGAAGACAAAATGAGTCTGAAATGTTGGCTAAATCACAATCAAAAGAAGTGGAGCTAGAAATAGCACTCTAAGAACTTCTAGTTCCCAAGATGTTTTTTCTCAGCATATCACATGTAGACAACCACAATGATAACTGCTCCGCCTTTTCTAATTTTAGCCTTTGGATACAAAATGGTTGGTTTCTAAATTAATTCTAAATTCTAAATTAAAGGTGGAGCCATCCCAGAATACCAGCACCAGATTTGAAATACCAACGGCAGTTAGTACAAAATGACTGCTGACATAAGCCTGATGATGGCAGATGGGATTCTGTCGAAACGTCGCTTCTACCCTTTTAGGGATATATCCACTATTACACGGGAAGAAATCCGAAATATTAACTATACACACACACACACACACACACACACACACACACACACATATATATATATATGAACAATACAACTGCAATTGTCCATGTGCACGAAAGTGCGGATAAGCACTTTCAAGAATGGAAAAGGATCAGAAGCACGAGGTCCTCACAAAACAGCAGCTTCAGATGTCCAAATTAGCTAGAAATGTTTTAAATTTTATGTAAGAAAATTGAAAGCTTACAGCAAGTACAGAAAGCTTACTGAGTGCGATTGTCCAAAATCTCACGAGTGATGGTACTCTTGAGACTTAAAGGGAGTCTACGGAGTGAAAAGGTTGCTGAACAATACTATACAATAGATTCTCTATTTTTCTACCTTTTTCTGGCTAAGCAAAATGAGGCATCTAGACTGCTTTTGTCTATGGACTTTCATGTAGTTAGTAAGAGGGTAACTCTTGGAAACTGTCTTTAATTACAAAAAAAACCAACTACTATGTTCTTTGATAGTATTTATTCATAAAAATGTGTTTATTTTGCTATAGGGTGGCCTTTTAGATGCTCCTGAGATAATAAGAAATAGGAACAGATCATTATTTCTCCTTCATCCCTACTTTTACTGCTTTGAGAGAGATTTTTTTTTTGTCTATCATCCATCCGTCCGTCCGTCCATCTGTCTGGCTGTCACATTTTAAAACCACTATTTCGCTCACTCTGGTAATGTACAAATAACAGAATAACAGAGGTGGAAGGGACCCTGGAGGTCTTCTAGTCCAAACCCGTGTTCAAGCAGGAACCCTATACCATTTCAGACAAATCTCTTCTTAAATTCCAATCTCTTTTTAAAAACCTCCAGTGGTGGAGCACCTACAACTTCTGGAGACAAGTTGTTCCACTGACTAATTGTTCTACTTGTCAGAAAATTTCTCCTTAGTTCTTGGTGGCTTCCCTCCTTGATGTAATTCCCATCCATTGCTTTTTATCCTGCCTTTGGGTGCTGTGGAGAAAAGGTTGATCCTCTCTTCTCTGTGGTAATCCCTTAGATATTGGAACACTGCTATCATGTCACTCCTATACCTTCTTCACATTAAACTAGACTAGACATACCCAATTTCTGCAACTGTTTCTCATATGTAATGTTCATAAAATATTAAAAACATTAAAAAGTATAGGAAACTTAAAAAGAGACAAACAATGTTAAAATTAATTAAAATGTGAGAGAAGGGCTTTCAGGGCTCTAAACAGCCCCATTACTATGTGTTCCTCTGTGTACCTCAAGCAAAGCCAAAGAACCATGTTTCCTCAATTTTCCAGAAGGCCAGGAGATTGGGGCCCACCTTACTTCCAGGACCATGTTGCCCCCAACATGGTGGGGACAATAGCAGAGAAGGTTCTCTTCCTGTTGGAATTCTTTGGCTGATGAGGTCGACAATATATGGACCAAGTGGCTAGCCTAACGTAACGGTATGAGGACAGTTCCATAGGTAACCTGGCCACATAACACACAGAGCTTTAGAAATCATAACCAACACTTTGAATTGAATCCGGAAGCACACTGGCACCCAATGTAGCTTGCACAGTGGAGGTGTTACATCCACTACTCTTTGGGCACCCAAAACTGCATTTTGTACCAGCTAAAGCACCTGCTATAGAACCGGTAGTAAAACCGGCAGGAGGCTCCGCCCACTGACCCTGACGTCATTAAAACACGCGGCCCTGTTGCGAACCGGTAGTAAAGGTAAGTAGAACCCACCCGTGATCTGCAGGTTCCCACTTCAAATGAAAAGGACAGGGACTTATGGAGAGGCAACTGCAGAAGCTGAAGCTTTTAAAAAAATGATGGTGGCATTGTGTGGTGCCACACAACTTCCACCCTTTCTGTGCATGTTCAAAACAACTGGAGTTTGAAAACAAGGATGCATTCACTATAGGTTGTCCTCAATTTACAATAGTTTGTTTAGTGACAAACTATTATAATAGCACTGAAAATATAACTTATGACAGTTTTTCAAAAGTTACGACTTTTGCAGCATCCCCATGATCATGTGATTTATGATGGTTGCAGTGTCCCAACCATCAACCGTTTGAAGCCCCCCTTGTGCGTGCAGAACAGCTTTATGGCAATCTACACCTTCCGTGGGCATAAGTCTTGCCATTGGTTGCTTCCTGCATTTGTTATAGGCTTAACAAATTAATGGTCTTGGTAGATCTTATATTTGAGGCTGATTTTAACCATGTTATTGTAATGTAGTTACTGATGAGTCAATACAAATGCTTGCCTCTACCTCTGTTTGTCTTTTGACGGTATTGTTTAAATTATTAAAAATGGACTTACTGTTTTAAATTGAAAGTTTGTTGAGAGTCAGTCAAAGAAAAATCTCCAGACTGTCAAAACAAAAACCTGTGAACAATACATGCTCCATATATAGATGGTGGAGGAAAGAAAAAAAACCCTATTCTCCGATTTAAATTGACAAAATAAATGAATGGAGAAGGTTAGCAATTTCATAAGGAAGAATGAGAGACAGGTTCTAAATAATCAAGTGCTGAAGGAGGAAAGGGTTGTAAAAAGCAAATGCTATATACCAACTAATCAGATCATCCGGCAAATTACAAATAATGGAATAAACAAGTTGATCGGGATTTTAGAAAGCCATTGTTATGTCCTTCAGTCAGGTTTTAGGCTGCAAAAAACAACTCAGAGATCTACAGATGGTTGAATGTCTTCCTCCTAGAGGCAGTTGCTGGCAAGTCTTACTGTCATTTGGGAAACCTACAGTTTCCAGCATGCTAATTATAATGAAAACTTTTGAAAGCCACTTTCCCCATTTTTCCAATCCATGTTTTTGGCCTGGAGTAAACCAGTTCACTCAATTCAACATAGCCAATTCAACATACAGTAGCCATTGGAACTTTAATGTAATCTGTAACAACTCACACTCAGATAATCCCAAGGATGTTTTACCAATAGTGCCCTTGAGAGAGAGAAGTTTAAGGAAATGATTGTGCATTCTGCAATAAGCAGCTCATTGAAGATAGTCTTCCAATATTTCAGGGGCTGTCACAATGAAGAGGAAGACAACCTATTGTCCATAGCATCTGAGGACAAGACAATAAGTAACAGATGGAAACATATCAAAAAGAGATCCAACCTAGAACTAAAAAGATATTTCCTGACAGAACAATTAATCAGTTAAATGGGTTGCCTTCATATATTGTGGGTGTACAATAACTGGAAGTGTTTAAGAGGAGATTGGACAGCCATACAGAATGGTACAAGATCTGCTGCTTGAGCAGGGCGTTTGAATAGAAGACCTTCAAGATCCCTTCCAACATAATTGGAATTGACAATATAATCAAAAAAGAGAGGTGACAAGTTTAAAGAACAAAAGGAAAAGCACAAATTAGTGAATGAAAGTAGTAGAAACATTTTCAGAAATAGAAAAATAAAGAAAGATAGAGTGAATGTTGTGATTTTAAACTGGATTTACTTATAATAATTTTTTTTTCTTTTATCTCCTGCTACCTCTCAAAATTTTTTTGCTTACTACTTCTTCCTCTTTTCTATGCTTTACATAATGTTGCTTACTCTGAAAAGGAATACCCTGATGATATGTGCATTGGTACATGCACATTTAAATATGTACACTAAATAAATGACCATGGTTGCCTAGATTACCAGAGGAATTACAACAATTAAATGTTGCCAAAGATTGGCTGACCCACAACAGCTGGTGTTGCTCCTTTACATATCCATTTTCTTGAGCCAAGTGCAATTGCATCTTGAGTGCCTCACTGGTGTTCCATACGCAAGGAAGTACATCAAGCATAAAAGAATTTAAGGAATGACCAGCTGCCCATTCTCCTGGCAAAACAAGAAAGATCTCTAGAAATGGGAGCAAATTTGAGTTGAGGCAAACATTTTGCACCTGTCCACTTAGAAAAATGGAAGAGAAATGTGCTGAATAAACTTACCAGACAAGACATTGTTCCTCATCATATATGTAGATATATGTGCTGCTATATTCAAACAATCTGCAAAGTTTTGAAACTTGTTTCTCTGATATTTATTAATAACCAATACTAGATAAAGAACCCTATGCAGTTTTCAAAAAATCCAGGTCTTGCATTCTTGTATTAATTTTAATACAGTACCTAATTCTAAACCAACCTGTAACACTGAGATGATCCCTAATCTTATAGAGACCTTGCCTTCTCCTCTTCTGCATTGGAGGACTTTTGAGGTGCTATACTAGAATTCTTTCTTCCTTCTCACAGCAGCATCTTCTACTAGTCTTGCCCTAATTGCCAGTGGTGGGTTGCTCCCGGTTCTTGAGAACCGGTAGTAAAAGTGGCGAGAGGCTCCGCCCACCCACCCGGACATCATAAGGTACGATCTGTGCATGCACAGAAGCGCGCATGCACACTATCGAAGCAAGTGCGCACGCACTCCCATTGTGGACCACTAGTAAATGTAAGTAGAAATCCCCCCCTGTTATTTGCCAACACCCAACCAACACTCACTGTAATGCTCGCCAAACAAAACTAAAGCAGTCATATCATAATTTTATCAATGAGAAAGAGCAGGCAGGGGAACTAATAAGATACTGCAGTGCTTCTCAACCTTGGCCATTTTAAGATGGGTGGATTTCAACTCCCAGAATTCCCCAGCCAGCTTTATTGAGATACTGTTTTTGGGAGCAAGCAGATAACATTGCTAAACCTACTCACTCTCCACTCCTGTGTCCTTATTGGCAGCATGTCCCAAATACAGCATCTGTTTTGTTAAGTTCCCTACTATTAAACCTTAGAATTTTTTTTCCAAATATCACAGGGCATAGCTGCTTCAGTTTGAAATATTGCAAAGTATTTTAATAGCTCATACTCCTTGTTCCTGATTCTGGGCTTGGACTAGTATCTTGTAATTCATCTTTGGTGACTGTCACAACTGACAAAAAAGAACAATGCACTATCTTCCATGTTGTCTCCTCATGTTGATCCTGGAGGTAAGTAGGGGTGTTTTTGCTTTTCTCGCTATGTGACTTAAATGAAAAGGAAAACAAAAGAACATAATGCAACAGTGTACTAAGATCCTTTACTAATTATACAAACACTGATTCTTCTGAAAGATAGCTCCTGGAGCTACCGTCAAAAGATACCATGCTGCTATTTTGATTCTTCCTCCATAATGATATGGAAAGAAAAAAAAATAGTAAAGGAGTTGAAAAACACAGATGGATGATCAGTGAAATCACTTCCTCCCCTTTACTGAAATTATATTAATGAAGCAATAGAAATGGCATGATGCTATACCAGCCTAATCTGGAAGTTGCTTAAGAGAAAATGAGGGCATGAATTATTTGATTTTGAGCACATATGGATGTAAAAAGAACATTTTTATGGCACTGTTTTCTTTGAGGTGTTTCTGCACAACTGTGAGCTTATAAATGAACAAAGAACAGTTGTGGATGGGAACACGCCGGCAGGCCGTGCTGTAGGCTACAGCAACATTGGCAAACACTCGGTTCTTCAAGATAATGTGAAGCACAGCTGGAATGCAAGTACAAATTGCACAGCCTTCTAAATAATATAACAGCTATTTGGCCACATTTGAGTCTTCAGACAAGCACATAGGCATTTCTTTTTGCATATTAACACCGTAATGCATGAACTCAGTTTGATTTTAGAAAGTGGGAGAGCAAAATGTTTCTGAGCAAATAAATGGAAAGTGACAGATGATTAAACTAATAAATAAAAGCATGACTACAAGTAAGGATTCTCTTGAAATTTTCCTGCAGTAATTACATCTGACTCCATAAAGTAGTGATAATTTCTGCATTAACTTACAGGATCCCCAGAAGGCTGCATTACAGAGCAGAGCAACAGAGGAAGCTGTTTATTTCCATATTGATTCAAGCAAGGAAGCATTTCCTTCAGGGTTTCATCTACCCTAATGTTTGCTTGATTATATTTCTGCCTGCCTGAGTGACAATATTTCTGCAGTTTTTGCTTCTTGACACTTCTCATATTCAGTGTAAGGTTCAGATACTAATTTTGTGAATATATTCATCTTTGGACTCTCATTTATCTTTCATCTCAGATATATTTTTATTGTTATTGCTGATACTGTTCTGAACTTTTTCTTTGTAAACTCTATGATGTCTTACATCATTTGTGCGTGTTCTTTCTTTGCTTGTTCTGCTTGATTTTTTCTCTTAGCACAGACTCACTGAAGTTCCTGTTTGCCAAATTCTGCTGGAATCCATTTCCTGGCATGTAGTCCTTACAGCGTTTACTTCCCTTTATCACTGGAGTCCTGAGTGTCAACAAAACCAGAAGAATTAGCCACACAAGTACAAAACTGTGTTTTGCAACTGATAAGTCAATATAGCCACCCGTGAATTGTGCTTGATGATTTTTGACAGGTCACCACACTTGCATAGCATTTTTCAGTTGGTTTCATTAATGTGTGAATAGAAATATGATGTAATAGATACAAAACATCACTGTAAAATACCCCAAATCTCTGCCAAAGTAGTAGTGCATATTGCTTCATCTTTTGGTTTAGTAGAAAACACTGTTTTTTTCCAAGACAGATAAAACATACATTATCAAAAACCATTCCTTATCATCTGGAGTAATAACATTTTTAAATCATAAAGTATTCTGGCCTTAGCCTTTCAGCTAAGCCTGGCTGCAGCCTGATTCAAAAATGTCCTAGAATTGCCGAAAGGAACATTTCGAGGGAATCCCTTATCAAATGCAATTGATAGGCATCAATAGCCTGTAAAAGAGCAGCCGAATTCTTATGTTTGATTTCCTTGCCATTTTCCCTACCATTTATGACCATTTCATTCTTCTTTCTTTTCCAGAAATCAAGGCCTGTTCTGAACTGACAACATTTTCATTCACATTTTCTATTATAATCTGAGTTAATTACTTTTAGGTTTCCCTTGTATGAAAGCAATACATTTATTTTAGATTGTAGCAAGCCTTGCAGTGGATAACCTGACTATTAAATGGGACCAAGGTTCTTTTTTCATGAAGACAGGGGTTTGTTTTTTTTTTACTTCTATGAAACTCACCCAGACTAAAATTGCAGGCATTTTCTGAAGGCACGCCTTTGTAAGATACATATGTAAGTTCTGGCTGATTTTTGCAGGCAGATCTCCCTCAAGCTCTTGCCTTAAGAAATGTGTTTGCCTTAAGACGCACAGAGAGAAGTTACCAGATTGTGGCTGGAAGTGGATAAGATTTAATATCTCTTTTTAGCTTCAGATTTAAGATGGAATTTGTAGGCAGAAGAATTTTCTAGATAACAAATCGGCACAGAGTAACATCTATACTGAGAGTTACATGTTTTCTAGAGCAGTAGAATAAAACTAAGAACAGGCTTTAGGTTCCATCTCACCCACCCCAATGTGTGCTTTTGAAGGCTTTAGAGCCAGTTTGGTGTAGTGGTTAAAGATGCTAGATTATTAGCTGGGAGGGATGTGAATTCTATTCCAGCCTTAGACTGAATAAGTAAAAAAAAAATAAAAGTATATCCACATAGTTAGGTTGCCCTAACAATTTATGGAGAACAAGAAAATGGCATCATTTTCTGTTCACCTCAGCTCACTGCAAATACAATTTCTGTTCATGTTTACCTATTCCCAATTAAAAGTATTGCTTTTTTTGTAGCTTAAGCATTACTTTTCACTTTGTCTGCTATGCTTTAATTTATAATAATAATAATAATAATAATAATAATAATAATAATAATAATAATAATAATAATAATTTTATTTCTATACCGCCCGAAGGATTCAGGGCGGTGTACAGCCTATTTAAAAACACAGAACAAAACAACGATTAAAATTTAAAATCGTTAAATGATTAGGCTCCAATTAAAATCCCAGAAATTTAAAATACCCCAATTTAAAATTATTATGTTGATAGCCCGGCCTGGCGGAACAACAGGGTCTTCAGTGCGCAGCGAAACACCTGGAGGTCGGAGATCTTACGTATTTCCGGGGGCAGTTCATTCCACAGGGCTGGGGCTCCCACAGAGAAGGCCCTCCCCCTGGGTGTCGCCAGCCGACATAACTTGGCCAATGGCACCCTGAGGAGACCCTCTCTGTGGGAGCGGACTGGTCGGTGGGAGGCTATTGGTGGCAGAAGTCGGTCTCGAAAGTATTATTCTAGGGCAATGTTTCTCAACCTTCACAATTTTAAGATTATGGGTTTCAATGCCCAGAATCCCCTAACCAGTTTGCCACCTGGCCATTAAGTTTCCCAGATTTTTAATTTCTTTCCTAAAGATGTTCCACAAACCAGTTGCTTCAAAATATTAAGATTTAAATATAATATGAGGATGATGGTGTAGGTCAGTAAAGATAGTATTACATACAAAATTATTAGCATGATTGCCAGAAATAATAAATCAAGACTGATATTCCTTGAAAAGAAAAGAATAAAATTTCAGCTTGACCATATGTATACTTGGAATCAAGCTCCTCTTGTATAGTTGGAAATTTTTTTCTCTCTTTTAAATATGCAAAGGATAAAAAGTTAGAAACGTAACCAATGAAAGATGCAAAAATATGGCCATCACATTTTACAGACTTAATATTTCATTTTAATTAACAAAGGATGGAACTTAATGAGCCACAGAATATGTGCTGTTCATTTATATGCCTTCTCAGAGAGGTTTAACTTTCAAAGTGCACTGACTATAAATTACAATTAGACTTACTTATATAGATAAGACATTGCATCAGTTTCAGATAAACTGCCCTTGTCCTTATTTATTGACTATAAGGATTTGAATAACAAAGCAGTAAAAAGTTTCATATTTTGATAAAAGGAAGTTATTATTTTATTGCTGAAATCCTTTGTCAGAGTTATGTTTAGAATTTCATTTCTATTTTATTGGGTTATCTCACAAACTTTAGCCATGTGTATATAACCAATTATAGACCATCCATTATCAGAAGACAAAGTGATAAGAAGGTAGCTAACCAACACCGTACACCCACATAGTTTATCTTTGTCTTTTTTTTTTTTTCTGGATAGGTAGACATATTTTCAACTTCCCACCATTTTTATTTTCTAGAATGCATGAGACTTAAGACCTTCATGCAAAATTAAGATGATACTGAAGGCGGGGATTTGAAATATGTCTATTTTACTTTCTGGAAATTTGAATAGCACAATGAGTATCCTTCTTATGAGAGTCAGCAAGTAATATCACTGACCATAAAGTAATACTATTGAGTATAAAAAACCTCATGCCCTTCTGATGCGAGGTTAACTCTCACATTTTGGCTTCACACATGCTCTCCTGAAGGCAACTAGCAGTACCTTGGTACCTGCTTGTGGAGGTTTGGCCATCAGTAATCTCTGTTATGTCACCTCGTCACAACTGTTCAGTTTGAAAGACATTAACATTTAATTTTAAGATATTGGCCTACAATGTTAAGAGTACTTGGGGTCATCAAACTACTATACCCATAAACAGACAATGTGCAGTTCTTCTGGCAAAGATGGGCAGCTTTCTCTTCCACAGTTTGGTGAAATGATTTAGGCCTTATACTACTTACATATAACAGTATAAGATAGGTATGCTCTGGTTTGGTGCATTTGTCCCCAACACCTACATAACACCTACCCTAACCTTTGTATGTCTTTCTTGTGGTTTCTAGTAGCCCAACTCACAATTCTGATGATATCCTTAGAAGGAGGTTTTCTCTTAGCATGTATAGGAGGGTCTAATAGATCTCCTGACATTGCTCATAGCTGAGCCAATATTAAAACTTTGGTTATGCAGTTAACTATAATCTGATTGATGAGAGATTAAAATTTTCAAGAAGTTTGTCTTTCTTTCTGGTATCTGAAACACTGAACACAAATTAATAACACAGGATCATATTTTCTGTGTCCCTAAATTCAGAATTTCTGGCTTTCTGCCTTAATTCTGTTACAAACTTATTTGTACCTACAATTTTACCCACTTGTGGGACCAGAACTGGTACTTTTCAAATACAGTGATTCCCCCCACCACCACTGTATTTTTTAAATTCCAGTTGGGCCTCCAACAGATTTTTCCTATATGGGCCTGTATAATCATAACATTAGAGATTTCTAGATACTCCTTTCCCCCACATGATAGTAATCTTCCTATCTTCATGTTCTTCATGTGCCTTGGTCACCATCAGGAAAATGAAAATTTCTGCTCCCTCCTATGGCAGTTTTCCCCTTGGTTTTCAGCACAAGTGCTTAAGATTTAGAATGTTCCATTTCTCTGAAAACACCTTGTTGAAGTGATGGATTGTTTGAAGGCAGTCCTCCCTCAGTTTGGCTGGATGTTCTCTCCTGCCTCTCAGATCATGACTCATGAAATCTTAACTTCTTTCTCTGAAGCATCATGTTCTGGTCTTGTGGGGCCATACGCCTCAAGTACAGCAAGTAACTGCAGATCGTTTCTTGAAGGCTTCTTGAAAATACACAGTTGAGTATATTTTGTAAAAAGCATTTTGAAGACCAGTTTAGTATAGTAGTTAAGGAACTTGACTGGAACTGGAAAACAGTGAATTCTAGGCTCCCCTTAGGCACGAAAGCTGGCTGGATAACTCTGGGTCAGTCACACTCTCTTAGTCCAATTCAACTCACAGGCTTATTGTTGTGGGAAAATCACAGGCAGGAGTATTATGCATGCCCTCTTGAGCTGAACAAAATAAAGTGGGATATAAATCTAATAATAAAAATAGAAACATCACAACTTATTGTAATTAAGTAGCTGTCACATTTGTTGAATCGGAATTCAGATTGCATTGATACAAATATCTTATCTTGGAGACATATTGTACCTTTATCTGTATATTTAGTGTTTTATATGTACAGAAAGACTGAAGTAATAGATAAGAAAGTTACGAAGACAAACCATATATTGAAAGAACGTATGGACACCAAAAAAGCATGGATAGGTCAACTATTAATTGCATAGACAGGCCCCTCTGCACCAAAGGGGCTTTGTACAAAAGTAGTAGCTTCATGACATGGGTAATAAAAGCATCTGGCTTGTGTTTGTTTTACAGAAGAAAATCTGAACACAAGATTTAAATAACATCTTCAATGACCATGATGTACCATCTGGCTTTCAGTGTAAATAGCTTGGTGGTGACAAATAATTTCACATAATTAGAGAGTTGCTGCCAGCTCCCACTAACAGGAATATTGCAACACTTTAAACTTTTTTTTTTTACTACCAGCTAGAAATCTCCAGATTGTTAATACTAGAAGAACATGCAGTGGCATATCTAATGCACACTTCTTTTTTCTTCTTTGTGCAAGGGATTAATCATTGGGTTAATTTAACTTTATAGTTCAAATAGAACAGTCCCTAGTCACTTTTTATTTTAAAATAGCTAACAAAAAAGATACCAAATCTTTAAATGGGATTAATTAAATCCTCTTGACTATTGAAATAATAAAGTACCTGCTTCTATGTAATCCCTAGGGTGCACATTGAAGGATTTATTGGTAATTCTCTTACTATTAGGTCAGCATTCTAACCTGTTCATCCCTAATACAATATTGTTATATTCAGCAAATCTACCACAATGATAGATTTGGCTGTGCAAAATGTGTGCTTTGGGGCACTGAATATAAAAGAAATTCCTGTACCTTTCCTAATAACAATGAAACACTGATAATGTCTGGAGAGACTAATATCTAGATTTCTAAAGCTACAATGTATGTTATTTCTGTTGTGCTCTGTTGCTGTCAAAATCAGCAAACAACCTATGTTATATTTGGATTGAGAATTATGTTTTATTGCATCCAAACAATTAAGATTGTAAACCACTTTTAATTCAATTTTGAGATTGGTTGTGTATCATGGTTCATTTGGATGCAAAGCATATTTTTGGATTTGTTCATCCTGGCTGAATAACAAGGTGTCCAAACATAATACAATTTCAGTTTTTTGTTCTATTTGAAGCCAGAAAATTGGGTTAATTGAGTACATGATTACATTAACCATGGACATTGTATTACTACAGCTTCTGCTGTGTTACTTAATTGTTCAAGCAGAAAAAGCAAATAAAAAATAAAATAAGACTTGATAAAACAGAAGCAACTATATACAGCAATTCTTCTTGTGGTTTAATAAGTCAAAATTGGCTTTTTGGTGTAGCATGCCAAGAAGTGCCAGGAGAAATAGGACAGGATTCACTGGTAGAGGGTTTTGGGGGGGATGGGTGGGGGGTATAAACAAGCATTGTAAAACATAATTTTATGATCTTCATAGTTTTTTCTAGTTTTCCAAATATATCCATTGAACTAGGTTATTGCAAAGAGACATTCCAAATGGGCAGAAATTCCCCAGGGAGTGTTTTTTTCAGGCTGCATGATTGTTCTACTGAGGCTATCTAATGATGAGTTTGTCCTCTGAAAGCAGATGCCACTATTTTCCCACACTGACCACAGGTTACATGCTTGAGGATAATAGCTATAATTAATTATCTAAAACCTATCATGGCCCCAGACTGGACTTCATTACTGTGGAAAACCTAAAAATGAATTTGGAATGGAAGGCTTTTTTTCTGGTTTTTCTTTTTGCAATTATTACATGATTTCAATTCCCCCAAGACTGTGGCTTGACCGTAATTATTCCAATCTTCAGGAGAGAGGTAACCAGCAAGACTCAGCAATGATCATGTACATTGCCTATCACCTAATTCCACTTAATTAGTAAGTTGGGCCCCCATATTGCAAGGAAAAATATTGAAGTTGTAAGAAACCAATTGTATATTTCAGGAGTAGGACATTTTTGAGAGATCAAGCAATGATATTACAATGCTTAGCTAAGAAAATGCCAAATTCTGCTCTTTGTTATGTGCTATTGAATATAGAAATTTTAGTACTAGGTTCGGTTTCAAGAGAAAACCTGTGCAATGAACTTAAAAGTTCTGCTAATAACAGGTTACTATTCATTTTGCTTTTTAAACTTCGTAAGATTTATAGTTTAAAAAAATAAGATGTAGCACATTAAGTCATCTCACAAAAGAAATCCCAATGAGGAAAATCTTAGGGCTGCACATTAGCCTTCTGCTTTTCAAATATTATATAAATTCTGTGCTTCTTCATTTCAGCAGCTCTGCTCACCAATACACAAGACTTACTGCAACCAAAGATCCAGTAATATTGCCCTTGGTGCCAGTAGATATAAGAAAGAACTGCTTCATATTGTTGTTAGGTCATACAGTAGCATGGCTGTATTGGAAAGTAGACTTCAAACTGATAAGCACATTTAAGAATGAGCTAGCAATGTTCTGCAGTCAAAAAAGCCAAAACTGTTTTGGACGGCTTCATTAGACTGTGGTGACCCAGTAGTTAGAATGCAGTATTGCAGCCTAATTCTGCTGACTGCTGGCAGTTAAAGTCTCAGCGGCTCAAGGTTGACTCAGATTTCCATCCTTCCAAGGTCACAGATTGTTGAGGACCCAGATTGTTGGGGGCAATATGCTGATTCAGTAAACCACTAAGAGAGGGCTGTAAAGTACTGGAAGTGGTATAGAAGTCTATATAAATCTAAGTGCTATTGTTATTGCTATTCATTAGTGGTATAAAGTTAAGGAAAATAGCACTCTAGGCTGCACAAATCACACCACATCTGGAATACTGTGCCCAGTTCTAGTCACCACAATTCAAAAAAGCTTCTGAGGAACTGAAAAGAACACAGAGAAGAGCAGTAAAGATGGTCAGGAGCTTGGAGACTAAATCCTACAAAGAGCAATTAAAGGTACTTGACCTGTTTAGCTTAAAGAAGAAATAGCTAAAAGGAGACACAATAGAAATGTTCCAATATATAAAGTAATGTCACAGGAAGAAGTAGATTTATTCTCTCTAGCACCTGAGAATGAGGCAAGACTCAATGAGCAGGAACATTTGCAGTAAGAAATTCAAATTGGAACTAAAGAATTTCCTAAGTGTGAGAACTATTAAGCAGTGAAAGAGACTGCCTCCTGAAGTTGCCCCATCACTGGGTGTTTTCAAGAAAAGATTGGACAGCCATTTGGCTAGGATGGACTAGAACATCTCTTTAGTCCCTTCCAACTCTATGATTTTATGAATTCTGATGAAATTTAAATATATTACAATTTTGCTTGCTTTGTTTCAAATATGGCACACAGCAGTCAGAAGTCATCAAAATTAGAGGTGACTCCAGTTTAGCATATTGACTAAAATTATACTTGGGTGAGTTTGGTTCAGTCTCTTTAATACTGATATGTTAAATTCTAGCTGGAAAAAATATTACTTGACACAACATGCAGCTAACTCCAGTTAAATAATATTGTTTCTGGGACATGAGAAAACCAATCCTGGGTTTAGATGATGGTGCAAAAGTCAAAATGAGCAGGCCTCTCTGCTAAGAGACATATTGTCAGTTGACTTTTGAAAATTGAAATCAGCTGAATGCTGAAATCATATTCAGTTCCTAAATTAACCTTGGCCCATTTTAATGTTCTTCCTACTTCAGTAACTGAAGAGTGATTCAAGAGAAGTCTGCAAGTAGAAAAATTATGCTTTTTATGGCGCCATTGCATTGTATGAATTCATCATGTCTTCCTTTACTGTCAATTCTATACAGGCATTCATCTCTGTCTTTATATCCTTGATGTTAACAAAATACCCAGAGGGCTGAGATCTTTTTTATTTAAAACACTCTCAGATGACAACTCTCTCTCTTTCTCTTCAAATGATAACAAACTAATATCTATCTGGGTACATAAGTGCTTGTGCTTTACAGTACATTAAGATGACATTTATTACTTTACTACTTTTTTCTTTTTCTGTTTTTTTACACTGGTCTGTCGCCATAATAAAGTTATTTCATCTGAGCCATTCTCCATGCAAGCAATATAGACATGAGAATTGCTTTCACCACTTTTGAACCATCTTGCATCTCTTTGTCTCTGTTCCCAGTCATAGTTACATGTTGTCCTCGATTAATGACCAATCATTAAGTGACTGTTGGAAGTTACAACATCACTGAACAAGTGGTATTTAGGATCGGTCCCTGAAGCTCCGGTTGTCACGTGATCATGATTTCTGCACTTGGCAACTTAAAACAGTTGTAGTGTCCCATGGCCATATAATTATTGTTTGCAAACTTCTCTGCCAGCTTCTCGCAAGCAGAGTCAAGGGGAAAGTCAACAGAGAAGGTCACAAATCCCTCCTATAAGGCACTCCCAATCTCATCACTTTTTTTCTCCAAAGAGCTCCAAGGATTTAATTCTTGCATCATGCATCCACCCATGGCATCCTCTGCTGGCATTTTACAGTGCCCAAGTTGTCCTTGTGCTGAGCTGTAGCATAGCCTCCCCCATTCATATTTATGCCAGGCCACTCACATGCATGTTCGCATGCACTCTGTGCAATTCCCACCCACCCATACAATTCTTTCTATTCTGACATCATAAACTATAAGCCAACAACAACAACAACTCCCCCCAATACCTCCACAACTACTTGCAAGCAAGAACTTGCAACTTCTTTAACAGATCATTACTCCCGATGAGACTTTTTCTGCAGGAGAGCCTTCTAAGATTTCTGATGTTGAATCTCCACCATTGTCCTTTCAATTCTTGAATTGATTACTGGACCTGTACCAGGGGTGAAATGCTCCCGGTTCAGACAGGATCGCCCGATCTAGTAGCGTTGGTGGCGGGTGGTTCAGAGAATCAGTAGCAAAAATCCCTGCCCCCCCCATGCCCAGCTGAGCCGCGCAGTCATCAGAGCCTTTTTAAAATTATTTTTAAAAGGCCTCAGATGATCGCGCAGCTCAGCTGGGATTGTCAGAGCCTTTTAAAAGCATTTTTTTACAACCTCTTTGGCTTAACAGGTTGTAGAAAAAATGCTTTTAAAAGGCTCTGATGATCCCAGCTGAGTTGCCTGATCGTCAGAGGCTTTTTTTTTACTTTTAATAGCAAAAAAAAAAATGCTTTTAAAAGAAAATAAAAGCCTCTGATGATCAGGCAACTCAGCTGGGATCATCAGAGCCTTTTAAAAGCATTTTCAGCTGAAGAGGTTGTAGAAAAAATGCTTTTAAAAGTAAAAAAAAAAAGTTGGCCACGCCCACTCAGTCACATTACCCCCCACCAAGCCACGCCCACAGAACTGGTAGTAACAAATTTTACATTTCACCACTGACCTGTACCTTTTAATAATAATAGATCCACCAGATTCCCATTGGAGCTTTCTAAAACCAGCTGCTCATTTGGACATGAAGGGTCCTTGGTGCTCTCTGAGCTTGGTTGTTTTCTTGCAGACCTTTTATTATTCAAACTATGTAGGTAATATAATCAGTGCTAGTAAGGAGTTTTCCAAGGGTTTTCCAAGAATACAACCAACTCAGAAAGTACCAAGGACCCTTCATTTCAAGCCTGAGCTACAAGTATTCTCTCAGTTAGGGACTGAAGCATCCTCCACCTGAGACTTTTTTCCAATGGATGTATGCAACATAGTGATTTCTGGACTGAGAAAGTACTTACTATTGTGATTGGAATCAGAAATTCTAGTATGCACATATACCAACCTGCTGCTAAGTGGGCTGGATCTACCTTAACCACTAGGCATATTACAAAATTTCAAAGTGACAGGTAATTTTGATCAAGAATTCAGTGCTCTTTGATGAAGTTCCAAGAAGCCACATCAGAATTTACTTGTTGCATCCAACTGGTTGCTTCATAACAACTTTCGATATACCCTTGCATATATGCAGAGAGCATTTCCAGCAAAATAAAGTAATCAGGATAAATGAAGCAACCCATCACAATGATTTAAAGTGGAGGTAATGTAGATAGACTTGTTTTTCTACATTGAGGCCCTACCTCAAAACACTAAAGCAAATCCATTTAACTCAAACCCATTAACCACTTGCTATATTGAAGCTTTTTTCCCCCCAATTCCAGTTCCCAGACTGTAGAATATGCTGGGTTTTGGAAGTTGGAGAAACTCTTATGTAAATTGCTTATCTTTTGTTTTACTAAGACATAAATTAAGAGTTTGGATTTTCTAAGATGCTAGGCTTGATCTAATCAAATTTTGATCATTTGGTGATTTTGTAGCTCTTGTGTGGTGTGTTTATGTATGTGTTATCTTTCATTAGGAGAACTTATGTTCTTCGAAAGCAGGGAAATTATCACAAAAGTACATTTTTATTTCTCTGGAAGAAAGGTTGAGAAAATATTTCTAAAATGCAGATAACCTATTATCTTAACACACACACACACACACACACACACACACACACCAGTGTGTATGCCCTTAGAAGGTGGACTGTTTTTGTTCACTAGCATTGAACATGGAATGTCAAGCATTTTACCCCACTCACCATAAATATTGTTTTCTACTCAGGATTATTCTGATGAGTTCATTGAAATGCATTTTCAAGGAAGATCATGTCTCTTATGAAACAAATAACAAACAAACAAACAAATAAACAGAATACTATAATGATGGAATGACACTGAATTGGCAAAAATACTTTTGATGATCTGAACATTAAAATCCCATCACATTTGATAGAGATGATGAAAGATGTCAAATCAGCTCATAATCTACATGACAGCTAGGTCTGTTGTATAGAACTTCCCCCCAATAAGCCACTTGGGCTATTGTCATTAATTTTCTACTGCTATTATTTGTTAATTAATAAAAAATATCCAGAAACATATATCCTAACTCTGTTTCTTTGTATAGGAATTCAGGAAGTGATCGTGTCTGCTTTCTTTCTCACTGTTCACAAACATGTGGCCTGTCTACTTATCTAGACTTCAATCATTGCAGGAATTCTCAGCATTCTGGAAATTTTGGGAGATAAGATATTAAGAAAAGGTTGGGGGAGAGGGGTTGGATAGGGATAAAGAAAGAAAGACAGTGCCAACATCAAGCATGGTCTAGTGGTCAAAGGGTTGGAGTAGCAGTAGAGAATCTGAGTTCTAGTCCTGCCTTAAGTATGAAAGAAAGCTAGATGACCTGAGGGCCAATCATTTCTTCTCAGTCATAGGAAAACAGAAGTGGCATGCTACATCCAAAAATGCTGCCTGAAGAACTTAATGGACTTGTCATGTAAGCACCAGTATCAAGTCTCAAAGGATACCAGGAATCACATTCTAAACAGTAGGCAGGCAGTTAAGGTATAAGGCTTGGTTGAGCTTAATGTCTATAGAACTCTGCATTATGGGGTGAGTTTGATGGAGCTCAACTACCAGCCACTCAACTCATAAGCCACTGATATAACAGCAGTATTTACAGTTTACTTTTGAAGAGTGGCTATCTGGAATCATATGGATGATCTCAACATCTCTCTTCTGGGGAGATTTAGCTGGTCTAGATCCAGATGCTCTTTCCTCAGAAATTACTTCAGCAGGATGTCATTGGAAGTTTGCTTCTGCCCATTTGTTCAACATTCAATTAAGGATGACTTTTATATTTATTTATTTTTTTATCCATATAACCAGTTTGATTTTATCATTGTGTCTGGTGTAATGTCACGCCTCAGTCTTTATTTGGTTTCCTTGAATGATCCTAAGTTTAAAAATAATGTTATTTGCTTTTGGACTTTAAAAAGAAAAGGCCTCAATTAGGTGTGTCAGATAATGAGGTAATGTAGTGTCATGTGATCCCCTTTTGTGACCTTCTGACAAGTAAAGTCAATGGGGAAGCCAGATTCACTTAACAACCGTGTTACTAACTTAACAACTGCAGTGATTCACTTAACAACTGTGGCAAGCAAGGTTGTAAAATGGGGCAAAATTCACGTGCCAAATGTTTCACTTAGCAACAAACATTTGGGACTCAATTGTGGTCATACGTCGAAGACTTCTTGTACAGTACTTACACCACTATCCTATTCATGAATGGTAAGGAGCTGATAGCAAATTTCTTTCTTGACCTCAAAATAAAATATGGATTGTGATGGGTTTTTTTAGATCATTGCTAGAAGACTTTTGGAGGAAAGTTAAAAGAGAATGTGAGCTTCTAAATGAAGAGTTTCCAGTCCTATTATCTTCTTTTTTTAACAAAAAAATCCCAAAGCTTTGTAAAATGGATTTTCAGCACTCATTATAGGAAACACTTGCAAAACATACACAAACAAATACTGTCATAGTCTGGGCTAAATATTAACTCTTCCTTTTAAACATTTCAGTTCAGACATTGATCAAATATATTGTTGTGTGCATGCTTATTTATCTTATTGTTTAAAGCTGATATATTAAATCTAAGAGAAATGAATAATATTTTAAAATAATTCCTTATTTCAATATTCTTAATAACTCATTGCTGTTACTAGTTAAAAAAACATATTTTGTGGATATTGCTCTTCTATGATTTTAACCTAACCAGTCTTTATTTTAATATATTATTTGTTTGAAAGTCTTGACATACGATATTTCAGTGAAAAAAAAGTATAGCCTTAATTATTTTTTTAAAAAATATTAAGAAAGCTATCACAAAGTTATATTAGAGTGCCCTCTGCTGGAAATATTTCAGTTTTGACACACAAAATGATATCCACAGTTGAAAAAAGATCAACAAAAATGCCACAAAGGCTGAATCTGTTTGAGATACGGAAAGCTGGGATCATCTCCAAAACCAAATCGTGTATGAGTTCATACAGAGATGAAAGAAAGCTAGATTGGATGCCAAAATTCAATTTTTTTTAAGGCATCAAAAGGAACGGAATATGAGGAATAATGGATGTGAAAGCATTAAAGCCTATATTCTAATCCCAGACTCTGAAACAACAAGTTAATCACTACTTGTGTTGGGCCCATTATTGTCTTCAGATTCAGAATAGGACAATAATGAACTGAAAGGTAATAAAAGATATAAAAAGATTTATAACGGGTGCCAATTCATAATATTCCATCTCTTTTGTGTTTTTTGCTTTGTCTTTTCCAAA
The DNA here is from genome assembly GCA_022577455.1 of Arizona elegans. Taxonomy (NCBI): domain Eukaryota; kingdom Metazoa; phylum Chordata; class Lepidosauria; order Squamata; family Colubridae; genus Arizona; species Arizona elegans. The sequence goes on along the minus strand of JAKOOJ010000008.1, from coordinate 41,148,731 downwards.
GTATAACCAAGAATATTTGGAATGTACACTCCTAAACTGTACCAAGTTAAATCAGAGATGTTTTAACATTAAAGAGCATTCATTCCCCATTCCCAGGTCCTTATTTTTCTCTGGCCAGTAAAACAATTAAAAACATAGGTAAAATACTCTGGTAATGCTTTCAAATTACAGGTAGTCCTTGACTTATGATCACAATTGAGCCCAAATTTTATGTTGCTAAATGAGACATTTGTTAAGTGAGTTTTGCTCCATTTTACGACCTTGCTTGCCACTGTTGTTAAGTGAAGCACTGCAGATGTTAAGTTATTAACATGGTTGTTAAGCGAATCTGACTTCCCCATTGACTTTGCTTGTCAGAAGGTCACAAAAGGTGAAAACATGACTCCAGGACATTGCAACCTTGTATTATGAAGACATTAAATTTGCTTTCTGTTTCCAGAAAACCTTAAGCATGAAAATGCTTTACTCTGAAATATTTATAATCTACATTTGGTAGACTATAAACTCAGGAATTTTCAGAAGTTTTTGATAGATTTAATGTATCTAGGTTGCAAAAATCTGGGCAATCACTAGATGGCAGATACACTTAGTTTATACCAGAGTCAATATGATAATATCTGACTCTGGTATAATGACTGACTTCTGACAAGTTGAAAAATGTTAGGCTCTCAGATTGTGTTAGAGTTCAATAAAGCACTTTGTGGTTTTGCAAACTTCAAATTATTATACATTGCAAATTGGAATATCATTTCTTACATCTAAGAAGCTGAACACTTATAATTAAAATGTGAAGTTTTTTTTTTTTTGCTACAAAATATTGTATTTAATCAGGTGACCATGGGGCTGTTGCATTGGTCGTAAGTTTAAAAAAATAATCATGTCACTTTTTTCAGTGTCATTATAACTTTGAACAGTCACTAAATGAACTGTTGTAATTTGAGGATTACCTTATCAGGGTTGAAATGCTCCCGGTTCAGACCGGATCACCCGATCCGGTAGCGATGGAGGCGGGTGGTTTGGAGAACTGGTAGCAAAAATCCCTGTCCCCCCCCCCATGCCCAGCTGAGCCACACAATCATCAGAGCCTTTTTAAAAAAATTTTAAAAGCATTTTTTATACAACCTCTTTGGCCAAAAAAATGCTTTTAAAAGTTTTTTTTTTAAAAAAAGGCCAAAAAAGGTCACATTACTTCCCCTCCCACCCAGCCACGCCCACAGAACCGATAGTAAAAAATTTTAGATTTCACCACTGACCTGTATATAGTTTACCCAACCATTGTTTGTTTGTTTGTTTTATTCAGTTTGGACTCTAGGTGGCTCACAATTATAAAATAACATAAAAACAGTAAGATATCAAAAGCTAACCAAAATCCCCCTTCAAAAATAATTCCAAAATAATCACAAGTTGGCAGTTCAATAACAAAGCAAACATAAACCTTGACGTTTCATTATAAAAATAATTACGGTGTTCTCTTTTGATTTGCATCGCTAAATGAATATTCAGCATTATATATCAGGAATGTCATTTTCTTCCATGTACTCCTTATAATATGGGCAAGGTGAAAGATTATTACTTTGGGTCATAATGATGCAGACACTCCCTTCTTTCAGAATAGTTCATTTTCACACAACTGAATATGGGTTTTACTGCGTTTTTTTGAACACAATTGTGTTTAATATTTAATATTTACTGTGGTTTTTTAAACACAATTCAATTGAAATTGTGAGCAATATGAGTATTTAAGAAAAAAGAAGTAATCTCCTAGACTGCTTTTTAAAATATTATTTAAATATAGTTTACATAAGTAAACATTAAGACAGTATTAAAAATGAAACTAAAGTCAGACTGCATCAACTGAACTCATATTTCAAACACTAATTCAGAGCCAATCGAATTTACAATCAATATTTTGCCAATACAGAAACAAGGGACAAGTGATTTACAGCCCAGATACATGTTTTACATTTTGAGTTAAAAGAACACTTATTTCACCTTGAACAACTTAGACAAAAGACAGGGTCGAAAAAATAAACTCAAAACCACAACATTGTGGGAGTTTCCAAATCATTCTGATACAAAGCAGGATATGAAGTTGAAATAGGTTATGTGTATCTCCTTAATTGTTAGGATTTTAAATTTGATCTGGAAAATTTATTTAGCAGAAGTAGTCATTGTACTGCCATTGCTACCGGATCGGGCGATCCAGTCCAAACTGTGAGCATTTCACCTCAGCATGTTCTGTATAGAAACAGTTATGTTGCTACAATAATGAAAAAATATGAATTTTTATGGAAAAAAAACTGTTGGATTTATATATCACCTCTCCTTTAAGAATTTAAGGCATCTTACATGAGGGTATCCATTTTATCTCTGGAAAAACAACCGCTTGTCAAACAAATAAATTCCCATGGCTTAAGAATGGATTAGAGTCTGAGTCTTTTCAGTCATAACCATTACACTGTTGTATTTGCCTACAGACACAAATAACAATATTCTCTGAGGCCTCATAGAATAGAATAGAATAGAATAGAATAGAATAGAATAGAATAGAATAGAATAGAATAGAATAGAATTTTATTGGCCAAGTAATAATTGGTCAATTGATTGGACACACAAGGAATTTGTCTTGGTGCATATGCTCTCAGTGTACATAAAAGAAAAGATACATTCGTCAAGAATCATGAGGTACAACACTTAATGATAGTCATAGGGTACAAATAAGCAATCAAATCATATTAGGAAACAGACAATATAAATCATAAGGATACAAGCAACAAAGTTATAGTCATATAGTCATTAATGGAAGGAGATGGGTGATAGGAACGATCATCATCATCATAAGTTTATTTGTCAAGCATATATATAAGATAACAGGTAAAAGTATAAACATAATTTGAACACATGAAAAGTGTAAGTAAAAAGGACAGGGACGGTAGGCACGCTTGTGCACTTATGCACTTATTAATAATAGTGCAGACTTAGTAAACATTTAATATTCTCATAACATTTAATATTCTCATTCTTATTCTCTCTTTCTCTGCCTCCTGTATTCTAGAAATTGAAGGTCATCCTAGACATATGATGGTAATAGGGATTGGAATTTCCCTCACTAAGTGAGGTGATTATAAAGTATGATTATATCACATAGCAAAAGCTATGCCTTTGGTCCTTGTTGCTCCGTTACCTGAATCCTATGGTTATTAGGGAAGGCAACATTCTGCTGGCTTCCCAAAAACCAATATCAGTGGGATATGCTAGCAGGAAATTACAAGTTGCAGGCTTGCAGATGCTGTAGATGGCTGCTGCTGGATGAGAAAGGATGTGGGTGCAAAGATGTGGAGAGGGGCTGGAGAGAGTGCCTGAGTATGCAGAAGGATGAAGAAGTTTAGGGAGGCTGCACAAGCAGCATGGCATGGCATGGCATAGGGAGGATTGCAAGGGTGGGAGAGGGGTTGGGATGGGTGTGTGAGACTACAAGAGTGTGTTCAGCACTTAGAACAGTTCCTGATCAAATGGTCATAGGTTAAGGACTACCTGTAAAGCATTAGCAAATATTCTAATTAGATTCAGTAATTAATTTAAAATAATTAATTTTATAAAATAATGATTTTTTTCCATTCTTTGTTACTACAATAGACAAGAAAATAAGGCTGCAACTGGCAGGAGACTATTATAAACAGCAGATGGCTCTGTTTTCAAATAAATTTCTACATGTGCTCCGAACAGTACAAGCATAAATGGGTGAAATCCAGCGGGTTCTGACAGGTTCTGGAGAACTGGTAGCGGAAATTTTGAGCAGTTCGGAGAATCAGCAGTGGAAATTTTGAGCAGTTTGGAGAACCGGTAAATACCACCTCTGGCTGGCCCCAGAGTGGGGTGGGAATGAAGATTTTGCAGTATCCTTTCCCTGCCATGCCCACCAAACCATACCCACCAAGCCACACCACGCCCACCAAGCCACGCCCACAGAACCGGTAGTAAAAAAATTTGGATTTCACCACTGAGCTTAAATATACTTATTCAAGAAGGAATGTCAGTGAATTCCCATTGAATTCATATTGTGTCAGTTTCAATGTACAGAGAATCCCCTTTTTACAAATGGGTTACATTCTAAGAGACTGTTCCTAAGTCCGTTTTGTTTGCAAGTCCAGCAAGCATAAAAAATATTCACAGCGCAGTGCAGTTCTTACTTTGCATGAATAGTGATCCAGAGGGCTTTGAGTGGTAGCAGGAGGGGATTGGCATGTGGCATGCCACATAAATGCACTGGAAACTGGCTCATTCCCATTTCTCCCACTGCAGCCCAGGGTTTGCTGGACTTGTCAGGTTTTGCTGCAATACTATTGCTTGTGTGGATTAACAATTGTGCTGCTCCTATCTGCAACTCCAGCCCAGGTCTTCGGAGGTGTGGGGTGTATGTGTGTGTGTCAGGAGAGGGTGGGAGAGAATTAGTTTCCAGCATACCGCATATGCATATTTATTTGTATTGGCAAAATTTCGCAACTTGAAAGTTCATTATTAATTATATATTCATGGTTGTATTTCTCTGTATTCATGACCAGGCTACTAAAAGATTTTTGCAAAGCAATGAGCTTTCTTTTTTTGCAAACACATTGCCTTTTAGATGTATATTTAGACATATGTTTGTGATACATAGAATGTTTTCTTTTTAATATAGATCACAGCTTCCACACAGAATCAAAGGGATACAAACTTTTGAGTATAGAAATACTCAATCGTGTTCATGTTTATGGAAAAACAAGGTACACACTTTTTATTTGACATGGCAAATATGGGACAATCCTCATTGCTTGCATAGTTGTCTTCGCAAGTATGAGCACAGTGAGGATTGTCCCATATCAGTGAAGTTATGGGTTGGGGACTTCTGCTATGCATTGAAACTTCTGAACAGGTTGAATGCATTGAAACTTCTGAACAGGTTGAATGCATCTATGTGTATTTCATCAAGAATTGATTATCTGACATCAAATAAGTACTGACACCCAGTAACTACATGATGGCAGCTAATAGACCTTCTGCAGGATCATCTGTCTCCAACCAGGTCTTTCAGATCTCTTAACAAGTTATCCATTGTCAATAGGATTCCAGAGGGAACCTGTTGTTGCTCCTGAGGGCTTGGATCACATCTTGCTCATGTGGTCTCCCTTCTCCAGTAGATCCCAGGTCTCCCCTCAATTTATGAAGGTGCTTAGGGAGATGAAGATAAGAGATGCCAAAAGAGCCTTACAGCATCAGGTGATTTTTAGGGGAATAGGTAAGAGTCACTGAATAACTCTTATCTGAAGCATTCCTTGGGTCCTGGGAAACAAGATAATATTCAGAAGAGAGTCACTTTTTTTTTACACTGTGGTGTAGAGGGGGAAGAAAGTTAAAATACAAACAGGCTTGCAAGATTCTGCTATTATAACATAGTTGCAGACTTTCTATGGAGTCTGTTTCCTGATCTTTTCTACTGTGAAGGGCTGATGACATAGGAGCAACATAGAGTGAATCCATCATAGAGCTGAACACATTTTAGAGTCCATATTAAGAGATAGCCAGGAGGCCTTGTTTCTTCCTGTGGAATTAGGGCTGAGAGCCACTTTCAAAAACATAATGAGGAGTATAGCAGGCATCTTGTGGATAAAATCGTTCCAGTTCACTTCAAAATTGGTTTTTGGATTTCCATGCAAGTCCCATCAAATTGACTAAAGTTGCATCTTAACTTGGTTATCTGGGCTGTATCCAAAACTTATCACATGTCATCTCCAGGTAGCCTTAGCCAGCCAGGTGAGACATAGATCTAAAACCAAGGTAGTGGAACATAAAGTCCTGAGAACACATCCTTAGACCTGATCGTTTGGAACATTCTTGGTGGTTGCCTCACAGTCTCTGGTGTTTAGATCTTTAACTACTAGGCCAAACTGATTGTTGTCTAAGCAGGATCCAGTGCCTCCCATAGCTGTTCTGGAACAAATGCCATAATGCTTGATGTTGTGTCTCTGAGAGAAGAATTATACACTGTTTTGTAAAATTTAATAAATTACATTGATTTCTTTTTTGGCACCCATAAATAACGCCGGCCGACAAGTATGTATAAATAGACGGAAGATGCTTGAATTGCTAATTTTTATACAGTTTTGAACTGAATTGCTATATTTTATACAGTTTTCTTTTTCTTTCTTTCTTTCTTTCTTTCTTTCTTTCTTTCTTTCTTTCTTTCTTTCTTCCTTCCTTCCTTCCTTCCTTCCTTCCTTCCTTCCTTCCTTCCTTCCTTCCTTCCTTCCTTCCTTCCTTCCTTCCTTCCTTTCTTCATGCGATCCCAAATCGTGCGGAACGGAATCATGCCGCTCGGCTCGTGCGTCTCTGCCTGGACTGGGAGGAGAATGAAATGTCCCTTTGCTTCCCGCTCTTGGACGGCGGGCATCTGTTTCCTAGCCCGGGCGAGGAATCCGCAGGCGTCGCACTCACTCCTCACACACCATCTCTGAACCGGAGTTTCGCGGCTCCAAGTTTGCCGAGAGCAGTTGCTGTCATCAAACTACGTTTGCGCTTTACTGGCCGGCCCGGCTGGATAGCTGAAGAGCGCCTTGCAGCGAATCCCCGAGAAGAAGCGCTTCCGACGAGGCACAAAGGCAGCAGGAGGCGCTGCTTGGCGCTTCTGAGGCGATCCATTTCCCCCCTCACCAGCCCTAGTCCCCGCACCTTGTCCCACAGAGCAGGGGCAGAACAACTCCGTGGGACGGGAGCAGCTCAGCAGTCTCGTCTTGGGAGCTTCGCCGGCATTTCGACTCGGGCCAACTTGAGAGACTTCGCTGTCTTCAGCTCGGACAAACCGGAGCAAACGATGGCGCTTTCCAAGAAAGCGCGGTAGGAAAGGAGGAAAAATTAAAAGCGGAAGATCTTCCCGGAGAGACACCCCCCCCCCGGTCCGCCGCCCCGACAGCTCAGCTTAGAAGGTGAGGGATGTAAGAAGCGGGAGAGGGGCAGGTGCCTTATTTCGGGGATGCGATTTGTCGTGGACTTTTTCGGGCGGGGAGAAAGGCTGGGGGCGGGGGGCGCCGTCGAGGACTTCGCGGTGGGGAGGTGGCGATTTAATTCGCCCCGTTAAGAGTTCGTAAAGTCATCGGATGCAAAATAATATATAGATAACCTAAGAGAGCTACACTTCAAAAACGAAGGATGTCCCCCTCCCCCGAAACGTGGCCAGACAGGTGTTAGAGCGGGTTAGAGAACTTAAACCTGTTCAGGTGATTGTGGGACGCCCCAGGTATGTCTGGATGGTGGGGTGGGGGGGTGAGGGTTAGTTGGCTGTACACGCGAAATCTCTGGTAGGTGAACGTGCGGGGGGAGGGTTCAGAAAAGTCTCTGAACAACTTAACACCCCCCCCCTTCGTGTTTTCTGACACTGATTTTCTGCGTGTTGCAAGGAAAGATGGGGAGTCACACATACATACACCTGTGCCATTGTTGTGTAAAGTTGTGATCTTCCAAGTGGTAAAATGAAATGTGGCATGATGTTATTGGAGATGGAGATGGACTTGGGAAGGATGCCTTTGTAAGTCCAAAATGCCCATATGATTCTAGGGCTTGTCAAATTTTTCAATTTCAATTTCCAAACATTACGGGTTGTTTAAAAGTTGTGACATGTCTTTGGGGTTGTAAAGATATTTTGGTTAGTTTAATATTATTTAAATGTGCTTGGTAAGCAACTACATAAATAACTTTTTAGCAGTTTGTTTCATTTGATTCATCATGAAGCAGGTTTTGCCCATCAAAGCCGGTCCCATAAATAACCCCAAATAATGGATGTGATTACTCTTTCAGCTATTCTAGGTTAACTTGCCCACATTTTACCAATTTATCTCTGGCTTTCCAATTTTCAATTTATAAGACTTTCCAATTATAAGACTTTTCTTTTCTTAATATAACTTTGTTTTGAGAGAAAAAAACAGAGGCACTGTAGTACCTTTCCTTTTATGCCCCAATCCAGAAGTTCATGCAGTTTTTTCTTCCATTCAGTAAGAATTTTATTTTCCAGAAAAGTTGGGCCAGCACCCTTTGTTTCATTAATAATTTGTCATTTGATTAGTTTAATGCAGAGGGGTTTTTTTTCCATCATCCGATCATGAAATTTAAACTAAACAATGTCCATGTGCATCAATCTGTTTTTTTATTATGTTACCAATGTCACTGTCATTACTTTGAATATGTGAAGTGGCTCTGAAGGACAATGCAGCATACAAAATCTGTACAGTTTTTTTTTTTAACTGAGTGACGGTACACTGTCTTGTTTACAAAGCTGCCCTTTTTGTGATCTGTATGGACAACAAAAATAGCAAGGATAGACTGACTGACAGAATGTCTTGTTTTACAAATTAAAGGCTAGCTGTCTGTAATTTGATTTTCCCCAACAAGAGCTTGGCAGGCTCACTAGTCTTCAAACACTAGACCAGTATCAATAAACCAGTTAATTAGATTTGATGGTTTGACATTCCATAGCATTTTCCCATCCTGCCCTAAAAGAGAATCTTTTGTAGGTCTCGGATTTGCACAGTTACAAAAGCCTCTGGTGTTGTTTACTTGTCTCAGACATGATTAAGTCCTATAGTATTTACTTTATTAGAGCTGTTAATGGCTTCTATTCTGCAATCTTCAGGTACAAAGAGTATTAGCAGAAGTGCATTGTAACAACAAAATGTTTAGAGAAATCTCTCGGGTGACTGAAATAGGCCAATAAAATATGAGTGAGCTCAAATGTTGACTATTAATTGGGTGGGATAAATAGTGGAGATAGAATAGAAAAATCCTTGGCTAAAAGTTCAGTTCAGAATGTAATGTTTTATTGCAGCTCTGATAGCTATAGCTAATAACATAAACAGGATAAATAAACAACAGTTCACAAGAATTGTATTCAACTTGGATATAATAGAATGTTCTTTGATTCACCTTTCTCACTGGTGCATGTACAAAAAGAGAGGATGTATCTTGTTTTCTTAAATTGTGATGCGTGGATAACATCAGTAATGAACTTCTAGAAATAGTTTCTTGGCTATTTTTGAGAGGAGGAGGATCAGTGATCCCATCTATCGGGACACCAGAGTAACAGCAGGGTTACTTTTTGCTCTAGCATGTAAATAAGATTTACTCATTTACCTTCATGAGGCCTTCATGAGCATAGAGGAATTCACAAAAAGAAATAAAATAATAAAACAAAAGTAATCCTTTTATTTCCTTTGATATAGTAATTTGTACTAATGATAGGCAGCATTGTTTTCATATTTCATTGATTATACATTTCATTCATTTGTCTGAATGAAATCTTTCAACTTTGTTGGAGTTCAAAATATTCGACAAGTTAAACTTACGTGGTGAACTTTGAAGCAAATTAAACTATCTGTTTAGGATAACAGATAACTTATCCACAAACTTAAGGTATGAGATTTTATTAGTGGTAGAATAATTTGATATGACTCTGTCATGTAATGGAATTTTTAAGAGAAACACCAAAAACATATTGATTATCTTGTCTGATCCTGATTGTCGTTTTTATTCCTTTTTCTGAAACCCTTCAAGAAGTATAACTATGTTCTGTGATAGTCTTAATAGGATTAGGGTTAGTAGGTGCACAGTATACTTTGTTTTGATTTTTTTATGATTGAACTTTTTTTGTCATACTTTTAATTTTTATAATACTTGTTAGACGAACAAATAGGATTTAAATATTTTAAATTGTATCAGTTGTCTTTAGATATATTACATTGCCTCTAGTGGGACATCCTTCAAACACAAATGATTTTTCAGTTTTCTAACTTACTTTCCTTCTGTGTTTGAATTGTGTGGTTGCTGGTTTTATCTGTTTTGTATCAGTCATTTTACCATCACTTACTTACTCCTTTGTGTTCTATATTTTCAATTTATAAGAGAATCAAGGTCATTGGGTGGTTAACAAATATATGAAATAGATAAAATACAATTTCACCCCTTTACTTTTTCAATTTCAAAACTATCAAGATTGCTTATTTCCTCAATATTGGTTAAGCGAGATACAAGACTAGCGCTTTGACAGTAAATGTTTAACAGTTGGGAAGCTTAATAACAGATCTGTGAAAGTGGAAGTTTTCTAACCAGCTAAGTCACTGTTTTGTACTTCAAAAGAATGTGCCCATTGATTGAGCTCCATATGTGATGCAAGGCTGAAACTGAAAACTGGCCTCAGACTTCATTTTTCTCTGTAAACATTCCTGAATGCCCAGTAACACTATTCAAAATGAGAGCATACATAATTAACAATGTGTGTTCTTCATGATGTGCATGCAGTATGGGATGTAAAGAAATGGGCTTAGCACAACAGTAAAGTGAGTAACTAACATGCTGCTGAATAGTTTATTTACATTTTTTAAGGCCAAGTTAAGAATGGCAGTCAACTGTAATGGAGAACCTTGATAATTGAATAATGAATATATTACAGAGCATATTTATGCAATGTGCGAGTTTAAAAATATGTGCACTTTTTGACATGTATTCCAGCTTGCTCTTGAAAAATAATATTTGATTTTGCATTTTTGTTGCATGCTAAATATTAACATTATTTGATAAACAAACACAGTGATTGGAATTTTAGTGTTGTTTGTTTCAACATTATCGGTAAGAAAAAGAAAATAACATCCCTTGTACAGTGGAAAGGCAGTAAGACAGGAAAATAAATGTTCATTACATTTTTCTACTTGTCTATGCTGTTGAAGGAAAAACAACTACTTTATACTGATCAATGTTAGAAATCACTTTAAACTGCTTAATCTGAAAAAGGTTGTTGTAAAATTATTTTATGGGTAGATGAGCATTTACTGTGCTAGCCATGTGACTTTTTTTTTAGCTAAGCCAAACAATATATCTTGATTTTTTAAAATAAAATGTAATAATTGGTTTCAAAATGCAGTGGAACAGTTTCAAGAAAAATGAAACAAATCTTCTAAGAACTCCAGAAGCCTATAAATCTTGACACCAAGTTAACTTTTATCTTGAAATTATTCAAATATGGAATTATAGTCAATTAGACCAAGGTCAGTAAAGTTATAACAAGGTCAGTATAGTTATTCCAAGAGAGTCAAAGTTTAATGCATGCATCAGATATTCTATATAGAAAACAATGGCAGTAAAGGATTAGCCGAGGAGCATATTCAAAGTAAAAGCAGAGATTCAAATTGTAAGTAAGCAAACCAGTCAAAGTTTGACGCATTAGGACATGAGGTCAAACAGATCTTGGTTTTAACAGCTTTTTCTTTTATGTAACAAAAAGACTTAGCTCATCTTTATTAATTCATAATGATGCTCAAGTCTCATTGGTTATAGTTAAATAGAGTTATATAAGTAACATGATTCCAAAGAAACCTGGTGCTCCTGCACAATACTGTTATTTAGTCTTCAATGTAAAGGGAAAATCATTTACATGGGCTTGGATCTACAAACTGGGTTGTAGGTTAGGAAGACTAGAAGGATTATTAGTCTTCCAGACTACCTTTTAGGGCCTAATTCCTTAAATCAGGAGTGTCAAACTCAAGGCCCGGGGGCCGGATCCCAGGAGGATTTTGAACAAAATGTTCAAAATCTTTCATAACAGCTAAAAGGCCTGAATTTTTGATAAACATATCATATACCATGTTGGAACAGTGGTTAGAATGTAGTATTGCAGGCTGACTCTATCCATAGTCTGGAGTTCAGTGCTGACTGGCTCAAAGTTTACTCAGCTTTCCATCCTTCTGAGGTTGGTAAAATGAGAACCCAGAGTGTTGGGGGCAATATGCTGACTCTGTAAACAGCACTCTGAAAGTGCTGTAAAGCACTAGGGGACAGTATATAAGTCTATGTGTCATTGCTATTTCTATATGCATACTACAATAGAAATAGTAGACTGAGTTCATCAGAGCAAATAGTACTTAATAACTTCCTACATATTACCAACTTGATTTCAATATATCAATTAAATGGCAAGGTTAAAATTCTGGCCTTTTAGCTGTTATGAAAGATTTTGGACAGAACCAGCCATACTATTAGGCAAAATCTTATGCAGCAAATTCTGGAAAGCTTTAAGTGCTCTTCCTATATCTCAATATTGCCTTCAGACATGTGGAAGCAAGTAAGGAAAAGACTTTCAACTAGCTTTTAGTACATGGAAATTTCTTTTTTTTATTTATTTCCCTAATGACATTCCACCTAACCAGTACAGGCTCTGGACAGTTCATCTTGTTATTTTCCCAATGTGTGCATCTTTGTTTTGCTTCCAACAGCGAAATATCATGGAATGCTTCTGTATGTGGCTATAAATATTCTAAATTTAACCTGTTAGAAGTTTTTTATATACATGATGTCATGAACATTCAGTGCACATACATCCTTAAGAAGCTTTCTCTTTCCCTCCTTAAAATCCACATCTTTACACAAAGAGATGCAAACATATTGCAATATTTTGTCAAGATATATATATATATATATATATATATATATATATATATATATATATATATATATATATATATATATATATATATATATATATACACACATACATACTCAGGTGCAAACACATCTCGATCTATTGGTTGAAAGGCACTAAAAACATTTTAACTAAATAAAGATTGCCCTTTTTGTTTTGACTTTTTTCAACAACATCCTGCAAGACAGATCACAGGGTGAAGACAGTTCAGTCTGCTTACTCATTTTTATTGTCATTTGGTCTTCTAATATGTTGAGTTCTTTCATTCAGCAGTGAGGCAACTGGTGATTGTGAACAATGCTGAAGAATTCAGTGATCTTTAGGGAAAGTGCTCTGTAGCAAACTCTTAGATATATCACACTGATATTAAATTATACTGTGATATTAATTCCTTGCAGATAATCCTGACACCAGAAAATTGGTATAATATGACTGTTATATAACTAAAAATAAGTAACTCATGCCTTAAAATTTTGATATAACAAACAGTAGGAAAACTATTTACTACTTAATCAGTTTAACAGCTCTGCAACTCTGGAAAGCTGGTAGTTTAAAGGAAAGCATCTTTTGCATTCTAAACCTTATGTAACAATAATGATAACAATGCTATTCATGTGACAGCTAGACAAAGAAACCATTATGCATGTTGAACTGCAGTTTCAGTCTGCCTAAATTCATGGAAAACTTGGCAGAATTAAGGTTAGAAAATATCTGGGATTATTCACTTTTCCTTGCAAACAGCTACAACTTTCAATTTTTTGGCTTTATTTCTTTTACAGTTATTTTGCAGTAATTGCTTTGTTTTGCAAATATAAAAGTAGAGCATTTTGGATTTTAGAATCAAGGAACATTCTAAAATTGACAATAAATGTGGTCACCCCCTCCCCCAACTACTCTTACAATCCCAGTTAATTAGAGGTAAGAAACTGTCATTTCTTTCATTTCCCCTTGTATTTTGTACTACAAAATGATTCCCCCCACATATCCACCAAACCAAATTTTTAAATTTTTTCTTTACATTCAAATTGCCCATTTAAGAAACCATCCATGAACATTAAAAATGACATATGAAACCAGGTAATTGTAGGTCAGCTTTAATTAAATTACTAATGTTAATTAACTACTTAAATTACCTATTCTAAGATCATGTCATAAGTAGAGCCAATAAATTATATTTAAATGTTATGAAATGTTTTAATTTGATATCATCTTCATTGGCTGAATATTTTAAACTAGATAACAATGATTTTTTTCAATCTGGAAGCAAAGGTGCTTTTTCTGGAGGCAACTGGACTTCTTGTTTTTCTTTGAAGACATTTCACTTCTCATCCAAGAAGCTTCTTCAGCTCTGACAGGATAGTGGGCAGTTGAAGGATTTATATTCCTTGCAGACAGCTGGTCATTTGCATCCTTTTAGAGGGTCATTGAAGCACTTGGAGGTTTATCTGTGTCCTCAGAGTCATCTGAGTAGCGCTCCTGGTTCCTGTAATCTGCAATTTTTTTTCTTTGAAAATCCATTCCTACCCCCACACCATCCAAAGGGTGTTCATCCCAAATTGTATAGCTAAAGGTCTTGAGAGATTCTCAGTCATCCAGGCTATGGTTGTCCCAAAGGTGCTTTTTCTGGAGGCAACTAATTTGTCTCATGTTAATTCCTGCTCTTCTGGATGTTGATTGTTGGAAAGGATATGTTCTGGTCTTTTTGTTTCTTTTATAGCTTTTTAAAAAAAGTTTTATTGGATGTTTATTTTTAAATATACATCAATATCAATACATGAACAGTGGCCTCTGGGTATAATTCATGTTAATACAAGTAGCAATAATAATATTAATAATATTTGTTACATCAATCAAATTTATGTAATCCTAGTATTAATATACATGTTTGTTTTAAAGTAGCCATTCAATATTTCAATGTTCCATTTTAATGCCAATGATATTATTTAAGCATACATAATAATACCATATTTCAGCCTCTAATCTTTCCATCTAGTTATTGCTTATATTCTATTATATAAAAATTATATATGCTAATATTCCCCCATTTCTTATTTCTTCCTCTATTCTAGCTTCTAGTTAGGCCACCATTACTAATCCTAGTGTTAATACATAGGTTTATATTAAGACATAGTCCTTCATTATTTGATTATTCAATGTTTCAATACACCATTCAAGTACCAATCATCATATTATTTAAACATACACAATAATGCCATCTTTTAACCTCCATTTTTTCCATCTAACTATTGCTTTATAGAAAAGTGTGCATTCTTATTTCTAGCTCTATTCAAGTTTTGAATAAGGCCATCATTATATTAGAAAAAAAAGAAAAAAATATTTCCTTTCTATCCATCATCTCTTGCCCGTTTTAATACTTCAATTCTTACTTGTTTTTTAGCTTGCCTCCCATACTCGTCTCTTAGATCTTTGTCTCTATCAACATCTGCATCTTTACCATTCAGTCTGAATATTTCTCCCATCTCTATGGGAGCTGCCATAGAGCTGCCAGGTCTCCAGAGTGTTCACCCAAGCCCCTATCTCCCTTTCAAAAGTATCTTCCTGCTTCTCCAATTCCATTTTTAAATCTCTTAAAATACTTTCCCCTTGGTTTATTTCATCAATCATTATTATCTTTATCGTCTTCTCCTTCTCATCTCCTTGTTTTATTTGCTGGTTTGTCTGTTCTGTCTTTTCCTCCATTCTTTCTAATCTCTCCTCTCTTTCCTGGACTCTTTGATCTTCATTCATTATCAGTTGTAACATATTTTCTATTTTCCCATTTAGGCCTTGCACTAGGCTCTTCATCTCTCTGTGATTCATTGTCATAGTATCCCTAATACTTTGAAACATCACTGCTATTTCATTTGAAATGTCACTCATTTCCCCCTGTTGGAGCATTTTGTCTTATTTTGGTAAGTCCCGCTCTTACTCAATAGTCCAAAAACAATATATTCAGGACCAATGTTGCTCCTCAGAAAGTTCTTTACATCTCAGGATTATTAATCTGTTCCATTTAAGTGATCCAGCTTTCCAAAAATCAAGTCACTTTACTTTACTTAAAGGTCTTCCTTATTCTCACAGTAGAGTTCAGTAATCATAAAGTAGATAGTTATAGTATCTATAATATAGATACTCATCGATAATGAGTATCACCACAGTCCTCCAGATGAATGTTGTTTATCTCTCTTATCAGAAATTTTTGTAGAGGTATGGTATATTTTCCATTCACCAGTATCAACCAGTTTCAGTGTTGTTTTTGAGTCTAACAAATTGATTAATTCAAATTTAATTCAATTTATGGGAGCAAAGTCAGTTATTCAAGTAGATAATTCTAAAACTAAAGGTCCTTAGCTTTTTCTCCCTTAGTTCCTTTGTTTTGGGTCTAGGATATTTCTGTCTATGGTTATTTGCCGCTTTGAGAAATAGTGTCATGCCCCTGTTGGAGTCTGAATCTGAGACGGAAGATGAACAGCTGACAGAGAGTGGGAGAGTGGCTCCGTTGGCTGTGGAGGAAACTGGAGAAGGTCAAAGTCAGGCTGGGCAGATCAGGGGAGAGGAAGAATGAGGGAGAGGGGGTTCAGATGAAGACGAAGGCCCACCCCCTCCTCATCCTAGGGCGCATAAGGAAGAACACACAAGAGAGCAACGTGAGTTGTGTGGCTTACGAGGAAGAAAAGGGCCCCAATTTTCTTCACAAGGCACACCTGGGGATGGAGTTTAAAGGAGAGGCAGTTGGGAGGGGCGTTTGATAGGAACAAACACTGAATTCATCTAGTGTTGAGAGTTGTGGCCTGCATTCCTGGCATTCCTCCTAAATGTTTGAATTAGTGCCGTGCTTCTGTGTGTTTATCTTGTCTCGCTGGAATTATTGACACGATTCTTCACTTCAGGGACTCATTATCTTGCCCTGCTGGAGTGATTGATTGCAATCATTCTGTTTACAGCATTTGGACTGGAGCACCTGCAGCCAGAAGCTGCTGCAGGTTTGTTGGAGAGTTTTTCTCCAAGAGTAAATGGGACATTGGGGGCAAAGTTGGTGCCAATTAAGAGACTCATACCGGTTCTCTGGCTGTGTTGCCTTCGTGCCATGCCCCGGGTCATCACAAATAGTTCTAACAGTATCTTTTCCTGGCTTTTCTTCTTCTTTTTTTCTTTTAAATTTAGGGTCTAAATAAAAAAGGATTCTTCTCACCCAGCTCCAGTCACTGTTCATCTACACCGCTCCTGCACATTTCTTTGTTGCCTCGGCTGTCCCAGCTTCATGGCAACCATGATTGCTGCCTCTTCTCCTTGTCATGGATGAAAGGGAAGAAGCCCTGGGTCAAGCAGAAGAATTGCAGCTCTCTGCGACCTGCAGGGTGCCCCTCTTTACTTCACCATCCCTACAGGGTGGCTTTAACTCCTTTTGGAGCCCTCCAACAGGGAGAACTCCATGTGGGAGCACGGAGACCCACTCCTCACGTCCGATCTTGCCGTAACATCAGCCGGAAGTCCTCTCTTTTGTAGCTTTTTTATTGTCTCTTTTGAATGATGTGTATATGTGATTTATGTCTATGTGTCTATTGATGGCTGGTTTATCTGAATGCCAAGCTTCTAGCATCCCATAGTCTCTTCACTATGTTAACCATTTGTCTGACTTAATTTTTAATTACAATTGTCATAAACTATAATAATAAATGTCAAGCACTGAAATCAGGAAATTCAGGCATTTCAGATGAGTATAAGGATTTATTGCAACTTAAGCTCTCTAAAAGAATTTGACCAACTAACAGTCAAGGGAATTGAGTGAGAGATAAAATAGACATTCAGGGTGGGCTAAACTTAGATATCTTGCAGGCCTGCAGGGACTTGTGACACATTTGACCAAATCTTCTAGCTCAGCCTGGTCATCTCCTACAATAAATAAATAAACTATCATAACATGCAATTATACAATATTTCAATTTTATTATTTCACTCTAGAAATAATATACCATCTAAATAACAAACTATTTTGTGCTAACAGCATACCTAAAACAATAACTAGTAGTTACAGATCTGCAATAATTCAATAGAATCCATAGGATTATTTTGTAAAATATAACTTTCTGATTATGTTTAGCACCAAGCAAGGAAGAAGATGAAGAAACAATTAACACATCTATGCCTAGTCCAGAAATGGAATTTGTCTATTAATGACAGTATACTTTCTACCAACTACATCAAGCCTTCTAGGAAAAGTGACAACACAGCTGAATAGGTTAAGTTAATAAAGGCTAGACAGACTGTTACTATTTGTAGAAAGCAATTTTGACAAGAAGAACCTTTATTTAAATATAAGAATAATCCTTTGGGATTTTCAGCCATACCAGACATGGTGGGTGGGAAAGTAAGTAATAGACCATATGCTGTTCAAAAATACTTTGTAAATTATGCTTGGAAGGCTTGCATGAGCTCTCAGTGAAATATGTCTTAAACTGCAGTGCATTATTATAGGATAATTTAATTACCGTATCTTTTTCTTTGTCCAAAAAGTTACAATTTCTATATTAAATAATCATATTAATACATGGAGTTTTTGGGGCCCTCTGAGTTTGGTGAGTTTTTTTTTTTTTAATTTGATTTATATGCCGCCCTTCTCCGGAGACTCAGGGCGGCTTGCAATGCGTTAAGCAATAGCCTTCATTCTTTTGTATATTTTATACAAAGTCAGCTTATTGCCCCCACAAACTGGGTCCTCATTTCACCTACCTTAGAAAGGATGGAAGGCTGAGTCAACCTTGAGCCTTGGAGAGATTCGAACCAGCAGAAATTGCAGGCAGCTGTGTTAATAACAGGGTGCATTAAACCACTGTACCATCAAGGCTCTTTGCAGGTATTTTATTACCTGAATAGATGTTGTTATCTAGTTGGTTAATGAAACATTGCAAGCAAACAACCAAGCTTAGAAGCATGAAGGATTCTACAGATGAACTCCAAATTACATATATTATCTTCTATTGCAATATTAATATGTTTTAAACTAAAAAAAAATCAAAATTTAGGATTTTCTAATGTAGCACAGAGTAACTGAAGAATTGTAATTCAAAAATAATCATGATTATTTTCTAGTTTTAATAATGCTGCTTCCATAATACATCACTTAAATATAGGACTTTTATATCACACACACACACACACACACACACACACACACACACACACACACACGTGCACACACACACACACGCACGCACCCTTAGGGCAAAGAATTCTGGCAAGATTATCATCAGGAAACAGAACCCCTGGTCAAGCATCCTGTTTGTTAGGATGCTTCTAGTAAGTTCACAAGTATTCTTAGTTACATCTCCCCAGCCCACCAGAGCAGGAAGACAAGGTATATTACTGATCCCATCTGTTAGGAAAGTACATCTAGTGGGATCCTTCTGTGTGAGGGTTCCCTCCCTTTGGAATATCATTCCTCCAGAGATAAAATTGATGCCAACTTTGATTCTTTTTTAGAAGGCCCTGAAGCAGAGGTGGGTTTCAGCAGGTTCTGACCAGTTCTGGAGAACCAGTAGCTGAAATTTTGAGTAGTGCAGAGAACCGGTAGTAAAATTTCTGACTGGCCTCGCCCCCATCTATTCTCTGTCTCCCAAGTCCCAGCTGACCAGGAGGAAATGGGGATTTTGCAGTAACCTTCCCCTGGATTGGGGAGGGAATGGAGATTTTACTGTATCCTTCCCCTGCTATGCCCACCAAGCCATGGCCACAAGCCACACCCACAGAACCAGTAGTAAAAAAATTTGAAACCCACCACTGCCCTGAAGACATGGTTCTGTTAGTGGATCTGGGGACTCCATGTTAATAGAACTAATCAAGTGACTGGTGTGATTGTGCTTGTTGCCAGGAGAATGGGTGGTGGGTCAGTGGGGTATATGAGGTTTTTATATTGTGGAATTTTAATGTAAGTTGCCTGGAGTCAGTGTGTGAGTTGGGTGGAAATATATAGTAAATGCATTTAAATAATTTAATAATTAAGTAGGACAAGATGGCAGGACTCTATCTTTAGGCTATAAAACAACTGCAAGGGCTACTATGACAAAGCAAATTCCAAATGAATTTAGGTATAGGAAGTTATTTCAAATTGAGCATTTTGTATAATATGCTTGAGGAAAAAGCAGGTGGAAAAATGGACAGATGTCATAGGAAAAGAATGTTAGTGATTTCAAAGAATAAGAAAAAGAAAGAGTAATGACTGAGATTCAGATAGAAAAGGGGAAATAACTTGTTTTTAACCAGCTGTATAAATTTTCAAAGCTTTCCTAAGCATTGATTATTGCATCCGTATTTTATCGTCTTGATGATTATTTGTTTCATTTAACATTATCATTCTAATGCTGTAATTATTCAAATAGTTATATACCACCTTAAATCCTGTTTGGATGATAGAGACATTTAGAATAAACTAACTTCCTTGGATTTTTATTTGCTTTTATTTAAAAAGTATTTTTTTTAAAAAAAGAAAAGGAAAGAAAGGAAAGGAAAGGAATTTGGTTATTATAGTTCTTAGTGAGAATATATTAAATAAAGAAAGTAAGGAATTATGTTATTAAAAACTTTACAAGAAGACATTATTGTCTGTGATTTCATTTTCAGACCAGAAGAATAACTCTGCAGTAATGGTAATAAATATGCAAGTTCAGCCTAGGGATTAGTGAACATGATCTTTTATCTTATTTTGGTTAAATTGGAAGTATCTAGCAAAGGGCTTCTGGCTGTATAAACTCATATGTAGCAGCTCAGTTTCATTTGCTTGTTATTAATCAAGTGCTTAAGGACAGATTCATGTACAGGCAGTCCTTGACTTATGACTACAATTGAACCCAAAATTTTCCTTGCTAAGCAAGACAGATGTTAAATGAATCATGCCCTATTTTACGCCCTTTTTGTTAAGTGAATCAGTGAAGTTGTTAAGTGAATCATGTGGTTGTTAAGCAAATCTGGCTTCCTCCTTTGACTTTGCTTGCCAGAAGCACCCTAGGAAGGTTGCAAATGACAAACCTAGGACCCTGGAATGGTCCAACCCTTGTAACTACATGCTGGTTGCCAAGCATCCAAAATTTGATCACATGACTGTGGGGAAGCTGCAACAGCCATTGAATGTGAAAACTGGACATAAGTCACTTTTTTCAGTGCTGTTGTAACTTTGAATGGTCATTAAATGAATGGTGGCAATTTGAGGACTACCTACATTTTTAAATTGTACATTTGGATTACAATGAATCAGAATTGATTTTCCAATTCTGTGTGATAAAACTGGTTCAGACTGGCTAATGTTATGTCTAGAACATTATCATGCCCTGTGGTTAAAATCTGAAGTTGAAATATTTGGTGCCATTGGTTGAAAAGGTGTAATATATAAATACACTTGAATTGTTTTCATCTCAACTGATTTCTATTACATCAAAAAGAATATTTATATCAGCCCTAAACTCTTGTCAGAGAAATCCTGTTCAATTTGTGAAGAAGTTGTTTAATTGAATGCAACTGGAAAATATAATGTAAGTATTTTCTTTATTCCTGCATATGCCCATACACCAGAGGTGGGTTTCAGCAGGTTCTGACCAGGTCTGGAGAATCAGTAGCGGAAATTTTGAGTAGTTCGGAGAACTGGTAAATACCATCTCTGATTGGCCTCGTCCCCATTTATTCTCTGCCTCCTGAGTCCCAGCTGATTGGGAGGAAATGGAGATTTTTCAGTATCCTTCCCCTGCCATGCTGACCAAGCATGCCCACCAAACCATGCCACGTCATCAAGTCACACCCACAGAACCGGTAGTAAAAAAATTTGAAACCCACCACTGCCATACACTCTATATCTGGAGAGGCCTGTTTGAGTGCCAAGGAGAAAAGAAATAAAATCTCTCTGGGCAGTAATGAATGTAGTCTTTGCTCTTAAACATATTCACATCCAAGTTGTTTGGGATTTATTCTGTAGTAAAAATACACAAGATACCTTTCCAAAGTGGAATAATGACTACAAAATCATTGATAGTTCAGTCCTTGTTTACTAATAAGCTGCACTGATATAGTCCCTACTGATTTCACTAGCAGAAAATGCTTTATTTGTATGGTTAGGGATAGCTTACTTTGTGAAAATGGAAAAAAAAATACTTTATTTACTCTGGTGTTTCCCTAACATAACTTAATATGATTTTTTCCTATGAAAAGAGGTTTTCATAATTTGGTATTATTAATTTGCATGTTTCTTTTAATAATAATTTAAAAATAATTTAAATTTATTTATTTATTAAATTTATGTATTATTTAAAAATAATGAAATAGATTAGTTAATTTTTATCAGCAAAATTCTGATACCCAATTCTGAAGATAAAGAATCAATTGCATTAATAAAAGAGATGCTTTGTTAGTTAACTTTTTATATAAGCAGGTTTTTTTGGTGCAAGGAAATGAATTGTTCCTGTTGAAAACATATTTGTTTGCTATTCCAAGAGACTTCCCTCCATATATTATTTTCTATTGCCTTTGCCTTTTTTATATGCAGCTTAATAATGCATGGGATAAATCACAACTTTTTCATTCTTTCAATACTGTTGCAAAAATGTACGTTCATATAGTTTTGCCATGTGAATTTAATCCCTCTAAAGAACATATTAGAAGGCAAAATTTACCAGTGTCAGAAGAATTTGGTTTATAATCTCACTGTTTAGCCTAGTTTTATATTTTAAAAAAAGCTTTATGGCTACTTTAATCCATGCCACATGCAGATGACCTGAGCAAACCCAACAGTAAGACAGAAGGCTTGTTGTATATACATTGAACAGTTGCTCAAAATCTGATGCACCAGCTGTGGTTTGACCAGTTTGGAAGTTAAGGGAAACTTGATCTTTTAATCTTTACTTCAGCAGACAGATTACAACTGTTTCCAAAATGTACCTGTCAGTTAAACTTACTACAAAATTTGAAGAGAGGGCTTTATTTACATATGAATATTTTTAAAAAGATAGGAAAAGTTAATAAAGAAGACACCAGGTTTTTTCCCTCCTTCATTTTATTTGTACTCTTCTTTATCAGTTTGCATGCAGTAAAAAAAAGTAAGAGCGTTAAAAATTATTATGATTTGAGTGAAATTCTGTCATATTTTTCCCATTGATTTCTCTCTATTCTGCTTGATGTAGCTGAGCTAAAAGGATTTAGTTAAAACAACGATTGTTGATTTTGGCTTCTGAAAATAAAAGAGTCAGGTAATCAGTAACAAAAAGTACCAAATAACCAGTATACACAAGTATTTTATAACAGACTAATTTTAAAAACTAATAGAAGATACTGTGTGATAGAAACTATCAGTTCTAGTTGGATGTACAGTCTACTTATGTATCATCTCCTTATTTTTTTGGCACAGAGTAATGCACACTCCAATAAATCATTGTAAATTACCTCACAACTCATGTTGCAACTGAGCTGTAGAACATTCTCTCTTAATTTTTAGTATGGAGGGTACATAAGTTTAATAAAGTGTCTCATTAAGTTAATATTTCACTAAAATTTTGTTTATTTAATGCAGTATCTCAGTAGTTAATTAGGTCATACTAGAAACAATAATAATTTTTATAAAATATATGAAAACTCTTTGTGTAGAATATCCTTTGTCAATTCTATCTACTTTCTAAAGGAAAATAAAGTCAGATTTAATGTATTCAAATATTTTGTAAGGATCACTGTTTGAAAACTGAAATTCCTTTTTGCTTATGTTAATAAAAATGTACTCACATGATTGCTCATAGCAAGGAATTAACTTCTGAATTTCCTATCAAAAGATTAATGGAGAAAATGCCAGTCTGGGGTCATTCAATGTAAAGTGGACAGTACTTCATAAACATTCTTCTTTTCTTGTTTCTCAATGCAAGGAGTGCAGTGAGTGGTCCTCAATTCAAACTTATAGTATCTTCACAAAGATTTTGATTTTTAAAAAATTTTTAAAATTTTTTTCCTATTATAGTTAATGTCAGCACAGATTTAACAACAGCAACAGTTTGAAATTACAACAGCACATAACAACAAGACTTAAGACTGGTCCTCACAGTTGCATCCACAACAGTGTATCCAGATTCAGGCACTTGGCAACTGGCAAATGGTTGCAGAGGCCCACAGTCACATGATTTCCATGTGTGATTTTACTGCCAGCTTCTGACAAACAAAAGTAATGAAGAATCTGGCAGGAGGTCACAAACAGTGCTCATGTAACATTGCACTAAAGAACTATGCAAGGTTTGCTTAACCACTGCCACAACTACTTTTGTAAGTTGGTGCTGTCATATGATATCCTGATTTTTGACTCTATTCCTTGATGTTGCCAGTCCTAATTATCATTGTTAAATAAGGAATAGCAGCATTTCTTGATTGCTCTGAAATGTTCTCATTACATAATTTAATATTGAGTTATTCTATCACTGAACACTAAGCCGAGTATGGCCTGAATAGTAGTTATTAGGTGTCTTTATTATATACATCACCAACATTTTAAATGTAAGTCTTCTTTAAAGGATACATTCTCAGTGTTGCAGGATTGAAATATATAAAATATTTGATGCATTTATCAAATAGTCTTTATTCTCTTAACATATTCTCTTAAACATTTTAAAATGTGTGCCTTAGCATTGAAAATAGTAAGAGTTAAATATACCTTCTACATTTTATTGCTCATATGACACTTTAGCAATGCTAATCAGTTGTACTGATTTTCTGTTTTGATTTTTCTTAATAATTAGGCAAAAGATCTAGGATGCAATCATGTTTTACACTAGGGGGTTCATGCAAATAGCTCAAAACTTTTTTACATTGATTTTCTGTTATTGTTAAATATATTCAGAAGGAAAACTATTGACATTTTTAAAAAAAGAAATACAATTACCTTCTTAATAAGTGAAATACTGCTGAAATCAAAATACTGAAATCAAAATGCACAAGTGGGTACAATTTTTTATTTATTTTTTGATGTAACTGACTCACTATTGAAAAAATATATACTTTTAAAATGTTGACGTTGATCAGGGGATCTAGACATACTTAAAGCTAGGAGTAGGCATGCTTAACTGTAATCCCTTCCCTTGTTACCTTTGACCTATACCACTATTGTTGTTTTTTATCAGATGCGTTTTAATATTGAATGTAAGTCCTTTTCTGCAAGCAGGAATGAGTCC
Source organism: Arizona elegans (assembly GCA_022577455.1). NCBI lineage: Eukaryota > Metazoa > Chordata > Lepidosauria > Squamata > Colubridae > Arizona > Arizona elegans. The sequence continues at coordinate 41,124,056 of JAKOOJ010000008.1, read as the reverse complement.
TTTTGCTCTTTAAATTGATTAATCAAGGCTTGCATTCTGTGTCATTAAAACAATTCTGCTAAGAACATCTGGTTGTTCATGCCATTATATTTAGTTTGGCTTTCACTCACTGCCACTTTCCAATATAATTTCAAACCACGGTTTGTCATTATACATGAATTTACACAGTTAATAAGATAATATTTTGTGAGAAACTGAAAAACCAGGCAATCAGTAATATCAGCACAATTTACGCCTGAATTCACACATTACATTTATCTTTGCTGTCCCCAATCTTTTGGGCACCAGGGACTGGTTCCTTGGAGAAAGGCTTTTCCACAGATCAGAGGAAGCATGGTTTTATATGCTGCCTGCATCCCGTGGATGGGGCTTTTCTTGTTTGCGCAGCCCAGTTGCTGGCACGCTGCGGAGTGGTGCCAATCCATGAACTGGGGGTTGGGGACCCCTGCTTTAAAACATTAATACACGAGGGTACAAATAAATTCACAAAATTTAAGTACTGAGAAATTGAAAACAGAAGCACACAGCCACAATATGCCTGATGTACACTGTAGACACTGGAATGTATTGACTTATCTACTACGCTCAAAATTTATTTCTTAATAGGTTTCTGATTTAACACTCATTTTATTCCCTCCCAAACTTGCTGTCTTTCCTGTACTCTCCCTTAACTCACCTTGGGGTTGGGTTATTTATCCAATGTTATATTTAATTAATAAATCTGAAGCCAACAGATGCAGGATGAGCTGACTACCACTTCCCAAAATATCTGGAACTTAGCTGGAGGGTGAAATTTTGATTAGGAAAAGCAGATTAAGAACTGAGCAGTTGTCATAGTTTGTTACTGTAAATAAACAAAGTTATAGTTCAACTTGAAACTGCTTGGACATTTTGTAAAGTACAGACCGGCAATAAGGGATGTAATGTTAATTTCTGAACTTTTGCATAGTCACTAAAACAGGTGCAAAACCAACATACAGTTTAAGAAGAAGCACGAGGCTGAAATTTAGTGCATTTGAGCATGGGAAGTTGTGTTACACCATTCACAATCACTTGCTTTCTATTATTTCCTTAAGATGCTGCATGAAGCAGGTTTTCTCATTCTGTTGCATAGCAGGATTGGCTTTAGTTGTTTACTACAACTCACTACTCAGTTGTATATGACTCTATAGTAGCTTGCATAGTATCTGGCCATTAATATTAGCAATCCTTTTCTTTTCTCTTTTTACAGGCATTTTGTTGAAAAGATGGTTCTTTATTTGGACACCTTTGTTCATTTCACACTCATGCTTTTGAACCATTGGATAGCGTCAACCATATGTCTAAATCTTGAGGATCCAAATGTGTGTAGCCACTGGGAGAGGTAACATTACTTTTAATCAAAAGTTCTGTAATTTTTCTAGCATTGTTGTTTTAATCAATGTATATGTAAAGTGTGCACCACAGGCAAACAGCAAGACATGGGTGACATTAGGAAATGACTATATTAAAATATATAAAACCAAGACACAAGTGTGTACATGTATTTTTATGAATGGCATAAAACTACTAAAACAAGATACGGGTATAAAACAAAAATAGCAGCAATGAATGATGCCCCTCATTTATGAAGTAGGCAGACTCTATTTTCCAAGATTAACTGCCCCGAGAAGATTGCACAGACTGACTATAAACAATGGCACGACAAAGTAGCAACAATGGTACTTTGGAATATGTTCAAGAAATATCATTTGCTTGCAAGCAAGAATTGCCGGACCACAAAATAGACAAAGCAATAGAAAATGAAGAAGCTAAAGTACTATGGGACAAACATCTGCCACAAATAACTTCAAATTTAACAATTGTTGATAAGAAGCATAAAAAGTCTGAATACAAGGGCCTGCAAATAGAAGTAGAACAACTGTGGCAAATGAAAGCAAAGGTAGTACCAATAATAACTGGTGCATTGGATGCAGTCCCAAAACATCTAGACTGCCACTTGAATCCTATTGGCATTGACAAAATCACTATCGTGATCATCATCACTTAATTGCAAAAGGCAGCTCTGCTTGGAACTGCTTGCATTTTGTAATATCATCATTGCATCCTTTAATATCATTGAATGACAACATCTGCTTATTCCAGGTCTTTGGGAAAGACTCAATAGCTAGACAAAACTGCCCCAAACAGTCTAAACATCTGGCTAACTGTGTGCCCAACCCAGGGGTGGGTTCTACTTACCTTTACTACCAGTTCGCATTGAAGTTCGAAGCTTCTGCACATCACCTATGATGACATCCGGGTCGGTGGGCAAAGCCTTCCACCGGTTTTACTACAGGTTCTTGTGAACCGGTCCAAACCAGGGGCAACCCACCACTGGCCCAACTATAATATTCATCATTTCATTGTATGCCCATAAAATAATATATTTTAATATTTTATAGTATTCAAAAATCTAAAAATTAAATCAAACATTTCCTGTATTAATGCATACTGTAAGTGTTGTTTGTAGTTTTGATGTGATCAATAATTGACTTCTCTTCTAAATTTTTTGAGGATGTCCTTGGGCTCATAAGTGGAAGAAGCAGAATCAGCAAAATGTGTCTTCTTTTTCTAATATACACCATTCTAACACAATCTATTTGAAGGAAAAGAAATAAAAAACTGTGAACCTGGCTAGTGGTTTCTTCTAAGTATAGCAATCTTTCATGTGACTTCCCATATTCAAGGGTGTGGAAGAGTATATGTACTAAGTATATAGAAATAATCTTGTATCTGAATTTAATAAGCAGAATTCCTAGCTAAAGGCTGCAAATCTGCATTGTTGTGTTTGGGATTTACATTATCTAAATTGACATAGCATGGGCTGAACTTTCTTGGATTGTCATAAACAGTAGGGTCTTATTAGATTTGTAAGACATTGTATATTTATTTATTTTTTAAAAAAATTACATTGTTTAGATAAGCTTGAAAAGATAGACTTCTTGAATTAAGCTTGTTTCCTGTTGACAGTACAGATAGTCCTTGGCTTACAAATGGTCACTTAATGGACATTCAAAGTTACAACAGATCCCCTAAAAGATACTTACCAACTCCACTCAAAAGAAGGACCGCTGCAATGCCCCATTGTTATTTACTTTTAGGTTTAACCTCAGGGCCACTGCAGTAGGGAGTAATAATAATTATCTTATTATGTAATTATGTAATTATTTTCACTCTCACCTTTATTTCCATCCTATTGAAATTTCTTCACTTAATTATTCTAATGAACTGCATGTTTAATAATTTTATTCCTTTTTTCCTGTGCAGTTATTCTGTTACAGTGCAAGAATCCTATCCCCATCCTTTTGATCAGATTTACTACACCAGCTGTACAGACATACTGAACTGGTTTAAGTGTACACGACACAGGTGATTTTTTAGTAACTCTATTTTGATTACCCTTTTAAAGTGATGTTTTATAAGTACTTAATAGTTGATACATATTAGAAACAGTAGAAAACATATTGAAGCATAGTGGCAAATGGATAGCGTTTGCAAAATCAGATGATATGGATATTTACATGTACAATGCCACTGATATTTACATGTATATCTTCTGTAAGATAGCCTTGAAAATATTATCCTGAATTTTGAAATGCATTACTAGATTAAAGAGGACTGTATGACTTGCAAAGATCTTCTCTTTCTCTAAAAAGATAATTCAGTAAAATGGATATATTATTATTATTGGAGAACAGAAATTTTAAAGTGGTTCTGCAGTAAAACTACTCCTTGTACAAGGGCAGAAGTGAAAATATGGCTTCAGCTATGCATAGTGGAGCCACTATGTGCGAGTTGGGTGGTTATAGAAATAAGTTTAACAAATAAACAGATGTATTTATTTACTGATTCTTTTTGAACAATACAAAATTTGTTTTTAATGTTGAATCATTTTGAGTTTTAAAAGTTCTGAATTTGTAAATTTGTGACATGTTGTAGAAATACACTTTCTTCTTGCTGTGCTCCCTTGTCTGACAATGGTTTTGTGCATTTCAAAATTAAATATTGGTCTGAATGTGTACCAATTCATTAGTGAAAATATTTAATAGCAAATGTAGGTTACAAATCCATATAGCATCAGCTGCAATTCTGTGGTATGTCATAGATCTTGAAAAGGATCTCCATTTGCAGATAATGGAGTTTGCAGGTAATGTTGTTTATTTTTCTTTGTAAGAGATGTAGCTGATTTATAGAACAATCCAATTTATCCTTAAATAACCATAGCTGAATCTTTTGAAATAGTTATTCAGAAATTTTACATGTCCATATTTTAACAGAATCAGCTATCGAACTGCTTATAGGCATGGAGAAAAGACTATGTATAGACGGAAATCTCAGTGTTGTCCTGGATTTTATGAAAGCAGGGAAATGTGCATTCGTAAGTAAAATTATTTTCATAAGAATATCCAGCTCTTGATAATATGTTAATGACAATGCTAATGAAAATTCCCCAAAATGGGGAAACAAAATGTCTTTAGAAAAGCAGTGGGATGAGTATGGCGGTTTACAGGTATGGGATGCTTCTTTGACATTAATTGATGGGGGGGAAAGGTCTTAGTGAATATAGTAGTAATCAATTTGGCACTAGGCAAAGGAGTGTTGCATAATAGAATAACAGAGTTGGAAGGGACCTTGGAGGTCTTCTAATCCAACCCCCTACTCAAGCAGGAAACCCTATACCATTTCTTCTTAAAAACCTCCAATGTTGGAGCACCCACAACTTCCAGAGGCAAGTTGTTCCACTGATTGTTGTAATTGTCAGGATATTTCTCCTTAGTTCTATGTTGCTTCTCTCCTTCATTAATTTCCATTCATTGCTTCTTGTTCTGCCTTCAGGTGCTTTGGAGAATAGGTTGATCCCCTCCTCCTTGTGAAAGCTCTTCAGATATTGGAGCATTGCTATCATGTCACTCCTAATCCTTCTTTTCATTAAACTAGGCGTACCCAATTCCAGCAACCGTTGTTTATATGTTTTAGTTTCCAGTCCCCTAATCATCTTTGTTGCTCTTCTCTGTACTCTTTCTAGTGTCTAAAGCATCTTTTTTATGTCATGGCGACCAAAATTGGATGCAGTAGTTTAGTGCATTGAATGTGTGTACAGTGTGCATTGAAACGATCCTGCTGCACTCTTAAAAAGAGTGTTGAAAAGATTCAAATTAAGATTAGGACTATTTGTGTTACCATACACAGCCTAGACTTTGGGAAATGGCTTGTTAGTAGTTGTAGATTAACATATAATTAATTAAAGGAATACTGATATATGCATAAGCACAACAGCAGCTCTTTCACATGCCTCGGAGTCTCAATGCACACAATTTAAGTGTATAGAACTTAGTCATTTGTGCCATGCAGAGAGTTTATTGTGAAGAAACAAACCTGATTTGCCTGGATAGATCTTCTTATGAGGCATTTTGACAACTTGCATCCCATTTGTCAGCATTTTAGAGATTGAATGCACCTCTTTATGATTTAAATCACTTCCCTGAATTCTTTTTCCTTCAAAGTGAAGTGCAATGTTAATGTGTACATAATTTTGATTGACAGCTCCAGTTGGCAGTTTTGACTTCTTGTCTAGCATCTCTGGTGCCAGAATTAGAAGAGTCACTGATTATTTCTTCAGCTGTCAGTCAGTCAGGAAGATACTACTATAAGATTAAAAATGGATAGTGTTTTTCTTAAGCAAATTAGAACTAAGTGAAGGAAGGAAGGAAGGAAGGAAGGAAGGAAGGAAGGAAGGAAGGAAGGAAGGAATATCGTTTAGTTTAGTCATACAGCATAGCAACTAAAGACAAAACCATAGTCTCTTTGTATATAAGAAAATGACATAGATGCCACAAACACTGACTGTGAGAAGGGCATGATGGAAAGTTATTATTCCCAAACACCAATTTCCATAACAGTTCCGTCTGTTTGTATTTTTTTATATAATAAAAAAAAAATCAGTTTATTTCTTGGGCACACATGGGATTTTTATTGCTGCCCTTTTTCTCTTTCACTGCTTCACATGGCCTGAAGTGATTCTACAGATCAACTCCTTTTTTGAATATATTTAGATTATAATAGTAAAATATAATACTAATTAAACTTGAAAAAGAAAGTATAGAAATAAGGAATAAAAAGTGCAAGGAAAATGAAAAGAAAAAGAGAGAAGAAAGAGAAAAGTAAGAATATAATAAAGAAAGAAAAAATGTGTATTTAGATGTGATTTCTCCCCCACAAGTATAAACAAATATAGTGATTCTTCACCTCCACTAAAGTTACATTTATCATTTCATTCAATATCACCTCTCTTATCTATAAACAACTCCCTAAAACAACATATTTTAAGTTGTGATGTCAGCAGAAAGTCCATAAAGGACTGCCAGAACTACGGTAACAACATACCTTGTTTTAACTTTGATCGAATAAAACATCCTTATATTCCTTCCTTTTACTTCTATCAGTCTAAGCCAGTGGTGTCAAACCCGATCGCATTGCGCGTCGTATCATGACATATCAGGATGTTTTTTGCCCTTGCAGAGCCAGGGTGGGTGTGACCTGTATGAGCCACATCTGGCCTGTGGGCTGCCAGTTTGACATGTCTGGTCTAAGCTTTATGTCATTCAAATATTGTCATAAGATTTGATTTCTCTTAATTTCTTCTTTGACATTTTTCACAGACTTCTTCAAGGCTTTAACAAGCCTCCTTTATCAATCCTATAGAAAAAAAATATTCATTTTACTCTTTTGGTTTGTCATTTGTATTCCCCCTTTAAATTTTAAAACCTCAACCAGTTTCTTTTGTAGATCTAATGAAACATCGTTTTCTAAGTGATATTGGACTGTGAGACCAATTTTTGATACCTCTTTTGATACCATCTTATCTTATCAGATAAAATTTGTTCTACAGAAGACTGCAATAGTGGAAAAAATCTTGAGACATTAGACAGTAGTTACCGTATTTTTCAGACTATAAGACGCACCTTTTTCTCCCTAAAAGGGGGTGAAAATTTAGGTGTGTCTTATACACTGAATGTAGCCCCGCCCACCTACTGGCCCCCACCCTTTGGACTCTGCCTCCCAGCAGTTTACTTCCTTGCAGTAAGCAGCAAGAAGAAACAGCCTAATTAGCACAAGTTGATTGGATCGGCCTCCTGACTCTCAGCTGTTTTGCTCTCAGCTGTTTTGCCCGGGCCTCTGCTGCTTGCTGCAAAGAGGTAAATTGCTGGGGCATTTTTTTTTCTTGGGCTAATCAAGCTATGCTGAAAATGAAAATGAAAGTAAAGCAGGCTATTTGCTGTTTGCTGCAATGAGGCAAAATTATTGGGAGGCAGAGGCAGAGACAGATATCTTTTTCTCGTTTTCCTCACCAAAAAAGGTAGGTGCATCTTATAGTCCGGAGTGTCTTATACTCCGAAAAATACAGTAATTTAGCAAACTCATGGCTATTTTCTATTAGTTGTGTCCTAACCAGCAACCATTTTATAGGTCCTTGCTTCTAAAACGCAAATATACCACTAACCCAACCCCCAATTATGAATCTTGTTCTAGAAATGTTACAAGAGAAAAAAACAACATATGCTTATTTGTTACTCTGCACATTATCAACTATTATTAATCTATAGAGATTAGGCATCTGTCTGAAATAAGAGAGACAGATAAGTATTATTCGACAATAGTGACTACTTATAAGGTTTTTTCATAACTTCAAATTTAGCAGATTAATGGTCTCATGTTATATTTTCTTAAGACCTTAGATATTACTCTTTAAAGATAACTAACATTTATTTATTTATTTATTAATTCAATTTGTATGCCGCCTCTCTCCGAAGATTCAGGGCGGCTCACAATGCATTTAAAATCATTATAAAAAACATTTAAAAATTAAAAACATTAAAAACATTAAAACTCATTCACATCATTCATGGCTAGATCTCGCCGGATCGCAAGAGCGAGATCAACAGCCCCAGGCCTGCTGGAAAAGCCAGGTCTTCACCACTTTTCGGAAGGCCAATAGGGTGGGGATGGTCCAGACCTCAGGAGGTAACTGGTTCCAGAGAGCTGGGGCAGTCACAGAGAAGGCCCTCCCCTGCGGGCCCGCCAGCTGCCATTGTTTAGCTGACAGGACCCAGAGGAGACCAACTCTGTGGGATCTTTCTGGTTGTTGGAAGTTATGCGGTAGAAGGTGGTCTCGAAGATATCCTAGCCCTGAGCAATGTAGGGCTTTAAAGGTAATAACCAACACCTTGAATTGTGACCGGAGACCAATAGGGAGCCAGTGAAGCTCATGGAGAATTGGTATAATGTGGGTGTACCTAGGTGCACCCATGACAGCTCGCGCAGCTGCGTTCTGGACCAACTGTAGTCTCCAAACTGTTCTGTTCCCCCACCTCACATAGGCAAACACATGAGCAAAAGACATCTACCAGTAATTTATTTTTACAAGCCGACCTGAATCCTTTGGCAGATAAAAGTGCTGGCAGCTACTTTCCGAATGCCTGCCAAGTTTCTTATCACCTCTAGAAACAGGAGTCAGCATATCTGTAGTCTGTTGCTGGGGCAACCAAGAGTTCACAAGGCAAAAAGAGTAGTCAGAAGTCATTCACAAAGTCCAAGCCTTAATTCCGAAAGATATCCCATCCGAAGCTCATGATATGCAGTTTTTTGTCCATCACAGAGCCTGCAGAGCAACCCCACCCACTTTTATCCCCTGTGGGGCATGGCTCAGTGACCCAGCAATCTCTGGCCCTTCCACACCTCTTCCTTTGCTGTGCACGCCTCTCCCTCCAGTACTGCCTGGGATCAATCCAAGATTGATCTTCATCACTCCCTATTAGTGGGTGCTCTGACATGCCTTCCTCCTAGCCTTCAGCTGGAACCTGAGGCGTTGCCAGAAAGGAGGGTCCTGGAGAGGGAGGCCTTGTCAGTTCCTTCCCATCACTTTCAGAGTCATCTTCCTCCGTGAGGACAGGCTCGGAGCCAGAGTCACAACACGAACACTTTTCAAGGCATTGCAATAATCTAACTGTGAAGTGACAAGAGCATGAGTGACCATGAGGAGAGCCTCCCGATCCAAGTAGGGTCACAATTGGTGCACCAGGAGAACCTGTGCAAAGATCCCACTAGCCACAGCTGTCAGATGTTTCTCTAATCTTAGCTGTGAGTCTAGGAGGACACCCAAATTGCGAACCCATTCTGAGGGGGACAATTTCTCCCCCCCCCCGAACCAAGAACCACATCCTTCTAACATATTTTATATTTATTCTTAAAAGTCCTGGAAAATTATGATAAAAACACATGTTTTTATCTTTGAAAATTTTTCTTTCAATGCAGCCTCATTATAAATATCCTTATATAGGTAGTTCTCCATTTGCGCCTGGAATCTTGATAATTGCATGAAGCAGCTGTTAAGTGAAACATGTGACTACTTTGTATGATCACAATGATCACAATCCTGGCTCTCCCAGTTGTGGCTGTTAAGCAGAATGGCAGGGAGAGCCCTAGCCTCCCACAACACCCAGGAGGCCGGATTTTCTCTCTGCTCCACTAGGGGGAAATGATTGACAAATGAGAACATTTGATAGTTTAGTTTTAGTTTAGTTTAGTTTTATTTGATTTATATACTACTCCCGAAGGATTCAGGGCAGTGAACAGCCACAAGATAAAACACATAAATACAAAATTTAAAAGCAAAATAAAACCAAATTAAACAATTTGGCTGAAGAAAGATTTAAAACACCCCAATAATTAAAAACAGATTAAAATTTGCATTTTAAAAGGGAAAAAGAGAAAAAATTAGGCCAAGCCAGCCTGATGGAATAAAAAGGTCTTGAGAGCGTGGCGGAAGATGCGTAGTTCCGGGATCCTCCATATCTCCAGGGGGAGCTCATTCCAGATAGTAGGTGCCCCCACAGAGAAGGCCTAGCGGCCGCCAGTCAACATTGTTTGGCCAATGGCACCTGGAGGAGCCTCTCTCTATGAGAGCGTACTGGCTGGTGGGAGGCTACTGTGGCAGCAAGCGGTCCCGTAGATAATCAGGTCCTAAGCCATGGAGCGCTCTAAAGGTGGTAACCAAGACCTTGAAGCGCACACAGAAGACCACCGGGAGCCAGTGCAGCTTGCGCAGGAGAGATGTTACATGGGAATGCCATGTTGCTCCCATAACCACCCGCGTGGCTGCACTCTGCGCCAGCTGGAGCTTCCGGGTGCTCCTCAAGAGGAGCCCTATGTAGAGAGCATTGCAGTAGTCCAGGCGGGAAGTGATGGGGGCATGAGTGACCGTGCATAAGAAGTCCTGATCCAGAAAAGGACGCAACTGTCGAATCAGGAGAACCTGATGAAAAATCCTCCCGGTCACGACCATCAAGTGCTCTTCTAAAGACAGCCATGAATCCAGGAGGACACCCAAGTTGCGAGCCCTCTCCATGGGGGCCAGCAATTCGCCCCAATAGTCAGTGATGGCACCAACTGACTATATCAGGACGTCAGAAACCATAGCCACTCCGTCTTGGATGGGTTGAGCCTGAGCCTGTTTCTCCCCATCCAGATCCGCACGGCCTCCAGGCACCAGGACATCACTTCAAGGGCATCATTGGGGTAGTCCGGGATGGAGATGTACAGCTGAGTATCATCAGCTTACTGATGGTATTTCACCCCGAAACCACGGATGATCTCGCCCAGCGGCTTTACATAAATGTTGAACAGAAGGGGCGAGAGGACCGACCCTTGTGGCACCCCACATATGAGGCACCTCGGGATCGACCTCTGCCCTGCTGCCAACACAGACTGCAACTGGTTGGAGAGAAAGGAGGAGAACCACCGCAACACAGTGCCCCTCACCCCTAACTCTTCCAACCGGTGCAGCATGATACCATGGTCGATGGTATCAAAAGCCGCTGAGAGATCTAATAGGACCAGGACAGAGGAGCAACCTCTGTCCCGAGCCCTCCAGAGATCATCAACCAACGCGACCAATGCCATTTCTGTGCTGTACCCAGGCCTGAAGCCTGACTGGAATGGATCCAGATACACCGTTTCATCCAGGTGCTGGGGGAGCTGTCGCGCAACCACACTCTCAACAACCTTCACCACAAAGCAAAGGTTGGAGAGCGGACGATAATTAGACAACACTCCGGGTCCAAGGAAGGCTTCTTGAGGAGAGGCCTCACCACCGCCTCTTTCAAGGTGGCGGGGAAGTAACCCTCACTCAGTGAAGCATTTATAATTTCCTGGAGCCAGCCTTGGGTTACCTCCTGAGAAGCCAGCACTAACAAGGAGGGACACGGGTCCAACAAACGTGGTCGCGTTCAGTCTACCCAGAATCCTGTTCACGTCATCAGGAGTCACAGGATCAAACTCATCCCAGATAACGTTCTCAAGACCTGCCTCAGTCATCCCCCCTGAAACTATCCAGTCGGAGTCCAGACCTTCCCGAATCTGAATGATTTTGTCATGCAGATACTGTACAAAGTCCTCAGCTCTACCCTCTAAGGGGTCCTCCCGCAATCCCTGGGGGAGCAAGGAGCGGGTCACCCTAAACAGGGCGGCTGGGCGGTTATCTGATGACGCAATAAGAGCAGCAAAATAATTACACTTTGCTGCTTTTATCGCCACTAGGTAATTCTTAATATGAGATCTTACCAGTGTCCGGTCAGATTCAGAAAGACTGGCCCTCCAACTACTCAATAGTGATTTTGTCAGAGTGGAAGTCCATTCCCTTGAAAATTTCTTGGCATGCTGGAGGAATGGACCTCCAATCTGTTAAAAACACTAGCGAACACTATAGTTCTGGAAGGCTTAGAATGCTGGCCTTTTTGCCAGATTTGAGATCTTGTTTCTGCAATGCATGGGAGGATTTCTGCTCCCTGCATGGAGGGGAGGAGAAATCCTAGAGCAACGGACCTCAAATCGAACATCTCTCTCCTTGCATCCTTCTGCTTGCAACCTTCCCTGCAGGCTTCCCCGTTGACTTTCTGGGGACACTAATAGAGAAGATAGCAAATGGTGATCACATGATAGCAGGGCATTTGGCAACCAGTTGTAAATGCGAACAGGTTTTCAAGGTCCTGAAATGTGACCAGGGGAACTGGTTTGTCATTTTATAATAGTTGGGAGTGCTTTATAGACTGTAAGGCAGAGGTGGGGAACTATGGCCCCATTATGACTTGTGCACTTCAACTCCCAGAATTCCTGAGTCAGCCATGCTGACTCAAGAATTCTGGAGTTGAAGTCCACAAATCATAATAGGGCCATAGTTCCCCACCCCTGCTGTACAGTGTCTGTTCCAAGGCTGTTGGGACCGGGAACAGTTGTTAAGCAACCAGCCATAGTCTAATTGCTTCTAATCTATGATTTATCTCTTGGCTCTTTTTAAATGCTTCTTAGGCTAGAAAGACTAAAATATACCACTGCAGTTTCCTATTCCCGTAAGAAACATTATCAATGTATATTTGTATTGTTTCAAATAAATAATCAAAGAATAAAAGAGGTGATGATAAAAAAAGAAAAGGAAGGGGGCAGGAAGCTGTTCGCATTGACTGTTTGCAGACATTGACCTAACATTATCTAAACACAACAATTTTCAGAAGTTTCTGTTTTAATTGCCAAGGTATTGTTTTACATTAATTTAGTAAGACATAAAATAAAGAAAAGATGAAAGGAGACATTTCTTTGAATGCATTTTTATATTAGAAACTGTAATCTTTAAAGTCATGATTATGAATTTAGTGCTTGATTAGAAAGCTGTGTATGAATGATATTTAATAAATATGAAATTTAGATTTTATAAAACCTTCCTATACAAAATGCTAATATTACTTAATACCACTGTTCCTTGTTTTTTATCACTGGAATCTCTATTTACAGGGTTAAAATATTACGTTCTTTATTTCATTTTCCTTTTTGTCTTTTTGTTTTAATTGTAGCAAACGAGGACAACTAGTAATTAAATACATATAGATGGTTGAAAGAATAATGACATATAGAGGACAAATGCAAACAAGAATGGAACAACTTAGCCTCTTAATTTTAAGATGAAACTGGAAATGGCCAGGTTGCAGAAAAGCAACCTTCACTGTTGCTTTTCTGCAACCTGCCCCTTCATTGTTTTTATTCTTTCTGATTTTTCATTATCTGTTTCACTCACCCTGTTTCTTTGACAGCTCACTGTACTGATAAATGCATTCATGGCCGTTGCATTGCTCCAAACACCTGTCAGTGTGAGCCTGGCTGGGGTGGACCCAACTGTTCAAGTGGTAAGTCTGCATCTGCTCCTGTCAGTCTTCTATTCTGTCTGTTCTGTTGCTCTTCTTTGCAGGGAGATTAAAACGCTGTTGTGCTATAGTTCTTCCGCATTTGAGATATCACTTCCAAAGGGATAGAACGCTCCCCATGTGATCCAGTCTGTCTTGTTTTCAATTTATTAAATACCAACGTTGCTTTATTATTATATAGCATATTCTTTAGCAAATTAAATAGAGAGAGCATCTGAATCACAGGGGGAAAAAAGATTAAATAATTTTCTCTCTTCCATTTTGGAAATATCTCCTGCCAAAATATCAGCAGGTAATAGACTTAAACCCAATTTCCATGCCCAGGTTTCAGGCTTTCTGATAAAAGTTATTTTTATATATTTAGACCTGAAAGGTTGTTAGATTGATGTGGCAATAAATCGCCCAGTCGTTCGATATATAGTTTTCAGGAATCAGAGAACTAGAAGAGAAGAGGACTACCAGTCATTAAGTCAGGCTTTTTCAAACTGTACCACTTGTTAAAATAGTCTTCACTGAGGTGGAATTGACCTCCTGACTAATGCTTTTTTTGTCCTTAAAGGAAGACCAGCATGGTGAAGTGTAAAAAATATTGTTTAGTGTAGTGGTTAAAAGGACCAGGTTAGAAACAGGGGACTTTGAGTTCTAATCCCACCTACAGCACAAAGCCAGATGGATGGTCTTGGGCCAGTCACTTTCTCTCAGCCCTAAGAAGACAGCAATGGCAAGCGATTTCTAAAATCTTGCTAAGAAGACTGCAGGCACTTGTCCAGGCAATTGCCAAAAGTTAATACTGACTTGAAGCACATACATAAAAGGTGCTGAACTAGAAACGGGAAGTTCAAGGTTTTTTTTAGGCAGAAAAGCCAGAAGAATGGCTTCAGGCCAGCCATTCTTTCTCAGCCCTAGCAAGAAGATATTGGGAAACTATTTTTGAAATATTGACAAGCAAACATCTTGGACCTGTTTATACAGTCATCAGAATGGAAAATGTTCTCCAAGGATGGTAACAATAGCAACATTTTTAAAAGAAGTAACTCTAAGACACCAGAAAATATTGCCTGTATGAAACAGTGTGTTGAATGAAATAGAACAAATTGAGGTCAGACATGTCTATGGAAATTCTCAGTCATCCAGAGCATGGTTGTCCCATAGGTGCTTTTTTAGGAGGCTCCTGGACTTACTGGTTTTTTTTTAAAGACATTTCGCTTCTCATCCAAGAAGCTTCTTCACTGTCTGATCCACTCAGTCTAAAATTAAAAATGCATTATTTTCTGATTCTATCTGGAGACTGACTTTTTATATGCTTCCCGTATCATTTATGCTGGATTTAAGCTTATTTTATTGCTGTTACCTTTCCTTTCCTTTCCATTTCCCCTTGATGCCAGGTTCATCAGGTTCAGCCGTGCAAATGTTGTCTATTTACACAACAGGATTATGTGGAAGACATGTTGTTGCTGAATGAGTGAACAAGAAGCTGAGAAACCCCTGGGATGTTAGTGATCCCTTATAAAATTTTTTTGCATACTAATTACAACTGACTTGAAATGCTAAAGAACATTTTTTCCCCAAAAAATATTTTTGTAGGGCACTTCAGGATAGAATATACTGCTTTGTTCACACACTGTTAAAGCAGGATTTTGTTAGCAAGAGGCCTAGGCTGTTTGGTATGCATCCATTTAACCATAGCAGACAAAAGGAGAAATGAGAGGGTGTTTTGATTACATTGTATTGCTCCAAATGTTATTTTCTCTAGTCATTCCAAAATGAAAGGGCAAATTTAGCTTGCATAATTTTATAACACTTCAGTTTGTTACTGCCACATAGTAAGATACTTATGACTTCTTCGATCATAGTTTTTCTTGAGTATCACGAGATATTCACTCAAAAAAAACAAAAACAAATGAGAGATAACGAGAGAAAGTGCTGGGACATTTCGATAAATATCTGGAATTTATTCATATTGTAGGTGTAATGTTCAAGCTATTCTTCTGATTAAAAGATAGAAAAAAGATATGTTGCAATCTGCAAACAAAATAGGCCTGAACTTAATTGAACTACTTGTTCTAAGAAATATAACGCAGTTTGAAATGAAATTATTTCCTTCCTTATTGTTATATTTTTTCATCAAAATTTGGTTTGTTCATAAATATTCCTATCATTAAAAGGTTCAAAATCAGCTAGTACCATAGCTTTTTAAAAAATTGAATCTTTTACCTATCACAAATAACCCATTATTATTAATTATAAAATCATTACAATTAAATGTTATATCCATAGATGTTATTCCAGAGTGGAATCCACCAATGGAATGAAGTACCCATGTTGATCACATAGCAGGACTTATTACGTCTTATGTAGGAAGTATATAGTCCCTTGGGAGTTGGGTGGCATAGAAATGCGACAAAATAAATAAATAATAAATAAATAGGCTGGTAAAAGGAAACAGTATTCAAAACATGATTTTGAAATAACCCTTTACATCCTGTTACTATTCAGCATAGGTCATCCATTTTATGAATGGATTTTAAATAACTACATTTTTCTCAGTAAGAATTTAGCATTGTCACTTCTGAATTGTTTGTAAGATAGTTAGAGTCAAATTCACATAATCATGTCTGTTAATGCATTCAATTTTACTAAAATGTCAACAGTGGTGTAGGATTTCTTTCCTTGAATCATTTTCTTGATCTAACACAGCAATTCTCTGCAATTTACTCAGACAATAACCTAAGTGAATTCAGTGGACCTTAATCAGAAGAATATTCTAGTCTACTTATCTTTTCATTTGATAGTAACTATATATGAATAAAACCTCTGAACAAAATACAGATGTGTTCAATTCAGTGCAAGAATTTTGGAGACAGTGGAGTTACAGTAGCAACTGAAAGGAGCATTACAATACTTTGTCCTCTTGAAAGTGTGTTCCAGTATAACAGAACTAAGTGAGTAAAGGGCAGACAAGAGGGCAAGGGTTAGAGACTTGTGTCTGGTGTGTAATTTAATATGTAATGGGAGAATGACTTAACTTTGAACTTAGTATTGTGAGAAAGTGATTAGATTGGGGTCAATCCCTTATTCGATTTTCAAACTTTTTTAAAAAAAACAGCTGCACAAAAGTGCTGGTTTGTTGTAAATATCAGTAGTCTTTTATCCCTTGTAGGGCAAATGGCAACTGCTGGAGTTTGTTATTATTTAAGTCCGCTAAGTTTGAACTAGTGGTGGAATTCAAATTTTTTTACTACCAGTTCTGTGGGCATGACTTTGTGGGTGTGGTGTGGCTTAGTGGGCATGGCAGGGGAAAGATACTGCAAAATCCCCATTCCCACCCCACTCTAGGAGAAGGATACTGCAAAATCCCCATTCCCACCCTACTCTGGGCCCAGCCAATGGTGGTATTTGCCAGTTCTCCAAACTACTCAAAATTTCCGCTACCGATTCTCCATAACCTATCAGAACCTACTGAGTTTCACCCCTGTTTTTGAACTGATCCATTTGTTTATCAGTTTCCTATCCTATATTTCATTCAGGTTGCCACGTGCATGATTAATTTCTTTTATTATCAAATATAAAAGTGTGAAAATGTGACATAGACAATATCAAATTTATATTTCAACATGATTTCTGAGCTGAATAGAAGTAATAATCTGGTAAATTTAGATTTGTAGACTTTCTCTGTATTTCCATGTCTAAGTGATGTTCAGAAAATTCTCCTTAATGTCAAACCTAGTTTTAATGTTGCACATTAACTTGGGAAACATAAATACATTATAGTTGACAAATTTTAGTTCCTTTCAGTTTTGATTATTAATGGGCAGATATGTATTTTATAACACGTAAAATGTAAGTCCAGAAAAAAAAGACTCAGGTGATTCTTTTACATGATGTCTTACTTGCCAGTTGTTATTTTAATGTTACTTACTTGCTAAGGTAAAACTAGATATTGATTCACATAGTCATTAAAGAGGGTAATATTACATTACCTAGAGAGTCATTAGAGAGGGTAATATCACATTACCTAAAGAGGGTAATATTACAAATGAGCAAATAATGCTATACTGTAGTAGTTAAAAGTCAGCCATTATATGACAGTTGTGTAGGAAGCCAAAGTAAGATGGAATGTATAATTTTTAATTCAATTCCTGGATTTCTGAATAAAATCTATTTCATTGCACATACTTTTGCTGCTTTCCTACCCCCTTGAGATTCCCCATGCCATCCTGAAATTATCTTCTGGAAAATGAAATGAATTGTTATATAATACCAACATATATACCAAACAATACCAATGAAGAAGAAAAATAACAGTTCTCAAAAGAAACCAGCATGGCTGCATAAAGAACTCCTGACAAATTGAATGACAAAAAAGACAAGTATAAAAAGTGGAAAGAGGGGCACATAACTATTACAAATACCTAGGCATATTGGAAACAGATAACATCTTGAATGGAAAAGTCAAAGAGTCAACACAAAAGGAATACAACACGAGGGTCCGCAAAATATTAAAATCAAAGCTGAATGCTGGAAACATAATTAAAACCATTAATACATGGGCAGTTCCAGTGATACGCTACCCAGCTGCAATCATCAACTGGACTTTGGCTGAAAATCTTGGCCAGAAAACGCGCAAACTTTTTAATATGTATCATGCTTTACATCCACAAAGTGTCATCGACAAGTTGTACCTGCCAAGAAGAATAGGGGGCAGAGGGCTATTGCAAATCCATCAAACTGTAGAAGAAAAATGAAGTTTGAATGACTATGTGAATCAAAGTACAGAAAAATTGCTGCAAGCTGTGAAAACGGAACACATTATAAAAACAACAGAAACAAAGACAGTCAGTATATAAGGAAAAACAGCTGGATGACAGATTAAACGGATGGAAAACCAAAGCTTTGCATGGACAGAACTTGAAAAACATTGAAGGAAAATGTGATAAAACTTGACATGGGCATGGTTTAAGATGGGAACTATCAAGAAAGAAACGGAAGGTTTAATACTGGCTGCTCAAGAACAAGCACTACAAACTAATGCCATGAAAGCGAAGATGCAAAAAACCACTGACAATCCAAACTGCTGACTTTGCAATTACAAAGTTGAAACTGCTTCACATTTAATATGTGAGTGCAGCAAAGTCACACAATTTGATTACAAAGCTAGACATGACCAAGTTGCTAAATTAATCCACTGGTCATTATGTAAAAAATATGACTTACCTGTATCCAAAAAGTCATGGGAACATAAAGTGGAAAAAGTTATCAAAAATGAGAAGGTGAAGATCTTGTGGGACTTTTGAATACAGACGAATCATCATTTGGAACACAACACACCAGATATCATGCCAGACTCTCACCCTGGTTATCACATCTTTACCCTCCTACCATCGGGAAGGAGATATAGAAGTATAGGAAGCCGCAAAAAAAGGGGGAAGAACAGTTTTTATCCATGGGATGCCAGACTCCTGAATGAGAAATAACATCATAACTATGTAGTATGATGGACTGCAGGGCCGGCGCAATGTGTAACATGTTCACACTGGTGCAATAGGACTAGGTGTTTTGTTAATATGATTTATTAGATTAGGGATTTTCTGTCTTCCCTGTGAGTTGTATTGTGTTGGGGGGGGTGCACTGAGGGAGCTCAATGAATCTTATTGTACCTATGTTGTGCACTGACAATAAAGATTCGAATTCGAATTTGTCGAAAACCAAAATGTACAATTATTGATATCGTGCTACCAGGAGACGCCAGAATCGAAGAAAAAGAACTGGAAAAAAAATCATAAAATATCGCAACCTGCACGAACCATCGAAACTACACGATTATGGATGAAACATGTAACAGTGATACCCATTGTCTTTGGGGTACAATGTCCAAGAATTTTATAAAATACATCAAGAAATTGCAGGTTCCTGCAATAACACCAGCGGAACTGCAAGAAACTGCGCTACTCAGAACATCGTACATCTTAAGAAGGTACTTGGTTGATACCTCGGACACTGGCAGCAAACCATATCAACCATTAGCACCAGTCAATGGTGTTTGTGATGCTTTTTTGAATGTTCAGTTGACCGAGTTTCATGTTTAATGAATAAAAGAGATAATAATATTGCTGCATTAAAAGTATTATGCCTTCTCTCAGATGCAACTTTAACATTCAGAAGAGTTTTAGGTACTATTTCCAGGAAGAACAATCTTTTTTACCTGGACTTATTTCTCAGATCAGATTAGCAAACATTACATGAATAGTTCTTACAGATTTCACAACTAGGTTACTCCAGAGCTTGCTACAGCCGCTTTTTATTGCATAAACAAATGATAGTGAACACTGAATTTTTTGCCAATGCTGCTGATGGGATGCCTTCAGGATGGCTAAAGGAACACAGATTTTTTTTTCCCTCCAAGCACCTTGTTGATGCTTCCCAGGATCTGCCATCAGAACGAATCACTTCACTCCACTGAAAGGTTGAGATAGCACTGATAATGTCATTCTTCCTTTCATAATGGCTTCAGACCCACTTTAATGTAATACTAAGGCTTTGTTTTTATCTCTAAAAGAGCCAAAGGATGTGCCATAGTTTCCTAACTTCTCAAGTAACTTTTGATTCCCCCCCCCCATTTGCCCCTTCTTTTCTACTCTTTCTAAGATCAGCCACTGTTTTACTGCATTTTGCCTTTCGTGTTGTTTCTAAACAGAGCTCTTTTATATCTTACCCTGAGGGTACACTCAAACCAGTTCCAAACATCAAATCTCTTGCATTGCTCCCTATAATTAGTCATAGAATCAGTGAACATTTGTTTTAATGATTTAATAAGCACATATTACAAGTTTAAACATTCTTTCGAACAAAACATTAAGAAAAAAAATCTGAATGTATGTTGTCCCCAAAAGTAGTATGGTAAAAACATGTTATTTTATGCTTCTATATGCTTGTCTTTGGCCCATCAAAAAATTAATGATATTTCTAGCACCTGAAATGTGTTTTATGAAAACCAATAAAAAAGAATGCTTTATTACCGAAAACAAAAATTACTAATATGAAAGAATATATCTCTACAAATATTTCCCGTTCAGCAAAGCAGTTGATATTTATATTCTGACATAAAATCAAGTTATTAAAACTTTATTCCCTGTATGTAGTAGATCAATATCATTTGAGATTAAAAGAAAACAACAAGCTATCCCTTGGAATTTGGATATCAGTTTACAGTTTTGTCAGAATTGCATTAAGAGAAAGATTTCTAAAGCAGTTGGAACATTGATTGCTATGTCAGTTTCAGAATTTATGGTTTAAGGAAGCCACAATAAAAGCAATTATGTGATAATAATAATCTTAATAAATGTGATTAGAGTCTGTTCATCAGCAGAAGTAATACAAGATTATTATTATTATTATTTAGCATATGATGAGAACTTGACAGAAGACAAGTAAACATATCTACACAATCGACGTAATTAAAAGTAAAACTTCTATGGCAGTGGTATGGCATAACTGGATGTCCAATTTAGTTATCCAGGCGATTGCTTATGGCATTGGTTCATGCAGACCTTCTAGAGAACCAAAGAACATATGTTGTGAGCAATCTTGCACAATATGTGTAATACTTTGCATATCAGCACTACAATCTCAACAAGGGGAATCTTTCCATCCCCACTGATATAGGGCAGAGGCACTTCTTCCAGTATCACACCTAATTCTATTAAATTTCAACAAGACAAAGCAAGGCAGGTAAAAGCCAGATGATTTGGTAGAGGAATCACTAATAGTCAGGTGACAAAAGATACCTTGGACCATTGCTCACTCCAGGTATGTTCGGGTTTAAAGTGGGTAGATGTTAAGGGAATATCTGTTTTCCAAGCTGGCCTACAGGATTTTAATCTTGTGATAGGCTGTGCATTATCCTGGTGAATAGGGATATTGTTCAGCATCCTTGACAATAGCCAAATGAAAGCTTGTCATCTAATGTGGGGAAGTATGATATGACTAAGTACTGGTAACCAGTGCAGAGGAGTGGGAGAAATAATCACCTGTGTCTTAGCATTCCTTAAGCTACACATGTTCCCTGGGTAGTGCTAAATGGGTGAAGATGACCAGATATAGCTGTACTGCCCTTTTGGGCCTAACAGCCATGACAAACTGAAGTGTATAAAATCAAATACAAGATTATTATCTCTTGTTTAAAGACAGGTAGTCCATCTAGATTTTAGGATGCTAAAACAAACAGCACCTTGAATTAGATCCAGAGGTGGACTGGCAATCAATGCAGCTTGTAGAACAGAAGAGTAATATGTGCTCTTCTAGAAGCTAGCAACTTGTATTGCTGCATACTGCACCAGATTATTTATTTATTTAGGCTATGGCAATGTTACAATAATCAGGAGACTACAATTAGGAGACTAACACATAGTAGGTTTTGGCTGCTCGAGACTGCTAGCCCATTCTGTTCACAGTCATGCATTATCTGTGGCACACCACAGAGGATGACCTAGCTTCACACCAGAAAGAAAGAAAGATGAACAGCATCTTGTAGTATCATCTGGGGTCCTCTCCCTCCACTGAAGCTGCTTTGCAAACAGGTGTCACCTCTGAGAAAGTCCAGCGTTCTGACTATCCGCATGAAGTGCCAGCTGGTCTTCTCACCAAAGTGGTACCTATTTATCTACTTGCATATAACATGCCTTCAAACTGCTAGGTGGGCAGAAGCTGAGGCAACTGATGGGAGCTCATCCTGCCCACAGTTCTAAGACTTGAAGCATCTCCAGCATCATTAAGCCACTGAGCCACTGCGCCTTCCCTCTGTACCAATTGAAACTTCTTGATACTCCTCAGGGCAGTCCCATGTAGAGTGCATTAAAATAGTTCAATACAGTAGTCCAAGGACATGAATGACTGAGCAGAGCCTCCTGATGTAGGAAGGGGCATTGACACATAACACAATGCCATGCTATGCAATGGCCCTCCCAGTCACAACTACCATCTATTTCCTGAGCAGGAGTTGTGAGTCAGGAAGGATCCTCAGTTAGCATACCAGGTCTGTTTGGAATTGCCACCCCATCCAGCATTAAAGATGGCATAATCCTAAAACCAGTAGGATCCAAAACTCAAAACCATTCAGTCTTCCCAGTGTTCAGTTGAAATTTGTGTGGAATGGTTTATGTTCAAATCATTCCAGGATCACCAGAAAAGACTTTACCCCCATGTATCTCATCTGGATTTACTATACAAGTCTGGCATCCAGCTGCTAGCGAATCCAAGTGATTTTGTACAACAAATGTTGGGCAAATTCCTCGGAACGTTCCTACAAGAGGTTCTTGAAGTTCCTCTCTACACAAGAACGTTTGTGACATCTGAAACAGAGCTGTGCAGCAGCAATCTTTATAGGCTCTATAACAGCAGAGAACTGCTGTCACTTTCACTCTCCTTACTGCCACAAGGTAATACTTGTTAATGCTATGTATGAAACCATAAATGAGATGCATATTCTATTACTTACTCCAGAAATGGCATATAAACTCTCATCTTTTCAACTTTCCTTCTTCCTTCTTCTCAAATATAGAATATATACTTGTATATATCATAAAAAAAGAGAGTTTAGTCAGGACACCTATGAGGCTGTTGTCATCAACAGTGCAAAAAATAGTGCACTTAAATCTACTTTAAATGAGAATATCCTGTTTTTACTGAATTCAGGCAAATGAACAAACTTTATGGTGTTAGGGCTACGAGATTTTCAAAATCTGGATAACAGCAGCAAAGAGGGAGCATTACCTTGTGTCTGTTTGCACCTATTTAATGAAAAAATAATATTTACAGCCTAGATCAGTTAGCTCTACGTTGTATTCTGAAATTTCAAGGAATTGCAAAAGATGTTTAAGGATCCAGCCTCCTGATAACAGCACAATTCTAGTTTCTTGGAGCATAGTAATAGTGAAGATGTTTGATAAAGATAAAATGTAAAAAATAGGAAACTACTTATGAAAATAAAAATCATAATCTATAGCAGGAGTCAGCCATCCATTTTTGGCATCATGATACCATTATGCCATTTTACATTAAACATCTGAAAACTGGCAAGATCACAGTTGAAATCATGTAAGTTCTGATATAAAATGATTGCATCTCATGAGATCCTATAAGATATTAGTATATTTTCATGTAAAAATCTTGACTTTAGAAATTAAAAGAAAACCCACCTTCAGTTGGACCCCTAGTTCCAATGTATATAGAATAGCTTATTTGTGATTTATATTGACTGATGGTAGTTTTCTAGGGTGTCAAATCCCTTTTTTCCTAACACTATGCCCCGGATTGAATGTGTGATCTTCTGAATGCAAAGCATGTACTCAGGAACTGAGCTGATATTTCTTGTTAAGTCTCCAGGCGTGACAGATAACAAAACAGAAACAAAACAAAACTCCATGTCTTTTTTTTACTTTCAGAGCGCATGTTTATTATGGAAATTTTCAGACACAAACTTCATGCTTCCCTGCAGTGTCATTTACCATCAAGAATGTCTGTAAAGGTCTTGTAAAGTTCCATACTGCCAATTATTTTTCTCACAGGATCTGGCAGATGCAGAAGAGAGTAGAAACAGTAGTTTTTGGCACAATTTCTGTGGGATATTCACACGAGGTACAACCTCTGCCAGATTCTCAGAGAAGCATTTCGTTTTTAATCAACCGCTGAAAGACTGAACTCAACCAAAGTAGACAATTGCATTTTCTCAAAGCAGAAGCAGAATAATCAGGGAATCAAAGAAAAAGAAAACTAAACTATTTTTTTAACTGAACCATTATAGAAGTCGTATTAAAGCATCAGCTGAATATTAGGCCATTTTCTGGACTTATACAATAAGAATCAAACCTGGGTTTGAGAAATCTTAATACTGGTGTTTCATGCCATCTTGGAGTAGACTATTCATATTATTCTGGCATAACCCTTGTCCTTTCTTAAGGACGGTAATGCAATCTTTCATCTGGTTGTTGTTCATTAGTCTCCCTCAGGATTTAGTCTTCATGCTATTTTATATTTACTGGGAATTAGAAAGATAAATTGTGTAATGAGTCAGAAATTCTTCTTGTGTGGGAATATTCAGACAAATATTTCTTCTGTGGGGATATTTGGGCTGTTTTAGATGGCATAGAATTTGTCCTATGACTTCAGAATTTGGCAACATTTTTTGATTCAACCATGGTCCTGGATACTCAAATAATGGTTGGATTTCTTTAGTACTTTATTCAGATGAGAATTTATATGCCACTTTAAAAAAAATTGCATAGTTACTTATACCTGTATATCTTAATTATATCTAGGTTGGATATGAAGCTATTTTTGAAAAATGAAAAATCCAAATAGTTCAAAACACGGCAGGATTTCAAAGTTGCTTACAACCAAGCCAAATTTATAAAATTTTAGAAACCAAGATCAGTTCAATGCAATAATATAAATTAATACATCCCTGATACACTTGGATATATTCACTGAACCAAACTGAAATGGGAATCAGTCCATTCCTTTAACCTGAACATTTTGAATTTTCTTTTTGACTTCCAAAGTATGAGCTATCCACCCAGTTTTAAGTCAACTGCAAATATGACAATCATTCCTCCCATATTCTTCAAGTTATTCATTAAAAAATACAGAAGACTACATCACCCTAGTGGTAGTATTAGGTTTTCTCCACCAGTCTGATAAAGAGATTTTAATGAATACACTTTGAGTACAATTTGCTATCCAGCTGTGTTTTCACTTAGTTGTCATGCCATCCAGCGAGCACTTAACTAGCTTGTTAATCAGAATGCCATGGCTAGTTTGTCAAATGCTTTACTGGAATTCCATCTACAGCATTCCCACAATCTGCTAAGAAAATCATCCAATCAAAAATTGAGATAAAATGGATCTGGCAAGACTTTTTGTTGCCAATCCATGCCTAATTATTGCATTGCTTTGAAGGTGCTTATTACTCAGTCTGTTTATGAATTATTCTAGAAACTGTTCTGATATCTGTTTCATTGCTTCTCTATTCTTTTGCTTTAGAACATAAGGGTAATATTTTTCTGCCTTCAGTTGTCTGGCATTTTATTCTTAAAAATGGAAAATTAAAATTAATTTTATAAAATTAATCTGGCTCTGGAGATTTCCATTTCTTTAAAGAGTTATTTCTGTTTAAAGTTGAAGTCTTCTATGTGTGCACATGGTTGTTTCTGAGAGTAGGATACTATCCTGAACAAGGATTAGTGAATCAGCTTTTATAACTATAACTGAAAGGAGATTTATTCACAGGAAGTACATGATAGAGATAGGTAGAGTCTAATATCTGAGTACCTAGAATTTCCTTGTTTCACTAAAATACTTCTCATCACGAGAAGATGGCAGATAAACTCATTGGGAACATTCAAGAGTTGATGAAATTGTGGGTCTGTTCATGAGCTAATGTCAAAGGGTGTTGAGGGTCCAAATCAAACGGCATTGTTTCTTTAACATCTCATTATCTATGACCAGAAGATGACAATAGGCAAGAGTTTACTTTGTCCCCTCTTCGTTTAGCACTGAGCCTGATTTGTTGTCTGCAAGATTGCTACTCTGAGGTATTTCTTCCCAGGTTTATAATGTATTTCCTATAAATAAACTTCATTTCTGCTATAGTAGTAAAATCTGCTTCACTAACCCATGCTTGGGTCAGACTTGTTCTCAAGAATGCTTAGACATCCAGTCGGAATGTTTCAACTGCAACAATTCTGTAACATATTTCAATTTACCTTGAATTTCAGTCCTGTCCAGTTCTGTCCTGTCCCTTCATCCTATTGCTCACAGCTGACTGGCAGAACTTATTCCATCTAGAATCAGAATAGGAAATGAGTAGTTCTGCCTTTTCTTTGAATTCTTTCTTTAAAGAATGAATGTTACCTCTATTAAGAGATTGATATACTGGATTCCACTTCTTATAACAAGCTTTTTTTAACCATCTTTGCCAACCAGCCCCAGCTCATTCTGAGCTTTAGTTTTTCTGATACCATAGAATTAACTCTGAACAACCTGTAGGGTATGTCCTACACAGGTTCTTTTTTTCTTCAGATTCTCGATAGTTTTTTTTGTTTTGTTTTGTTTTTTTATTTTTTTATTTTTTTATTATTTAAATTTTTATACCGCCCTTCTCCCAAAGGACTCAGGGTGGTGCACAGCCAAAATTAAAATACATACAATACAAAATTTAAAATAATTTAAAAACAAAATTAAATCAAATTGGCTTCCCAAAATATTAAAACCCATTACCCTTAAAATAACTCTTTTAAAATTTTAAGCCAGCCCAGCTTGCTGGAATAGGAAGGTCTTCAAAACTCGACGGAAGGTCCGGAGGTCCGGGATTAGTCGTATTCCTGGGGGTAGCTCGTTCCAGAGGGCGGGTGCCCCCACAGAGAAGGCTCTCCCCCTGGGGGTCATCAGTTGGCATTGCTTGACCGACGGCACCCTAAGGAGGCCCTCTCTGTGGGACCGAATTGGCCGGTGGGAGGTTATCGGTGGCAGAAGGTGGTCTCGCAAATAGCCGGGCCCTAAGCCATGGAGCGCTTTAAAGGTGAGAACCAATACCTTGAAGCGCACCCGGAAGACCACCGGAAGCCAGTGCAGCTCGCGCAGGCAAGGTGTCACATGGGAGTGCCAAGTTGCTCCCATAATTACCCGTGTGGCCGCATTCTGGACCAGCTGGAGCTTCCGAGTGCTCCTCAAGGGAGCCCCATGTAGAGAGCATTGCAGTAGTCCAGGCGAGAGGTGACGAGGGCATGAGTGACCGTGCATAGGGAGTCCCGATCCAGAAAGGGACGCAACTGTCGTATCAGGCGATTTTGAACAGAATATTGTTTTCTTCCACTGTCTTCTATTTTTACTTTTCTTTGGAACTTTTTGCAGTCGTGCTTTTAGGATCTTCTTTTTAAAGAACTTCCAACATCTGTCTTCCTCCCCTCTCTGAAGGAGAAAAAAACTTGGGAATTTCCTGAAAGGACTATGCTTGGCAGAGTTTATATTCCAACATATGTTGGAGTAATTAAAATCTGCTATTACTGTACTTCATGTCTCTTTCACAGACTGGGCTCTGAACCTATTTTGAATAATGGAGATGACTGTAAAATCATGAATAAAAACATAATGGTATGTTTAGAAAGTGAGATGAATGAACTTGACTACACATGCTTATCACCTAAATTAGTAATCTTAATCTGCCAAGTTTCTCTGTTGCATATGATGTTACTTTTGAATGGAACTGGCTGAGATCAGTTTGTGGCAGCCAGCCAACATAGTACCAAAATTATATTAAAGTACACAACTTTTGCTTGTTCATTAAATTCTGATAATATAACATGGTGGATACCCTAGTGGAAAGAAATAAGTGTTGTCTCAGCTATCGTTCGTTCGAAAATACCACAACTGCCCAAATGTGAGTAAAATAATAAAATAATTTTCCAAGTAATATTTGGAAAATATTTGGAAAATAGCAACTAAAGTTCTGCATATATTCAAAGGAGGAGTTTTTACAATATATATATATTACTAAATAAATTCAACAATTTACTATAAATTTTATACTTTAAATTTATTGTATAACTTTCAGGAAAATAATTTTTGATATGACTATGTTATTTAATCCCATTTCATTTACGGACATATTTTTCCATTTCATTTACTTCATACAGTAGAAGGTAAAGATGTTAATTAAAGTATAAATGATAATAATTGACATCTTAGGTATTAATAAATTGAGTTAGACATTTTCAGTAAATAGATCACTTTGTTTACTACTCAGACATGAAAAACAAAAAAGTTACTTTTATAGTGACATCTGTAAAGACATTGAAGATGGAAACAAATATGAAAAGACAAGGAAAATCTTCCAAAAGGTCTCTGTATTCAGAAGGAGGTTCCAATCTTTAATTGGAATACTAAAGGACACCAATGGACAGATAGTAACCGATTCAAAGAACTTTAAAGAAAGATAGAAAGAGTGAAATATTGTACAATAGGGGTATCAATATCCAAAATCCTCATCTTCATCATTAGGTCCTGTGCAAAACACATTGGTCAGCAAGTGTTTTCCAGCAGTTTCAATCATTTGCAGCATCTTTGGCATCATTCCAAGGGTCAATAGAATAGAATAGAATAGAATAGAATAGAATAGAATAGAATAGAATAGAATAGAATAGAATAGAATAACAGAGTTGGAAGGGACCTTGGAGGTCTTCTAGTCCAACCTCCTGCCCAGGCAGGAAACCCTACACCATTTCAGACAAATGGTTATCCAACATCTTCTTAAAAATTTCCAGTGTTGGGGCATTCACAACTTCTGCAGACAAGTTGTTCCACTTATTAATTGTTCTGTCAGGAAATTTCTCCTTATTTCTAAATTGCTTCTCTCCTTGATTAGTTTCCACCCATTACTTCTTGTCCTACCCTCAAATGCTTTGGAGAATAGCTTGACTCCCTCTTCTTTGTGGCAGCCCCTGAGATATTGGAACACTGCTATCATGTCTCCCCTAGTCCTTC
Organism: Arizona elegans; assembly: GCA_022577455.1. Taxonomy (NCBI): domain Eukaryota; kingdom Metazoa; phylum Chordata; class Lepidosauria; order Squamata; family Colubridae; genus Arizona; species Arizona elegans. The sequence continues at coordinate 41,095,251 of JAKOOJ010000008.1, read as the reverse complement.
TTTTCATTAAACTAGACATACCCAGTTCCTGCAACCGTTCTTCATATGTTTTAGCTTCCAGTCCCCTAATCATCTTTGTTGCTCTTTTCTGCACTCTTTCTAGAGTCTCAACATCTTTTTTACATCGTGGCGACCAAAACTGAATGCAATATTCCAAGTGTGGCCTTACCAAGGCATTGTAAAATGGTATTAACACTTCACGTGATCTTGATTCTATCCAGGGGTGAAATGTTCCTGGTTCAGACCAGATCGCCCAATCCAGTAGTGATGGCGGCGGGTGGTTCAGAGAACTGGTAGCAAAAATCCCTGCGCCCCCCCCCACCATGCCCAGCTGAGCCGCACGATCATCAGAGGCTTTTTTTTTTTTTTACTTTTAAAAGCATTTTTTCTACAACCTCTTCCGACGAAAAAATGCTTTTAAAAGTAAAAAAAAAAAAAGAGCCTCTAATGATCGTGTGGTTCAGCTGGGATAGTCAGAGGCTTTTCAAAGCATTTTTTTCTGCAACCTCTTGGCCGAAGAGATGGTAAAAAAAATGCTTTGAAAAGATCCCAGCTGAGTTGCCTGATCGGCAGAGAGGTATTTTTTAAAAAGCCTCTCTGACGATCCCAGCTGAGTTGCCTAATTGGCAGAGGCTTTTCAAAGCATTAGAAAAAATGCTTTGAAAAGTTAAAAAAAAAGTTGGCCATGCCCACCCAGTCACATTACCCCCCCCAAGCCACGCCCACAGAACCAGTAGTAACAAATTTTACATTTCACCCCTGATTCTATCCCTCTGTTTATGCAACCCAGAATTATGTTGGCTTTTTTGGCAGCTGCTGCACACTGCTGGCTCATATCTAATTGGTTGTCCACTAGGACTCCAAGATCCCTCTCACAGTTACTACTATTGATAAACTTAAGATCTTCCTTAAATGTTTGGCACCAAGTTTGTCATCAAATCTATACCAGAAAATTGATCCACTGAAAATGGAGTTAGATTACCATTTTATTGACTGATTTAAAGTGGTAGAGAGACTTCACGGACAAACAGGGACACCTGGGAATGAATTAACAAAACTAGGAAAAATGACTAACTAAATTGACTAGGAATGATAATGAAGATGGTGTGGTTGGTATTACACTTTTTAAATAGGGTGACTTACATTAACTGGCATCCTATTTAGGTAGAAGAGTAGGACCGTTGGCATTTATGTAAGCAAGCCATAATCAGCAAAAAACAAAAACTAGTAGTAACCTGCCTTCAGGGAGTTTGTATATTTGCAAAGGGATGCTGAAAAGATACAGGGAAGTAGGTAATGAAGCTGCTATCTGAGCATAGAAGAGGTTTTAAACATGGCAAGCAACCAGAATTAGATTTTATCTCACTATTAAAAGACATCATTGATGCTAATAATACAGTTCCATACTCATGGTCAATGGTATGGGAATCACAACAGATAACAATAACATCCAAAAGTCACCACAAAATGCAGCTCAGTGGTAAACCACACTCATATTTGTGTTTTCTAAATTTGCTGTCATTATGATTCTCTTCCCACACAATATTTCCTGTTTTCAGTACATGATTAAACAATTTTGCTATCTTCCTAAACGTTCTTCAGTATTGCATGTTACAATCTATTTATGAATATTGTGAAAAAATAAAAAAACACAGTTTAAAAAATTTGATATACATCAGTAATGCTTCATTTTTCTTTTGTCTTCATGGCTCAAAAATAAATAAATTAGAATGATGAATATGTTAAATGGGGAAAAAAACCCTACAATGTAATAAAATAAAATAGGAACAAAGAGTTTTAGAGGAAACTAGATATGAAAGGAATTATACATACAACAATGTGAATATATATTGCTTGAATACATATGAAACATAACATGAGATCTATATCTTGTGACCAAAATAGCAACAGTGATTGAAGAATCCAACAGCATCCTAAAAAAATAGCCAATTTATTATGTCATAAGTTTCTGTCAATCATTCCAGTGCTATTTTACAAACAAATGTTACCATGTTATATACAGTAATACATCTAAATTATCCAAATTATCTATCACCCATTTCTTTTCAATAATATATCACATTCATTTTACTATATTCTTTCTATTATGGGTAGAGAATGCTCAAGTATTTAGTTGAATATTAAAGGTAGTCCTACTGCTAATGTTGTTTTTCAGTCCATCTACTTCTTACCATTGTATTTAAAATTTGCATGAATTCTGAGACTGAACAACATCCAAATCCATATCCACACACCCAAACAATAAAACCACTTATCTCTTTCACATTAAAAAAAAAAATAGAGCTGTTTGCTTCTTCTACACAACCCACAATCCATGTATATTCCTTTTATAAACATAACACATCCTTTGAAAACTATGAGGAAATTAGTAGGATTAAGCAGAATGAAAATTTGGGGAACAAATGAACAACAAATTGATTTTACTGGTCAAAAGGCATAAGACAGCCATTTGATCTTTTTCTTCTAAATAGATATTTCGTGAAGGAAAAAGATACGAAAAAGGAGGATAAACTCATGATACCTACTTTGAAATGGATGCACAAGAATATAGAAAACTTGTTTCATGGCATATTTAGGATGTATGTTTTAGCCCTTTCAGAATTAATCAACACTTTCACTTTCTTCTATGTATTTAATCACTCCACTAGCTCATGTCATCTTCATTTAGATTTATTACATTATTTCTCCTTGTCTTAATTTCATAGATCTACAACATCCTGTAGCTCTTTCATGCACTTCATTTGTTAATCCATTCTCTTATATATTTTCTTATCTTACATCCTAAGGAGCATGCTATGATCATCATAGATGTTTTGCTGCTCATCATGCCCTTGGTCAGTTAAAGCTTTCAAATAATATTTTAGTCAGATTGAGAAATTATAGACTATATAGTCCTTGGAACTGGGGGATAATACCAGTCTTTTTGGGCAGATTTTTTTAATTATAGCCAATCAAATTTGCTCACACTATTCCATGCAATCTAGAAAAGAACTTGCAAGTCACTTATTGTTCTCCACATTCCGTCAATGTGGTTATATATGTAGTGTATTGATACACATTCAGAGTTATACATAATTTAATATTGAAAATGTGTTTTTTAGATATTGAGTGTGGAGGCAGGTCAGTAGTTTTCGTGAACAATAGAAAACAGTGGTAGCCTCCTGAAAAATTGCTTCTGTAATCAAAATTTTAAATGCAGTTTCTATGTAATAGTTAAAATATTTAACACATATGACCATATGATCACAGTTATTGTTTCTGAGTTTAACCAAGGTTACCTCAGCCTGGATTAGTCATCCTTTTCCCACAGAAATTAATAGCTCAAGTTAGTCAGGACAAGTTTAACTTACATGTATTTCAAAGACTGACTCTGGAACCAGCCCAATAGCTGAATGAAAGTCACAAATGAGCTTTGTAATAGAGTAGGGATTTGAAGTCGGGTCACTCAATTTAAAGGAACACTAGGCATGTTGTTTTCGAGTTATTTAATCACTCCTGTTTCTTTGTGACTTGCTGGATTGTGTATCAATAACTGCTTCTTTGAATTCCTGTAAACTCTCATGCTTGTGACATCAGTAATAGTATCTATCCACATTGTTTTTGATATTTTTTTCATTGCCTTCAATTTTTCCAGGCATCAGGATCTTCTCCGAGAACTCTTACTTATGCCCTCAACAGTTGTAAGCTTTAGCTTTACAATTTACAATTTAGTAAATTCAGAGAGCAATCTGTTTTACTTCATAAAGCATTTGTCCTGCTCTGATTTGAAGTACTCTTAACAATTTTCTTCAGCACCTCAATTCAAAGGCCTTAAATTTGTCTTTGTCCAGCTTTTCAGATGGTACAGCTTTCAAAGCCATATGTTCCTATTGAGAAAGCTTTGTTAACAGTGTCTGATGTTGCTGCATTCAGGCATAAAATGCTACTATTTGCTTGGTATATAGTCTGGACTGCAAGATGAAAAGAACACACTGAAGAAAAAAATAGAATTGCGAGTACATAAACTCATATTCTGAATAATTTTCAAAACATCTGAAATAATCAATCACAAATAATAAGTTGATGGAAAATCATATGGTAGATCCAAATGTATAGTTTTGGCTAGTTGTTTTGTTTGAATTGTTCTTTGCAACTATCAGGTATTCTATGATTATTTTTATGCGGTTTTGTAGAAGAAAATAGAACTGCATGCAATTCTGTTATAATCAGCAGGAATATTCTTGGATTCAAATATTACAAATGTTCTTACAAATATTCTCTTCCATCAATTTTGGGATCCATTAAATTTTTTTCCCCTATTTTTCAAAATATATTAAAAAAAGAAAAGTGTAGATGGAATGAAAAATCTAGAATAATCATTCCATAGATTAGATTGATGATTTATTTACCATTAACTCAAAAATATATTTTAAAGATTTAGATTTAGATTTAGAAATCTATGTAGATTTAGAAATCTATGTAGATGTCTTAAATTTTATACTACAGTGTACAAAATTATAAAGTTGCATTTCAATTTACAAATTTATGAAAGTAATTTACAAAAAGAATGGATCTTAAACAGCCTAATAATATGTACCCTGTTTCCCCCAAAATAAGACATCAACTGATAATAAGCCCAATCGGGCTTTTGAGCACATGGCAATAAGGCCAAGTACTTATTTTAGGGTTAAAAAAAATATAAACAGAATCTTGTTTTCGGGGAAACATGGTATTGAAATTTAATTATAGTGTGAAATGATCTAATATGAATCTTTAAATGTACCAGAGTCCCAATAATAATTCTGATTCCAATTATGTTTATACCTTGAAAAATATTTCTTCCCAAGGCATTTTTTATAAAAACAGTTGCATTTATCATTGAAGTACATGAAGTTTTTTACTTTTCTTGTTGTTGATAGTGAATATATATTTTGAGAACTCTATGAATTTAATTTTATTTATTTAATGTATATTATAACCCCCAGTGTGAGTTTTTCACTTGAGATATGGGTAAATGTTTGCTGTTACATATTTTTTATGATCTTCCCAATATGTATTATAGAGTTCTAAAATAATAGTCATTTGAAATGAAACGAACGTTCAAGAAAAATGTGAATTATGAGGTCTTCATAGACCTCTATTATTTATCATACAGTCAGAAAGATATATAATTACCGGGAAATCCACCACAATTTGTATTTTACGGTAATATGTTGTTTTGTTTTTGTTAGCATTTTTAAAAAACAAAGATAAGTGAATTTGTGGTTCTAAGGTAGTTAAGCTCCCCCCTTCTCCATTCAATCTTATCTGAATCTTGGAGACTGCCTGGACAAGTCTCTGCGGTTTTATTTATAAATGCCTTCTTGCATTTATAATCCAAGAAATTAGGGAAACTTCTGATATGTATGCTACATCCCCAATCTTTCTGCAGATGGATATCATATAAGGCATTGCTGGGAAGATTAGTGGGTGACAATAGGAATTATTAAAGTGCTATCCCAGAACAGGTCCAGGGTGTGAAGACCCAGAAGGCTTCTGGTAGGAAGTTTAACATCTCCGGGTTTCTGTCCTGTAGACTTTGTTTTTTAAATTATTATTATAATTAAATTTATACAGTATATCCTGTAGACTTGGATGTTCCACTACAATTATGCATGAACATACTTTTTTCTAGCACACTGGAAGCATTTAAATTATTTAAATTATACAGATAGTCCTTGACTTTCAACAGTTCGTTTAATGACTGTTCAAAGTTACAACAACACTGAAAAAAGTAACACAACCGTTTTTCACAGTAATGACCTTTTCAGCATCCCCATGATCATGTGATCAAAATTCAGATGCTTGGCAACTGGTTCATACTTATGACCGTTGCTGTGTCCCAAGATCATGTGATCCCCTTTTGCAACCTTCTGGTAAGCAAAGTCAACTGGAAGCCAGATTCACTTAACAACTGAGACAAAAAAGGTCGTAAAACGGAGCAAAACTCACTTAACAAGATAAATTTTGGGCTCAGTTGTGGTTGTATGACGAGGACACACACACACACAAAACACAGTTTGGAAGAGCATATTGTGTACTATATATGCAAGGTAGTAGTTTAGCAGTAAACTTTACTAGAGTGGTAAAGAAGCATAGCAATGAATAAAGAGTAATAAAAAATTACATATTGTGTTGAGTGGAGGATTTTTTTCCCCTAGATTCGACTATGTTTTATTGTGTATTACAAATCACAACATCATTAGACAATTGTGTCCAAGACAAAGCTGTCATATCTAAGTAATGTATAAGACACATTAATGGGAAAAAATCTTTGTTAAGAACCCACTATTGTTATTTGTGCAGTCTGAAGAATCTAACTTTACGCTAGAGTAATGATCGGTCTGAGGAGACGCCATGAGTTGTTTTTGTCTCCTTTAAGGTCTGAAAAAATAGGTCTGTTTTGCCTCAGGAGAAAGCTATGGGAATAATAGTCACTAAAGTGGTCCAGTGACAATTATTAGCAAGGATATTGCTATTTTATTTTCAGTTCAGCATGAAAATGAAAGCAGATGCTGTAAGCATATGTATAGTGAATTCTTAGTGAATTTCATATGATCTTTTTAGAGGTTATTTACAGTTTTATCATTAAAAAAAATATTCCAGAACATTTTCTCTGTGAAACTTGAAAAAGAACGTGTTTAGAAGTATTTATCTTATTAAACTTTACAGTTGGCAGCTCTTGAGCCCTTTTTCAAGGTCTACATATAACAAATGTCCATAACTGGTACTGTTTGGACTACTAATTCATAGTAGTATGTTTTATTTTTTAAAAAAATATTATTTTCTTAGATTCTGCATTTTCCATAAGCACTAGAGGCATAATTTTTATTATCACTCCATTCATGGAGATAGGTTAGAAAGAACGATGAACTCAAATTTCCAAATTGCCAAATAACTGAAGCAGTGCTGATCCACATCAGATAGCAAAAAACAAATAAAAGTAAAAATCCATAAAGAAAGTCAGGAAGGAAACAGATTTCAAGATGTGCCTGCGTATTTTCTACTTAAAACTTCATCTTAGATTTGCTTACAAATGATCTTTTAACATTTCTCATCATATGTTTTGTTGTAATACAACTGGTAAGACTGCTTTTGCTTTTTAAAATATAATTTATAATTCTATAAATATAATATGTAAATACATTATGTGTAATAATATAATTATATCAAGGCAAATTATATTTAATACCGTAATATATCATTGTAATTATAAATTCAGTGTAATGATATGTTTTCTCTCACTTAATTTTAAGATGAAAATTGAGCAATTCACTTTGCTACAGTATCATAATTAATTAAATAGCTGGGAGAATATCTTGACAAGGCAGCCCCTATAATTTTGCTTTTTGTTTTCTGTGCAGCATGTGATAGTTACCACTGGGGACCTCACTGCAGTAGTCGCTGCCAGTGTAAAAATGGAGCTTTGTGTAATCCCATCACTGGAGCTTGCCACTGCACTGCAGGATTCAAGGGATGGCGCTGTGAGGAACACTGTGACCAAGATACCTATGGAAATGATTGCCAACAAAAATGCCAGTGTCAGCATGGAGCCACCTGTGACCACATCACTGGAGAATGCAGATGTCCCCCTGGATATACTGGAGCTTTGTATGCGATTGATACATTGGTTATATGTAGAATATTAGTGAATTTCACAATTATTTTTTCTTTTACAAGGAAGTTGGCAATAGTGTCCTCATGCTATGATTATTCTTCTGGTGAAGATAGAAAAATAATTTGCACTCTAAGAATAGTTCTATTGGGATTTGAAATGGACTCTCAGTTCCAAATTCAGTATTGCCAACTCATGGATAACTAATAAGCAACAGAAATATGACAAGAGGAACTATATTTTAATATTTTGAGGAATATTAAAAGTATATAATGTGTTTTTATGTTGCTTTTTATTAATGCTTGATTCCTTTTTTAATATATTGGAAGGGTTTTTATCCTTAGGCAAGGTAGAAACAGTTTAAACAGGTTCTCGTTGAACCTTCAAGACTAACCAATATACTGCAGCTGAATAGTTCATGGTCCACATTCCCATTGGATGGGATGTGGGAGGATACCACTTCATGCATCCGACACAGTGGACTCTGATTTATAAAAGCCAGAATGAATGTTCTCAGGATATTTTTATAACAATAGATTATGGCAGTAAATATGAGAAAGACTCTCAAGAAAGAAAGAAACACTGGTAACAGTGTGTATTTGCACCAAGAAAATGCAAGTTCAAATTCTCACTCCATTATGACTTAGAATCAATAGCAGTCACAATTATGTTCCTCTTACCATTCTATCACAACTAAATAGATCCGACAGCAAAATTGCTTGGAGTTGATTTGGGAAAAGGTGAGATAAAGCTAGAATAAATTCATCAGCAGCCTCTTCATGCCAAAAGTTGCTTTGAAATCAGAGGTGGGTTCCACTTACCTTTACTACCGGTTCGCAATGGGATCGCACATGATCAGTTCGCTCAAGCTTCTGCACATGCGCAGATTGCCGATGATGACATCTGGGGTGGTGAGCCAGGCCTCCCACCGACTTTACTACCGGTTCTTTTTTTTTTTTTATTGCAAAAGTTTTACAATTACATTTTCACCCCATTTCCCCCCCCCAACCCACCCCAAACTCCCCAACCTAACCTTCCCTAACCCCCGCTAACCCTCCCCTCCCCCCGGACTTCCACAGAATATACTCCCATCAAAATCCCCTTTATATAAAACTTGAACCCCTTCATCCCCCATATAATTTTTCATCTTCACAAAATTCAAATATATCTGTCTAAATATAATACTATCAGTGAAAAGCTATTTGATACTTCCTAGTTTGATATTTGTTCTGCACATAATCTATCCACTTTTTCCATTCCCATTCATAAGTCTCTTGTGAGCGATCTTTTAGATATGCTGAAATCTTTGCCATCTCTGCAAAACTGGCCATCTTCAAAGTCCATTCCTCGATAGTGGGCAAAGTTTCATTTTTCCAGTATTTACCTATCAATAATCTCGCTGCTGTTATCATATACAATATCAACTTTGTTTCATCCAATGTAAAACCCCTAACTATACCCAGTAAAAACAATTGTGGAGAAAATTGAATTTTTTTCCTCAAAACATTCTGCATAACCCACCAAATTTTTATCCAAAAAGCCTTAACTTTCTTACAGGTCCACCAAACATGGTAATATGTAGCATCTAAACAATCACATCTCCAACATTTTGGCTGAACATTAGGGTACATACACGACAATTTCTTAGGATCTAAATGCCATCTATAAAACATTTTATAAAAATTTTCCCTCAAATTCTGCGACTGTGTAAATTTAACATTCTGAACCCAAATTTTTTCCCATGTCTCTAACATCACTGGCTCTGCAAAATTTTGTGCCCACTTAATCATGCAATCTTTAACCAATTCGGTTTCTGAATCCCTTTCTAACAAAACATTGTAAAGCTTTTTAATATGCATTGGACCTTTCTCTTTTATATGTCTAACCAATTCTTCCTCATGCAACATAATACCAGTTTTTTGGTCCTCTTTCCATCTCAGTTGAAGTTGATTGTACTGTAACCAAGTTAAATTAATCCCTTCGTCCAACAGTGTCTCTAATGTCTTCAGTTGCCATCTGCCCGCATCTGTAAAAAGAACTTCTTTATATAACCCCCCCCCCCAGTGACATTATATTTGTATTCCACATGATATGACCAAGATCCAACCATAGCGGTATTTTGTAATCCCATTTGAGTCGGTGCTCCTTCCAAACTCTCATCAAAGAGTCTCTAAGTATATGGCTTTAAAATACTTTATCCACTTTGTTTTCATAAAATAAGTAAGCATCCCATCCAAATTCCAAATCAAAACTTTCTATATTCAATATTCCAGTCTTTTTCCAGTCCAAAACTGGGGGCAACCCACCACTGTTTCAAATTGTCTAGATCATAGACCAGAATATAGAGAAGGCAGCATCTTTTCCCAAAGCAATCCAAAGAATGAACATTTCAGCAACTCATCTGAATACAATATTCTGTAGAGGCAAAAACAGGGGTAGCGATCAATAAAAAACAAAAAATAGTTAATTATGAATAGAGAAAGCAGAACTATAAGCTACTTTGGTATATAACTTATTTTAACTTTGTATAATAAATATATTTGATTGCTCAAGGCATAAGCTCATTATTTGCCATGAGTATAAGCAATATAAGAATATTGGCTAGGTAATTGTGCACCACACATAGCAACAATATACAATCTCTAATTCAAGCGTAGTATTTTGCCACAAAATAGAGAAAGATTCAGGAGACAATTTGGAAAATATTTAATCAAAAATAGATAAAGGATATTTTTAAACAGCAAATACATAGAAACTTTTAACATTACAGCTTCTTTACCTGCATTAGAAATTCCTATAAAGTAGAGAAATATTTTTTGCTGTTTTTAAATTGATAAAATAAGAAAAACCTATTGGCATTTATAAATAGAAATACTTTCTTACGTAAAGAAATTATTTATATACTTTTTCCTTAGTTTTACAGATTAACACCCCTAACTATATTAGAAACATAAATATCTCACCATTCCTCTTATAACTAAGAGAAACACTTTAATTAAACACTTTCTCTCTATGACTCTATGAATGTGTGTGTGTGTTTGCATTATTTTTAGCTGTGAGGATCTTTGTCCACCTGACAAACATGGGCCACAGTGTGAAGAAAGATGCCCATGCCAGAATGGAGGAGTTTGTCATCATGTAACAGGAGAATGTGCCTGCCCTCCTGGATGGATGGTAGTTATAATTTCTATAAAATTTCATCACTTTTGACTCTGAAATTTCATGGGTTAGGACAGGGGTGTCAAACTTGATTTCAGTGAGGGCTGCCTCATGGTTGTGTTTGACCTCAGGGGGCTAGGGTGGGCATGACCAGCTCAATGTCACTCGCATTGGGGGTGCCTGTAGTGACCCGAGCTCTCTGCCAGCAAAAACGGGCTCCTGAGCTCATTTTGGCTGCGATAGCTTCCTGCAACCCTCTGCCAGCGAAAACAAAGCTTGGGAGGACTGCCTGCAGCCCTTGCAAGCTCCATTTTCGGCTGAGACAGCCTCCTGCAACCCTCTGCCAGCTCCATTTTTACTGGCAGAGGCACCGTGGGGCAGTCCTTTGCTGTTTGCAGGGTGGACCCGCAGGCCAGATCTAAGCACCCCATGGGCCGGATCCAGACCCCAGGCCCTGAGTTTGACACCCCTGTTTTAGGAGTTTTAATTCTAGGTTAAATGCAGGGAAAAAAAGGGAAATTATTTACAGCATAAACATTCCAACAAATTAACAATCTAACACTCACGAGAAAACATACAGTCTATAGTATTGCAAAACTAAATTATTATTATTATTGGCATTTTTACATTTCATGCAATCTCATACTACAGCCCCATGAATAAATGTGAAGTTCTGTTTTCAAACAGGGCACAGTCTGTGGACAGCCTTGCCCAGAAGGACGTTATGGAAATAATTGTTCCCAAGAATGTCAGTGCCACAATGGAGGAACATGTGATTTAGCCACTGGTCAATGTCATTGCAGTTCAGGGTATACAGGAGAACGGTAAGAAGACAATTCTTCACAACACTCAATCATCATGATTGTGGAAAAAAGGAAAGTTGAATGAATTTACAATATTATGCAAACTTGATTACTGTTCCAGTCAAAACTAAGCAAAAACCAAGCTGGTTCAATTTTACTTAAGAAACTAATTGAAATTCAATTACTGTATACAGCTAAATGATTTTCTTTAGTTATGTTTTCATTTATCATATTTTTAAAAACTATTTGAATTTTTTTGTCTTTTTTTCTCATTCTGAATAGTTTGATCACTTCACTGCAATTTATAATATGAAAAAATTAAAAAGCACTGACCCATTTCATTTTTTTTTACATTTATTCCTATTTATTGTTCTTTAATCAGTGACTGATTTATGTGATGACATAAGTCATGTGAAGACTCCCATGATTCTGAGCAAAGTTGTAAGCATATTTTCTTCCACCTATTCTTTTTCCAAACATCATCACTTCACTGCCATTTTTCCCAGTTCCTATAGGGCACAACAGTAAAACTCTTTCATCCCTGTAGATGTTAGGGGCTTACTGTCTTATTTTTTCCTATATTTAATCTTCTTGGTATGATAACAAGAATCATTTTCAGAAGGGAAGAGGAGAAAAATTTGTCTCAGAAGTTTTTAAGTGAACTTTATGCTAGAAACTAATTTTCTATCCTACTATTTCTTATGTTTATGGGATTTGTGCAGAATAACTTTACACGGGATTCTTTTTTAGCTATTGAATTATAAGAACTTTTTGTATTTTCTAAAATCTTGCATACTATGTGTGTTGTTTGAAAGGAATGTGTAGCCAGCTGGCTATAACTCTGGCCTCTTTTCCTAACCGTCAATTATCTCTACATAATGTATTTTATGTTATAAAGAGCAACATATAATGGCACACAGATGTCTGGGGTGTTCCTCTTTCAACTTTCACAGGAAATATCATATTATCTAGTTTGTTCTACTGAGTGTGATTTAGAGATGGACACTTAAGTGAATAAATGCTCACATAATAAATCAAACGGCACTTTGTGGAGTAAGCATTTGCTTAAATATCATAGCAAATTTCTATTTAATGCATCAAAAATTCTGTTAGATGTTTGGAAGTATAGTGTAGAAAATTGACAAAGGAAAATGTCCTTCACTAGAGCAATCAGGAACTGCCTATTTTATATGAAATTTTTAAAAAGCTGTTCTTATATATATTTAAACTATTTTTCTACGTAGCTCAATACCTGCTTAGCTCAACATTAGCAACAGCAATAACATTCACTGCATTTATATAGAAATGAGATATTCAGAATTACCTCATTGGTGTCCTTCATAATGGCCAGTCAGCAGGAACAATTTTTGAAAGGAAAACAATAGCAATAGCACTTAGAGTTATAGAGCACTGTAACCATGCCTTCTTTTTGTAATATCTCATAATATTTCTGCTAAGAGGTACATATGATCCTGGTTAAGACATAAGAGTATAGTTTGCTTTAATTGTTATCCAGAATACCATAATTAAAAAGGGGATTTGTATTGCATGAAATTGTATCTGTATGCATGGTTGTGTTTGCATCTGTTATGTATATAGTGCTGTTACCTGAGAAGAATTCAATGTATATTTTAAGATATTTTTATAGAAAGTGAACATTTTTCTTCCTGGTTTTCTCACTAGGTGTCAAGATGAATGTCCAATTGGAACTTTTGGAATACAGTGTGCAGAAATCTGCCAATGCATGCATGGTGGAAAATGCTATCATATTAGCGGAGAATGTCTTTGTGAGCCAGGATATACCGGAGTACATTGTGAAACAAGGCTATGTGCTGAAATAGTGTATGGTCTTAAATGCGACAAAAGATGTCCCTGTCATTTGCCAAATACTCACAGGTACTTTAGATATTTCTGTTACATCTGTGTGGAATCAACTTCCGTTTGCCAATTAGTCTTGGGAAAATTTTTCAGTAGTTTTTTTTAAATAATGCTCTTATAATGCTGCTCAACCAGTGGTGAGTTGCTCCTGGTTCGCACCGGTTCGCAAGAACCAGTAGTAAAAATTTGTAGTAGTTCAGAGAACCAGTAATAACATTGGCTGGCTTTTTTTTTTTACTTTTAAAAACATTTTTTTCGGCCGAAGAGGTTGTAGAAAAAAAAAAAAGCCTTTAAAAGCCTCTGACGATCCCAGCTGAGTTGCCTAATCGTCAGAGGCTTTTAAAAGCATTTTTTTCTGCAACCTCTTAAAGTTGTAGAAAAAATGCTTTTAAAAGTAAAAAAAAAAAAAAGTTGGCCACCCCCATACAGTCACATTACCCCCCCCCACCAAGCCACACCCACAAAATAAGCCATGCCCACAGAACTGGTAGTAAAAAAATTTAGAACCCACCCCTGCCGCTCAACTATTGTGACAAATCATTAATGCAGCAAACTTATATTGCCACAGTAATAACAATATATCACCATGAATCACTAGTGAGAATATGACAGGAAATATAAGAATCTGAGGAAGGATTCGTTTTTCCAGATGTCCTGGTATTGTAGTTAAAGCTGTTCACAAGGATAAAAATCTTTGGATTTCTTTCTATAAATGCTAATACCTAGAAAAATCTTGATTTTTGCTATGTGTTTCTTCTAGGAAAACAAATACAGTGTTAAGAATGCAGGTTTCATTTTTCATGAATTTTGAATTTTGATCTCAGACCATAGGGATGCTGCAGTGGTCATAAGTGTGAAAAATGATCATAAGTAACTTTTTTCAGTTCTGTTGTAACTTTGAATGGTCCTTAAACAAATGGTTGTACCTTGAGGACTACGTGTAATTGAATTAGGCAATAGAAGAAATTAGATAAATAGATGCACTAGGCCACAATTAGAAATAAATGGAACAGTTTTATCTTCCAACTGAGAGGAAGCTGGGTCTAGTTCTGAAAAATCAAGGAGCTACTGTCTGAGTTGAAGCCATCACATAACATGTGTTGTATTCAGTTCAATTGCTGTGACAACAGTTAAACTAGGTTATTTATCCCTACAATAAATCGTGCATGATTTGCTTAGTTAGAGATCTTTAGTGGTCCGTTTAGCAAAGAAACTTCTAAAGAAATGATTCCTTCATTCTCTGATATCATTGTTCATGAGGAATATATACTTAAAAATTCCAAGTGCTTGTTATGTTTACAACTAGAGTTGGAAGCCAGCAACTTTTCCATTAACTTGTCTATTCAGTGGTGTGTTCACTCTTTTTCCATTCTTGTCCTTCAACAACATTGTTCAATTAATAGGACCTGGGCTGGAATGTTTACCAAATGTCCTGCAATTAATTTAGACATTAACTTAGAAAATAACTAAATTTGTAGTAGACATTTTAAATTGACAAGAATGTATGGCACAACATTATATAGCATTTCTGATATTTCAAGGATTAAGTTGATTCATGTTCAACACAGCTGTTCATTTATACCAGTGAAGGAAAGGTTGTGGCGAAGTCAAATTAAAAATGTTTTGATTCAAATAGAAGCACTTATTTTAGAAAGTGTTTTTAAACATTTCTTCCTTTCTGTAACAAATTGAATGGATTTAGCAGTAATGTGAGTATAGCAGCATTGTAATGTTATTTTAGAATACAGAAAAGTGAGCTTTAATTGATATTACAGATATTTAGCTTATAACATAAGTGGAAAAATTGTATGTGTTTATATACTTGCATGTGCATGTGAGCAGAAACAGCAAAAATGTCAGAGTCAATGCCAAAAATTAATATTGCAGATATATTAAAGTTAAAGTTATAATACTCAAATTCTGGTTTTTATAATCAAGAGGCTTTTCTTATACATATCAACAAAATAAACACACCAATATTAGGCCTAGGATGTGAAAAATCTTTCAAAAATCTGGTCAGCATGAGTGTATTGTGGCTATACCTGGAGAAATGTAAACACTAATGCCCTGACAGTCTGTGCATTTAACATTTCTCTATCAATAATTATTGATTAAATATAGATTCACTTTGATCTTCATGTAATCTAATTTCCCAAGATTTATTCTAAAAAGAGTTATGTATTTATATCATTCTTCAAACTCTATGCAACCTAAACACTACCAGTTAAAATAGCTACCCCAAAAGCATTCAAGTATTTTAATTTCCTATATTTAATCATGGATTATGATGTATAATTTTGAACTCAATCAGTGTATGTGTGCACCAGATACTTATCATATACCAGGAGAATAGGTATACAAATATTAATGTGATTTGGCCTCAGTTCCATTGTATGTGGATTCCATTGCTCTCTCTCCCTTGCACATGTACACACACACACACACACACACACACACACACACAAGACACAAAGAGAAAATGAGGTAGAAAGCAGTATTCTAAAATGATTATACTTTCTGTTACTTTATTGGTTTTATGCTACGATGTTGCCCATGGTTACCAGAGCTAAAATAACTTCCTGAAGTACAATAATTCATTATTATTTATCTCCAAAGTACTGTCAGGTTTTACCATATAATGTCTCATTAATCTAAAATAACACAGATGTTTTCCTTATTTTTAAAGCCAAAATAAAAAATGATTAAGAATAAAAAGCATGAATCTGAAGCCCATGTGAGCTACTCTCAAAAGCACTTCCAAGCATCCTCTGCTTTTTTCTTCAGAGAGAGAAGATAAAGGGTGACTGAATCAAACTCCTTAGGAGCCAATTCCCTGTTAAAAGCACCTTTAAGTGCTGGCTCCAGGGAAGAGTCCTTCAAAGCATTTCTGCCTGGGAGCAACATAACATTTACCCAAGTGACACATAGGTTTTAGTCCTGGGTCAGTGAAATAATCTCTTGTGTTGAAGTGGTGCCTTGACCCAGTTGAATTCTTCTGGGTTAGAACATGACTAAAAAGAGAGAAGTGGCAAAATCCTATTCTATTACTGAAGTATTATTGTCCCAACTAGTAGTCAGAATTTGCTTAAATTTCTGACTGGAACCTAAAATACACTTTGTCAATATATACTAATTATTAGAGCTATAACTTCTCTACAAAATATGAACGAGAGCAACATTCCCCAACTGAGATTAGATGAAGATTTTCTAATCTCATCTGGATTGCTTCATTGGGTTTGCATAATGTGTGTCTAATATGCCACAAGGCCACAATGACAGTTGAGACAAATATACTTTAAATAATAACAATAGCAATAAATGCCTTTTCTTCTAAAACATTTAAAACACAGACGAATAAGAGAAGCCATGCCCTTTCGAGTTTCTATATATTTGTTTGAAAACATGTTTTACACACAAACAGATGTGTTTCTGTCAGAAGAAAAGTGATATCTTGAGGAAAGATTGACTGCAGTTTAATAATAGGGATAAAGAACAGCCCACTGTAAGGAATTACACTGGCAAAATGAGTAAGAGGCATTGAAAAGAGGCATTTAAAAAAAACGCAGAAAAGACACTCTTCTGTCATCGTTCATTTAATATGTCTTGACTTGAATACATTTCCCCCCTTTCAGAGTGCCTTAGGGAATATTACTTCAATCAGTGATCAGTCATCTTTAAACAGGCTGCCTATTGTAAATATAATTGATCTGGATATTAAGGCTTCCCTTTGGTGAGAGTTAAGCTAAGTGCTTTTCCTGCCAGAGGACCACAGAACTGTCCTTGTGTTTACAGTTTTGGCACATATATTTTAGCACAGCTGATGGTTCCATTTGTTGCAAAATAACAGCTGTGTGGTTGCGCATTGAATAAAACTGCTGTTTTCAGGTAGGAACAGATGGCCCGACACCAGGTATGGAAGCTAAAATATCAACATTCTTGAAGACTATAAGAGTGCCCTTGACCTTTCCCCTGTAAAGCAATTTGGCACTGCTTCTAAGTAAAAAAAATATAAAACTTGCATACTAAACACCTACCGGAATTTAAATGAAAGCTCATAGGTTCATGCAAGGTCAAATTATGTATCTGTTAATTAGAATTTGGTTTAGATTTTATGGAAAATGAATAAATTCTGGGGAATAGTTACAAGGTTGCAGTTAGCATAAAGGGGGTGATTAAACCTTGTTTATTGCAGTCCTGACAAGAATACATTCCTTGAAGCTACTATTTTTCTTAAGAAATCTACTATATGGCACAGTCAATAAAGGGTTGGCCCAGGGTTAGGAAACCAAGTTTGAAATCCATCCTTAACTTTGGAAGTGTCCTGAGAAACTTCAGGCTAGTCATATGCCTCAGTCTATTCTACTTCATAGATTTTTGTGGGGAAAACATGGACAAGGCAGTTCTATTATTGTTGTTTCAAAGAAAGGTGGAATAGAAATACATACATACATTTAACTTAAACACTAATTTTCCTGAGTATTGGGGAAAGATCACTCATAAAGATAGTCTGATAATGTATAGGGTTTCATTTTTATTATTATTTTAAACAATCAGAATACAAAATTATGTTCCTAATCTTCATGGTAGCCTATTTTGTTTATTTCTACAGTTCCAAGGCAATGAAATACTGAATCAGTGAGTTTGCATTTGATTTTATAGGCTATAACTACACGTAGTCCTCAACTTACAACAGTTCATTTAGTGACCATTCAAAGTTACAATGGCAATGAAAAAAGTGACTTATGACCGTTTTTCACACTTACAACCACTGCAGCATCCCCATGGTGACATGATCAAGATTCAGTTCCTTGGCAACTGGTTCATATTTATGACTGTTGCAGTGTCCCAGGGTCATATGATCAGTTTTTGTAACCTTCTGATAAGCAAAGTCAATAGGGAAGCCAGATTCATCTAATAACCATGTTATTAACTTAACAAATGCAATGATTCACTTAACAACTCTGGCAGGAAAAGTTGTAAAATGGGACAAACTCACTTAACAAATGTTTGACTTAGCAACATAAATTTTGGGCTCAATTGTCATCATAAATTGAGAATTCCCTGTACGTATTTAGAATAGAATAGAATAGAATAGAATAGAATAGAATAGAATAGAATAGAATAGAATAGAATAGAATAGAATAGAATAGAATAACAGAGTTGGAAGGGACCTTGGAGGTCTTCTAGTCCAACCCCCTGCCCAGGCGGGAAACACTACACCACTTCAGACAAATGGTTATCCAACATCTTCTTAAAAATTTCCAGTGTTGGGGCATTCACAACTTCTGCAGACAAGTTGTTCCACTTATTAATTGTTCTAACTGTCAGGAAATTTCTCTTTAGTTCTAAATTGCTTCTCTCCTTGATTAGTTTCCACCCATTGCTTCTTGTTCTACCCTCAGGTGCTTTGAAGAATAGTTTGACTCCTTCTTCTTTGTGGCAACCCCTGAGATATTGGAACACTGCTATCATGTCTCCCCTAGTCTTTCTCTTCATCAAACTAGACATACCCAGTTCCTGCAACCGTTCTTCATATGTTTTAGTCTCCAGTCCCCTAATCATCTTTGTTGCTCTTCTCTACAATCTTTCTAGAGTCTCAACATCTTTTTTTACGTTGTGGCGACCAAAACTGAATGCAATATTCCAAGTGTGGCCTTACCAAGTGTGGCCTTACCATTTGGCTAATACCTGTCATATTTCATTCGAAAACTTAATTATAAATGTAATTATAATTATATCTAAGGAGTAGATTTTCTCAGCACTGATTTTGATTTAAAACATATTTAAAATATGTAGATGCTATTATTATTAGTAGAGTATTAATACTGCAGTAAATTAATATTAGACTGCATGGTCCTCTAATTTCACCCACTCCCTGTGCCCAAGTGAGGGCATTTTTCTAAATAACTTCTTTGTGTGAAATCCTTTCTATAATGTGTCCATTTTTCTTCATTGGGCTCTTGGTATCATATTCTCGCCAAATGCTTTATCCATCCATTCCTTTTGGCAGCTGCCACCCAATGTCTGGAGAGTGCTTTTGCAAGCCTGGCTGGTCTGGTCTCTCTTGCAATGAAAGCTGTTCCCCAGGATTCTATGGTGAATCGTGTCAACAAATTTGCAGTTGCCGAAATGGTGCTGACTGTGACAGTGTGACTGGAAAATGCATTTGTGCTCCAGGATTTAAGGTAAATAGTTCTGATTGTTACTTCATTGGTTGTCTGCCTTTGAAGATAGAAGCAACTTCTATTGTCCCCATTGGGATTATGACATTCCATCAGAAGAGGTGCTTCAAAACACACAGGAGTGCAGATAAGACACCTTCGTTTCAATAAAAGAGAATATATGGAGCTCAGGGTTGAACAATGGAATTCTTGATGTTCTCTGAGCCTTGGTGGTGGTTGCTTGCAGCCATTTTATTATCCCACTAAGTACTATCGTCTCGCAGATGTTTCATTACCAAACTAGGGAACATCATTACACTGATAAGGTTATTTTTTATTTAAAGATCTAATTAAATAGTTTTCCTTAACATTGTATTTTTCTTATCTTTTGTCAACTGCGGTCTAGGGTTCTGATTGTTCTATTCCTTGCCCTGTTGGAACATATGGAATAAACTGTTCATCTATATGTAACTGCAAAAATGAGGCTGTTTGTTCCCTAGTGGATGGTTCCTGTGTCTGCAAAGCTGGTAAGTGACCTAATTTACATTTTGGTACTATGAAATTCATACTAAACATTGTAATAAAACATATTAAATACTTTTAAAAGAATGACGATCATAAACCACACTGTGCTGCTACTTCCAGCATTCTCAGAATTAACTTTCACATTTTAATTCTGTGCATTCCACTGCAGGTTCCTTCCTCTTGATCATTCCAAAATCTTTTTAAAGAAATGTTCGTTTAGATTCCTGTGTGTTTTCTCTGCCTTTTAATAATATTTATTCCTTAATCTCTTTGGCTACTTATTTTGCAATTAGCTTTCTCTCGATATAGTTTATACTCTTTGCATCATTCTTGCATACATTTTTCTTGTGCATAGCAGTTATTCTTTTTCCCTTCTTCCTTTCACATTTTCTTTGATGTCCACTTTTTCCATAACATCCCTTCTTGACACTGCCAAATAATCCAAGATTTAGAACACCTCATCACTTCTATATACTTGGCTATTTTTTTCCAGTCTTTCATAGTAAACATTCAAATAATTCATGCTGTTGATCCATTCCCTATTTTTATAAATGTAAGAATAGACTTAAGCTTAAAGTACATATTTGAAACAATCAGATTTTTAAATACTAACCAATCAACATTATCAGCAGGGTGGTATTCACTTACCTTTGCTACTGGTTCGCAAATGTGAGCGCTCGCACGCTTGCTTCGCACGCATGTGCTACCTCCGCGCATGCGCAGAACGTCAAAAATGGGACATGACATCCAGGCGGGTGGGAGGCAGAGCCTCCTGTAGCCGCCACTACTGGTTTACCCGAACCAGATAGAACCAGCTGAATACCACCATTGATTATCACTCATCTATGAATGACCCAGCAGTGAAATGCTACCGGTTCAGATCAGTTCTCCTGAACTGGTAGTAAAAAATGCTACTGGTTTGCTGAACTGGTAGTAAAAAAATGTAAAAAAAAAAGTTCCGACAATCAGCTGAGCAACGTGCAATCGTTGGAACTTTTTTTTTTTACTTTTTAAAGCATTTTTAACTACCAGTTCCAGAGAACCGGTAGTATAAAAAAATCTAAAAACGTTTTTTAAAAAAGTTCCGACGATCACACGTCACTCAGCTTATCGTCAGAACTTTTTTTCTTTACTTTTTAGGTATTTTTTTTACTACAGTTTCAGGCGAATATGTAGTAAAAAATGCTATAAAAAAGTTTAAAAAAGGCTCCAACGATAACAGCTGTGCCGCGCGATCGTCGAAGCCTTTTTTTTTACTGTTTTAAAGCATTTTTTACTACCTATTCACCCGAGCTGGTAGTAAAAAAATGCTTTTAAAAGATTAAAAAAGGCTCCGATGATTGCGCGTCACTCAGCTGATTGTCGGAGCCTCTTTTTTAACCTTTAAAAGCATTTCTTTTACTAAGGGCTTGGGCGAATAGATAGTAAAAAAAATGCTTTAAAAAAGTAAAAAAAGGCTCCAACAATCACAGATGTGCCACGCAATCGTTGGAACCTTTTAAAAACTTTTTAAAAGCACTTTTTACTACCTATTCGCCTGAGCCAGTAGTAAAAAATGCTTTTAAAAAGTTTTTAAAAAGGTTCCCATGTGTGTCCCGGCTGATCACCCAACCCCCTACACTGTTCTACTTACCTTCCCAAGCCTCCTTTTGGTGCTCACTCTGCGTGCGCATGCACAGCTTGCATTTGATGTGCACTGTGCATGCACGCATGCAGTGTACATTTGGTGCCTGGCACACATGCGCAGCCAATGAATTGGTAGTAAACCGATTCAGATTTCACCCACTGGAATGACCCAACCACTTTTTCTGTATTCTGCCATTTTATTCCATTCCCTACTCCTACATTCATGATATCTAATAGAATTTTATTAATTTATTGAATATATACTGTATAGAAATTCATCCATGGTTCCAGGCATCTCGCAATAAAAAAACTATAAAAACTACAATGCTCTATTAATGCTTGAGGGGTAAGCCCCAATGCCTGCGGGATAAGCTTGATCTTTCTGGAAGACTAGCACTGTTAAGGATATTGTTGTTGTGTTACCAACCAGCAGAATAAATGCACAAGGAAACGTTGCTGAGAGCGATGAATAAGAGTTATGCAAACTGATTTATTAAAAGCTTACTTTATAGTAGAAAAACAGTCTCAAAGTCTTTAAACAAATCCCAAGTCTTTGCCTGTTAAATCAGTCCAGTAGTTACAGAATCTTCTTACTCAACAAACAGTAGTTGGTTAGAATAAGAAACTCACTCTGGTTCACAAACCATGATGGTTGCAGATCCATCAAACGATGATTACAGATAACTCCTCTCAATGGTAGCTTATCACATCAGCTCCATCATCAATGGCAGCATATCGAAGCAGCTTCATCATCAAACTGAATATGTTACAGTACCTTGCTTAAATACTCTCACAACCAGTGATTACCTAATTACAGCATGACTCAGCTGTAAAGTCACATAATACATTTACAGATTAAAGTTACAGTACACATATATTGCCTGGACAACAGTTAGGCTCAAACCATATCCTAACAAACACAATCAAGGATATCTGGATCTTAAGGGAAGCTACTTGATGAGGCAATATACTATTGCTGCATTCCACTACGTTGGAAGAATATGCAATGTAGTACCATACACTTAGGATTCTGGGTGGAAGGCATTTAATTCAGTTTGGCAATTCCTTTAGGTTTTTCAATTCAAGGTTCAGTTTAAAGGTAAGCTTCCATTGATTGGAACTTTATTCAGCTGTACAAATTAGCAGACCTCAGTTCCGAAGAATTAAGAAAGAGTGACGAGGAAACAAATAATTCCTTCCATCATTGTATTCTATCCCCTTTCAAAAGTATACCTGCCTTTATTCTTCTAAAAAATATTCATATTTTAAGTTTTAGACATTTCTTTAACTTTCATTTGTAGAGCTATTGCTCATCAACAACAATATTTTACAACTCCTTGCCTCAAATTGCTTAATGACATTTGTAGATCTAAAGATTTTGTATCAATAACTGCATCTTGTGAAGTCAGTTGCAACTTATGTAGTGAGTTGCAGCTCACAAAAGCTTGTCTTTTAAAAACAATGGCTAGGTGGAAAAGATACTGCTTGACTCCTGTTTTTTTTGCTGCCATAGACCAACACAGCTATCCTCCTATAATTCTGGCAAATGAATGATATAGGTAAAAACCTGAAAAAGGTGCTTATCAGCTCTCATCTGTTCTCAAGTAAAATATACTCTATACTGAAAAGAGGCATTTTCTTTTTACTGTGTCAGGTTGGCATGGAGTGGACTGCTCTATAAATTGTCCTAGTGGAACATGGGGTCTTGGCTGTAATTTAACATGTCAGTGCCTTAATGGAGGAGCATGCAATATTCTGGATGGAACTTGCACCTGTGCTCCAGGTTGGAGAGGAGAAAAATGTGAATACCCCTGTCAGGTAATTTAGCAGACTCCAGTCAAAGCTTGATTTGGAGATTGTAATAATACAATGCCTTGATAACTGTGTTTAATATCACAATACTATATGCTGTATTTTTAATTAAAACACGTCCATATTATCAGAGGTATTGCTGTATATAAACAAACAGTTCTGGGCTCCAAGATCACTGCAGATGGGGACTGCAGCCAAGAAATTAAAAGACGCTTGCTCCTGGGGAGGAAAGCTATGGCAAATCTAGACAGCATTCTAAAAAGCAGAGACATCACCCTGCCAACAAAACTGCGTATAGTCAAGGCTATGGTTTTCCCAGTTGCAATGTATGGCTGTGAAAGTTGGACCATAAGAAAGGCTGAGCGCCAAAGAATTGAGGCCTTTGAACTATGGTGATGGAGAAGGCTCCTGCGAGTCCCTTGGACTGCAAGGCGATCAAACTGGTCAGTCCTAGAGGAGATCAACCCTGACTGCTCTTTAGAAGGCCAGATCCTGAAGATGAAACTGAAATACTTTGGCCACTTAATGAGAAGGAAGGACTCACTAGAGAAGAGACTAATGCTAGGATCGATTGAGGTCAAAAGAAAAAGGAGATGACAGAGAATGAGGTGACTGGATGGAGTCACTGAAGCAGTAGGCATGAGCTTAAATGGACTCCAGAGGATGGAAGAGGACAAGAAGGCCTGGAGGAACATTGTCCATGGGGTCGCAATGGGTCAGACATGACTTCACAACTAACAACAACAACAAAACTAACAGTTTGTCCATATAACCTATTAACTATGGCACAAGGATGTTATCCCATCCCTTTTAGAGGACACATCTTCAAGGCACAGCCTTTGATTCAACCTTAGTCTATCATCATATTGATACTTTAAATTTGTTCTTTGATGTTCCAGTTTGTAGTAATTTTTCCATGTCTTCCTCATTCACCTTGAAGTGTAAACAATGTAGAACACCTCATTCATGAGCTTGGTGATAACGCTATTTGGGAATGAATGAATGAAGAAATAAATATGTTTCATTCACAAATCAAATCTCTTATTAGGTCAATAATGTAAGGCTTGCATATTAACTGCACTAAAATAAATTTAACATCGTTTCATTTTCTTCCTGGCAGGATGGCATGTATGGCCTGGACTGTTCAGAGCGCTGTGACTGCAGTCATGCAGATGGATGTCATCCAGTAACAGGTTATTGCCGTTGCCTTCCAGGATGGTCAGGTAAATTAGAAATTGTTGTAATAATAGGACAGTGCCATCCAAATTTTGATTAAGCTTAGCCACCCTTGGGTAAATTAATAGCATTTTGATTAATATATGAAAGATTTAGGATAGATTTAAGGATAGATATTTTAATCACAATGAGTCCAAATATATGTGTGAAATTCAGATTAATTGCATAAACCTTTCTCAGAAAATGAACATCTGGAGATAGAGTAATTCTCTGGAATGGAATAATTTTATCTAAGCAATTGTAGGCATTTAACCTATCATGACAGAATCCCATTGATTGATTTTGTGCCATCAAGTTGCTTTCAAAACCTAAATTTTCTTCATAATATAATATAATAATAATAATAATAATATAATAATAATAATAATAATAATAATAATAATAATAATAATAATAATAATAATTTTATTTCTATACTGCCCTTCTCCCGAAGGACTCAGGGCGGTGTACAGCCTATTTAAAAACACAGACAAAACAGCAATTAAAATTTAAAATAATTAAATAAACTGGCTCTGATTTAAAACCCCAAAAAATTTAAATACCCCAATTTAAAACTATTATGTTGATAGTCCAGCCTGGCGGAACAACAGTCAGAGTTGTTTTGTCTATGACTATATAAGTCATAGACAAAACTTACTTTCTTTGCAACAATGTAATATTTAAAAGGCATATACAAAATGCTGTAAATTACTTCATATGTTTCTGAATGGTATACACATGAGCATATATATTAATAGGCTACTGCATACTGCAGTGGCTGGAGTTTTGAAATTTCATTGCTTCCATTCTCATAAGAATACAAAATATTAAAAATATACTGGTAGAGTATTGTCTGAAGATTGTCAATCATCCAAGTAGCACTGTCTAAAAATTGAGTCAGGGAACGGAACTTGTTTTTTGCTGGTTTGAGACATTTCATTGCCCAACATCTCAAACCAAAAAAAAAAAAAGTTCAGTTGCCATGACTCAATTTTTAGACAGTGCTACCTGGATGATTGACAATCTTCATCAGCATATTGTCATGCACTTTGGGGAAAAAGCCCTGAGGTTGGTGTGGCAATATCCCCAATAATTTTAGGAGTTGGCACATTCTAACGACTGTCTGGCAACTCAGATTCCCCCAACCAACTTGTTCAGACTGCAAAACTGTTCGGATGGACAGTGAAACATGTCAAACCAACAAAAAATACATACAGTTGCCATGACTCAACTCTCAGGTAATTCTACCTGGATGACTGAGAATCTTCATTGACTGGTAAGGGTATTGTTTGTGTTTCAAGGACACCCATCTTAGTACAACCTGGAAAACTGCATTAAAGATGTCATTGCATTCTCCAGTCTCCAGCCTCTGACACTAGGTACCAGAGGCATAATTTCCAAAATACAATACGTGTCAAACTAGAATGATGATGGCAAGTTGATCAGAAAAAAACTCAGATTAATCAGCCAGTCTCTAAAAAAAAGCATAATAGTCTCATATGTTCAAACGTTATATTATAGCTATTGTGATAGAGTTGCTTCCAAATTGTGATTCTTAGATCTATCCTAAACTTGTTTACTCTAGACTTTTAAAGTTTCATAGTACAGTAGAACCTCTGGTCACAATCATAATTCATTCCATCACTTTGGTCGCAACCCTATTTGGTCGTGACCCGAACCTAATTTTGGAAATTTGGTGCTTACAAAAAAAATGGCGCGGAAAGGGAATTTTTTTGGGGTGAATTTTTATTACTAAAACTGCACCACTCTATTTTTATTAGCAAGTATTTTAAAATATATTTCTATCACCATCTTGACAGCAAAAATTACTAGAGTTACATATATTGATTTAATTGCATGATTAGAATATTTAACATGATACAAAAAAAAAGGCTCACACTGAATTTTATCACAACTACAACTCTGATGCTAGCAGAAAAAAAAATATCAGTATTATATCTACAAAGTTAATGTTGGCAACTCTTCTGTAATCTGACGGTACCCTATAGAACTGTTTCTGAAAATATGCTTTTCATTTACTGGGTCTCTTAATTAATGTAAATGTGGCATTTCATTATTTTGTTCACATGAATAGATGTTTTTTTTCTTTCTCTTTCCTAATTTAATAAAATCTTCTTACTGTGTTCTAAATATCACACAAAATGACAAATCTGAGATACAGATATTTTAAAGCGCATCTTCATCTTTCATAGTTCACATTCACACATGCCAGAATAAGTGTTATGTTTGACTATAATGCTATTTGGGCAAGAGTGCTTTTGAAACATTCAGTACCAGCAAAGTTATCTTGCTTGTATCATGTTAAATATCTAGATATTACTGACATGTTTCCTTTTTTTAATATTTCAATCCAAGTAGGCTGAAATTGTATATACTGTACAGTACTTATGAAATAAAATAAAAACACACTAAAACCAACTGTTCACGACTACAGATAGCAGAGCAAAAAAATGTATAAAGATGTCTTAGTAGAATATTTTGCATTTATTACAATACAATTGGATATTACAGTAGTAGGCCAAAATGTAAAGATATGTAATACTTGTTATCCATGACAGATATATTTCAGGTTTTATTCAGTGTCCATGAAGCAAACTGACCTGATTCCATTTTCTCAGGATAATGAGAAATTTGGATCAATCCTTTGGATTATAAACTTCTTTAAATGTGGAACGCAGTTCAAAGATTTTAAAAAAATATAAAGAGGCATTTAAAACACATGCTGTATTACAATTGAGTTATTGTCAATTCTTGTTCCTTTTTGATTAGAGGTATTTGAACCAGACCAATTTTTACCAGACACTTAAATTAACAAATTTAAAATTAATTCCTCAGTAGACTTTTAATTCATTCTTGCCACCTAATGCTTCAATAAACAGGACAATGAAAGCATTACAATTGTCAGATGCAATCTTCATTAACATGTTCAATTATACTACCTATAAACGTATTCTTATTCAAACACAGATGACTTTCTTTTCGTTCAAATTTTTTCTTGGACACAAACATTTATAGTATTTCTTTCAATTCTGTGTTCAAGATATTATTACCATTTCCTTATAAATCTCTGAACTATTCTTTTCCAACTTTCTGTCTCTTCAGTTTAATCCCAATCTACCATATTTTTCAGAGTATAAAATGCACTTTTCCCCCCCTAAAAGGAAATGTTGGTGCATCTTATACACCGAATACAGCCATTTTTGGCCTCCAAAAGCCCCGCCCCACTTGTTCTATTTTTGCGAAAAACTGGCATGTTTTTCACAAAAAAGGGAGCATTTTTGCTTACCCTAGTCCCCAGGAACACTCTGCAGGCCTCCCAAACCCTCTGCATGCCTCGTTTTTGCAAAAAATGGGTCGCGCAGAGGGTTTGGGAGGCCTGCAGAGTACTCCTGAGGGCCAGGGAAGGCAAAAACTTTTTTTTCTTCAAAAATCTTGGTGCGTCGTATACACCAGTGCATTTTATACTCCGAAAAATATGGTATTTCATTTTGTTTTCTTTCAATTCCATTCATTCTGCCGAAGACTGTATATTTAACCTTCTTCATCCATTTCCCGAACAAGTTTTTATTTAAACCAAAACCATTCTTTTTCTTGTTTCTTTTAATTCTATGTGTTCCTTTGCAAATATTTATCTATATAATTTTTACTTAATTTAATTCCACAATCATTCTCTTTTATGTACTATTGCTCATCCATAGTCTCTTTCCCCTCACCATTCACCAATCGGGAAATATATTTCATACTTCTCATTACTGTAAGTTCACTCATTGATATATTTCACATCAGAGAAACTTCCACATCTTATTTTTGTATGCTCATTTTTTAATTAATAATGTTGGGAAATTTCTTTGTCTTCTAATACCTTTGCATACTTTGACTCCTGTTCTACTTTCATTCTGCTTTCTTTTGTCTTTCCTTTTATTTCATGTTCACTTCCAGATATCCTCTCTTGACACTATCAAAATATAGCATGTTCCACATTCAGACATTTATTACTCACGTATCTTTCAGTAAGTCTCAATTTTTCATCAAAAACAATCAAATTAAATATGCTTTTAGATTTACATTCATTTTCTCATCTATAAATGTAAACCAGGGATGTCAAACTGGATTTCTTTGAGGGCCAAATCAGTATTGTAGTTCTCCTCCTTGTGCCAGCCAGGGCGGTGGAGGGGGGGAGACGGGACGGAAGCCTCATGCAGCATTCTGCCAGAGAAAACGCTAACCTTAACCCCCCACACTCTGTTTTCTGACTGGACAGCCTCCTGTAGTACTTGGCCGGCCAAAATGGGTTGCGGGGTGCTGTGTGAGCCCCCCCATGCCCCATTTTTGGCTTGGCTGGCCTCCTACAGCACTTTGACAAACAAAACGGAGAACGGTGGGACTCACACAGTCCCCCCACACCCCATTTTGGCTGGGAAAGTGCTGTAGGAGGCCAGCCAGACCAAAAATGGGGCACGGGGGGCTGCATGTGGGCCCCCATGCCCCAATTTGGCTGCCAGAGGCACTATGGGCTGGTCCTTTGCTATTTCCAGGCTGGCTCCATGGGCCAGATTTAAGCACCCCTGAAAACCATGTCAATGAAACAAGGCCCTATCACTTTTTCTGCTTACTCTCTTCTTGTTCCCATCAATCTGTTCCTGTCACTTAACAGAATCATCTTTCCTCAAATAATATTAATTTAGAATGTTGGACAATTTCCCCAAACTCATCTCTGGTATTTATATTATCAGCATTCAACAGAGCACATACAATTATAATGACCTATGGATTCTTAACTTTCATATGCATATGAAACACTACTAAACAACACAGTTTCATATTATCTGTTATATACAGTATTATTTGCCTCCATTCATGATTTAATCTATACTTTTTCTTCTCTGCATCTATTCCTCAATTCCACTGCACAATATCATCTTACAATATCCTTTGCCTTTTTCTTACTTCCACAGATAGACAACATAGTTATTCTTTTATTTCATTTCATTAATGAATTCATGCTCTTTATTGTTTATTCCTCTTACATTCCATTCAATATTCTATTATCACATTTCTTAATATTCTATTAATATTTCTTAATATTCTATTAAGAACAGTTCACAGATATTGACTTCTATCACCAATCATGGCTTTGTGCAATCAAGACATTTACACAAACCTTTTAGTGATATAGCTAAACTAATGAATAGGTTTTCAGCCTTAGACATACCCATGATATGTGTGGAATTCCCTGCTAAGAGTAGGGTCAATTTTGCCAAAAGTACAATCAAAATCTAATTATAATATAGTATAGTATGGATAAATAGGACACAATGGAGTTTTCAACATTTTGATGTAACAGCTCCAATCCTAGTCCCTAGTTTTGTTTATTTTTCTTTGCTGGGATCAACAATCCTGGGTATGGATCGGTCAATCTATCAAACTCAATATAGGTTTTCTTTTTTCTAATTTTAAAATTTCTACTCCTTTTGACAGAGCAATTATTTCTATAGTTTGCTTTAGAAAAACAGATATTTCTCTATTGTTTTAGTGTAGGCTCTTCCTTGTAGTCCTGGAAAAGAATATGTTTGGTTCAAGGAGATGTAGACAGATGCCACATTTGCAATCCTGCACACTGCAAAGCATGTTCTAGCCTTTGAATCCAAAGTATTGCACAATCCCAGTATTTACTGCTTGTGAAGAGGGCCTTCCTGTGACTTGTTTGTACCTTTGAAACATGAGTGAATATATAAAATATCATTCAATATGCACTCCAGCAGCTGTCAGCATGGATCATTTACTAGATCCCAACGACACAGTACAGAGATTAGGTTTTCCACATGTCAATGTTACCACATTGTTCCATAGTATTATTATTGCTAAGATATATGAATTTTTTAATATATATAGACTACATGTAGGCTACAAATTTTATAGTGGAATAAATAATATTATCCAAGTAATCATTCCCCTCATTCACACCATTGTATGTGCTACAGGAATGCTAATTTAGAAGTGAAGCTCTTGGCATAGTTCTCTGAGTTCGAGGATTTCTTCAGAGCTGCTTAGCTGAAGTTTATCATGACCATTTTGCTATTGCCTAGCAACTTGCAAAGGCCATAAAAGAGGCCTTTGTCTATTCTCCTGGCAAAACATTTCCTGACCGATCTGTTCATCACGAATGAAATTAATGGACTTATTTGCTAATAATTCTTTTGTTTTTGGAAAATGCATTTTACAATAAATATTCAAGATTTATACACACACACAAAAAAAGATCTGTGTAATTTTTACTATAAAAGTTCTATGCCAAGTACTCATGCATTCATCTAGGGGCTGAAATATCTAAACATTAAGACAGAGTTGCTTGCTGACATGTGGCCTTCAAAACAAGAATGTGGACAAATATGTTCCTTTTCCTGTTTGTGTTCCTAATTCTTTTAGAAGTGTTTAGTTAAATACATGTATTAATAAAAGCTTATGTAAGAACACAGTTCATCAGGGAAATAATTGCTCTGCATGTGTACAAAAATAATACATTTTCATTACCAGTCAGATCAGAGGTGGGTTCTACTTACCTTTACTACTGGTTCGCAATGTGGCCGTACGCGCAAACTCGCTTTGCTCGCACGTGTGTGTGTGCTTCTGCGCATGCGCAGAAGCTTCCTGATAACATCGGGGTTGGTGGGCAGAGCCTCCCACCGGTTTTACTACCGTTTCTTGTGAACCGGTCCGAACAGGGGGCAACCCACCAGTGAGTCAGATATATAGTCATATTATACTAAGAACAGTTTAACATATAAGATTGCACTGAACTTCTTTTCTACTTGAGCTATAGGGATGATCAGAGAAGTTTTTACATCCATTAATGCAACCTTGTGATTTCTAGCCATATAAGATTTTTATTTAAAAGAAAAACAAGCTGATTTGTTTATAACAATTCATTGTTAATGTTAACCACAGTTTAGATTTCAGGCAAAATAAAAATGGAGGTTCCCAGTCTCCTCATCACCGTTGGGCCACAGAAGGAGAAAAGAAGAACACACAAATTTCAAGCTATCTGTAGATGATATTTATTTTGCTAAACAGTAATTTGGGATTGTAAACAAGTGTAATCATAAATGCTATTTCAGATTAATTTCTCTTATTTCCATAGATTATTAAACTAACAAATAATATATTTATAATGTATTCATATCATATTATGTATTAACCAAAATAAATTATTTAATTTATTAACAGAATAAATTAAATTAACCTGTCTACTCAAAAATAAATTTTGTTAAATTTAATAGTGATTTATTTTGGGAGATGGGAAATAAAAGACTATTTATATTGGATAAAATGCATTGAATGAAAACATCAAAAGCAAGAAAACAACCTCTGAAATAAATCTCTCTTTTTTGTTTGGTCCCAGTAGAAAAAAATTATCTTAAATTGCTTATTTCAAACTCAGGTAAATTAATTTCTACATCCAATTTTTAAGGTATGATGTTTGCACAGCTTTCAGTGGATCTAATGACACTCAGCATAGATTCAACAAGGAATTTAATTTAGGTAGCTGAATTTAAAATTCTGGTAGAAAATGTCTGCTCTAAGCTATTGAAAAATAAGTTACGGTACTTTGTGACTTGATTCAGAAAACTGAGCTATCTAGACAAGAATCGGCTTGCAAGAGGTTGATGGTACAACCTCTTTTATGTCTTGACAGTCAATTCAAAGTCCATTCAAATTTTCATTCAATCGGGAAAAATAGCCCCTTTATACTTGTTCAGTATCCTGTATAAAATTAGTTTCTGAGTTCTTGTCAAATTTCAATGTGATTCATTTTCCACTACAGTTATTTCTGTCATTATTTCTCTAGCAAATTTGATAAAAAGACGAGTCATAATAGGTTTAACCTACATTCCCCTTTATTCTAACCAAGAAAGATATTTTCCAAACAGGATTCTGTTCCCATCTCCCATAAGAGTTAATATATGGATTGCTGAAAGGAGATTTTTTTCCTTAGTTTTACTCTACAAAGAAAAAAGGAAAGAGAATAAAAAAAATAAAAATATCTATTTTAATACTTTTCAAGTAAATTAGCAAGATAGCACGATAATTCCAGACATAATATACAATATATGATTTTTAAAAAGGGAAAAAAGTTTAGTTTTCCCAAACATGTCAAATGATGTTATGAACTTATTAACTGTAAAAGAAAACAAGTCAATATAGTTCCATTGACTTGTTTTGCACAATCAAGTAAA
Source organism: Arizona elegans (assembly GCA_022577455.1). Taxonomy (NCBI): domain Eukaryota; kingdom Metazoa; phylum Chordata; class Lepidosauria; order Squamata; family Colubridae; genus Arizona; species Arizona elegans. The sequence continues at coordinate 41,062,163 of JAKOOJ010000008.1, read as the reverse complement.
CTTTTGTTTAGGTTTTTTGTGTTCCCAATGTATATATTTTTGAATAAATAACATTTAAAATTATTTAATTTTTTCCCTTCTAATAGATTAAACTGGGATATTTAAGCTATTCAAAAGATTATATAATCACAATATATTGTGATTATATTATACAATGCTTTAAGGTAATGTATTAATAAATTGCAGAGACAAACGAATACTGTTGAAAATAAGTCGGTCTTGATCTGAAACTCAATTGATTCTATCATTGGCATAACTGAATAGCACATCACTAACTATTTTGGTCACCTAATAATTTTGGTTTCTTATTTCTAATAGCAATTCTCCCCCTTTCTCCCTACTGTACCCAGAGGCTCCAACTGGTTCAGAATGCAACCGCACGAGTAGTTACGGGTGCGTCCCGCTACTTCCATATAACACCACTATTGCGTGAGCTGCACTGGTTGCTGGTGGTCCTCCTGGTCCGCTTCAAGGTCCTGGTACTCGTCTATAAAGCCCTTCATGGCACGGGCACGGGGTATTTGCAGGATCATCTCCTACTGGCCTCCCACCGCCCAGTGTGCTCACATAGGGCTGCCCTCCTCCGGGTCCCCTCAGCTAGACAGTGTCTGCTGGTGGTCCCCAGGATGAGGGCGTTCTCTGTGGCCGCACCGACCCTCTGGAATGGGTTGCCCACCGATCTCCGGACGGCCCCGACCTCCGCATCTTCTACGCCGACCTAAAGACATGGCTCTTCCACCAACTACCCTGATCTGCCGCGGATTTTAACTTGGGGACTTGGGGATTTTAAATTGGTTTTAATATTATTTAATTTTCACTTATTGTCGGGTTGTCCTATTGCTGTGAACCACCCTGAGTCCTTCGGGAGAAGGGCGGCATATAAATCTGACTAAAATAAATAAATAAATAAATACTTTGAGCTCATTCTGTCCCTGTTTTAACAAGAAACTTTGTTTAATGACAGGGACCCAAAAGTTACTTCTTGTGGCTTCAAATATAGTAAATAATCAGATATACATAAATAATCTCTACATCAATGTTCCTTTTTGGTCAGATGAGCATTACTTGCTTTGCAATTTGCAAGCTTCTCCTTAGATAGAAAGAGTCATATGGGGCATAGAGTCTAGCACATCACTTGGTATGTTAGTAGGTGTATTGAAATCTATGGAAATCGTGCTGAAACTCCAGAGTTACATTATGTTTCATTCTACTATTTCTGGTAGTTCATTCTACTATTTCTGGTAGTTTTATTGATCTTCTAGTATTGTTATTGATAACTGTATACATTGATTGTTTTCAGGTATACATTGTGACAGTGTATGCGCTGAAGGACATTGGGGTCCAAACTGTTCATTGTCCTGTTACTGTAAAAATGGAGCATCATGTTCTCCAGATGAAGGAATCTGTGAGTGTGCACCTGGTTACAGGGGTGCTACTTGTCAAAGAAGTAAGTTTCCTGTTCCTAGTTTATTATGATTATAATACTAACATATATGGAAAAGGAAGAGGATACTGATTAAGAAGAACCAATTGAAATAAAATAATGCCAATAAATTATGGCAATTATATGGTCAAATCATATTTTAAAACCACACCTTTGGGGGTTATTTCTTAATATACATGTATAGTTGTATTAATATAATATATAATATACGGTAATATTATGTATGTAATATAATACAGTTGTGTTGATTTACATTTCATTATCTATTTCCCACTCTATCTAGTTACTGTTCTCTGCTCTAAGTCTCATGTTTCTATGCACTCTACTCCCAACTTATATTTTTTTCCAACTGTGCTTCTTTTAGTCCTAAACTTTTTCTGAAAGTATCCATAAAACCTTACCAAAGAATGGACATTTTCTGTAATCTATTATATCTTTATATTTTCATGGTATCATACATTGTGAGAGGACACTTATAGCCTCACTCTGAAAGCTGGAAAAATATGACTTTATTATATTTTCATTTTAATTCTTCTAAGCATTTTATGTTAGTTATTATAAAGTGGAATCTGACTCATGACATGAGAATTTATGTAATAATCTAAGCTATAGAAACTGGTACTTCTTAATTAACAAAACAATCTGAGTGGTTAATGTTAAACCATCCCTTTATCTTTGGGATGTTTAATCTATCAAATTTACTCCCACATCAACCCCATTGAATTGAACTGATGCTACTTGGAAGCCTTCCTTAATGAATAGTTTGCAAGACTAACAGCAATTGTTACCATCTCTAATGACTTTCAGAGTTAATCATTCAGTTAGTGCTGAAGCGCTGTAAATTAAATGAAGTAATGGCCTTATAACATAGACATAGCCTGGAGACTCTCTTTATTATATACAGTATGAGACAGGATAACTTCTTAGTATATTTGGGACAATATTGCATTTAAAAGGATAGTTGCACTAATGATGTTTATACAACTGTAGCCAGGGCCGGATTTAGATGAAAAGAGGCCCTAAGCTATTCCACTTATGAGGCCCTTTCACCTATAGTGAAAGTGTAATTTTAATTTTGCTAACAATTTGAATGTAGGCCCCTATTGATCTTGAGGCCCTAGGCTGAAGCCTAGTTAGCCTGTAGGAAAATCCGGCCCTGACTGTAGCTAACTTATATGAAGAGAGAAGGGGAAAATTATGGATGGGCATTTTTTTTACTGAGAATTTGATGTGACTGGAATGCTTTCTTTTTCCTTCTTAAGGAACCTGTTTCAAAGACATCAGGCTGGTTAACTTCTAGACAATTCTAAAAATGTAAAGGCAAAAGTTAGCCTTGTAAATGTTAAATGCTGTTTAATAACTTGAAACATTTGTTAATATATTGATTGGTCCTTTAAAGGAATGCCAGAATATTACAGTTATAAAGATATAAATTCTACCCAACAATTCATTTCTTCCTCAGTCAATCCAAATGGGGATCTCCCTCTCTCTGAAAAAAGGACTGGCATTAGAGTGAATAGGATTTTTTTTCTTTAAATCATGAATGGAACAAAAACAAACAGCAGCATGCAGCTGTCTGCACTTGCTTTTGTACTGAGAAAAATATTTAAACTACCCAATTATAGTGACAATTATGACAAGGAAACATTTAATTACGAGCATAATGGTTCTATATACAGTGACACTATAATAAAAATAACAGCAATTTTAGGTAAAATTCATTGTGTATCAAGCTGCCTTTAAATCTCAAATAGTTATTACCTTGAAGGAAAATCACTGGAAGTTGAAAACAAATTTTGAAAGAAGCAATAGTATATTATTTTCATAATGTTGCCAAGAAAACAAAACATAGGTCCATAATGTCAGTGGGGATTCAACTGGATGAGGAGACCAGCTTGATTTGAAGAAGATTTAATACTTGAAACTGTATGAAACAAATCTACATAAATTAGAACTTCTCCAGTATTTCCAAATCTCTCCAAATGAATTCAGCTCAGTTCTTTTAGACTAGATAAGTATGTGTGGAAGGTGAATATTATAGCACCGTTCTTCTTTCAGTTTGTTCTCCCGGATTTTATGGACATCGTTGTAACCAGGCCTGCCCCCAGTGTGTTCACAGCAGTGGCCCATGCCATCATGTGACAGGACTATGTGACTGTTTACCTGGCTTTACTGGAGCTCTCTGTAATGAAGGTAGGATCACCAAATAATGCCAGCAACTGTTTGCAGTTTTACCCTTCTAACACATTTATTTGCTAGGTTTGTACAAATCATTGTAAGAGTTGCTGTACTGAGCAGCATAGCCTCATTTAGTAAATGATACATAGGCCTATTACATACAGTCAGAAAATTAGATCCAAATGGTGATTCTGCATTTTCAAGCATCAACTTCATTGTTATATATAAAATTTATATCTAAATACATATAAGTATTCTTTAAAAATCATGGTTCGCTTGGTGGCAATCATCATCATCATCATCATCATGTGGAGTTTGGTAAAATCTTTCCCAACTATCATATGATGGGGTGAACTGCAGTTCATGAAAGTTGATTGTTAGTCAGAAAAAATGCTTCCAGACACTTTTACTTTTTGGTTACCTTGTGCTAACAAAAAATAAGTCATGGAAATAGTTTTCCATATATGATATTTTTACTTACTGAAATAAGACTATTGAGTACTAAATGAGAACAAGGACTAAAAGGAAAGGGCTTTGGTGAATATACCACACCGAAACAAGCAGGGAAAAAGAACGAAGATGTAAACAGAAGGCAGACAGAATAATGAGTCCTGGATAATGAGAGAATGTGAGAAGTCTGCAAAGATAAAGAGAAGGAAACCAGAGAAATGGATGAGAAAAATAAAGGTTATAGAAAAAAACGATACTAAAAAATAGCAATAATGATAGCTATTATATATGCCCCATAATGCTTTAGAGAACTCTCTGGGTGATTTTGAACATCAGCATATTGCCCCAAAAATCTGATTCTTCATTTCCTCAGAAAGATGGAAGGCTGAGTCAACCTTGAGCCTGTCAGGATCAAATTCTAGGCTGTGGGCAGAGTTAGTTGCAATACTGCATTGTAATCACTGTGCCACCAAGGCAGAAATATAAAAACATAAATATTCATGACCTCTGTATTTTATTTGTATAGTTTGTCCCAGCGGAAGATTTGGAAAGAACTGTGCAGGGGTTTGCACATGCACAAATAATGGAACTTGTAACCCAATTGACAAATCTTGTCAATGTTATCCTGGCTGGATTGGTAGTGATTGCTCCCAGCGTAAGTACTAGCATTTCCTTTTTTGGGAAGTTTCTATTTGGGGCATATTTCATTAGAGCTTAGTTCATAAAAACTTTTTCCACACAAATAAAATGATTAAAGCAGCATGGCTAATTTATCTCACTATATTTACATATCTAATAGTGCCTGAAATATATGTCATGTGCATTTTCCGTGTTTGAAAAATTCAAACTTTACAATATAGCCACTAATATAAACTCTATAAATAATTCAGTAGCTCTTAAGTATTTGCTGTACAAATAAATAAAAACATTCCTGTATTTTATCCACGGAAATCTTCACAAAGAAGAGGCTGGAAAATATGGGACTGTCCTTGATAATTGTATAAAGACAAGCACAGCTGTAACAGACTAAAACAGTGCTGTTTTTTTCCCCTTCATGTAAAGTGTTTTGGAGAGAAGTCAAGTTTCTCAAAGATACAAGTTCTTTCCTATATGTAGACTCACACATTTTCTGGAAAAATATGTACCTTTGTGTGCTCACCACCTACTGGCCAGCTGCTAACTAAGAAGTAAAACTCAGATAAAGACCAGAATGTTCAGAGAACAAGATGGTTGTCCATTAGAGCAGGGGTCTCCAACATTGGCAACTTTACAACTTGTGGACTTCAATTCCCAGAATTCCTCAGCCAGCATGTGATGGCTGAGGAATTCTGGGAGTTGAAGTCCACAAGTCGTATAGTTACCAAGGTTGGAGACCCCTGCATTAGAGTACTGAACTGTTGACTGGCTGATGGTACTAGAGTTTGGGCTGTAATGAAGAAGGAACTGGCATATTGAGCTTTGCACACATCAGTTCATCTAAAGAAAATTTAAGACTTAATCTAGCGAAAGTACAGCAAGGCACAGCTAAAAGGAGAACTGAGTCATGGGGGCCAGTAAAAAGAAATTGTCATTATAGAGCAAAGCTAGGGAGAAACAGTCTACAACTTGAAATGAATGAAGATTAGTTGCAAGTGACTGATTCCCCAAGAGAGAAATGGATACAGTAACAACTAGTAGGATAAGAAAAGACTGTGTAGAGACCGAAAGTGAAAACAATTTAGAAAGGTGGGAAAACTGAGAAATGTCATTTCAGAAGAATGTACTCCCTGATGTATACAGTAATTACTATCATATTGTTGCCAATGTTTTTGAGAACTAGAATCCCTTCATTTAAAGAGGGGGATTTTGGGGGTGGGGGGGAGGGAAACGAGCTTTTGGTGATGAAATGTTTTTGAGAGAAGTTGGCTGACAAAATTAGTGGGCACAAAAGAGACTAGTATAGAAGTCATATACTTAAGGGAAATAGTACAGAAGTGGGGGAGAGCTACTATTGCCTTCCAACAGTATATTTCACTGATAACGGCTTCATTTAGTGACCTATTAAATGAGGAATTCTGTCCTCTATTAGCAAAAATAATTGGAAGGCTTAGAAGAAATGTTCATGGGTAACTTACCTATTGCATTGATTAATGGTAGATTTAGCTAATTTCTTATAAATGCATAAGAAGTTGATGGAATTGGAGGACTTTTTAAGACAGTTGGGAAATTTCAGGAGAAGTGTTTGCTTGCTGGGTTGCTGCTACTCTTCAAGGGTAGTACAGACTGAGGAAAGTGATGTGTGCAAGCAGCATCTTTCTGACTGTCTGGCAGGAAGAAATGTCATAATCTTTGCAACAGAAGTGAGAGGTGGCAGAAGCTCATGTTCAAAGTGACCAGTGATTAGTACAACTGAATGAATCTTCCGCACCTATCTTCAGATGTGTTCTGCATATGGTGGTCAATGCTAATGGAATGGATGAATGGAACAGGCCGAATGGTGTGGAGAGACTGGGAGTTAGATTAGATTCCAGGAATACGGTAGTGGGGGCATTGGGAAAGTTAGTTAAAAGAACAGGACTTAATAGTGTTGCATCCCTTTTCTTCTGAGTCAGTTGTTTCTCACCTGGGTCCAGTTCTGGACTGTTGTCAACCTGGGCCTCCAGCTACTGTTGATAAATGATAATGATTCTTGTTTCCTTACCAATAAGCAACTGATAAATTGGCGAAAAGAAGTAAATGTGCCAATTGAAGGAAAGGAGACAGGTGTTAAGCCTGACTTTTAAACCCTGGAAAATCTATTTTATGTCATTCCTGTGAAAGGAATATAAAGAAAGAAGCATCCCCATTACTTTAAAAAGCCTTTGGAATTATTTCCATAAAACTCTGATTTTTTAAAAATATATGCATGACTTGGCAACCCTTACTCATCATTGGCTTCTCCACAGCAAATTGTTATTATGGAGGACATTTAAAAAAAACCCAAGTTAACCAAAATTTTTATAGTCTCATTGTAGTCCTACTTGCTATATTTTTAAACATTGTCTTTAAAAATTGGATAAATTTGCTATGTACATTATCTCAGACAAAATTCATACTACATTTATTCTGCCTATTTTTGTATTGTAATAAGGCTAACTGATTTGTTTTGTTTCAGCTTGCCCTCCTTCTCATTGGGGCCCAAACTGTATTCATACATGCAATTGCCACAATGGCGCTCACTGCAGTGCTTATGATGGAGAGTGTAAATGTACACCAGGATGGACTGGTCTCTATTGCACACAAAGTGAGTTAGACATATTTACCTTGATCAATGCAGAAACAGTAATATCAAAATTAAAAATGAGTGGAACTGCTGTTGGGTGACAAAATAATCCATCTGCTTTCTGGTTTTTTTTTTTAGGAATTCTTAATGCCTTCTAGTAATATTATTCATAAATCAGAAAGTGAGAAATGGTATTGTATAGAATATAAACCAGAATGAAAAATTAGAATTCCAACAGCTGTGCATGTTTCAAAAATAATTACAAATGCATCAGACTTGCATGAATATAGCACTTTTCTATTCATTTAAGCAGTTGGATCCCCTCCTTCCCAACTCAAAGTGTCAATGCTTTGAGACTTGAATGAGTGGATTAAAGGGAAGCATGGAGAAAGTGAGGTTGCTTTTAAGAATTACAGGAAGGTCTGCAGCCATACTTTTTGATGTTCACATAGCTTTTTTTTTCCAGGATCATTTATAAAGAATGTGTCCTACTATTTTTTTACTAGTAATGGCAATTAGTTCTCAAACAATTATTGATTTGGAAGGATGGGGAGGGGGGGCGTGGCTTCTGAATATTCATCTCCTACAATTATAATAATGATACAACATTTATATTGCACCAGAATTACATAATTTTAGGAAGAAATACAGAGTCATACTGTTACTCTGGGTTACCAGAATCCTTACTATTCAAACTTCAGTTCTTTTCTGCTCTGATGCAAAATAGTTTTCTCTCTTGAAAATCGATTGGATTTCATTCAAAGTAATGAAGTCATGGGATTTAGAACATAGTTTATACAACTTTAGAATTATACCCTACTAAGATCCTACTAAGGAAGTTCAGCAATTTTTATTAGAGAAGTGTTAGTTCAATTATAAACACTTTTAAAGATAATAACATTTTATCTTTTCTTTGGATTATGAATTGTGTATTTTTAGGCATAGGTTATTTGTTTCGGAGTGGTGATTATTGAACATAAACGGCTTCATTTTATTTTCTTACATTCTTCTTCAAGGATGTCCATTGGGTTTTTTTGGGAAAGACTGTGCTTCAATCTGCCAGTGTGAGAATGGAGCTGACTGTGATCACATTTCAGGCCAGTGTACATGTCGCACAGGATTCATGGGAAAATACTGTGAACAGAGTGAGTTGGAAACTTTTCCTACACATTGTTAAGAGAAGATGTATGTATAATTAAAACTTACTAAACTCTTTTTTCATATTTATATTTAGGCTGACTATAATAAAATTTTACACGGATAACTAAGTGGATAAGACAAAGACAATGATACTTAATACATTTTGAACCATAATGTACACTGGCAGGTATTACGGAGACCTGATTGGGCCAAGAGGGTGGGGGTCGCCCTCGTCGAGATGTGCCCACCAGGTTTCCATGCATTTCATCAGCCAAGGGCCCAGGGGAGGGGTGGGGGAGTGGCAGTGATCATTAGGGAGAGTCTTTGTCCGAGGGAGACCACTGTTCCTCAGATAGCCGGATGTGAGTCCCTCCTCGTGAAGTGGGGCCGTGGGGTGCAGATGGGTCTGCTGACTACGTACCTGGCTCCCTGCCATGTGGCAGCGACCCTGCCCGAGCTACTCGACGTCATTGCCGGGGTGGCGGTCGCTACCCCCAGACTTATTGTCATGGGGGATTTCAACCTCTCATCCGCGGGTGAGGCGTCAGAGGTGGCTCGGGAGTTCATGGCTTCCATGACGGCCTTGGACCTGACCCAGTTAGTTCAAGGCCCCACTCACATAGGGGGACACACTCTGGACCTGATTTTTATCTCTGGTCAGTGGTTGAATGATCTTGGTAGAGGGGACCTAGATATTAAACCCTTGTCACAGACAGATCATTCACTCCTTCAACTAGACTTTCCTACCGCCTGCCCCCGCCGCAGGGAGACGGAACCGACCAGATGGTTCCGTCCCAGGCGCCTGATGGATCCCGAAAGGTTCCTGACGGAGCTTGGGCCGTTTCCTGAGACGCTAACACACAACTCGACCGAAGAGCTGATGGCCGCCTGGGAAAGGGCAGCCGCTGGAGCTTTGGACCGCATTGTGCCTTTTCGGCCTCTGACCCGATGCCGATCTCAATTAGCTCCTTGGTTCTCTGAGGAGCTGAGAGAGATGAAGCGTCGGAAAAGACGCCTAGAGAGCATTTGGAGGACTAGTCAATCTGATTCCGACCGGACACAGGTGAGGTCTTATATCAAGACCTACCTAGTGGCAATAAAAGTGGCAAAATCTAACCATTTTTCTGCTCTTATCGCATCTGCAGAGAACCGCCCAGCCGCCCTGTTTAGGGTGACCCACTCCCTTCTTTGGGGGGGAATGCGGGAGATTCCTTGCAGGGTCGTGCTGAGGATTTTGTGCAATTCCTGCATGATAAAGTCGCTCGGATTCAGGATGGCTTGGACTCCGATTGGATGAATCCACGGGAGGAGACCAGGGCAGGTCTTGAGAATGTTATCTGGGAGGAGTTTGATACTGAGCCTCCTGAGGATGTGGACAGGGTTCTGGGTAAGATTAGTGCTGCCATGTGTTTATTGGACCCGTGTCCCTCCTGGTTGGTACTGGCCTCCAGGGAGGTTACACGAGGCTGGCTCCAGGGGATTATAGGGGCTTCTCTGAGCGAGGGTGCCTTTCCTGCCGCCTTGAAAGAGGCATTAGTGAGGCCCCTCCTCAAGAAGCCTTCCCTGGACCCGGCTGAATTAGCCAACTATCATCCAGTCTCCAACCTTCGTTTTGTGGCGAAGGTTGTTGAGAGCGTGGTGGCACGACAACTTACCCGGCACCTGGATGAAGCTATCTATCTAGACCCGTACCAGTCGGGCTTCAGACAGAGGTACAGCACAGAAACGGCATTGGTCACGTTGGTGGATGATCTCTGGAGGGCTCGGGACAGGGGTTGCTCCTCTGTCCTAGTCCTGTTAGATCTCTCAGCGGCTTTTGATACCATCGACCATGGTATCATGCTGCAGCAGTTGAGGGGGTTAGGAATAGGGGGCACCGTCTTGCGGTGGTTCTCCTCCTTCCTCTCCGACCGCTCGCAGTTCGTGTTGGCAGGGGGACAGAGGTCGACCTCGAGGCGTCTCACATGGGGAGTGCCGCAAGGGTCGGTTCTCTCGCCCCTCCTGTTCAACATTTATGTGAAGCCGCTGGGTGAGATCATCTGTGGTTTTGGGGTGAAGTGTCATCTGTATGCTGATGATACTCAGCTGTACATCTCCACCGATGCCCTTGATGTGATGTCTCGCTGCCTGGAGGCCGTGCGGGTCTGGATGAGGAGGAACAGGCTCAGACTCAACCCCTCCAAGACCGAGTGTCTGTGGCTTCCGGCGCCCCGATATAGTCAGCAGGTGCCATCGCTGACTATTGGGGGTGAATCTTTGCCCCCCAAGGAGAGGGCTCGCAATCTGGGTGTCCTCCTGGATGCACGGCTGTCTTTAGAAGAGCATATGATGGCCGTGGCCAGGAGGGACCTTTTATCAGGTTCGTCTGATCCGCCAGTTGCAGCCCTTTCTGGACTGGGACACCCTGCGCACAGTCACTCATGCTCTTGTTACCTCCCGGTTGGACTATTGTAATGCTCTCTACATGGGGTTCCCCTTGAAGAGCACTCGGAAGCTACAACTGGTCCAGAATGTGGCCGCGCGGGTGGTTATGGGCGCAACTCGTTGTGCCCATGTGACACCTCTCCTGCGCGAGATGCACTGGCTCCCAGTGGTCTTCCGGGTGCGATTCAAGGTGTTGGTTACCACCTTTAAAGCGCTCCATGGCATAGGACCCGGGTACCTCCGAGACCGTCTCCTGCCACCAATAGCCTCCCACCGACCAGTTCGCTCCCACAGAGAGGGTCTCCTCAGGGTGCCATCGGCCAAGTTATGTTGGTTGGCGACACCCAGGGGGAGGGCCTTTTCTGTGGGAGCCCCAGCCCTGTGGAATGAACTGCCCCCGGAAATTCGTAAGATCTCCAACCTCCGGGTGTTTCGCTGCGCACTGAAGACCCTGTTGTTCTGCCAGGCCGGACTATCAACAAAATAGTTTTAAATTGGGGTATTTAAATTTTTGGGGTTTTAAATTTGAGCCAATTTATTTAATTATTTTAAATTTTAAATTGTTGTTTGTCTGTGTTTTTAAATAGGCTGTACACTGCCCTGAGTCCTACGGGAGAAGGGCGGTATAGAAATAAAATTATTATTATTATTATTATTATTATTATTATTATTATTATTATTATTATTATTATTATTATTATTATTATTATTATTATTATTATTACAAATCCTGAATTCAATCCAAACTGAGGTTATTTAAAGTTTGATCTTAAATCATGATTTTCACTGAATTTGATGGGATTAAGAGAAGGGACGCAGTGTCTCAGTGGCTAAGGCGCTGAGCTTGTTGATCAAAAGATCGGCAGTTCAGGGGTTCAGGTTCAGGGGTGAGCTCCTGTTACTTGTCCCAGCTTCTGCCAACCTAGTAGTTCGAAAGCACATAAAAAATGCAAGTAGAAAAATAGGGACCACATTTGGTGGGAAGGTAACAGCGTTCTGTGTGCCGTTGGCATTTAGTCATGCCAGCCATATGACCACGGAGATGTCTTCAGACAATGCTGGCTCTTCAGCTTTGAAACAGAGATGAGCACTGCCCCCTAGAGTTGGGAATGACTAGCACATATGTGCAAGAGGAATCTTTACCTTTAAGAGTGCATAGTTAGCTCCTTAAAATTGCAATTCTAAGCAAAGTCACTGGCATCCACATTTCTTTGAAATCAATAGAGTGTAATGTAAACCAGGATTTAGATGGAGGTTTGTATTCTAGGTGAAGTTACTTTCAATAATATTTCATCAGTTTAAAAACAATCTACAATTTTCTTTTTCTTTTCCTCTAAAAACTGGTATATGTTCTGAATATTATAGTTGGCTTTGGTGTATGATGAGAAACATTTTACTAGTATTTTCCCCTTAAACTTTGTTTTTTCTAAAGAAAATGTTTACAGTTAATACCCAGTAAACTACATTTCAACTTCAATTAATGCAATTACTAACAAACATATTTTTATAATATATGTAAAACATCACAATATATTTTATTCCAGTAGTTTGATTTCTATTGTAACAAATGGTTTCCCAGCTATTTTTAGCAACCTGATTTTCTGTAGAGCCTCTTTAGAAAATTGGTGACAACATTATCTTCTATTGAGTTAATACTATGTTATACATGCATTTATTTTAAATTGTATTTGATTGCATTTATAATAATCTTTCAGCACATCAGAGTATGGTTTAGATATAAAGTCGTCTTGTGAAACGTCGCCATCTGGTGGTGACCAGTTGCATCTGCAGGCTTTCCATAAGAATTTATTCATATTGCTTCAAGAAAAGCTTATAAACTAATCCGGCTACAGCACTGTAAACATACATACGTGACTTTGTTTCATAGGAAAACTTCCTATCATGAAATAGAGCTTTTCTTTCTCCTTCTTCCTGCATACACTCAATTCATTTAAGGCCTGCTTTTCATAAACAGTGGGGAGAGAAATGTTGCATAGGAAATAGACTCTTTCCTGCCCTGCTGATCAACCGATACCCATTAAGGTAGCAAATCTTCATTCGCCATTACTAAGAATTTGGAAGTCCTAGTTTTACTCTAAGCTGCTCATAGTCACTTATGACTAGTTTATAAATCTGACTGCAAACTAGAATAAAGTAAAAACTCTATGTGCTTTTTTTCTTGCTTTCTAAAGAGTGTCCCCCAGGTACTTACGGTTATGGTTGTCGGCAAATATGCGATTGCCTGAACAACGCAACTTGTGACCATATCACTGGAACCTGTTATTGTAGCCCTGGCTGGAAAGGAGCAAGATGTGACCAAGGTAATATTTTCTAAAAATTGCTCATTCAAAAGGTGACATGACTGCCTCCCAGAGTATATTTGTGTGGGTGCTTTTGTTATTTCAGTTTTTGGATTAGAATACTAGACAACGATGAAGAATGCTGAGAGTTTTAATTTCACAATATGTGAAGCTTATTAGGATCTCACTCGCGCTCGATGTATGCATAATCAGAGGCAATTCCTTATATTTTACATGGCACCAATCTCTTCCTAAGCATGATTAAGATCGGACGTAATGCACAATTTAATGTATGTTTAATCAAAAGAAAACTGTTTTACATTAAGAGGATTTGATCTAAACTAAATTGGTTCAGGATTAAAAATTAAACATCTACCTATTTGATCTAAGTAACATTTCCATGTCTTCCAATCAGATTTTCCACTGGCCAAGACATAGTGTGACAAGTTTGATTGCAGGTCCCCAACAGGAGATGGGCAGAAAAGAAGAGACAAAGGTGTTGGGCAAGCACCTTCAAGCCATAGACCCTTGTTTTCCTTCTTTCTTTTATGCTGCTTCCTTTTCCAGTCACTGAGTCACTGCCTCCAAAATGGCTGAATTGAGCAGAGGAAGATATGTGTTAGCCAAAGTGGCAAGGATTGTGCAGACACTCTGCATAATGCCAAGACTTGTTGATGTAGAGATTAATCAGCAATACTTAGTGTAGGTTGCCAAGTTTTAGCAGTATCTGGCAGACTGTTTTCAGGGGGAGGGGAACTAAAAGTAGTTTGGATGAACCTCAGATCAGAACAGTTAGATAATGCCGGTAATGGATTGTTCTAAAGTCTCTGACAGCTTTATTGCTGACTGGAAATTTGAGTCCAATTCTATTCCAGTGCTTTAACTAATGTACTACTCCCTGTGAAGTGATTTTTAAGAACCAGGACTCTTAAAGCAACTCTTTTAAATATATAACTCAATAATGTAATGTAATTGTTATGTGAAAGCATATTTTCAAAAATAAAATCTGAGTACCAGGCACCTTATCCATTTTCAAGCATACTTAAACCATTTATAAATTAATGTATATTAGACATTTTCAAAACATTTTGAGATTGAAATGTGATGATCCCCAAATGCCCTGTTTCCACCTTAGAACAGCCATTCTAAAATTAATTTCTAATTTTAGAATTAGAAATAATTTATTGCAGGAACTGTACCCATTTCCTAATAGTATGTTCTAACTCAGAGATGGGGCGGGCGTGGGGGATTGCTACAGTGTCAGAAAACTGCCAGTAGATTAGAACAGAGTTGAGACTGAACAATATTTTCACTTCAAAACATGTCATATGCTTCTAGTATACTGTATATTGTTCCGGTTAGGCAATCAGAATTAAAATATGCACATAGGACTTCTTTTATATGTTTATGAGTGACTTTTTCATTTGTTTTCTTTTTCTTTTCTTTTCTTGTTTTTGCAGCAGGGGTGATCATTGTAGGAAACCTGAACAGTTTAAGCCGTACTAGCGCTGCCATTCCATCTGATTCTTACCAAATTGGAGCCATTGCTGGAATCATAATTCTTGTCCTCGTTGTCCTTTTTCTGCTTGCATTGTTCATTATTTATAGACAAAAGCAGAAAGGGAAAGAAACAAATATGCCAGCAGTTACCTACACACCTGCCATGAGAGTTATCAATGCAGATTATACAATTTCAGGTAGGAATATAGTACTGCAAGCATTAATTCTATCTCTGTTAGATATTTAGACTTTCTGGTTTTTCTTTGAAGATGTTTCACTTCTCATCCAAGAAGCTTCTTCAGCTCTGAGCTTCCGAGCTGAAGAAGCTTCTTGGATACGAAGTGACGTTTGCAAAAAAAAAACACCAGAAAGTCCAGTTGCCTCTTGAAAAAGCACCTTTGGGACAACCATGACCAGGATGACTGAGAATCTCCATAGACTACGTCTGTTAGACATAATTTTAGCAAAGAAATTTTAAAAATTGTTTCAGTTGTTAGGGGCTTTGTACTTTATTAGCAAAATCTATAGGAACAGAAGATTTTGCTTTGATTGATTAGTTGATTATGTGCCATTAAGGTGTTTTCGACTCCTAGTGATTGCATAAATCAGGAGTATCAAACTGATGGCCCATGGGCCAGATGCATCACAGGCAGACCATGCCCCACCCCAGCTCTGCAAAGAGAAAAAACATGACATGATCAAGTTTGACACCCATGGCATAGACCACAGTGCTATGAAGAAAAATGAAAATCTAGAATTCTTTCTTATATCCAGTATAGTATTTTATAGTTGAAATTATTTAGCATCTCCTACTTGTTAACCACTAACTTCCTATACATTGCTTAGCTGTAGTCATTACAATCCCCCAATGTAATGTAATGTCTTTAATCCAGCAATACTTAATCTCCCAGATATTGTTGAATTCCAGTTCTCATCTGCCAAAGCAAGAATGGCTACTATTAAAGAATGATGGGAATCCAATATTTGGAAAAATTTAGTTACCAGGACAATTTATAGACAGATATTTCAGTAATATATGGGGAAACCAAACAGATCATTCATTGCTCCTGCTAATGAATTTATTACCTGTTATTTAAAAAGAAATTGATATGTGGGTGTGGGAAAGTAATGGATGTATGACATTGCAAATTACATGGATTGAGCAGTATTATATCTACTTTGACCTTTATAGAGACTGAAAAACAATTATACTTCATTTTGGTAACAAGCTGCATTTGAAACATCCACATAAAAACTAATGAAAGGTCAGCAATAATTTGAATTATTAAATAAATTTTTAGAGTGCAGAGAGAGACATGCATTTTATTTTCATAAAGCTGTGAAATATTAAATGACCATTTAGTATATTTTTTTAAAGAATCATAATAATTGAGGAAGAGACTAAATTCAGAAGATGAATTTAGGAGTGAAAAAGTAGTGCAAAGCAATGATATAAACCATTCTTAATCTGTGCTTTAATTCTAGGAGAGCTGTTTGATAGTTCTTAAGAATTACTATATAAAAGCCAAAGATGGTTAGTGATAAAGATCTACTTTTTTTTCTTTTCAGAAACCATTTCTCATAATAATGGTGGAAGCGCTAATAGTCACTACTTCTCCAACCCCAGCTATCATACTCTAACACAATGCTCAAATACAGCAAATGCCAACAACATGAATAGGATGACTCTGTCAAAGGTAAGAAAATAAAAAGCCTGCATGTATGAACTGCCTATCTCAAAAAAAGACTATACTTATAAAACACCACACTGTATAGAACTTGTCTTCTATACAGTGGTGGTATTCAGTAGGTTTGCACTAGTTTGGGTGATCCGATTGTTAAATTACCCACCCATCCACCCCCACTATCAAAGTAGATCCAGGGCGCTGCAATGGAGAAATGGGTAACGGAGCAGCTGGCGCGAGGGAAGGAGAAGGCTGATTTCCCTCTTTCTTCTCTCTGCTCCTCCTCCTTCCCTCATGCCGGCCACTCCTTTGCCCATTTCTCCACTGAAGTGAAGCGCAGCACCCAGGATCCACTTTGATAGTGGGGGTGGAGGGATAATTTGCCTGGCCAAACTAACCCTGCAGTCTCCCCTACGTTGGGCCCCAATCATGCTGCCAACTTAATTCCTCACCCGTCTTACTTTTGCCCACAGACTGACAACACCCCCTGCATGCAGCTCCATGGGGAGGGGGAATCCCTCCCTCCACTTCCCCCCAATTCTTCACCTTCCTGCGGGAAACTCTCAGGATCATCAACTCCTTGTCTCTATGGTAATCTCCCCTCCTCGTTCCTCGGAAACCTTGCCTCTTAAAGGAGCTGCATCCAGAAGGCTGAAACAGCCGTAAGACCAACATGCAGACAAGCAACCCTCGGAAACAGCCTTTTGGCAAAGGGTGGAAATTTAACAACTGGTTCGCCCAGGGTAAGGTTGGCCATTGCGGGAGGCTCGTCCTGCATGTGCAGTGGAACTGGAGGACAGGGATGGGCCATGCCTCCCACAACAGCCAACCTAACCCTGGGTGAACCGGTTGTTAAATTATTTGATTTCTGCTACTGCTTCTATACAATGAAATATATCATTATTTACCTTCCTTTTAATTTGAAACAGTCAAACAAGAACCAATTGTTTGTGAATCTTAAAAACATGGATCCTCAGAAGCGAGCCCCCATCATGGATTACACAGGGACATTGCCAGCTGATTGGAAGCATGGAGGCTACCACAATGAATTAGGTAGGAACATAAAAGTAGACAGTTCTGAACCTGATACTGTAGATTTTAGAAATTAGGAACAATTAGTGCAATAAATATAACTATTCCCAGCAGAAGAGACTACTAATATATTTAGATTTTCTTCTTATCCATTATTTACAGGAGTTTTTGGAGCTGACAGAAGCTGTTTGGGGAAATCCTTGAAAGGTGAGTATGAAATTTCCCCAAAAGAAAATGCATCAGCATATGGCAGATTTCTTGAAGTTAGGTAACCCTGGACCTGATCCTATTCTGGATAGAACCCAAAAAAATATGTAGGAACTATAAATTAATACTGAGAATATGTTAATTCGTGAACCTCAGAAACATAGGTAGCCCTCAACTTACAATCTTTCATTTAGTGACCATTCAAAGTTTACAACATTGAAAAAAGTAACTTATGAATCTTTTTCACACTTATGACAGTTGCAGCATCCCCATAGTCATGTGATCAAAATTTGGACACTTGCAACTGACTTATTTTAACAACTGCAGTGATTCACTTAACAGCTGTGGCAAGAAAGATCGTAAAATGGCGCAGAACTCATTATCTCAACTATCTTGCTTAGCAATAGGAATTTTGGGCTTAATTGTGGCTGTAAGTCGAGGACTGTCTGTATGTTCTGATACTATGTAAAGTTTTTTTAATATGTTGCATTACTCCTGAATTTAAAGAAAAAGAATACAAAAATAGGTTTTTCCCTTAGGCCCTTTGAGCATCTTTCCACCCATCATTTTATTTAACAGAGTTAGAAACTTTTTGGTTCTTAGGACTACCCTCTGCTCAGTCAAGAAATCCTTATTAAACTATTTCCATATACAGCTGCACCACCTCTGCTCCCAATGAATGTTAGCCCATCATCTCTTTGGTTACATTTTTTGGTTTCACCAGCAAAAAATTATGAATCTTCATTACCCCATAACCTACACTGAGGCTAAACATTCTGAGCCCCTTCAATCTCCCTTTCTAAGGTTTAGTTTTTCTTCCTTATTCTCTGAAGTTCTTCAATTTTATCTGAATGTTAGAAATGTGCCCAGAACTCATTGCAATACTGAAGTGGAAATACTAATCCCCATGATTCAGAAACTATATTTATGTAGTTACAGCCTAAAACAATGTTGGCTCTGTCTACAGCCTCATCATGATACCGATTTATATCAAATTCGTAATTGGCTACTATTCCAAGGACTTTCATTTTCATTAAATTCACTGTGAATAGTTGAAACAATGCAGAAGAAATCATTGGCTTAGCATGAACTAATTTACCAATTTGTTTCACTGATATTACTGTATATGTTGCACTAGAAATAGAAACTTGACAAATAACCAAAACATTTCAGAGAATAATTCTAATGTGTTATTCGTTGTCATTCTATAGTACTGTTAAATTATCATTTTTGTGTTTTCTTAGACCTAATAAAGAATTCTGAATATAATTTAAGTAACTGCTCCTTAAGTAGCTCTGAAAATCCATATGCTACTATTAAAGATCCACCAGCGCTTATGCCAAAAAATTCAGAATGTGGATATGTTGAAATGAAATCACCAGCACACAGGGATTCTGCCTATGCAGAAATTAATAACTCTGTTTCGTCTAACAAAAATGTATACGAAGTTGGTAAGTGCCAATTTTAGAAATTTACCACTTATGTGACAGTAACCTTTGTTCTGTTTTTCTCGATTTTGTTTCCACATGATCAGTCTGTCAGTTTCTGTGACTCTACCTTCTATTTAAATACAAAATAAATACATTCATACATACATACATACATAAATAATGGTAATGAACAGCTTGATTAAAAAAAATCTTAAATTAGAAGGCATTAGGATGGTTTCCTAGGAGGCTCCCTTCTATCTTGTGTTGTCATGATAAATTACTATGGGAAAAGGGGAAAAACATTATTTTAAGCAGAAATTATTTAAGTGCTACATGAGGACTAATTCATTAGTTGAAAAGCCACAACGTTAAAGCTTTTTCATATAACTGATTAAAAAATTGCTAGTGAGCCCAAAATGAAGAAAATTAAATTTATTATGCCAATAAACACACATTTATGAAATAAAAATACTGTGAAAGTGAAGAACCTTTTCACAATTTCATTTCGGTTATTTGGTAGTTTCTGAATTACAGTATAAAATTGTTGGATGTTATCATCTGAAAATTTGGCAGGACTTATTTCTCATAAGAGGCAACTATGGCCAAAATTATTTCCAATTTTGCAAAGAAATGAAAATGTTATTGGCAGCTCTTTAAAAAAAGTTTGTGTTCAATTTGGCATGTATCATCCTGTTATATAATTCAACTACAATTCCTGAAAATTCAGCTCAACTTCAGATTTCTTGTCATGGAAAGCAGGTAAAATAGATTAAATAAACATATAAGTGACATGGGAAAACAACAGGTGATATGTTGTGCTTTCCAGTTATTATTAATGGGGAAGCACTGAAGTTGGTTTTGAATTAAGTTTAAGATTGGAGCCTAAGCTTCATTTATCTTGTTTGGCTGTCACGGATGGACATTAAACAGCTTGAGGCAGAAAGTGGGATCAGTTACCCTGGAAAGTCTGTGTTCATGGGAAATAAGATAGGGCCAAGAAGGAGATAGGGCAGTCTATCTGGAAGCTCCAGGGCAATGGGGGTTTCTACCGGTTCGCCCCAGTTCAGGCGAACTGGTTGTGGCAGCGGTCATCACAGATGCTCTGTGCATGCACAGAAGCGCGGCACATCAGCGAAGTGAGTGTGCACACTGCACGCTCACAGTTCTGAACTAGTAGCGAAGGTAAGTGGAACCCATTATTGCTCCAGGGTAATGAAAGACGAAGATGCCCAGCAGAAAGACTTTTGTGGAAACAAATGCAGCAACTCTATAGTGTTCAAGATAGGACAAGAACCAATAGATGGCAGTTTTAGCAACGGAAATCCAAATTCTAAATAAAGAGGAATTTCAGGACCATGAGAATGAATAAGTAGTGAGAATTGCTGCTGCACCATCATTGAATACTTTCATTTAAAGTTGGAGAGTCAAATATCCTAGATAATTCCAAAGCTTTCATATTGATTTCAACATCACATTAACATATTAAGATTTTTCCATAAATCTGCTTTTATTGTTTTATTTATTATTTTATTATCTTATTTTATTTTATTTCATTATTTTATTTTATATCACATTGTGTAGCCATTTTAAATAATGACATGTACATTAATGTACTTTTATGTATATTAAAATGCCATTCCACTTTTTATATACATTAAAATATTATTCCAAAAAGATACCAGATGATGATATAACCCCACAATATGAATCAATGATTCCTCAAATTGTTTTATACCTCCAACAAAGAAAGTTGATTATCCTTTCAAGCACCTTCTTTGGGGAGTCCAATATGGTCATAATACAAGTTTTTGATGAATCAATATCAAATACATTGATACATTTTAAAGTTTGTAAGGACATGAAGCCCTTGACAGGACATTAGCAAAGATTTTTATTCTCGAGTCCATGTTTTGAATATCTCAGAAGTTCCATTTTAAAAATATACTTAAACTTTAAATAGAGATATTTTACTTCTGCCACGGATTCCTTCAAATAATTGAGTATCTCAGATGCTTTTCAAGCAGCCAAAGCATCTGGTGTACATGGATCCATTAGGACATACTTAAGTTGAAATATACCACCACTGTTGTGAACTGGAAGACCAAATTTAATTTGAAGTCAGGCTAAATCCTAAAAACAACCATTATATAATAAATAGTTTAAAGTCACAAAAGATTCTACTCCAGGTTTCCAATAGAACCAATGGTGGGTTGCCCCTGGTTCGGACCGGTTCGCAAGAACCGGTAGTAAAACTAGCAGGAGGCTCCACCCACTGACCTGGATGTCATCAGGAAGCTTCTGCATAGAAGCCCATAGCCCCATTGTGAACCGGTAGTAAAGGTAAGTAGAACTCACCCCTGAATAGAACATTTTATCACCTATTTTTAAATTGGATTTTCCCCAGAGATTTAAGTTTTATGAGTTTCATTACCAATATGACCCAAAGATTTTTCAGCACACATACTCCTGGAAATAAAACACCTTTTCTATGATTGATTGGTTGATTAGATTTTTATCCCACCTTTATCGGGGGGGGGGGCAATGTCAAATAATGTATATATCCCCTCACACTTTCCTGACTTGGCCATTGTCTTGCACCATAACAACTGTGAAACACAGGAAGTCTCTGGGTGACATTGGCCTCATATTTACCATTGACTGAGGCAATTAAGGGAAGTTGTGCCACCTCCTTTGGGTGGCAAGCAAATGGGGATGTCTCCTTTTCTGGCAAAGCTACTTGCTACTAGCAGCTTCCTCCCTTTGAGAGTCCTGTTTAAATCATGGAAGGTCCTAAATGAATGAATTCATTAATTTTGATTAAATTTTAGGATTCTTTCTCGCTTACAATAACAGAGTAATAACGCATACTTTTTTTCAATTGCAGAACCAACAGTTAGTGTTGTCCAAAGCAATTTAAGTAATAATGGACCCATCAGCCAAGATCTTTATGATTTACCAAAAAACAGCCACATCCCTTGCCACTATGACCTGCTGCCTCCTCGGGATAGCCCTGCATCTTCAGACAAAGATGAAAACAGTGAATAACCCTTGATGAACATAATCATGTTATCTTGAAAAGTGGAATCTGGTTATTCTTCTTCTGTTTTCCTACCTGCATCCAGTAAACGTTTGCTGTACATAAAGGAGGAGAATCAAACTACAGTTTCTATACACTCACTACTGATGAATAGATGTTAAGCTTGGAAGGTCATGTCAGATTTTCCATCAAACTTTAAAAAAAAAATAAAAGCCAAGCATTTACATTGTGATGCATTGGCTCAACATCCAAGCTTACGGAACAATGCTTGTGAGAACTCTACTGCTCAGAAGAAGCAGCCATCTTTCACTATCTCAACTTATATATGTTGACATACATTTTCTTTTCTTTTTATGACCCTGTAAACCCTTTATTCAGGGTAGGGTCGGGATGACTGAATGGAGCTGAATGTTTACTGGCCGGATGCCCTTCCTGATGCCTACATGCAGTAGATATTTCTCTTTGCGCCGTGAGAGGGAAACATCTGCTGCTACAATAGGATTGAACTCTCAAACTTTTGAGTGGGAGGCAAACATCTTCATTACTAGGCCCCCACACTGCTAATAAATGTTGACATACAATCAAGACAGCATAATCTGCCAAATATTCACTTAGCCAAGTAGCCAGGATTACTAATTATGGGTAGGGGTTATAAACAAGAAACTGATACCACTTTTTCAATGGCAAAGATGGTATAAGGAGATACTCAGAGTATACTCACCACAATCCTGGACTGATTGGACAAACCTCCAAGATATTTATCACATTGCTGATAATGGAACTATAATACAGAACAGGAATAATTTTGAATAGGAGTGAATCAGTGAAGATTGAAGATTGAATGAATATGTCTGGAGACCTGTATCATGAAATGGGATTTGTCATACCTGTTGTTGGTTCAATACTGGCTATTCTAACTACAATATTTGTTATATGTGAGTAATATATAACAAATACATATACCTATAAGCATTGCGTAAACATATAAATTAAAGGTTTTATTTTTACCAAAATGTCTTCAAGGACTGGATGAGAGAACCCAGATATAACATATGTACATTCTGAATGAGAAAAGGTTTCAATTCATCAACAAGGAAGAGTATTCTTCATCTGAAATTAATTGAACCAATCTTTGTATACTTGTTGAAAAGGTACCTTTTTTATGATAGGAAAGGAATAGGAAAAATATGCTTAAGCTGGACTTTTGCATTGTTGAAAACTTAGCATGCGTAGCCCACATTTCATTAACTTGTATTTTAAAATAATGTAGCTGTGTTTTCTAGTGGTTTAGAACAACAATGGTGAAATATTATATTTTATAACCCTGTCAGCTCCCCTTATTTCCAGCTTCATGAGATTTAGAGGTTCTGCTTTTATGAAGGAAAATATTATTTGAGTACATCAATTTCCCAACAGACTTAAAAGTTGCAATTTACCAGTGGGTAAACTGTGGCAATATTCAGATTTTTAAAAGACAGGTTTAATATTAAGGCAAGGATTTATTTATAAGAAAAATATTAAACTGGAAAGAACTTAGATGTGATTAATTCTTTAATTAAAAATGTAATATCTCTGTTTCAAGGGCATTTTTCTTATGCTCTAATGTGCCAATAGCTATGTGCAATTTTCACATAAAAGATAAAAAAAATGGCAAACAATCAGCTCTCAATCTAGAATTGTTTTGTGCAATGTAGCTATCCATTACTATATCATTTTTAGCTCTAACAGTAAGAGATTATTCCTTATATATGTATTAAATATAATTGTTGGATTTTTCAGTTTTCAGTTTCCAATTTTCTATTTCTTACCATTCAATTCCTAAAATAAGTCATATGCCCTAGGGCTATTAAATTTTTTAAAATATTAATGGCTCAGATCTAACAAAATGGTAGGGTTGGAAAAGAAAAACTTTTCTAGATATTCCAGAAAATAAACCTGGATTGAAACTAAAATGTATTTTACTTCAAAGGCATTCTCCATCAAAAGGTGCTGCCACAACTTGATTTAAACTTGGTAGGCAATGTCTTTGTATACTAAAACACATAATATGCTTGGAAGATGCAAACCTGAAGGACAAAAGAACAGCGTTTTGCAATTTAAACAGTTCAAATATCTTGATGAAGGATAAGGTTGGAATAGTGTCTGAAATAGCTCTGTTGGCTTTTGTGTCACGGTATAAAGCTTACAAATAAAGACTATCTTTTTTTGAACTGGACTTCAGTCTTAATTTATCAGCAATTTAAGAGTAAAGCAAATTGGATTAGTATCTGAAGAATTCCTGAATTTCATTTTGTCTCATATTAAGAAAGAATGTAATGGAAAATGTCAGTAAAAGAAAAGCTATATAAAGAAAATAAAATCTGGGCTCTCAAATGTTACAGGGTACTCAACTGTATGCACATTGTCTCCATTGGTGCTGGCCAGGCTCCCTATTCCAAAATTCCTGTCTTTGTGTTAATTGTTAAATAATTGTAAATGTTTATTTAAATAAAAGGACACTAGCAGATAGTCTAAAATTGTAAAATCATTTCTTTCTTTATCTCCGTTTCAATTGGCAGGAATAATTTTCATATAGTTGAAAAGTAGTAAAAAAAAATGAGCAGGTTAAAATATTGTGGGATTTCCAATTTCAAACTGATAACATTTTGGCTTATAACACACCAGATTTAACTGTGGTTGAAAAAAAAGAAAATGTGTAGATCATAATTCAGCTCCTAGGATAGTTTGTTGTTATATTGTTATCATAATTTTAATAGTTTTCAGTATGTTATTGTGCAAAGGAGTATTTATTGTCATTTTATGTTTTAAATTGAAGGGGAAGTAGTGATATGTCATTGCTAGTTGAAGAACAATCTTTCTATAAAATGGACTTCACGTTTAGTGTTTGTCATCACTCTTTTTATTAAGTGATAATAAAGATTCTTCTGATATCCAGCATGAAGATATTTACCTACAGAAATGTGAGACATTAAGTATGTGGTCTCAGAAGTGGTTGCAGATTCCCAAGTCCTACAGAAGAATTCAGGGGGGTGGGGTGGAATAATAATACTTTAGACCTGACGCATGTGGTTAAAATAATTGTGTAGCTTGCCTATTGTCTATTTCACCATCCTTTACCTCTATCAGGAAGCTTAGCAGAGAACCAGAGAATGAAAACAGCAGTTCTAACTGTACAGGTTCTCATCAAGGGAAGATTAAAAAAATAGATACTGTTTTACAAGTTTCTTTCCTGTTATTTCTGGTATCAGAAGAAGCCCTGAAAATATATGTGGAATTATGATAAGTAGAAGAAATTCCTACTTTGGAAGGGCATCTGTTTTTTATTTAAATATTATTGCAATAAACAATGAGATTGGATATTATCAATGTTGGGTTCATACTCCAAGGGATAATGAACAAATAGCTTTACATGTTAAAGAGCAGCGATAAAGAAGGCAAGACTGAGGATTTAGAAATATGGATGCAAAACAAACATGTTGACTGATGAAGACTGATGCAATATGAATTCCTGTTTAACCTATGTTTCCTATAAAGAAAGCAAAGAAATCCAGATGCTGTATTAAATAAAAATATTATCCATTCATTGTTACTGTATTCATTTACATTCATGTTTACTTGTCATAAGAAGAAAATACATTATTTAGTCCATTAGAATTCCCAACATTATATAGCCAGCAATTATCTTACGGCAGTTACAGGTTACTTAAAATTAAGTTGTAATCGCTTTATAATTAAAAGAAATGTAGGAACAACTCTCTGAAATCCAAAAATTTTATTCACCAAATGCAAGTGACAGAATTAAGTTCTTGCCACTATCTCGAAGGTCCAGGAGAGGGCAGACTTACCACAATTTTTCCCTTTGAAATGAATATGCCCTGAATCAGTCACCCAATTTTGTATATTTTCAATCAATTTAATATAAAAAACCCCTACCCAGTTATATCAGTACATTTTTATTTGCTTTTCTGATCGCAAACCTGCCACATGAAATATAATAGTAACCCAGAAGATACACTGTAATCACTTTGGAAGCGCTAAATTAGAAGGAATGATAGCATTTATCGGGTTTTATTAAAAGGCATTTGCTTTTATGAAGTACAGTTTCCTTCATGAAATGGTTGAAATGGCTAAAAAGATGTAGGATTTTGGGCAATAATAGACTCTCCTCCCACAAACCTTTGAAGCCCATGTGCATAAGTTTTCTGTAATTGATTTATTGTTTCCCACATATGTACATTCTTAGAGACATATATGAGAATTTTTTCCTATCTGCTCCCTTTTGTCATCTTTTTTATGTGTGGTATGAAAAAGAAATGTTACTGGCTATTATTGCAGGAGAAAAAAATTGGGAGGGGAAATAAGTTTCATTTCTTTATTTCTGTTGTTTGGGTTTTGTGAAATAATCTTTAGGGTGAGATTATCGTAAATGGATGCCAGCATTGTCTTGGAAAAAAATATGTGGGTAGGGCAGTGATGGCAAACCTTTTTGTCCTTGCATGCCAAAAGTGTATGTGCACATGCGCGACAGCGTGCGTGCGTGCCGGCACCCATAATGCAATGTGTGCCCCTGATCCTCCCCTGCGCTCCCCCACGCATGTGCCCCACCGTGCCCCATTTTGGACCTCGAAGCCTCCTGCATCAAACTTTGCCGGCGCCAACGGTCTGCTGTGGAGGCTCCTCCTGCCAGCCTCGCACTCTGTGCAGCATCCAGCCAGCCAGCCATGCTGGACACTGCCTGGAGTGTGAGGCTGTTCACACTGGCAAAAATTGGTGCAACCCCCTCCCACCACTTCTTCCAAGGGAGCATGATCATCCCCAGCTGATGTGCCTCTTACTGCTACCTTTGGGATTGATCCTGAAGCAAGTCCTGCCCGACTCCCCTTCAAACACCACCCCCTCCCCAGTCGAAGTGAGGGCCCAAGCTCATCTCCTCTCCCCCGGCCCTTTTGGACCAGAACATCCCAATGCCAGTGCCATCCCCCTTGGCAAGGGGGCAGGATGCTGAGCCCAGCAGGAGGGCTTCCTGGGAGGGCCCTCACCCCTCTTCCACAAGCCCATCTCATCCCCGAAGCTCCCCAGTGACAGACACCCCTCCCTCCACCTGCCAGCACACCCGAAATCCAGAAAAGTTCCTGGTCGGGGCGATGGGGCCAGAGCCGCGCATGCTCCTCCTCTCACCAGCTTTCCAGAGGAATCCAGCAAAACCAAAGCGCCAGCGGCCAAGACAGATCTGTACCAGCAACTCCCTGCCTGGGCAACACCCCCACATACACATCACCCTCCCCCCAGGCAGGGATCTGTCCCCTGGCTTGGAAAGTTGCTCTTGGTGGCGCACAGTCCTTTAAAAGAGGAGGAGGAAAAGGGGGAGGCAAGGCTGCTTAGAAGAGAACTCACCCCCTCCTCTTTTAAAGAAGAAGCTTCCTTCCCTCCCCACTGTAGGCCTGGGGCTGTGCAAGAAGCCCATTTGGGGGAAGAGACAGGGAAGCCCCGGCCCACCCATCCTTGCCACTACCCCCCCCCTCAGCCCCGGCAACAGCAGTTGTTGTGCTGCTGTTTTCTTGGCAGTGGCAGGAGCAGCTGCGGGGCAGAGAGGGTGGTGGTAGGCTATGGTGGCAGGCTGTTCGTGCCGGCTAAGAGGCAGTGGCTTCTCCTCCTGCCAGCCTTGCTGTAAACCTCGGAGTTTGCCTTAGGGGGAGGGGTCCTGGGTGGGAATGTCCATGGTGCCAGTGACTACAGCCACACTCTGGAGAAGCCCCGTTGGAGTGCCCAGATCAGCTGTGAGCATGATGGCGGCCAGTGCAAGAGAAGCAGAATGCCAGACACTCAGCTCTGCAGCCCCACGGAGCTGGTCAGGCAATTTCCGGCATGGCCTGCGCCGGCAGGGCACGGGGCTTGCCTATATAACTTTGCTGGCACCACTGCCTCTGCAAAGAGGCAGCAGGGGAAGGCCGTTCGGACCAGCAAACAGTTATGTAGTTATATTAAGTTATGTAGGCAAGCCCTGGGCCCCGCCAGCATGCTGGAAACCGCCCAACCAGCTCTGCAGGGCTGCAGAGCTGAGCATCTGGCATCTTGCTTCTCTTGCGCTGGCTGATGTCATGCATAGGGCCGGATTTAAATGAAAAGAGGCCCTAGGCTATTCCACTTATGAGGCCCTTTCACCTACAGTGAAAGTGTAATTTTAATTTTGCTGAATGTAGGGAATGTAGGCCCAGTGGTGGGACTCAATTTTTTTAACAACAGGTTCTGTGGGCGTGGCTTAGTTGGGGGTGTGGCTTGGCAATCATGTGACTGGGTGGGCGTGGCTAGCTGGTCACGTGACTGTGTAGGCGTGGGTAGCTCGTCATGTGACCGGGTGGGTGTGGCTATGTGCATAGACTTTTTTCAGAGGGCTGAAAAAAGTCATTTCTGACTGGGCCTCGCACTTTTGACCGGTCCTCACACTTATGACCATCCTTACATTTATGCCCGTGGAGCTTTCTTAACAACCATGTCACTCATTTCACAACTGCTTCTCTTCACCATGGTGACAAGATAGGGCAAAAACGTAAAATGTGAGGACAGTCATAAGTTCGAGGAATGGTCAAAAGTGCGAGGACCAGTCAAAAACAACTTTTTCAGCCCTCTGAGTAGTCCATATGCATAAAAGGATACAGCAATAGAGAGGGATGAAGGAAGGGAAGGGAAATTAGAGTAGGAGGGAGGGTAAGAGAGGGAGGAAGAGAGGAGGAGAAGGAGAAAGGAAGAGGAAGTAGGGAGGAGAAGAAGAGGGGGAGGAAGAGAAAGTAAGAAGGAAAGAAAAGGGAGAGGTGGTAGGTTTGAGGAGAAAGATTGCTGTACAATAAAAAAGATGAAAGGGAAGAAAGCCAAACACAAACAAATATAAAGATATTAAGATAAAGAATGAATTGTTAAACTTTAAAGAATAAAAGAGAACAAATATGAATAAATAACAATAATTAGAAACACACATACAAACATACAATGTATTTTCTTTGAACAGAGTATTTGGCCGGTTCACAAATTTAAACAGTGTTTAGTCATTTCAATTAAATTTACAATTTCTATATTTCCTTTTTGCCATATTTATTCCTCATCTATTTTTGTAAAAAACCAATATTACCCTTCATCCTCATCTCTAATCTTAATCAAATTCAATTTTTCCCTTTTATTCTATATTATACGCCTTCCCATTGTCATCTATTTTTATATCCATCCTCACATTGGTTAATTATGTAATATTAGTTGTTTAATATAAATTCAACATTTTAATATAAATCAATTAGTTATATAACTACCTTTTTTGTATATTAATCAATATGAACATGAATATTCCAATTATTTCCATGCAATCCAATTTCTTACAAATCAATTAATTATATTTACCAATAATAACAAACCAAATAATTTCCCCCATATATTCCTCCAAACCACAACTTAACCATTTCTGCTTTCAGAAATATACAATTAATAGTATCTCAATTATTACAATTCCCTAATTAAATAGAGCTTTTTTTCTTTTGTGTTTTAAAATCCTGAACTCTCCTCTTTTCCCCTAAATTTCCCATTGCTTGCGCCTACCTTTTTTGGTGAGGAAAAAGAAAAGAATTCTGCCTGTCTAATTTTCCAACCTTGCAGCAACAGCAAAGCAGTTTCAGTTTCGTTTCTCAGCATAGCTAGGGGGAAAAAAATCAGCACTCTTTGCAAGGAAGCAGAAAAGCCCTGAGCAAAACAGCCAAGACAAATCAGCTGAGAGCCGGGAGGCCGATAGAATCAAGGGGCTAATTAGCCTAAACTGAAGCTCCGTGGGCCAATAAAATTACAAAAAAAACACTGAACCCTTTGTTAAATTGCTGGCTCCCCCGCCCCTCGCCCACCACTATTTATTGGCAATAAATAGTGGTGCGGAGCGGCGGGGCAAGCCAGCAATTTAACAAAGGGTTCGGCTGTACCACTGGCTCTAGGGCGGCCCTTTGAAGCCCCGTGGCAAGAATTTGAAGTTTTTTTTTCCTCTAGCCATCGGAGGCAGCAATAGATTGGGAGTGGGCGGGGTAAGCGAACGGCCGGCGATCCAACAGAGCAGAGAGTGAGGGTGAGTGAAGGCGTGGAAGCTGCTTTCTCCATCCTGCACTCTTGCATCCGGAGCTGGTGGGGAACCACGTGGCAGCCCACGTGGATCCCAGGCAGCGGAACTCGGGCTAGGGAAGGGGTGGGCAATTGTGGCTCTTTTACAACCTGTGGCCTTCAACTCCCAGAATTCCTGAGACAGCCAAGCTGTCTCAGGAATTCTGGAAGTTGAAGTCCACAGGTTGTAAAAGAGCCACAATTGCCCACCCCTGGCTACGGTAGGCTGGCGCCGCACGGGTGGGAGGCGAGGGGCGGGCGAGCCAGCAATTTAATAAAGGGTTCAGCCGAACCCCCTAGAACTCCCAGAATCCCACCACTGTGTAGGCCCCTCTTGATCTTGAGGCCCTAGGCTGAAGCCTAGTTAGCCTATAGGAAAATCCGGCCCTGCACACAGCTGATCGGCGCTCCGATGGGAGTTCTCTGGAGCATGGCTTCAGCCGCTGGCACCATGGACATTACCCCCACAGGACCTTTCTCCCCCCCTTAAAGCAAACCCCGAGGTTTATAGCGAGGCTGGCAGGAGGAGGAGGAGCTGTCGCTGCCTCAAAGAGGCAGCGCTGCTTTGCTGGTGCAAATAGCCTCCAACGTGCGCCGGGAAATAAACTTCTGGTTTCTGGCACATGCATGAAGGCCTGCTGAGACTAGCTGGCCACTGCGCATGCGTGCGCCAGAAACCCAGAAGAGGAATGGGCACAGCCGCGTGTGCCAGTGACATGGCTCCGGGTGCCACCTGTGGCACATGTGCCATAAGTTCGCCATCATGGGGTAGGGGAATACTTTCAATAGATATTGATGCCCATGAAAGGATTGTTGTTGCTGTGTTTATGTTTCTTTAGATTGGTTCCTTCATGCCAGCAGAAAACAGACAGCTCACTAGTTCTGCAGTGAAGTCTGACAACTATGTCCTGACACTATTGCCTGACTGTCTGGTAGGCAGTTTCTTGTGAACAGTCCAAGAACTAAAACAACAATCAAACTCACAGTTTTCTATTTTAATGGTCCAGGCAGATAGCATTTGAGGAAGGCTACTGGGATGAGTCTTCCCATTCACCTTTATCTTTGGCTTTATTTATATCTAATATTTATATCTAATATCTAATATTAATAGATCTGGCCTGCAAAAATCCTCAAGTTATCAACAGAACGTGTTTGGCAACTCAGATCTGGTAGCTGAAAATTTTAGCCTTAACTTTATTTACAAAGCTAAAGGGTTTTTAATATAGTGAACAAAAGCTATTTATATAATGTCTCACTATTCAAATATTTTTCCTTAGCCCCTTATTTTTAGGTTTTGAATTACAGCCACATTTGCCTGCTTGCCCTGCTCTACCATCACTACACACACTACTCAGTGCAGAATTGTTCATCCAAATTGTTCAGAAGAAGCTCAAGGAGAGTCCTCTGCCTCTTTATTAGCCACCCACTAATTTTTCTGATACCCTGTTCTTAATCGTTGTCATGGATCCTGATCTCCTAGGAGAAGCTTTGGCAAGGCATGGATGTCTTCTGAACATTCCTTGGAGGAAACAAATTATCTAAAAGGCTTCTTGATGCAATTCATATAGTTGTAAAACATACTTAAAGACAGTATTAACGTTATTGGTGTGTTTCTGGGTTCAATTCAAGGTGCTGGTGGTTACCTATATAAGGCTTTATAGCAAGGCTGTCAAACTCCCAGCCCAGGAGCCGGATGCATCACACACTGGCCACACTCACACCCAGTTTAGCGAAGGGGGAAAAAAGTCCCAATACGACACGTGGCGCCTCTGTGACAACGTGAGTTTGACACCCCTTCTTTATAAGTAACCACCAGCACCTTGAATTGAATCGAGAAACACACCAAGAATAGAATAGAATAGAATAGAATAGAATAGAATAGAATAGAATAGAATAGAATAGAATAGAATAACAGAGTTGGAAGGGACCTTGGAGGTCTTCTAGTCCAACCCTCTGCTCACAGGAAACCCTATACCATTTCAGACAAATGGTTGTCCAATCTCTTCCTAAAAACTTCCAGTGTTGGAGAATTCACAACTTCTGGACGCAAGTTGTTCCACTGGTTAATTGTTCGAACTGTCAGGAAATTTCTCCTTAGTTCCAAATTGCTTCTCTCCTTGATTAGTTTCCACCCATTGCTTCTTGTCCTATCCTCAGATGCTTTGGAGAATAGTTTGACTCCATCTTCTTTGAGGCAGCCCCTGAGATATTGGAACACTGCTATCATGTCTCCCCTGGTCCTTCTTTTCATTAAACTAGACATACCCAGTTCCTGCAACCGTTCTTCATATATTTTAGCCTCCAGTCCCCTAATCATCTTTGTTGCTCTTCTCTGCACTCTTTCTAGAGTCTCCACATCCTTTTTACACCGTGGTGACCAAAACTGAATGCAGTATTCCAAGTGTGGCCTTACCAAAGCATTATAAAGTGGTATTAACACTTCACGTGATATTAATAAATAAGCCTTACATGGCTTGGGACCAGAATACTTGAGCAATCACCTTTTTCCAAGTGTCTCTACCCATTCAATTATGTCAAGCAAAATGGGCCTGATGAAGATCCCATCAGACAAAGAATCTTAGCTCTTGAATCAAAGATGACCTTTTTCTGCAGTGACCCCTTTTCTCTGGGACACCCTCTCTTTGGGGATCAGAATGGGCCCAACCCTATTAGCTTTTCATAAGACCTTAAAAATCTGGCTATGATTCTGAGCTTGGGGTGCTGAATATTCCACGTTTTTCTGATTATATTGCTAACAGGCCAAATATCTTGCTGTTATGTAACTTGAGTTGGATGTTTTTTTAATGTTTCCACTCATTCTATTGTTTTCGATTTCTATTTTCTATTTCTATTCTATTGTAAGCCACCCAGAGTCATTGACTGAGATGGGCAGCCATAATGTTTAATCTATGGGAGTATAGTCATGATGTTTCATGCATAGCATGATGTCATTCCACAATTTCAGCATGCCATTAGAGGTGTGATGTCATTGGTTCCTCTTTGCTCTCAGTGCTCCCAGTATACTCCGTGTAGCTCATGAAATAAAAAGTGATCCAAAAAAGTGTGTAGAATAAAACATTTATAAGATGCCATAATATTCTGCTGACTTTGATGCAAAATGCTCTGAAAGCAATATTAATTTATTCATTTCTTTCCGGGTTTCTTCCATCTCTTCCACATCAAATTCCTGGTTTCTCACAGTGGTAACAAGCAGACCCTGGCAGTTATGCTTGAAATCAGTATCTTGATCTGAGAAAATCCAGCTAAATTATCTGGCACTTTTTATGTTCAAAGGTACAGGCAAATGCCATGGACCTGAAATGATAAGTCTATTTCTAGATCCAGCCTGTGACCACCTGATCTAATCATAGCCTAGCACCATGTATAGCCATTCATTAGAGGCTTAGCAAGCCACCTATTTATTCTTCCTGCCTCGAATTGCATAAAAAAAGAAGATTGTCATGTAGGACATAGCTGTATATATACCTGGTGATCTTTGTTCGGCCTGGACCATTCCGTTTCAGGCAGCGGGTTCATAAGGTTCAAAGGAAGCTGAAGTAGAAAGCCAGTCTGAAAACAGAGGATATGGGGAAATGGTGAGGTGAGAACTGTGAGCAGCATCTATAACTCAATACTTTTCAGCATTGTGACATATGAGACACACAGCTATCTCTGAGAGTTTGCAGTCTTCATTGGAAATCCTCATTGGCTGTTTCACTTTCTACATGGTTTAATAATTTATTCAATTAATAATTTAATTTAATAATGTTAAAGTCCCGTTTTACTTCTCAGATTCTTAAAGAATCCTCTTCTATTCACCCTAAGGATTCTCTAAGTGTCTGTAGACTGTTAGAGCTGTCACATTTCCCTAAACTAGGCCAAAGCCAGTTAGCTTATGTTGGAATCTCCTTTTCTATGCCATTCAAATATAATAATAATGATTATCATAATAATATAATTAAAACCTTGCTGCCCCTTCATAGTCCAAACAACTGTCTTACATTGTTTTAATGGTTATCATTCACAACACCCAACAGTTTTGTACTTTACGTGGCCAATCAATCCCAATTGTCAGCTTGATTTGCAAAGTACATTTCTGATTCTCTTTCAGCACATTGTGAACTTAACTGCTCTTCTTGAAGCTTTTATGCTTTACCCACAAGTCAGCTGTAGAATTTAACTTTGCTGTTGATTGCTTGTGATCGCCAATAAATGTAACACAAAAATTCAAAAGACTTTACCAGACTACCATCTGGCAAAGTGAAGTGGGTGAAAACACCCAGCAGTGATTTGTTGTCTTTAAAATAAGATGATGACAACGAGACTGTCAGAATGAGAGAGATTTTACATTTGTGGGATTTTCTGACTCGGGTGTAAGATCTTTTAGTTGACCCCAGATAGATAGAACACAATTTGACATAGATAGTGGTGAGCACCATGCTTCAATATCTTGGATTAGCCTTGAATTAATGATGACAAATATGGCACTATTTTTCATCTTGAGGATTTCTCCAAAGGATAATATTAATCTGGCTAGGAAGATGAAGTGAACAAGAATTAAAGTGTGAGAGAATTAAAAGGATAGTGGCCAATCATGCTACCATGGTTGTCAAGTAGGATAAGATGCCAAGTGCCTGCAATGGGTGGGAGTCCAGATATATAAGCAGCCTGAACACGACATCAGATTCTAGTGGAAGAGGTGGCAGGCAGGAGAAGATCTGCTTTCCGAATGGCTCTTTGCACCAATGTATATAAAGGGAAGCCTTGGGATGATGAATTTAATAACATTTTATCTAAGGTAGGTCCTGTTTGTATTTCATATATAATAATATTATATAATACAATACAATGCAATGTAATACTTTGAATGGTTTTTTTTCTTATTATTTTCTTAAAGATATGGAATTGCAAGCAATAGAACAGATCTTCTTTTTCATGTTTGTCATTCTTTTGAATGTTAGTCAATACAGAATTCTGTATAAAGCATATCTTTCATTTTAGTGTGTGTATTCTAATGAATAATATAGCTAAATCAAAGATTTTGATGACGACTGGGGAAACTGGGAGGATGAGAGTGGGGATATCCATAAATATCCAGTTATTCAGAGAACAAAGCTATCAATTCATGAAGCTCAGCTTCTATGAGGAAAAAAGAAAATTGGCTCTATCGTAGTACTCAGTGAGTACTACGATAGATACAGAATCAATCGAAAATATATAAATTGATAGAAAGGACTTGGTGAAGATTAGTCAGAAGAATACTGAGGAAAAGAAGAGATGCACTTGAAGTAAACAATAAAGGACCTTTAAAGTCAGCAGTGGTAAAACTGGCAGAACATAAAAGCGGCCAAAAGAACTAGGCCAAAAATAGTAAGTGAGCAAATCTGAATAAACATTGGATGGTAATAATATAAACTAAGATAAAGATTTATTTTATTAAACAAATTTATATAGCTGCCAAATTCACACAAAGTGGTTCTGGGTGGCATATAACATTAAAAATCTACAGTTAAATATTCACAGTTTAAATCCCCGCTCCCCCACCTTGTGTTAATGGCAACAGAATCAAACAAGCCACGTGTTCAATTCTGAATGGGGTCCCCAAACCTGATGAGAAAAACATGTCTTCAAGATCTTGCAGAAAAGCAACAAGGTGAGATATCTTTGGGAGGATGATATTCCAAAGGGAGGGAGCCACCAGAGAAAAGTCCTTGTTCCTAGATCCCACCAGATGTTCTTCTTTGGGACTTGCAATATGCCCTGCCCTCCTGCTCTGTGGGCTGGGTAGATGTAATCAGAGAAAGGTAGGTTGCCCTGTAGGCAGTGGTGGGATTCAAGTAATTTAACAACCGGTTCTCTGCCCTAATGATTTCTTCCAACAACCAGTTTGCCAAACTGCTCAGAAAGTTAACAACCGGTTCTCCCGAAGTGGTGCAAACTGGCTGAATCCCACCACTGCCTGTAGGGGCTTTAAAGGTGGTAACCGGCACCTTGAATTACACCCAGAAGCAAATCAGCAACCAGTGCAGTTCTTATAAAAGAGGTTGCATGGGCAAATTTGGACTTGTACAAAACCATGTAGACTGCTGTATTTTGAGCCAACTGTAGCTTTTGGATGCTGTTCAAGGCAACCCATGTAAAACGCATTATAATAGTCCAAATGGGACATGGTGTGGGTGATTGTGACAAGGGCCTGTTGGTTCAGGGTGTAACTTGTGCAGAAAACACAGTTGTACAAAGGCCCTCCTGACCATGACTGCTGCTTGGTCCTCAGTCTGGAGTCACAAGTCTAGGAAAGCCCCCAAATCATGCACCGGGTTTGTCTGGAGCAGTGCAGTTTCTGGAGAATCCCCACAACCTCTACAACAGTTCTGCAAAAACCAAGGATTCCCAGTCACTTGGCCTTCCAGGGTTCGGTTTTAACCTGTTGTTCCCCATCAGGCAGCAGGTTCATAAGTTGTTGTTTAGTTCACATCAACAACCTCCAGGCACCATGAAAGGGTCGTCATGGCATCACTTAACTCACCACAGGCAAAGATGTACAACTGAATATTATCGGCATGCTGATAATATCTCACCCTGTGGTGATGTATGATCTCACTCAATGCTTTCATGTAAATGTTAAAATAGGAATGGAAAAAGTGGAGTAAGCACCTACCCAAAGCAGAGGCCGAGGGACAGATCTCTGGCACCCAATCAACACCAAATGGAAATGGTCTCAAAGAATGGAGTCAAACCAGAACAGCAATAGATTCCAACCCCCCCACCCCCAGTCTGCTAACAATGTAGGCTAGGCTGTATTGGTCGTTTCGGGGAGAGCCATATTTGACTGAATTAGATGCTGGCTAGTGAGGCAGGGCTGGCAGGAGTGCACTGGGTTTGGATGAGCTCTCTTCCTCCCAATGGAGGGGCCATTGGGGACATGCCAGAATGGGGAGCAGGGATTCAGTTTTTCTTGTGGTCTGCTGCTTCCTTTGTTCCTTTCCCCCCCAAGAAAAGTGGCAGGTAATTCTGTAGGTCAGCCAAAAAGAAGGAAGAGGTTTCACCGAAACTCAGTTGAGGGTTGTGAGGGAACGAGAAATGGCACAGGCCTAAAATAAATGTTGAAAGAAGAATGACCCCAGGGACTAGGGCTGTCCAGTTTCCTTTTAAAATTTATATATTTCACCAAAAGGAATATTTGCATAGGTTGTTGTACTTCATTGCTATACTGTAAGAAGTTTGCTTGCTTTGTTCACATTATTTAACTGTGGTTTTATCAAGTAATGCAAATTTTTTTTTTGCATTACCCAACACATTGAGCCAAGAATTGGGTTTGCACAATATTTGAGTTTAATATACACTTGGCTAGCTGTGATTCAGAGTCATACAAACACACCCACAGTCTTGACCTTCTTTTTAGGTCCCAGGAAAGGTTTCATAAGCCATTTTTACTGATCTGCTAATTCAAACCAGGCCCAAGTTTGGTAATTCAGAGTGACTTGATTAGTAAGAGCTTAGAAAGGCCAAAGTAAACTGGTAATTAGCTTTCTCGGTGCTTACTTGGCCCACTGACTGGTTGGCCTTCTTATATGTGCACTGTGTTTGAAAGCAACTTGAGAAAGCTGAGGTGCAGAGCAGAAAGCAACATAAACAAATAGAAGAAAGTGTTACTTTGGGATCACTGTTTAGAAAGAGGAAGTGTATGACGCTGATGATGCTGACATCAAAGTATAGCAAGATTAAAATTATCTTGCAAATAATCTTATATAGGATTTCACTGAGTAGGCATTCCGCAATTGAGTTCATAATTGAGTTCATTGCTGCTGCCTGGACTAGAAGACATCCAAAGTCCCTTCCAACTCTGTTATTCTGTTTGTCTTCCGTCCTACCTTTAGTGATGGCCAACATCAAATATACTTACTGATAGTCCTTGTTTAACAACCACTTGTTCAATGAACATTTGGAGCTACAACAACACTTAACAAATGGTACTTATCACCTGTCCTTGAAGTTCTAGCTCCTCTGAAGTTATGTGATTGTGATCTGGATGCTTGACAACCGACTTGTAATATGAAAGTTGCAGTGTCCCACAATCATATAATTACCATTTGCAACCTTCCCTGCAAGCTTCCCACGAGTTGCCAGTGGGAAAGCTGGCAGGGAAGCTCACAAGTTACTCCAGTTAGTTGCTCGTACTCTTCCCTACCTATCAGCAACCAACCCTAGCCCTACATGTTGGTGATGTATGGTGCATGCCCCTGTGGACTCCTCCCCACCTAGCAGCATCCACTTACATCCTTGCCAGCCTGCTTGAAAACCAATTAGTCTCACTTAATGAAACACCATCCTCACTTAACAATGGCAACAGTGAATTCTAGCAATGCCATTGCTAAGCAATGTGGTCATGTGATGTTACGCTTAGTGATGGAAATTCAATATTGTTAACCAAGAACTACCTGTATAAACTAATTGCTTTAGTCAGAATAACAGAATAACAGAGTTGGAAGGGACCTTGGAGGTCTTCTAGTCCAACCTCCTCTTCAAGCAGGAGACCCTATACCATTTCAGGCAGATGTCTGTCCAGTCTCTTCTTAAAAGCCTCCAGTGATGGAGCACCCAGAAATGCTCTGAAGGCAAGCTGTTCCACTGGTTAATTGTTCTCACTGTTAGAAATTTCTCCTTGCTTCTAGATTGCTTCTCTCCTTGATTACTTTCCATCCATTGTTTCTTGCCTTGCCAGATTTACACAACTCCTGCAGCCTTTCTTTATATGTTTTATCCCCTAATCCTCTAATTCTCTTTGTTGCTCTTTTCTGTACTTTTTCCAGGATCTGAATATCTTTTACATAATATGGTGACCAAAACTGGATGCAGTATTCCTAGTACCACTTATAAAGTGGTACTAGTACATTATATCACCTTGATTCTATCCCTCTCTTAATACAGTCTAAGATTGCATTGGCTTTTTTGGCTGCTGCTGCACACTGCTGGCTCATTAATAATAATAATAATAATAATAATAATAATAATAATAATAATAATAATAATAATAGTAAATTTTATTTCTATACCGCCCTTCTCCCGAAGGACTCAGGGCAGTGTACAGCCTATTAAAAACACAGAAATATACAGACATCAATTAAAAATAATTAAAATTATTAAATAATTTTGGCCCAAATTAAAACCCAAAAATTTAAAACACCCAATTTAAAATCATTTACATTGATAGCCTGGTCTTGCGGAACAGCAGGGTCTTGAGGGCACAGCGAAATACACGGAGGTCGGAGATCTTGCACAATTCCGGGGGCAGTTCATTCCACAGGGCTGGGACTCCCACAGAGAAGGCCCTCCCCCTGGGTGTTGCCAGCCGACATACCTTGGCCGATGGCACCCTGAGGAGCCCCTCTCTGTGGGAGTGGACTGGCCGTTGGGAGGCTACTGGTGGCAGAAGTCGGTCTTGAAGGTACCCGGGTCCTAAGCCATGGAGCGCTTTAAAGGTGGTGACCAACACCTTGAATCGAACCCGGAAGACCACTGGGAGCCAGTGCAGCTCGTGCAGGAGAGGTGTCACATGGGCACAACGAGTTGCGCTCATAAAGTGATATTTAAAAGTGATGGTCCACTAGGACTCCAAGATCCCTTTCACAGTTACTGCTATTGATCCACCTTTCACCTAATCTGTACCTGTACGCTTGTTTTTTCTTGCCTAAGTGTAAAACCTTACTTTTCTCTACCTTGAATTTCATTTTGTTAGATAGGGCCAGTGTCCCAGGCTGTCCCAGGCTGTCGCGATCCATCTGGATTTTGAGATGGATCTTCACGGGTGTTGGCTATTTCCGCCAGTTCTCTTCTCTCCGAGTCTAATTTTTTTCTCTATTCATTTATTTTCCTGTGGCTACAATTCTGTGCTTGTGTAGGTGTTTTTATTTTTTTAGGCTTTTGAAGAGATTATTTCTGATCATCGGTAAGGAGAGAGACTGTTATATTTCTGCTCCCTGTGCCTGCCTGGAAATCAGCTTAGTCTGGGTATAAGAATGCATATTTCCTGAGGTTGATTATGTAAATGTATTTTAAAACTCCTATACTACTACTCTTTAAAGAAAGAGAAGATGATTGGCAATCCTTCTCTGGCACAGAAAGTGGGGAGGACACAACAGCAAAGAAACTGTCCAATTGGAGAGAGAGCAGCATCTGGCAGTCTGGACTGAACACCTGTCGTGTTGCTGCATTTCCAGCCCAGAAAGAATTTTCTTAAGCAGAATAGAGTCCAACTGGCTCACATATGGGGCAGAGGCAGCATAAGGCACAATGTAGG
Source organism: Arizona elegans (assembly GCA_022577455.1). Taxonomy (NCBI): domain Eukaryota; kingdom Metazoa; phylum Chordata; class Lepidosauria; order Squamata; family Colubridae; genus Arizona; species Arizona elegans. Next base: position 41,021,674 of record JAKOOJ010000008.1, on the reverse strand, counting down.
CACACCCGAGATGTTTCTGGCTTGTTAGCCTCCTCTAGCTTCTCTTTTCAAACCTGACTCATGGATTTAATTGTGGGGCAAGTATTAAACCAATTGAGACCTTAGAGAGCATCTGCCAACCAGAATAGAGCTTACTTTGTGTAAAATGGCTCCTTTTCTATTTTGCAGCTTCCCCCTCCCCAATTTTTATTTTCTTAAGAAAAACCATCTTATAGTTTTTCCATTATAAATTAGTGAAAGACATTGCACAAGGATTTGGCAGAAAATGTTTTGGGTGGAGAAGTGTCTACCAAAACTTTCTTTTTTAAAAAAAAAAAAAAACAAACTAAATTTGTTTCTGAGTGATCTCTTACGATTACAGCCAGATAAAATTGTTTTTACAAAAAGTAAAGTTATTATATATACGGAAAAAAAGGAATGAAAGATGTTACAAGATTGAAAATGTCAGCAAATGGCATAAATCTGAATTGGCTGTTTAAATAAATCTTTACACACAGATAACTGGATATTATTACTTTTTTAAAAAAAATAAAGGTGGGTGTAATTCCATCCATTGGACTAAATATTGTTTTCCATATTTCTATAGAATCCAGGCAAGGTTTCCCTATCACCCCTGAATTTAAATGTAAAAGCATATAATTTATAACAGCAGCAAAAATCTGTTTTCCATAGAGGAACCAGTGCCTCAAAGTGAGTGAGGTTGGGGCAAATCAACCTTGATTTGATCAGGATTGGAAAGGGTGTAGCTGTATTTGAGTTCTGCTTCAAGATTCAAATGGATTAGATTTGGGGGGGGGGAGTACCAAATTATCTCTACCTTTGGTTGGGAGTCAGGTCTCTTGTGAGCAAGACTGTGTTGATTTAGGATTGTGGTTTGCTGGAAATGAGTTGATTTACAGAAAGAACAGAAACTGGCTCTCATAGATATACAACAATATATCTATGAGAACAATATCAGAAATAGACAATATCAGAAATAGAAATGGCAAGCACAAAGAAAGTGGCGGTTACACTTCCACTTCCATGTTCAGTGATTTAAATGAACCCCAAATGAGCAGAATTTAACAATGGGATCAATCCTAAACCCATATTTAGCATGCTGAGAGCTGAACTGAATTCCCGCTTGCATTGACAGGTTCAGCATGGAACTATAGCATTCCATTAGGACAGGAAGAACAAAGTTAAAGCTAAGAGCAGAAAAAGTGAATGAAATCCAAGCAGTCTCAGCTTTGCCACCCCAAAAGCTCTCTGCCTGGCAGTGAGTTTAATGATTACTTACACCAATCAATGTCTCCCTTTTCCTTATGTATGGTAATAAAAGCAATTGAATCTGCAGTGTTGAGAAGGGCTTTGCAGCTACTTGATTCAAATTGCAGTATTAATATGTGATTTGGCTTCAGTTCATTAATCTGCTTCGGGGTGGGTGGGTGTTGATTGAAACTTTGTCAAATCAAACCCTACCTTCAGAACTTGGTCCAGGCATATTTTCTATCCGAATAGCACAGCTGTTACTTAGGAGGGTTTTGCAATACATTCAAGTGGAGTTTTTCCACAAAGCATGTTAGTGAGCAAGCTCTTAGAAGGCTCAGCCAGCAGCTAAACATTTCCACTTGTTTGCATTTATGAGCAGGCAAAGTAACCTTGCTTTGATGGTTGTCTCTACAGTAATGCTTCCAGTGTATGTTTTATTACTTCAATTGGAGAATGCTTTAATGTGCATTTTCAAGGTGCTGCAACCAATTACTCAGCAAATCTGTAAAAGTATAGAGAGATTATTTTAAAAGAATTAGACATATTGTGTCTTTTGTCTAAAAATGTTTTTATCTTCTGTGCTGTGCTGTGCTGTGATAGAACCCATCAATTTATATTTATTTTCTGTGAAGGTACACAGTATAGTTGCAAAAGGATTCACTTCATTGCTGATTCCCTGGCAGGTTTTGGTCCTTTGAATTAGTACAATAATATATCTTGCCCAAATTGGCCTTGGATGAAAGCCAACCAGTCAAATGTCTTCATATAATATTTCATCACAAATAATATATCAGATACCCATTTATTCCTACTAATTTCAGGGAATATTTTCAAGCAAATGGATGGGGTTTTTAATAAGGTTTGTAAGGATTGTAATAAGTAATAAGGCTTATCTTTCATAATAAGAAGAATGTGTTTTTACATACCTTATCACTTGCACTGCATTTATGTGTCCTGCCTTTATGGATTTTCCAACAAAATGTGAAACTACTGTTTCCTCACAGAAACAATGCCTTTTTATTTTATTTTCAAAGATTTGAATAAATGTGGGGCCTTGGAATACTGCTGTATTCCTTAAGGTAGTTTCACATAGAAAACGGGCATATTTCTTTACAGTACCAAACTGGATTAAAAAAATGGAACTTCACCATTTAAGTATAATACATCACCACAATAGGAACATTAAAGTCCCTAGAATATGATTTTATCATCACCGCATGGTAATTTAATCATGTAATTAAGAATACATAATGTTGTGCCTGCAATTTGATAAATTCAAAATACAGTAACTAATCCAGATTACCAGAGACAAACTGTCTTCCTTATGTACTTATTTAAACTAAAGATTTCCAGAGGTCTTCACAAAGTATGCCTGAGCTTGGCAGCCATTAGAAGTGCTCTGTTGGGAGAACTCGGTGGGTAGGAACTGAGGCGAGTCAGGTTGCAATTAACAAACAACCTTTTTTGCTAACAATAATAACAGTTTATAGGCTAAACTCCCGTGAGGGCAACAGCAACAATTGACAGCTGCTTAAATAAGAGAGCTGTCAAACGGAGAACCAGTGACAGGTTTGCATTTTTCCCGCTCTTTTGGCTGTTCGCGTCTTAGCACTCAGGATCGCCCAGCAGCCAGCAAGTCTGTGGGTGGCGTCGTAGCCCTGAGGATTTAACAAGAAGGATCCTTCTTTATGCCTGAGGTAAAAGGTAAAAGAGTCGTGCGGATTTTACTCTGCTAGTCATTGACAACTATAGAGCGTTACTGTTCTACTGTTGACACCTCTGCTGGTTTCTGGTTGTGATTATGTGCCCTATTAAGTTGTTCAAGAAAATTTCAGATTTGTATTGGTTACCAAGTTCATTTGCAAACACTTTTACAATCAAACGCCAGGATGATCTAAAACAATTAGTTTAAAAATTCAATGTTTGTACAAAAGCAATAGAGAGTGATTTGTCATAATTCTTTGGTTTATATTGTCCAATACTTATGAGTATTTTCAACGATAGAAAAGTACCCAAAGTTTAGTAAAAAAATGGACTTAAATGAAAATTTCTCCTGGGTGAATTTTTAATGAGTTTCAGGAGTTTAATTATATCATCTCAACATTGCTTGCTTCAACGCTTGCATTGAAACAAGCAAGGATTTTTTTATTTTTTAAAAAATAAAATTAACTTCTATGATTAGCGAAAAGTCATTATCTGAATTTATTGCTATCTGGAAATCTCTTATGGACTTTTTGCATAAAAATAAAAAAAATGAACTTGTGACTTCTGGTTTTGATGATTAGACAGGACAAATTATAGAAAGAAGAGTAATATAATGTAATATCACAGAGAGAGAGAGGTTAAATATATATTTGTACGTATAACTGCTGTGAAGAATATTGGAATCTGTATAGGATTTTTTCTTTTCTATTCTTAATTTTTTTCTTTTTTGCATCTTTTGATTTTTTTAATTTCTCATTTTTTTTCTTTCTATTAGCTTGTATTATTTATTTATTTATTTATTTATTTATTTATTTATTTATTTATTTATTAGTTTGATTTATATGCTGCACTTCTCCGGAGACTCAGGGCGGCTTACAATGCTTTTAAGCAATAGCCTTCATACTTTTGTATATACCTGCTTAGTAGGGCTTTTGGCCCCCCCTAAGCGGTGTTCTATTTTATAGAAATCAGCTTATTGCCCCCACAAACCAGGTCCTCATTTTACCTGCCTCGGAAGGATAGAGTCTGAGTCAACCTTGAGCCTGGGGAGAATTGAACTCGCAGAAATTGCAGGCAGCTGGCAGCTGGCAGCTAAATACTACTTTAACAGTAGTTTAGTCCACTGCACCACCAGGCTATTAGCTGTTATCTTTTTGTTTAAAAGTTTTAATGAAAGTTATACAATAAAAAAAGAACAAAGGTGCATGATGGTCCTGTCAGTATACTGAATGTTATCACAAAATAAGTCAGAAAATCAAATACAACAATGCTTCATTGATAAATAACTAGAATGTATGTTGACTCTGTAAATTACTTAGAGAGTGCTGTAAAGCACTATGAAGCACCAAGTCTAAGTGCTATTGTAGTAACTTGATGCTAATATAAATTTTACCAGTGTCAATCTAGCATCTGGAAATGATAGCATTCCCTAATCATTGAGATGACATAAATAGAAGCTGGTATTCATAGAATCCACCACAATCAAGAACATTCAGTTTGAATTAGGTTTTTGAGCTTACATTTAATCAAGATAGAAAAAGGTATTGGTTAATTACATTTTTATATGTGTATAACTGTACGTTGCACACCTGCTTCGTTATGTTATGTTAGTAACACATTGCTACTGAAACTTATTATTATTGTCAAGTACATTAATTTGTTTATTGATGTAGAAATGTGGTAGGGAAAAATCTGGCCAATCCATCAAAATTAACTTTTTATTTAAAACAGGGCTCATCAATTTTGCAATTGTAAATGCAAAATTGTGGTCAAGATATGCTAAGAATTAAGGTCCAAAAAGCATTGAAATACATGCTCAGCTCAGGAATTGTGATCAGTAACAGAATCACGTTCATAAGTCTGTTCACACATTCACTAGGATGTTCCTAGGGTTTCCTGTTTTAAATTACAGGGAGCTAAGAGACATTTTACTTAGTTGGAAAAAGAATCAGGAAAAAATCTACTATCTTAAATCCAATTAGAAATTTTTTGTTATATCCAAAACTGCTCCTATTCCAAAGCAAGTGTTTTTTAAATGCTGCATTTATCCTGCAGTAAGGCTTCTCAGACTATGCTTTCAGTGAAAGTTCTAATAAATACTCTTTATGGCATCTATAAATTGATCTAGTAATCTGCCTTTTGCCCAAACTCTAGCAAATTTTAACTCTGTGTGGCCATGGCAAGACATAATAGTGTATGGGTTATAATAGGACAGTCCTTTTTTTGATGTTACTAAATGCTATTAATTTGCCAAAATGACAGACTGCTGAAAAAGAGGTCACCAGATGGCTCAACCCAAACTTTGAAAGTTTTCCAAGACATGCTGAATCAGAGACCAATACAATTGACCAAACCATTCCATTATGTCTAAATTCTATGTAATATTTTGCCAAACCAAAAGGAAAACGTTGCTATACGGGAAGTAGAGTGTGAGTCTACTATGACGTATAGCGTTTAGAAACCCAAGTAAGAAGAAACATATTTGGTATGATGGTCTATTATGGTACATGAGAATGACCTCAAGAGACGGGGGAAGAATGTAGCAGCAGGAACGTGGACATGAGAAATGTTCAGCAATCATCTTCCCTAGTTTATTGGACAATAATGGTGATGGAGGGAAATATATTTTCAGACTTGCAAGGTTCTCTTAATACAACCTTACAAATACTGCTGGTTCTTCTGGGTGTGCTTTTTGTCTGGACTACCTTGCTAAGCTAACAGTAGTACATAAATGTTAGTGATCCAGATTTTTAATGGATTCTCTTCTTTCCCATGCCTCTTCATTATGTTCATGTCAAATCCATTCATAGTTCTACATAACATATAAGATTTAAATGATTATAGGATATAATTTAGCAAAAAGAATGAAAAGGCATTACTTTTTGTATGGCTTTTTTAAAATGCTGACAAGCAGAAGCAACATAGAATCAAGCGTTTTGACATTGATTCTGTTTGCATCTTAGCCTACAACATTAACAATACATTCTTTAGATGTTCACACTCCATAATGCAATTCATAATTTCCCATTGCATATTATTTTACCATATCAGGTATGAGATCAAATAATGAACTATAAAAGAGTAACTGTTATCATTTCCAAAATCAACATTTCAGAACTTCTTAAGTGTACTTTAATAACTTTGTTGACTTCAAAACCATTGATTAGGAACCCATGCATTATTTCTAGGTTACACATAAGGAAAGGTTACTCGTGAAAGCAGCCATGAGACAGCATTGAACATGTTGGTGCCCTCCCAGCTTTGTCTTTAAATTAGGAACAAGCCTAATTGCTCTGTTGGTTTCAAAAGCCTATAATTAGACACCAGCAGACTCTGCCAAAACAGTATAAAAAGACCATTTGACAAGATATATTCTCCTGAATTTTATGCAGGAAATGTCTAGCCCAAGCTCCTCTCTGCTATTTCTACAGCATCTTCTTGTAGTAAATTATCTCAGGTGTGCTTCTGTTGCTGAGTTGTGTTGCAGGAACAAACACGATCAGTTTTAAAGATCTATTTTTGACACATTAAATTGCAAATCCAAACTATAATCTAAAACAGTATAGAAGTTACTGTATATTTTTTACAATAATTGCAATATTACTAATGTCAATTTATTTCACCTGACATATTAGCTTGTTATACATGCGCTTCAGCAGGTTCTGACCAGTTCTGGAGAACCGGTAGTGGAAATTTTGAGTAGTTTGGAGAACTGGTAGTAAAAATTCTGACTGGCCCCGCCCACATTTATTCTCTGCCTCTCAAGTCCCAGCTGATCAGGAGGAAATGGAGATTTTGCAGTAACCTTCCCCTGGAGTGGGGTGAGAATGGAGATTTTACAGTATCCTTCCCCTGCCACGCCCACCAAGCCACGCCCATAGAACTGGTAGTAAAAAAAAGTTTGAAACCCATCACTGATGTGCTTCCTATTGAGTTTCATATGCAATTACAAGTGCTGTTTTTGACTACATTGCTTAGCACCAAGAAAATCACCAGGACTCTGTACTATGTTTCAACCCAACTGATGTGGATCTTCTAGGAAAATCTATTCATGGCATAGAAGCAGTGAGTTGGCACAGAGGAAAGTGCTTTGGGGAAACAATGTTTATGAAAATACTTACAACCTGTCTGAAATGAGGGGAAAGGAAGTCTACCCAGAAATATGGGGTAGATTTCTTCCTGCCTCTCCCTTAACCTTCTTATTGTACGTGGTTACGTTTCAAAAGGTATTGAAAGGTATACAAAGGTATTGAAAAGGTATACAGTATTGACTGGATTACTGAGTTACTACTTCCCTAACTGAATAACTGTCTGACTCTTTACTGTTTCTTCATCATGTTGTGCCTCTTCTTAGCTCTTGTCTGGCAGAGATAGACATAAACAAAACTGAAATCCAGAATTCTTGAGGATTCTTGGGGATTAATAGAGCAGAAGCCTGAGCTGCACCAGGAAGAACCATCACAATCCTGAAAATTGAAATGTTTATGAAATAAAATATTTCATGCTGGCAGTTCAGTGTTATGGCAACTATAAATATTTAGATGTACTGAATTTGTGTTAATGATGGATTATTTCTACTATTAGATGAGTCACAGGAAACTTGGAGAGCAACATTCCTTCTGATTTTTGTTAGATTGTATATACAAGAGTTTTCTTTTCTTCTCAACTGGATTTCCAATGTCCACCTTGAGACAAAGATATTCAAGTACATGTCATATAATTTAAACAGACTTTTAAACACTTGCCTTAATTTTGATGAAAATAATTATACAATTTAGTAATAAACACGACACTACAAGAAAGCTTTCAAACTGCATACCACACAAAGCTTCCTGTGAAAGTTTTTTTTCCAATTTTTTACTCTTTGTACACCAACTATATGTGATTTACTCAACAAATGATGCTTCAAGAACTCAAATTTTCATACACCTTCCTAAGTTTTCACTATAATTCTCCAAGACCTTTGGCAGATACAGAAGCTAATGAAATTTGGCAGATACTGAAAAAAATATTTTTTTCCAAAAAATTACTTTTAATGTACTAAGACAATTGCATGGATACAATAAAAGATAGCTCTTTTGGTGTGCCCCCCCACATGGGACCAAGTCTGATCTGTCTCCTCCCAGTTTGACCAGCAACATTGCAAGCCATTTAGCTTCTGCTGATGTTCCCATTCTACCAGCCAGTCCCACTGAAGGTGCCAGGAGTCTCACAGACTGTTGGCAGGAATGCAAGGGCAGGAACAAAACACTGAGATAAAGGGCTGAAGGAACCAGTGGGAAGTTCTCATGTAGTGCAAGCAAGGTTCCTGGGAGTGGGAATCATTCAGTTTCTTAATTTATTTCTCAATAAAGATGAAACAATTAACATTTCTTAGCAATACTGGTTTGTGTGGACCTATAATGCTTTACGTGTGCACAGGGTTCATGATCTATGCACATAAGCGTATAGCTCAGAGGTGGTATATAGCAGGTTCTGACCAGTTCTGGAGAACTGGTACTGGAAATTGTGATTAGTTTGGAGAACTGGTAAATACCACCTCTGATTGGCCCTGCCCCCATCTATTCTCTGCCTTCCGAGTCCCAGCTGATTGGGTGGAAATGGGGATTTTGCAGTAACCTTCCCCTGGAGTGGGGAGGGAATGGAGATTTTACAGTATCCTTCCCCTGGAGTAGTGGTGGGTTGCCCCCGGTTCGGACCGGTTCTATAGAACTGGTAGTAAATGGCACTTACTCCCTTCGAGATTAGCAAAAATGTACCCTAAAATGAGTCCCATATGTTAGAAATGTAAAATGAAAAAGGGAACATACTACCATATGTGGTGGTCCTGTCCTTAAATATTGGCTAAAAATTAAAGATTGGCTACAGGAAATTACTAATGAACAATTAGACTTAGAATCGGAACTCTTCCTATTGGGAATCTTCAAAAAAAAAAATGTGAAGGGCACAAAATATCTAGTACTACACATATTAACCGCTGCCAGGATTGCCTATGCTCAATCTTGGAAACAGCCATGCACACCCACAGAGAAACTGGTCATACAAAAGGGCATGAATTGCACAAAAATGGACAAATTAACACTGAGTCTAAAAGATAAAGAGGCATCGATATTTGACAATGTGTGGGAACAGTGGTATAACTGTATAGAACGGAGATAGATTAAAGATAGATAGTTATTAAGTATAAGTAATAGATAAAATAAGAATGTAAATACGCACAATTTAATTTTTGTAAATAATGCATGAATTATCGTCACAAGAAAAACACCACAAATAGCTGTTGTTGAGTGAAATAATTTTTTATGTTTTTAATGTAATGAAAGTTTAATAAAGTGTATTAAAAAAAAAGAACTGGTACTAAAACTGGTGGGAGGCTCTGCCCACCGACCCCGACATCAATGAAGTTGATCTTCGCATGCGCAGAAGAGTGTGCACGCGCGCGAGTCTAACAAGCGCACACATGGGGGCACAATGCAAACCAGTGGTAAAGTTAAGTAGAACCCACCCCTGCCCTGGAGTAGGGTAGGAATGGAGATTTTACAGTTTTCTTCCCCTGCCACACCTACCAAGCCATGCCCACAGAAGTGGTAGTAAAAAATTTTGAATCTCACCACTGGTACAGCTCAGAAGAAATATTGCTAAGGTTGAAGAAATATTGCTGAGTTCTCCCTATTGTCATTTCACATCTGCTGAGAAGTTTCTGTATTTTTATTGTTTCTAATCTTAACCCTAACCATTCAGCTTTCAAAGTGAAGGATTCATGCAGTTGAGAGCCATTTGTGGTTACTCATCATTTCTATGACAGTTGCCTCCCTCCCTTACTAATTGTAAATCCAATGAATTCTTTGTGATAGGTTTTCAGATAAATATTCAAAGTTAAGGCACTGTAATATTCCAGCTTCCCTACTTTGGGATTCAATGACTTTGAATAGATTTTGTAACAATAAAATATATCACAGAGGATTGTACTGTAAAAGTCATTCAGTAGTTATTTATCTGACATATTTATATGCCACTGTTACTATTTCTTTTGAATTCTGTTGAAATTAAACTTGCTGGAACCATAGACTAGTTTTAGAATTTGTAATATTACCCAGCTTTGCAAAACATTCGTGAATGAATTATGTGTCTTCTGTTACTGCTCACATATTCCCTCTAGAAATTTTTGCTTTGTGGATTTATTTGAAGAAATGATTAACAAACAATACATCATTGTGTGCAGTGGGGCAGAGAAGGTTGTTAAACCTTCTTTAACATTTCACACAATTCTTTCTCAAAATTATCAACTGGGAAATTGTTTTCCTTATCAGGACCTTTTTTTTCACTGATACCTACAGGTCAAGATGGGAGTGAAGGGAATTGTAATCCAATGGATCAAGAAGTCATTTAATGGAGAAAGGTTGTCCCTGGTTTATTTTTGTTACAATAAATGGAAATATTTGCAGTAGAAATTTGCCAACTGGTTACACTTAAGTTTCTGTAAAATAATATTTTTTAAAAAAACCACTTTAAAAGAAGGATCTCCATCTCCAACCTTGGCAACTTTAAGCCTGGAGGACTTCAACTCCCAGAATTCTGGGAGTTGAAGTCCGCCAGGCTTAAAATTGCCAAGGTTGGAGACCCCTGGTTTTAAAAGTGATTGAGATGTTTTTAGCATTTGGTGAGTGTCAATAATATAATCCTTAAGACTTGCTTTGGTGTTAAAGTAGGTTTCCTATCAGTTCCTCTCTTCTTATGCACTATGGTGCTGGAGGAAGAAGATATAACCTTTTCCTCTGATTTGTACTGCAATTTAGTCAATATGACCCCAAGATTAAACACTACTAATTTTGAGCAGAAGGACTGTCTTATCTGGAGATTAAAGGGCTGTTTCCCTTCACGGATTGTTATTTTATAGTGTATATTCCCAGAAGGGCTGTACATGATGAACAGCTCGTAACTGAGATCAGAATACAATTCACTGGAGAAGGAATTGGCAGCCCACTGCAACATTCTCCCAAGAAAACCCAAATGAACATTCATAAGTAAAACATAACTATCAACAAGATATTGGAAAATGAGTTCTGAGATTGAAAGTATCCTGTGAAGTAAAGGGGAAAAGCTGGGGGCAAATGGGAACAGCAGTGGTGCTTCATGTGGCTAGATTAAAGCAAAAAGGATGGTTTGACCCTGCATACTGACTGCAGGCAAAAGGAAAGTTGGATGCTGCAAAAATTTCATTGGTATGAGGAAAGTCAGAATCATAAATCAGGGCAAACTAGAAGTTGTCAGAGCAGAAGCATCAAGACTGAGCTTTCACATTCCGGGAATCAGTGAATGGAAATGTACTGGAGCATGTCACTTCAGATCAGAGGAGTATCAGATCTACTGTTGTCAGGAAAATCAGAGAAGAAATGGAGGAGTTATTATTAAATAGCATCGTAATCAGGGCACAGATACAATCTCAAAAAGATAGAATGATCTCAATTCAAATCCAAGGCAAACCAATCTATATTATAGTGATTCAAATCTATGCTCCTAATACAGATGCAGAGGAAGCATAAGTTGAACAATTCTATGAAGATCTGCAATAACTGGATGACAACCCCGCTCCCCTCACCCTGAAGATGCCATACTAATTTTGGACACTGGTATGCTAAAGATAGGAACAAAGCAACATGTGGAATAACAGGAAAATTTGGCCCCCATGTGCAAAATAAAGCAGGAAACAGATTCATGGAACATTGCCAAGAAAACCCAATATTTGTGGCAAATACTTGGACAACATTGGTTGGACAATATCAAAATCAAGTTGGCCTGAAAACAAATTGAGACGCTCCTCAAAGAAAGACAGAACAGGTTCTGGTTCCAGCTGCAGCTTAGATAATAAACACCTTGTAATATTTATGATTTCAAAAACACCATTACAAAGAAATAGTTACTGATGGACAATCCTGATACTCACTGGGCCACAAAAATATGGAAAGCCACTGAATGATTGAATCAAAAACAAAAAGGCTGCTTACAGGAATAAGGTCCCTGAACCAATTTTACTTTTTTTAAAAAAGTTGGGGGAGGATAAATTGAACTCCCCAGGAGATGTCAAATAACCTGCTGTTGTTTCTTCTGGTAGTAAAATGTAAGAACAAAGTGAGGAGTGCCCATTGTTTATTTTGGCTTCCTTGAAATTAAGTCTTCCAAGGACACTACACAGTTCCTCAATTGGCAACCATTACAGAATAAACAAACATTGCAAAAGAAGCTGGTCATAAGTTGGTTGAGAAGAACAATTTGTCTACAAACTTTTCAGCACAGTGAACTTTTGTTGCCAAACTTCTTGTACAGGTGGGGAAGTCATAATGCCAATCTGTTATATAACTTCATACAAAAACTCATTTAATATATTACTCAAATGTACTTGTTCTGATTTGGGATTGTCCTGATTGTTCTTCTCTAAGTACTTCCTTATCTTTTGTTGTGTTTTATCCCAACAACTCTGCAGCTATAACTTGGGGGGTTTTAGCTTTGTTTTATCAGAATATATATGATGGGGGGGAAAGGTTTCTTATACTTCTAGAACTATCTTTTTACTTTTTTAAAAAAAAGTTAATTAATTAACAAATACTTCTATTATTTTCTTTATCTCAAAACATGGCTCTGGGCACCACAAACATGTTCTTAGACAATAAAAATGTTTGGTTGCAAGCCAGCGTGTAGTCAGGAAACGTGATTCTCTCCATTGAAAACATGAGATGATAGATAGATGATAGCTAGCTAGCTAGACAGACAGACAGACAGACAGACAGACAGACAGATGATAGAGATGTGATAGATTTTCTAGGAACAGCGTAACCACTTTCCCCCTCTTTATTTAATTGTTTGGATAATCTTCAGTTTAGTTAATTATTATTTCTTCTTCCAAAGCATTATTTGTTAGTTCACCTGAATTCTCTCTGAGACCTTTTTAATAATTGTTCAGTAATATTGATATTAATAACCAGATATTAATGGCCATTGGTTGCCTTCTGTTTTACTAAAGAGGCTGAGACACAGTTCCTTACATTCTTTATGCTCAGCACAGATAGGTTATTTTAGAGAAAGCCCCAAAAGTCAAAATGGCACCCACACGGAAGTCTCACAAATAAGCAATACTTTAATGGTACGAAAACTTATGACTAGGGTGAGTTCCCCATCAAACAAAAACTTGATAAGTGCTAGGAACACTCACTGGTCAGGAAATATGGATGGACTACTGTGGGAGGAGAGCAGAGTGCTTGGAATCCCAAGCTAGAAGTCCTTCACACTGTAATATTTCGAAACCATCCCAATTGTAACATCTGTTTCCCATCATTTTGATTGCAGAGGACAATGGACTTCAAGGTGACTCCAGTTCTGGCTTTTGTGCATCAAGAATGAAAGGAAACTTACAGAACTCCTGTTTTAAGATTTCTGAAGAATGGATGGAGAGCCTTTTACTTCCAATTTCTTTTCCTCTGGAAACTTCCCTTCTGAAATTGGCATTACCTTGGAACAGAAGACTACCTTTGCCTTTGTGCTTTTATTGTTTATTTTCCTTGGTGTTCTCATTGTCCGATGTTTTCGAATCCTCTTAGACCCTTACAGGACTATGCCAACTGCCACCTGGACAGATGGGTTGGAGGGGCTAGAAAAAGGACAATTTGATTATGTTTTAGCTTAGAGCCAGAAATGTAGCTACTTAGAAACATTTCTTGTTCTCACACAGGTAAAATAAGCTAAAATTGGATGAATAGTTGGGAAACATGGTGAGCTTTTGATGAAAAAAATCTCTGGTTTTATCATGGCTAGATATTGCCTAGCTGGAAAAGGATGACGGACATAATTTCTGGTTTGTTTTTGTGTCAAACTAATTGATTTGTAAGAACTTCAATTCATATCAGTGCCATGTAAGACTTCAATCCTGTTCACAAAGTAAGCGACTTATCTGGTGGCATGATTTATTTTGAGACGAATGCTGATCTAACCTGAAATCTATCTAGTGGCAGATTTAAGAATCTAGTCAACCTTGCCTGATCATACAAATGAAGCAGGGTTAGCTTCCATGACTCCATGGAAGTCCAAGATCCATTGATAGACTGGATAATTGGGGGGGGGGGGACATATCCCAGAAGAAGCCAAAGTTAACTACAGATAGTCCTTGAGTTATGACCACAATTGACCCCAAAATTTATGTTGCTAAGTGAAAAGTTTGTTAAGTGAGTTTGCCCCATTTTACAACTTTTCTTGCCACAGTTGTTAAGTGAATCATTGCATTTGTTAAGTTAGTAACATGGTTGTTAAGTGAATCTGCTTCCCCATTGACTTTGCTTGTCAGAAGGTTGAAAAAGGTGATCGCATGACCCTGGGACATTGCAACCGTCATAAATATGAACCAGTTGCCAAACATCTGAATTTAGATCATGTGATCATGGGAATGCTGCAATGATGGTAAGAGTGAAAAGCAGTCATAAGTCACTTTTTCCAGTGCCGTTGTAACTTTGAACGGTTACTAAATGAATTGTTGTAAGTTGAGGACTACCTGTACTTTTGTAACAGTGCCAAGAGAACTGAGAGAATCAGCAGAAGTCAGCTTCAGAGTCTATGAAGGTTTTGATTCATCTTCTCACCTTCAGAGCTGCTTCCTTACTTCTTCAGGAAGGATAAAAATAAGCAGCAGAAAAGAGCCATAGGAGTATTATGAGGCTCCAAGGGATAGCAGAAAGCACCAGCAGGAGGTAGGCCTGGGCTAGGCATGCGCCTGTTTCTGGCAAGCTTTGGTGTCAGCCTTGGCAATCCTTTCAGCTTGATGGAACAACAATGCATCACCTGTTTTGCAACAAAAGGCTCACTTTGAAAGCTGCAGGTAAACAGATGCAAATATGGCATAAGCTTACAGTAAGCTGAAATTTATCTACCCACACTTGGAAGCTGCAGGTAATCAGATGCAAATACGACATAATCTACGCACACTTGACATGAAGCCAAGTTTTATTTTATGCTCCCTGGTTACCAAAAGGAATTGGTCTCAGCTCCTTTTTATATAAACTTTTTGTACAGCTGCTCTTAAATAAATGGTCACATTGCCTGCATCTGTTCCAACTCTTTGTGCTGTACTAACAGAAGATGTTGCTTGCACATAGTAATTTGTGTAAATAATTATTGTTTTATGACCTATTTATATTAAGGGTCACGTCAAGCCATCATGTGAAGTTAAA
Organism: Arizona elegans; assembly: GCA_022577455.1. Taxonomy (NCBI): domain Eukaryota; kingdom Metazoa; phylum Chordata; class Lepidosauria; order Squamata; family Colubridae; genus Arizona; species Arizona elegans. The sequence goes on along the minus strand of JAKOOJ010000008.1, from coordinate 41,006,507 downwards.
CATTTTCTCTCCTTTTCCTGTTCTTTTCTTGTTATATAAAGATTTTTGTGTGTAAACGAAACAAACAATGGAACATGCTTTGATTTCTACTACAAACATGTTAGTCATTAAAAGTCTAGACTCCTACTTTGCTTAGGCATTCAGAAATTTTTGGAGATGGGATGGAGATGGAGTCTGATTCTAAAGCAAGGAAACCTACCAGTGGTGGGCTCCAAGCAATTTAACAACCAGTTCATCCTAAAGACCAAGTGGGTGCGGTTGGGCGGGTGTCATGTGACTGAGTGGGCATGGCCAACTTGATGTCACTCACAGCAAGGTGGGGCAGTGTAGGCAGGGTGAAGTGGCAGTGGCCAGAGCTTTAGACTTACATTTGTGCAGCAACAGCAATGGTGATTCTCTGACACCTCATCTCTTGCTGGGTCTCACTGCCTGACAGTCAGGATTTTTAAAAAAGTTTTTTCAGTAGCAAACAGTGGACGGCTACTTCTGGCTTTTGTTGGTGCAGCTGGGCACACGACCCTGCCCCGAGCACTGGCCTGCAGCCGCCGGTGGTCTTTTTCAGCATGAGAAGCCTGCAGCTGCACCTTTTTGCTGGCGCAAAGGGCCTGCAGCAGCTGCCTCTTTGCCAGTCAGAACCGAGCTGGGAGCGGTGGCTGGAGGATTCTCACACCACCAAAGTGATGTCAACTGCAGGATTCTTGGTGGGGGTGCATGGTGAGACTCAGCCACCTTTTGGGCCCTGCTCTGGGCTGCTGCCTGCTTGACCTCCTCGGGTACTGCATCCAGTCAGCGACAAGGGGGATATGCCGCTTCCAGGCCAGTCTGGCTGGAGGATGGGTGACCAGGAGGCCTTCAGGGGAGGCATTTTCTCTCAGGTCTCGCACCTGAAAGGCCCCGTGGAAGCCGAAGCTGGGCCTAAAAGGCAGCCTCACCTCACTGTGTGTCTCCCCACCACCAAGGCAGTCCTTCGGATGAGTGCAGCAAGCCCAGAACGGATCTTCGTTCCTCGCCATCAGCCTTACCTTCTAGCCCATGGGGCTCACATCGTTCTCACACTGGCAGCCTGGCATGCGGGAGGAGGCCTGGGGAAGGCCAGAGCCAGGGACTGGCGTATCCCCCAACCTGAGGCAAAGGGCGAGCGGGTGGCATGCAGGTGGAAGGATAGTGAGAGCCAGGCCCGAAAGGCAGCCAAGCCTCGCTGTGTCCACCACGAGGTGGCCTTTCGGCTGAGAACCTTACCTTCGTGGGCAGCAGAGCAGCTGAGGTGATAAGCAGAGCAGATGATGTGCGGAGATCAGCTGGGCCACATGGTCTGGGTGAGTGAGCAAAGGAGCCAGAGAGTATCTGGGCATGGGCATGACTCTAGCCACCTGCCAAGATGGGCGAGGCAAGATAGGATGGGGTGGGGTGGGGTGGGTGGGGTAAGCAAGTGGTGGGATTTGCCTGCTTGCCACACTGCGCAGAATCTGAACAACCGGTACGCCCGAATCGGTGTGAACTAGCGGCAGCCCACCTCTGAAACCTACCCATGATTAGAAATCCAGCTGTTGGGGTCTATGATTACAAAATTCATATCTGGTGTACAGTACTATTTTGGGAGCATAAAAAATAATAGCAATCAGTTGCAAGTGAAATGGTCATTATTTTGGGAAAACCTGATAGAATTCAGCACTGATATTTGTATTTGCCTCCCAATCATACCGTCAATCTTTCAGAACAAGAATAATACTCATTTCATATGCTGTAACAACTTTTGTTTGTTTTCAGAAAAGGGTACTGTACATAACTGTTGATTGGGAGCTGCCCAGAGTTCTTTACAAGGTGAGCGGCTATATAAATGATTTTAATAGCTATATAAATAAAATAAATACATAACCATCCAGAGCTTATTCTAAAAGGGCCTGACACAATAGCCCCAGGCAAACTCTATGATGGGGTTAGGAAACAGTGCCTGGAACTTCACTGAGCCTATGAGAGTTACCCTTGATGGTGTTCTTGACTCACCAGAATATAATTCTTTAGATTGTGTTAAATAAAAATACAGACATGGATACATATAGAGCAAGGGTGTCAAACTCGTGGGCCGTGGGCCGGATGCACACTGGCCACGCCCACCCCCATTTTAGTGAAGGGGAGAAAAGTTATGATACACCACATGATGACAACGTGACGATGTGAGTTTGACACCCCTGATATAGAGAATATATAGAAAAAAAAGAGGAGCTGACATCTGTAAAGCAAGTGCCATTCTTTGTCTACAAGAATACCCTCTGTGTTTTCTATTTCTCTTAGAAAATATAAATGGTGGGTATCTACAGACCAATGCTTTCTTTGACCATACTATATGCCTCACTTGTTCAGAAAAGAAAGACATTCTGTGATCTTAAAAGGAACACCTTTGCTAATTCGGTTTCTGGTAAATGAGTGCTTTACAATTGGCCATCTCCAAATAAGACTAAGCCTCACACCCGTTCTGGCAACCAGTGAAGGTGTCCGGGACAACCTTCAAAAGTCCAGATCTATTCCTTGACTCAAAAAATGCTGCCTATGTCTGTCCTTCCATACCAACTGCATAGCCAATGTTCACCGTTGTTTAATTTTGATAGATGGCACTTTTGCATTAGCTGGTCTGAGGACACTGCCAATCTTTTTGGAGTCATGCGTCCCTTGGGAATTTTTTGCACTCAGGAATGTTTAATGATTCAGATGAGTTACACGTTCCACAGTGCAGTGATGCCAGCCTTGTCATCTCGTGTCCTGGACTATTTATCCTTCCAAGAGATATGTAATAGGAATCCCAGCCTTCCATCTGAATCTATTTGTTATTAGTAGGTTTTAACAGCTCATTATGTTGGCTTTATATCTTTCTTCTAACTACTTCAGTCCACATCAAGAATAAACACTGTAGAGAATGCCAAGCAGCCGAATTTAATAAAAAATTAAGTAAGGGTAGAAAGGACTGGTCTAACTCTTGCTGTCTTCATCCCTGTTCTTTGCAGCACAGATAGAATTATTAAAGGCTGACAATGTCAACAAGAGATCAGAGTTATTTACAACTGGACATAACAAAGCCACAAAAGGCTTGGTTTTTTTGCTTTCAGAAATATGGCAAACAGAAAAATTATCTTGTATTGCTTTGTTTTCAAATCAGGTCTCATCCAATTTGATCCATGATAATTCATTTTGATGTTTTTTTTTTCCCAAAAGAAGAGAATTTCAGATAAATTCTTTGGGTAAAATTGGATATTCTCCAATTTAGTTAAGAGACGGTCTGGAGGCATGGGTGAAAATTCTCTCTTTTGTTGCACAATTATCTCTCTGAAGCCTTGCAGCTTCTGTATGTTACAATTAAAACCCAAGAAAAGATACTATAAGGGAAATCTTCCTATTAATTTTCATCAGCAGTGGTGCTACCACTAATATTAATATTAATGGAAAATTGTGCCCTTGGGAAATGATTCGAGAATCTTCCTCGGAGAAATTTGGACAAATTATCTACTTAATATTTCCCTTATAAATTGTTTTCAGTGATGCTTAGTACCAAATAAATTTATTGTTGATGACAATAAATATGGTAATACAGGTAGTCCTCAACTTACAATCATAATGGAACCTGTCCATCATGGTTGAAAATCACCATAGCAATTAAATGAGGTGCCGACATGGTCATTTTACTTAATGACTCCAGTCTCTGCTTTCCCCATTTTGGTCACTAAGCTTTCAAGATGGTTCCACATGGCCTCCACTATACAGGGCATCCAAGGGGCAGATTGGCTAGATTTTCTTCTCAAATGTGATCTCCGGAGATTGCGCTGAAGAAGGAGAACTGGCTGCTCCATCCCTTAGCCTCCTGAAAGCAGGTACCATTTTGGAGCAACCACAATTCATTGCAATTGCTCCCAAAATAGCACCTGCTTTTGAGATGGCATCGTGTGGCTTCTGCTGCACAGAAAGGTCACATGGCACTTTGCTTCCCAATGATCTACCCAAAAAGGTAAGTAACCAGTCGGAGATGGGAGGTGGACAGGAAGATGTGGGACCCAGAGGACTGGGAAGCAGGCACAAGGCCTGCAGGGATCTAGCAGGAGAGGATGGAGTTAATAGTTGGTGGGGACACTGTTACATCTCTGCAGTTGGTTGTAAGGGTGGATGGATTGCTAAGCACACAAATTGTATTCACATGACTACAGGGGCCCTGCAGTGACTATAACTTCAGGCAAGGTCATAAGTTCCAAGTTTAGCACCATTGTAATTGCAGTTGCTGAATGGCCCTAAGTCAATGACTACCTGTAATTGTGCAAATGCAAATAACATACACATTTTGGGGTTATGTAAATAACCACTAAGGGACATGGTGGCTCAGTGGCTAAGACACTGAGCTTGTCGATCGAAAGGTCAGCAGTTCAGTGGTTCGAATCCCTAGTGCCGCGTAACGGGGTGAGCTCCCGTTACTTGTCCCAGCTTCTACCAACCTAGCAGTTCGAAAGCACATAAAAATGCAAGTATAAAAATAAGGATCACCTTTGGTGGGAAGGTAACAGCGTTCCGTGTGCCTTTGGCATTTAGTCATGCCGGCCACATGACCATGGAGATGTCTTCGGACACCGCTGGCTCTTTGGCTTTGAAACAGAGTTGAGCACCACCCCCTAGAGTTGGGAACGACTAGCACATATGTGCGAGGGGAACCTTTATCTTTACCTTTAAATAACCACTGATAACCAGTTTGGTGTAATGGTTAAGGCACTAAGCTAGAAATAAGGAGACTATGATTTCAGTCCCCCATTAGGCACAAAGCCAGCTGGGTGTCTTGGGCCAGTCACTCACTCTCTGCCCTAGAAAACGGGCAATGGAAAACCACTTCTGAAATCTTGCCAAGAAAACTGGAGGGACTTGTCCAGGCAGTTGCCAGGCATCAATATTGACTCAATGTCACACACATAGATACCTCCCCCCCACCACACACACACACAAGCATTATTATCTTTAGCAGTTTCAGGATTCTGGAGGGCACAGGAGTAAAAGGGTAACTGAACAGACGAACAGTCGAACAGACTTGCCTCTCAAAAGTTATGTACCATTGGATTTTTATAACTGGTTTTTAAACAAGGCATCCGATAAGCAATGACTGTCTGCACAGAAGATAGTTACTATGAGCGACTATACAAATTGAAAAGACAAATTGATATTTCTCTTTTCTACATGTTGCAAGAAGGATTGTGTGGCGCTTCACATTCAGTGCCTTCAATGTGCTTCAAGGACAAAGGTGGAATGATAGCTTCTTCCTGCAACTCTTTAAAGCCACTGTATCTGAGCGGGCTGTACCTTATGGCACATAAGCTCTTTCAAATATATGATTCTATGTACTACTTTCTATGTAGTAATCCTGTGTAGCAATCCTGTAGAGCACAGGATTGGAAATTGCCTACAATCGAACAATTCTGAATAGAGTCGTGTTCATTGACCTGTATATTAGAATCCCTCATATCTTCATGGATACCTACTGTAGCATACGTATTAAAACAGTAAACAGGGCTATTAAATCATCCCCCTACTTATGTGATAGTTAATTACTGAACGTATGCTTATTCGGACATTATGGAAATACAATGCAATTAAATGTTCTTCTCTAGTTTCCTGTTCCCTTGTGGCATATGCTGATGCCATCTTTCACAGATGAGTCAGTATCACACATTTCAAAGAAAAAGGAAGACTTTTGCCAAGCCCCAGAGCCTAATTTGGACTCCTAGCATTTTCCTTTCTAGAAGACACATGAACCGTAGGTGGCCAGGCTGTTTCTCACAGTACATCTAAAGGTTTGCAGATTGATATCACAGCTGAAATTTCTGTTACAATGTTCTTCAAGGAAATCCCCACCCCCCCCCCCACTCCTAATTTTTGTATCAGGTTGAAAAGCTTTCAACCAGGGAACAACAGAAAAACAAGGATCCCTTATGGCATAATAAAGATCAGCTGGCATCATGGGAGGATTCAAATAATCTATTCTTTGAGTGATACTGTTGCAATAGGTTTGGCACGATGGAAATGTTTGGCAGTTGTTATTTTCAGTATGGTAATCCTCAGATGTGGGAGTAAGATTCTTTTGATATCTCCTACTTGATTCATTAGGTAGCAAATCAATTGTCTGATTGCACCTTTAAAGGAGAATATTTGTAGCTCCTGGTTGAAATGAGGGGGTCCTTGGTGCTCTCTGAGCTTGGTTGTTTTCCTGCAGACGTTTCATTACCAAATTAGGTAACATCATCAGTGTTAAGTTTTGAGGCCTTTCTGTAGAATACTGTGTTCTGCAGTGGATAGAGGATGGCTGGACATGTTGATCACCCATTCAGGCTCTGGTGCCTCTTTGATTCTGGGGCTGAGTTTGAGGAGTTTGGTTTACATTTGGTGTCAGGTTTCGAGGTCGTCTCAAATAAATTGCATTTCAAACAAAGTCTTTGATAAAAATTCCTATTTATTGAGCACAACATTCTAAATCCAACTCCATTGTAGCCAACACTGACTTCCAGACCCAAAACCCTCCCTTTCCGTTCCCCACTCCCCTGCACTCATTGGCCATCTTCCAAGTCACTCTACCCCTAATCTACTGCTCCAGCTCAAAGGAATTTCCCCCCTCCCATCCCATCTTCTAGGGGATATTATCTCCAGGGAAAATAAAGAGGTGAAAAGTCAAACATCCCTTTCCAGATGCCTCTGCTTCTCCTTCTTATGTCAGCACTAGAGTAAATGCAGCTTGAAGTGCTGACATCTGTTTTTCCTTTTTTCCAGGAGTACTCATGATGGTGGTGGCCAGCCTCTCTATACACTCAAGAATTTCTTCTCAAAATTCTTTTCTTTTCAGTGGGATTACTTAACAATTTTTCTTTCTTAAACTGAATGATAATTGGCAGGAATAGATGCAATGGATTTTTCCTATGTGCCACTTTAGAAAAGAGATTTCTTTAAATTCCATTTAAAGAGATGGAATGTTTCATTAATATTAATAAACTCTGTCTTGGATCTAAGGGTTTTATCAATTTGAAAAAAAACTATTTTCAGTTCCAAATAGTTATAAAATTTGAGTCAGCTCTCTTGATAAATCCTTAACATTTTAAAAATAGCAGCCAGGATCTTTTTCTTTTCTCTTCTTTCAAAATGCAGTAAAAAAATGAATATTCCAGGAATGCCATTGTAACAGCTTGCTGGTTAAGCCAGTAGAATTATATGCTATTAATTCTTATTATTTTAAACTGTTGAAATTTAAGCTTATTTTCTTCATTTCCTTCTGTTTCCTTTGAATTATACTTGGACTAAGAATGCAGGATGAAATGCAGTTTTAACTGTGGAACTCACTGGGAGACTTTCAGTCAATCACAATCACTCAGTCAACTGACTGACTGACTGACTGACTGACTGACTGACTGACTGGCTAATAGATAAGTAAAGATTCTTGTTATTTTTGTTGTCATGGGGTGTTACAACAAATGAAACTTTCTCACCCTTTAGACTTATTTTGTTTTGTTGTCCTGCTATGATTAAATCTAAAAATATTTTTTAAGGGATTTCTGATCTCATAACCTCACAAAATTTAAATTTTGATTTGAAAGATTTCTATATATATAGAAAACAGAGCTGATGAGTATGGCAAAAACCAAGGAATTGGTGTAGACTTGTTCCTTGGAACCTTTCCTGATAAGGAGAAGAAAGGAGATTGTCCACATATGATTTGGACAGCAGCTCCTCACAAGGAGATTACATGGCCAGGAGTTTTCTGTTGGTTTCAGCACTGGGATTCAATGGGATTAGTCAATTTGCTTGCAACTACAATGCAGGCTTTTAATGGACACTAAGTTCACAAATCACACTTTTTAATCCTTTTAAAAATTGTTCAATAATTACTTTTAAGTTATTGGAAACTTGATCAACTTTTAAACAAGTTTGAAATCATCAAGTAATACTCTTCAATCCTGAATGAAAGAAAACTTTAATTGTAAGTTTAAAAATTTAAAGAATCTGAAAAAACCAGCAAAAATTAAATAAGATTTTGATCTTAAAAAGTTATAAATGGATTAAGGTGCCACATAAAATTGGAATATTGAAACTTTTACAATAATATTTTGCAATTAATTATAAAGTACAAAGAGCTTCTCATGAGAAATAAATATTATTTTGTTTTTTACAAAGCACAACATAGATAAGCAATTTCATGATTTCTAAAATTAGACACTAGAAGACCAAATATTTTAGGCAGAGAAAAGATATACAGGCATATAAGATGATGCAAAACATTATGACAATAAAAATACTGAAGGAGATTTTTGAAGTATGGAATCAGAAAGTGGTAGCCACAATATCAACAATGTCAGTAATGATATCTACTCCTGTGGATAGACTATGCCCATTGAAGAAATGAGAGCTGTGAAACAAATTTTATCTGTCAAGATCGAGGTGAACATGGATTTACAATTGACAGCCCAAGAGAATGACTTAGAAAAGGACAAACCAAGGAAATAACCTGGACAATTTTTTTCCTATAGAATATACAAAAAAAGCTTGACCAAAAAATAAATAAATAAAAGAAATCAAATCCTACAACATTTGGATGTATTAAAAATTAAGACTTTTAGAAGTAAAAGGAAAGAATATAAGGTTGGTTTATTTGATAAAGGTTAAAACAAGATTTGTTGCTACTTCTGGCAACTCATTATGGACTTTCTGTTGACATCATGACTGAAAAGATGATGTTTCACAGAGTTGTTTATATGGTATGAAGAAATAAATGACATTTTATAGAGGGTGAGGAGTTACTAAATTTGTTAATACTTGTTGGGATGGGGGTTGAAACTCACTATTTGTTTTTTTCTTTATTATAATCTTACTTTCTTCCCTTTTTTTCTTTTTTTCCTTGCACGTTCGCCCCTTCTCTGTATTCTCTTTTCTTTCTTTAAATTTAGTTTGTAGTGGATTTTACTATTATAATCAACATTCTTAATGAAGTTCAGGTTGACAATTGATCTCCTGGAATTCTTTCTATTAACTGCATGAGTGCGTTAAAATAAAAACACACTGCAGAGAATTAAAATATACACAGAAATAAACTAATCTAGAGGATAAATGATTATGGTTTTCTTTTTAAAAAATCATACATGAATCTAGTCTGGCATTTCATTTCTCTAGCACATAAAATAACTATTTTTTAATAGGTCTGTGATAGATTTCTGGTAAATTTGTCTCTTTCTCTCTCTTCCTATGTTCATTAAAAAAGTGTGAAAACATGTTTTTGTGCTGAGTTATGGTATCTGAGCCAACAGTGGCATTCAAATTTTGGAGGAAGCCCAGAGGTGGAACCCTTCTGCACCAATCAGTGCCTTCTGCCCTTCAACTCCCACTGGCAGTTGGAAACTGTACAGACAGATGAGTCCACTCATAGATGGCCAAACTTTAAAATGATGCTTCACCAAGAAAACTTTAATTGCAATCCTTGTCCATAACCCCAGTGTTCCTGATCTCTGATTTCTTATGTGTTTAGTTTAGTTTATCTGAGAATATTTTTTATATGAAAGCAACATCATTCTTTAACTTTTCAGAACTTTTTCCTAAAAATGTTAATCCATTGCAAAGTACACCTTATTTCTTCGAATGCCAGAGTATGATCAGGATGAAATCAAGCTTCTCTTTGATTGGTAGAACTTCTTCCATTAATGGAAATGAAAGAATTTACTTCCCTCCTTCCCCTCGTATCCCCGTGACTTCCAAATGTGATCTCTAGAGATCAGTAACTACTACACAAGAGTTTTCTACAAAGAATGTCAACAAAACCACTTCTAATTGAAATTACATGACATCAATCATTGAAATTCTAAAAGCTATAAATTGAATGTTGGGATTAAGTGGCAATTAGAAATTTTTAGCAGTCTCTTGATATTCAGCTAATTCTTGAGCGGTAAATGGACTCTAGAATGTTTAGTTCAGGATCACAAAGATGTGCCCGAAACAGGCTGATTACTAGAATAATCTAGGGATTATAGCAATAGGGATCTATTGTGTTTGTTTACCTAATAAAGATTCCTCTGGTCATTTCAAAGCTTCTTTTTTTCTACAGCTGGCAGCAAGCAGCAAAAGTGCAGATATGTTTTTCCAAAACTTGTTTTGTGAATAATCAATATCCACATTATGATGAGGACATTAGTCCATAGGCTGACATAGGCATGGTGGAGATTAGGAAACTATGTGTCAGAAAATAACACCATTCTCTAATAAGAAAGCTATTTTCCTACTTACACTGGATTCTATTTCCAGCAATCCAGATTGTCCTATGATTGCATTAAAAAATAATAATTAGCATTCTGGATCCCTTTAAAAATGTCTGCATTAATATACCATAGTTTTGTTACAGAAACATATTGACTTGATAGATTTCAACATAATTTGGCTCTCAGTATTTAGGATTTAATATCAGTCTCAGGTTTAATTTAGCTAACCTAAAAAAAGCTAAGCAGGTTTTGATTTGGCTGGTACTTGGACAGGATACCATCAGTTATTTAGACCAGCAGCCCCCAATCTTTTGAGCATCAGGAACCAGTTCTGTGGAGAGAGGTTTTTCCGTGGACTGGAGGGAGTGTGGTTTCACATGCTGTTTGCATCATGTGGATGGGGCTTCACTTATTAGTGTGGCCTTGTTTCTGGCAGTGGCCCAGTGCCAGTCCATGGACTGGGAGTTGGGGACCCCTGATTTAGACCAATGGAAAAGTTTAAAAAAAAACATGCTGGAAAAAGCAATCACACCATTTTATTACCAATATAGCTGCCTGGAAGGCACTAGAAATCAAGTTCAATGTGTGAGAGAGTTGACTATATTTTATCCAAGCTAGCAGAATTACTTCATTTGGTTTAATCTGTTCAGCAATGTCCAGAAAACTTTTTCTTGATTAATGTTTTTTAAGCTGGTTTATTAAACACCACTTCCAATTTAGCAGACAACATTTTAAAAATAGCTGTAGCTATTTAAAAAGAACTACAAAGATTCAGGTCTAGATTTCTGAGCTTTTAAAAATTAGAATATGAATAGGCAACCTATACAAAGCAGTCTTTATTCTGGGCTAGGAAAGCTATATCGTAAAAAATAGTTTAAGAATGTGCTTGCACAACAGCTAATCAAGGGTGAGTTAAATAAAAACATACTGAATTAGCAAAACTGCCTACAATATACTGATAATGAGCCCAGTCAGTCACGGCTCAGTTGCCAATGGTCTTCTTAGCAGACCACTTCGCCTCTGAAGATGCCAGCCACAGTTGCCAGCAAAACATCAAGAAATCTGTTCTCTACACAATGGTTACCAAACCCAAAGCCCAACACTACCAAGCAATTGCCTAGATCTACACAGTACACTAAATTCACCGTGGCTGGATGTGTACCCATACATCATACAGCCATAAACTAACACACAATATTTAAGATTGACACATTTTGTGAATTTAGTCAGTGAGGTTAGTTCAGAGTTCTTAGCTCTGTTGGGTAAAGTAGTATTCACAGATGTTTTCACCCCTTCCCACATTTTAACACATGAACCAGAAACTGCAAAAAAAAAAAAAGTACATTTAGTTTTCTTATAATACATAATATAGTCTTTAGAGGATACAACTATATAACACACCTACCCAATGTTTATGGTAACCAGGACAGAGGCTTCTATTGGTAGCCTAACTCTTTATAATGGCCCTAGCAGATACTTCCTCCCATCTTAAAACAAGCACATGGTTTCTGCTTCCAGTTCTGGTTTAACTTCAAAGAATTTTCCCCACTAGCAGCTGGGGAAGCTGAGCCCAATGCAATGGAGATGCTGCGACAAGAAGAATCCCAGTCTGAGCTGCTCCTGAGTATCCCTTTGAAGTTTGGAAGGAGAGATAACAGCTATTTCATTCCTTAGTCAACATCTGGAGCTCTGGGTGAGACATTCCTGTAAACCATGATTCTGTTCAGTTTTATCAGTTTTATCATGTTGATCAATTGTTGTTAATCAAGATAATAATTTTGGAGGTACAGAGTTACCAGATCTGGGCTAGAAAAATCTGTATGGCCACTTCAGGGTGTGGGAAGCCTTTGACAAAATGGGCTCCCTAAAGTGCTCTTAGAGGAACAAAAAAATATGCCTGTTTTCTCTCACAATAGGTTCTTATGAATCTCAAGTATTTTCAATCCCACTGATTGAATTTCTCACCTATCACTTGCTAAATAGAAAGAAGAGACAATTACCATATTTTTCAGAGTATAAGATGCACCTTGATTTTTGGGGAGGAAAATAAGAAAAAAGCTGATTGGCGGGTGGATCCGCCTCCTGGAATACCCCCAATCAGCTGTTCCCAGAGGTGAATTTTAGCAACAGATTCGTTGGTTGTGAGCTCTGTGCCTTGCTTTTTTTTCTGCCTCTGAAAGCCTCTGAAACAGAGCTCCAGAAAAAAAGCCTCTGAAACTTCATTTCAGAGGCTTTTTTTTCTGAAGCTCTATTTCTGAGGCTTTTTTCAGCCTCTAAAACCTCTATTTGAGAGGCTAGGCTGGGCTACATTCGGAGTATAAGACACACCCAAATTTTCACCCTCTTTTTTGGGGGGAAAAGGTGTGTCTTATACTCCAAAAAATACGGTATATTGCTAGCCACGAGGCTGTTAAAGAAGACTAGCAGAAGCCCAATCACACCCTCCCCGCCCTCCATTCAACCCTAATATACCATCACAAACATACCGTAGGTTTAATATTCAAGGATTCAAATGCAGACTTTTAAAACCTCAGTTCTTTTGTATGGATGGATGAATCTAGCCATTTGGAAAGAAATCATATTTGCTAAGATTGTGAACTTTAAAAACAACAATACCTTATTCCTGTGTTTTGAATAACTATCTGATGGCCTATAAGTTAACACATGAAAATCTTTTTTGTGTGTGTGTAAAGAATAGCATGGTGATAAATACGGTGAAGAGCATTCTTTTCCTAAATATTGGTGCCTCAAAATGTTTGAGGCATTTGCGGTTTCCAAATATGTATAATCTAATTACGTACAATGTTCAGTGCCTCCAATTGTCCAGCACTTCCTACATGAATGGAAGGCTTATTTCCCCAGTGACTTCATGCTGTGAGAGGAACACAAATGGATTTACTGTTAAAAACAGCATGCAAAATAAATAAGTAAATAAATAAAAGAGAAAAGAAAGGAGGTTTCATAGAAGTCAAAAGGGGGGAAACAATAAAACTAAGAGGAAACATTCAATTATGGTTAAGCAATGAAAAAAAAAACCATTAAAATGATCCCCTTTTATCTAAAAGATGAAGAATGTGATGCATTTCATTCATAACTGCCTGCCACCACATAATAAATACTATCAGTACTTCTGGCACACAAATGTTAAGAACCCTTTAATTGCTTTTTCATCAATTTAATGAAATACATATTCTCTGCTTTCTGCTTCCCCAATATAAAACAAAGCATACACTTCATCTAGTCTCCCTGGACAGTTAAATCTAATTTGCAAACTTATGTTGAAACAGAGGTAGAATTTAGATCAAATCCGTATGAATTCAGATTACAGAAATTTGGTGAAAATTATGTTTAGGGTTAGCCTTATTAAATGTTTTCAGCAGAATTATCAGCCATTTCCTGAGCAATAAAAGCAATAAAACATTGCAAAGGGATTTTTCTCTCCCCTCTTCAATATAATAAACTTTTATAGCCAATGTTTAAATTTTATTTCCTCTTTCAGTAAGATACACTGCATCTTGGTTCCTCATTTATAGTAGTGCTTTGTTTTCAGGCATTTGTCAGACATGGTGAGCTTTGAGTTCTCTTTACTTACAGTACATCGAACTGCAGGTAACTCACAATTTAGGACCACAATTGAGCCCAAAATTTCCATGGCTCAGCAAAATAGTTGTTAAATGAGTTTTGCCCCATTTTAGGACCTTGCTTGCCACAGCTGTTAAGTGAATTGCTGCAGTTGTTAAACTAGTAACACAGTTGCTAAGTGAATGTGGCTTCCCCATTGATTTTGCTGGTCAGAAGTTCACAGAAAGGGATCACATGACCCTAGGACATTGCAACCATCATAAATACATGCCAGTTGTCTGAATTTTGATCACGTGACCACAAGGATGCTGCAAAGTGGGAAAAAACTGTCATAAGTCACTTATTTTAGTGCTGTTATAACTTTGAATGCTCATTAAATGAATGGTTGAAAGTCGAGGCTACCTGTGTAGTCTCTGGCAGCCACTTTTTTAAAAATGATGTCCTCACCACTTGGTCCAGAGCCCATGCCTGAGGCTGTCTTAAATCATTCTTAACAGTACCCATGTTTAGACTTTCCCTCTTATTCCAACACAGATTTCAAAATGTAGTTTGATACGTGTCACCAACCTCCTCCTAATGATCATTTTGGCATCTCCTAGCCACTTTAGGCTGGTGTGGGCATGGCCCTTCACCTGTAGTTCTTGGGTATTGTTCCATAGAACTATTTTGCTTTGGACATCAGCAGTCCTTCATACAGGTAGACCTCGATTTGCAATTGTAATGGAGCTAAGTGACCAGTCATAAATCAAGGATTACCTGTAATAGGCTGTCACCTTGCATCTTCTAAGTATCCTGAATAATCCCCAGCTCAGAGAATATGGATCAACCTGAACAGCAGTGACAGGGGATCTGCATAGTAAAGCAGGAGAAATAAAGTCTGTCTCTCCTCTGCTGTTTAACTCTTCCTGTCCCTTTTAGTTGTTGTTTGGGCTGCCCTGGACTTTGTGTTAAATGCTCTTCTGGAATAGTGCTAAACCTGTATTCAAAAAAAGCTCATTTGTCAGCTGATTTCTAAATGCATTCATACATTTGCGCAAAACCAGAGCAAGTTTTGACAGGTGCGTAGATCTAGCATTTACCATCACTCTATCTCCACCCCATAGCAATATCAATATAACTCTTCATAGGGCTTTACAGCAGAGTCAGCATGTTGCCTCCAATCATCTGGGTCCTTTTTTTACCACGTTAACAAGAATGGGTGGTATATATTTTCTCTCTAACTGGAGATATTTAGAGAGAAACAGTCAGAGGGATTCACTACTCCTTGTCCTTAATGTGCTTGCACACTAAATAAGGATAGCACTCTAACAGCTCATTGTGCCTATGGTAGAATAGGGATTGCCAGGAGGAATATGCCAGGAAATGTTATACTAGAATTGTTTTCTGCCATCTCAAAGATTCTACTTGCTACTTTATGTATTTTTCTATTCTATGCTTCAAAAAAGTTCTGTAACTGAACTAGAGAAAGAAGTGAAATCTCCCCGGCACAATCTGCTTCCAGAGCAGGAACTTGATTAGCTAAATAAAGGTTTGTCTGTGACATGGCTTTTTTTTGAGGATTGCATCTTTTATAGTAAGATGCAGAGAATACATTTACACATCGCATAGAATTGGTTTGTCACATTCCAGATTATGGATAAGAAAAAAGCATTTTACTCATAAACTATGTTTTTTTCCCCTTGGCTCACATGTTCCAATCTTGACTTCTCCTGTTACCTCTGCTTAGATTAATTAATAAATAAAATTCAGGCAGAGAATTCTAATAGTTTGAAAAACTAATAAATGATCTTAATATGTTGTTTCAATTGACAGGTTGGTCCATGACTATAAAAAGACCATGGGTGTTTATGCAGAGGAATAAGTATAATAAAAAAGGAGATATAATTCTATTTTGTCTTGGGTTACTTTATCATTCATTCACCGGCCCCTATGCCAGGAATATTATACATACAATCTTTCATAATTTAGAAAAATCAGTGGTTAGAGTGAAGTAGAGATTTGGAGGCAGATTAAAGGCAGGGAAGAAAAGGATTCTCAGTCTGGTTTGAACATTTCTCAGAGATCACCTACAAGAGTCCTATCATCTGGATAACATTCACTTACTGGATTTGAGAATACGGACAGAGACCTTGGCTGAATTACTTATGAACTCAACCTTTGCTTTCATTGCTCATTAAAACTGAGATTTCATCCTGTGTCAGGAAGCTGTAAATACATTGTCCAGAGAAGGAGTGATTCTAGCCTCTTTAAAAGAAACCATAACTTAACCACTCATAAAAATAGCTAGAGATGTGGGCATTAATAACAATGGCCAAATTGTTAACACGTTGTTCTTGGAAAAGATAGTTGAGAAAGCGATGTTAAGACAACTCTAGTCCCTATTGAATTAAATGGATAAACTAGATTTATTTCAATCAAGTTTTAGGTGTTTCCAAATGATGCATTATAGAATTGATGTCTTGTCTTTGAAATTAGTTTTTGAACCCAAAACTCACAAATCTCTCTCAACAATACTGATGTCTTATAGGTGTGTTTCCTGAAAAAAAACAGTGCTTGTTTCTTTTGCATTTCTGCTTTGGAAATCCCTTGAATTCTTTTAAATCTTGCAGCTGTTTAACATTTGCAATACCTGAAAGAGGTCATCTGGAGATTTGACCTGAGCTTGGTGTAGAGATGACAACAGAGGAGATGAGACTGTAACTGTCCCCACCCATTGCTTTGGTTTGGCAATGGACAGATAGGGGTGATAAACTGAGGCTTAATCCAGATAAAAGACAGGTAAGGCTAGTCAGTTAGTCATATATATATTTCTATGGAATCTCATTCCCTTAAAGAGTTGGATTTGTAATCTAGGGGCACTTATTGATTCAACACTGTCATTAAAGTCTTTAATAAGCTTGAGGTTTAACTGCAACCTTATCTGGATAAAGATGGCTTGGCTGATGACACAATTACCCTATACTTTGATCATTCCATTTAAACAATAGAATATACTGACTTTTATAGATAATACAGATTTTCCCAAATAGGGCCAGAATAAGGTCATTCATTTATTGTCCATGTGTGTGTGTGTAATGCTAACTGCTAGTTCCAAAGGAAGTGTTGCTTTTAAATTTAGAGACCACTTCTTCCCATACCCTTCAGATCCTATTCAGAAGTCTCAACCCAAGAACTCATGTCAAAAAAAGTGCTCCCAATCACAACATAGGGCCTCTTTGCTCATAGAGCAAAATACTGATCATGGGACAGATCTTCTTCAAGGCAGGGTGCAGAAATGAGGAGTTATGCTGCCACATCTCCAGTCAAAAGCCAAAATATGCTCCATGGGCTGCTATGTTTCCATGAAAATCTTTTCTGCAGGAGGACAAAAGACAGCGAAGGCCACCTCCATCATAGCACTTAGAAGCAGCATATGGCCTTTTTCTTCTGAAGCCCCACAGAAGGGCATTCATTGAAACCTTGATCAAAACAAAGTTCCCCTTTGAGGCTTTGTACAGGAATAATCTCTAGGGCACATAGGGTGAAACTTCGGAATGGAAACAAATAGAGCACTCTGCCCAAAATAGGTAGAGCTGAGGAACCATTTCTTTTCTTTCTGCCTAGAAACCCAGCAGTTATCTTGCTACAAATACATACCAGAATTTCCATTCCTTAATGGAAGGGAAGTGTTTTTGCAAGCAGATATGAGAATATCTAAGAGCATAAGTCTGGCCTGAGTAATGATTAGTGAAGCAAGTTTTATAGCTCTGTAAAAAAAGATTTATTTAAGGAAATAAATGAGAGGTAAAGCTTGATGCCTATTAACCATAGCCTACCAGGAGGAGAGCCAAAGAGCAAGTATTCTATTCATGAGTCCCTGGAAAGAAGGCAGAAGGAATTATCTGACACCAGTTATCTCTTAGAGTAGAAGACAAGAGTCACAGATGAAGAGTCCTTCATGACACCAACTCAGGGTCCCAGGACAAAGAAACACTATTCTAATTAACCCAATGGTTGTAGTCTATATCCTTAGATATGTCTTGCTGTCTCAAATTGTTTCTTCTTCAAATATAATTGTTTTTAAAGTTTCCCATTTTTTATACCAGGGAATAGAATTGAGACATTCACTTTCTCACAGAGGTAAGCTCTCTATGGATAATAGACAGATGATCCACCCAACCCATTTTCACCCCACAAGGAGCACAGTCTGGAAACATGCATCCAAAGGAGCCTGGTGGTACAGTGGACTAAACTACTGTTAAAGTACTATTTAGCTGCCAGCTGACTGCAATTACTGCGAGTTCAATTCTCACCAGGCTCAAGGTTGACTCAGCCTTCCATCCTTCCGAGGTAGGTAAAATGAGGACCTGGTTTGTGGGGGCAATAAGCTGACTTTGCATAAAATAGAACACCGCTTGTGGGAGGGTATATACAAAAGTATGAAGGCTATTGCTTAAAAGCATTGTAAGCTGCCCTGAGTCTCCGGAGAAGGGCGGCATATAAATCAAACTAATAAATAAAAAATAAATAAATAAAATTAGCCATCCCAGCCAATAGGCGTGTCAAATTTTTCAACTTTCAAATTTCCAAACATTAGCGGGTGCTCAAAAGTTGTAACATGCCTTGGGGATTGTAAAGATATTTTGGTTTAGATGTGCTTGGTAAGTAACTATATAAATGTTATAACTTTTTAACTTTTTGTTTGTTTCCATACAAAGTTCCATTGCAATCCCCAAAGGGGGATAAAGTCACCACTACAATCTTTTCCTCCTACTTCACAAATATGAATGGAGAGGAGGGAGATCAGGTGGCATCACTTCCTATTCTCACTTATCCGTTTACGAGCTCCTGCTGTGCAATATCCTGGAAAACTGTGTAACAGTGAATGCAGTATTGTTGTATTTCTTTCTATTTAAGCTACAGGTGTGGTGGGAAATAAAGATGGAAAACAAATCATTGGCCTACAAACAACCCCCCCACCAACACACACACACACACACACACACACACACACACACACACACACACCAGCTGATGTATCAAGCAGAAAGGATATCAGGGCCACTTACTATCTTTTATTTTTCAGGAACTTTGTGTGTGCAGGGAGGGTCTTTTCGTATTTGAGGATACATTCAAAAATAATATGTTTTCTACTGTCAAAGTAATATACACTTAGAAGAATTCTTCCACTATGTGAAAGGCAAAGAATTTTTTTAAAAAACTCTCCAATATAATAACGTTCAAATATAGGAAAGTCTTGCAGAAGAAGGTGAATACTGCAAATGCTTTAAGTAGGTTTTTTAAAACCACCAGCTATCCTAGATGGTTCCTTCATGATAGCAGTGAAAGGCTTCTTGGAGAAGGGAAATGACAAAATTGTAATGCAAACTCTGCCATTTTTGAATTTACATTGTGATGTAACTCATAAGGAGTAACATAAGAGGCTCAGCTAGATTGTTAAATCATGGAGCATATTTCAGCTTGTTGCAAATATCCCAAACCATAGATTTGTGTGTTTCTAATGGAATTAAATTCTCGAGATGATGGGGTAGTAGTAGTAGAATTTGGCCAGAGAAGAGGCAGGCCCAGTTACAACTGTCTTTTTCATTAGCTTGGGCATAGGGCAAAGATTATATTTTAACCCAAATGTTAAACTGTCTGGCAAAAACGCCTATATTTTATTGAAAGAAACCCTCAAAAGCAAACACAGCAGGAGGCAAAATATCTCCAATTTCTCAAAACTCAAGAGGGAAGCATTCCCCTCTGCTGCACAGACACTAGATACCATATTAAACTGGTATCTAGAATCTTGAGAAAAGACAGTGAAATGGGGCGTGTAAGTAAACCAGTAACTATTGAATTTTGAGCCAGAAGTTTATTTTAATATTGTATACATTTATTAAGAAAATGTATATGTTGCCCAATTTACAGGTGGCTTAGAGAAATAAAAGTAAATTCCTTAAAAATGAAGTAATAACATTGGACCATGAAATTTAAGTGTCTCTGAACTTTAAATTTTCTTTCTTATAGTGTCACCTGCACTCTTCATTAAAAGATATTTCCCAAAGTATTCAAATTTTAATAGATTCTTTACATTAAGCCATGACTCCTTAATTATAAGGAAAGTTCAAGAAACATGGCAGAGAATAATTACCCCCCCCAAAAAGAGCTTCTCAATTCAATATTGCTGTAATTTCGCAGCAAAATAGCTAAATTGGGGTGGCATCAATTTGCAGTTTTTTGGAAACAGGGAAATGGTGAAAGGTGAAAATGGGGTTACTTTGCTTCTCAGGAGCCTATTGTTCCCATTTCTATCCTAGGCTCTTGGAATTGTGCAGCTGAAAATGGGGTGTTGTGGATTGCCATGATTTCTTTTCAGGTACAAGAAATCAAATAATGGTATAGAACAGTACACAATAGTACACAACATTGACTTTTTAAAAATATTTCATTTAAATTTTCTATATTATTTTAATGTAGCTGATTTTAAGGCATCAGTTAAATATTATGGAAAAAAGAATGTTTTAAATTCTTGGTGTAACTATTTTCTTTACTGAATGATTTTAATTTAATTGAGAATAAGAAACACGTTACAGACATAAATGTTTTTGGCCACTGGGTGTCACTGTTCTTCCTTGACAATCATTCTCTTACTCTAAGTAGGAAAAGACCATCAGGCGCATGGAAGGATCCTAGGCCAAAAATTATTCAGAAGCTGGTTCACGGGGAACTGTCCTTTTGATTTATGTCTAAAGTTGTTAGCAGAATGGTACATTTAGTGTTTTTCTCCAGTATTTAGTGTCATTGTGTGATGCAACTACAACATCAGGGTAACATCTGAATTCCTCAGCATACGAAACAGTGAAGTCTGATATGATTTTTCCTAAACTCAGGGCAGCTGCCTTACATCAACAATTCTTTCCAAACAATAATGCTTATACCTAGTGGTTTAGCTTTGCTTTTATCTTCTAGCATCCTTGCCTCCCAATTTGGTTCATCCATTTCAGGTCTCACTTGAAGTTGCAACCCCTCCAATACTCCCTAGTATTGACTTCAATGGCTGATACATAATGCTAAGCATGGCCTGTTTTACACATAATGCTAAGTGATATACCACGGTGAATACACTTTTGTTTTGTTTTGTTTTGTTTTGTTTTGTTTTGTTTTGTTTTGTTTGGTTTGGTTTGGTTTGGTTTGGTTTGGTTTGGTTTGGTTTGGTTTGGTTTGGTTTGGTTTGGTTTGGTTTGGTTTGGTTTGTTTGCACATCGCAAAAAAACAAAAATAAACCACATTATGGTTTAGTACAATAAATAAGCCAAATATATCTGACTGGGCTTGTGCTTAATTGTGTAGAAATGTAACATAGTTTTTACCAGGGGTGGGCTGCTGGGGTTTGTAGGGGTTTGGGAGAACCTCTATCTAAGATTCGTAGCAGTTCAGAGAACCCCCAAATCCCACTCCTGGATGGCCCCACCCAGCCTGCCCCTCCTAGGAGTCCCCACACGGCCCGTTTTGGATGCAGGTAAGTGCAGGGCATGCGTGGAGACTTGGGCCATTTTCGCCCTCCCTGAAGCTTGAGGAAACCCTCCAGAGCCTGGGGAGGGCAAAAACGCCCCCTGCCGTGGTGCAGGAGGCTGACTAGACCACTCCCACCATGGCCACGCCTACCCAGCAACTGGGCAGAGAACCCCTTGCTAAAATTTTTGAAGCCCACCCCTGGTTTTTACTCTACAATTTTATTAAACCTAAATACATACCTGTTTCCCTTAGGAATGTTTTTCTATCTGTGTTTCGTAACTCTCGAATGCCATTCCAGTGCCATTGTGAGTCGTTCTGTAAGTGAGATGGTCTCTAAATTTTGCATCTAAAATATGCTTTTAAAAATATGAGACACACTACAGTACCAGGGCAATACATTTGCAGGCAATCTCTGTACCTCTGCATGGAATTTTTTCAGAATACTATTTGTGACAGTATATCATATTGTAAGCCTTTCATGCTGAGGAGTGGTTCCTGTAATGAGGTGTGATGAGCCTCCCACTAATCACATGATGCTGTAATGAGGCTTGCAATGATGAGCAATTTGATGAGTATATTCCAACGCCATATCAGAAATGGCAACATATCACTGCTTTGTGACTGAAGGGACAATCTGTGCTCACGTTCTGCTTCCTAGTCCCTCATTTCCCCTCCTAGCAGCCTGCCTGAATGATTAGGAAAAGAATTTATTGTGCAGCATTAAATATTCAGATGCCCATGTAAGTTTGCCAACAGGGACTGCTGGGTGTATTTTAATATATTTGTTGATATTTTTAACGGGTTTGTGTCCTCCTTTTAAAATACCACTGCATTTTTAATGCAAAACATAGTAAAATATTCACAAATATATGCACAAGACAGGCAGAATGCTAGTGATTTCTATGCAGAAGGTAAACAGGTCTCTCTCTCTCTCTCTCTCTTTCCCCCCTCCCTCTCCTGAGAAGTGGTATGAAATGCTTTTTCGTTGACCAGTTTGAAAGGAAAGCAAAGAAGCACCGATTGGCTGACGGTTCTCTATGCCCTGCCTTAGTAGAGAAATGAAGCACTGATTGGCTTTTCTTTGCAAGCTCAAGACTTGCAAATATATAAACATGGATTCATGGCATCTTAATGCTTGAAGAGATCTACAGTTATTCGCAATAATTCAGATCAGTCAGTGCATTTTAAGCTAGTTTTAAATGGATCATGAAATAAACAAATAAATTAATAATCTGACAGAATCTTTACTTCTCATTCAGTATCCAGTTCCCAACCAAGAAATGCAGAAATATCATTCTTGTAGCGTAAAAAGGCAATGTCTTTATTAAACTCTTGAACACATCCTAGCTTTCAAGATGAGAAAGTAACAATACTAAAAACATTTATTAGGTTTCATTATTTTATGCTTTCGTATTTGTTCCTAAAAGGCTAAATTAATAGCAGAATGGCAGACATTGTTTCTAAACTAATAAAACAGATGGTGGCACTATTGTGGATGAAAAATTATGCCCTCATCATTGATGATGTCACAGAGAATCTCACGTACATGTCAAGGACACTCCATCAGTCATGTTCCATAAAACAAACACAAGAATATAATCATGTCTTACACCACAGATAAGTAAAAACTGTGTATTAATTATATGACAAGAATAATCCTACCAAGGTGTAGAGAATGGGGTAATGATTTTCCATAAATTATAATAAAAAGTTTGGTATAGTAGTGAAGGCACCAGGCTAGAAACTGGGAGACTGTGAGTTCTAGTCCCACTTTAGGCATGAAAATTGGCAATGTTGGCAAAATTGGCAAGTTTTGGCCAGTCACTTTCTATTGATCCAACCTACTTCACAAGGTTGTTGTGAGTAAAATAGGAGGAGGAAGAGGTATTAGGTATATTTGCCACCTTATTTATAAAAAAATAATATAGGCAGGATAAAAATCAATCAATAAAAATAAATAAATACACAGTCTACCTAGCAATTAACAATATATCTAACAATTATCAAGCCATAAGGAATGACTCTTGCACAAGATTTCAGCATTCAGAAATTCAGATAATCTGATTAGGCACTTCACTGCCTTTTGTGCCGCGTGAGATGTTGCTCCCACAACTTCATAAATTAATCATTCTTTTCGGGCAGCTTGTGAGAGAAAAGCATGTTTGTGCTGGCTTTATTGTTTGGTGCTTCCCTGTACTGAAAACTTTAAAAATGTACGTGGGTGACTGGCTCTGAAAAGAGACATTTGTCAGGCATGCAGAGTGTTAATGAATTATAACATTTCAAGCTGGAGCCACAGGGCCACTTGGCTTTGCCTCACAAGCATTTTGGTGTCACTCAAATTGCTCATGTGACAGCATTCAACATGAAAGGAGACAATAGGCATTGTGGAATGCACATATTATAAAATAAAAGAGACACAGTGTGGGCAAACAAAGGCTGCTTCCTGGAACACTGTGTCACAAGATTCCCAGGGCTATAGCCTTCTTGTCTCGGTCACATGGCAGGTGCACGGAACTCAGTGTACGGCTCTCTGTAGGGGATGTGCCACATCAGAGTAATTCCTTGGTTCAACCTGGATGGCTCTTGCCAGGCTGGGACTGATAGACATCAGAGCTCAGCTGAAAAATTCCATTGTGAAGTTCTTCCCTGTTTATAAATCAGTAGAGAATGGGCACAATAGAAGAGCTCATCCCAAGGCAAGGTATGCAAAACACCAAAGTATATAGACACCAGGATGTTTTCTCATGCCTAGTGAGTGCCCTACAAAGATAAAAGGATTGCCAGAAGAGGTATACTTGGGAGGTAGAATCAGCACACATAGCATAGAAGAAAGAAAGGAGCTGAATTTTTATGCACATATGTATGTAAGAAGGGAATGACGTTTTCTCTTTAGTTTTACCTGTATGAAGTTCAGGAAAAAGGCATCACACATGTGTTAAAGACAGACAGCCTGCATATGGAAAATTGAGCACACCCTATTTAAAAGACTACATAGTAAAATTCACTCTCCTTTGTACCAATTAAAGGGATGATGGCGCACTGAGGGAGCTCAGCCAATCTCATTGCACATATGTTGTGCAGTGACAATAAAGATTTGGATTGAATTGAATTTTGCAGTCAGCCCTGCCTCTCTCACCTTTTTAGGTATAATATATACATGCACATATTCTTCTCTGTTTGTGGATGCAGAAAAAATGTTTGCATTCCTCTACTGCAGGGGTTCCCAACTGGGGGGGCGGGGGGAAGGTGCGAGATGATACTCCAGGATGTGCGAAAACTAGGGTTTAGAAGTTGCAAAATTATAGTGCATATGCATAATTATATGCATATAATTATTTCCTTTTGTAAGGGGTGCGAGAATATATCAGAAGCGTTCTAAGGGTGTGGGGTATAGAAAAGGTTGGGAACCCCTGCTCTACTGGAATAAGTAGTTTGTCACTGGGGCAAAATCTTTTAAAGTTCGATTAGTAACAATAATCATGATGAAAGTTAAGGGAGGGGGAACGGGATGGTGGTGATAATGTTATGGCAGGAGCCTATAAATTTGATGATGGATTTCTCGTCTCACGTTTGAACTTTTGAGTACGACATTTTTATATTAAAGCTATTTCTGGCTAAAAATGAAGAAAAAAGTAAATGATGACATTATTTTTCTTTCAAACATTGCAACATTATTACCCTTTAAGTATATTCCTTTTCATCCCCTTCACAGAAAAAAGGAGAGCATAATTTTTACTTCTCTTTGTGCCAGATCTCCAATGAATTGAGCACAGAAAGACAAGATATATTTAACCTTTCTTTTCAGCTACTTGAATCTATGATTGTGCCTTGCTACATAGTGTGAGCAATCAATGCATCAATCAATTTAAGATTTTGGAGTATCAAGAAAAAACATTGTTTTTAAAGGATTTTAATGCATCCAGTTTTACAGTATTATTGTTTATATGTTGCTTTTACTTTTGATTGGAGCTGCCCAGAGTTGGTTATAAGATAACTATATAAATGTTTTAAGTAAATAAAATAAAAACTATACATAATGTTGATAATTTTTTATCTATATGCCACCTTTCTGTCCCTCAGCCAGTTACATTAAGTTGGACAGCACAGTCAGCAATGTGTATATCTTGAAGCAATGGGAAAACTTTAGATTTTTTTAGCTAAAATAAGAAATGTGTATCTAAAATATTTCTGGCGTTAGGTTGTTTTGGTTATTCCAACCTAATATTGTTGTTCAGTTTATAAAAGGTCCTTAAGATACCCATTTCTAAGACTATTAAATCAACAGTTGTAATTTTAATCTTTTCTTACTTTTTATTCATTTTAAAACCTTTACACTTGATTTTTTGTTTTATTGTAAACCACTCTGACACTTCAGAGTCTGCAAATGAATACATGGATGAATGAGTCTCTCTAATTGGCAGATTTTCCTGTGCATAAATCTTCTCAGGTGTACTGGACCAATCTCAGCTGTGGACTACTGCAATTTTGCTCAGATGAGATGTGACTGACTGTTACAGCTGCTCACTGGTTTGGTGAGCTTTCATTTACGTAGCCCTTGAATTTGAGGCCATCCTGTTCATAGAATGAGACAAGGAACCATTCAGACATAAGTCTTGTATTTTAATGTTACTAAAATCTAAGACATTTCTCCTAATTAGATCACTTTCCACCATTTTTTTGGTCTGTTTTGGGGGTTATTCTTAGCAGAAAAAAAAGAAGTAAAGTGGGTAGCTAAGAGAAAGAAACAAATAACAGACTAACAGAGTTGGAAGGGACCTTGGAGACCTTCTAGTCCAGTGGTCAGCAAACCATGGCTCACGAGCCACATGCGGCTCTTTGGCCCCTTGAGTGTGGCTCTTCCACACTCGTGATGCCCTGGCTGGCTGTGGCTGAGCTGGGAGCATGCACACGCCCAGGGAGACCCTCCTCAAGTGAGTGCCGAAGCTCAAGAAAGGTGTGTGCAGGGTGGGCAGCGGCTTGCTTAAGGAGGGTCTCCCCATGTGTGTGCATGCTCCCGGCTCAGCCACAGCCGGCCAGGGCATCACAAGAGTGGGAGGAGGAGGAGAGTGCAGGATAGAAGCTGCCCTGTACCTACCTTTGTGCCACATTTGCACGTAAGGCAGCCTTTACTTCCTGCCGCTTCAGGCTGGAGTTCGCACCCTCCGCACTCAGCCAAAGAGCTGCTGGGGGTGGGGGATGAAACAGCAAGGTGATTGCCAGAGCATTCGTGTAGGAAAGAAGCCCCATCCTGTTAAGACCCTCCTAATCGAGCAGCCACTCACCCTGCGGGTGCCTTTGCTGTGCTTTGGTGCTCGCTTGGGGAGAGTCTCCCTGTCCATGCACATGCTCCTGGCTCAGCCACAGCCGTCCAGGACATCACAAGAGGAGGGGGAGGAAGAGGATGGTCACCCAAAGGGAGGGGGAGAGATACACAGAGAGAGAGATGGGGGGAGAGAGAGAGACATAGAGACACATACAGAGTGATATATAGAGAGGGTGAGAGAGGGGAAGAGAGGGAGAGATACAGAGAGAGAGAGACATGGGGGGAGAGAGGGGGAGATAGGAAGAGGGGGAGAGAGACAGAATAGTTTTGTGGCTGGGTAGGCGTGGCTAGGGGGATCATGTGACTGGGTGAGTGAATGACATCGAGTTGGCCACGCCCACCCAGGTTTTGTGGCTCCAGTGTGTTTTTTTTTTCTGTGGGAAACGGGTCCAAATGGCTCTTTGAGTGTTTAAGTTTGCCGACCCCTGTTCTAGTCCAACCCCCAGCTCAAGCGGGAGACTCTATTTCATTTCAAACAAATGGCAGTCCAGTCTCTTTTTAAAAGCCTCTAGTGATGAAGCACACATAACTTCTGAAGCCTTTCCATTGGTTAACTGTCAGAAAATTTCTCCTTAGTTCTAGGTTGATTCTATCCTTGATTAGTTTCCAGCCATTGCTTCTTGTCCTGCCTTCAGGTGCTTTGGAGAATAGGTTGACCTCCTCTTCTTTATGGTAGCCTCTCAAATATTGGAACACTACTATAATGTTGCTCGGAATCCTCCTTTTCACTAGACTACTGCAACCATTCTTCATGTTTTAGCCTCCAGCTCCCTAACCATCTTTGTTGCTCCACTCTGCACTCTTTCCAGAGTCTCCACATCTTTTTTATGTGGTGACCAAAACTGGATACAGTATTCCAAGTATGTGGTTTTATAAAGTGGTACTAACACTTCATGTGATCTTGATTCTATCCCTCTGTTAATGCAACCTAGGACTACATTGGCTTTTTCGGTACCTGCCGCAAAATGTGACTGCTGGCTCATATGTAGGTGACTGTCCACTTAGGATTTCAAAATCCCTCTCCCAGTTGTTGCTATTGAGTTAAGTTTCAAAATTGTCGGTTAGGTTAGTCTTAAACCTGTTCAATATCCCACTTGTGCAGAGCTTGTCTCCCAGTTGATGTCAGGGTAGTTAAAGTCTCTCATTATTAATGTGGTAATACATTTTGTTAAGTAATTAGCAAAAAATTAATCTATTGCTTGATTGGATGGTCTGAATACGGCAATGTCATTCTTTTTTCCCCCTTTTATATTAACCCATATACATTCTAGGAGACTTTTATCCTTAGTTGTATACATTTCTGCATTAAGATGTAGTGATCTCTTACATATAATGCAACTCCACCTCCTATTTTGTTAGGTCTGTTTCTTTTGAACAGTTTGTATCCTTCCATCAGTACATTCTAGTTGTACATTCCGAATATTACAAGGTTTTAAATTGCTGACATTCTGCATGCATTGTCAAGCAAATGTCATAACCACTATAGTGCTGAAATATTCATGTAACAGCAGAAACTATTGGGTCAAAACTGGGGAAATGCAAGAGGAAGTTTTTTTAAAACAATATTTTAAATCTGTTTGTTGTACCTATATATATATATATATATGCTTTTTGATACATTAAATACACACACACATACACAATGTGTATATACACTTGTAGAAGGAAAGCAATTGGCAATTCTTTCCTCGTTCAGAAAGTTATGCAGGTATATTATCAGGGGAATTGTCTATCAGGGCACCAGTGTAATTAACAACACAGCCTATCAGCTTTATGACTTAGACCAGGCAAGGAACTTGACTAGATGAGCTAATTCTACTTTATTGTAAGGTTGCAATAAAAGAAACTTGCAAGTCTGAATATACTTCTCCTCACCCTCCTCTTTAGAGAGAGAGTTTTTTTGCAGAGCCTCTTGCTCCACCCACATTCCTGCTTTGTGCTAAGCTGCCTTTTATCTCATCATTCCCTCGTTGCCCTGTCTTTCAAGGTCATTCCTCTACTTTTGACAGGTTCTTGTTAAAAGTTTCTAATCCGGACAGATTTTTCTTAAACCGGCTTAGAGTTCAGCCACCATCAGCATGGGACAGGAGAATCTTAAGAATGCAGGGTGGATGTGCCCTGTGTCTATCCATCTCTCTATTTTTGCAAGAAAAAGTAGCTGTGGTACATTTATGTATTCTGGAAGATCAAGCCTATCATAGATACTTTCTCATATCTCTTTCGATGACTTCATTTTATTGGCAGCAGTATGGAAATGGTTCACTGTTGCTTTCTTAATGGGATGTGTTTTGATTTATTAGTTTAGCCTACAGGCCTGATACTCCCTGAAGGTTTCTCATATGAGAACTAACAAGGTCTGACCATGCTTAGTTTCTGAGCGAAGACCAGGTGAACCAGTTGCTTCTATCTCTGATTGAAAGGTAGGAGGCTTTTAAAAAAAAATCTGAGGAAAACAAATTGCTTTGAAATTAGGCTTCCAGGTTCAATTATTAATATGAAAAAGAACAGAAGCAGTACGTCACAGCCATCTTTTTATCTTTAAAAAAAAACAGAGCTTGCCTGGAGACTCAAAGAATTTTGGAACATGCTCTATTTTTTCTTTTTTAATTTGATTTATATGCCGCCCTTCTCCGGAGACTCAGGGCGGCTTACAATGCATTAAGCAATAGCCTTCATATTTTTGTATATTTATACAAAGTCAGCTTATTGCCCCCACAAACTGGGTCCTCATTTAACCTACCTTAGAAAGGATGGAAGGCTGAGTCAACCTTGAGCCTGGTAAGATTCGAACTTGCAGAAATTGCAGGCAGCTGTGTTAATAACAGGGTGCATTAAACCACTGTACACCAAGGCTTTGCAGTCTTATCCTCTGGATCGCTTTTTAAAAACTGCTAACATGCTTCTTTTTGATGCCAAACATATGATGGAGCTCCTTTGGATAAAGAGCTAGTGCAATTGAGACAAAAAAACAGATTGGACTTTTCTTTAAGAAAATGGGAAAATAGACATTTGATAGGTACAGAGAAATAGCATGCTTGTAGTTACCTTTTCCTTTTTAATATGGGATGGAAATGACCTAGTACATAAATAAAAAGAATGTTATGTTCTTCATCTATAGGTAGAGTTGTAATTGTTGATATACACTTTTTCATATCTACTATTGTTAAAATCACCATCATCATCATTATTTTTCTGGCAGTTGGAAACCTTTACCAGACAACACTGAATTTTACCCTGCACAATTTCAGTGACAATTTCTGGTGCTATTTATATCTAAACAGTACATTTATATGTAAGTATACTATTTGTGTGACAACTAAATGAACTGGATTACAGAAGCCTAGGCTTTTAGTAACAGGCAGGAAAGTGAGTGTGGTCATGGCAAAAAATCTATTCATATAAGCTACCTCTTTAGCATCTTGGCATAATTCTAGGATCCTATGATCTGCATAGGAGTAGCCAAGAATGTTGGCAAATGCTATCAGAGTGGGGAGATGTTAACGATAATGAAGACAAGGCAGGAAGAAGGCAACAACAGCTTTACTTAGAGCACTCAAAATAGGTTTTCAGAGAGACAGAAGAGTGGGAGGAGGTTACTATAGCTGATTGCCCTTCTGGCACAATGTGAGCGTATCCAAATAGAACCAGATTTCTGGAACGTGGATTTTTTTCATCCAAACATGGTCCTTTGTTCAACTTGCTCTTTCATTTAATGCCTTGAAACAAAATCTACTATCATTTTAATGAGGTAGATTTTTTTTTTTTTTTTGTCTGACAAACATAAAGCTGAAAAGAATGGTCAGGAGAGGGTGGGAGAATGCGCTTGGAAAGGTTAGACGTAGAGCTTTTTGCTATCTTATTAAAGTAAAGCTTTTTACTGTCATCTCTGAAAATTTATGTTTTCCCATTAAGGATGTGGCCCCTTCTACCAATGAGGAATTGTATGGAGATTCTGTATATGGCTTGGACAAACAGAGAGGGATTCAAGAGTATCCTTCCCATGAGGTAGAATGAGACAGTCACCTTTGGTAGATTTGAGTTACCATGAGAATTGTTAAGCCATTACTTTGTTATCATTTTCAGGGAGAATAATCATGGCTTTAGGTGATTGAGCAACAGTTCAGTTCCTTCAGGCAGCAAAATGTCTTTATTCATGGATACAGAATTTTCATTGCCTTAAGGACAAAAACAAACTTTGTGTACAATATCGAGGCCACAATCTAAAAATATCTGGGGCTAGGCCCATTTCGTCAGGTCTCTATTTGATTGGTTGATTATGTGCCAACAAGTTGTTATCAACTTGTAGGGACACATAGATTTTTTTCCCCCATGATGATCTATCCCTAACCTGTTCTATCAGGTCTTCCAATGCCACTGAACTGAGTCCAACCATCTTGCTGCTCATCTTCCTCTTCTCTTTCTTTCCACCTTTCCCAGCATTAGAGTCTTCTCCATAAAGCTAGGTCGTTGCATAATGTATCTGATTTGAATAGGTATAAGTTCTATACCATATTTCCTACCTTATCACACTGTCAATGGTCTGATATAATTCCTTATTCATAAGATAAATTTTTGCCTCTTTATTTTCGGAGAAACTCTGATAGAAGCTCAGAAATTTTAAGGGGTGAAATGAATGCAAGCCTTTTGCAAGGCTTCATTTTGTCCCTTGAAGATCCTATTACAATTCAAATGCAACCTTAAAAAAGAAGAAAACAAACACACCACCATGTACCCAGTGGTGAAATGTAAAATTAGTTATTACTGGTTCTGTGGGCGTGGCTTGGTGGTGGTGGGTAATGTGACTGGGTGGGCGTGGCCAACTTTTTTTTTTAACTTTTAAAAGCATTTTTTCTACAACCTCTTCAGCCAAAGAGGTTGCAGGAAAAAAAAATGCTTTTAAAAGCCTCTGATGATCAGGCAACTCAGCTGAGATCATCAGAGGTTTTTAAAAACATTTTTTTCTCCTCGGCCAAAGAGGTTGTAGAAAAAATGCTTTTAAAAGCCTCCGACAATCCCAGCTGAGCCACGCGATCATCAGAGACTTTTTTTTTTACTTTTAAAAGCATTTTTTCAGCCAAAGAGGCTCAGCTGGGCATGGGGGGGAGGGGCGTGCAGGGATTTTTGCTACCAGTTCTCCAAACCACCTGCTGTCATCGCTACCAGATCAGATGATCCGGTCCGAACCAGGAGCATTTCACCCCTGCATGTACCTCCATTCTTGGACCCAAAGATTCTGGGGATCCTGGATGTACAGAAGAAAAGTGAAGTCCTTTCTGGACAGGTTAGGTAAATTATTTTTTGCTTTAACATTTAAAATTGGGCTAGGTAAAATATTTCTGAGCTTATTATAAGCAGTATTACTGAGATAATGAGTAGCCCATTGTCCAGATCAGCAGGTTTTGAAAACTAGTTTGAATACATTTTAAAGAAACTTTAAGGCCTAGGAACACTTCTAGAAAGTCATTTTTCTCCTTGTAATCTTGATAAAATTTGCCCTTAACCTTTGACTTTCTTCCAAGAACAATGCAGACAATGTCTGGATCTCACGCATGAAAACAACAAACATTTGCTATAGTGAAGTGCGAAGTTAAACCTAAGAGACCGACAAAGGACTGATTCTTACATGAATTCTACAAACAACAAAAAGAGTCTCAGCAATTTAAGAACTAATGGAGACTTCTTTCACTTTATGCTCTCCAGATGTTTCAGACTTAATATGCATCACAGGTATGATAAATGAGAACATAGCACATTTATATTTATTCAGCACTGCATGAGCAGAGGGGGGCTAGTATTATCAGACATTCACAAATTATCACATGCCCCATGCAAGCTGAAGGTTATATTACATGACCTTGGACCAGCATGGTATTCTAGCCAGGGGAAGGTGAGGTAGTACTGGTTTGCAGCAACCCTAGGAGAGCATAGCTGAGAGTGAGAGATCAAATTTGTAATTTAGCAACATCTTAAATACCCTAATAGTTTTTAATATTGTGTGATAGGGCTTGTAAAGAGCAAATAAGAGGAAAGAGAGTCCTGCCTATCACTATGAGTTCCTTGACAAAAAGTGGGGACCGCTGTAAATAAAAATACATAACTATTAATTCAATTTTTTTTTTGTTCTTGCTTGACTTCCTGCTATAACTTTTTTAAAAATTAAGAGCTGGAAAGCTGCTATTAACAGGTTATATTTTCCAAGATTTGACAATTGTCATAGCAAATCCTAGGCCAATTAAATGAACATATATTAATGAATAACATCACAGGCATTTAATAGCATTCTAAGCTTTATGCACAAGACAAATAAGAACTGGACAAGGAAAATGAAACAGATAAATATTTTTTGCCCAGTACAACCATGGATTAAGAACTTTTTACTATCATCTTTGAAAAAGTATGTTTTCCATTAAGGATACTATAGTATCTTCTTTCTAAACAGTCACTTAAAAATGTCCAAGAATCTGGCTTAATGGCATGTGAAAGCTACACTGACCAACCTCACTCAGAAATAAATTCAGATTGTTGTATTTTTGTTAAACAAATACCACAAGTATGCGGCTTCAGATAAACAATTGTTGTCAAAGCTTTCATGAAGCAGAATCCACTCTAATTCAAATAGCTAAATATTGGAAAGAGAAGAGCAAATCTACATTTTCAAAAGTCCAGTGTTTACAGACAAATTAATTTGCATCTATACAATTAACTCTTCAAGTTGACTGAGCTGCCAGTATCATCCATAAACAAAATGTCTATGTGGCTCTTAATCAGCCCTAGTAACAGATGTTCATTCCAGTTGCCTGTCAGCCATTTTATTCTATCTCAGATACCATAGTGTTACTTATGGTTCATGGCCCTGCATTTTTATTTCTCTGTGGTTTAAGAGACCAAATGGGTATCAAGCCCCTAAGTCCTTACTTTAACACATCATTTTGATGTTTCAAAATCGTATTTCCTATTGCAGCCCTTGAGTTCTTTCAAGTGTCAGATAGAAATAATTTTGCTTCACACAAGATTTCACAAAGAGTGCATCTGCAAGATAAACATGAACTTTAACAGAGAGCTGGAAATGTGATAGGCTGTGCAGACTGCCATAATATGGCTTTTATGCTGTTTTAACTCAGTTGGGAGCTGTCCAGAATTGATTATAAGATCAGTGGCTATATAAATGTTTTAAACAAGTAAAATTAATGACATTTATATGACTTCACATGTCATAGTTCTGAAAAAAATGATTCAGGGGGGTCTCAAAGATGGGAGTTAAAAATTAAGATGGCATCTGCCACTGTGCA
Organism: Arizona elegans; assembly: GCA_022577455.1. Taxonomy (NCBI): domain Eukaryota; kingdom Metazoa; phylum Chordata; class Lepidosauria; order Squamata; family Colubridae; genus Arizona; species Arizona elegans. Next base: position 40,972,566 of record JAKOOJ010000008.1, on the reverse strand, counting down.
TCCAAAGCTCTGCCCCTTTTTTTATATGAGTCTCAATTGATTCTATAGTTACAGCAGCCATCTTAACTATTTTGACCCTTCCCAAGGATGCTTTTGATGTAAGTGAAAATGATGAACAGAGAGAAGTTTGGGCAGATGTCCTGAAGTGCATTTGGAAATTTTAAACAATTTAAGTTTAAAAGATTTTAATAAAAAGATTTTCGATATGTCATATTTATCCAAAAGGAAGATTTCTCCATATAGCTGAAGGAGAAAGCCAGGCCCAAATTCACCCAGGTTCCTTTGTGCCTAAGGCTGAACTAGACTTCTAGTCTGTGGCAATTTAACTATGACACTAAACTGTCTCTCATTCTCTAAGAGGTTGTCTATTACTTTGGTTCTTTTTTATTGTTATCTAGTGTTTTTAATTATCTCTTAATGCTCCCTCAAGTAAAGTGATCTCCATGCTCCAAATAATAGGCTTTTTAAAAAATGCCATCCTATCAGTTATTTTTGTTGATAAACTTACTATAATGCTGTTGTTACAAATATGTGAGATTTATATTACCCAATTTTTAACAGGCTGTGTTTGTGCATAAATCTAAGATTTGGTTTGCTTAACTGCTGTTTCTTATTGATACTGTACATATAACACTGTTAATTAGGTTCCCATCTAATGTTAGGCCACTCACTCACAAGCCAAAATAATCATAACATCTGCTTATAAAGCACAAGTTGAAACTCACAGACTGACTTCACACAGCATGCTGATTGAGAAACAAATAAGCCTTGTATTTGAGTGCAGTCTTCTATGAATGTATAATTACCATCACATCCACATGCAATCTTGGCTGCTCTGAAGAGACAGATCAGTTGCTTGAATTGGAAAGGAGAGCAGGGAATTTTGAATAATGGAACTAGCAGAGCATGGAAGTTCCTCTCTAGCCATGGCCATCCCATGACAGCTGGAAAATTTCTCATAAAATTGAGCCTGTTCCTGAGGCAGTCCTTCATACTGCCAGTTGATTTCCACTAACCTGAAATCATTTCTAAAATTTAGACAAAGATTTCTAAACTGAAGCTGTTCTTTCAGAACCTATTTGAAATGGTTTTATTTTATGTGAAGTAGGGTTCTTTTGGTTTGTTTTTTGCTGGGGCTTAGTTTTTTAGGGACAGCTTTTCAAATATAACTCCTTAATATTTCTTCCGTCAGGAGTAACACATTATCCTAGATTTTTGTGTGATAATGGGCTGCAATCATATCTGTATTGGAAGCTTCTGACCTGCAATATGGCTCAGTTACATAACCTGATTACAGGAGTTTATTTGCTGTTGGGGTTAATAAAATGTTTATTTTAGTGACCTGTAGTTTGGAATGAAACCCTGTAGGTAACACCCCACCAGAAAATATTTGTTTATTTACCCCCGAGAGTGTATAAGGTAGCTCCCTGCCATAAGAAGCTTAAAATAACATTTTTTTAAAAAAAAACTTCTATTACACTTTGCAGGATACGTTTATTTTAAGCTTGAGGTATTCTAAGCAAATGTATTTTTTCCAAGCAATTTGTCACCATAAATAATAGAGGTGCAAAAAAATATACAGTAGCTTAACTCTGGAGTGTGAATTTGCTTACTGTTCGCAGCACTTATGAAACAGGGCACCTCTCCCTTTCTCAGCTCACTGTTGCAAAATTGAGGATGCTTTTCACACTCTAATGATTAGGTTTCACAATTTAAAGGTAAAACTTTAAAAACTTACCTTACATGCACTGGTGAAATTCAATTTTTTTTTACTACCTGTTCAGTGGGTGTGGCTTGGTGGGCATGGCAAGGGAAGGATACTGCAAAATCTCCATTCCCATCCCACTCAAGAAGAAAGATACTGCAAAATCTCCATTCCCACCCCACTCCAGGGGAAGGATACTGCAAAATCCTCATTCCCTCCCCACTCCTGGGGGAAGGTTCTTGCAAAATCTCCATTCCCACCCCACTGGGCCCAGTCAGAGGTGGTATTTCCTGGTTCTCCAAACTACTCAAAATTTCCACTACCAGTTCTCCAGAACCTGTCAGAACCTGCTGGATTTCACCCCTGCTTACATGTATATTATCCATAGAATTTTTTCTCCTGCAACTGCTGTTAACCTGGATGATCAATGCCACCTTAAAAAGTAAGTAGCAGTGCTCTGGTTTACTCACAAATATTCCCTTCCTTTTTATTTAAAGAATTTGAGGTCTGCTTTCCCCATATAGTCTTCCTGTAGATTTCTAGACTGCCATAAGTTGATGCTGGCTGGAATTTCTGAGAAAAGCAGTCCTGAGACATAGGAGGCTGCCTACTTATTTTTGGAAAACTATTGTGTAGTTCTAAAATGACTCCAGAAAATATTATTTCAGGATGTGTAAATGTAAGATTCCACTTCAGTTTAGGTTTTCAAAATTTCAATCAAGAGTTGATTTGTAAATTTAGTTTGAATAGCCGAATCCCCTTTGGCTTATTATAGCATTAAACTGTCCTAGAAAGCATCAGAATCTCATCAAATCTCTGAACTGCTTTTGAATCTCTATGAAGGCAAAAGGACACAATTTATTCAGTCCCCTAATCAATTCAAATAATTAATTCATGGAGGTCATTCAACTGAATCTCCTTCAAACTGAATTATCTGTTCAAAGTTTTGAATATCTCTATTCAATATTCTGAAATTCTAGTCCAGCCTCATCTGTTATATGCTGAGTATAAGAACATTATTTCTCATGCAAGAACATTCAGTTGCATGTATTCCAAATTGTACCATAATCTGCAGAAAAAGAAGACAATTCCAAGGGTAAAACGTGTTTAGCATTGGAATGGATAATAATGAGAAATGCACATCACACTTTAAGTAAGTACTAGATAGCACCACTCAAATCATTTTGTTAATCTTAAAATACTTACAAAACACATTAAAATGTGATTGCAGCACAACATGGTTTTCCCAGACATTACCATCACTCTCATAATTTATTGCAAATGCCTTTGCTAAAATGGAGTGCTTCATCTATTAACATGCCTAGATTGAGCCAAAGATTACCCTAATGCCTGCTTTTTAAAGATATCCAGTATGTGCTTAGAGCTCAAAGCATTGTTAGAGATCCCACACACCCACTTCATGGTCTGTTTCTGTTGCTCCTCTCTGGGAGGAGGTTTCAAAGTATTTCTAGCACAACTACCAGATTCTGTAACAGCTTTGTTCCCTATGCCATCCATCTGGTAAACTCACAAGATTTGTTTCTTTCGCCACATACATGTATCCGAACTAGACTGGGTTGTTTCTCTATATCATATAATATATGAGGATATATGCATAATTTTGTATTTATTTATTTGTTTGTTTTCTCATGTTTATGTAGTTTATATTAGAGGCGAAGACCCTTTGAAAGCTGTATGCAACAAAATTTCATTTTACTGTATGCCAATTAGTGCATATTCAAAGTGACAATAAAGTTATTCTAAGTCTAAGTCAATAAAGAGAAAATTTTGCACATTTTCCATCTGTGTTGTCATTTCTCAACTGGACACGAATTATGCTGCTTTCATTTTCTATGCTAAGATTTCTTTCTTTAGCATCAGGCTGGCACATGGAATTTGGTAGATTTTTAGGTTTAAATATTGCATTATAAAATCATCTACTTTAGATTTAGATTTTTTTCATAAAATAGCAATGAAATCCTTTTTTCTTGGGTTTTTGATTATTGGAAAATTAAAATGTATTTGTTAATATACTGGTAAATATATCACATTATATTGCATTGTACATCTGACAGAGCTCGCAGCACACATTTAGAGCATTGTTGTTGTTGTGAAGTCATGTCCGACCCATCACGACCCCATGGACAATGTTCCTCCAAGCCTTCCTGTCCTCTACTATCCTCGAGTCCATTTAAACTCACACCTACTGTTTCAGTGACTCCATCCAGCCACCTTATTCTCTGTTGTCCCATTCTTCTTTTGCCCTCAGTCTTTCCCAGCATTAGGTTGTTCTCCAGTGAGTCCTTTCTTCTCATTAGGTGGTCAAAGTATTTGAGTTTCATCTTCAGGATCTGGCCTTCTAAAGAGCAGTCGGGGTTGATCTCCTCTAGGACTGACCAGTTTGATTGCCTTGCAGTCCAAGGGACTCACAGGAGTCTTCTCCAGCACCATAGTTCAAAGGCCTCAATTCTTTGGCGCTCAGCCTTTCTTATGGTCATTTAGAGCATAGTAATGCATTACCTGTTTGCTGTAAACTATTTATTTACATATTCAATTTCAATAGCTGCCAATGACAATCTCAGTCAATGACTTTTTCATTGTGAGCAAGTTTTTGTTACTTGCTTTTAAGTGTTGGCATGAAATGTGAACATTCAGACCTTAGTATGTGCAGGAAAGGTTTCAACGATGAATGGATATTGAGTTCCTTATTTCTTCTTTTTATCAAGTGCATAGAGTCTCTTTTCATGTAACAATTTCCAGAAGGGAAACCTGTTATTCATCAGAGCAGAAATAGCCACTGTGAAGTAAGTGAAAGAGTGTCTTGTGGGGCTGAAGTAACCTGCTAGTGGTTTGGGAAGAGTGCCATATTTTTTCACAGATATGTGCCCAGGTATTTTTGGACAAAGAACTTGTGGTTTCTTCTTTTTCCTGTAACTATAATGAATCTGTTGGCAGAATTTCAAGGGCAGGACAACAGAGAAAAACTGATTCTTTTGGGAAAAAAACTAAAACAAAAGATTAGAGTTTGTCATTGTTAAGAATAAGGTTCTTTGGGGTAAAAAAACAACAACAACAGTTTCCTCAGGAAATCCATTTTCAAGGCATTTCAATTCTGTTCTGAATAATGAAGGTAACTTCCATCATCTTAATGGAATTTGTTTGCCTATTAATCAATAGTTCTCTGCCCACCTTTTGTTGGCTTTAAACTAAAGCCAATCTTCAATCAAACCCAGAGCATTTATTCCCCCCCTTCTCCTTTAAATTTTTGTTTCTATTATTAACTCTGTGAGGTAGTCCAGACAAGAAATGCAACCAGAAGCCCTAGCTGTAACTTTATTGTAAGATTACATTTACAGACTCTTGCAAGATTGAAAAGTTTTCTTCCCATCTTTCTTTCTACTCTATGGAAAACTAGGGAGAGTCCCCTCTGAAATGTTTCCCACACCATCGTACTTCTGACATAGGGGTGTCAAATTTGATTTCATTGAGGACCGCATGAGGGTTGTGTTTGACCTCAAGGGGCCAGGGTAGGTGTGGCCAGCTCAACATCACTCCTGTCAGGGGTGCCTGTGGTGGCCCGAGCGCTCTGCCAGTGAAAACAGGCTTCCGAGCTCCATTTTTGGCTGCCACGGCCTCCTACAACCCTCTGCCAGTGAAAACAGAGCTAGGGAGGGTTGCACGCTGCCCTCCTGAGCTCCGTCTTCACTGGCAGAGGGTTGCAGGAGGCTGTGGTAGCCAAAAATGGAGCTTAGGAGCCCATTTTCTCTGGCAGAAGCACTGCAGGCTTGGTCCTTTGCTGTTTCCAAAATGGCCCTGCAGGCCAGATCTAAGTACCCCGTGGGCCGGATCCAGCCCTGGGGCCTTGAGTTTGACACCCCTGTTCTAACCACTCGGTCGGCTAAGATACTTTTTGCACACTGGTTTTTCAGACTGTGGCTCTCCCTCCTGTCTCCCAAGGTGATTACCATTATTTCACCTGGATCGGTAAACTTCTTTCTCATTCCTACAGTTCAATTGTTATCATTTTTGTCAGATACCCATTTCTGTGGCATACCTTTTGGAACATTTTGTAGGATTATAACTTCTGAATTTTGTATGACTTTAGGATTGGACTTTGGAACTAACTTTTAGTTGAATATTAAAATTGAATAAATGAGCAGCATGGTTGCCTAGTGGTGAAGATCCTCACCTCCCACTCAGAAGGTTGAGAATTCAATCCTAGATAGTGGCAGATGTTTCTCTTCTAGGGCACAGAGGATAAAAAAGACTACTGAACTCCACATGGCATGAGGGAGGGCATCCGGCCAGTAAACACCCAGCTCCATCCAGTCACCACAACTCTGCTCCAAATTAGGGATTAAAGGATCATAAAAAAGAAGTTATTAAAAATTGAATAAATATCATAATTCTCTTAAACAAGCAAAAACAAATCCACTTTTTCCCTTATATATTATTTTCACAGCACCCAGGATGATTGGGACTACCACATACCAGAGTAGAAAGACCTGCTGTATTTTGTACATCCAAAAGATCCGTGCAAAGAGCTTCTTGGTAGCAACTCCATGCATTTCTCTCTCCCTATTCTGTTTCCTCATGTTGCTGAATGATGCCCAGCAGTGATAGGATTCAATTTTTTTTTTACTACCGGTTCTGTGGGCATGGCATGGTGGGTGTGGCATGGTTTGGTGGGTGTGGCTTTGTGGTGTGTCAGGGGAAAGATACTGTAAAATCTCCATTCCCTCCCCACTCCAGGAGAAGGTTACTGCAAAATCCCCATTTCCTCCTGAACAACTGGGACTCGGCAGAGAATAGGTGGGGGCGGGGCCAGTCAGAGGTGGTATTTACCGGTTCTCCGAACTACTCAAAATTTCTGCTACTGGTTCTCCAGAATTGGTCAGAGCCTGCTGAATACCACCTCTGATGCCCAGGTTGTACTGCCCCCAGATTCTACCTTCACAACTTCACGGAGGCCATGGCTAGGTTGGATTCAGAAAAGTCCAAGCTGGGAAATATTGCTTTTGATACAACTGACAAATGCCAGGAATTGCTTGGAAGCAGTGCTGTAAACTGCCAAGAGGAAAGTTAATCTTGGGAAAAACGTAGCAAATATCTGAGGCTGGTGAATGTGCAAAGAAGCTGGCAGCATCAGGCAATGAAGAGAGAGATCCAGGACCTTCTTCCAGCCCTAGAGCATGTTGCAGAACACCAAGCAGTGCAAAGCTTCTTGCACATCAAAGGCATTCCCACCCTTGATTGCCTACACCTGCAATAGGTACTGTTACCCTCCATGGAGCAACCCTCCATTGGAAACAATCATTCTGCTTGTTATTTCTCTGCTTGTGAATTTGTTTGTCTCCTGAACTCATTGCCTATGAAAATTCTTTCCTTTGGAACCCAAAGTGGCTGACAACCTATATTTGGGCTTTTGGACCTCTGGATTGTGATCCAATTATGCTTGTGCTTTCCCTGCTTGGATCCTTACTTTTGGGACCTTTGTAGGCATGTTCCCTAGGAAATGGGACTTTGTTGTCTTGTTTGTGTATTGGAACACACAGCCTGTTTGTTTCTAATTGTACAGACTTGGAGTAAAGTCTTGCAGTTAAATTCTTTTACGTGTATAAGTGAACAGGATAACTGATGTGTCTCTTCAATCCCCTTTGATATATCCATATTGTCCAATGGGAAGGGTTCACAATCGCAATGGGATGGAGACCACATCACTCATGTGGCTGGGGTTACTTTTGTTTTTTAATCTTGGTACTATATCTCAAGTTTAGAGATTATTCCATTACAGCTTTCATCTGTTTCCCATCATTCAATGATGGAAGACTGTTTCAGGGGAATCAAAAAAGGAGTTTCAAGGAATATAAAAAGAGGGCAGGAGGTCCACATGTGGTTTTGGGCACAAGTTGCCCATTCCTGACCTTAGATTATACCAATCTAAAAACATACATTGTGGGGTTTGATTTTCTATTAAGCAATACAAACCCCCCTACTCTGTATCACTGAGATCCTGAGTGATCCTTACATTTGGTTTTGCCTCCCCCTCTCTCCCCATATTTATGGAAAGAAAGTTCCATACTAAAGCTAATCTTAAACTCTTAACCAAGATTTACTATGGGTTTTCGTGCTTCTTGTGAATTCTTCTGCATCTTGTAAATGCCAAGTTGGCCACTGTTCCTCATTAGTCCAACAACTTGTGGCAGCCATTCCAAGCAAACTTTATAATAAATTGAATGATGATCTGCTAGATAAATTAAGTTCTTTGTTTGAACTTGCTGTAATATTTGCATTCAATGTATTTATTTAGAAATGACTTTTTTCTGGCATCAGATTGGATCCTATTGGCATTAATTTCCTTAAAATTACATTACTGTTTACAAAGCATTACTTTATACCTTTCATTTCATTCTGATATTTGTTTATCTCTTGCCATTGAGCCTATTTTTATGTGTGAACCTCCAATTGAAACTACCGTTTTGCTGATTCTTCCCAAGCACTGTTTATTTTGTAAGGACAAAGGGGCATTGAACAAGAGCTGGCACACAAGAGTGAATAATGTTGAACTATAGCTCATGAAACTCCTGGTCTCAGACTTACAACACAAAAATCAGACAATTTTCTTTGATTCTATCTTTCCAACTCTTGCATTGGTAATATGCCCCCTCATGAAACCTTCTGAAGAACTTGAAAAATTACCATTTCGTGTCATTTTGGTTGAGCTCAATAAAGATATTATACAGGTACAGTTTGGGATTTTCTCCAGATAGATCAGCATGGCTAACATTTTTTTAACATCTTCAATTGTTATAAATAAGCAGAAAAGCTATACCTTTTGCTGATCTCACAATCAAGTGTATATTTTGACTATGTTAAAAACTCTTGAGAATTTCTAGGTACTTCTAAAGTTTGATATGTAATGTTCAGCACTATTAGATAGAGTTAATATACCACCTATCTTATATCTGCTTTGAAGAGCACACTTATTATAAAATGTAATAGCAGAACAATATTGTTGATAGTACCTTGCTGAGTTTCCTTTCTTTATTTTGACAATATAGAAATATTTTGGATTTCAGTTCCTACAATCCAGGATCAAAAATATTTCATGTCTCTGACCAATCTTCTTATACATTTCATTAAAGGTGTGAATAATTTATGTAATTTTGTATCTTGGATATTTGATTTAATGTACTGACTTTATCATTTGACAGGATTTATAAATTTTGCAATGAAAGCACACAAACAAAGTTTAATCAAACACGTGCATGAAATTAAGGCTGCTCAGGATAACAGTCTGGATGGGAGTCAACAGGCTCAGACTTAACCCAGACAAGACCGAGTGGCTGTGGGTATTGCCTCCTAAAGACTATGTTGCTTGTCCATCCTTGGTTCTGGGGGGGGGAGAAATTGTCCCCCTCAGAATGGGCTCGCAATTTGGGTGTCCTCCTAGACTCACAGCTAAGATTAGAGCAACATCTGACAGTTGTGGCTAGGGGGACCTTTGCACAGATTCTCCTGGTGCACCAATTGCGACCCTACTTGGATCAGGAGGCTCTCCTCACAATCACTCATGCCCTTGTTACCTCACGGTTAGATTATTGCAACACGCTCTACATGGGGCTACCCTTTAAAAGTGTTCAGAGACTGCAGCTGGTCCAGAATGCAGCCACGCAAGCTGTTGTGGGTGCACCTAGATACACCCACATTACACCAATTCTCCGCAAGCTGCACTGGCTCCCTATTGGTCTCCGGGCACAATTCAAGGTGTTGGTTATTACCTTTAAAGCCCTACATGGCTCAGGGCCAGGTTATCTTCGAGACCGCCTTCTACCACATAGCTCCCAGCGACTGGTAAGATCCCACAGAGTTGGTCTCCTCCGGGTCCTATCAGCTAAACAATGCCAGCTGGTGGGCCCGCAGGGGAGGGCCTTCTCTGTGGCAGCCCCAGCTCTCTGAAACCAGTTACCTCCTGAAGTCCGGACCATCCTCACCCTACTGGCCTTCTGAAAAACTGTGAAGACCTGGCTTTTCCGGCAGGCCTGGGGCCGTTGATCTCGCTTTGCGATCTGGCAAGATCCGGCCATGAATGGTGTGAATGCGTCCTAAGGTTTTTAATGTTTTTTAATCTTTTAAATGTTTTTAGAATGGTTTTTTTAAAAATGTATTGTGAGCCGCCCTGAGTCTCCGGAGAGGGGTGGTATATAAATTTAATAAACAAACAAACAAACAAACAGGTTGAATGACTTTGGACCAGTCTCTCAGCCCAACCACCTTAGAGAGTTGTTGTTGTTGTGGGAAAAATAGGAGGAGAAGATGTGTTGGATACGTTTGCCACCTTGGGGCATTTGTTTGATTCATATTTCTGGATAAATCCATTGATTTCCCCATATTTCCCATATTTATTTATATCCCCCTTTTATTTTTATTTTTTTATAAAGATGTCAAGGGGGCAAACATATCTCTTTCTTCACAAATAGGAAGATTTTACTAAATCTTACCTGATATGCAGCAGGTTTATAGAATCTGATAGGGGTATCAGGAATTGTTGGGATGTCAGTTTGCAAGAGGAAGTTGAGATTCCAGGGAGCTTTTTGTACTCATTTGAAAGGAAGATAGTGCCTATTATTCTATAAAGTGAAAATGAAGAACCTATGGTCTTTTGGTTATTTATCATTTTAATTGTAATCTCAGTTAATTTGTCTAATGCTGGGGGATAGTGGAGCCCTCCAATGTTGAATTGAGCAACATTTGGAGGATTTCAGATTCCCTACTCCTATGCTGCATACATTTAAGAATCAACAGGACATATTTCTTAGAGTAAGAAATTCTAAGTGGACTTCTGAAGCCACAAAGCCAGTGGTGGGATTCAAATAATTTAACAACTGGTTCTCTGCCCTAATGATTTCTTCCAACAACCAGTTTGCCAAACTGCTCAGAAAGTTAACAATCGGTTCTCCCGAAGTGGTGCGAACTGGCTGAATCCCACCACTGCACAAAGCCCATATTAATTGATATGTTGCATAATAGGAAGGGAACATAATTAAATCAACAATTTGCTTAGCACACTAAGAAACACTGCCATTCTAAACATTCACCAGCCTTGCTTTGAAAAAGGATAGTCAATCTTTCTATCTTTAAACAGGCACCGCTGACAAAAGCCTCTGTCACACATTAGTTGACTCTGGATAACACAGTCAGTATCTTTGCCTCTCTCATAAATCTGTTTTGAAAAATATCAAGCCACTCATGCAGCTTGTGTTTATCTAATCAAACACCCTTCAAGCCTATGATCCTGCTGAGATTTAACAGGGAGAGTATAATAATCTCTGTGTACCCAATCTCGGATGAAAACTACCAAATGCAGTTGGCCTTTTTCCAGGTAAGGCTGTTTCAGACTGCAGCCTTAGGCATGTGAGAGCTATCTAAAAAGCTTTCGGTAAATTTTTGGATATACTATTCAGATCTTCTATTCTTCAGGCTGTCACTATGCTCAGCGCATCAGGACAAGCTAATTTGCAGCTATAGTTTATTTATTTATTTATTTATTTATTTATTTAGTCGCATTTCTATGCTGCCCAACTCCCAAGGAACTCACCTGAGAGTATAGTAGGTATTGAGGTATTGTAGTTATATTTAATTATGTGCCATAAAGTACATGTCAACACCCATCCATTATGCTGTAGGTCATCCTTTTTCCTCTTTCGTTCCATTCTTCTCAGCATTGCCATAATAATGTGTCCTAAATATGATAATTTGAACCCGATCATTTGTGCCTTAACTGAAATATTTGGACTGATTTATTATTATTTGCTTGTTTTCTTGTTACGAATAGGGAGTTGCCATTGCTAAACCAGGCAGACAAAAAAATCAGGGTTAAGTGTCTGCAAATGCTAAATCACCACAACTATATGTCATATACATCAGAGCAGCCATTTCATTCCAACATAAATGTTTTGAGAAAAGTGCATCCTTTAGTTTTACTAATACTGTTTTTTTTTTGTCAAAATGTTTATCAATATGGCTATTTGCTTAAATTAATTGGTTCTAGCATTTATTGCTCAACTAGAGTAAAAAATATTTTAACTAAAAATGAAGGATGGGTATTTTTTAATCAACTTTTTTACTTATACATGAAGGGATTTTAAAACCTTGATTTTATCCAAGGCAACACAAGAAATTTTAAATATTTCATGGTTGCAAAATTCAATTCTTATATGAGTTTATTTTATCCACAGTCTTCTAAATAAAGGTAAACATCCTTGCATTTTCAGGTGTCACACTTGTTTGTCTATTTTGAATAAATTACCCTAATGAAAGAATATGTCCTTTGTGCATTAACAAAAGATGGTTCTGTTGTTACAAGTTGGATTATTACTTCAGTGATCTCCAAACCCAACATTTAAGTGATTTCCACCAGTTTCTTTAAAGCATAATCAAAAAGTAATCTCTTGAATGAACTCCCCTTTGCTTTGAACTTTATCCTACAGGACTTGGAATTGTGTAGTTCTGTATAATTTAAGATTCATCACTGAATCTTCTTATTCCTACAAGGTCAAAAGCATGTTTTCCGGATCATTTTTGAAATGTGCACAGCCTTAATAATGATAATTTTCTGATGATACTTTGGCATGAACAGGGACAAAATATGTAAAAAAAAAAAAATCATGTGGTTTCTTGCAGGCAAAAGTAAATGAAGCTTGCTAAATATGTGTCTTGCCAGGAAATAAGACACAACACTAATGTTCTTAATGAAGTACAAAGGAACAGCACAATCTAACAGAACAGTCTGAAATAGCACATAATTCTTTCCTTCACCTCCCGAAGAATAATAAATGCTGTTGGAAGAAGACTGAAAATTCCAGGAAAGCAGGAAATCAAACAGACAGTTGGTATTGTATATTTATTTTTTATTATTTGTTAAAGAACGAATGCTTTTAAAGAAAAATTTACTGTTCTAAAATTTAGAAAAAAGTGTTTTCTCCCAATAGGGTTAAAAAAAATTGAAATATTATAGGGCAGTGATGGCGAACTTATTCGGCACCGAGTGCACGCTCGTTGGGGCCGCACTCTGGAGAAGCTGAACTTCCGGGTTCTAGCGCGCATACGCACCCAACAATCTGCTGGGCGGTACGCATGCGCAGGCCAGTTTTCAGCAATGCTGCGCGAGAGAAGGAATCATGCTCCAGAAAAGTTGAACTTCTGGATTCCGGTATGTATGCATACCCGACAATCAGCTGACTAGTGCGCATGTGCACACCAGTTTTTGGCACTGCCGCATGCGCAGACAGCTGATCGTCACACGCGCATGCATGCCAGAAAACCAGTAGAGAAACAGGCAAGGCCGTATGTGCTGGGCAACATGGCTTCACGTGCCACTTTGGGCACATGTGCCATAGGTTCACCACCACAGTTATAGGGAATCTAATAAACTCTAACTCTAATCCTTTTAATATAAATTATGACAGTTTATAGAGATTAATCATATAAATATAGTAACTGTATGGCTTACTGAGTATTCTTGTGTTTTTCAAGCCTCGTGTATTGTTCAAATGTTTATCATGTTGATTAGTTGTTGCTGCACAGCATGTTTTTAATGTTTCAACACCGATTTTGTTAGAAGTGCCAATAAAATAAATATATATTTAATTTTATTGACTATTTACATTTTTATTCCTGTGAGTAGTTGTTGTAGGGGACCCAGTACACAGCTTTACCCAGGCCCATAGTGCTTTTAAGACAGCCCTGGACCCTCTCCCAGTCTTGGCCTACCTTACAAGGTTGTAACAATAACATAAGCAAATCTTTGTGCCATCTTTAAGTTCCTCACATGGAAGACAGATACAACTGTAATAAGCTGAGACAGTAGAACGTACACATTTTTATTCTAAATGTTTTCCTTTTCCAGCTCTCTTTTCCACTACTTTTTACAAATAGGTCAGGTAGATACAGCGATTTTACTCCAGACAAGCAAGAGGCAGATTCTAGACAGTAACACTGGTCTTTGTTTGTTTGATATGTCAGTCAGTCAGCCAAGCAGCCAGCCTGTCACCAGCCAAGCCAACAGTTCAGGGCATTTGTTTTATTTATTGCTTAGTAAGACATGGTGCCAGGCGTTGATACCGGTGGCTGACTGAGTCAGCAACTGCCACAAATTACAGAATAGCTGTGAGAGAGAACAAAGAAAAGTTCAGGATTTTGGCAACAGAAAAGCTGTTTCTCTTTTTTACAATTTGGAAGGTGAAGCTAAATAGATGCAAAATTGTTCCTTTCTCTGCCTTTTCTTTTCAGGAGAGTATTCATATGGCCCAGGCAAAGTGCATTCAAAGCTCCTAAGGAAAGTGGTTAGTTATTCTGGTTACTTTATTTGGAGCTTCCTCATATTTTATTTTTTATTTTATAAAATTTATTTTATTTCCCCTTTTATCCATAACACAGTGTATTATCATGTATTCATAATAATGTTTATACGTTTCATGTATTTCCATAGAAATAGAGGAATTACTAGAAAGTGAAGAACTGACCGTCTTGCTGGGTTAGTACATTTAATATGGCCAAATGATGTGGATTGATAGATTGATTGATTTACTGACTGAAGTTTTGTGAAATGAAGAGATCAAAATTTTCTGAAATTTCAAAATTCAAATTGAAAAGTACTTGGAACCTACTAGATCAGACTACTCCTAAAAGTATAGAAAAAAAGGAAGTCTATTCATTAATGTGGCAATACCTGGAGTTAGTCAGATTAATGAAAAAACAAGAGAAAATAACAAAATATTGAGATTTACAAATTATGGGGGAAGGGAATCAGTACTAACACCTATTGAAATTTGAATCTTGGTGTATTGTCATATTTTGAACTTAATGTACTAAACTTCCCTAATTTTGAAAGAAAAAATCCTGTTTGGAACAGCTTACATTATATGGCATTACCGTCAAAATTCTTAAGTCCTTGACTGTGATCTGAATCATTATAGTCAACACCCAGTCAATTAGATTGTCATATTGATTTGGGCAATTATAATATACATTTATACTCCTTTTAATGTATTACATACATATCAATTATCAGTTACATATACTGTAAAAATGGTTCAGGTCTTCTATAGGAGAATGTTTTGGACATAGATGAACGATGTGGAAGAGTAAATCTTCCAGTTTACTCCAAAACACCATTCTTATCTGTTTATTCTCAATGCATTTCAGCCGACATGATTTCCATCCTTTTTCTACTCAGCGATTTCTATTCATTCCATTGTAGAATCAAATCCCAATGGCCAGCTGAGAATATTAATGTAACATTTGCCATCTGCGTTTATCCATAACTCACCCATGCAATGGAAAATATATGCTGAAAGTCATTCTGATGATCTACCCTTACATTATGCTAAAATGCCTCTTAGTCCGATTGTAATTGCATGACAATGTACTCTGAATTTTGTCTGTTCCCCCTAATAATTTTATGACTAATACCGAAAGAGGTAATGACAAGGCTTTAAATAAGCAAGTGGAGTTTTTTACTCAAAGGATTCCTTACAGGATGGTAAGCATAGGAAGCCAACCTGAATCCAAGGAAAGCATTGGGAACCAGCATGAATCCAAGAAAGTTATCTATGCTTTCCCAGAACATGACACAACTGATATAACTAAATGATACAACTAAGAAGTGCTTTCTTTAAGGAAAGCAGGAATTAGGCAGGATCTAAAGCACAAAAACTCAATGTTCTTATTCAAAGGCTTTTCACATGGAAAAGTCATTGTCCCCTTTTGATTCCCAAACAACATGAAAAATAAGGAAGGAAGGAAGGATCTCATTGCAATATGTTGTGCACTGACAATAAAGATTTGATTTGATTTGGGAAGGAAGGAAGGAAGGAAGGAAGAAAGGAAAAGAAAGAAAGATTCTTCATTTTTGGACAATTCATTCAGACTTTATGCTTATATAAGTAAGGCTCTTACTTCCCAGTAGGCACATCTATGGTTTCACAGTTTAGGAGTATCAGATCTGGGCTGCAATCCAGATAATCAGTAGACAGTAGCAAAGAGAGGCAGAAAAAGTATATCACTGCTATTTAATGATTGTCTGGACTTTATGGTTAGGATCTGATAGCATTGTTGCAGTTAGTGGAATTTCTTCTTCCTGCTATCAGAGAAGCGAATGCATTAAATTAAATGGGAATTCAATTGCATTGGTAGTTTGACAAGGGCTGATGAAAACAATCCATTCTCTCACACAGAAATCTGGCAGAAAGCAAACATTTCTTCTAAAGAATTTATGAGACATACAAAATGGTGTAAAATTTGGCTCTGGGAAAATGTAGGAGCATCTCTTGCAGACATAGGTGCAGATCCAGATCAAGTCCAGATCAAGGGCACACATGTCTGGTGCTTCACAGTCAAGGAGGATCTCCCAAACAATCCCAAAAATCTTTAATGTCTGTACCAGTGGGATGTGAAAGGGATGGCAGCATTTCAACTTTTACTGAAACAAGTGAAGGATTATGACTACGATGCTGCCAAACACACTTTTCATCTTCATGAGAACTCTATTCAGTGGATTTGACTGAGCATCAGTTAACTCATAAAATGTCACCATGTGATGAATGAGGATTTAAATTGGGTCCCTCTGATTAGAGTCTGCAACTAACAAATAAGCAACAAAAGCCCACTTTGCTAACTTTTGCTATTTTCTGGACTTTATGGTTAGGATCTGATAGCATTATTGCAGTTAGTGGAATTTCTTCTTCCTGCTATCAGAGAAGCGAATGCATTAAATTAAATGGGAATTCAATTGCATTGGTAGTTTGACAAGGGCTGATGAAAACAATCCATTCTCTCACACAGAAATCTGGCAGAAAGCAAACATTTCTTCTAAAGAATTTATGAGACATACAAAATGGTGTAAAATCATTTGAAAACAGGTGTGTGGGTGGGGGGAAGAAAGCCTGAGGCTTTTAGTTGGCGAAGGACAAGCACTTATCTAGAAAGGTTTATGAAATTAGTAAACTCATCAAAAAAAAGGCTTTACAATTGGGTTTGGGTTTTTTTTACCCTGGAATATAGTGTTTTCTCAGTGATGTTGACTATTGCTTAAAAATCTACTGTTGTTGATTTATATCTCATCACACACAGTAAGATTATTTCTTTCTGTTTTGTTTATTGAGCACGGCAAGAATTGTCGGAGGCTTGGCTGCTGCTAAAACACCAACTTTATTAACAATAACACAACAAGGCACTTCGTGAATGAGCAAGGACAACAACAACAAGAACAGTTGCCGTCTGACAGCTCCTTAAATAGGAATCTGTCATATGGGGAGAACAAATATGCGAGCAGGGATTTCCTGCGAATTCTCTGCTCGCATCTTAGCCAATCCGCGTTGGTTGGCAACAGTTCCGCCGGAGTGGAGTCGTAGCCACGAGGACTCAACACTTTCTGTCTCACTTTTCTGATTTTCTCCATTCCCACATAGTGAGGTAGTAAGATAGTGAGAGGATTACACACAAGAAAGACTAACCATTTGGCTCTGGGAAAATGTAGGAGCATCTCTTGCAGACATAGGTGCAGATCCAGATCAAGTCCAAATCAAGGGCACACATGTCTGGTGCTTCACAGTCAAGGAGGATCTCCCAAACAATCCCAAAAATCTTTAATGTCTGTACCAGTGGGATGCGAAAAGGATGGCAGCATTTCAACTTTTACTGAAACAAGTGAAGGATTATGACTACGATGCTGCCAAACACACTTTTCATCTTCATGAGAACTCTATTCAGTGGATTTGACTGAGCATCAGTTAACTCATAAAATGTCACCATGTGATGAATGAGGATTTAAATTGGGTCCCTCTGATTAGAGTCTGCAACTAACAAATAAGCAACAAAAGCCCACTTTGCTAACTTTTGCTATTTTCTGGATATTGCAATATAAAATAGGCCTGGTAACTCTGATGGTTTAAAAAAAAACCCAGTAAATTAGCAAGTAAATATTAAGTGTACTTAATATTTATTTAAAGTTATTAGTATTTGTTTAAAGTTATCTAGTGGGGTCTTTCAGTTAAAGCAAACAGTGACCTTTCTTTGTCCATGGAGATTCTCAGTCATCCAGATCATGCTTGTCCCAAAGGTGCTTTTTCAAGAGGCATCTGGACTTTCAGCTCTGAGCTGAAGAACCTTCTTGGATGAGAAGCTAAACATCTTCAAAGAAAAACCAGAAACTCCAGTTGCCTCTTGAAAAAACACTTTGGGAGTGACCTTTCTTCTTTCACACATTGGAGGTCTGCTCTGCTGTCCTTTCCCTTAATAGAAATTTGGAGAGAAATTGGTCTCAAAAAATAGGAAAAGACATTGGGAAACCAAGTGCTTATAATGCGTGCTAAGAGAGAGAAATGGCTGCAGCAGAGAGTGGCTAGTGACCAGAGAAGTGTGAATATATTTACAACTCCCAACACTGAAACACAGCTGACTCCGCCCAGCAGGTCATATAACTGTCTCTAAAGTGTTAGATGAGAATTGTTGGAGATTTGATACATCCTGAACCAAGGCTGGGATAAAGTTGACTCAAAGGCAGAAAGACTACTTTTATGCCAGAACACTTAAGGCTTTCCTTGGCAGCTCCAGGATTTTCACTTTGAAATTGGCAACCAACTGCAACATTTTCATAGTGAGTGCAAGATTTGCTTTGTCAGCCATTTGGTTAGCATTGTGGTCAGGGTGATTCCTGGGGCTAGGTTCAACCTGGCACATTTTGAACATTTTAGTTTCATGTAGCACACCCCTTGATCTCAAGTCCTAGAACATTGTCTCTAAGGACAATTCTGTTTTGGGTAGTAGAGTCCAGTTTTCAAACCAGTTCTCCCATTGTCTCTATGAGCTGAGCCTTCGCTTGGGAATCTGACTCAATCTGAATAGCAACTGACCTGTGGGGATAGGAGGAGATATCATGGTAAAGTGAGAGAAAGAGTGCTTTCATAGTACAATTCTGCTATTATCCACATGTCTGTTGGGTTGTAGTACAATTGATGTGGTCAAAGAGATATCTCTCTTCTAAAATACTATACTGTTAAACCTCTGTCCTAGAGGAACCTGCTCACCAGCATATGTCAGTTGATCATTCTGAACACACCAACTCAAAATATGTGATGAAGTCAAATATATGTGTCCCAGGATAATGTTACAAGATCCAATCTGGATAGGTCATCGCAATTAGACATTTAGTCTTCCGAGCTTTTGGATTCATGCTGAGCCTATCCTAAGGGAACTTCTCTCTAGCACAGTGTGTACTTTGGACTATTCTGGATTTATATGATGACTGTTGTATGTAGCTTTTTAGATGTTGATTGGGGTGTTGATGACTGATTATTAAGTCATTGGTTATTGTTTCCTTATTCAAAATATTTGTACCAAATTATAGTGAATTTTGAAAGATGGCTAAACCCTCTGGTCTAGCCATCTACTAAAACTTGCCTTCTTCCTCAATCCCAGCCCTAGGGCACATTAAGGAGAATTATTGATAGATATGTTCTTGCCAATTAGTGATGTTTGATGGGAAGGAAGAGAAACAGAACTGGAGAAATTCAACAATCCTGGTAATCAAAACGCACATTCTTTTGGCAGAATTGAGTTTGCCAATGGGTTTATCAGATATTATATCAGTACAGTTTTCTGTCAGTTCAAGAATTCATGGGTAGCTATATTGAAAAGAGCTATAGCTATGACTTTGGATGTTTTATTCATGTATTAGGAATTGAAGCAAAGATATTGTCAGGAACCAAATAAAAAGTTTAGCGTTGTTAGGGCACAATACACGGTATCAGCCCTTTGAGATAAGCCAAGTGGGGACTAATGGAACTCTATTATTGCTGGATATATTAGCAGAATATTTAAAGTAAAGTTTCTTTCACCACAATTTCTTATACCAAAGAGCATCAAGGTGGGCAATCTTGAGTTTCTTTCTCACTCCCTTATATCTTTCAGGGCTAAGCTGGTGTTTCCACAACAGCTGTTGCATACATTCTTCAAAGTCATACCACTCTAGACATTGTATATTTCAAATAATCTCCCTTGAGTCTCTTCAAATCCCACAATTAACACATTAATCACATTGTTGGCACTGACAATGGTGTTATGACTATGTATCTCACTGGCATGGAAACTAAATCCTCCATAGCAATCCCAGATTTCTTGGGTCTAGTTAGCTGAAATTAAAATACAGAAACACAGTATAATTTGTTTTATTTTATTTTTAAAAAATCCATTTGTGTTGGGAAATTCTTGCCCAGTATCAAGTTTGTTCTATTTTAAAGATGGCCATTACATTTTATAGTTTCTTTGATGGTGTGCTTGTCAGGCAAAAGGAAATAAGTTGGATATAATAAAAAGAGATTAAACTACTATGGAAAAGATTGCCCTCTAGTCGATTTGTTTGTTTTGGCTACAATTACACAGAACATTTCAACAGCTAAGACAAAGGTTAAGCACAAGTAGCAGTAATTGATAATGGTAAGCCACTTCTAACCAGAGGAATAAAAGTATTTTATTCTCTGCTTGCGACAGCTGATCACAGGGAAGTTGAGTGTTTTATGATAACATTTATCACGCTATTTTGTAAAGGTAATGAATCAGATTTGAGAAGCAGCTTTAAATGTTTAGAAATCCTGTACAATTGATGTTTAAAGCAGCTAGGAAGCCTAAACAGAGAATATCCCACCACTGAAACATTTTTTTTACAATATATCCTCTAAACTGCAGTTGTGTCTATGTGAGGCAGCTTAAATTCATCACAGGGAAGATCTTTTCATTGGGAAAATGATCCTAGTTCTTTTTATCATGACAAAGAGGAGATGTGATTTTCCTTAATGAAACATTGCATACAGCCTTCTAGGCACCCCATCATCTTCTACCAAATGTCCTCTGAGTTCCTTCCTTCATTTGCAAAAGTTGGACAAGGATTCTAAGGAAAGCTCCAAAACACAGCATGATGGAAGCTTTTTTAAGTGTTTGCAGCCACCTATAGCATCTTCAGTACTTGGAAAGTGGAAAGGATTTCCAGAGAATTCTAAAATGAGTGTTACTCTATAGTCGCCTTCAACCATCCTATAGCAGTGATGGCTAATCTTTTTCTCTTCATGTGCTGAAAACGTGCACATTTTTTGCACATGCAATGCAGCCCCCCTGTGCATGCGTACATGACCCTCCTGCTCCCCCCACCCCCCCTATCCCCCCTTGCATGTGCACATGACCCCCGCCCCTCATTTTGGGCCTAGTAGGCCTCCCTGCAGCCTCCTGTGCCCAAAAATGGGCCATGGGGGGCACACTGCACCCCCGCACCCCATTTTGGACTTAGTAGGCCTCCCTGCAATCTCCTGTACCCAAAAATGGGCCGCAGGGGGGCATTCTACTCTCTCCCATGCTCCCCCATGTCCCCATGCATGCGCTCACAACCCCCCATTCATGCGTACATGTGTCCCATATGCGCCCCGCCCCCCACGCATCCCAAAAATCAGCTGGCCAGTGGGAGGCACACGTGCATGCACGGTGGAACTGAACTGAGTGACGGCATGCCCGCAGAAAGGGCTCCACATGCCAGCTGTGGCAATCATCACGGTCCTACAGCATTGGCAAAATCCAAAATGGAGACCTTTTCTTCATCCTTAGAATTTCCAAAGGAATATGAGCAGGGTCTGGGGGTGCAGAGCAAAGAGAAGCAAAGCACTGTAAAGCATCAAGACTGCTTCTCTTTATTCTTAGATGTCAGCGGGCTGTGTTGTTTCCTGAAGAAGCTTTGAGGGGTGATTCATGCAAACTTTGCACCCTCCTTCAGGTATTATTACTTTCAGGCCTAATGAAACCACAGTCAATGCTATTTTGAATGAAATAAAGAGAAAAGAAGAATTAAATGTCCAGAGAAGGTAAGTATTTCTCAACAAATTAAGCTTTAAAAGTAAGAGAAATGGAAATGAAGATGAATTTTGTGAAACCAAAAAAAAAAAATGAGTTTGCAAATCAACCAAAGAAGTGGTTAGCATATGCATTTCAGAAAGAAAAAGAAAAGAATATTGAAATTATAATTTCAAATTTATGTTGGAAATGTGAATAACAAGAAGGGATATTTTATCATGCTTGGGGGTCATGGAAAAAAACCTAGAAAATTATTGTCTCAAACACACACAATAATTCAGATGATTTTTAAGATTAATATAAAATTGAAACTAATTAATTTTTTTTCTTTTAGGACTGAAGGACAAACATTAAAAAAATCATAGAACTTTGTTTTTATGCATGATAACTGCAGCAAGATTAATATTGTATGCGCACAGATGGAAAAATTTGGCCTTGCTCACAATGGAGGACTGATTGGTGAAGATGGTTGAACTTGCTGAGATGGCTAAATTTACTTCTTTGATCAGAGAAAAGACAATAGCTGCACACATAGCTGACTGGAAATTCCTTATGGACTTTTTATGTACAACAGAAAAATTGAGCTTTGGATTTATGGTTTTGATGATTCAATAGGATAGGTTATAGAAAAAAGAGAGTTATGTTATAACCATAGAATAAAAGGTCAAGTTGTAATTGTACATATGACTGCTGTAAAGAGATTGGAAACTACTTCTTTGTAGTTTTTCTTTTCTATTTTTCTTCTAGGGTTGCTACAGTGGGTCGGTTGCACTCGGCCAACTGTTCTATGCTGCAGGGCAGTATTACAGCAGATATAAACAATGAGTTTCAGTTCAGAAGAGGACATTCATTCTCCATCATATCCCGGGAGGGAGATGAAAGAAATAATGAGATGCAATTTCATGTGATGAGATTGGTGATGCTACTTAGCCTGCTTGTGAAAGGCAATTGGACATTAAACAAAAAACCTGTATTATCTCGGTCCAGCCAGATAATTTATGTGATGATAGCCCACTTCATTATAAATTATAAATCATCATCATCATCCTAGTGTTTTTCCTGTGGCTGCGGGGTCCACTTTTCAGATCTCCAACCGCCATCTTGTGCAATCAAACGCATCATCTGGGTTGAACTGGACATTTTTCATGTCTGCATTTATTGTAGCTTGCCAACTTTTCTTTGGCTTCCACATGGACACTCTCTATCTATATTAAAGTGGAAGGCGATCTATGCAACGATGCTCACAGAATATGGCTGTATCGCCGTAGGCATATCTCCCACATTTTCTCTGATATTGACATGATGCCCATTTGCTTATGAAGTGTTGTGACCAAGGCTCACTTAATCATTACAAGACACAATTAGTCCCAAACAAACCTATTTTATTATAACAGCTGAGAATTACTTCATTCCCAGTTTAGTCCAAATTAATTCCAAAACAAGTCCTTTGGGCTTATCACAAACCTTTATCTTCTTTGGCACCCTCCAAAGGCCTTTCTTGGTAAAGCCCCACAAAGTTCAGAAACAAGAGATGCCGACTGGAAATAGATTTAGCAACATTGCTTTCCTACAAAGAGCCCAAGAGCCTTTGCTGCTCTTTTAAGCCTTATGGGAGGGGCCAATCATCTCCTGGCCTTACTCCCGAGTTGCCCTTTTTGCTTTAGCTGCTCTTGCCTTCTGGCAGCTCTGCGCAAGCGTGCATTAGGAACAGGCTCCTCCTTTTTTTAAAAAAAAAATTATTGATTAAAAATATACAAACAAACATACTGTAAATACATTAAAACAAGATACAAAACAAACAAACATCAATTCAGACTTACGACTGACTCTTAAAGCTGTCACATCGGTGGGTTATTTTTCTATTTTTCTTATCTTTCTCTATGCATATCCATATTTACATATTTACATATTTATATATAGAACATTATAATCCATTCTTTGTTTAGTTCTTTACATTTCCTATTAGGTACTCAAAGTTATTTTTATGTTCTTATCTTTTCCTCCAGCCAGCTATACCATCTTTGCCACACTAAATAGTAATCAGTATCATCTTTCTCTTGTAGTTCCTTTGTAAGCCTATCCATTTCTGCGCATTCTGTAATTTTTGCGATTATTTTGTTTTCTGTTGGTAATTGCTCAGATTTCCAATTTTGGGCAAAGAGTATGCGTGCTGCTGTTAAGATATGAATAATTAGATATTTTATTTCTTTGGTATATTGTGCTGTAATTATTCCCAATAGAAAGATTTCCGGCCTCATTTCCAACTTCTGTTTTGTAATTTCTTCAATCATTTTCTTAATTTCTTGCCAATATTGTTTTGCCTTTCGGCATGACCACCAGAGATGATAGTATGTCCCCTTTTGTGATTTACATTTCCAACACATTGGAGATGTATTTGGAACATTTTTGCCAGGTGCGCCGGTGGGAGGTGCCATCGGTAGAACATTTTGTACAGATTTTCCTTATAGGGTATAGACATTATGAGCTTGTAATTTACCTTCCACAATTTTTCCCAGTTATCCAATTCAATGTTATATCCTATGTTTTTTGCCCAAGTTATCATGTTTTCTTTAACCACCTCCTCTTCTAATTTATATTTTATTAAATAGTTATAAATTTTGGTTGTTATTTTCTCATCTGTACCTTGTAATATCTTATCTAATTCATTTGGTTCATTTTGAAATCCGAATTGTGCCTGATCTGTTTTATATCTTGATTCTATTTGCAAATATGGCCACCAATCAATGTCTATACCCTGATTTTTTTAATTCCTCCTGTTCCTCTGCCTCTCTGCTGTCTGACTCTGGAGGCTCTGAGTCTGCGCATCACTCCCAGATGGCTCTAGCCCCATCTCTGCCTCTGATGCAGAGCCCTCATCCGGGCCTTCCCCAGACTCCAGGACTGGCCCATGGTCCTCCCCAGCCTCCTCGCTGTCTGACTCCGCTGCCAGCTCCACAGGCTGCTGGTGGACCACAACATGAAGTGTGTCATAGCTGGCATGGTCAAGGAGGGAAAGCCCTAACAATGTGTGCATCTCCATGGCAGGTAAAATGGCCAGCACATAGCACCATATAAAGCTTCTGGGTCCACCGTTATAAAAGATAATATATGTCATTATAAAATATAACTGATGCAATAAAAATAATTGTTAAAAATTAATTTGACTTCCTTCAAGTCAAGGTGACATGATTTTCTTTCACTAGTATGGATGAAGTTTGCCTTTGCCATGACTTTTTTTAACTGTCCATTTCTACCCTGCCTAACTTAGGTAGAACCTAAGGAGAGGACTTACTAATTCCAAGATCAGCTGCATTAATTGATGCAACTGAAAAAAGCTGCCTGAACTGAGCAAGGCAGATGGTTCTCCAAAATTCCTGAGTTGTAATCTGTAATAATAAAGCTATAGCAATAAAGCAGGTTTGTCTACTGAGAATAGAAATGATTACAATTTATGCCAGATGTTTTATACTGGTAAAAGGATCAAGTAGCAGTAATAAGTAAGAGTCTTGACAGAAAGCAATAATACCAAGATAACATTGAACTGTGTGAGTCATTGGCTTTATCTGAAATACGACAGCTTCATAGGATTATATGGCCTTAAGAGCCACTTCTTACTCTGGTTGAATATGTTTCCCAGGCTTGAATGAAGAAAAGTGGTGATATTTGCCTCTGAGGTTACATGTTTTTAAAAGCCTTTTTATTATCTCAGTAAAGTTTAAAGAGAAGGTATGTTCACCTGGGAGTCTGAAGAGTAAATCTCACTGTTCAAAATATTATTTTTAATTGTTCAAAATATAATTGTTATAATACTTCACTCCAGCAAGACTACAAGCTCACCATCATTAGAAAATAATTAAGCTGTAAATATAAAGTTAAATGCTACCATGTCTTCCATAGGAAAAAAAATGAAAATTCGAGGAGTCTGTTTTTCATTACTGCAGTATATAACTTAAGTGAATAAATAAATGCATGAAAATCGTCAGGCCCCCTTTTGTCCTATTGCTCTGCTCATTGCAACTATTCTCCAAAATTAAGTTCTTCTTCTGACCTCAATAGGGTATCTTCTCCTGGGATAGAGGGATCATAATCCAAAATGAGAGGGGAATTTAACTATCAGTAATAAAGAGTGATGTCCTTGGATAAATGGATATTAAAACAATATGCAGAATATTGGGTCATTATAATGGCAAAGATTAGGCTCACATATAGCAAATATTTGCTCCAGAAATGACTTTGGCAATCACTCTCCCCATTAGAAAAGGCCATTTTAGACTGGCATTCTGACTTCAATGATTGTTGATTGGAGTTAAACCCAAAGATCTAATTTTGCCAATTCCAGTTACTTTTAGGAAGATACTATATGCCTTCAATTTTTAATGACATTGAGTGAAAGGAAAAGTGAACTTCTTTCAACTTGGTCCCACAGTTGACCCTTTAAGGAAAAATGATGTGGAAGTAGGCATCATCTTTTAGTAAGGAATGTCTTATAAGTATGTAGCTGTGGTGTCTCTGTTCTGTGCATGATAAAATATGTTTTTGCATTTCAAAATAAAGGTTATTGATAGCATTCTTTCCTCTTCTAATCAAAAGGAAGATATAGATTTGGGAGGCAGAGGGGCATACAGGATGCATGGTAAGCCAATCCTTGCTACTTATTCCAGTTTTTTAAATTTATCAGAAAGACCAGCTGCTTTGGTTTTCAATGAAGGTCAAGGTAAAGGTTCCCCTCGTACATATGTGCTAGTCGTTTCCGACTCTAAGGGAGGTGCTCATCTACATTTCAAAGCTGAAGAGTCAGCGCTACCACATCTCCGTGGTCATGTGGCTGGCATGACTAAACACCAAAGACACATGGAACGCTGTTACCTTCCCACCAAAGGTGGTCCCTATTTCTCTACTTGCATTTTTAACATGCTTTCGAACTGCTAGGTTGGCAGAAGCTGGGATGAGTAATGGGAGCTCACCCCGTTATGTGGCACTAGAGATTCAAACCGCTGAACTGCCAACCTTACGATTGCCAAGCTCAGTATCTTAGCCACTGAGCCACCATGTCCCTTTTGGTTTTCAATAGGTAGCATTTAGTACTTTGTCCTACTTTCATACATTATTTCATGGAATTTAAAAATCAGTGAAAATCTAGAACACGACAACATTTAGAAGGCATCATTTGAGACAATTTATGATGTAATTGGGGTTAAGTCTGTGCAATAATAAACTTCCTAACACTAAGGACAATTAATCAGTGGAACAGCTAGCTGTCAGAAGTTGTAGGTGCTTCATCACTGGAGGTTTTTAAGAAGA
This sequence comes from Arizona elegans, assembly GCA_022577455.1. Lineage (NCBI taxonomy): Eukaryota > Metazoa > Chordata > Lepidosauria > Squamata > Colubridae > Arizona > Arizona elegans. Next base: position 40,945,667 of record JAKOOJ010000008.1, on the reverse strand, counting down.
CCTCCAAGGTCTTTTCCAGCTCTATTCTGATTGATTGTTCTCAACTAACTATAGCTCAAGACATGAACTACTGAAAAAAAAATTGTTTGCAGAGATGTCAGATGATATAAAATCCCCCTCTGGATTGCTCGATTTGAGTGGAATGTTTCCATTCATATATAGCACTTATCACTTACTGTAATCACTGTAATTGTCTGGCTATGCATTAAAGAAAAGCACAATAAGAATATTATGCTATGCTTCATAACTCAGACATACCAAGATGAAAGTCAGATTATTTTAAAGTGCTTTGAACCAAAACATTTGCTATTCTACAATGTTGCAATTCAAGGATTGCAAACCACAAGATCCTTTTTTTAAAAAAAGTTTATGGTAAAAATTAGCTGTGTTAAATGGACATCAATTGGGATATAGCAGTACTGTTTTAGTTTAGTTTCATCAAAGTGCTGCAATGCAATTCTGTTAAATAACAATCCCCATTTTATTAAAGTTTGTAGTTTATTCACAATGAAAAGAACTCTTGGGTATTTTTTCTTTCAGCACTCTTAAGAAAGATTCCAGATTTAAGTTTAACTAAGAACTTTTTACTGCATAAGTTTTAGAGACATAGCATCTCATTGTTTTTTTAAATTTTATTTTGCTGCCTCTTCCCCATCTCCTAAATCTTTCCTTTCTTTTCTGTTTCAGTGTAGTACTATACTGAGTATCTTGGGAATATCATGAATGTCATTTATGAGGATCAACCAATCTCATTGTACATATGTTGTGCACTGACAATAAAGATTTGATTTGAATTTTTTTATTTTATACTGCCCAGTCTTAAGTAGATCCAAATGAGAACCACAATTAATAATACTACTTTAATGTGAGAGATATTTTATAAATACTTATTATCTTGATGCCTAGTATTCCATACTTCTCTCTAATTCTACTGATACTCAATTCATTATTGCATGTGCATGTTTCAAGGACTTCAAGCATAGTGGTAGATTAGGAGCAGTCACTATTTTGGGAAAAGAAAAAAATGGGTCTGCTTATTCCAGCAATAATTGCTGTAGAACAACAATTTTTAATACTAAAATGTAAATAAGCATCTTTTTCAAAAGGACAGAAAGTTGTATTTTTAGAAATGTAGATGGAAATGTAAGGGGGAAAAAAGTCTCTGCAGGATGAAAATTATATCAAACAACAACAATAGAAGCTTCCTAAAAATTCAATATCCATTTCAACTTAGCATGTGGGCTTTTCTGAAATTCACAGTTGACATTAATTTTCCACAATGGAGTTCTCTACTAAATTAATTCAGAACAATAGGATTTCCCATTCTCCACCTAAGGATTTCCTGATTGTCTGGTAATTCTATTGTGGCCATAAATGCAGGAATAGGGATGGCTGCGTTTTGGAGTTAAATGCGGTATGCAGCTTTTAAACATCTTGACTCCAATGTTTACTGTGTGTGTAAATAGACTTAGATGAAGGGCGGTGAACTTTGTCTTGTTCAGGTGCGGTCCAAAGGAAATGAAGCGTAGCGCTATTTTTTCCACTATGTGTTATTAAATCTTCACAGCTATGAGTTCCTTTCTTCTCTTTCTCTCACCCTCTATACATTTTCTTCTTTGAAAAGTCATTTTTCCAGAGCTGCCAATAAATTACCTCCAGCATGCTAGGGTGGAGTTCAACCAGGAAGGCTTCCAGGAATACACATTTTTACATAACAAGGTGAAGAAATAACAAGAAGGGAACCTAGAATTTCAATGATGGTAGTATTGAATATGTTTGAATAATATGGTGATTGAAACATATTGAAATATTGAATAATTAAATAATGGAAGAATATAACTTAACATAAATATGTGTATTATTATTATTAGAACTATATGTTTGTTAAATGTAACAAATATGATTATTAACATTCTATTTGTAATAAAAGGAACGCTACTTAGAATATGATTGGCATAAAAATAACATATTGAAATATTTAAACAATGAAAGATTATAATTCAACAAAAATATGTGTATTATTATCAGAACTTGTCAAATGTAGTAAATATGATGAATATTATTTTATAAGTATTAAAATGTGGATAGAAAGAGATTTTTAAATATAACAGTGGCATAATTTAAAAATTAGAGAGGGGATGGAAATTAGAGAGGGAGGTTAGTGGAATACACATTTTTATATAATAAGGTGAAGTAGTGATAACAGGGGAAATTAGAATTTGAATGATGGTAGTATTGAGAATGTTTGAACAATATGGTGATTGGCATAAAAATAACATACTGAAATATTGAAAAATTAAACAATGGAAGATTATAATTTAACATAAATATGTGTATGACTATTAGAACTATATAAGTCTGTTAAATACAACAAATATGATTATTAATATTTTATTTGTAGTAAAGGGAGTGGCATTTAGAATATGGTGATTGGCATAAAAATAACATATTGAAATATTGAATAATCAAATAATGTAAGATTATAATTCAACAAAATATGTGTACTATTATCAAAACTATATAAGATTGTCAACTATAGTAAATATGAAGAATATTATTTTATTTGTACTAAAATGTAAGATACTCAAGTGCCACACTGTTCACACATTGATATATTTGTAAAAAAAAAAAAAAAAACTTGGGGGAAAAACAAAAAACCAGGAAGGCTCTCTTGATAAACAGAGGCAGGAAAAAATTCCATGTGGTTAACATTTTAAGTGTTGAATGTATCTGGTCCCTCTGAGATTAGTTGCTCTAATGTGGAAGAAAGTAGCTAATGTCTACTATCAATGGGATATAATTGATAGTAGAAAGTAAAAGCAAAAGGATCGCTTGATCATTTCTAATTGAAAATTAATCAAGAGCTCCCACTCCCCCATTGAAATGCATTCTGTTTTATTTTCTGCACTACATTACACATACAGGTAGTTCTTGCTTAATAATAGTAATTCGGCTTGGAATTTCTATCTCTAAGGGATGTAAAGCATGATGCCACATGAGTGCACCATTTGGTGACAGCAATTCCAGCACATCTGGTTCCCATAGTTAAGCAACTATGATGCCATCATTAAACATAACATCACATGGTGGCCATTTGTGACCTTTTCTGATTTTACCATTGACTTTGCTTGTTGGAAGTGAGCAGTGAAGTTCTCAAATGGTGATCATGTGACTGTAGATGTTGTGACATTATAACTATGAACCAGGCATCAAGCACCCAAATCGTGGGGACACTGCAACCATTGTGAGTACAAAAACTAGTGATAACTACCACTTGTTTAGCCCTGTTTTAAGTCTGAACAACCGTTAAACAAGTGGCTATTAAATGTCTCCATAGGAGACAAGTTAAATTGCAGAAGGCCTGCTTATAAAAGGGCAATACTATCAAATATTTGTTTTTATTCCTTTGTCAAGTGTACATGGCCATGTAATAAATTAAATGTTTTTTTAATATGCAACCTTTGGAGGGGCAATTGTGAAGAATCATTACTGAAAGGAGCAACTTCCCCACTCAGATAAGCATATGTTTCTATGAAGAGACATTGCATTTGGGACACAAACTAAGGCAGACAAAGAGATTAAAGGTTTTAGGTTGACAAAAGGACCGGCCTTGCATGGAAAACATCCTTGTTCAATTGATTGCATTGCTGAACAAAGAAATAGGTGGGAAAGACCTTAAGGAGCTTATCAGATCATGTTAAACTAGATGGATCAATCTTTATAAAGCTTTTTCTTTTCATTTCTAAACATCATGTGAACTCTAACTTCAGAAATTCAGTGAAATTAGATTACATATTACAGAACTACTAGAATAGCTTTATCACTTCATAGATATAATAACTCTTCTTCCTTTGGGAAGGAAACTATTCTGCAGATATATAGGAACCCCTTTGGTCTTTTACACAAAGAAAGTCTTTCAGAAATGAGAAAGGACATATTTTGTCTGGTTTTAGCCAGCCACAGACTATATATACATTCAAGATTCCAAAGAGATCTACTGATCAATTAAGCCCCTAGGGGTCAGTATAGCTATATATGACAGAGCATGGTCATCTAGTCTTAGGCTGTGGGGCGAATTCTACAATGCAACTAGATATCAAAGCTTTTCTTTCACCAATTAGCCTTGAAGTTTGAGAGACTTCTTGGATAACAAAGCTCTCATTAAATCATGACCCTGAAGCAAGGCAGCTCAGAGGTTGCTGGGGTTCAGATGAGGCCTTCTGGGCTAATGAGGCCCATTGCTCTTAGAGAGAGAGAGCTATGCCCAAGGGTAAACTAGGAAGAACAGTCGTCCAAGAGCGATGTTGTCTGGCAGGTCTGTTGACATGAAAGCAAAATAGACAAACGGGTGCCAATAGCCAGAAAACCAGTCAGGATTAACTGAATCAACAAAGAAAAGAGTCTCTGATGCCAAGTCATAACAGTGCCTATCACTGTAAGAAGAAAACAGAAGATAATCTCTGTTTGGACCAGGTCCGTTTCCTTTTTTTTTTTCTTGTGTAAATTAGTGGCTTTTCCCTGTATTTTGGCTTCTTGTTGCCTCCAAGAGCAATCACTGCTACTCAGATGTTAGACTAATTCCTTTATGAGCAAAGAAAGGAAAATCCCCATCCTCCAGAAATGCCTGGAGGATAATAGCGGGTCTCTCTTAATTTGTATTCCCAACTAAGGAAAGAGAAGGTCCTGGATATCGTTGCTTGCAGCAGCTGTTAAAACAAGTGCAGGTCAGGGATTCAGGCATCACTGGACACTGTCCTTTGTTATGAAAGCAACCACATTAGATTCAATCCAGTCACTAATATTGCTTTATGTGAATGACATGAACTATGTTGTCCCAATATGGCAACTCATGTTTTTTAATCATTATTTATCAAATTAACTCAATTGTCTGGGTTCATGAAGTACACTGAACCATAAAGTAGTCATCATACTGAGTCACAAACAAGCCAACCTTATTTTGAAATAGTGTTTTGTATAAACTCAGCCATATTAGGCCACTGTCTGAGTTGTAAGGGAAACTGCAGAGGGGGGGGGACCTCTTATGGCAGAATCTCTCTAGGAAAAGTGTTTGCATGCTGAAGAATAAATATTAGGTAGAAGCATCATATTTTGTTTAATTACAAAGAAAATTGAAAAATTGGAATTTGATCTCCTGATGTTAGAATTCCTGATGGACCGAAAAAGTTTGTAAGTTAATGAATTACAAAGCTATGATCTCAGCCAGAACTACGGACCCTTCTACCTAAGGATTCTGAGCTAGTTTGAAATGCCTTCCAAATCTTTGCATTTCCATGACAACACTGTTGAAGAGTTGAACTGATTTATGTCTCTCTTGTTTTGAGGATAATTGAAACTACTGCCAAACAAGATTTTCACCACTGGAGAGAGAAGATGCTTGAAGTTTTTATTGGAGGGAATTCTTTCCTTAACCCCTCTTCCCTCCTGCATTTTGAGTTTCAGGCCCTGGAAGCTTGATGGCTTTTCAGTTTCTTCCTTAGTAGCTCAATCAAAGCAAACATGAATGAAATATGCTCAGAATAACTGACTACAAAATGCCAAGCCATTAGGTCTCTTTTTCTTTTTCTTTTTCTTTTCCTTTTCCTCCTCCTCCTCCTCCTCCTCCTCCTTCCTCTATCTCTGTCTCCCTCCCTCCCCCCTCCTCATGTAGGTTGTGGAAATTCTGTAGATGTAGGACCTTTAGCAGTTCAGGTAGAACAGTAATTTTCACTTCTTTTTTTTAGCATTACAAGTTAAGAGAAAGATTCTCTTCAAATTGTTTCTGAGAATATGAGAGATGAAAATGGTAGCAGGATGACAGTGCCCGCAAAACGAATTTAATGTGCTTGTAACAACAAGCCGTATGAATAGCTTGTGGCTCAAAAACAGTCTTCTATGGGTAGACTGCAAACACAGTCTATATAATTTTCAGGCAGTAAACAAAATAGTTAATCATCAAGTGTTCCTTCATATCTTTCCTCTGCCTTTAAAAGATCTGCCAGGTGAGTTCTTCCCTGTCAAGGAGAAATTAGAATCGATCTTCAAGTCCTAGTACCTCTGGGAGTAAAGTGATGTTTTGTGCTTCAGTTGCCCTTTACATAGCTAAATAGTATTGTGTATAAGGAATTTTGGACATTCTTCTAGTCCATCCTTAGAACAAAGTAAATGTTCCATTTAAAAACTGAACATGAGTTTTGCATCTCTCCTCTCTTACTTTAGAGAAGGGTGTCAAACTGGCAGCCTGCGGGCCAGATCCGTCACATACAGGCCATGCCCACCCACCTCCGTGAAGGGAAAAAACATCACGAAACATTATGTGATGGCAACATGATGCCACAAGTTTGACAACCATGCTTTAGAGTGACCTGAAAGAGACAGGAAAAGAGGACGCAACTGATGCTTTGAGTCTCTAGGAGTATACACTTACTTATAAGACCTCCAATAGAATACTGCATAGACAGAAGATCAAGGTTGCCTTGGGATGCTAAAAAGTCAAGATTATCCCATGAATTTAATAATATTCTACCTTATTTAGTCTTTTCTATTAGGTCAGTTTACTGAAATAATTTTCTATTTCCAACCCCAAGAAATTGCATTCTTAGAACTATTCAGTGGTGGGATTCAGCCAGTTCGCACCACTTCGGGAGAACCGGTTGTAAACTTTCTGACAGTTTGGTGAACTGGCTGTTGGAAGAAATCATTAGGGCAGAGAACCAGTTGTTAAATTATTTGAATCCCACCACTGGAACTATTATCAGAAAAGAATTATATTATAAACCTGTAGCATTGCACTACAATTCCCAATTAGCACCATGAGTCCAACTCAGCTAAATTATTTGATCTAACACATCAAGATCAAGGGTTGGGCCAATGGCAATAATGATCTCTTATCACATCTGTGTTTGTTTGTTTACGTCTTTCCTGGATTTAGGAGCTTCCAAACTCCCAAATGATTTGGGAAGCTTACAATATAATCACAAACTTCAGAACATCACTATGTAACTCATCATATATATGGAAGCACTGTATCACACTTTCATATATATGAAAGTACTCTGATGAAATGTATTTACTCTTCGCATAACACTGAGTCAATCTTGTGTAGTGGTTCAGTTGGTAGTGGTCTACACAGTGGGTGATTGTGAATTCTAGTCTCACTTAGGCTCCGGAGATGGCCAGTTGATTTTGAGACGGTCATTCTCTTCAGTTCAACCACCTCAAACAGAAGAGGAATGTATCTGCCTTGACTTGTTAAAATAAATGAGATCTAAATCTAATAAAAATAAAGCACATCACCGGTAATTTTCACATCAGGCTAGTACAATTTGGTCAAGCTCAAAAAGAAATCACATTACTGTTCCACGATGAGCTGTTTTTATGAAATATGTTTACAAATTTTATGCTTTTTTTTTTTTTTGGTGATTCAAATACAGTAAGCCCAAAAAGGATTTGTATATCATATTAAAACTGGGGCGCATTTCTTTCATCTATTTAGAATAAAAGCAAGAAATTTGCAAACATCTTTCATGAACAATCTGTGCTTTTTGAATTGCAGCAAAGGATTGATAGAATGTCCAGATGATAAACAGGCACTAGACAGCTCAATCTCTGTTCAATTCTGTACTTGTCCTGAGATGTGCTAATTTGAACTAGAATGTCTACTCAGAAAAATGTTCCTTTTCATCTGTTATTTATACTCCATTGCCCCATTTGGTGCAATTTGTAAAGGAAAGAGAAGCCACCACTTAAATGGTCATATGGGCTGCACTTGGAAGTCTTTGTACAAACAATCATTGCAGCCTAAAATATGTATAGAAATCAGTAAATCTTTCTGTTAGGGAGATTCTACCCCTCTACCCCCACCTCCACCCATCTAATAAAAGAAATTGATATTCATGCTCAGAATTGTTTTACAGTTTTGGATTATCATCAGCGGCATAAATGTTTCAGTTTTTAAAAAGTGTCTTGATTACATAAATTAAAGAATGCACAGGTTCCAAAAACTGCCATATTTAAACTTCTCTTCGTAAAGCCCAATGGAATTAGATCCAATAGCAACACCGTTTAATGTTCCTTATTTCAATACTGTTTATGGAAGCTTGTGATCCCAGATCCCACAGTTTAGTTTTCAAATATTATGCTGCAAGGGTACATAATATTTACTGAAAGTCACTAATATTTTGTGCTGGCAATGGGTAAAAAACAAACCAAGAATCCTTCGTTTCATTTTTTAATCATAAACATGTCTTAAACATAAAGCAGTCCTCAACTAGCACTTTCCAGATTTTTTTATGACTACCTTTTTATGACAAAGGTAGAGGTTTATTTTCATAGACCTCTACCTTTGGTCATACTAGGAACTCTGGGAATTGTCAACATGTCTGAAAGATTTAGGGTCAAGGAAGACTGTTTTAAGATTAAATGAAGAAATATATTATGTCCTTTTCAGTGTCCCATTTCAAGAGGACTGAAGAAAAGGGTTCTTTTTCCTCTTACACCCATCACTCATGTCTGAAGAGAGTTTGTCCTCTGGTAAATAAATTCACACTCAGGTTTTGCAAATTTGTATTAATGAACAACTGAGTTACAAAATATTAATCAACAACTCAGTTGGATGAATATTGCACATATTATCATATAAAATGAGAAGAGCAACAAAGATGATTAGGGGACTGGAGGCTAAAACATATGAAGAATGGTTGAAGGAACTGGGTATATCTAGTTTAATGAAGAGAAGGACTAGGGGAGACATGATAGCAGTGTTCCAATATCTTAGCGGCTGCCACAGAGAAGAGGGAGTCAAGCTATTCTCCAAAGCACCTGAGGGTAGGACAAGAAGCAATGGGTGGAAACTAATCAAGGAGAGAAGCAACTTAGAACTAAGGAGAAATTTCCTGACAGTTCGAACAATTAACCAGTGAAACAACTTGCCTGCAGAAGTTGTGAATGCCCCAACACTGGAAATTTTTAAGAAGATGTTGGATAACCATTTGTCTGAAGTGGTGTAGGGTTTCCTGCCTGGGCAGGGGGTTGGACTATAAGACCTCCAAGGTCCTTTCCAACTCTATTATTCTATTCTATTCTATTCTATTCTATTCTATTCTATTCTATTCTATTCTATTCTATTCTATTCTAAAATGCATTCAAATCAGTAATGGGTTTCACTTACCTTTGCTACTGGTTCGGAATTGTGACCATATGCACGCATGCGCACCCTTCACTCATGCATGGCACTTCTCCACATGCGCAGAACCTTCTACACATGTGCACAGTGTCCATGATGACGTCCAAGTGGGGGGTAGAGTCTTCTGCCGCCACCACTACCGGTTCGCCTACACTGGGGTTAACCGGTAGAAACCCACCACAGATTCAAATATATCTTTGTGAATACATTGGGCATAACCTTTTTGGTGGGCAAAAAAGGAACATGTGCCAAGAAAAAGGGTCAAAACAAATGAATGGAATGGAATAGAATTTTATACAATTTAAACTTAAAATCAGAAGAAAGGATTACACCAAATATGTAACTTAATTGAAGCAATTTTCAAGGCAATCATGTGTATTCCTACTTCACCCCAAACAGTTTTTATGCTAATTTGAAAGAATAAAAAATGGAGAGCTGCTGGGGAATGAAACTCTCAAAATAGGGGGAAAACTCTCCACAACTGAAAATATTTTCGTCATCTTCCTCCTCCTTTTCTCATCTTATAGTTGGTTTTGCAAAGAGTTTTCTGTCAGGTGCTCTGTCAAGTTTTCCTTTCCCAGCTTCTGAATGCCTTGGTTAAGAACATAAAGATTAATAAAGTGTATTTTGTATTCTAAATCCTTAAGCTGGGATTTTCCTCCTTTGTTGATCTTGGCCCCTGACCCTCAGTTGGGGTTGGATGTGTTTGTGTCTATCTAAGAAGATAACAAGCAGAGGTGGGCTGCACATACTTTAACGTCCAGTTCATTGAAAATGTGAGTGTGTGCGCACGCACGCTTCCTCACTTCCATGCAAGGCTTTTTCGATGGGGGCAGCTTCCTGCACACCTGCTAGGTCAGCCATGATTAGTAGAATGGGAGAGGCGCGCAAAACAGCTGGGCGGGGCAAGTGAGTCGGAAAGTGAGATATCTAGGAGTGGATAGCGCCGGGAGGGACCAGCCAGTGTTCGTAACTACCGGTTTAGGTGAATCGGTCCAAACTGGCAGCAGCCCACCACTGATAATAAGAATTCTCCATAGATTCCAAAAGAATTGTTGTCATTAATTTATTGATTATTTATAAAAGACACAAATTAATACATGATCTGGATTATTCTCCACTACCATTCCAGTGTCAACCAAGGTACCAGTAAGACATTTCTGAATTAGTAGTGAGCAGCATACATGCAATTGCCATGATCACTAGTCCCTCTTGTATCCCAGTAGGCCAATGAATAACACTCCTTACTTTTTCAAATTGGGAGAAGTTAACGCCAATAATTGGTAGATTCACTTAGTTTCTTTTCATGGCTCCCTGAACTTCATCTGTTAATGGGAAAGAAAATTATCATTCACTCTTCATAGTCTGTGGAGAAACAGGGATGAGTAAATGTGAGTTGATATTTAGAATTGTTGCCTGAGTAACAAGTCATACATGCAGTGCTGTATGTATGTATGTGCTGTAACCTGTTACATAGGTTTAGTGCTTCTCCCCCACCCAAAAAAAAAGCCCAGCTGAAAGTCACAAATATTAAGGAAAGTTGTAGAGAAAACTATTAATATGGGCAAATCCCATCCTCAGTTAGTACTGCAGGGGTGTAGCAGATCTGGCAGCTGGGGTGTATATGTGACTGGCAATACTCAAAAATTGCCTGTGTAGTTGGTGGGACCAAAAGTGATAGAGTGTGTCTCCAGCAAAACTTGTGTTAGGTGAAAAAGGAAAATATAATTCTAAAACAGAAACAGCTAAAAACAACTTTAAAGTACTTGAGATGTAGGCTAGGGTTGAAGTAACATGCCATAAAAAATCACTAGGAGGGCATGTTTGTGCCATAATTGGGGATGTAAATTGTAGGCCTTCCACAAAAAAACAGGAAAATAGGACTATAAACTATATCTTTATTATACTGCAGGAAACAGTGGGCAAAATGGATCATTTGTTTTGTCTGCAGGACGGAATAATTGTACAGAACTTATATCTGATTGGCTTTCAAACATCTTGTGCCTTGTTAAACTGTTATCTTTTTTGAAGAAGCAATTTGGATTTATCTTATCTCTTACCTCATGGTATCCATTGATGATGGAATGCTTGTTGACATACTCTTCATTCCTGCTCTTTTATTCAGATAAATCCCCAATTAACCTAGAATTTCTCAACTCCAAAATAAGACCTGACATTTGCAATAACAGCATCACTGTGTGGATTAATTTACAGTTTTGTATCTATTTCTGAAGTTCAAAGTTTTTCCCAGTAATCAGTGTGATTCTTTTGATCTTCATCACCTGGCATCCAAACTGTGTCCAAATATTTTAGCCAAGTCTATACAGATTTTTTGACAATCCCATAACAGTTTGCTGTTATCTTCTTGGATTTTGGATTCTTTTCCTAGGTGGGTTGGCTTTTCTCATGTCTGAGGAGCCCAATTTATCTTCATTGCCCATTATGTATTATCCCCATCCCCTTTCATTCATGCTGGCATGGTGACCTTATCCAAAGTCCATGCCAACATCAATCTCAAGTTCATGGAAACTGTTGAGCTCTTACATCATGTCAGGGTAGCCATTCTCTGGGAGGGCTCTGTTACTGAATTTAGATCATGATTTACTTTTGCCCCCAAATGGGCAGGATCACAGTTCAAAGTGAGTAATAATTCATGAGTACCAGTTGGTATTTATCTCTGACTTCAGAACTATGTAAGTGCTCTCTACACTTGCCTGGAGAAAATATTTCAGAGGAATTAAAGTTTTGTGATATGAATCATCAGTCTGATGCAGGCATCATCAGATAATATTGTTGTGTTAAACCATGAAAAGAAATCCTGAAAATCGCACAAACCAGCTAGGGAACGCCTCACAGTATAAATTAAGAAAAAAAAATTGGGTGATGTTGCTGAACATAATGTATCCTTAGTAAAATGTGTTGCAGCTGCACATGACTTAGAATTCAAATGGACTCACGAAAGTCCCAGTGAGATTCCTTAAAATCTTTATGCTAGTGGGTCTCCTATGACTCTTTGAAATCACTGCCACCTGATTTCGAATCTTGTATCCAATTGGATTCAACAGTTAGTTTTGCATCTCAGCTTCTAAATTATTCTGTGAACATGTCAGCCAAAATGTTATAATAGATCTGTGTATAAAATACATCTATCTAACTTTCCAATGGTGCTACATAGTAGATTGCCTGGCTTAATCTTTAAGGCATTATTTGTTCAAGGCAGGTTACTTACAATATTTCAAGCCAAGCATAATATATTTGTTCTGGATGAAAATAAATTATCTTTTTAGGAACATGGTGAGCTTGTTTTGTGCTCTTGTGGAAGCAGCTCTTATTTCAAATGGCATTACTTTTTTCTTATAAAATAATGGTTCAAAGAAATAAAGGAAAATTAATAATATCCATTATATGAGTAAGAAGGGCTCAAAATATCTGTACCAAATATTCCTATATTTTTGATGGTAATTTTATTAGAGCTTACAAGTATAAAGAGTAATACAATTTAAAACAAATATAAAAGAAAAAGAGAAGTGCAGAAAGATAGAAAAATATAAGAAAAAGAATGTATAAAATAAGATTCCACATAGCAAACAGTTATAAACTTCAGTAACTTAACATCTTCTCTAGTATTTCAATTAAAAACATCTTCTTCCCATATCTCATTCCCAATCAATAATTAAGTTGCAAAAAAAAAAAAAAATCATTCAGCAGAAGTGTACTACCAGAAATAGTCCTCAACTTACAGCAGTTTGTTTAGTTTATGACAGTTTTTCACACCTACTGTTGCAGCATCCCCTTGGTCACATGATCAACATTTAGACGGTTGGCAAGTGGCTCATATTTATAGAAGGTTGCAGTGTCCCAAGGTCATGTGATCACTTTTGGCAACCTCTTGACAAAAAGTCAAGGGGGAAGCCAGATTCACTTAACAACTGTGTTAGTAACTTAACAACTGCAATTATCCACTTAACAACTATGACAAGAAAGGTCGTAAAATGGGGCAAAACTCACTTACATGTCTCCTTTAGTAATATACAATTTTGGGCTCAATTGTGGTCATAAGTCAAGGGCTACCATTATTCTGAGTATTCCAATATCTATTCTATTGAAATAGATATTCAAATATTCAAACTTCAAAGTCCTTTCTTATCATATGTTTATTTTCCAATCACTCAAACTTTTCCACATATCATTTCTTATAGTAAATTTCAATACTTTAAGTACTTCCTTGATGTCATCAAGATATACCAACCATTATAATATCATTTCTAGTTGAGATCAGTGAAAAGCCGGCATTTCTTCATCAATGCAGTTAACTAATCTTTTATTTATCTTTAATGAGTAAGGTATATCTTTTATTTTTCGTATTCATGTAAAAATAAATCAATATGTATCTTGAGTAATGAGTTTTTATCCCATTTAAGTGTGATGAATTCTTCCTTTAGGACAGTAATGGTGAACCTTTTAGGCACCCAGTGCCCAAACCAGAACGTGCATGTGCACGCACGTGCGTACACACACCAGAGTGCCGGAAACCCGAAGACCAGGCATGTGCGCACCGGCCAGCTGGTCTTCGGGTTTCCAGCACTCCGGTACACGCGAAGACCAGCACCAGAAACCAGAGAGCAGCTGGTGACAGCACGTGTGCCCAGAGAAAGGGCTCTGGGTGCCACCTCTGGAATGCATACCATAGGTTCACCATCACGGCCTTAAGATGAACTCTCCTTTTTTCAAAAATTAAAATACAGCTGTAGAGGAATGCCTAATTGCTCATAGTAAGGATAAATGAAATGGAAGATTATGTTTAAAGCAAGGGAGGAGAACATATAAAGAAAATACCCCTCCTGTCTCTGCTGTGAGGAATTTGGCAACTCAGGGAAGGAAAAAAGGATACCCAAGTGTAGACATTCCACATGTGCCCCAAAAAGTACTGTTGGTTTATTTAATTTGATTACACACTCATCCCAATCTAAAATAATAAAACCATAGATTTTTATTTGCTCTTCAATCAACTTTTCTCAAAGTAAATAGGTGGCTGGAAAGCAAATGAAGCATTCAGTTGAAAAGCAAACATTTTAAGAGTAAAACCAGCAAAACAGGAAACTGTCTGACAATTTCAAGTTTAGCTGTCAGTTTTTCTGTATATAAAATAGCAGGAAGAAAGGGTGTTGCAACTATATAAACTCTTCCTCCGAATCTGTTTAGAGAAAAGTGAACATAAACCAAGGCCAAGGTATAATGGAATATATTGTTATTTTCACATTTCACATTATATTTTATAAAGATCTGTGATCCTTTTAAAAAATGCACGTCTTACAGATTTTATTTTTATATTGCTCAATAGTTCTCTGGTATTGTGGGTGCGCTGTGCACGTTTTCTATTTACATGCAATATTTGTGCACATTGTCTATTTACATACAATATTTGGTGCCAATAAGTCACAAAATCATTTTCATAGCTTATGTTTATTCTAATTGCATTTTGTCCTTTCTAAGTCATTGGAAGTGACATATTGGCATCACAGTGACCTCTGAACTCAGCAATACTGAGAAATTATGATTTGTTCAAGGCATATATTCATAAGAAAACAGTTATATTTATATGAACCTCAGTCTCTCAATTGTCCAAGTGCAATATTCACAGCTACTATTAGGATGGTTGGCCAGAGGCATAACACTAAATGGTGTGCTAATTAAAATAGGCTTTAATATGATAAATATAACTATGTATACCTGACAGCAATTGTTAATTGCATTTCCTAGAGGCTGAACAAAAATGAGGACACAAGCACTGAGTAATTAAAGATGACATACTGGTTATTTATTTCTTATCAAATATTTACGAGTCGCTTTCTAATAAAAATATCCCAAGTGATATAAAATAATCAAAGGAACAGTTTCTGAAAAGACATGGAAAATGAGAGTGGTTTTATTTGGTACCTACATATGATGAACAAAAAAATGATTCTATAAAATCAATTCAAAGTTCATGTGTTAACACTAATAGTAGTTTCTCTCTCCCTCACTTCAGAAGACTGTAGTATTGAGTAAGTAAACATAAAAAAAATACTTATACAGTTAATCCTCAACTTATGACCACAATTGAGCCCAATATTTCTGTTGTTAAGTGAGACTTTTGTTAAATGAATTTTGCTCCATTTTATGACCCTTCGTGTCTCAGTTGTTAAGTGAATCAACACAGTTGTTAAGTTAGTAAGATGGTTGTTAAGTGAATCTGGCTTCCCCATTGACTTTGTTTGTCAGAAGGTTGCAAAAGGTGATCACATAGTCTTGGGACACAGAAATGGTCATAAATATGAACCAGTTGCCAAGCAGCTGAATTTTGATCATATGATCAAGGGGATGTTGCTTAGGGTCAGTGGTGGGATTCAGCCAGTTCGCACCACTTCAGGAGAACCGGTTGTTAAATTTCTGAGCAGTTTGGCAAACTGGTTGTTGGAACAAATCATTAGGGCAGAGAACCGGTTGTTAAATTACTTGAATCCTACCACTGCTTAGGGTGTGTCAAATTTTTCAACTTTCAATTTCCAAACATTAGGGATGCTCAAAAGTTGAGATATGCCTTGGGGATTGTAAAGATATTTAATATAATTTAGATGTAATTACATAAATTTCACAACTTTTTAATATTTTGTTTGTTTCATCTGCTGCAAAGGTCGTACATGTGAAAAATGGTCATAAGTCACTTTTTTCAGTGCTGTAACTTTGAATGGTTACTAAATGAACTGTTATAAATTGAGGTATTCTATCTATTCTATAGAAAATGTGCCAATGGTGAAATCCAATTTTTTTTACTACCGGTTCTGAGGGCATGGCTTGGTGGGCATGGTGTGGCTTGGTGGGCGTGGCTTGGTGGGCGTGGCAGGGGAAGGATACTGCAAAATCCCCATTCCCTCCCCACTCCTGGGAGAAGGATATTGCAAAATCTCCATTCCCACCCCACTCTGGGGCCAGCCAGAGGTGGCATTTGGTGGTTCTCTGAACTACTCAAAATTTCCACTACCAGTTCTCCAGAGCCTGTCAAAACCTGCTGGATTTCACCCCTGCAACGTGCTTAATTTCTAGAGAAATGCTTTAAGGTAAGCATGTACAGTTTTGTAGTCTTCTTAAATTAGAAAAGAAAGAAAGGACTACATACAAAGGCAATAATTTTGGTCATCAAATTTAGACACTAAAACATTAAATTTTGTACTGGTAGAGCAATCAGGGTGTATAATTGGTTATATCTTTCAAAGATTTTACACTTACATTGAATGTAAGACTAAAGCCATATTAGAACACTCTTCTATCTATTTAATTTAGCACAAGATGGTGAAAATTCAAGGGCATACATGTTGGCCCATTCCTCTAACCAGAGTCTTGATGTAATCAAGGTTCCTGTTCATAAAGATAATCCACAAGTCCTCAAGTTACGATCATTTGTTCAGCAACTGTTCAAAGATACAATGGCACTGAATGAAGAAATTTATAAGAAATCTTTGAAATTCTCGTTGTTGAAGCACTCCTGGGGTCATGTGAACAAAATGTGGGTACTTATCAACCTGTTCTGTCCCCAACCACGCGCACACACACACCAACAGACGTTCAAGAGTTAAAGACCAAAGCAGCCGGCAAAATCCTTTTCCTTATGATAACGGAACTTGGCAACAACCTAGTGGCTGCCTGCCAAGAGTTTATTATTTACAAAGAGGAGAGATAACTTCTCCCCACTCCTGGTACATCAAAAGAAACAGCTCAATAATTACGGAGTCAATCAAGTCCAGAGATAATCCAGCAAAGTCTATAGCAAAAAGTCTGGCAATGTAGAACGGCATGGAAGCTTTCAGCTTTGTTCGTCACAAGGTTTGACTGGCCACCACACTCCCTTTTATATCCTGTGGGGTGTGGTCCAGTGACTCAGACTAATCTCGGGCACGCCTTTTCTTCTGTTGCGTGTGCTTATCTCTGCGACGCTGGCGTGGATCCAGCCAAGACTCATTACCCTCATCACTTTCCATCTGTGGCTGCGTGGACGTGCTTGGCCCCGGCCCTATCTCTTGCCCTTCGGCGGACACCAAAGGCATTGCCAGAGAGGAGGGTCCTGGAGAGGGAGGCCTTGCCAACCCCTCTCCTTCACTCTCGGAGTCCTCTCCTGCCGATGACACAGGCTCAGGTAATGGAGCCACAACACAACCAGCTCACATGACCAGTGACAGAGTCATGGTGGTACAGTGGTTAGAATGCAATATTGCAGGCTAATTCTGCCAACTGCCAGCGGTTCGATTCTGATTAGCTCAAGTTGACTCAGTCTTCAATCCTTCCGAAGTCAGTAAAATGAGGACCAGACTGTTGGAGGCAATATGCTGATTCTGTAAACTGCTTTGAGAGGGCTGTAAAGCACTGTGAAGTGGTATTTTAGTCTAAGTGCCTGAGTGCTATGGCTATGTCATGATCACATGTTCACTGTTGCCAAACTTCTCTGCCAATAAGCAAAGCCAATGGGGAACCCAGCAGGAAAGATCATAAGTCTCTCAGATAAGTCTCCCCTGCTCCCTTTCTTTGCTTGCCTACACTGAGTCCTCCTTCCTCCTTCCATCATTTGCACCCACCAGCAACCTCCTTCCTTTGCCCCCCCACCTCTGTGCTCATACATATGCACACACACATACACACATCCCATGCCCTCTTTCCCTGGCCTCTGTGTGCTTGTACACACACATTCACACATCCTGTGTCCTGTTTCCCTGGCCTCCCTGCACTCATACTCATAGATGGATGTATCCTGCACCCTCTTTCTCCAGCCGCCTTGTGTTTGCATATGTGCATCCTGCAACCTCTTTCCTTGGCCTCCCTGAATATGTGCTACACTGCAGCACGCACACACACATACGCAACTTGCACATGGCCTGTATTGGGGCCTCTGGGTTTCCCCCACTTTCCTGCAGCACCTCCCCTCTTTTTACTTGGGACTCCCTTTGCTTCCCACTTAACGACCCACATGTCATGGGATTATGATGGCAACCGGGATTGCCTGGATTGCCGTTGCTAAGTGATGCAGTCACAGTGACTTTGCACTTTATAACCACATTGCTTAGCAACCCCAATCAGTTGCTATTGTAACTGAACATCTAGCTGTACACAGAATTAGCAGGCTTTGTATTGACAGACATGGTTCCAATCTGTGCACTGCATGGGAGAGGGAGAACATGCACTGAAACCAATGAATGCAGCATTTTTTATTTTATTTTATTTTTTATTTGATTTATATGCCGCCCTTCTCCGGGGACTCAGGGCGGCTTACAATGCGTTAAGCAATAGTCTTCATACTTTTGTATATTTATACGAAGTCAGTTTATTGCCCCCACAAACTGGGTTCTCAATTTACCTACCTTAGAAAGGATGGAAGGCTGAGTCAACCTTGAGCCTGGTGAGAATTGAACTTGCAGTAATTGCAGGCAGCTGAATGTTAATAACAGGCTATTAGTCTGCTGCGCCACCAGGCTCTCATATTTGAGGGATGGAGATATACTGATCCTTGAAAAGCCTACTTCTTAAATATTTTCTGTAATATAGGCAATCCTCGACTTACGACCGTTCATCTAGTGATCGTTTGAAGTTACAACGGCATTGAAAAAAGGGACTTATGATCATTTTTCACATTTACGACCATTGCATGATCACATGATCAAAATTCAGATACTTGGCAACTGACTCATATTTATGATGGTTGACAGATTCCAGGGTCATGTGATCATCTCTTTGCGATCTTCTGACAAGCATAGTCAATGGGGAAGCCAGATTCACTTAACAACCATATTACCAACTTAATAACTGCAGTGATTCACTTAACAACTGTGGCAAGAAAGGTCGTAAAATGGGGCAAAACTCACTTAACAAATGTTTCACATAACAACAGAAATGTTGGGCTCCATTGTGGTCATAAGTCAAAGATTTCCTGTAATACCATGGTATGAACGTGAAATACAGAGCCAATTTGGTATAGGTTAGAAATGGAGACTGTGAGTTTTAGTTGTGGTTGGATGCTCTCACTCTCAACTTTATGAAGGAGACAATGATAAACCACTTCTGGAAGAAAAGAAATGCCAGGAATATAGAAACAGAGATTGAAGATTCTTAAGATTTCAATGAAGCTTCCCAGTTCTGTGCTACAAAACCAAATGTCTGAAACCGTACAAATCATTTTATTACATGTGCAAAAATAAATTTTGGAAAAATGTTGTGAAATAAACAGTAGCGCTTTGTTTCAGAGATGAGAGTGCCTTATGGTTGCTTTCCAAAGATTATGCCTGTCATGAAATCAAAAGTAAGATGATAAGAAACCACTATTTTCATTTGGCCAAACCCTGAAATGCTTTCTAATTTTTTAGTAGCTTTAATTCATTTCGAAACACATGCTCGGCATGTGCCTATGTCCTTTCTTGAATTAGTCTCTTTCTCCAAAGCTTGAAAAAATAAAGAATGAAAAGCTTATAACTCCATGGCATGTTTTCCCAGAAGCTAAAAATAAGGGAGCGAGAGAATAAAAAAAGTTTTGGGGACTGGGTGAAAGGTCAAAACTCTTAATGAGATTAAATTAACATTTATGGATCTTAATGGGAGGCACAGGAAGATTGCTTTGGTTTTAAGAAACTGCTGGAATTATGAGTGGATTGTTGCTTTAACTCACCAGCATCTGGGGAAGAAGCAGTCCAAGCAGGCCTGCTGTAGAAGGCAGGATAGCAGTCAGTGGAAATGTTTATAGACAAAGAAGAATTCTCGTGTGGCATGTTGGTATGGGGAATAAGGGATATTTTGCTGTATTAAAAAAAAAGGACATAAACAAGAAGGATCACCACTGTTCTTCATTAGTAACAAAAACATTTTTCAATAATCTGTTGATGAAACTGTTCTCTTTGATATTTTTGGCATCTATTTACTTTGTTTGTCTCCTCCTCTTTTCCATAAAAAAGGATAGAAATATTCATCTGGTCAAGGTATAGTTAACAGCAGAGTGTTACTCTGCCTGCATATGAATTAGATAATTGCATTGGAATAAGAGCATAAAGACAATTATGACTCTCCCAATACAATTCAGTAAAAGCAGTTTCTGAGCTGGATTTTATAGCATGATTGCTGTAGAGATGAGCATGAAATTTGTTTGGTGTGCATTTTTTTTCCGAAAGTAGAATGGAAAGTACTAGAGATTGTAAATGAATTGGAGGGGAGGGATGGGCAATGTAACTGACAAATTAAACTATCCAAGTTGATTCAGTCTTGAATGCTTCTGAAAAAAAGACTCAGGAATCACTGGTTGTGCTGATAACTGTATGGTTATTATCAGAATAATCCCAGTTATTCACCTATAAGAACAGTTTTCAGATGTTTGGATTAAAACATTTTAAAAACTAGCCTTTTTTTTTTTTATTGGGATGTGTGATATTTCATGTAGAATGGGATTAACGTTGAGGGGTACATGCATTCTCAGAACACACTTCACCGTATGAAAAGCAAATATTCCAATTATCTGTAAGAGGCCTCTGTTACATATCAAGCAGGATTATCTATCCGGCTTCTTATTTCTGATTATGCAGCGAAGCAGCTGACAATCTGAAGTGACAAAGACGATAATGATTGGAACTTGGAAAAGTGTTGGCAGGCCTCGTCTCTAACAAGCTCTAGATGGGCAGCTCTCTAAATTTGCTTTAAAAAAACAACAACCCTACAGTCAGGAATTCCGTCACTTGGATAGCTACAACCTTTGATCTCACCTCCCTTCCCCCAACTTCTTTGAAAAGCACATTTATGATAAGGGTAACAAAGGAAAAGTTTTGAAATTAATCTAAGCATTTGTTTCTGTTCCTTCAGGGACGAAGTTAGAGGTGTATGATAGCTGACATAAATCATCATAAAGATTGGCTGTGCTGACACAGTACACAAAGAGACTGCATTATTTTCCACTTTAAATATTGTAAAACAATAGTTGCGGGAAAGGTAACCCAGGTACATTTTTGTTAAGCTTCAGAATTACAGCACAAATTATCACCAGATTACTAATGTACTTCCTGTCACTGGAGTCCCACTATCTAAATGATTACTAACAAGTAATATAATGGTAACCCCTGATTCTTACTTAAGTAACATACCCATTAAGGGTTGATTGTTGTGCAACTATTTGAATAAGCCTGGTTAATTCTTTCAGTACGGACAATGCCCTTATTCTGTCCAAAACCTGAGGCAAAATGGCAGCTTTCAATGATATCTTGCTTTTTTCCCTTTTTTTAAAAAAAAACCAGCAGGTCTTCTTGCAGCTACTTTGAGTAACAAAACCAAAAAAGAACAACGCTGGGGCTGGTACTTTATCTCTGCCATGATGCCTTGTGGTCCTCAAAGGCCCATGATTAAATAAGAACCCACAATGTGGTCTCTTCTCATCCCTTTCCCCAACTAAAAAAACTTTTCATGCTCTTGATTTATATAAACAAGTGGTATGCAGTATGAATTGAACAGGGCATTATAACAAGGCCTGCCTTCACCTTTTTAAAAACTAGTTTGAGCTTTTAAAGGTTTGAGTACAGCCTGAAAGGCTGCATCAGGTCTTCAGTGGTTGGTCTATTAAAATATGTTATTGCATAATTCTGTGTTTATCTTAAATGTGGTGGGAGTGTTTCCTTGTGTAAGAAGAGTTGCACTCTAAGTAAATGAAAAAGAGCAAGGCACATTTGTGTTGAATCTATCTTGCGGTCACAGTCAGCTTTATTTAGACAGGGAAAATAAACAAACAAGGTCTTAAGACGAGTTTTGTTCACAGCAGACAAAGATTGTTTAGATGCAGAGGTACTACCCAGTTCTAAACCTTTATGAATAGAGCAAATGAGCTAGCCAAGAATGATCAAATCAATTTAATTACTGACTTCTCAAGTGCATAGCAGGTTCAGGGATAAACCAGTAACTGCTGTATATGTTAGTTCATTCTCTGTTGGGGACTAACTCATTGTGAGATTTCAGCAAAGTGAGATCATGCATGGTAGTATATTTGCTGCCGCATAGACAATAAAATCAAGGAGGCAAGGGCAAACTATTTTTGAAAAATAACAGTAGCACTTAGACTTATATACCACTTCATAGTGCTTTACAGCCCAGTCTAACTGGTTTACAGAGGCAACATATTGCCTGCAACCATCTGGGTCCTCATTTTATTGACCTTGGAAGGATGGAAGGCCGAGTCAACCTTGAGCCAGTTAGGATCGAACTGCTGGCAGTTGGCAGAATTAATCTGCAATACTACATTTTAACCACTGTCCCAAGAAAATTTCAGGAATTAGTCTAAGCAGTTGGTTGAAAGCCAAAAGGACCATAAACATTGAAGTTTGTATACCCTAGGTTGTGGCTTATGATTTATGTGCAGCACTTCAGATTCAAAGGCAAAAAACTTATTTGGTTTACTGATGCTGCAGGAAATACTGACAAACTTAACTGAATTTGAAAATCAGTTCAACACATTTATTGGGCCTGATTTATAAGCTATTGGTGAAGTATGACTCAGAATCTAAACAAGTCAAAGACTGATTAAATCGATGCAGAATTTGAAATAGGTAGCCCTTGACTTGTTCAAAGTTACAACATCACTGTATAAAATGTTTTATAGGTGGCACCTACCCCCGACGAGGATAGCCAGAATGTTCAAGAATAAATCGGAGAAATGTTGGAAGTGTCATCAGATCCCAGGATCATATTACCATATGTGGTGGACATGCATAGAAGCAAGGAGATATTGGATTAAGATACACATGTGGTTGGAAAAAATGATAAAAAGACACATTGATTTTAAACCAGAGATATTTTTATTAGGGATCTTACCTGAGACATTCAATACAGAATTGCAATATTTAATTGTGAATATTTTAACAGCGGCTAGAATTGTATTTGCTAAAAACTGGAAAGGCGAGAAGATACTTACTGATGAAGAAATTATTAAGAAAATGCTGGACTGTGCTGAAATGAGTAAACTGACATTTGAAATAAGAGAACAGGAAGATAAACAATATTATTTGATATGGGAGTTATTTGATCAATGGATAGACAATAAAACATGGAGATGAAATATGATATATGAAATGAAATTAAGATAAAATGTGTAAACACTTGTTTTCTTTTAGGGGAAAATAACCTTTGTCATATATTGATATTTTGAAGATTTTGGGAGCACGAAAGGATTTTAACCGATCGAAACACTGTCTGTAATTGTTTGAAAGGATGATGTTTTTATGTTGTTTTTGTTTGAAAATAAAAAAAATTCTTTAAAAAAAAGTTACATCATCACTGAAAAAAGTGACTTATGACTGTTTTTCATATTTACAAACAATGCAGCATCCCCATGGTCACAGGATCAAAATTCAGCTGCTTGGCAACTGACTCATATTTATGTCCTGGGGTCACATGATCTACTTTTGTGACGTTTTGACAAGCAAAGTCAATGGGGAAGCCGGATTCATTTAACAACCATGCTACTAACTGAACAACTGCAGTGATTCACTTAACAACTGGGAGAAGAAAGGTCATAAAATGAGGCAAAATTCACTTAAATGTCTCACTTTACAACAGAAATTTTGGGCTCAGTTGAAGTCATAAGCCGAGGACTACCTGTACAGCGATAGAGATGCAACAATGAACATTTCATTAAAAGAATAATGTTAAATTTACTGTGAATATAATTGTACAAAAATGGTATAAGAAGTTTTACTATTAGTATGTCACTTCAATCTTGAATGCTAAAATGGATAAGTCTTTCTCTAAAAATTGCTGTAAATGTAACAACTGAGAGATCATTTTTTTCATATTTTTGCAATTTTGTAAGGTCAGCAGTTCTGGAAAATAGTTCATATTAGAATAAAATACATTTTAAAAGTTGAACTCCATTTCAATCTGTGATATTCTTATTTTAACAAGCCATATATTCCCTCTAAGTACTGATACGGAACTAACTTTGCATATGTTAACTTCTGCAGGATATATACCAGTACTTCTTACTAAAAAAGTAAGTAAAAGTTTACATAGAATTTAATACAAAATGGAAACCAATCATGAACTGTCGCTTAATACATGAATTTATACCTCATTGAGATTTTGAGTTTTTTAGGTATAGAATTTATACCTAAATTCTATTTGTGGAATATTTAAAGGAAAACAGATTATCAGTTTTGACCCAATCCACTGTACCTTATAATTTTATGTGGTGATATATATATATATATACTTGGCAGAGATTTTTAGTTATATACAGAGATATTTTACATTTAATCCTTTGTAATTTACTAATATTATACTAGAAAACTACGATCAACATTATTTAGATCCCTTGTTTCTCATGCGTGTATTATTATTTTATTCTTCCTGTTCTATATTCTCTCTTTGTGTTCCATACAACAATAAAATAAAGGTATGTTAGAAGTTTAGTATGGTACTTTGGAATCATTTGCCACTAATAATGAACCTGAGCAATGTCCAGTATTTTTACTATATGCTTATATTTGGAATGATAATATTCCAGTGCCTAGCTTGGGGAAACTCAAGGAATTTTGACTATTAAATGTAGTCACAAAATGACACAGCTGTCCACCCCAGCAACAAATCAGCTGTCTTGAAACTATTCTATAGGACCTGAACTTGAATGTACAACAAAAAATAAATTTATTGTGTTGTGGAAGGTAGGTATGATTTGCACAGGAAGAAATTGTGCAGATCCATAAGTGTTACTTCATCCCAAAGTGCAGTGCTTTGCATCTATAAAAACTGATTTTTTTTTAATGTTGATTGATAGCTGTTGCTAGCATATTTGTTTTGTAACTGAATGTGCTGCATTATTTATATTAGTGCTTTCAGTTCACTTGAATTTGCATTATCTTTGAACAGTCTCAAGGAACAGCTCATTTGAAGCAATAGTTACCGTAGTAACTTTACGGTTGCATAGCTCAAGATGATTTCTCTTAACATGCTTAATTTCTCCTGGTGACAAGAAAATATATAACGACTATTTAATGGTCATAGTTCAACCAATGAATACATATGTTATTTTTCTTTGTGGATTAAAGGGGTTGAGGTTGCTGTGGGTTTCTTCATTTTAAGAACCAGTAGAGTCTCAAGAAAAATGAAAATATTTTGGAGAAATATCACTATGTCCCCCATGAACAACTTTTCCCTTTGCTGTTCTTATTCTATCAAAAATAGCAGGTGCACAATAAACAAAGAGCTCACCTGAAATAACCTTCCTAGTTTATACTTAGAAATAGAAATCTGTATTCCCAACTGAAAGGCAGTGCATCATTTGTTGTTAGCCCTGAATTTACTCTGTTCGAGGACACCACTGTACTTAATTTCTGAATTTCAGCTGCAGAGTTTATGAGATTTTGATACATTCCTGTAAATGTGTTGTTGCTGAATATCAAGGGACTATTTTGACTTCTTTTTTAAAAAAGTACTATCATATTTCTATGAACAGAAGCCCCATTGACTACATTCTTCAAAGAATACTTTGGAGTGTGAATAAAATAAAAATAGATTTTCCTAATAGACTGGGTATTCCTTGCAAGTTCACGCTGTACATTCATGTTAGTATTGTAGATACCAATACAGGCCTGGGAAGTCACCAGATATATTATTTTCTCTTTCCCTTTCTCTTTCCCATTTTTTATGACTCTCTCTTTATCTTTTGCTGGAAGAATTTAGGAGGCAATAACTGCACACAAGCCAACACAGGAATTACATGGGATGTACTTATATTTAGCTCTCCAAGCCAGCTGATTTATCTGCAGAGATGTTTTTAATGGTGTATTTCATAGTGGAAGGTAACACCCTATATTCCTTTGATTTTGTAGCTGATGGGACAAAGTTTGAAGATAGCATTGAGAGATAAAGTCTATGGATAGAATTGGTATCGGGTCTGTCACAAGGTTGGTTTCTGTGTTTGTGTCATTTTAAGAAAAAGGATGATTTCCCAAACCTTATTACCTAATAAAATAGGCACAGTGTTGTGGCCCGTCAGCGGCCTCTGTGGATTGTAGCTGATTCTGACAGCGAGGAGGCTGGTGTGGTGTTGTGCCAGTAGCCTGTGCAGCTGGCACTCGAGTCAGACAATGAGGACGCTGGAGAAGATATGGTGCCAGAGGCAGGGATTCAGCCAGGGCCTTCAGAACCTCCAGAAGCTCCTTTAAGTGAAGAGGACGAAGAGGAGGAGCCTCTTCTCGATGCACGGGCGCGCAGAGCGGCCAAAAGGCAGGAGTGGCTCCTCAGGAGGAGGTCTCCTCAAGAGTAAGGCTTGGGGCTAATTGGCCACTCCCTTAGCCTAATTAAGGAGGAACGCCAACTGAAGCAATTTGTAGGGAACAACTTTAGTTCACTCTACTTCACGTTTGGATTCTTTGCGAATTGCTTCTGGGCTTTCTGCCAACAGTCTTAGTAAGATTGTGATTACTTTATCTTTGGTTTCTTGTAGGCTGTTAAGAAAGTTTATTAACAGCCTTTGTTTTGAAAAAGACTGAGTTATTTTAGTAAATTAAGTTTTGTACAAACTTTGTGTGCGCTGTGTTCTTTTCGGATCCGTAGCTGGTGCAGAACACACTGGCACATATTTCTGGAACCTAAGTAGATAAAAGCTAATTGGTATGACGGCTGCTTCTTTCTGCTGTCTAACATACTTGCATTCATTCATAACTTAAAGGAATGTTTACAGGTATCCTTGATTTACGGACACAATTGAGCCCAAAATTTATGTTGCTAAGCGAGACATTTGTTAAGTGAAGTTTGCCCCATTTTATGACCTTTCTTGCCACAGTTGTTAAGTGAATCACTGCAGTTGTTAAGTTAGTGACATGGTTGTTAAGTGAATCTGGTTTTCCTCATTGACTTGGCTTGTCAGAAGGTCACAAAAGGTGGTCACATGACCCCAGGACACTGCAACCATCATCAATATGGGTCTGTTGCCAAATGTCTGAATTTTGATCATGTCAAAGTGGAGATGTTGCAATAGTTGTAACTGTGAAAAATGGTCATAAAT
Source organism: Arizona elegans (assembly GCA_022577455.1). Classification (NCBI taxonomy): domain Eukaryota; kingdom Metazoa; phylum Chordata; class Lepidosauria; order Squamata; family Colubridae; genus Arizona; species Arizona elegans. The sequence goes on along the minus strand of JAKOOJ010000008.1, from coordinate 40,918,440 downwards.
CACTTTTTTCAGTGATGTTGTAACGTTGAATAGTCACTAAATGAACTGTTGTAAGTTGTATTACCTTGGCTAAGTTCTCCATGACGGAAGCAGCTAATCAGTGCTAAATCACAGTACTATACTGTAAGCCAATTGCCAATAGTAAATGCAGGATGAGAAATGTAATTTAATAAAAGGGCTATGTACTTCTCCTTATCTTATGTAAACCGCAGTATAAGCAGGTATCAGTAGTACCAAACAGATAATAAGAAAAGAAAAAAGAAGGCAGTCCTGAATTTAAAGAGGTGAAAGGAATACCTAGCAGCCCTAGTAACTCCCAGGTTAAAGACAATTAGGACTAAGAAAATGTGCTTTTTCAAGAGTGACCCAAAGATTGGGAGAGCAGGTAATAACAGATACAAAAATCTGACCTTTTTAGTGTTAATTATCAAGGCTACCAGTAAATCTCTTTCCAGCCTCCGTGCTGTTTAGTCACCAGCAGGACAATCCATAAAATTAAGAGAGTAAATACTGTATGAACAAATATATCTCCAAGAACACCTGACAGCCAGAGGTCATTTTCATAGTACTGCTTTGCAAGGACTAAGCTGAACATATTGTTCTAAGGCACTTTTCATTTTGACATTGCAAAGCATCCTGGGTTCATGCTGAGTTGTTTTGACCATGCCCAGCATGGGCCACCAGAGGATCAACAAAATGTCACCATGGGTGTGATGGCATCTAGTGAGAATTAAAATGGATCGGTACGTGGAAGTGCTAAAAGACAGCAAGAGTAATTTTGTAGGTTTCTCAGGTCAGTGTAGATATTGGGCAGGAAATCTAAGAGAGGTGTTAATATATGCTTTGGCTTGCCACCTTCTGTTAAAAAAAATTAGCAGAGCCTTTTACAATTCTGTAAATTCTACAAATTTAGAAGTTACCAATTTATATAGGAGTGCTATAGATGAAGCTATAAAAATCCACTTGCTGATTTCCTGCTTGTTATGCTAGTGAGATGGATGGATGGATGGATGATAGAGGAAGGGAGGAAGATGGGGTGGAGGGATTGTGGATAGATCAGGGGTGGGTTCTACTTACCTTTACTACCGATTCGCAACGGGACCGCGCATACATGCGCAGATTACCCATGATGATGTCGTGGTGGGTGGGTGGAGCCTCCCGCCAGTTTTACTACTGGTTCTATAGAACCGGACCGAACCGGGAGCAACCCACTACTGGGATAGATATAGAACATACAGTAGATAGATAGATAGATAGATAGATAGATAGATAGATAGATAGATGCATATATGTATATATACATATCTACATACAGTACATACGGGTAGATAGATAGATAATAGATGCAGACCACATCAAGTCTTGTAGACTTTCGTAGGACTAGTTAAATTTAAAAAATAAAAATAACTAAAAGCATATACTTTTAAAATATTTTCTCTCAGAGTGACAGGGCATCTTCCCATTTCAGTTTGCCAAAGTTCTTGCTAAAAAGTTGCAGCTTCACCTCTGGAACTTGTCCTGTGTTTTCTGTCCTTCCTTTTGCTCACTCTTGATGAGTGAAAATGTTTAGATTTTAAAAGGATCTTATGTTTCTCAAGAGGGAATCTGCTCCTTCTGTTTATTCCTCTACCTGTAGTCCTAGTTCTCGGATTTTTGGCAAAGACATTCAGTAAACCCACTGTGACGTTAGAAGCAAAGAATTAGAGTTTCGGTGGTGTAATTAAGTGGAAGGGGCAGATGAATCCTTAAACAAATATCATGTTTTGATACAAATGTCTTCAGTAAAAACTGAAAAGAAAAAAAATGTAAAAAATACAGAAGCAGAATTGTTACAGAACAGAAGAGCTTTTTCAGACTTTTCTAAGCTGTATCAGCTGCAAGGAAAGAATGTCATTGTGTGTTCTTTATTGTCTATTATTCTCCCGGGACACAGTTTGACTGAACCACCTCCTAAACACAGAAACACACTTTGTGCATTGACAGAGTAAAGAGAATAAAAATAAGCCTCCTAAAGGTATAATTCAAGGCTCATCAGTAAAAGTAGAGCTGGTATTTATATTAAAAACAATGAATATTTATTTGCTTTAGGCACCTGAAAATCTATCCGAGAGAAAGCTTTATACCCATATTCTGGGCACAAAAATCTGAACCACCACTAGAGGACGGCAACAAAGAGAGTTTTCTGTATCTACATATTTTATTGCAATCTAATGAAAATTCAATTTTGTGTGTTCCAGATTCTTAATGCAGAGAATGGTAGTAAAAAGGTTCTGCATTCTTAGCCATTCCCCCCTCCCTGCCTTCACACACACAAAAAAACTCCCAGCAAAAATCAGCACTTCTTTGTCATTCTCATTACAGTGAAGGAGGGGCTCTTTTATAGGGCATCCTCCAACCTTTATGGAAAATCTAAAATCTATCCAAAATGCAGAAACCCTGACCCAGATCTAAGCCTCTCTCCTTTGCTGAAGGGGACCTTCAAGTTAAAATTTCCATTTGTAAGAACATTACATTAAGGTCTTGATAGAATCTAGTAATTTACAGTATGTTAATAAGGATAATTCCTTGTAATATATGAGTGACTGCAGGTAAGATAACTTTTATAGCTTGCTTATTTGTTTTATTTCCTTCATTTTTATCCTCTCCTTTCTCAAAGGAGTGAAAAGGACTGCAGAAGATAATCTTGCAGTTTATACCACAATTAACAGGGTAGAGGTTAGTAGCTGTGTCAAACTCATTTCCTACACGACTCTGATTATTACACAGATATATACCAAGACATGGAAACAGCAGTAGTGGGTTTCAAAACCTGTTGCTACTGATTTGCTCATGGGCGCGCACACGCTCTCATGTGCACGCAACACTTCTACGCATGTGCAGAAGCATCCAGGCGGGTGCACGGAGCCTCCTGCCACTGCCGCTACCAATTCACCCAATCTGGGGCAAACCGGTAGCAACCCACCACTGGGAAACAGTCACATACTGCTTCTTTTAAAATTGTACTGGAAAAAATTCAGTACCCAGCTGCAACACTAAAAGAATTATCCAGGTCTACATAATTTGTTCTAGTCTGAGGGAATGTTTTTGGCCTAAAACTGATATAGAACCATTTCACTATACCTTCAAATAAAGAAAGGTTAAAATTATGTGAATTGAGCATAACATCAATTTCTTGTTTAAAATTGTTTAAAATCCTTTCAGTTCTACCCTGTATTCAGTATCATCAATTGGCTAAAGAGATGGTGCCTCCAGTGGTCAAATGAACATGTTGTCAAGAAGGTACCTCAGCAGAACAGTCTGGATAGAGCAGTAATGAGGTTTTTAAGAAACCCTGTATGATGTATGTTATCTGACCCAAATATTGCATTACGTATGCAAAGTAGACTTTCACATGACCCCATGGATATGGCTATGTAATGTTCTGCCAAACTCTAACCCTCTGGGAACATATTCTTGTGGTTTCCTTGATTATGTCTTTCTTCGGAGCATAACATCTTGGCTAAATTAGGCCATACAGAATTAAGCAAAGACTAAATCCTAATGAAAGAATGCTTAATTATTTCTATTAAAGAAGAAAAGTCACTTTTCTGAGACCTGAACGAGAAACAAATGTTGACTTATAAGCTTATAAGAGCATATAAACCTTATATTTGCACAGGTATATAATTACATAACAATTTTGTACAATAATTTTCAAACAGGAAGCAAAGCCTATCACCGAGATTTTATATCATGTTGTTGTCAAAGGTTTCTCAATCAGTCAGCAAGCAATAGATACTGAGGTATAGGCAAATTTCAGACTGATTGATTGATTTATATATCTACTTCATATAACAACCCATGTCACTGAAAAAAGCAGCTCTGGGGGTGCATACAACAAAGCTAAAATAATAATATCTGAAACCATTATTCTTTATGAATTATTAAAAAGATTAAAAACTATAAAAACAGAGCTACAACAAAGAAAGACTTGTTTCTTCTTTGGCTGGGATGTCAGAAAGGAAAGTCTGCATGAAACACATTTATTTAAATATAAATGACAAAGGTTCAAACAGCTACTCCAGTGAGGTTAATAGTAGATGTATTTATAAACATTTCTCTGTTCTCTCTCTTGACCTTTCCCGTTTTTGAAGAAAAGGAGCATTGGCATCTCACATGAAGATTAAAAACTGAACCTTTCACAAAGATCTGGGTTCTATTTCATAGAAAGTACTTTAAACTGGAGGCACAAATGTTACTGTGCAAAAGACTAACATCACCAGTATGATTTACATACTTGTATTTACAAATTTGTGTAAGGATGCCTAATTTCATTCATATCACATCACGTTTCAGAGATATGTCTACTTTCATGGGAAGTGGATGGAAGTTTCTGGTGCAAATTAGACTTCTTCTTCACATACTTCATTTCTGTGTCAAAAGTATGCACAAATTTGTTCTGATCATAAAACAATTTCAAAGCCATGATCCAAATGTATAAGTGCATTGTTATTTCTCTCACAATTAGCAGGAATGACATGGTTAAGCCTATTGTTTACCTGTATGCATTTTATTTCCTTGTTCTGACAGAGACACAGAGAGAAGATACACAGCATTACACAACTGGAAGACTTAGATTTAGTCTACAGAGAGAAACAAGCTGTTAAGTCAAAATGCTATAGTAAAGTTGAAGTAGAAATTAAGATTTACCATTAGCTTTTAAAGGATAGTATCAATGGTGAAAGTTTTGTCTGAATACATTTCAGTAAGATTATTATGATGATTTGTACTTGCAAGTCTTTTATACCTGATTTTTTGTTATTGATGATCTGTAAACATCAGGCATATTTTTTGTGTGTACGATTATGGTAGTAGATTGTGGAGAGTTTGTGTTTATTTGTTTGTTTTAAACTAATAGTTTGTTTTTCAGTTTGGCACAAGAGAGTATGGAATGGGACAATTAAGAGCCGAGGTGGCACAGTGGTTAGAGTGCAGTACTCCAACTACTTCAGCTGACTGCTAGTTCAGCAGATCAGCGGATCAAATCTCACCGGCTCAAGGTTGACTCAGCCTTCCATCCTTCCGAGGTGGGTAAAATGAGGACCCAGATTGTTAGGGGGCAATATGCTATTTAGTATACTGTCTTTGGTGTAAGCCACCCAGAGTTCTCAGAGAGTGGGCGGCATAGAAATATGACTAATAAATTAATTAATTAATTAAGAGATTCAGTAAGACATTTTAATCAATTTAGCAATTTGATTCAGAGTTCTGTGTATAGTTGAACTGAATGCTTCCCAAGTTGACTGAACAATTTTTAAAATGTTCAAACAATGATAACCAAATTCTAATATGTACATTTTTCCAATTGATTTCAATAGCTAAATATAAACAGTTTGATTTTCCGAATTACTAAACAGGCCAGATAGAATCTATTTGATCTTAGAAAAACATTTTAGAAATTCATATCCATTTAAGGCTAATTTGTATATCCCTAAAATCAAAGTCTCACCCCTGATGATAAAGAAAAAAAGAAGATGGAAGGATTAATATACTTCTGAGTGTTTTTAATTTTTTAATTTTCTGTGTCTCCAGCAAGTTCTTCCCAACCCTCCACTAAATCTTAAGAGCAGACACGATAAAGGATTTACTCCCATAAAGCTTTCTGAGATCACAAAGTGTCGTAGCCAGGGAGGTTGCAGAGAGCTGAATAGGTGTTCAATTGAAAAAGCAACAACAACCATTTCTTCAGCAACCTCAGAATGGTAACACAATCTCAGAAAAAAATCAGAACTGTTTTGAAGAGTGGAAAAAGTTGCCTTTTCTGGACCAGTCAAGTAGGACAGTACCTAGTAGCATCTTTCCATTCAGTCAAGGAAGCCAAGCTGATGTATATTTTTGTATGGAGTTCAGGTTCAAACAAACAATTAAAAACCAAAAGCCTTTGGAATCAAGTGTTTTATGCTCCAAATACAGGATCTGAATCTTGATATTGTTAGTCTTCATTCCATTGTACAGCTGGCCAACAGAGTCCTCAGATCATAAATAGTCTGATGTTCACCATACTTGGTTACTTAAGGCAAGTACTCTACTTGCTTGATTTTCCTGTTTATGTAGGCATACCTCTTTCTATAGAAGGGTTATAGGAGGAAATAAAAATGACTGGCCCATCACACTATTCAGAGGGGTGCTTAATTTTGTTTAGTATTGGGAGACCCACTACATAGACTGAGTTTCAATTCAGTGTACTCGAGACATACTGTATAGGGTCATAAATGCACAGCTCCTGGAAAATAGAGAAGGTCCTCTTTTTCTCCTAGCACAACTATGTTTTGAATGAAAAGATACAAAATCATGTTGAGTCTCACCAACCATATTTTGCAGAACGGTTTCCTTTTAAAATAATGACTTCTTAACATACTTCTTTTAAAGTTTTCCTTTAGTATGCTGTAATCATTATCCTCTAATTTATTATTGTCTTAAGCATTTTTTAATGTTGGAAATAAGAGAACAATTTTAATAACTAATGCATGAATAAAAATTACTTCTGGCAACCTTCGTATCATTTTTCTGTTGGCAGCTCTTCTATTCATAGCCCCGAGTCAATATTCTACAAAGTTTTCTAAATTGCAGGATCTCTTTGCCAGTGCTCTTTGCCCTCATAAACCTAAGTCAAAGCTATAACAATAAGTTGCCAAATTTTGAAGAAATGAGAGGGTTGAAATCAGGTGCAGTCTTTAAAGGCCACAAGTTCACAAATCAGTTATTATCTTTTCATTTTCTGAAAAGTGTTATTGCCTTAAAAAGAGTATTGATCAATACAAAAAAACCTGTTTTGATTTTTACCTCACTCTTCTAAAAAAAAATTGAAAGGCTTGTTTGGAAAAACAACCATGTTTTTTAGGCAATCATCTTTAGCAGAAAACAGCAAAATATCATTTTCTATATGGATTTTTTCCCCCAGGAAGGAAGCTGGGTCAACTGCATTGTCTCCTGGTTCTACAGCATGGTTTCTATATGGCAGCTGAGCCTCTTGATTTTCAGCTCAGTGGCAGTTAAACAAGAACTTCTTCTGCATTACTAAAACTCTTGTTTGGAATACTGTACCTATTTTTATATCCTGCACTTAAACAGGGACAGAGGAAAACTACTAGCTGATAAGAAATATGGAAATTATGAGGATAGCTTAGAGGAACTGGACATGTTTAGCTAATAAAAGAGAAAGTATAATGGCAGTATACAAAGATATTAAAGACTGTCTCCCTCAGCTTGTCAAAATCAAGGGTAGGAGCCCACAGGTTGAAATTAAAATCGAATGCATGGCATGTATAAAAAGGCAGGATTTTTACTGGACAACTATGACTGCCAAGTGGTATTCTTTCACTTCTCCCATGGATACCTTTGCTCCAGAATCATCTTTCTTTTGAAGAATTAAGGAACCAGAAGACTCTGACTTGTAGTCCCACCTCAGCCATGAAAGCCAGCTGGGTGATTTGGGACAGTCACTCTTCCTTCAGCCCAATTCACCTCACAGGGTTGTTGTTGTGGGGAAAATAGGAGAAGCAAGGAGTATTAGATATGCTTGCTGCCTTGAGTTATTTATACAAATAATAAAGGCAGGGTAAAAAAACAACAACTGATGGATGGATAAAATGTGGGAATGGGTCCAAAAAAAAAAAAAAAGGACAAAACAAGATTAATAGGCAATGATTTGTGGGAAGGAACATAAAGGGAGTTACATTCTCATAGATAGGTTCTCTGCTGGATACCATCCAGTTTTGACTTTAATAGATCTTCATGGTGACAGTCTCAGTTTAAAATGTTCTGTCATTTTTTAAATGCCATTATAAGGGCAGCATATCTTCAGTCTGTTTAAAGTAAGACAAGGAATAAGTCAAGCTATCGAAACTGGAAGGCCTAGTAAACAGTGAGCATCTGCGGGTTACCAGAAGCGTTGATTTGTATTATGCATACTAAAAGACCAATGTGTCCCACTTGGAACAATACACACTATTTTGGTTACTTATAGTTAGTTAGTTATTAAAGTCAAAAATCACAGTCTCTGAGGGCTCTCAGAGAAAATGGGTGGGTGAGTGGATAGGGGAGAAATTCAACAAAAGAAAAGCAATGCTTCTTGATGAAATCTAAGGCTAGGCCCCCTGTCTCTGGAGAACTTCTTGACTCAGGATGTTTACAGTTGACAAAACTCTCACACTCTTTCTTCCTGTGACTCTTACTTCCTATTGAACAAAAAAAAAAAAAAATAGAAACACAACTATTCTTCTCTTTCTTTACATCCCCCTTAAATTGACAGTTGTTTCTGTCTGCTTTTTGTGCATAGATAGTTGTAGACTTACAACAGTTCATTTGAAGTTACTGAAAAAAGTGACTTATGACCATTTTTCATACCATTGCAGCAACCCCATGGTCACATGATCAAAATTCAGATGCTTGGCAACTGACTCATATTTATGACAGCTGCAGTGTCCCAGGGTTATGTGATCACCTTTAGTGACCTTCTGACAAGCAAAGTCAATGGGGAAGCAGATTCACTTAACAACCATGATACTAACTTAACAACTGTGGCAAGAAAGGTTGTAAAATGGGGCAAAATTCACTTAACAAATTTCCTGCTTAGCAACATGGACTCAGTCGTGGTTGTAACTTAAGGACTGCCTGTATGAAGAAAATAGGTAAGACCGAGTCCAGGGATTTTTCTCTTATTTCCTATTGTTGGCTTTATTTTTGGCAGACTGTTAGAGATCTAAAAACAATGGAAGTGATTAGCTTCCCTTATAGAATGGAGAGATTTGCACACACTAGTAGGGACATATATTTGCCTCTCCCAGAAACTGATCTTATTCCACTGTGTGTTGTGGAATAGGCTTCCTTCCTAATAAGGATTGAAATTGCAAAACTGGATTATTGTATGCTTATAATGCAATCCCATGTAATTAATTAATTAATTAAGACCTAGGTGAGTATGCATAGAATTGTTTACATTGTGAATTAACTGTAGCAAATTTATCTGTTTTAGGAGTACATACTCAGAACTTCTGCAGAAAGAGACAAGTTGTTTTCATTATCATGCGTTTATTGACTTTTTCCAATCATATTGTAATTATAAACCTATTTACCTTCTTGTATCTGAAAAAACATGGCCACACTTTAATTTATAAGGCTGAATTTTTGGGTATGAACCAAAAGGCAATAGATCAGAATAATAAAGATATTGTCCTTCTTTTAAATCACTTCATTTATAAATCATATATGTCTGCATACAAATAATAATTCCTGTATGCAATGCATTACTGGAAAATTGCAGACTTTTCAGACCCTACCAAGTGAATGTGGAATATGACATCATTATGTAGAATTCAAAATATGAAGAATACTGTTTTTTCTTCTTTAAAAATCTGGTTCTGATTTTTTTGGGGGGAAAATGAACTTGAACATGAATTACTATAACTATGTTTTCATTTTGATTTTTAAAAAAATATTTGCTAGGAGTCCAGATCACAAATATAACAAATTCTGTAGAAGTTAGTATTTCAGCAGTTCAGGTCAGATATAATTACAAACAGCTTTTTATGTATGTAGTGCAAGGAGTACAGAAAACTCAAATGGCCAGTACCTATTAGTTCCTATTGTCTGTAATACCTTTCATGTAATGTTCCAAATAGAAATGTTGCATCTTGCAGCATTTTTCTTCCTATTATTAGGTGAAGTGGGCACGCACAGCTGTTGGTGACAAATGAAAAACTTCTAGTTAAATTAATCAGAGCAGCAGCAGCAGCAGCAACAGAATGGCTGAAACTTAACTCATTTATTCTGTTTTCCGAGATACATAAAGTTTAAACCCCCTTTTAGAATTGTTTTTAACTTAATTTGCATCACAGTTCTGCTCTTCCCTTTTTTTGGCATATGTATAAACATTAAAGGGAGTTATGCTGAATAACTATATGACATCTTGCAATAATTGTAGCTAAGTGGTCCTATTTAAAATAATTCCAAAGAAAAAATGCTTGCATATCAGAAATTCATACTGAAAATTAAAACTGGAATGATACAGGACAATAATAATAATATGCATTGAGACTCTTATCCAAACCACCTGCTGCTACCGACGGCCTCCCATTGACCTGTGCGCTCCCACAGAGAGGGCCTCCTCGGGGTGCCATCAGCCAAACAATGTAGGCTGGTGACCCCCAGGGGGAGGGCCTTCTCTGTGGGGGCACCTACCCTCTGGAATCAACTGCCCCCAGAGATAAGGAGAATCCAAGACCTCGGTGCCTTCCGCCGTGCCCTTAAAACCTTCTTTTTCCAGCAAGCCAGGCTGGCCTAACACTTTTTAAAATGTTTTTAATTGTTTGTTATTGTTTTTAATCATGGGGCCAAATTTATATATATCTTTTTAATTGTATTTTAATGTTTGAAGTTTATGCTTTTACTTGGCTGTTCACCGCCCTGAGTCCTCAGGGAGAAGGGCGGTATACAAATTTAAAAATAAATAAATAAATAAACAAATAAATTATGAATTTTACATAGCATAAATTATTTGCTGGCATTTCTTATGAATGCTATAACATGGTGTGGATGCAATTTTTTCAAAGGCACTTTGTAATCTGTGAGAATACAAGACCTGATCTGATCATGATATAAATAGGTCTCTTGTCTATCTGCACATTAAAAATGTATATGTGAAGAGCAGCACACAGAAGAAGCAAAGGCTCAAGAGAATACTTTAAAATGGTGAGTCAGAATGTTTGCTTTTAAATGCAATTGGGAGTCTGCTGTTCATTTAAGGCACGACCCATGCACCAGCTCGTCAATATGGTTTCCTAGGCACCTTAAGTAGTATGTGGCAACAGTCTTCATGGTATGAATAGCAGAAAATCCTTAACGCCCAAAAATGTTGCTGATTTTGTGCCATGGAACTGAATCATTTTTGCAAAGAGCCCATCAAGGAGACTGAACCTCTTAAAGCTAATCTGACTTTAAGAAGGTAATACTGTTTCTTTGTCAAAAGCTTAATGTTACCCAAGTCTCTCATGTGTTTATTAAAAAATAAATTTGATGCTGAAATAAGGAAAGGAAATTTAAGTAAAATTCATCCTGTAATAACCATGTTTTTAGCAGTCCTTGCTATTTCTCTTACTAGGCAGACTGTGATGAAAGATTAAACAGGAAATGTTTGCAAAATTTCCTCAAAATACAAAGCAATCTTACCAAAGAAGTTGTGCAAGGGACTTGTGTAAGGTATTCTATCATGGAACCACCAGTGCACCTGCCCAATAGAAAATTGTACTAATGTACAGTAGAGATGCATTAAGCAGATGACAGATATCAGGGCTACTTGAAGAAAGTCACTTTCTATATTTTGTTTTTCATTTCCCCCTTTTTTTTTCTTTCTCTTTTTCCTTTTCTTTCTCTCTTCTTTTCTTCCTTTTCTTTTTAATTTTGTTTTGTTTTCTTTTTCTATATTTTGCTGTGAGTAAGTAATGTTGTTTGGATTAACATAAATGTACTTTGTATATACTGTATTTTATCTTTTTAAGTTTAATAAAGTTTGTTTTTAAAATTAAAAAAAAAGAAATCATATTTTTTTATTGTCATCGGAAATTTGTATGAAGGTGTTGAAAAAAATTAGAACCTCTTTTAAAATATACATTTTCTAGTCTTATTTGAAGAAAGATGGATTAAATTATGGGATGAAACAAAAAAAAATGTGCTGCAGACAGCTGAAATAAAAGTACTAGATTATCTTGCATATTTACAATATCAACTGCTTTCTATATGTTCTCCATTTACACAGACGTGTGCACACACAAACAAAAAGTTGTTTTCATAGTGATATGCAAATCTTAATAATGCTCTAGATCCATGCTGGCGAATCTATGGCATGCATGCCACAGGTGGCACGTAGTACCCTCTCTGTGGGCACGCAAGCCGTTGCCACAGTTCAGTTTCGCTGCGCATGTGTGAGTACCTCCCACTAGCCAGCTGGTTATCGGGTCTCTGCTGCGCATGCGTGGGGGGCGTGGAGCATGCGTGGGGGGCGTGGAGCATGCATGGGGGACCCAAACACACATGTGGGGGGCCACACGCACATGTGCAGGGGTGGGGCACATGCACAGGGGCCACGCATGCATTGCATTTGGGGGGTTCGGGTACGCGTGTGCATTCTTGTGCGTGCGTGCACGCTTTTTTGGGCACTCGGTCTGGAAAAGGCTAGCCATCACTGCTCTAGATTTTTGAAAAACTATGGCAAAGAAGATGGTAACCCTGAATCTGAATAGTTATGAAGTAAAAGAGACAAATTTAGAACTTAACCTGCTGAAATTCCCTGTCCTGAAGCAGTATAAAATTTTTGCATTTATGGTTAGGTCTAGATTCTGAATTATTTGCAAATCTAGTTCTAGTCAACACAATTGGAGATATTTTGTTCCTTGCTAAAGGTGTGTTGGGTGGAAAAGAAGATCATATCTAATGTTTACTGTTCCATAACAACCTCCACTTAGCAATATATTTTTCAGTTTGTTACATCCTGCTGGTTGTAAGCATATTGTACCTGAAAAATCAGTGGGAGTGAGATGACTTCCTGGGTTGTTGTTTCCTGGAATGTAATTAATCCACAGATTTTCCTAGAATTATTGGTTTTTTTTAAAAAAACTTTCAGATAACTAAAATATCAACACTGTGTCCCCAAAGCAATTTTGCATGTACCATCTTCAAATGGGAACATGGGAAAAACAAATGGGGTTCTTAAAAGATCACCTTTGAATTCATTTAACAAAATGTATGTGTGTTTATTGCATGGGCTTAACAAATGGAATCATTTTGCAACATCTTCATTGGCATCTGGGGAGATCATTCTACAAGACCCACTTCCTATCCAGGAGTTGCTTTGGATGGCACTTGCATTTTGAGATCAAAAAGGGGAAGAGATTCTCTTGATAATTACAGAAATAAGTATTCACTTGAAAATTAAAAATTATTCCAGAAAAGAGTTTTCTGACTTGACATTTATTATGCCAAACTACTGTTTTAAGGCACTTTTAAGGATTATTTTCTAGTTTTCTATTGGCCTCCATTTTACTTCTCAAGCAAATTTAAATTAAATCAATAGTTAAATGCCCCTTGCAGTCTTTTTGAACAATTTCCTGAAGGTAAAAAAATATATGAAACTAAAGCTATAACAGACTGCTATAAAGAAACCTGCACAACTATGCCAAATCAAATTCAAACTGATCAGACTCCTTTTTCTCTTTATTTGCTTATTTTGGAGGAGTGCTGACTGGTGGAGAACTACTGAGGTGTCACACCAATAGGAAACGGAGACTGAGGTTTAGTTTGATCAGAGAATCAGAGGTTCAAGTTTCATTACAGCAAGAGGGGGCAGAGGAGCTGGAAAATGCTTTAAGACTCCATGAAATGGAGAAGATGCAGCTGGTGGGAGCTCTTCCGATTTATTTGTACTCTTCTGGAATAATAAACGTGCTTAAAATAACAGAATTAAAAATAACAGAGAATTTAAACATTCAGATAAGAGTTGAAGGAGTTTTGTGGGGGTGGGGAGAGAAAGTCATAGATTTGAGTCATTGTCCTACAAGAAAAAGAAACCTCATAGAGCAGGGGTGTCAAATTGGCAGCCCGCAGGCTGGATGCATCATGCCCACCCTAGCTCCGCAAAGGGAAAAAATGTTGTGAAACGTCACGTAATGGCAATGTGACGCCACGAGTTTGACATCCATGCCATAGAGATTAAGCATCTATTCAGCCAATCTTTGGAGTCATGATCTATCATCCATCCATTTATTATTCCTCACGCCCTCATCACTTCCCGTCTGGACTATTGTAACGCTCTCTACATGTGGCTCCCCTTGAAGAGCACCAGGAGGCTCCAACTGGTCCAGAATGCGGCTGCGCGGGTAATTATGGGAGCGACCCGAACACTCCCGTGTAACACTGCTCCTGCGCGAGCTGCACTGGCTCCCAGTGGTCTACCGGGTGTGATTCAAGGTGTTGGTTGCCACCTTTAAAGTGCTCCATGGCATGGGCCCTGGGTATCTACGAGACCGCCTTCTGCCACTGATAGCCTCCCATCAACCGGTACGCTCCCACAGAGAGGGGCTCCTCCGGGTGCCGTCAACTAGACAATGCCGGCTGATGACCCCCCGGGGGAGAGCATTCTCTGTGGGGGCCCCTACCCTCTGGAATGAGTTGCCCCCAGAGATTCGTAGGATTACCGACCTGCATACCTTTCGCCGTGCCCTAAAAACATTACTATTCCAACAAGCAGGGCTGGCTTAAATAATAATAATATTTTTACTATTTTAATGGGTTGTTTTATTAGAATTTTTGGCCAATTGATTTAATTGTTTTAACTTGTTTTTAATTTTTCTATTGTCATGGTTTTATTTCTGGCTGTACACCTAAGTCCTTCGGGAGAAGGGCGGTATAGAAATTTAATAAAATAAAAATAAAAATAAATAAATTTAGCAATAGGTTCATAGATAGTCAGCAATTAAAAACTTAATAGGTTCCTCTAAAACTGATCCAGGAAGAACCAAGATTGCCTGCAGGGTCTGGCATGCCCATTGTTTCCAGAGGCTGGTAATGCCTTTAGTGGTTGCTTTGCCCTGGATTGCTAGCATTTATTTTCTCTGCTGGTTAGCAGCTGCTAGCTCCTTGTGGTTTATCCAGCAATGGCTATTGAAATCAATGAACTATTCTCGACCCTAGAAGCTCATACTCCAGCCAACTCCTACATTTCTCAATAGGCATCCATTTGGTTTTGCTGATGCTGCCTTATTTTCCCACTCGCTACCCACTGTACTGCAAAGTGTCCATCCTTATTTTTAAAAAAACATATTTAAGTTCCAATGTAGGAACTTCATTTGTTTCTGTGAAGCTAAACTGTTGGTTCTTCCTCATTATAAAGTTTCTGTTGACTTACAAAGGAATATAAGAACAGAATAACAACTTTTTCCTTGTTACTTTAATTATTTTAGCATCAGACGAATGATGGTACCATAAAAGGGGGTGAAAGAAGAAGAAAGGGCCTGCTTTAATGTCAAAGAGACAGTGTGAATGTATATGTCTGTGTGAAGGCATCCATGTGTGCAAACATCTGGAAAAGCAATAGAAAAGAAGGGGGAAAAAGAGAAGGGCACAATCTCTGAAAAGAAAAGACAGGCACTGACAGAGTAGTCCACTAGGACCCAGCTAGCAAAGCTTGTCTTCCATGCAGAAAAAGAAGGGCAAGAAGCAAAGGAGCAACCAATCAGGTTTTAAGCTCAGCTCTCTGATCACCTCCCTGCAATCCGGACTGAATTTCTGGAGTTGTCTTAAGAAAAGACAGAAGCAGCATAGGAGACAAGCAGCTTGGCCTGGAGTACAGAACTGCCCTATGTTTAGCATTAAACAGAGTCAACAGGGAAATTAATAACCTTGGATGAGAAAACACAGAACAGAACCAAGCTGACAGACAGGCACATTATATAAAGTGCTATGAATACAAAAGGAGCGGGGGGGGGGGGAGAGGAAAATATTACATTCTCTGTTACTAGGCAGCTGTCTTTTGAAGGCACAAATGTCAGGCCCTGAGGGAATATTAACAGGAAGTTCTCGTAGCTAGTATAAAAGTTTACTGAGCTATTGCTAATCAATAAAATGACCGTGTGACATTCCTTTTGAATTTTTATCCAATCTTCTTCACTAATTACACAAGATAGTATATTCAGTAAATATTTGCACACTAAATACAATCATGATCACCCTTTGTGACAATATTAAGGACAAAGGAGAAAAAAATTACTTTTGCAATATAATTTTGTCCCCAGCTAAAAATATTCTATTCTGTTCTGTTCTGTTCTACTCTACTCTACTCTACTCCTTCAATGAACTAATTAAAGAAAAGTTATGAATGAAACAAAGTTGCTGACCACAAACGGATCTTTTAAAAATAGGCTTTGAATAATTGGTGCAAAGGTGGGTGGATTTTTGCAGCAATTTTGTAACTTTTATCCATTGAACTGATTTTTCATACAAAAGCACATTCCTACTCAAAGTTAGCAGCTACAGTATTTAATTTCATTTACATCAGACTAATGTGTATTCCTCATTGATAAGCAAACCTTCTGAACATTTTTATTAAAATATTATGGCAATGACCTTAAAAACGTACAACCACATTTGTAAAAAAAATTAATACTTAATTTTTGATCAACTTCTTTTTGACGTTTACTTTCATATAAAACTTACTGTAATTACCTCATTATATTCTGGCAAAAATATTGGTTTATAACTTCTGAATCATGAAGCCAAGCTATTTCTTAAGGTTTAAAACATTTCAAGCACATAGTTCAGATTACCTAGGGATGTCCATATCTCTGGGGGTTTATTTTTGAAAACAAAGCCAGTGTGGACTATTTTTCATGTGTGCAACTTCTTACCACTGAGGGAAAAGAGTTATTTACACCTACCATACAGATACACCCCCCACCCAATCCTTTATGCAACAAACAATAAAACAAATACTGAGAGCTATTCTCAGAAAGCTGGGAGATGGTGGGAAAGAACATTAATTTTCAAAATATAAATAAAACTCCCTGGATGTAGCAGTCCTAAGACTATAGCAATAAAGCTGCATACAGAAGTACTTCTGCAGCTTGGCGGCCTGCCAACATGGCATCAAATAGCACAGAAACCCTGTAGCTTTGAGCTTGATGGGGTAGCACAAAAGCCTTTCTCTTTCAGGTGGGATGAAGATGGGAAGAAATATTAGCTGTAAACAGTTAATATACAACTATTTGGGCATTGGAAGCTCCATGAACCTGTGATATGGGCAAAGAAATCGACCCAATTGCATCCTGGCTCCCCTTCCCTATGGATTCCCTGGATGGATTTTAGATGAATAATATGAAAGCAGATTTTAAAAGCCAAGGACAACTTCTGCCTTTTCTACACATATCACCCATGGTGATTTTAAATCTTCATAGGCTGAGCCAATTAACTTTTGACTCAGTGGCTTTTCCAGAGGAAACACTGCAAGAAGAGTTTTGTGGTGTTTTCCCGGGAGTGGCTTGGAAAACAGTTTTCTGCTGATATGAATTCCCAATTTGTCCTGCCTCCCATTTTTCCTAGGGAGGAAACTGTGAGAATAGGAGGGGGGGGAGCACTAGCTGGAGCATCAGTTATTCCACTCCCCAATATCCATTTATCGGCATTTCTATTGTCCCTATTCTTCCAAAGACTGGAGAAGTAGCAATGAGACTACATCAGTAGGTAGCTGATGCATGTGTTAAGGCTATTGGCTATGTGCAAATGTGCATAGGTTTATGCCACTTGCCTTTCAGGACTGAATGGAACAAGGGTGTCAAACTCGATTTCATTGAGGCCACATCAGGGTTGTGTTTGACTTTGGGGGGCCAGGGTGGGTGTGGCCAGGATGGGCATGGGCAGCTCAACATCACTCGTGTCGGGGGCAGCTGTGGTGGCCTGAGTGCTCTGCCAGCGAAAACAGTCTCCCAGGCTCTGTTTTTGACTGCAACAACCTCCTGCAATCCGTTGCCAGCAAAAACAGCTCAGGAGGGCCACCTGCTCCTTTGCTATCTCCAGGGCAGCTCCATGGGCTAAATCTAAGCACCTCGTGGACCAGATCTGGCCCCTGGGCCTTGAATTTGACACCCCTGGTATGGATTAACATTACTTTACAGAAGAAACTTAATCACATATATTCAGAATTCACTTTCAGTGAAGGTTACTTCTGAATGTCCATGGGATTCCACTTGCAGTTTTTGTCTATATGAAATGCTGTTTCCTTTTACATATTAAAATAACTGCTCCACAATATGGACAAATCCACATTATTTGTAGTAAAGTTCAGTATTTCATTTTTAAGAGAGCATAGACATCTTTGTGCAATTAATTCAGATGCAGACTTATAATATGGCTCAAGGCCAGGCATGAGGCAGTGGAAAAATCAATCAATCAAATCATTATTCATTATTACATATTTGTATCTTAGACCTGCAGTTCTCCTCCACTTTTTCCTCTTTCATGAAACAAGTGCAACTTCCCAAGAAATCAAATGCTTTAACATACTTCAACACATTAATTTATTCTTTAGTTCGCAGTATTTATAATGTGTTCCAGTCCATAGGACCTTGAGCAGCTAACAAGACATGAAACAACCAAGAATATAAAATTATTATTAAAACTTTTAAAATACGGCTTTTGAAATTACACATAGAATTTTGGGAGAAGAGGAATATTCAAATGAAAAATTGCAAAGATGGTTTAAATTCAGGTTCTCATTGTCCAACTGGTGACTAACTTCGCTGAGACTGGCAAAAGTTTAGAAGCAATTGGAAAGCACAGTTTCCACCAATTTGACCTATGTCATTGGCATTAGCCAATTGAATATAAAATTAGCAAACCAACAATAGAAAAAATAAGGCTCAAGTGGGATAATTCTTCATCAGTGTTTACATATTATACAAGTTTATGTATAGAACCAAACCATGACAATGGACGTTAAGTAGAAGGCTTGCTTAATTTCAATGTAATGATAGATCACCATGATACAGAGCAGTGGTGGGTTGTTCCCGGTTCTATCTGGTTCTTGCGAACTGGTAGTAAAAGTGGTGGGAAGCTCCGCCCACCCGCCCAGACGTCATAATTGACAATCTGTGCACGTGTGCTCCCATTGCGAACCGGTAGTAAAGATAAGTAGAACTCACCCCGGTACAGAGCTATTAAAACACTTAAGATGTAAGCATAGTAAACCT
Organism: Arizona elegans; assembly: GCA_022577455.1. Taxonomy (NCBI): domain Eukaryota; kingdom Metazoa; phylum Chordata; class Lepidosauria; order Squamata; family Colubridae; genus Arizona; species Arizona elegans. The sequence continues at coordinate 40,899,670 of JAKOOJ010000008.1, read as the reverse complement.
TTTTTAAAAGTACCTGCCTTCTCTATATCAACAAACTTTGAATCAGGTTCTTTTAGGTTCCAGTTATTTTACTTTTATGCTGTATAAATTTCACTGCAGAGATTAAGCACCTGTACATATAGTGGACATTGCCCTTTTATATTTTCTTATGTAATATTTATGTGTCCTAAATTCTCTCTGTAGACTTATGTTAATCAATTATATATACATTGCTCCAAACTGTGAGATGACAAAGCAGTTTCTAGGCAGTTCTTCACCATCTCCAATTTTATTCCCCAGATCCTCTGAAGAAATTTTTGATTACAAGACACATTCTTAAAATTGTGTCCTCACAGCACACAATCTATTCCTAAGCCAACAAGCTTTCTTTCCAGATGACCAATGGCAGTGTATAAAAATCAGTAGTGAACTATTAACCAGTTTTGGGTAGAACTTCACTCAGCTATTCAACCAGGATGCTCACTGGTGATTTGGGGTCAGCAACTCTCAGCCTAATCTTCCTCTCAGAATTGTTGTTATGGAGATAAAATGAGGAAAGGCCATGCTGTATGCCATTCTGATCTCTCAGAGGAAAAGAGATCTTATATGTAATTCTCTTTAAGTGATGTTGTAGTATTGAAGTGATGAAAATGTCTCTGTGAATAGATTCTAATTAATTCATCAGTGTATATTCCTATTCCCATATCCCAAGGTAGTTGGCAAGGTAGTTTGTTTTGCAATTTTCAGTTCTGTGAATTCTCTGGCTTGTGTTTTTAAAACATAAGTGTTGCTGGCTGGGGAATTCTGGGAGTTGAGGTCCACACACCTTAAAGTAGTCAAGTTGAGAAACACTGACATACTGTAATATTCTAACCCCCTCCTAAAATGCAACATTTATCTACTCTTTCAGGCAATTCCACTGTCTGCAGAACCTCACAATTGGGGAATGGAATTGGGAAGAGAATCTCTGCCGTGTGTTAAATGATAGGAAGACCGATAAAGAGGCTTCTCAAAAAATTTTTAATCTCCAGGGGAATATCTGAAGAAGACCGACATTTGGTTAGTTTAGCTAACGAAGACTCAAGATCACCCTCTATGTCACAAATAGCTCTTGGAATTGTACCAAGGCAATTAACTGGCAATCAGTTCACTTCCTAAAAGATAACAATGGGGAGTACCTTTTGTCAAAGCCTGGCCATTGCTTTTTAAACAATTTTGAAAACATTGTGCCAATAAAGGAGACATAATCTAAAAGACAGAACAGTAGAGAATAGTGATTAGGCTGTGTGATGTTTCAGATTGAAAGGGAAAATGTGCTTCATAGCATGTTTCTGAAAAATGCGATTTAAAGAGCTTGACAAAGGCAGAGCAAGCCACTGAACCCTCCAAAACACCTTTTCCCTCCCTTTCCTTTAAATTAAAATAATTCACAAGCCACGTAGCAATGGCAGCCTCAGTTAAAAAGATTCCAGGATACCAAATTAGAATGATAAAACAGAGTAGGGAAAAAGTTAAGCATCATTTATTGTCATGGCCTAGTACAGTGGTTCTCAACCTGTGGGTTGGGATCCCTTTGGGGGTTGAATGACCCTTTCACAGGGGTCGCCTAAGACCATCGGAAAACATATATTTTCAATAGTTTTAGGAATAATTTTATGGTTGGGGGTCACCACAACATGAGGAACTGTATTAAGGGGTCGCGGCATTAGGAAGGTTGAGAACCACTGGTCTAGTAGGAAAACCAAATGGTTCTTAACTTTAAATTAATCTTTTGCTTTGAACAGCCTTTCCCAGTCAGATACCTTTTCTAGATGCTGAAATACCATTTATTATCCTATAATCATAGGCCACTCTTTGTGTAGATGGAGATCTATGAAAGCTAAATTTCAACATATTTGAGACTACAAAATTGGACGAAGTTTGGCTTAGAACTAGTCAGTCAAACCTTCATAGCAGTAGGAAAATATTTTCAGGCATTGTTAGATGGATAGCTACCATTTAGGTGAAATGAAGTACTATATTTATTTAATTTTAGGAAAAAGGCAATCTAACAGAAACAGCATGGAAAATATTATACATTCATTTTAAGGGGAAAATGTAATTATATATATAAATATAAAACATGTTCTTGATGGAATGTTTAGTGATGCCCTTCTAACAGGCTGTCTACTGCATCTCTTTCTGTGATCAAAAGTGCATTTCTCATGAGGTGCAAATTCATCTCTTAACTTCAGACCCATTAGACATGAATGATATTACTAGAGAAATATGGCTAGCATCCCACAATTCTGTCACTTGAAAAGCTCAACTCATAACCGACACAGCACCAGATTACCACTTCAAATGCAATCGAGTGGCCACAGCTGTCCAAGAATGAAAGCGGTGGGATAATAGCAACAAAGCAGTAGTCTCCATGTGTCCTACACTCAATGGATTTGGTTCAGAGCAAAAGGGCATATGAAAAGGCAATCATGTGAGTTAATGCTAAGAAGGAAATAAACCCACCTATGAGTGGCTGCCAACTGAGATCATTGTGCATAAAGATACTTTGTCTTGGTCCACAGTTATTTTGTTGTTTTTCTCTTGTGAAAAAAAAGTCCACTTGTACATTTATAGGAGTTCCTGACCGTCTTCCACCCAAGTACTAACTAGGACTGGTCTTGTTTAACTTTATTGAAATCAGCTAAAGTCACCTAAATGCTACTACCTTAGTTTGTAAGTTATTTTTAAACTGTTCTTCTTAGGTTATCCAGAGGGGAGAAAATGATAATCTTGTTGTTTCTAAATAGGAAAAACACAGAGATGCAGGCTAGATGATTGTAACAAAAATCCAGATCATATTCTTTCATTCCTCCAGCACTGGTTTAATCCTGAAGTTATGACTGTCCAGGTCTCTGCGGTCAGCCTTTTATTTATAGATGTAAGCTATGGTCAAGAGACCTACACTTAAGTGCTACTCACATGCTTTTCCCAAAATGCCAACACTTACTGTTTTAGTTCACGTATATAAACTATTCTATATGTAATGGTTGTTAATTCTAACTTTACTCTCAGATAAGCAAAGGCTCTGATTCCAATTCAGCATTTTATCAGTAATTTACTTTTTCAGAAACATCTCATTGCCTCAGAAATATATGCTGAAGGTGACTCATGCAACATGGGCAGACTTGTTAATAAGTGGTTTCTTGGATGGAAGAAGGCTAATCATAGGTGAACTCTAAGCCCAAACATAGAAGAGTTATCTCAGCCCTTTCTAACATGTATTCATTTGATGTTTAATTACAATAATGGAACTAGAATGAAATCTGTGAAATATTTGACTTGAATTCAAGATTTGAAGCCAGACTTTCTCTTTTCTTTTCTTTTTTCCTACAAAGACTTGGACTTTTATTTTTCATGCAATATTAGATATATATAAATAAAAGGAAAGAAAGTACTCCTAACTCTGCTGGTCGTTTGAAATTATAGAGCCATGGTGGCACAGTGGTTAGAATTCAGTATTGCAGGCTAATTCTGCTGACTGCCGACTGCCAGTACTTTGGCAGTTCAATTCTCACTGGCTCAAGGTTGATACAGATGTCCTTCTGAGATCGGTAAAATAAGGACCCAGATTATTGAGGGCAATATGCTGACTGTGTAAAATGCTTAGAGACGGCTGTAAAGCACTGTGAAGTGGTATATAAGTCTAAGTGCTATTGCTATTATAGTCAGCCCTATTAGAACACTCATTTATGAATGTTAATATATACTTAAAAAGTAGGGCAGGGAAAGCAGAGTCCATGGGAACATAGTTTGCAAATCCTTTTTGCAGTAGCCAGCAACACCCCACACACATTTGTATCATGAAATTTAGCAATACACTATGGAATAACAGTGATTGCCCATGTATTTTTAATGTGAAATTTAAAAAATATAGGCAGGTTAAAACTCAGATAGACTTAATGGGCCAATAAAATGCTAGAATGCCTGTCCAACAAAAATATTAAAATGCAAGGACAGGCTGAACATTTTGTTTTTGCCTTTTAGAATCTTCTGCCTTATGACATCACCACTCCACCCACTGCACTCCTGATAAAAAGTAAATTAATGAAAATATTATTCAATCTTATATAAATAAATCACTTTTGCGGGAAAAAAATAAGAAATGAAATCATAAGAGGGTATTTCGTTATCTACTTTCTTGTTGTTTGCAAAGAAGAAAGCAATAGAACCATGGTGGGCAATTTTTTCCCTGTTCAGACAAGTATATGCTTATTTCATATGTGGGCGTGGTCAAATCCACAAGTATGATCAAAGCCACACAAAGGTAAGCAAAGGTAAGTTAAGTTTTGTTGTTGTTGTTACGGTAGGACAGGAAACCAAGTACTGTCAAACTGTTTTGAATCACCATTCTATTAGCTCAGCAATCATGTATTTGAGGAAGTTGTGGAACCAATGAAAAGCAATATGTTGAATCCCTTCCTTTACAATAGTGAAAAAGGGACTTGGCATCTAGTCATTTTTTTTTTGTCCTTCTTTCCCTCTCTCCCCGCCCTCCCTATTTTTTGCAGTTTCTTTCCATCAGCTATGTAGATATGAGATAGAGCAGGATGGTGTAAATGATTTTTAAAAAAATGTGGAGGAGGAATGGTTCAGAATATGCTCAGGTGAAATAGTTATCACTTGGAAGTGAGTTTGGAGATCTGGTCTCAAGATTATGGAGGTCTAAACATGACCTACAATATAGATGTTTCCCAAATGTGCTACATGAAAATAATCTCTTCAACAAGATAAGGATTCTGATACTCTGATTTTTGAATGAGATGAAATTTCCTTTTTATTAGTGTCTTCAAATATTTTTCAAGCACCAATTTAGATTTTTAAAAATAAAAATCAACATATTTGACCTGTTGTTGGACTCCAAGGCATTAGTTACAAGGTTTTCCTTTATTGTTTGTACTGATTCAGATTTTTATCAATCTGAGGTAAATCCATAGTGAACTCACATTTTAGGAACACATTAGTAATGTGTCCACATGTAGTCTTTGGAAATGTGTTAATGCTGAACACATTTAAGTCATGCTTCATCTTAGCAAAACGAGATCCAAGGAAGCTGGATTTGGTTCCAGACAAGAGCCTGGAAATATTAAAGAACCCAAGAAGGCTGATGGTTCATAAAGTGTGATGTATTTTCCACCCACAATGACTAATCAAAAGAATCCAAGAAGCCCACAAGTAGCCCACCCTGTTACTCCCAGTTAGTAATTCTTAATTATATATTGCCTAAAAGTCACCATGGTAGCCTACCCAAGCCTGGCATAATTTGAATGTGGTATTTATGCTGACTAGAAAATCTGGGAGTGATAGTCCTCACATATCTGGAGAGTGTCCCTTGCAGAAGACTTTTGTATTAACTATGTTTCCTATATTGTGGGTATACATCACAATAAGCAAGCAAGTATCATGCCTCAGCAACAACAATTTTATTTATTTTTCTTCAGTAGTTTTACCCAGAGTACTTCTACTAGTTAAGGTGGTCATCAATATTTTTCCCTGAGCAATTCTTTTATGATTATGATTTCTGTTATTGTATTTACTTATCTCATGATTTAATTACTCTTATTGGAACAAATGTAAAAATACTGTATATGATTATGCATACGCATATAGTTTTAGAAACAATTTTCATCCATTCCAATGACTATTTTATTGTAAAATTATTAATTTGTATATAGATTTCATTAATTTACTAATATAATCTTTTTATATTTAGCAAATATGCACACATACACCTATTAACATAAATGATATATTTGTCACTGATCATCAAGCAAAATGATCTATAATTCAACATAACTGCATGCATTCATTCTTTCCTATTAAGGAACAATGATTATTTTAACCATATTATGTGAAACCAAACATTTTCCCGAAAGTTCAGTCAAAGGTTATAGTTTCTTTTTAATCTTTCCCAAACATATATCTCCATCACAATCATTTCCAAAGTTTACCACACATACAACCAAAATGGTTCTGTTATGCTGAAACTAGAGCAAAGAGAAACCATCTACATAGCAGATGCCTGTAAGCTGAGGTGGGATCCAAGAGGAATGTAAACTGAAAATTCACTTGAGTGGAATGCAAGAAATGTTGAAATACAATATTTTTCACCAAATGTGGACATTTCAAAACAGTGGATTAATAACACATGTGGCTATAACATGCCACTCTTTTTCTCTGAATGTGTGTGATTTGTACTTTAATACATTTTGAAGACATGTGCAGAAGTGCAACATTCACAGAACTGGGAGTATGGAAGCACTGTTGTAAAAGAGTGTTACATTTATTCACATTTCACATTAGAGGCATAAATGGGGTACTTTTTCATCACCATCGAAACTTCAGTCGCTAAATGAGAAGTACTTGTATACACTGTATTTTAAAATAAGAGAAACTCTGACAGAAATGAAATATTGGTAAGTGCATCCCATTTTATTTGTCCAGTGACTGAACTGCTCCTGCTAGTGAAACTGATTTCTCTTTACTGTTCCTACAATTCCTAAATCTCCTCCTTAAACACTGTTAAAAAGAGAGCAAGTGAAAATTCACTTAGGTAATGTTAGATGGAGATCAAAACTTCTAAAATATTATTCCAAAGTGGAAATACTTCCTAAACGTGATTGAATTCTCATTGATTATTCCTTGGGTGTACAAATTATTCTAGACTGATATGAAATTTATGATATGATATGAAGGTGGAAAATTTAATTCAAAGGAACTCAATTTGTTTTGAAGTTGAAACTTGTTTCAAATTTGCAATATGAATCAGCAGATATATGTCTGCACATGCAGAGTCAACTGAATCTTCAAATTGACTTGAAAACTGATTCAGTTTGATACATTTAATTCATCTGATGGTTCAGTTGAAGATTCAGCCCAAAATGAGAGTCCAGACCTATCCAAAAAGTTATAGAAAATGGAATGCTGGAATTTCTGTTTATAATGAATAAAACACCACATGAATTGAGTAATGTTTCAAATAAAAACTCAACCACAGTCTTCAAAATCAGTCAGGAGAATGTACTTTGCTTTTCGATAATTCCTTTTCTCCCATCTTCAGGAATGCTTTTCCAAGAAAGAAAAACACTTTATTTTCCCAAAGAAGATTTTTCTTCTGCTACTTTCCTCCTGCCCTATACTATAAGAATGAAACTCAGCACCCAGCAACTTCCCTTCAAGTACAGCTGAAATACCAAAATTTCCTTTACTTTTGTGGCCCCTCTGCAAAAAAGGTCACACTGAAAAATCTGGAAGGTCTAATCCATTTCTGCATTATAAAGTGAAGTGTTGATGGTGAGTGTTCTAGTCATTTTTACTTGGGACTCATTCTTAAATAGATTTTTGTCAAATTTTGTAAAATTCTAAAACCGTTAGATTTAGATCAGTTGTATGGCACATACTTACTGACTTTAAAACACAATGTTACATATATAGTTTGGAGGAATGTTGCCTTCAGAAAAATCTTATAAGCAAAAATTATTTTACACTCTTACATGAGTCATATACTCTGTTTAAAGTACACACCCAATTGGCCAGGCTCTTAAGGAGGCATTCAGCCTATCCCTTTCCTTTCTCTCTTTGTCTTAAAGATAGGATTTCCCATGTAGCTCTTACAAAGAATGACATTTAGTACTCTATTATTCTAAGCTTTCCTATAGGACAACCATTTCCAACAAGAAATTGTTATTTTGAAATTTGGCTTCATGTCATCAAGTTCAACTGAATTTTTCTTAGCAACATTTGTTTCATGGGGCAACAAGCCCTGCATATTTGTACTAACAAATGAGTACCCATTATTAAGGAAAGGATTGCCAGCAGAAATCTTCAATCTACAAGACCACTGCAATGGCCACTCCTCTTTTTCTATATTATTTGTTTGATTATTGATCAACTTTGTTTAAAAACAAAACAAAACTGAACTATGGTGAAAATTTTTAAATTTAGAAACATTTCAATTATATGAAAAAAACTATAGGGGCTGGTGCAGATTTGAGTGACTCTGGAACTATTCTGATATTTTCAAGTGATGTTATTAATGAGCTAAGTCAAACATTGTGTAAGTGATCTACAGAACCACGATACTTTTATTTCCTCCTCTTTCTTCTGTACAAAACTTGTGCATGTTCTCAGTTTCATCTAATTTTCCAAAGAGAAGAGTGTTCACATTGCTGGCAAATGCATTTCCATATAATGGGCAGAAACAAACAACATTTTTTGGAGCACCTTCTGAGACAATTGTCTATAGAAATTACTATGCTTGTTTGTTTTTTGGTATCCCTTAATACAGCTCCTTCTTTAAATGAACTTGGACTGAAATTTATAATTTGAATTAAGAACTTTATTTCATCTCCTGAAGCCTTGTTTCCAGTCAGTTTGGAGTGTATATATATATGTATAAATACGCTGGTGGATACATTAGTGTATATTTAATACAAATATCCACATGGCATGGATAAAGAAAATAAAGAAATTCGTTGCTTCCATTCTTAGAGGATGAATATTAGAATATGTGTATCATTATTTTGTTTTGTTCACAATGATTGTTATGGACATAGTTCTTAACAGTATTGTATAAATTTATGTAAAAATTATGCAATTAATAAATGGACTGATATTGATTGGTTTGAAAGCTTACCTAAGATCTGTTTAACTATGCAGCTTTTTTTTTTTTTTTTAAGCATATGGCATGTGTTAGCCAGGAATCACCGAGGTGGCTGCCTGCCTCTGTGAAAAGAATTTTTTCGGGCAGTGTTATCTTTTATCTGTGGGACACCTGAATGCTGGTAGGAAATCAGGGGAGGCTCCTTTCTTGTCCCTATTTTATTCACTCACAGAAATCACAAGTTTATTCGCTCACAGGAATCGAGCCACTGACCTCAGCGGTGCACAGGCCCAATGTCTTACGACGTGAGCCACCGCGACCCCAAATGCAACCTTTATATGCATGCTATATATTTATAGTATGTATTTATAGTATAAAAATACACACTGTATTTTTTTCCCAAACCATCAGGATTATATAATTATCCATTTACCAGATGATTAAAAAAATATTATAGATCAACCTAAGAAACATGGGGTAGCTTGTACCCTCCATGACATTGAAAATGGCATTGAAAATTCTGAAAGAGGAAAATGGGTTTTAATAGGCCTAAATGTCTATGGAGATTAATAGGCATAAATGTCTATGGAGATTCTCAATATTTTTTTAATTATGTTTTTCTGGAAGTGTTCCCATTTCACCAAGCTTTTAATTTTATAGTTTTTGAAATAACATATTTTATTTTGTCTGACTTGTATTATCTGTATTGCTGGGCTTTTTAGTTTTTAAGCAGTACAATTCATAAGAGGAAAAATAATTTGTTTGCTGGTCATCTCAATGAACCCATGATCCCTTTCGACATCACTCTTATGACATCACTCTTTTACACACAAACAAAGGTATTGCATCACCAGAGTTGTAGAAAACAGTATTGTTTCCTTATGTCTAAAGTAACTGTAGTATCCAATCGGAAGAGAGCAAGGCTATGGTTTACCATGACTTAACACTACGTATCGTGTTCAGAAGTACTAGATCTAACACAACATCATTTCTGTCATAATATTATTCACAATTTCTGTTCTATTAGGGTGCAAAATCATCATGTGAATTCTTCCACCTTGATATTACTTAGAAAGAGAGAATGAAAAATTATGATACTGCCCTGCCATTTGTCTTTGAACATTCTTGACTGTCTGTTACAGATGGATGTTGCTAATTTAGAACAGGCTGACAGATACAGGATTAGCATGCTGGCGCAACTGCTAATTCGGTAGTTGAATGAGGCCTGCCTATTTCATTGTAAAGTAGCATTATTGCAGAATTATGTATATTTTTAATTTATGTAATTAGAAATCATCTATGAACCAAGCAAGTTCAGTATTATTGTGTAAGTCTTACACCATGGAACATTTAAAGTAATTTTCAAAGTACACAGACATAATTAGCTTTCTTCAGCTCCTTGTGAAATGAATTTGAAAATATTTATGCTCTTTGCTTAAATAGAAATTCTAACTGAATAAAAACTGCACAACTGATATGATTTGGAATATATTAAAATGTATTTTAAATATGGCCTTTAAATTCAAGCTTTGTACAAAGACGAACAACTGACGGGGCCATAACCTTTCTCTGTTTTTTGAAATGACAAATGGGGAATGTTGACAGAACAGGTAGCAGGATGCCCGAAGGTAAGACCATTGAAAAAAATAATACGATTATGTTCAGTTCTAGATTTGATGACTCACATCAGAATGTTTGGAATTCAGTGCATGAAATGTCTACCAATATGCCTAAGCAGGAACATGTCTTCACAGGACCTTCAGTGTTTCATTAATAACAATCTGTTTATTAGAAATAAGACTTTGCAAAGAAAGTACAGTGTCACACAGAAGAGCTTCATTTGAGTGCAATCACACCTTAGAATAGATAGAAAAGGCAAATCCACAGTTAACACTGTGTTTAATTAGTTCAAACAAAAAGACATCTTCATTTAAGAAAACTAAACAAGTAAACAATTATCTTTAATAGCCAATTTGCCAATCCGTGTTCCTTTTTCTTCTGCCTTCTTTTATTGCTTCTGCAATTGGCAGGATATAAATTCTACGACTGAAGCTTGAAGTAAGCAACAGAAAAACAACTTTCACATTGTATGATACAAATATAACACTAATGAAAACAAATAAATTATAATCACCATGAATTCTGAGAATAAACAGGATGTCAGCTATTTATGCAGAGAACTTGGGAACAAAACCTCCATTTTCTTTTCCCCCTCTTTTTTTTCCTCAGAAAAGCTGCTTTAAAAAGGTGAAAACAAGTACTAGAAAGTGAACAATTGATCAAAGATGTATGTATCTATATGCATGCACAAACAAAAGGATACTCAAAGGAAGCCAATGAATTCCTTATCTTCCTGATCCTTAGAATTGCCCTTTTCCAAAGCCCATTTCCCAACAGAATGAAAAAAGCTTGAATACATGCATCTCAGGGGCGGGTTCTACTTATCTTTACTACCAGTTCGCAATGGGATCACATCCGTGTGATCGCTTCACTCGTGCACGCGCCTTGCTTCTGCACATACGCAGAAGCTTCTGTGCGTGCGCAGATCGCTGATGACATCCGGGGCGGTGGGCAGGGTCCCCCACCGGTTTTATTACCAGTTCTTGCAAACCGGTCCGAACTGGGGGCAACCCACCACTGATGCATCTGCACTTCAATAGGCAACAAAAGCTTAATCTTTTCATTACCTAATTTTACATAGATAAAAGCCGTAATATTTATATACAGTATATATAGTCTCATGGAAGCACATTCAGACTTCTCAAAATTGACAAGTCTTAAAGAATATATACTTAACAAGAGAGCTCATTAATCTAGACAGAGGGGTCTATAGATCTCTTATAATATGTGGATATTGTGGGACATCAAATGATTTCAACCAAAGGCAGCTCGTATTTAATATACTGTTATTTGGAGAATAATATATCTGTTATTATAATTTATGTAAAGTGGGCTTTATTTATGTAAAATGTGTAGATTTTAGAGTGGTGTGAAGCTTTTGAAGAATATTTGAAATAGGGTGATCTAAAATGTTATGCATTTTTTAATATTGCTAAGTATGGGATCTCTAGATAAGGACACATCTGTCAAACAGCATGGAAAATCACTTGATATGTGTTCTCAAATGAAACTATGACCTCACTTAAACCTCAGAAAGAAAACCTCTCTTTTCACTCCCCATTCCCTCCCACCCGCTTTCTCTTCTCTTTTATCGTCAGAAAGTAAAGCAAATAGAGAGCGAAGAAAACCCAACCCTGTTGCCCAGCTATAATAATAAGTGCATTAATTGTTACAGAACTATTTTTAACCTGTAAATTTCTGCAAAGAACGAGCAGTTGAATATTAAATGACATCTGGGCATGAGTCAAGGGCTGAAGGGATCTGGAGTTTCTGCACGTTGCTTATTTTGCATTAGCAACATTGATCCGTTATTTGTTTGAGGCTGTATGACAAATCACATTCTTTGGAAGAATGTTAGCACAGGAAATTAGGCATGAGTCAGAAAATCTCAGGCAACCTTTTTCTTGACATGAAAGGTATTGTCCCAGATTATTACTATTATTATTATCATTATTATTATTACTATTTTACAATTCTAGACAGACATAGAAACAGGAAATATGTTAATGGGAGGTGCAAGAATTCTTTCTTCATAAGGTAATTTTTTCTTCTGGTATTCTCTAGTTTCCGGTATTAATTACAAAGAAAGTCCTTGAAATGGAGTGACCTAGGAGGAGTTTAGTGACTCTATTTTCCTTTAGTGTACTAAAGTTTCCATAGCAGATACAGGCAATTCCAGTGGTGAGTTTAAGGTATTTTAAATATCCTTTGAGAAAAGTTAAGAATCCTGCAACAAGGAGGGTGAGGTTAATACGAATGTGAAAGTGGGCCGAGCAAGTCTTCTTTGGAACACTTTTTTTTTTTCTTAGAAAAAAAGATAAAATTGTTCTTTCCCTCCAATTTTTTTTTAAAAAGAGGACCACTCTGAATATTATCTCTGAATACTTTTCAACTTTTTTTTTTACATTGTGAACTCTCTTTCACTGCATCCAGTGGAACAATATTAGGATTGGATCATTGTAAGAAATGTGGTAGGAAAAAAAAGGAGTGAATTTCAGCCATTAGAAACCTTTGGAGAATTTCTGTTTCTCCGCCAGAAATTTTAGTAAATGATCTTTCTACTTTCATTGCTCAAATGAGGTGAGGAATGTTCCATTTGTACACAGGGAAAGCTTGCATCTAAAAAGAAAATTAAGGGCTACTATATGACAATAAGTTTTAAAAGCAAATCTAAAAGAACAAAACACCTCTACTTTCCTTGTATTTGAATTATATGAGAACTTAAAATTCAGACCAAAAGACTATTCCAAAGGATAATTTGTAAAACGTGTGTGTCTCTGTGCAAAAAAAAGAGAGAGAAGGTGAGTCATAGAAGGGTCAATTCAAACCCCACATTTCTTGTTTTTCAAGCTTTTTTGTTTAAAACTTGAAAGGTGCAGAGACACCTATTTGAACTTAAGCCCTTCCTTGACACAGCATGCACTCTGAAATATTAATCATTCTTCTGAAATGCAATACAGCAAGACAGATCCAGACAAAGTTATTTCGATTACCAGAATATGAATTTCGATACAGTTTATGAGAACCAGAGTAAAGCAATAAACAGCTTTTCATACCCGGAGCCCTTTCTACTCTTCTGCTCTGCTCACTCCCATTCTCTACTATTTTGCTGTGCATACATGTCAGCAACCAAAGGACCAGAACAAAGGGGACTCCTGAACAGAGAGGACAATGGAGCCCTCGATACTAAAATAACACTGCTGTGAGAGTGCCTAAATAAGGCAGTTGGTGTCATGGACAACTTTGTACTTTAATCTTTGGGGCTAAAGTTTTATTGGACACCATTCTGAAGAGACAAAAAGCAGTAGCAAAACAGTCCCATACATAAGTAAATGTCTTCTACTTAGATATGCATTACTAATGAGTTGATTTTTTTTTCCATTACAGCCATCTCCCCCACCCCCCTTTCAATGATGTCACAGGCTTTGTGGAAAACGCAAACAGAATTAGCTCTGACACTAATGGATTTTCCTGCAGTTTCTATTGATTCTTTAGTTTGTATGCTTTTATCTCATCTGAGGAAGCTACTAAAGATTTTTCCCACGTTGCTGCATGGTCAGAATCCATGATCGCAGTCCTGATTTAGGCATGCCTTTGACAGATTGCCGCCAGAAGAGCACTTTGCAACTCCTATTGTGGAAAATAACGTTTATTGAGTATTTTTACCAGTTTAGTAGTTTTTAAGCTAATGTAGGAATTGGCTTGCTTTAATTATTGATGTTGGCTACGTTGTTGATTATATATTTATGATAGTTATAATTGCTTTTTCTTAATGAGCTCAACATAGATCATATAGTAGTTTGTGTGTGTGTGTGTATGAGTGTGTGTGAGGGGAGGAGTGTGGGGGTGTTTCAGTGGTGGGTTCCTCCTGGTTCAGCCCGGTTCAGCCAAGCCGGTAACGGTGATGATATGACGTCACCGAACCGGTTCTCTTTGTCCGGGACCTGGGCCCTCCCACCCACCCCCGTGTTATTCCCACTTTTATTTCTTCTTTTTTAGTCCAGCTGATAGGTGCGGCAGAGTGGATTGCCGCACCTCAGCTGGGCAGATACCTAACGCGCTTGCACCGAGCGCAAGTTTGGCACACATGCGAGTGAAGTGAGCATGCGTGCAGCAATCACGCGTGAAGCATGTGCACGAAGAGAACCGGTAGTAAAGCCAGTTGGAATTCACCACTGGGGTGTTTGTCTGAATGTTGATTGCTGGTGACTGTCTGGACAAATCCCTGCAACTTTCTTAGCAAGATTTCAGAAATGGCTTGCCATTGCTTCTTCCTAGAGCTGAGAGAGAGTGACTAGCCTTAAGGTCACCCAGCTGGCTTCATGCCTAAGGTGGGACCAGAACTCATAGTCTCCCAGTTTCTAGCCTGGTTCCTTCTCAAACTGGATGTCAAGCATACAGGTAGTCCTCGAATTACAACAGTTCATTTAGTGACCATTCAAAATTACAACACTGAAGAAAAACTACTTAAAACCGTTTTTTACACTTATGACCATTGCAGCATCCCCATGGTTACATGATCAAAATTCAAACACTTGGCAACTGACTCATATTTATGACGAATGCAGTGCACTGAGGTCAGGTTTTCACCTTTTGCAACCTGCTGACAAGCAAAGTCAAGAGGGGAAGCCAGATTCACTTAACAACCGTGTTATCAATTTAACAACTGCAGTGATTCACTTAACAACTGTAGCAAGGAAGTTCATAAAACGGGGCAAAACTCACTGAACAAAAGTGTCAGCAACAGAAATTTTGGGCTCAATTGTGGTCATAAGTTTAGGACTACCTGTAGTATACCTTCAGTTACATTCCTTGTTGTTGGATCATTTGGCCTGAGAGTTCATTAGAGACACAGCCAGACAGTGCAGGCTGACTGTGAACTTGTCTCCGCAGATCCTGTTGGCTCTAAAAATCAATCTGGTCTTGATAAAATAACAGTAACATATAGCACTGCAAAAACATGAGGCAGATGAGAACAAGTTAAAAGTTCAAGTAAAATTCAGAACAAGTTATACTATCATATCATACTGATAGACAGATTACATGCTTTCATAAAAACTATTCTGGAAACATTGGCCATATCAAACAATGAATAGCACCAAACGAATGAAGACATTTTTATGGCCATTTTCCCATCTAAACAAGCCATGATGCCAGAATGATGCTGCTGTTAGGGGGAAAAAAAGAATTTTCTATTTATTGCACCAGCAAATATTTTCAAAGTGGCTTGCGAATCAATGAAGTAAACAAATGCAAAAATGCCAACTAATGCAATCAGAAATCAGTCACAACAAGAAGCCACATAAAAAAGATAGCTCAAATTAAAAACCAAATAAAAATATAATAGTGGCAATGTGTTTAGAAACAGCCAGCTTTGCCTATATGCACTACTATTCAGCTGCAACCTCAAGTGCTTAAAAGGCCTGGATACATGCCAGGCTAGACTTTCCTGTTGGTGAACCATTCAATCTATATTTATATACTAAAAATGAATATGCTTTTTACAGGAAGAAGCTCTTTTTTTACCCAGTGTCTCCTTGATCTATCATCAGCTTTTTAAATAGTTCATCTATGATTTTTTAAAATACTTTGTTCCTTTAGATTTGATAACATTGTCTTCCCTCAGTTTTATTCTTGTCTAGAAAAGCTTTAGTAACTACAATTAAGCTAGGGCTGAGAAAGAAAAGAAAGAATTTGGACATGTTGCGAAGTCACTATTTGTCTCTCTCTAAAGAATAGCAACTTCACGGAATTTTGTTCTGTTTAAAGAAAGAAGCCATATTGCAGGCCATGGAATTAATTATCTCACAGCAATATCTACGTATGTCTTTGTATGTCAGTACAGGTAGTTCTTGACTTACAACCGTTCACATAATAAGAGTTTGAATTAACAAAAGCCTCTGAAAAAGTCAGTCATAACCAAATTCAAACACGTCTTTTTCCCCTTCCATGGTCATGTGATCACAATTTGGTCACTTTTCAACTGACTTGCATTTCTTGCCAGTTGAAGCATCTCACAGTCATGTGGTTGCAATTTGTGATGTTTTTTGCCAGTTTCCAGAAAAAACCCCGTTGGATTTGAATTTATGACTGCTTGCCTCAACTTATGACCATTGTAAAAATGGTTGTAAAATCAGTTCTGGTCATGTGATAACTCAATACATGACCACAACCATTTATTCAAAAATTCTGACCCCAATTGTGGTTGCAATTCAAGGACTACCTGTATAGTCAAGATGGCAGTTGCAGTATTGTGACTAAAATTCTTCCCTTTTATACATGTGTGTAACACCAACTCTGATACAAAAGGGCTGGGGATAGGGTTTGGAATGCTCTGATTACCATCTTGATTATTTTGATGTCCCCTTGCAGGCAGTGCTGTAAATTAACATTACTGTGAAATATCTGGACAGAACAGCCATTTAAATGTCCCTTTCTCCCAGTTCTAGGAAGAAAGCAATGGCAAACCACTTCTGAAAAACCTTGGGAAAAAAAACATGGAGTGTGCAGGCAGTCTCCAAGAATCAGATATGATTGAATGCAAAAAGAAAAAAGGACATATAAATGCAGATTTCAGAGATTAAATCTTACTGCTATATGTCTGAATACTGATTGTAATATGGATATCAGGCGGATAAATATTTCTCCCTTTTTGCCCCCCATGCTTATTATGACATGGAAATAAGTAACATACCTATTAGTTGGCAGTGAAATGAACTTTGGGAAGTGTTATTTTGCTGCACTTTTTAAGGAGAGAAATAAAATTAGCTAATAATCTGGAGAGGGTTGTTAAAACAAACTCCGTGTGTCCCATTTTCTGCCTCCACGCACTACTTTTGTGGCCTCTGCGCGTCCCATTTTTGGCCCATTCCAGGTGGCAGGGATTGCTGCCAGCGCTTATTGCCGCTGAAAACAGGATGCGCAGAGACCTAAAATGGGGCACGTGGAGACCGAAAATGGGACACGCGGAGGCAGCCATAGGCGGCAGTGGCAATCCCCACAGCCTGGAACATCTGATTGACTGGGACACCAATCCAACGGCCAATCAGCTGCTCGTGCTAAATCAGGCTGTGCGAAAGCTGACCAGGCTGTTTGCTGTTTGCTGCAAGGAAGCAAATTGCTGAGAAGCAGAGGCCGAAGGGTGGGTAGGGGGGCAACATTTGCTCTATAAGACACACAGCCATTTCCAACCACTTTTGGGGGGTGGGGTGGAAGTGCATCTTATAGTATGAAAAATATGGTAATTCATGAAAAAAAATGAAGGAGGCCCATTTGGCCAAAAACTTGTCCAATAGTTTCCATAGAACTTTATCCCGGTTCTATGATGTCTAATAAAGCACTATTAAACCAATACATGGGGATTTATTTGAATTAATATGAGAGTTTAGTAATTTACAGTTAAATTCACTCTAATAGTAAACTTAGTTACAGTTAGACATGGGCCCCACAACTTCTTTGTTAAGACAGGGAGAGAGCATAGCCTCATTACACCATTACACTAAACCATTACACAAATTTATCACAATTCAACCCAAGACATTATGGACATAATGATTTATTGGTGGCAATCTCCTTTATGCTTTGTTAGGCCATCATCTCATCCTATGAACATAGCAACTATGCAGGGAAAAGACATTGTTCTTTTGAAATTAAGATGTTCTCTACTTAAAAACAAGATACTTCCTTCCTTTTGATCCCCTACAAAACAACTGATGAGAAATTAGCTTGTTCCAGGGCTTAAGTTCAGTTTGCCTTTATAAAGTAGAGCAAGTAATCTCCCTAGTTTAAAAGATGTTTACGTATAACTAAAGAATAACAAAATGTGTTTCTGCCTCTAAAGTCTCTTGAGCTGCATTAATTAATTCATAAAATGTTTGAAGAAAATGTGTCCTGTTAATTTACTTCTTGGATGAGAATCAATGGCCTTACTATTCTGCCTTATCAGCTTTCCAAATATCAGCACTGTGCTTTTATTACCCAGCACACAATGGACTGTATGTTAGGGAATGAAACACAGTCTGGCAGCAATTCCCTTAAATTAAATATACACATTACTTGGGGAAAGAAGCTTTTATCTCTTCAATGACAAATAAAATGCAATAGCTGAATATATAGCTGATGTCTGAGGTTTAACTAACATACAACTCAAGATCCTTAATTGCAACCCTAGAAGTACTGTAGATCATTTTCCCAACTTGGCACTTTCCAGAGATGTTGGTTGCCTGGTCACAGAATTAGTAAGAATGAAGAATCGTTCAGTCTATAAATAAAAAGACAGGATGTAATTGCTATTCCAACATTTTTTCCTTCAATCTCATTTCAAGTTATCCAGTTAAAAGAGCTACTTTCCAATAAACAAACCACTAATTTTGCGTGAAAAATTAAATATGACTATCAACTATGCAAATGCTAAACTGAACTTGTCCAAATTTGGATGACTGAGTATAATAAAAGCAGAATTCATAAGTTTTTCTTCTAGCTGATAATAATCAAGGAGAAAAAATTGGGCAGCATGGGACTTGATGAGTCACATTATGGAAAATATTTTGGTATCTTTACATCACATTCTGCCTAATGAAAGAGCTAGCCCTGATATAATTAGTACAAATACAATAATATTAGTGTGAAAAACTAATGAGATAGGAAGGCTTGCATACCTCCTGAAGTGTCTAAACATAGCAGCAAAAATGTCTTATTAGATCTCACTTCCCCAAAGAAAGAGAGAGATCTTGGAGAAAGAGCTTGCATATTAATCCAAATGAAAAACAAATGAGAAATGTTTTCACAGCAAGAGCTGAATTCAATCTGTGAGTGAACCATCAAGAGCAATGTGCAAAATTAAAGTAATTAAATACACTTTGTGATTACTCTTCATTTACATCTAATAGTTTTCCTCTTGTCATATTAAGAATTATAGGGAAGAAAAGTAGTGGAGCTGCTCAGGTCCTTTTACAATTTGTTAGCCATTTTCTGCATGCACATTTTTTATCTTTGTAATGGATTTTTTAATACACAATTTCCCAAGCCTTATCATTGGTAGTTCTCAGAACTGGTCATTTAACAATCATTTAAAGTTTTGACAGGGATCCCAACTGAAAGGGATACAGATAATTTCTTTCTTCTTGCCTTCTGACTTTTCTATTTAAGGCAGTTCTATTATGTGCTCATGCTGGTTTTACTCTAAATTGCCTTAACTGATCCCTGTCCAGACTGAGACTCACTGGTAGCAATTTATAAGGTATTTTGTTCAGACTGCAGGCTGCTATATTTTCCTATTTACTTGCTGCTATGATTTCCGTTCTGTGGGTAGGGCTTCATGGATAGGCATACTTGTGCATGTGGGTATATGCACATATGCCTACTTTGAGGTGAATATATATTGAAGGGAGGAATTGGATAAAAATAATGGGATCAGTATCCACCCACTAACTAAATAGCAATAGTTCAGATGCTTCCTAGTTAGCGATAGCTCTCATTTTATTCTTGGAGCCCTGAGCCTTCTGCACAGACATGTAGTCAAACAAAACATATCACCATATTTTTTGATAATTTTTGCTTACATTACTGCCTTTGGGAAGCAGCATGAGAAAGGAACATTCTGGTAAAATTTTTATTATACCAATTATTTTCTAGTTGAAACTTAAGATTACAAAAATGTACCTCTTTCTATGCCTGGCATTTTCCTTTTATGGAGAATTGAGGGGAAATCTGTAATTTTTAATTATCTGTATCCGGAAAACCCACACATACCCTTCTGTATCTATTACCAAAATAGTGGAAGTAGCCCAATGCACATCAGATCACTTTGGAAAAATCTTGATGTACTTCCAATAAAGTCCAGATTTCT
Organism: Arizona elegans; assembly: GCA_022577455.1. NCBI lineage: Eukaryota > Metazoa > Chordata > Lepidosauria > Squamata > Colubridae > Arizona > Arizona elegans. Next base: position 40,879,583 of record JAKOOJ010000008.1, on the reverse strand, counting down.
CCAAGGCAGCACTTTTTTTTTCTTTTTCTATGTACAATCCTGATATTTTCATTAGGATAAAAGTAAACAGAGCATTGTATGTTTTTAGGCAAAAATTATGCTGATTTTTTCTTTCTTCCTCAATGCAGATTATTAAAAGCACTTACAGAAGACATGCTTTGCATGAAAACATCACTTAGTTCAATTCTCCATGTAAATATGCAAATAACTCTTATTTCTGAAACTAAGAAAAGCCACTTGCAACTGGTATGGACTGTGTTGAGTTTGTAGGCAAATAATTTTATTCTTTATATGATAGTTTCCTATTTTTATCAAATGCAATAATTAAATATTACATAATTTTCTTTTCTAAAGCAATGGAATACCCTATCTGAGACCTATCTAAAAAAATTAGGATAGACTGGTATATCTAAATGAAGAAAGCTGGAAAAGTACAAGTTTGGGGGTTAATTTTTGCAATGCTGCTTGAAAACCTGGGTCACTGTTTGCAGTTTTTGTTGTTTTAATTGCTTGTACACTCCCCAGAGTCATTGTGGTTAGATAGGCAGCCATATTAAGAGAGAGAGAGAGAGGGAGAGGGAGAGAGAGAGAGAGATGCATGAAAAATGGTTTTGACTTGGCATGAACCTGGGAACAAGGCAGCAATATAGATTGTACAACCTTCTTCTGGAATGTCCTTTTTAAAATTGGAAAGCCCTAACTTTCCAATTAGGGAATCGGAAAATTTTTCAATAGGAAAGGGGTTTCCAATAGGAAAGTCCTAACTTATTAGGAGCCACTTTTATGTAGTGGGTAAAGTGTCAGGCTAGATATTAGGGGACTGGGCTTCTAGTCTTACCTTGAGCATAAAGCCAACTGGGTGACCATGAGCTAGTCACTTTCTCCTAGGCCTAGGAAGGAGGCAATGGCAAACTAATTTTTAAAAAAACCTCCTTGCTAAGAATACTGCAGGAACATATGATTATTTTTTATTATTATTTATTTATTTGTCAAGCATATATAAGATAACAGGTAAAAGTATAAACATAATTTGAATACATGAAAAGAGTAAGAGTAAAAATGAATATTAGGACAGGGACGGTAGGCACGCTGGTGCACTTATGCACACTCCTTACAGACCTCTTAGGAATGGGGTGAGGTCAACAGTAGACAGTTTAAAGTTAAAGTTTTGGGGGTTTGGGGAAGAAACCACAGAGTCAGGTAGTGCATTCCAGGCATTGACCACTCTGTTACTGAAGTCATATTTTCTGCAATCGAGTTTGGAGTGGTTTACCCTGAGTTTGTATCTATTATTTGCTCGTGTATTTTTGTGGTTGAAGCTGAAGTAGTCATTGACAGATGGTGTCCAAGTACTGGAAACAATTGAAAGGAAGAAAACAGAATGCTTTTCCTAATGATCTAAAAAGAAATTGGACAGAGTTTTGCAACTTACCAGCTTCAAACCTAGATCCAACTTGGTCCTACATGACAAGGAAGCATGTATTAGGAACTACATTCTTGAAGTGATTATAGCAACAGGTGTTTAAGTGTGGGAAGTGTTCCTTTTCATTAACAAGTTGGCCAGCAAGTTTCTTAAATCTCATGATCTCTTTTTTAATTACTGTATATTTTTCTAGTATTGCAAAATAGCTTCCTGTATTACTTTAGAAACCTCCAAGCCTCAAATTCAAAAGGAATTTTTTTTAAAGCAATCAATATACTTATTTTTTAAGGAAGGGAAATGAAGGCTTAATTTCCCTTAATGTCCCTATCTGAACTTCTAATCTTTGGGACTTGTAATCTTTGTGTGCATTGTACTGTGAGGCACTCATTCTATTATACTTCTCAATCAAACCTGTATTGTCTGGCAGTTTTTCCAACCAAACATCCTTCATGCTAGTTGAAAATTCTTTGAGTTGCAGTCCCTGTATACAACGAAGGCTGCCATATTTTAATGGGTAAAGGATTGAAATACCTTTTCCACAGGTTTTTTAGTTTATCTTAAAATAAATACAGTATAGTGAAGTTCAATACTAATGTTATACTAATGTTGCAACAATGGGGAAAAAAAGGGTAACAATCATTTGAAGACAAAGTGATTAAAGAATAGGTAACGGGTAACAGTAACAGAGTTGGAAGGGACCTTGGAGGTCATCTAGTCCAACCCCCCGCTCATGCAGGAGACTTATATTAGGGATTTGAATTACCGAACTGCTGACCTTTCTGATCGACAAGCTCAGTGTCTTAGCCACTGAACCACCTAGCCAGACTTACTATACTGTATGTTAAAATGGGGGTTTTATTTCATTCATTTATTAAAACAACCTTGGGATAGATGTATTCATGCTGCATCCTTAACTTTCAGGCAAATTTTACTGGGGAAAAAATAATAGCAATATGTTGCCAGTATATAAGAAATTTATAATACTAGTTTTTAACTCAGGATAAAAGTTCCCTTGTAATGATAAACGTAGTGAACTCCAGACATGACTTAAACTGCTAATCTTCTTAAATTCAAACTGCTAAGCTAACGGAGCATGTAACTTACCTTCAGATAGTGCTTTATTAAACTAAAAGTCTAATTCATTATTTATATAGATATTGACAATTAGAAATTATAAAAATGAGCCTTGCATTGTAAATGTATTAATACCTGAAAGACATCCTTAGTCTTTCATTCAAGATTCATAATTAGGTATTATGAGACAAAATAGGAGGAGGATGTGTTGGATATGCTCAATGCCTTAAGTTATTTGTTAAAATAAAGATGGGATAAATAAATAAATAAGTCATAAATATAAAAAGGTGTAGTGTTGCAAATGTAAGTTCTTTCAAACTATACAACTGGGTAGAATAACTGGAATGAGCATTTAGAATTTGATTGTAATAGTTAAAAATGTCCACAAGGATTTTTGTTCCATGCAAAGTCTCCAGGGAGAATATTAGACTATCCTATGATACAACACTTATAAGCTACCCAATAAGTGAATGACATTATCGGGAAAATACTAATACTGGATCAGGAAGGAATAGAAAAAAATAAATCCATTGTATCTGGAGTATTTTGTTTTCATTCATTCTTATCTATCCCATCCTAAACATCTAAATAAAAGGTCACCCTTTATATTCTTACTATTTGGTTAAGTATTTTACACATTCTATTTCTACTTTTTTGAAGTATATGTTATGTGTTAAGAGTCTAAAATGACTTATTTATTTTTTTATTATCTACAGCATATACTTCATGATTGTAGTGCTAGGGGCCGTTATTACAATTCTTTTCCTGAGGCATTCTTTCTCTTAAAAAAATCTAGGTCAAGGCCCAAGCTATTAAAATTAAACACTATTTACATTAAACAGTTTAACATTAGCTAGAGAATAGGGTTGCTTTAAAAAGCTACTGATGTAGCTTGAATCAGAGTAGTTCAAAATTAAAAAACATCTTAAGCTGAAAGAAAGTTAGTGAAAACAAATGCATGCTGTTTCTTATTAGCTTTATGTGTACTGGCAAATATTATCTAGGGCAGGAAGAGAATAAAATACACACAAACTTGTCAGATTGATGGCCGGAGGACTGGCACTTGGTAGGTACTGTACAGCTTCCTTATCTGATATATACATCCAGTAAGGGACAACACAACCTTGACTGTGAACTACATATTGTTTTCTTTTGTGTAGAACTTCTCAAGAAGAGAAGCAGCCCTATCTTGCCAACCCTAAGAAAAAAGAAATTTTAGTCAAGGAAGAGCCACAATAACTTTCTCCAAATTAACTTTCCAAAACATCATAGTCATGTGGTAATTCAAATCTATGCTTTGACCTGCTGTTCCAGTGGAACAAATGCTGCAAATGCAAAGAATTTTTAACTTTAAATTTAAAACTTAATGTGTAACTTATGACAAAAATGCTTGTAGATTAGAAGTAATTAAATATTATTATCCTCAGCTGATAGATATACATAGAGACATATCACTTTTCTTCTCCTTTTTTAGGAATTCAGAGACTATGTGGACAGGACAAAGCATATCGCCTTCTGCCACCGATAGCCTCCCACCAGCCAATACGCTCCCACAGAGAGGGACTCCTCAGGGTGCCGTCAGCCAAACAATGCGACTGGCGACCCCCAGGGGGAGAGCCTTTTCTGTGGGGGCACCTGCCCTCTGGAATGAACTGCCCCCAGAGATACATATGATCCCCGACCTACATACCTTTCATCGTGCCCTTAAGACCTTACTATTTCAACAAGCTGGGCTGGCTTAAATAATTTTAATGGGTGTTTTAGTTTCTTAGTTTTTAATAAGGACCAAATTATTTAACAGTTATTTAACAGTTTTAAACTGTTTTTAAATTTTATGGAGCTATGTTGTTTTATTGTGGCTGTGCACTGCCCTGAGTCCTTCGGGAGAAGGGCGGTATAAAAATGTAAATAAATAAATAAATAAATAAATAAATAAATAAATAAATAAATAAATAAATAAATAAATAAATAAATAAATAAATAAATAAAATATCAAGGAAACAGGCATGCTGTCTGCAAACACAATATCACCAAACATACCACCCCCTATCCTGACCTTCAGTCGGATTCTAGGAAAGTTTGAAAGGGTCAGAAATGGATAATCAGTAGAGATCTAAATGTGGGATGACAGAATAAAATGTATTTGACATTCCTCTAAATCATCCCTCTGCCCACCAGTTGCTGAAAGGCAAAACATTAAGATAAAAGAAAAATTAAACAAATATATAACAATATGAGATACAGGGGCATACAATACAGGGGTATTGTATTTATCACAATAAAATCAGAAAGTAACATTAAAATAAACAAAATTACATTTTGGGCACGAGCTTCCTCTGCATCTAAAGGGTACAATAATAAACGGGAGTCTAAGTTCCATGATTTGGGTCATATTATAGAAAAGCCTTTATTCTATGCCTACCAACCTAACTTCTATGGATGCTATGGCTTACAATAAAACCTTTAGGAACAAATATGGGCAGAAAGACACAATCTTTCTCATTACCAGTCCCAAACTTTTAGATTTATAAGAAAGAACTGGGTATTGCATTGGTCCTGGAAGCCAATGGGAAACCAATGTAGTTGCCAACATTGACCAGTGTTATATGATTCACAAAACACATTTTAGACAAGAGGATGGTTGCCATATTTATACTAGGTAATTTTATGAACATTTCTCAAGAGAAGTCTCAGGCAGGGTGTGTTATTGTAATACAAAAAAGTAATTACATAACAACAACATCAATTTGCAGTATTAACATGTATGCTACCCAACGCCCAGTGAGACTGAATGGCTCACAACAATCAAGGAGATCACAATAAAACCAATAATAACTAAAGGATGACAAGTGTGGCAGACCACATGGATTGAAGTGAAGGGTCTCACTCTTCCTTGCTAAAGGCCTTTTCTCAACAACAGCTGTGGGGGACGGGGGAGCATCCATATCCCAGGAGATACAGTTTATATAATATATAAAGCCAACTATTATATATCAAAGAGAAGCTGGTATTCTAGACAAAGGCACTACTAACCATAGCAGTTGGCCTTAAAAAGTGTAACACGTACAATCAACCTTGCTCTTGAGGGGGAAAATATCCTTTATGAATAACAGAATAATTGAGTTGGAAGAGACCTTAGAAATCTTTTAAGTCAAGCTCTTGCTCAAGCAGGAGACCCTATACCATTCCAGACAAATGGCTGTCCAATCTCTTCTTAAAAACCTCCAATGAGTTATATTCCTAACTGGGGCTGGATTGTTCTCGTGCCCAAAAAGGTTTGAGACTCAGATCCTCATTTATTCCATCTAGGTAAGGCTAATGCAGCCTTATGGATACCAATGATACAAGTTTCAAGAGGCTGAGGAATCTTTGTGCTACAAATTTGATGTACCAAAATCACGAGGCTAAGTAATAGGCCTTTAGTATTCCCCTTTTGAGAATATTTGATCAAATATGATTAGAAACATGATAAAATGGCATCTTTAATTCCCATCTCAGCTATGCTTTTGAGAAATATACCATGGTTGATGATATGAACTGGTGTTAATTGGCAGTTCAAGAATGGGTGGAAATAGTATTTCTAAGAGAAATAGCTGATTTGGGGAAAGATTTTTTTACATGTGTTGAATGAGGTTACATGCCTATTAAATGAGCTTGAGATTAATTTAGATAATCAGAGCTGTGGCAACTAATGTCTTTCCTGACACTGCACCAGGTGTGGCATCCTGGAAAAAGCTGACCTGCCCAATCCTGCTTATGCATATTAAACTTTATAATGTAGTCTGTGTAAGACTGTCCTCAAAAATGGGAAGATGGCTGACAGATCTGCATCAGTTACAACAGATTCCTTTTTTATGGCTCAAACGTAGCAATAAAATATAAGACAAGACTATTGCAGGATTGTGAGAAAGTCCAGCATCCTAAATGATAGATTTCAGGAATAATTGGGAATGGTCTACAGGATGAATAATTTCAAAAAGACTGATTCCAGACTCTTGGGTAACAAGTAAGAGAGAAGCTGAACAATGAACAGACACTTCAGATTTTTTTACAGAATGAAAATGCCTCCAAAATCTGTTTATACTGGGGTGAGCAATTGTGGCAAATTTACAACCCGTGGACTTCAATTCCCAGCATAGCTGGCTCAGGAATTCTGGGAGTTGAAGTCCCCAGGTCATAAAGTTGCCATAGTTTCTCACCTCTGCTTTATCTCGATCATTCACTGATGCAATTGCATGTAATTATGCACCAACCAAATCAGAGGTGAGTTTCAGCAGGTTCTGACCAGTTCTGGAGAACCAGTAGTGGAAATTTTGAGTAGTTCGGGAACCGGTAGTAAAAATTCTGACTGGCCCCATCCCCATCCATTCTCTGCCTCCCAAGCCCCAGCTGATTGGGAGAAAATTGGGATTTTGCAGTAACCTTCCTTTGGATTGGGGAGGGAATGGAGATTTTACAGTATCCTTCCTCTGGAGTGGGGTGGGAATGGAGATTTTACAGTATCCTTCCCCTGCCATGCCCATCAAGCCATGCCCACCAAGCCATGCCATGCCCACCAAGCCACACCCACAGAACCGGTAGTAAAAAATTTTGAAACCCACCACTGAAATGATCACAAGTTCTACCAGATCTCTCTTTTAAGTGTAGACTATGCTCACAGACTTCATGTTGAAGAGCCCTCAGTTTCTAGTACTTGAAGGGAAACTCCATGAGATCATCTTCTGCTATATTGTATGTCCATATGTTTATGGACTTCCTGAACCGAATATTTATCCTCTATACTCTCTTCTGATGAGAAATTCTCTAAGGAGACATGACACTTAATTTATATTATGCTTTTTCTTCTCCTCCCCTCTCTTTTTATGTTTTTTCCCCCACTTTTACACTCTTTTAAAAAGCATTTTTATATGGGTTTCTTTAGAATGTATTTGCATTATAATTAATTATGTTCTTTTGAACTTTCTTTTTCTGTTTATTATTTTAAAAGCCATAAAAATAAATAAATAAAAATGAGGCATAGCTCTCTATTAATTATGGGTATAAAATTCTATGCTGGATCTCCTTTTTTAAAACCAGCTGAACCGAGTTATCTGAAGGACTATTTCTTTTCACAATGAGTTACCACACGTGGTGACAATTTATCTTCTATGCTGTACAGAATTGTTCAGCAATAGTGCCTAGGCTACAGAACTTTTTTTCTATCTATATAGAGGTATTTTGGCAGAAGCTCAAAGCATTCTCTTCAGAAAAGCTTTCAGTGAATGGCAGTTCTGATCTAAGCTCATTTTTTAAGAAATTACTCTGCTGTTGATTTCTGATATATTTTTTTCATTCTTATTCATGCTTTATCTTTCCATTCAATTATGTATTATTCGTGTTAGAACAAATCTTTAAAAAGTTCCTAGGACATTCTTCTTGGGAAATAATTGGAAAGATATATTCTAGTCACTTTTCCAAGCACTGTGGGAGATTGTGACACAGCAATTGAAACAAAACTCTAAGTAGACATGGTAGTTAAAACAAGAACAAAGAGCAGTCACACGTTTTACAATTTCACTACTCCTCCTACACCTCATTGATGGGTCAATTTTTCATTTTCTGTATCTCCATGGGAAAGGCTTATGGAAAAGCCTGACAAAATTATCAGTCTGGTCATAATTTAAATTTGGATTCCACAGAATGCACTCAGCTCTCTGATATTTATTTCAGGCTGCCTCCCACCCTCCAGGAAATTTCAGTTCATCTGTCTCTGCAGGTTTTCAGAAATGCTGTTCTAATACATTCATGCTGCAAACATTTCTGTTTGTAATTTCTCAGAAACATGCGTATGTTTTAATAATTAATCAGCTTCAGATACTGAAAACTCACTTAGAGTACACTATGAACTTCACTTTCTTCTTTTGCAAATACTGAAGAGGAAATGAACATAGTACAACCCTGTATATAATATAGCTACTACCCAAACTACAGAAAATGCTGCTGCTTTCCTGTAGAAACAGACACTTTAATACACCTCTCCACAAAATATTCTGCTAAAAGTCTTGACAAGGATAAGTCCTCTCATAAAACAGTTTTCTTCTGTAACTCAAGTTTCCTTCATGCAGCTTTGTTACAGTAAACAAAACAAATGTCCCAAATTCTCAAGCAAGACCAATATTCCTTACTGGCAAGTTGAACCAGAACTCAATTGGGATTAGAAGAAAAATGGAATTAGCGGGGAAAGGCCAAAAAGCATGACAAGGTCTTGACGCAGGAGAGCAAGCAGGAAGCTTGGCTTTCACAGCAGCATCAACCTGTAGAGTTCTAACAATAACTGGCTTCTGGAAAGAGATCCCTTCAGACATTCCCACCATGTCCTTTTCTCAGGAGGATAAAAAAATTGACAGAGGGTGCTTCAACTCAGCTTTGCCTGTTCTTAAAGGAAATACAAATACGTTTGCTTAAAAGTTCATGTTGTGTTTCCTTAATCTATCAAATTGGTATTTAGAGCCCATATTCCTTTAACCACTCAGAGCTGATTGTTAATCCCATATCTATCTGTAACAAGATCACTTTCATTCACAACTTGGTGGTGCGTGAGGCAGCAAACCTGGCATGCATTATTGAAACCAGGCAGAAGTGATGCTGCTTTGTCTGAAATGTGTTCACCTGAATGTCAGATCCTTCATCAGGCTCAATGCCAAAATAAGGGAGGGGATAGCATCCTGATCAAGGATTCTTCTCATTAGATACTAGGGTGGAGTATTTACACATTATGTTAAGTTTATGTTAAATTTAAAGATCTTATTGATATATCAGTCCCTCTTACTGCCCAACTTTCCAGACTTTTGCATCTGATCTCCAGGCACAGGGGGATTTTATCCTCCATGGTCTAGGACGGACATGTATAAAGCTCTAGAATTCATGATTACTATAGCAATCATAGGCTGGACTAAAATAATCTCAAGCTTGTCACATGTAGGGACATATGTATTAGACCTTGGTTTGTCTTGGAGCAGCTATTGCATGATCTAAAGAAGGAGAGTAATTCTATTGTCCCATTGTCATGGTCAGACCACAAACTGATTCTATTGTGATTGAGACTCATCCATGAGAGTTGTCTGTCCCAAGTGCTGGTTTACTGGTACCAAGTTACTAGAGCAGGGGTGTCAAACCCAATTTCATTGAGGTCAGGGTTGTTTGATCTTGGGGGGCCAGGCTGGGCATGGCCAGGATGAGCATGGCCAGCTTGATGTCACTCATTTCAGAGGCATCAGATGGCCCAAGTGCTTTGCCAATGAAAATGGAGCTCTGGGGGCCGCGTGTGGCCTCTCCGAGCTCTGTTTTTACTAGCAGAGGGCAGCAAGAGGTCATCACAGCCAAAAACAGAGCCTGGGAGGGCCACATACGGCCCTCCTGAGTTCTGTTTTCACTGGCAGAGGCACCAAGGGCCAGCTTTGTTGTTTCTAGGGTCGCTCCATGGGCCAGATCTAAGCATCTCATAAGATCCGGCCCCTGGGTCTTGAGTTTGACACCCCTGTTCTAGAAGTACCCACGGAGTTCCTCAACTGTCTGGAGAGCAATGGGTATAATTCCTAATAAACAACTGGTAAATTGAACTGTCCCTAAGCAATTTCTTATTTGAAGACAATTCAGGTTGGTGCTATGGTTTACTGAGGCCCTTGGGAATTGAAATGCCAGAAGTAACATCTGGGCTGCTGGTGGGGAAAGACTAAAAGCAAATCTGCAATCAAGCATGACTATGTGTTCAACCCCCCATAATGGAGAGAAGGGAAAAATGCTTCTCCTCTGTTATTCAGTTGATGGACTCTTGTCCAGCATTTTATGGGATGAAATATGAATAAGTTAAGAAACCAAGACAGCTGTAACTTGATGGAGTTGAAAAGATTCTGAAAAAGGAAACAGTGAGAATTTTAAAGAACAAAAAGCAGTTTATGACTGTGATGGAAACAGGTATGGTTTAGAAGGTGGAAAATATGGAATGATACAGTGCAAGGCTCAGGAGTAAGCTAATTTTAAGTTAGTATTCTTTCTTTACTATTTCTTAATTCTTTTCTGTGCTCTGCATAATTTGATGAGTATCCATGAATGAATGTATGCCAAGAATTATTTGCATTCTTAGCACAATTTAGTTTAGCAACAAGACAACTAGAGAACAATTAAGGTGCCAGTTTCTTTTACAAATGTGGCAGACATTCTAAACGTGTTTTAGATGCATGCTGCAGAAGGCTGAGAAATGACTAACCACAGAAGACTTGAAATGCCTGATTAAACTTTATAAACTTTTCACAATCTGATTTACTTTGCAAAAATGGGTGACTGACTGACCACATCAGACCACATCAGCCATATGCATAAATTGAGTTGAATAAAACAGTTCGTTATGTTAATGTAGCTAAAAGTATAAGTCTTATTATATTAAATAACTAGCTGAATATCCGTGCTACAAAACTATGTGATCGGGCTTGATAAATCGACATTTACAGCTTGAAAATTAATGAGTAATTATGATCTGCCTCTCCTCTCCCCTTCTCTTCCTCAGCCTTGCCACACAGAAGCCTCTCTTCTCCTCTCCTTCTCTCCCTCAGCCTTGCCCCACAGAAGCCTCCCCTATCCTAGCTCAAGCAGCGGCTTCCCTGCTCAGCCCCAACAAGCTATGGATCCCTGGTGCCCGCACCAGCATCCCGAGAGAAGCAGAGATGATCATCGCTTGCAAGCAGACAAGCAGAGGTAGCAAGCATACGCCTTTCTGTGTGAAAAATGAGAGGACCTGTTGTCCCGCAGAGCCTGCTGCTGCTTGAGCTGGAGGGGGGGGGGAAGCAGGAGAACGGCGAGACTCAGGGAGTAAGTCAGGTGGAGCTGGCTGCTCAGAAGCTGCCCCGCTGCTGCCAGAAGTTTGGGTACCTCGGCTTCAGATCGCTCACACACACACACACACACACACACGTTGGAGAGCTCTCTTGCTTGTTTGCTCTTCAAGCGCCCCATGCACAGCCCATTTGAGGAAAGGGCATGGACAGCTGGGCGCGTTTGGCTGCAGAAGGAGGCGCAGCGCAATGGCGTTGTTTTGTTCACCGAGGTGGTACTTCGGGAGGGCAGGCTGACGTCTGCTGCTGACAACTATAATGAATATGTTCATCTGCCCTCCCAAACCACCACCGCGGCGAACAAAACAACCCCATTGCTATGGATGCATAGTTTGTCAAGGCTGAGCAGAGAAGCCACTGCTTGAGTGGGGCGGGGGGACCAGTAAGCTGCTAGCTCCTTCCCCGCAGCCCTGCCATGCTTGTCTGCCTTCCACGTGGACTTCTGCTTTCCTGCCTTCGCAAGCTGGCCGCCGGGACACCAGGAAGGCAGCATGGAAGGCAGGCAAGCATGGCAGGACTGCGGGCCGTGGATCGGTTCTGGGGCGTGGCCAGCTGGTTCGGTGAACTAGCCTCAATCTCCACTACCTACTCGCCTGAGTCGGTTCGAACCGGAAACATTTCACCCCTGATCAGAGCGTGTTAATAATAATATAAGAAATACTAATAAACTGATGGTCATTTTGAAAAACCCTTTCTTAGCGAGCACCTAGAAAGCCAAGAGGAACATATGTGCCGAATTTCAAGTTTGTAGGCTTTATGGTTCTGGAGATTTCGTGATCGTGGCGTGAATGGTTTTCGCTTTTATATATATAGATTGAGATTCTTTAATAAATAGTTTGGATTTTTTTTTAATTCCAAGCTTACCTTTGATCAATCAAAATTTACTGTTTAAAAGGTATACCCTTTCCAAATGGCATAAAATTCAACTAGGATTAAATTAAGAACACTGTGAACCCTATTTATTTTGCATGTTAATCTTCCTGAAAGCCACTCCTCTAGCAATGAGGCATTTTATTTATTATCATTTTAGGCACAAAGTTCCATTGTGAAAATGTTCCATTGAAGCTGAGGCTAAAAAGCAAGGAGGTATAATGTAGTTCAAAACTGGAGTCCCTGCCTTTTTTTTCTGCTAGCAGCAAGAAATTCTTATAGGAATGAATTCAGCACTCCTAAAGTGTTAAAAATCTTTTGACATTCTTCCAAAATTATTATTATTATGCATTTTAAAATAAACTTTATCTTACTGTGAAAGCATGATTCAGTTGCTTGAAAATAATGATGTACATGTTCTTATCTGAAATAAATATATTTAATTTCACAGTCTGAAATGTAGTGTCTAAATAGTGAAGATTGAATTCATAGAAAATTAGTGGACATAACTGATAACTATTATATTCAGCTTTATCCATTACCTGGTAAAACCTGTTATGGAAGTAAGGGAAGTCTATTCAAAGACAGAGTCAATCATAATGAAAGCATTGTGGTTGCACATTTTCTCTTTTATTACATTTTCTCTTTTATTGCACATAAGTCTCTTAATTATCTTGCAAAGGCTTATGACATGATCTGCCTTTATGAATCAGAGAGTCCAGCTTAGATTTTTTTTTTAACCTTTTGACTTCCATTTTATGGTTTCCCACCAAATCCTGCACAATCTGAGGAATCAGCCAGTTTCTACCATGGGTGTCCAGACTAAATAGAATTTTCATCACTACATGTGCTTTGTGATGTCAAAACAGAAGCTCTGCCCCCTGTGTACTTGTGGGCAATGTCATGTTGTAACAACAAAAGGGGCAAAATTTGCATTGCAAAGTTGTGGTGCACATTTTATCATTTCCTTTCCTTCCATTCAACCTCAGGGCACACCTGTGGTCCCTGTCTTTGTTTAAGAACATCAAACCACATAAGATTTGATCATATAATCCAACAAATGGTGCTCCATTTAAATCCGAGTTGCCTCAGTGACATAGTATTCTGAACCCAATAATATCATAGATTCGTCGTGAGTAGCAGCCCTACTGCTAGATCCTCATATTAATCAACTTAACTTCCTTTTAAAATTGGTTAAAGTGGTGACTGTTGTTACAGTATTAACTTTTGCTGGATGTTGTCAATGGACTAAATGCCATTACAGGCCAGAGAAAGAAGGTATTTCTGCAAAAATGTAGACAACTGAACAACTGCCCATTTTTTTCTCTGTTAAAGAATTTTAACATAAAGTGTCTTCCGAAGCCTCATCTAGCTTTATAAAAATACTGGTTGTTTTGTTTTGCTACCAGCAATGCCATACAGAAAAATCTGTATTGGGAACAATTCTTTTTAGGGTTTTTTTTTCCAATTATCATTCAGACCTTTGAAAACTACTACAGTACAACATGAATAATCATTCTCTGTGTGTTGCTGTACCATCAGAGACTATACTAAAAATTCCTCGTCTTTGCTGTCTGGGATATATGTCATTTGAAGACAGCGTCACAAGGCATAGAATAATATTGTCTGCATTTTCAAATTTGAACATCTTTGATAGCAGGGCTGAAGAAGATTTTTGTCTGAGGAATTGTTAGTGTCTCATCAGCTAAAGAAGATAGTACCGGCCTGAAGAGCTTCTGTTTTAAATTTTGATGGTGAGGATACAGAATGGGAAAAATTATTATGCTTCGTGCTTTAATATGAACATGTCTAGTTGATACTCAGTGTAACTATATCTGAAACAAGATAAATCATCATCGGATTATTTTTTTCAAATATTTGCAATACTTTGAAAATGCTTGAATAGACAAATGATTTGATGTAATAAAATTCAGTTTTCCCATTTTAAAAATACTCTGTTGTTCTGACAAAATTGTCAAGTGATTTTACTCATTATAGCATAAAACCTAAACAAATCAAAGTTGTTGACACAAAGCCAATGTATACTCAACTTAAACTTAGTTATTAAGTTCATTAAGCAAAACTTTGTTTTAACCATGCTGAAGAAGCCATAATATAGGATCTGACTTCATATCTAATATAAACTGCAAATTACATTTTGGTTTAATGCAACGTGAGAAGTCAACGTGTGTATCTTGTTTCCAAGGAAACATTTAAGTTTATTCTCTCTAGATTTCCTACTAAAATATCTAGTTTCTATTCAGTTATGTTCGGCCCAAATTCAACAAAAGAATCTGCTAATTGAAGCTGCATTTAACATCTGGTTTCACGCCCATGTGAAAGCTCTAAGGAGGCAACAACACATCATGCCCACAAAAGGTTATCCAAGACCAACAAACTCTCATCTCTTTCTCTCATGTTATGGAATTGGCAGCATAGTTACAACTAATGAATCATGCATGCATTAAATCTTCTCCTCTGAAACAAAACCTAAATAGAAAAATGCCTAGAGTAACACAAAGCATACCTACTGCTTTATATATAAGGTTTTTCATACAGTTTCTTATGTAAAATATCAGGAATTTGTTTCTCTTTTGTGGAAAAGCAGACCTGTCAATCTCTGCTATATTCTCACCAGTTCTTAAAACTTGCTCTGCTCGTTTCTCTGAACAATGGAACAGTAATTGAGTTTTCTACTTAGCAGTGACCTTAATATGAAAATTTGAGGATATCAAAATTCATTTTTATCTTACTTTACTTTACCAATTTTCTGTTCTCCTCTTCTGTTTGGGCTCTCAGAGCAGTTCATACTACCTCCATTCATACATTGAGAATATACTTAAAAAATAGGCTGAGCCTTAATTTCATTATACCCATAGCATACTATGCCGCAATGGTGAAACTATAAATAGTTCCTAATAGTTCCACAATTCTGTACGTTCACATGGGCATCTCTAAGCTAAATCAGTGGCTGGTAAAATATGGGTGTTGCCCTCCACTTCAAATGCTGCCTAAAATGCTTATCTGTAACCTGAAATAACTGGTTCAGAAGAGACAATAATTGGAAGAAAATAGTATGAAAACATAGTTTTATATCAGAACTCTCTCCCTCCCTCCCTCTCTCTCTCTGTGTTGGGTGAATTAAGTTGCTCCAAATATTTTTGAATTCCAGCTCCATCAGTTCTTAGTTCTTACCCTGGTCATATCACTCACTGTTAAAATCATTAAGAGATCAATGCCTTATCTTCCAGGGCTCAGAATTTGTATATAATAATGGATAAGTATTCTTCACTTCATACATTTTACTATTAACAAAATCTCCCTTATGGTATCAGCTAACCTGGAACAAAAAATCTGTTTGGTAAAGAAAAATTATACAAAAGTGGGATTGAAATAATGAGATGTGAATTAATACAATAATTAATATTAAGTAAGTTATTTTTGTATCAATCATAGCTAAATGAACAGCTTTTGTTAAACTATTCATTTTAAATTGATCATTAGCTAGATTGTTCATTCAGAATATATGCTGTAGTGCCATGATGGCGAACCTATGGCACGTGTGGCAGAGGTGGCATGCAGCGCCCTCTGTGGGCATGCAAGCTGTTGCCCCAGTTCAGCTCCACACGCATGCGCACGCTCCTCCCAACAGCCAGCTGGTTTTTGGGTCTCTGCCATGCCTGAGCAGGGGGCGGGGGGCATTGGGGGGCGCATGTGTATGCACATGGGGTGGGGCGTGTGTGGGGTGCCCGCACAAGCATGCACAGGGCGTGTGTGAGGATGCATGCACATGCATGGGGTACATGCGGGGGCCATGTGCACGTGCTTAGGGGCAAGGCACATGCGGGGGGCTGCATGCGCATTGCATTTTGGGGATTAGGGTGCATACGCGTGCATGTGCACTTTGGCCACTCGGTCCGGAAAAGATTAGCCATCACTGCTGTAGTGTATTGATGACAGCATGGAACAAAATGTATAGAAGTGGAATTCAAAGATTTTAATACATGCTCATATCAATAAGCAATATGTGCTTCATAAGAAAGCAGCTTTCTGTTTTAGTAGCTTCATCTTTTGGACATTTCTAAATTTTTTAAAAATTAACAAAGTGCCTCTGAAAACAAGGGATATAAATACTGCATAGATTTCTGTGCTTATCATTATGAGTTCATATATCTCCCACTCTTGGACTGAAATCATCATTATCAGCCGAAAAATAACTTATTATCAACTTATTTAGAAATCATATTTCTCTACTGCAAATATTAGATCTCTACAAACACACACATACATTTTGTTATAGTGGAACCAATGTTCCAATGTCCGTTAGGAGCTACATGAAACCACAATGCTGGCTTTTCACATTTGCTGTATTCCCAAATTCAATTGGAAATGATGCCTGGGAATTTGGTGTTCCCAGTGACATTGGGGAAAGTTCTGTAGTGTGTGTAGCAAGGCCAATTTGTATTTGTAGTAATAAATGTTTGTTTTTAGAAAACGGAAAACATTTTTAAAATGACATGCTGTTCTAGCATAACTGCCTCATCTGGTTAGACTGGGTCCATCTAACACCTTTGCCCATCCAGAAGTTACAAGCAGCTTACCCTTTTTTATGGGGACAGGTCTGAGGCCTGGAAATAATGTCTTTTGGTGATGATTTTTATTTTATGGAATGGCATCTTTCCAAAAGTCAGGTGGGCAACCACTTTGATGATATCCTGGAAAGTGATTAAAATATAGTTTTTTAAAGAGTCTCTGGAAAGTAATTCAGGTGGCACTATCTCCGATAGTTGATGCTGTTGTTTGCATAACTTGTTCTACTATTATATGTTCATGTTTTTCTAAGATTAACCAGTGAGAGTATAGAAAACAAATAAATACATGAATTAAAATAAAATACATAAATAAGAAATCCATTTCCAACTAAGGAATGTTTCTGTCAGTTTAAAAACAGCAATGAGAAAGCAGGATCTTTTAAATAAATCTTATTTTTTGTCTTTGCTGTTAATTAAACTAAATTAAACAACTAAAATTTCTTTTTATACCAAACAACACAGGCACTGAATGAAACCAACAATTGTGCGAATATAGTGGTAAGATTTAACTGTTATGACACTAAAAATTTGTACCCAGACAACACAGTTTAATGAATGATGAAATGTTTGTACCAAAAGAAAATAAAACTTTAAAAAAAAAGAAGCCAACAATTGTGGTTTTTATGAAACAAACAGTTGTGGCTTACAAAAGAGAGAGAGGTGGGGGGAGAGAGCTCAGCAGCCAGTTTACTCAGCACCCGGTTTACTCAGTTTATTTTTATAGCACAACATATTTAATCAATAAAGCATAAACTGCAGCTATGTTTGAACAAGTGGTTTAATCCATGTGTGAAACCAATTACTGTGGGAATGGGAAACAGAACTCTGCTTAATAGCTTTTGCTCATGATGGGCCTTTATACATGATGGGAAGTTAGCAGTGGAATATTGATTAGCATAATTCATTAAATAAAGATTTGTTTAGTAAGCCACAATTGATAAAGATTATGCAACAATCAGGGCTTATAAACACCATGGATTGGGTTCACAAATCATGCTCAGTTATCATGGTTTAGCATAATATAGGAAGCCAAGATGATATGAATATTATTGTTGAATAATAATACTCATAATAGTAAGGAAAGATAATCAAAGTTAACATCCTGCAACTATATCTGTAACATCAAATATCCACATCTGCCCATCCCAGATCCTTGGGAAAGACTCAATAGATGGACCAGAGTGCCAAATCCAATCTGAACATCTGGCTGACTATGTGATGAACAAATAATAAGGAAAGATAATGTCTACTGAAATATAATAACTTATAATTTGGAGAATCGTGAAGAATTCAAAGAAGATTAGATATACAATACTAGCTATTGGGCTCCGTTTTATTTTTTATTTCTTTGAAAAAAAGTGATAGGATATTATAGTGGGAAATTGCCTCCAAACTGTTGCTGAAAAAATAAGTGAACATATCCATGAAGATACCACAGAATAAAATACAGTTTAGATATCAGCTGATCAAGCACATTAGAGAACAGTAGCTGTCGCAGAACAATAGTAAGAATGTATCAGTCATGAAGAAATAATACTTTATTTCTCTTGGAAAGGATTAGCTGACAAACAAGTGAATTATTTGTAGGCCCTTCTAAAGACAGTGCTGTATTGTGCTGTACTGTTCATCACTACTGTAGTGAATTTTGACACTGTTCACTAAGGCTTTTTATAACAAGGCTAGAGTCATAAGCACCCATTAAAAGCTAAGACATTGAAATTATATGATACTTAACCGTATTAGTAACTTAACAACTGCAGTGATTCACTTAACAAATACGGCAAGAACGGTCGTAAAATGAGATAAAATTCATTTAACTGTCCCACTAAGCAACAGAAATTTTGGGCCCCATTGTGGTTGTTAAGTCAAGGACTACCTGTATATATATCACTTCCTGCCTCCTTCCTGTCCCCTTCCTGTGGACATCTATTGCTACAGTACATATTTCTGGATATAATTGTTTAATATAATTATGTGTTATCTTCCAGAAATAAAAAAATAAGAACATAAAAGGAACAGATCAAGACAATGGGTCATTTAGTTCAGTATTTTGTGTCACACAGTGGCCAGCACAGATATGTTCATGGAGCTCACATGAAGCAATAGAACAATAAATCCCTTCCCTTGTTCCTTTGAAACAGATGCTATGTTTCCTGCTTTGATTTTGGACCCTGGGCTAGTAGGCCAGGTCCTTATGAATTGGTGGAGCCTCCTTTTAAAACTGTCAAAATTGGTGACTCCCCCTCAATAACTTTATTTAGGAAAATCTATAAAGAAAAAAAAACAATATTTATCCTATGCACAACTAAAATATTAGTTAATACAATATTAATGTATTATAACCTTAATCTTATAGTACACATGTTCGCAAACAGACCTATCTATGTCACTTTCATCAACACGTCTCCAAAATTAAAACAAAACTCTAAAAATGGGAGGGAATTGGACCAGAATTGATTCATTTCCATCAAAAGTGAAAAGTTCCTATATTTCAGTGACTGATTGGAAACTTGGATTGTAGTTTCTGACATTATGTTAAAATCCCTGGCTTCAAATGAGATTGTTTGAAGAGGTTTGCTTATAGCTGCCATGGTCTCTTATGATTACTCAGGGCCAGGTTTTCTGAAATTTGCTCCGATGAATGGAAAGCCCTCACTTTAACTTTTTAAAAGATCTTTTGAATACTTTTTTGAATTAGTGTCTAAGTTTAGATTTTACTTTTTATCTTTTTATTACAAACTGCTGAAAGATGTTAATAAGCCACAGTGTAACAGGCTAAATAAATAAATCAATCAATCAATCAATAAATCAATAAATGCTAAGGAAAGTTGAAAACAGGATATTGTGATGATTGCCATCTACTTGAAACCCGGACTATGAAGGCCGCCTGTTATTGTACATATTCCATCTGGAGCCAAGCCAAACCACAAAGGCAACTGAATAGAAGATGTGGGTGTTCTTTCATCACCCATTTGATGAATTAGCCTTTACTTGTAAGAGACGTCATATGCAGTGGCCATCACATACACAAAACCAGACAAGCCAGATATGTTTTGTTTTTTTTTAAACGAAGAGGGTGGGAGTTACTGTATCCCACTCAGTACATCTCATGTGTGGAAGGAAGTATCACCATTTAAAATGTCTCTGTAGTTGCAGAAATTCAAGCTGACAGCTAATGTATATATAAATGCACAAGATTTTTCAGTGAAGATACTCATTTCAACCTTAAAACTAGATCATAGACTTGCTTCCTGATAATCATGTGATTAATGCATTCCTCTTGTAATCCTTGCATGAAAGAGACTAAGGAATCTGGTGGATTAATCTCTAAAATCAGTAATCAACATTTTCTGAACATAATCTCACTGATCAGGTATAGGGAGTCAGAGGTGACCTTGGAAAAACAATTCAGAGACAGTTACAACAGCATATGCAAAAAACATAAGCCTGGGAAACAGGGACAAGGTTAGGAAGAGATTCAGACAGACTTCTCCCTGACTCCTTGAGGTGGAAAAGGCAGGGATGGAAAAATGCAATAAGTCTTGCAAGGTTCTGTTACAATAGTTTATCTCAATAAAATGTAGTTAGACTTTTTGAAGAGTCTGTCTGTTTTCTGATCTGATTAACCTTGAAAGGTTGGAAGAAGCTGTGTAAAAATGTTTAGATACTTCTATAACAGACAGAATATTTCCAACCACTGGGATACAGCACTGGCTGACTACAGGTAATCATCTTTGGCTATCATTCCAACATAGGAGTTGACAACTGTAATCCCAGAGTTTATGCAGTTTTGGGCGACTGTATCTGATCTACAAATATCTCCAGATAATCTTGGAGAACAGAAGTGATTAAGACTTTTATTACTTTGCTACCTTCTTGTGTTCAAAGCATAAGATTGAGGGAAACAGTTATTTCTTGGATGTTCTGTGTTTGTTTAAATTGCCAAAGAGTTCATACTCCTGATTTAGGAGGATCCTGGAATTTGAGGATATAATCCAGGATGTCTATTCCTAGAGTACAGGAAACTTCAGAAAGGCAACTGCTATCAGATATTCCTAAAATTGTGTCTTTGGGACTGGAAGTGGGCATTACTTGGCCCTCCAGATGTTGCTGCATCATTCTTTTCCATCATTAAAGAGTTGAATCCAAAAACTGAGCCACTGATCACCAAAAGCAATAGAAGTGAAAACTGAATATTTAAAAGACCATGGATTAGATTACAAGCACAATATCAGAAAAAGTACTATTAAAAGCAAATGCTAATGGAAAATAGGTTAAAATTGAACCCGTGTGGTTTAGATACAAGTGAAGACAGATCCAGTTGGTCCAGAGTTCCAAGGAGGTTTTTTTAAAAAAACTTATTTCTGACAGTTGTGAAGGAGAGACTATATGTAACATTCTGGTGTAGGAAAAAATGCTACTGAGACTACTACGTACTATCTGTCAGCCTCCGCTTCTATATTACTTGCTTGCTATTGCTGCCATTGTAACGGGGGGAGGTGGGAGCTGTCTGGGTAATTGGAAGGGGGGAAGTGAACTGGTGGCGATGTCTCGTAACAGGAAGTGAATTGGAGAAAGTTTTCTCTGCAGCTGGAAGGCATGCTGATAACCAGTCAAGGTCAACCGTCCTGGCATACCAGAGGGATGAAGCCATCTGAAGCTGCACCCCACATGACACCTTGGGGGGATGTGAATTGGTTAATCCTGATTGGACCCTTGGGGGGAGGGTTTTGGGGATGTTTTCTATATGTGATTTTCACTCCTATTTCCTCAGACCTTGCTTTTCTTTGGTTGCATTCAGTTCATACTCAGTAAAAGTACCTTTCTCTATGAAAATGGAGTTGGGGTTTTTCTTTCTTGAGTTGTGAAAGGAGGCATACCTGACATTATCCAATTCCACCACACACACCCTAGGAAAATAATGACAGTCATGAAAAGTGAACCCCTCCCCAGAGACATGTTGAGGAGAAGAGTGGGATCCTTCATTCCCTCTTCTATTTATTACAATATGTATGGCAGCATCTATCACCCACCCACCCACTGCCACACACTTATCACAGTCACAAACCACAATTAAAAACAGAAATAAACACTTTTAATTTGTTTGTTTTGCAGTCACAAGAACAGGAAAGAGAAGACAGATGATTGGCCAGTTTGAACCTATAATACTAAACTATGATTTAGCACTATCTCTGAATCTGACAGCCAGGTAATTCTTGCTTCTGGACTGAGAGAGTCTAATGTAAAATGAAAACCTGAAGGCAGCAAACAAGCAGCATGAAAAAAAATCCTATTTAGCTTCTCTGTTTAACTAGGAAATGCCCTCTTGAGGTGGCTTATCCTGTTTCTCAAGAACACCCTCGAAAAAAAATGTACTGAGTACAGAAGTAAACATTTACATTAAATAACTCATGTTTATTAGTACCATTAAAACCTGTTCCATTAAAATATACTACACATAGCTACAAGGTTGATTTTAAAAAATGGTATTCCTTCACTTTAAACCTGACACAAAAAATTCAGGATCAAGATGTAAATGGTACCTGCTGTAAAGAAAACAGTAAATATTACCATACATTTTGGTTCAAGGACCTGAAATGTTTCTGATGTCTAACCTGATTTTTTCCTCAAGGGGAGCTTGCATTACATTTAGAAGATACAAAATAAAGGGTGGCAAATACTGTAAGAATGTAATAGATATATCCCTAGCTCTGGACCCTAATTTTATGAAGATGCCACTCATCTAAGAGACTCTTATTTCTTTCAAAATAATCACAAAAGAATCTTATTTCTTTCCAAACCAGTCTAAGCATAGTAGCCTTCCCAGGGGACCAAGCCAATTGTTACTCTAATTGTAAGGTTAGTTTTAGTAATTGTGCCATTTGTACCTTAGCATTCTTTTCAGGCGTATATGATTCTATAAGCAAATGGACATAGATTCTTGTTTTACTAACATAATATTTGTCTCACAATCTTTTTTTCCCTTATTTTATCATTTTGTTCACTTTGTATAATTATATAAACTGATTTTGTTCTTTAGTTTTACATAGCAAAAGCTTTTTACTGTGTAGCATAAAGCACAAAGTACTTCTGAGACATATTGAATTTCATGCACATTAGAAATAATCAGATTTTCTGTTGAAATCATTAGATAAAAATGATATTCCCAGTTCTCTGGTTGACGCATTAAAGGTTCAGTGACCTGATTCAGATATCACACTGAGTCATGTTTTTGTTTGATTTTGGCTTAGCTTGGTGTGAATTTTGTTACTGTGAATTGGTAAATCACAGTTTATAGCTGGGTTCAATCTATAGTCTCACATATGAATTCAACCAATTGCAGCAAGTGAAACAAAGCAATAAAATCTTGCTTTATTGGAATATGTGAATTTAGCCAGAGGGTTTATTTTCGATTTTCAATTTTGCAATATCAAATTACAAAAAGGACTTCTCTAATAAACAAAAACCAAAACAGCAGCAATAAAAAAGAAAGTATTTAAGCAAATATACAGTAGTACAACTCTCAGTTTTGTTTTTTCCATGAGTGCTTTCTTTTCAGCACTAGCTGCCCCACTTCATTGAGAGATTGGGAAGAGAAATGGTCCCTCTCAAGAAAAAAAAGAGAGAGAAATATCTCAATATCTATGCCTCATACACAACTAAAATACCGAATTGAAGGCAGTTCCTTGGTGTTGTTTTAACAAGCATTCTCACATCTGTAACTTGGCAGGAAGGTCTGTGGCCATCAGTCGCACTGCTTCCAATCTAAGCTTTTACTGTATGTGCCTCCATGGCAAGGCTGGTGAATAGTTGCAAATTTAATGTGAGACTATTTCAGGTCAGCAATTGGGGATTTCCAAGGATTCTTTTTCCCTTCTACCTAGCAACATCTACCCGAGAGAAAAAGATAGCTACCAATTGCTCTCCATAACAGATGGGGTGGGGTGAGAGACTCTAGGCATTATGTGCAGTCATTGAACTTCAAATCAGTAGTGGTGACTTAATTGGGTTCAGAAAAAACTTTTTATGTATTTGCATGAGCTCACAGGTGCACTGACAGAATTCCTTTTATCTTTATTCCGATTCCTCATTCGTCCTGGACTTGTCAGATAGAACTTTCTTTTTTTGAGACAGACATTCTGGTTTTCCAGAAAACGTATACTCCTATGTTTAAAAATATCCTATCTAACAGGTTATGGATGGAGAAGAATATGAAATCAAGGAAAGCAAGCTCATATCCCCCTACTTCCACCTTCTTTATCCTATAATTTCCTATATCCCACTGACATGTCAGCTGAGAGATATAGGATATAGGATGAGACGAAGGGAAAGGAAGGGAAGAATGCCGGACTTTCAGGACATACTAATAGACCAGGAAAGTCTAAAAGGAAAAGGGAAAATCTGAATCTTGTTAATTTAAATATGTTCCCATATATCCCAAACTGATAAAAACCATACAGAGGTTGTAGGTAATCAACAGCTGCTGGAAGTATCCTGCGCACTATGGTATGAGACATCGAGTTGGAGTAGGCAAAATGATGCCACCTAGCTCTAAAATAATAAAAACAGTAGGGACTATGGCTATGTGAAACCTCTTGTCAGCAGAAGCAGTTAAAAACCTGTATTATTAGATATAGAAATAGCAAGAAATGACTGGTAGAACCTAATTTCTTCCCTAAGTTAAATTGATCAGAATGCCAGAATTTTTTTAAGGACAGGTCTGTTTGTGTAATACTTACAGTAACTGCAAGTCCAAACTACTACCACTAAACAAGCAAAATGGCTATAAACAAACAAATCTGCTGGTGACCATGCTAGACAGAACCTCATTAGGAAAAAGAAAGTTGAGAGGCAGATCAATAGAAACATGTAACCTATTACCTCAACTAACTATTTTACCTGGTTGGAATAGGCCATATTGAAATCAAGTGTTTAAACATGGCAATATAGGCTGATGGGTTTTTTTAATGACACTTCTGAATACTTTTTTTGCACATGCAATTCTAGCCAAAGTCTCCTAATAATCTATGTGTATATATAAAATTCATTTTAATCTTATATATACAGTATGATTATATTAATATGATAGCTAATAAAAACCCTCTTACCAACTCAGGGTATATATTTTGTTTCAGAATAGTGCTAGGGATAAAGGAATAACTTTATTAAATTTGGTTCAAGATCCACCTTATTCTCTTTTCAGCAATGGTCAGAACAATACTTTTGGGAGTATGAAGGCAATAATACTCTGTTGATGTTTGCTTGCAAAGTTCTCTCATATGAAATGATATGAAGAATGTTGGAACTATAATTGTAGTACATGGAAATGAAAAAGATAAATTATAAAAAAGCTGTTTATCCTCAAAGGCTTAATCTAAGGCAGGTTATTTTTTTCTGCAAACAAACAAACAAAACAGAAACCAGTCAACATGCTGAACTGAACATTTTACAATTTTAATCAGAAATATTTAAAAACCAGAAGACTGAGAGTTCTCAATATCTAGAACATATCCAAATTAATGAATATAATCTATATACCATAACAAATCATCAACCCTCCACTAAAAATCAGTGACATAATCAAAACAAATAATATTGGAGCTTTCTCTTTCTGGCATTCTTCATCAACAACTAGACAGTTGACAAGTAAAATGCAAATATATGCACACATGAAAGTTACTAACAGTAAATTTTACCAGTAATAAAATTGGAACGATTTTCAGATTGTTTATCTTTGTTATTCGCATTGTCTGTGAGTCAAACTTCTAGGATTGGCCCTATTGTGAAAAGTAAAGCATATTTTGGATGATAAAATGTTCAACTAATAGATAATTATTTTGAAGAAACAGCATATTTATGTGAAGACCCATTGTCCTATTAGATAAACATTAGATTACAGTGTTCATGATACACAAATGTAATTATTTAATCTTTAGCTTCTCTGCATAATAAAGAATTAGTAAAGGTCTTTGTGGTGGCATTTTCCAATATCTTGTCTTGAACATATGTTGGATTAATCTGGGCTATTACTGAGAATCTCTATGTTAAGAGCTTTCTTTTCCTCTAAAATGCCATAGATAATAAGGGAAGAAAGTCAAAAATTGTAAGTTGCCAGCCACTACTGAATACTATTGCCTCAGTGAAACTGTTTCTTACTGTAACAAGTTCCCTCTTTTTTCAAGATAATTGGACCATGTTTAAAACATTGCCTCATTCAACATAAAACTTGTGTATTTGGTCCATGCCCTAAATTCTCCTATTTGATGATTCTAGAAATGTTAAATAAGATACACAGCAAAATCAAAACAGATGTAGAAAAACTTTTGAATCTATAAAGATCAGAAAAAAGTTCTGATTCCTACGTTGTACAGTTGCAGTTCTGTACATCAGTTGTACATTTATGCAGTTATTCATGCTAATCCATTCTGAATTGAGGAAAGTTCAGGCAGCAAATCAAAGGTGTGTTTTTATATGGAAGATTCTGTTCAGCTGTAAAATTTCTGGGCTCAGAATTCTTCATTTCCAAGTGTACCTTTTTATACCAGTTTCACAGGACAAGTATATGGCTTATTTTTAAAAAAGAGAAGTAGATTGCACAAGCTTGAAATCTGCTATTTCTGACTGAAGCTACATCTCCTGTGAGTTCACCAAAACTTAATTTAGGCATGTCTCATGTACCATTTTGTCCATGAGTGCCAATCCTAATCAAACTGCCAAATTTTATATTATGGATTTAATTTATAAGGCTGATCGCAGTTTTACCTCTGTGGCATTTTTTTTTGGGGGGGGGGAGGAACTGGCAGACTGAAAACTGTGAAAGGGAGTTTTTTGTTTTTGAGAATTCTCAGAATCAAAAATAGCATGAATCTCAGTCCAGTAAGGAAATGTGCAAGACTTCGGTTTATAAAACTTAGAGAAATTAATCAACACAAGTTATAAGATATATGTCCTCCATCATTCCAATTCTGAAGTACTTGTTTTCAGAAAACAATTGTGTTTACTAAATCTGATTGCCAGAATCTAGTGCTACCTATTCAGCAACTGGTTGTTTACATCAGCTTCTAAAATAGGTGTACAACATTTTGTCAAATCTCTGAAACAGAAGCGCATCACCTGTGGCTTTCAGGGCAGCATTGAACAATAACTTCTAGCAATCCTTATGTGTGACAATGCAAAATGGATCTATTGGAAGGCTAAGTAACCTGAGGGTTATGACATTTATATTCCTATAGACGTAAGAGTTGATAAATCTTTTTTATTTTACAAAATAAGAGTTTTGAATTAACCACTAACTCTCACATCATTGTGATTGCTATTGAATATTATCACATCTGTCTCCTAGTTCTGACATGCATATATACATTAAATATGTTTATAATGCTATTAAAGGATCTTTTGTCAACTGAAAGTTGCTAAGTGTTTTTGAAGTTATGAAATTATCTTAAATGCCAAACAAAACAACTTGATTTCAAATCCAAACTGTCCTTATAGGAAAACAAGATTTCATCTTATACCTGAAAGAGGGACCAGAGAAAATCTTACCAAAGGGAGGAGTAAGAAAGAGACCCAGTGTTGATGACTTAAAACTAAGAACATGCTGTTCCTGCTCGCTAGCCAAGCAAATTTAGGGAACATTACTGTGTGCTGATTTAAGTGAGAAGTACAGAAGTAAACATTTGAGGTTTATTTAAAACACAGGTTATATTTCAAGGAAAATGCAGGAAGTATACTGTAGAGATACAGAACTGTTTTCACCTCACAGAATAATAAATAAGTTTGTTTGGCACTTTAATATTTTTGCATAGAAATCAGAACTTCAGTAAGAAAAGGTGAAGGTATTAGATGTCAGTTGTATAGGTCCAAAATTCAATCTAAATAGATAGTTGACATTATGGGGTTTCCTTCTGATACCAATATTTTATAGCTTTACAAGCTAGAGTTGACACTGTTTTGAATGGAAGCCAATTTGCATTCATTAAAACAGGAGAAGCATTTATAACTTTATTATAGGAAGAATCTATAAATAGAAGATAAAGAGGTACCAGTTGAAAAATAATGTGAGACAGTAATTTGAATCAAGAAGGCCAAACATTTAAATCTCCCTGATTAGTTCTTATGTAATAATCACTTCATTTTTCAGAATACAAAGTTTTAGAGGAAAGGAAGAAAGGAAGGAGGAAGAGTTAAGGTTTGGACTGTACTGGGCATTAGCTTCATAGAGCTAACATAGAAGAAACAAATGTGTATACTATCTATCTTCACTCATTTAAAACACACAAACACACACAGAGGATACTGAAGATGCAATGTCATCACAGGGGAGCAGAGAATACATACAAAATGCCTGCTCTTCTCCATGTTCTGGGGAATCAGCAATATCCAATCAAATTCCTTATTCCTAATATTTTCATGTTTCTATGGTACTGAATATATGAATCAGAGTTATAATGATAATAATAAGCCCTAATTATAGTTATTTATTACTAGATTTATACATTTTTCTTTTACCGTGTTTTATTTAATTGCTTTTGTATTTTTACAGTAATAGTTATAATGATTTCTATGCAAACTCCACTATAGAATATAATAGATATTTTGTCTTTTGCAACTATCAAATACTGCCTTGCATGTCGTCATTATTACTTTTAAGAATGTGAACTCTATGGTCAAAAAGTACCATAATGATTGCCAGTGAACCAAAATATACAATGGGGTTATTAGCTGCTTTCAAGAAATGAGCAATGATAATCATTGCAATCATCATCCATCTTTTATGATACTGTTGCTCATATTCTACTTAAGCATACATGGAAATCATATATCTATGTTAAGCTCTCTATGTTTATCCAAAGAATCCACTTGCTGCCCTTATCATCTTATCTAACATAGCTAAGCCCATAGTGGGAAAGCAGGGACAGATAACTGATATTTTTAACTTCAAGTACCTGGACTTGAGAGAGATTCAGTAGGAAAGGCTCAGTAGATTAAGATGCTACAAATTCAACTCCATCTATGTCCTTTTGACAAAAGAACGATATGAACATAAGTATTGTATTACTTCAACCCTAGAATAAATGGAAATTCAACCCCTGCATCAGAGTGGATTTGATTTAAATAATAATTTTTAAAGAGCAACTGTCATCTCTGTCCCGCAGCGGCTCCTCCTCTGATCCATTGTTGACTCACCGATAGTCCCATTCACTCTAATGGGACAGCTGGTGATGCGGCAGTGACACAACAAGGTGAGGGATGTGGCAGGTAGCAGGTGAATGGATGCCCACTAACAGGTGCTGCCATGATGGATCTGAAATGACAGGTGCTCTTTAATATTATATTTATAAGCTGCTTAGAAGGTTTCACTTTCATTTTTACTGCTTGCCCTTCCTTTTCACACTTAAGAGCCTGGTGGTACAGATGCATTTCCCTTCAAACAATCATACAGTTTGTAGTGTACATAGATTTGCAAAACAAGGGGGTGAAGGAATATTCCTAAACTTTATTTTATGATTTATCTCATGGTTACTGTGAAATTGTGTGAATGCATCAATGCACTGCATGTTATCTCAGCTTGCAGAGCTTGACTTCATTGAATGAGTTTACCAAAAATGTAAATATTGCAAAATATACAGCCTCATACTACATAACTAAACTCCATTTCATGCTGAATAAACTAAATTATTAATGTACCATATTTTTCGCTCCATAAGACCCACTTCCTCCCCCCTCCCAAAAAAAGTGGGTGGAAATATCTGTGCATCTTTGGTGAATAGCAACCAGGCTGCGGTGGCGGGGTCCTTTTACAGTGCTGAACCCCGCCTCTTCTGTTTCCTTTCCTCAATGCAGGATTTGATAGGCAGAGCTGATACATGAAAGGACACCTATCTGTGGTCCTCTCAGGCTCTGCCTGATTTATTTTGTTTTGTTTTCCTCCTCTAAACCTAAGTGCGTCTTATGGTCAGGTGCATCTTATGGAGCAAAAAATATGGTATTTTAAATAGAAAACTATCTTTAGATAGATTTTTACTCCAAAAGCATTTTATTAAAATAAATTTGATAAAAATTTTAAAAAATCTGATTTTTAAAAAATCCTATTTTTTATTTTTTCAAAAAAAATCTATTTTTATCTACCCTACCCTGCATTTTTTATGAACCCCATTTCCATGCAAGCATGGGTTTTACCATCCCCACGTGGTATCCTATAATGAAAGGTATGAGATTGTGATAGTATGCAATATCTCTATGGAGACAATTTCTGAGAAAGCATAGGATTCCACTTATGCACCACAATTCTTCTACAATACTTAATTTTATTCCTTGCACTACTGATTTCTGTCATTCACAGGCCAAGTTGCCAATTACTGATGCTATGCCAAGATTTATTCAGACTTTACTAACATAATGGAATTTTGTAGCAATCTTGTCCACACCCAGCAGGTTTAACTCAAGGATAGGATTAATAAAAACTGTGTTAATGCTTATGAAAAATGTTAGCACGAAGCACAATATTTAGCATTGTTCAAGGTTATTACAATTCTTATCTGCCGCCATGTTTTCAAAAGTTATGCAAAAGATAAAGACATTAACACCAGTTATATGAGTATGTGAGATAAGGGTTGAAAGTAATAAGAAACCCTTTCCCTACATACCTTCAGGTTCACCTTTTGCTGCAGGTAGCCAAGGATTTACAGAATCAGACATAGCTAGAACCCAATGATAGGCTGCCAGGTCTCTGACATTCTCCAATAAGACTCACAAATTTCTTCGTCTTTTTGAAATGAGGCAGTAATATTCTGTCGGTATTCTCCAGCTTTTGGGGATAGAGTCTAAGGTGTTCTGTTTGGTAGATAATATTAGGTTATTATATGTTTTGTAATTCTGTAACCCAGTAGTTCTCAACCTTTTCTTCACCATGAACCCCCTTTAAATAACCTTTTGTGGTAATGGACTATGGCCACAGACTACCAAGACTTAACTCGAGATTGAAATCATAACATTTCTTCAAGCCTTCATGGATCCTCTGTGACGATATGCAGACCACAGATTGAGAACCACGACTGTATCCTGTTTAAATTCTGCCTTATTATTGTCTCCCCATGGAAAAACTTAATTAACTAGTTTTGATATTTATTCAGATTTTCCCCTTGTATTTCCTGTAATTGAAAATTAAGCAGTTCAGTACTGAAGAGAAAGAGAAAGAATATAAATACCGAGGTGGGAAATTCTGGTGTATTCTCTGAAATATCTTCAGAGACAAACCACAGAATGGGGACTTATAATATTTATGTGGCATAGCTTGGATTCTTGGCAATAGCTGCAGATTACATCCATTCAACACATATTCTAGATTTTTGTTTTACATTTTGTAAAAATGTAGCTTATATAGATCAAAACTTCATAACATAACCTGCCCTAGAGGTGGGATTCACTTACCTTTCCTACCAGTTTGCAAATGTGAGAGCACGTGACACCTCTACGCATGTGCACGGCCTTCTGTGCATGCACAGTAGTTGTGTATTATGTCCAGGCGGTTGGTGGAGCCTCCCACAGTCGCTGCTACTAGTTCGCACAATCCGGGGAGAACTGTCTGAATCCCACCACTGACCTGTCCCCAACTCAATGTTCTCCAGATGTGATGTTATTAAATTCCCAGAATCTAAGGTGGTTAAGTTTTAAGTAAATACTTGGAACACTGTCATGAATGCATTCAGGACGATCTTCATGGCTGGATTTACATTATAATTCTTCTATTAATCTCAACAAATAGGCTTATGGCTATAGTTTTACCAGATATTCCACCCAAGTTTTGACATTTACTTTGGATGCAAGTAAGGAGGTAACAGAGTCCTAATATTCTTGGAAGCAAGTTTTCCCCAAAAGGTGCAGTAAGTTTGTAGATTTTATATCATTTAGTAGCATAAGTTTTGAGAATAAATATTTCCTTATTTTCTAGGACAGGAGACTTCTATAAATTACAAGTTTTTCAATTTTATAAAGCTATCATTATTTCTTCAAGTTAGATGCCAGTTTACAAAGTCATAGACCAATCTTAGGTTCTTGGGATTCCTGATTAATGCATGACAAAAATAGTTGCACCCATCTAAGCATTAATAATTAAGCTTGCAAGGAATATCTGATAATATGAGAAAATATAAGATATAAACTATAAACATCAAGTTCTACAAAGATATTTTAAAGAACAGTCTTTATTTGATAATTGTGTTCCTGACTCAAAACTTCAGCATAGCTTGCAAAGCAGAAGACACAGTAGTAATTATAAATATCACATCAGCACACTGAAAAGAGCTTTTGGGCCTCTGAATTAAACAAGGAGTGCAAATTGCTTTGAACTGTTTGGCCAGAAAGGATTAAACATGGAATTTGCCTGGCAAAATTTCAGAAGTCTACATCACTATAGAAAAACAATAAAATTGTGTTGTATTATACAAATGTGTTCCATTAATAATTTATCCATTATTCAAGAAGAAACATAGCAATTTGTAAAGCAGGCCCGTTTCTCACATTGAGACAATGACAGTTCAGTGCCCATCCATGTACACTAATTGTGCAACAAAAGAGAAATAAGTCATAAAAGCAGAGTAAACATTTGAATGGAAAATATAAGATTGGAATTATTTTTATATAAAGTGGCACACTATTTTCTCATGACATAAAAGTTTTATGAAAAGAAATTCAAATTTTGAACATGACCTAAATACATGGTTTATTGTAAATTCTTACTTTATGTAATGCAAAAGTGGCATAATATGACCAAATCTATTGACTCTGAAGCAGTGGTGAAATTCAGCCGGTTCAACGCAGTTTGGGCGAACCGCTAGTGCCAGTGGCGGGATACTCCACCCACCCACCCAGATGTCATCACGTCCAGTTTTTGACCCTTCACGCATGCACACATTCACATTTGCCAACCGGTAGCGAAGGTAAGTGGACTTCATCCCTGCTTTGAAGGTTTCATTCTTATTCACATTTGCACAAAAGGGAACCCTATTATCCTTACTTGAATTATCTTCAAAAAAGCATAAAATTGGGTGGCCAATGTCACTGAGTTCAATATTTAAAATATTTAGAGATGCTCATTGATATTCAAAATGCTTGTTGATTTTAAGATGCAAAAGTCACAATCCAATTTTTAATTTGATTTCTGTGCTCATAACTGAGCTGACTTCGGGCAAAAACTCTCGCTACATTTGAGGTGAGCCTGAAAATGTGTTTATCTGTAATAATGATTATGGCGTAGGCATGCTAGTCCCATTCCCAGTCCAAGACAGAGACT
The DNA here is from genome assembly GCA_022577455.1 of Arizona elegans. Taxonomy (NCBI): domain Eukaryota; kingdom Metazoa; phylum Chordata; class Lepidosauria; order Squamata; family Colubridae; genus Arizona; species Arizona elegans. The sequence goes on along the minus strand of JAKOOJ010000008.1, from coordinate 40,846,466 downwards.
ATATTCATGCACAATGCTATGATACAGCCAAACCTTAACATAGCCTAGTAGGATGCATTCAGGTTTAGTGCCTAAATAGCCTATTGGGTATGGGAGATAATGAAATTAAGTATATCTTCCTTTCTCTTTTATTACCTTAGCCTAATTTCTATTTCCAGATTGTTATTATTTTTTTATCATGAGGTTAACCTAATAGTTTTGGGGACCTCTGAGCCCTGAGACAGAATACTGATTTGAATTTTACACTCATTTTTCCCCACTGCTTATTACAAGGCATCTTAAGTTCTTTTGTCCATACTAATCATTGGCCTGGTTTAGAGAAATGTGCTGTAAAATCTGAACCACAGAAATAATTATTGGGGATCAGTATTTAGTTTGTTTTATTGCCTTACATGAAAAGAATTCATCAATCTAATTATTTCCGGATATTGAAATGATTTGCATATGGTCTCTTTTAATGTAAACATTTGAAGGAATTGGCCCACTATCTTGCCACAGATTTTGATTCCACAAATCAAAGTTAATGTCACCTAACAACTGTAATTTGAAGTTTATGAAAGGAAACAGTTATAGCAAACTATAGTTGGAAAATAGCAAGAAATAAGACAGGAAATCAATATCTGAAAGGAGATCGGAAATAATTAGGAATGTTCACAATTCAACTTAAAAGTTTTAAAATTGAAAAAAAAAAGCTATTCACTATCCCAACTAGATTTAATCAACAAGTAGAAATCAATCAATCAAAATAAATGTATCCATTCATAAAGGCAATCCCTATTTTACAACTGTATACCAGTTGTTTTCAACCTGTGGTCCGTGGTATCATCCTAGGGATCCGCGAAGGCTTGAAGAAATGTTATGATTTAAATCGTCAGTTAAATCTTGGGGGTTCATCATCTTGGTCTGTGGCCACAAAAGGTATTTAAAGGTAATTCCCTGATGAAGAAAAGATTGAGAACTACTGTGGTATACAGTAATGTCTTCTCCCCCATGTTAAGCACAGTAGTCTTAGATCTGCAGTGACCTATGATTCTTAAGTATTCAATCACAATTGTGGTGTAAAACACTTCAATAACAGAATATTAATTTCGTAACTCTGGGCTAAATAAGCTTAATTATTTCCAAAACCCTCATTCTTATAAGCAGCTGTTTTAAATTTGATTTGGATACTAATTAATGTCACTGTCCATATTATAGAATAAAAGTGCTATAAGTGCAATCAAAACAGGAATTACTATAAAGATTTGCATTTATATTAAGTTCAATTTGATTTAAATTAGCTTTTAAAAAAGGCATGTACCTGACGGTGATTTCAGATGCATACATACATATTGGTTTGCAGACAAATACATTGCCAGGTAGACATACTTTCTGTCCAATCTTTCCCTCCTTGCTATCAAAAATACTGGATTTTCCATATTAGCAAGAAACAACTGAAAATGGAAAATTCTGCATAAATATTTAATATTACTCAAAGTTATCCAGTGATGATTTTCTCCCAATGATTTATCTATTTATTTTTATTTAGAAAATGAATAGATTCATAATATACAATCTTTATGTTTCTCCCATAAATTTGAACATATGAAGCAACAGAAAAGCCTTACGACTTTGTTGGAAATTTTCTATTTTCATTCCAAATCCTGATAAAACTGTAATGCAAAACACTTACCGTAATCCAGTGGTGAAATCCAATTTTTTTTACTACCGGTTTTATGGGCGTGGCTTGGTGGGCATGGCAGGGAAAGGATACTGCAAAATCTCCATCCCCACCCCACTCTGGGACCAGCCAGAGGTGATATTTGTCGGTTCTCCGAACTGCTCAAAGTTTCCGCTACCGGTTCTCCAGAATCTGTCAGAACCTGCTGGATTTCACCCCTGCCGTAATCACAGTCCTCTTATTCACATTTCTGTCTCTTCCTTAGATTCTAGTCCAAATATTCTGGTTTATATTTTCCATCTTCTTTATTCCTTGCTGTTGGGTTTTAACTTAATCCATATTATTACTCCAGATCTGACTTCTCAGATAAATGGTATATTTCATGCTCAGAAATCTTCAATGAAAGATACGATTATGTCATGCGTGATTATATATTATGTTAAATAGCTAAATGTCTATGGAGATTCTCGGTCATTCAGATGATGGTTCTCCCAAAGGTGTTTTTTCAAAAGGCAACTGGACTTTGTTTTTCCTTGAAGACATTCTGAAGTGAACAAGGTTCTTGGATGAGAGGCGAAACATCTCCAAGGAAAAACAAAATCCAGTTGCCTTTTGAAAAAGTACCTTTGGGACAATATATTACTGTATTTATTGGACTATAAGGCGCACCGAGCTTTTTGGGAGGAAACCAAAGGAAAAAAAATCTGCCTCTGCTTCCCAGCATCCATCTGGCCTGGTATTCATCTGGCCTGTTTGCCACCACCCATTCGCCACCGCAGCCTGTTCTAGAACTGATCGGCACCAGACCAACCACCTTCCCCCCGCCGCAATATCTGGAGTATAACATGCACAGATATTTCCACCCATTTTTTTTGGGGGGGGGGGAAGTGCTTTTTATACTCCAAAAAATATAGTAAATAGTTACAGAGATCATAGATTAATGTACCAATCCAAATTTCAGCAAATACAGTATATAAAATGTAAAATAAATGTAATGTAAATGTAACAAATTTAGAACAAAACTTAATTTGTGAAATTGTACTAACAGATGCTGAATGGGTCTCATGCTGGCATGTTATTAGTTATGCCAGCTCATATTGTTACTAAGGTGGAAGATACTTCATGTCTGTAGGGAGCTTAGCATTGCCAGAAACAATCCAAGCTTTATGATTGCTAGACGTTTCAACAATGGCAAAGAGTTTCTTGAATTATGATGCCCTTGTCAACTCTGTAGTCTGACCTGAGGCATCTTTGTTATATACAAACCTAAACCTTGATCTCATAGTGAAGAAGCTACTGAAATGCCTTGGCATAAAAATAAGAACCATTAGAATAATATAAAAAACATTTGGTATTTATATTAGCTGAATAAATATTAAGAAAAGATGAAAGTATGCAATTAGTAATGAATTATATACAAATGTGCATGCAGGTAAATTGACACAATACATTGCAAATAAATACAGCTATATGACTGATATGACAGCACGTTACACATTACATAGACCACACAGCAACATTTCACACCCCAAAGCATAACATTCCCACAGTTCTTTCTTCACTACATACGCATATAACCTGATTCACAAAACATGTTTTATTTGGTTTTGGTTTATTGTAAAAATCCACATTGTGATTTATAAAGCAAACCATGTCTTACCATTATTATTATATTTATTATAACTTCATCAGTAACTGCCAATATGCTTTCTAAATACCATTTTCCAACGAGAAAGCAGATTTTGCCATCAAATCTCAAATCTGTCAAAAAGTGTGAGTTATATGAATTAAGTTGTTTCCAGATGGCATTCTAGTTCTACATACCAATCAAAATAAATTGTGCAAATATTCCTTTTACCCTTTTTCACGTATGTCCTGGAAAAATCAAAAAAACAAAATCAACACAACCTTTGGGCCCCTGAAAAATTATGTAAATAAAGTATACTGATTATATATTAAATAAAAAGTCTCTGTCCAAAGAATGCAATATTTTCTATATAAGCGTTTTAAAAAGAAATATTGACTATATGAAGAAATATACAACGTATTTTTACCAGTTAAAGATATTGTTTGCAGTATTTTCCCATTTTTGCCATAACATCAGATGTATAAATATTAAGAAATGAAGGACAACTGGTACATGTTGGATTTCTTTTAAAATCTATAATTTAGTCAGCTTTTGGGAAAATTTTATGAATTTCAATCTGAATGTCCTTACAAGGCCAAGTCTTCTTGCCAAAGTTTCTACTAGAACAAATTGTTTTTCTTTTATGGTAAACATTCAAATTGATAACAGTTATGGATTATTAGGTGCCTATCAATTTGGCAATAAAAAATAAGGAAGTTATAGAGGCCTTTTCCCGATTACTTGTTCAATTCAGTCTTGTATAACTAAGCTATTTTGAAACTGTTTATATGTACATAGAGTTGGTTACCTTTCCTTGAATCTACCTCAATTGTCCAATATTTGTGGAGTCCTTGATGCTTCCTAAACTGAATGGGCAAGTGACAAATGACCAAAGCAAACAAACAAACAAACCCCCAAACAATAACAAAGGAAGTCAAAACATTTATTAGAAGCAATCCACTCAGATGATGTTCAAGGGCTGCTGCAAGGGGTCAAAGCAGTAGACAAGAATCTCCTGTCCTCCAAAAAGATTAAAAAATACCACTAAAAATATACAAAAATTAATCCAATTGTTTTAGCTGCAGGATTTGCAAGTTAACATCAGTTGCATGAGTGTAAACCATAGACCATGGGTGTCAAACTTGTTGTGTGTCTCACACACATATATGTATCAGTGGTGGGTTTAAAATTTTTTTACTAGCAGTTCTGTGGGTGTGGTTTGGTGGGCGTGGTATGGTGGGCGTGGCAGGGGAAGGATACTGTAAAATCTCCATTCCCACCCCACTCCAGGGGAAGGATACTGTAAAATCTACATTCCGTCCCCAATCCAGGGGAAGGTTACTGAAAAATCCCCATTTCCTCCTGATCAGCTGAGACCTGGGAGGCAGAGAATAGATGGGGGCGGGGCCAGTCAGAATTTTTACTACCGGTTCTCCAAACTACTCAAAATTTCCACTACTGGTTCTCCATCTTACCTAAGAAAGTAATATATTACAGACATGGCTTCAACCTCAGGAGTACACACATTGATTGTATTAAAACAATTGGGTTCACGCAACACATTAAAACAGATTATGACCCAATGTGATATGCAAACCCATTCAAATCTCCTCCCAATTCCTCAGATTTCATTTTAAGGTTTAGAAATAACTCCCATGCTTTCATCCAGGATGCTAGACCACAATGCTATTTATGTAAGATCCTACTGTTTTCTACTAAGACAAAACTGTTTGAAAATCCATGATGGTCCAACAAAAGATGCCAGAGACAGGTGGAAGACATAGCAGTTTCCCACTATTTGTATGCTACATGTAGGGACAGATTAGAAAAGCCTCGGTTTTGTAGAGCTGCTCCAAGTGTTATCTATTTCAGCAGGAAAAGAGTTAACTCGGAGTAAATGCTTCCTTCCATGTTCATGTGACATGGTTGATTTAGAGATACCCCCTCAGCTAAATAGGTTACAGAATTCACATGACATCAGCTAATGTTCCTAGACTAGGTTGAAAGGGCGAAAACAGGGCCCTTAACATAAAATAGCATCATAGCAGAAGCTTCGTAGACGCAAGGCTATTACACTTTTTCCTTGAATGGGAGTTGTTTCTAAACCTCAGGCCTTGAGGGAATAATTTCCACATCATTTAGCCTGCCCAGGAATCCTCACCCTTGGGATTCGGGGGAATTTTTGGAGGATGCTCAATTCAAAGCAAGTATTCACTAGTATGTATCACACGAATACGGATGGCTCAATTTAACTCCTGTGCAGCAACAGCCACCAACTTCTCAGAATTGTGATAAAACTAATAAAAACACCATAAAAAAAATTAGATTTTTGGTTTGTATAACCATGCGTGGGCTGTTTTTGTGTGGGGACTGTGTTTTCTTTTTTTTCCCCTTTTCCTAATGTAGGACATCTTCGACATCCTAGGAAGGCTCGGGCTTTGCTCGGAGCCTGAGTGGCGTAGGAGGTTAATGCCTCCTAAGGCAGCATTTAACATCCAGCTGCCTGCAATTACTGCGAGTTCAATTCTTACCAGGCTCAAGGTCGACTCAGCCTTCCATCCTTTCTAAAGTGGGTAAATTGAGGACCCAGTTTGTGGAGGCAATAAGCTGACTTTGTATAAATATGCAAAAGTATGCAGGCAATGCTTAACGCATTGTAAGCCGCCCTGAGTCTCCGGAGAAGGGCGGCATATAAATCAAAGAAAAAAAAGGAAAAAAAAGGCAAGGCTTGGCTCAATGAAAGGCATTACACATCTTTCAGCAATTGAGATGCCCTGAGCAGTTTTTCCTGCGCAGGGATCATGCATTTCCTCGGAACATGTGAAGATAGCTCCCTCCTTCTATAAACCGCCCGCTTCAACGTAAAGCTTGCCGGGGCTTCTTGCAACCTCAGTCGCGTCTGAACGCCTTGCTCGCGAGATCTTGAAGCTTGCTTTTTTGGTTTTTTTTTTTCTTCCTCCACAGCAGAAGGAAGAGTCGGGGAACTTTGCTAGCCGTCCAGCTAGCCGTCCTCCCACGGAGGAGCACTTTGCTTCGTAGGCCCGCCCATCCCCGCTTCGAGCCGAGCGTCAGTTTTATAAACCGCCATCTGCCTTAAAGCTCTTCTCCGTCGAAAGGAGGCGGAGGCAAGCAGCCCGCCGGGCGGATGCCTTCTTCCTCTCCCTCCTTCCTGACACGACGCGAGTAAGGACGCTGCTGGCTGGGTCGACCTGCAGGGGGAAAGCGGGCCACGCTGGACCGCGGCCTCGCTCTTTTCTCCGAAAGGCGCTTTAAGCCAGCCTGAGGCTCCCGGCGGCAACGCAGCGGAGAAGCTCTAACCTCGAAACACGCCAAAACCGGGCCAGCATCCATCAGCTCCAGAAGCAGCGCCCGAAAGCTGCTCCGCCCTCGCCGGGCCAGATCCCTCCCTTGCTCGGGCTTTGCCTCCGCCTCCCGCTCCCCTCTCAGCGGATGCTTTAAAGACTCGTCCCCGAGCCGCGCGGCTGTTAGGCGATTGGCTGCCGCCGGCCCGCTCTCCTTCGCTCCTTGGCGCCGGCTTTCGCTCGCTTTGGGGGAAACCGAGTTTGGGGGGGGGGCGGCGGGATAACGGAGGGCCCAGCGGAAGCTTTGCGGCTGACTGGGCAGCGGCCGGCCCCGAGCACCAAAGCGTACACACACGTGTCGAGACCGCGTCGGCTTATTCAGACTGAGAAAGCGTAGGTCTGTGGAGGATCGGTCAGCCGGTTTCCTCTTCCCCTCCGCGGTCCCACAGGGAGCGCTGTCGCCTTGGCGCCCGCGATACGAAGCGTGTGGCGTTGCTGCTTCCAGCCGCCCCTGAGACTTCGGGAGACGGACCGAAGGTGGTGCTTATCTGTGGGGACGTGAGGTAAGAGAAAGCGGGAAGCAAGGCGACGGGTGGGAGTAACAGGGACGGAGACTCCCCCCCCACCTCTCCTTCGTATCTTCCCTTGTCTCGGGTTTCGAGGAGGGGGACCCGGGTAGGCAGAGGGGCGAGAGGGGCCAGCAGCTGCGGTGCATCATCACCTGGTGCGGCGGCGGCGCTAGAAGGACTGGGGCGGAGGGACCGGCAGGGAGGGAGGGGCAGGGCCGGGCCGCGCGGTTATCTGCCGAGGAAGTGCAGCGTGTTGCCTTGCTTTCTCTCGAGGGCGGCGGAGCAGAGCCCAGCAGCGGCGGGACGCCATTTGGTGGTTTAAAGCGCCCCGAGCGGCAGCCGACTGTGTTTATTTGCTTACTTGCCAGAAACCAAGGGACTTCATTGAACAAGCCAGAGCCGCAAGGAGATCTGTTCCGGCCCGCATTGTCGCCGCCCGAGGAAAAGCAGAAGCCATGGAAGCGAAGCCTTCGCGCGCGTCCACCCCGCCGCCCCGCTCCGGCTCGCCGAAGCTCAAAGCTGCAGGGAGAGAAGGAGGAGGAGCCGCCGCCGATGCAGCAGCATCCACAGGCACGGAGGAAGTATCTCCTTTGCCGGCGAGTGACGGGGATGCGCCGGCTGGCACAGGCGACTCCTCGTCGGACCCCGGGAGCGCCTTGGCTCCTGCCTCTGCAGCCGCTGGAGATGGGCTGTGCAGACCTCTGGGTCCCACGCCCAGCCAGAGCCGCTTTCAGGTGGACCTGGTGGCAGAAAACTTGAGTCGGGGGGCTGTGGCAGAAGAGGCGAAGACAATGGAAGGGACCTCTGAAGTCCCCGGTGATGGGCATAAGAAAAGCAGTGAGGAAGCAAAAGGCCGGTTTCGGGTGAATTTCGTGGACCCCTCTGCTGGAGACGACAGCTCTGGTGAACCTGGAGGTGGTGGCCCAGAAGGCTGCAGCGTCAGCTTCCAGAATGGTGGTGACACGGTTCTGAGCGAAGGGAGCCTACATTCCGGGGGAGGCTCAGGAGGGCACCATCACTACTATTACGACACTCATACGAACACGTACTATCTGCGCACCTTCGGCCACAACACCATCGATGCCGTGCCAAGGATAGACTATTATCAGCATACCGCTGCTGGTCTCGGAGAGAAACTTATTCGACCCAGCCTCGCAGAGTTGCATGATGAGCTGGACAAGGTGAGTGATGGTGAGCAAGTCAAGAACATCTGGTAACCCCATTTGGGATAAAAAAAAGGGGAGGGGGGAACAGACTGATGCAGTGTCGTGCTGAGAGTATAGAAGTAGAAAAATACTGTGTTTTTCTAAACAAGATGAGTTTTACCTAGAATCTATAAAAAGTTGTTTTCTATGTTCTCGCTGTATGGACTTTGGCTTTGTAGATATGCATTGCAAATATATTTGCTGTCTTTCTGTCTTTCCTTATGTTACCTATTGTCTCATGTTTGTGCATCTTTTACGTGGAGCCAGTATACTTTATAGATCTGTAAACGTTAATGGAATACTACAGCAGTACTTGTCTGGTCTAAGGTAATATTTCCCCCTTCCAGATGTCTTAGTTCATTTTAGGTTAGGACATGGGGTTAAGTAGTTGCTGGAGAAACACAGTGTAAAGTCTCTACATGATGTAACAACAACCAAAGGCCATCTTCAGATAGTCCAGAAGAAATCTCTTTATCTCTATTTTATATCAAACATCCATATTAATATTCTCCCCTAGCTTTCTGGTTTTCTGTGTGCTTCGATTATTTACTGATGCCAAGTTCTTTGTCGGTCCACTGGCAACTTACTGCAATGTTCATGGATTTATAAACTGTCTAGATATGTAAATTATGTTTGAGAGGCTATTTTCAGAATAACAACTTTTTAGCTTTTACCTAAATAATTTAATATTTTAAATTTAAGGCTGCTTTAAAGTTGCATCTTCCCAATAGGTCAGAATTAAACATCCATTTGTTATAAGATGATGAAAGGAATTTAAACTCAGCAGCTTAAGTACTTCAACTGTGTGTAGACCTGAAACATATTTAAAGAGTTTATAGTTCATTATGAATTTTATTAATGCTTATTTATGTTGTATTTGAAAGTTTTGATCACTTTCTGAGCTCTGTCTTTTTAAAAAGTACATATCAGTTTTATGATATTAGCATTTAAAACAGAATTGTGCTTGGTAAGTCTATGTTATGAGCCATTGTTAATATTTCTGGTTTTATTAAAGAATTAAGATTTCCCAAACAGAACTGCATATTGAACCTAAGCTATTGAAAATCTGTTTGATAAATTAGTAAAAAGATTAGATAGTTGGTAGAAGCAATATGTTAAATGTTAACAATAAGGTAAATTATACAATGGAAATCTGGTTTCAATTGTGTTAACAGCCTTTTAAAGATATAAACATGGTAGCTGATAGGGGGAAAATCTGGCATGATGAATGTTGAACAGGTATACTACCTATTATAAAAGCTTGCTCCAAAATTTATCTAGTGCCTAGTGTAGTATGGAAGAATTATATTAGTAGAATATAAATGTTTTTTTTTTCCTGTAACAGTGCAACTCTGTTAACTTCAGAATTCATTGAGTTGATTTGGAGCTTAGGGTCGACATATTAAAATCCATTGGTCTTGAGTATTGACTAAATTAGAGTTCCATTTTTTCAGGAAGAATATTCTAAGTATGGCAGTTTGAATCTAAATACATAGAGTGTATTTATGGAAGAAGTAGGATATTGTCTTGAAAGCAATGAAACGGGTTAAGCAGATATTTTTAGATAAATGAGTATTTTCCATTAAAAGTATAAGTTGATTGCTTTTTAGCAATTAGAAAAATTGCTACACATGTTTAAGCAACCTTAAGATGGGCAGTATACTCTATAAATGAAAATAAATGGTTATTAGTTTAAAAATTGAAGTTAATGTAAATCATCCTGCTTAGAAAGTGGTTATGTTTATTATCTTTCTGTGTGAAAGATTTGTGTAGCTTTCTCATCAAGAAAACTTGCAGTATTAAGGAAATACTTTGGAGTTGTGGTTATGTTGGTTGTGTGAAGGCAGCCTGCCCTATAGAACTACATGCAAATGTGGTATGTTTGAGGATTACTGTCAGGTCAAGAGCTGAAATGCTAGCTGGATGGCTCTTTAAAGCTTGCTTAATCACCTGGCTAATTATCTATTAACTTAACATTAAAAGTAAGCAACAGAAAATGTTAAAGAGGGTCAGATAGTTATCCAAAGAAATATATCTAATGAAATCTTAAACTAAGCTGAAATGCACCAATTCAGTTGGTCACATTGGTTCTTCATTACTTTATATCTTTTTAGATATAAAAATGAGGATTACCTTGAAGTGAGGAGTTCCTTGACAAGGATTCTTTGAAACTAGTTATGCATATAGAACTAGTTCAGGTACTTTAGGATATCAAGTCAGCTGATGTTATAAGAAGGTTCAGCCAAAACTACTAATGCATCTCAAAGTAGCAGATGCATTAATCATTTTGGCAATCATTCTGGCTTTGCTGTATTGTATGGAATGTGATCTTGTCAGAAACATTTTATATTAAAATTTGAATAAAATATAATTTCTCATTTCTTAGAACATTTTAAAGTTGATCTATGTTATTTGGGCAGATGAAGAATGATCGACATTTTGATACAGATAATATTTATAGAAATATATTGTATAAAACTAGTGAGAGTCAGGATTAAGAGTAGAATGGCTTAATGTGTTAACATTTACTGGTTGTGAAAACTGTTCTGAAGAATAGATGCAGTTTAAAGATGTCATTATGCTGATTGTAACAAGTGTACCTGGACTGAAAATGACTGGTTTGATGAAAATTACCAGACTGTTTCAGCAACACTCCAGGTTAAGAAAAAGGCCTACACAGACAGGCAGAATGAACTGTCACGTGTGTCAAAGAAAGGCAAGTTTAAGCATCTACCGAAATGCAGGATGAGTGGCAGCAGAGAAAAGCTGAGCAGGTGGAACGCTGCCACTGAAATTCTTCAGCGTCATAAAGTCAATTTATGGCCCTTGTAAATCAAGATGCTTCCCCCTGCTGTCATCTGATGGGCTAAACTTGATCAAAAATCAGGAAGAATAAAAAAAATCACTAGGCTAAACAGTTTTCTAACTACTCAATAGGCCATCCACAACTGATCCTGATGTCTTACAGCAGATTCCTCAGCTGTCAATTTTGGATGCCCTAGACCTTCCTCCCTCTAGTGATGAAATCAAGACAGTGATCTTGCAAATAAACTCAAATAAAGCAACAGGGCAAATGGTAGTCCTGTTGAGATTATAAATTGCAAGATTGCAAGATCAAACCCCCCCCCCCCCCACTTCTGAGTAGACTTGTCACTGTTTTGGAAAAGAACCTCCCAGAGGCACAATGTAGCTTTTGGCCAGAAGTACAGTAGACATATTAACTGTGAGGCAAGTCCAGGAGAATTTCATTGAGCAGAACAAGCCTCTTTACTCTTGTCATCAAGTTGACAAAGTCATTTGACACCAGAAACAGGGAGACTCTCTGGATCATCCTGAAACATCATGGATGAACAAAGAAATTGATTGAAGTTGATCCAGCTGCTCCACATCAGAATGACAGAACAGGTCCTTTACAATGGTGATAAGTCAACTGCATTTACCATTTCCATTGTGGGTGAAGCTGGGTACCAGCCCCGGTCCTTTTCAATCTGTCCTTTGCTTGCATGTTGTCCTATGCTGTCCAAGGTCTGAAAGAGGGAGTTATACCCATTGGACAACTCTCTGACCTTTGTCCCTTGAACACATGGACAAAGAGCCTCCATACATTCAAAAATAATGATTGCTTATGATTGTGTTCACTTGGCGCACAAAGACAGATCTTCAATTGATGTTAAATAAAATTTTAGATACTGGTATGCTCTTTAGCATGACTATCAATCTGAATAAGACTGAAGACTTTGCCAATCTGTGTCAGATACCAACCCTATAGAAGATATACCCAGCTGACAAATTAAACAGCTTCAAATACCTGGGAAGTATCTCGATCTATGCGTCTTTGGACAAAGAAGTTGACCCCAGGATCAGTAAGACCAGCCAGATTTTGGGGCAGTTGTATACTAGAGTGTTTAATCATCACAATGTCCATATCTCCACAAAGTTGAAAGTCTGCAGAACTATAATTATCCTTTCTCTCCTATATGGATATGAGTCCAGATGCAATGGATGAGACACATCATCAGAATGGATGAGCATTTAGGTCTAGTTAGTAACTGGATGGTGAATTGGAGACCAAAAAGAAACCTCAAGCTTGTTCATGCAAGTGCCAAAGAAGCTGCCACCAAAAACTGATAGAATATTAAGAATAGCAGCACAGAATAGCATCCACAATTATTGTAATAATGCACTTCTAGACTCTGCTTCCAGACTGGGACTGCCACCTCTGTGTTCATAAATGCACAACATTGTGTCTTCTTTGAACCCAATACCTGTTATTGTGTGAACAAAGCTTAAAATAGTTTGCTTTAAACTCTTCTGGGGAGACAGCAGATTTATAGCTGAAATAATCATTTATTCTGCCTTGTATTCTTAGCTACTATGTTGGATTACTTGTATTTCCCTACAAGACAACATATTTGATTTATTGCATACTTTTGATTATAAATATGCTGTGTGGTAATCAGATTAGGATATGAAAAAAACATGGAGGGTTCCATGAGTAAAGGCATTTCTTCTGCCAGAAAGTGTGTTGAAGAATCCTTCAATCTATTAATCTTACATTATCTGAGGATTACTAGATTTCAGAAGGTTTAATGAAAAGTAAATGACTTTGATGCTACAAGTTATTAACAGATGGAATTTGTAATTGAATTTTAGCCTAATGAAGTTAACTGTCAAATTATTGGTTATTTATTTTTAAAAAATTATATAGCCTCCCTTTATTCCAAATTCTGGGCAACTGCCAATCAAGAATTAAAACAATATAAAAACCATTGAAAACTATAACAAAAAACCTGACATCAATTCAAGCTTCCAACATTCAATCGCTTTAACCTACAGTATGCCAGTGCTTAATGGAAAACCCAGGTATTTAATGCAGGGTGGATTTGATTTAAATCGAGTTGATTTAAATCACAATTTAAATAATGATTTAAATCACTAGTAAAAAGGCTTGATTTAAATCAATTCGATTTAAATCATAATTTTTAAAGAGCAATTGTCATCTCTGCTACTCCTTTGACCCACTGTTGACTCACCGATAGTCCCAGTGTTGCAGAATATACAGCCTCATGCTACATAACTAAGCTCCATTTCATGCTGAATAAATTAAATTATTTATGTATCTTAAATAGAAAACTATCTTACGATAGATTTTTACCCCAAAAGTTTTTTATTAAAATAAATTCAATAAAAATCAAAAAAATCCGATTTAAATCAAAAAAATCTGATTTTTTTGATTTTTTTAAAAAAAATCATTGATTTTTATCCACCCTGATTTAATGTCTTTTTTTTTTTTTTTTGGACAACTAAAAGTGCTAGTAAAGTTGATGATTTGACGTATTGTGCATTGCTGAGCCCCTCCCCCCCCAAAATAAAAACAGTGAACCAAATAGTGGTGATTTGTGTGATTGAGAATGATGTGGATGACTTGCAAGAGCAATTGACAAGTTCATATGAAAAAGATTAATGAACTTTATTCAGATATAAATTGCTGTCAAGCTTGACATTTCATAGGAATGCATGGGTCATGTTATTGAAGTTCTTCAATTTTGAAAGATTAATGCAAATCAAGTCTTTCCTACATCAATGGCCAAAAATTGCCAGCAATTATTGTCATACTCATCATTGGCATCCTTCAGTCTCAAGAGACTATGGTATCGTGCTCTGGAAAGAGGTCCTAAAACAGTATCTAGTGTGACTAAAAGGGCCAATTGGAGAGTGGCAATCCCTTCCACACTGCGGGCAGATACATTCTGTTCCCTGCCCAGCACCCAGTTTTTGCTGGTTCCAGGACTGCCACTTTGCCTCAGCCTGCCGAGCATGTGTCTCTTCGAATTGGAGAAGGCCATGCTGCGTCTTTAGCCTCCAAGCTGAACGATCGGAGGTCAAGGTTTCCCAGTTAATGGCCATTCCCAGAGCTTTTAGGTCCCTCTGCAGATATCCTTATATCGCAGCTGTGGTCTCCCTCTGAAACGCTTTCCCTGCACTAATTCTCCATAGAGGAGATCTTTCGGAAACCAACCATCAGCCATTCTCACGACATGCCCAAGCCAGCGTAGACGTCACTGTTTCAGTAGTGTATACATGCTAGAAATTCCAGCACATTCCAAGACTGCGCTATTTGGCACTTTGTTCTGCCAGGTGATGTCAACAATACGTCAGAGACAGTGCATATTGTCATACTACAAGAATGAATATAAGGAATTTCTTCACAGAAATTGTGACAGCCAACAAAACAAGTCCCAGGAACAAAATCTCAGTCCGTGGGAATATTATTATAAAATCTCATATATGATCAAAGGATTCAAAACATAGGGTTATATAAGACACCTCATGGTTATCTTTTAGTGTTTGACAGGTAAACTTGTAGTTACAGTTTTTGAGATGCAGATAGTGGTGTTCACACAGATTTCACTATTAATTTAAAGCACTATACTGCAATACTTACAACGGTTTAAAAGCAAAGTAAGGAAATTTGGATTGCAATCTGGCAGTGTAAGGTCTCATATTTCACAAGCCACCCAATAGTTATTTGTGAAATTGAATTTCGCAACCGTATTCCATCTATCATATAGTTCAAACTTTGTACCATGCAACTTTCACCCCTTCGCAAATTTAGGAAAACTTTTGTGGATATGCATTGGACTCAAATGAAGAGGTAGAAAGGACTGTCAAGACCTGGTTGAAAGACAAAGTTTAAAGTTCTTTCATAATAGGTTTAAAAAGTAGATTGTCCATCATTGGCAGAAGTGTAACAAATGGTGTTGATTATAGGACATATATAGAATACATAGAAAATAGGAAGGTGTGCTTGATATGTTCATGGCCTTGAATTATTTGTAAAAATAACAGGCAGAATATACATAATGTGAAGAAGTAAATAGAGGTAAAAAATAGAGCTCATTTTGAGGATTATTTTTTTTGTTTCATTTATTATAATATCCATATAGATATTATGGAGATTAAGGCACTACCTTCATTAAACATAATCAGTTTCTGTGCTTTTTTTAAACATTAAAATCTACAGCAGCCTTTCTCAACTGGGGTTCCATGACAAGTTGTTTGGGTTTGTGCGAGAGCCCATGATTTAAAAAAAAAAGGTGTTTGTTTTTGTTTTTTACTTTATGCACCAATACTCTCAGTGGCGGGAATTTTTACTCACCTGAGTCAGCTCCTGGCCTGCTGTTTTACTGATATTTTAAACGTAGACATGTGTTGTATAAGCAAGAAGTGAATTCTGTTGTAAACTTTTTAGATTATATTTTGTGATTTTTATACAGGGATCCTTGAGATCTGAAAATTATTTCAAAGGCTCTTCTAGGGTAACAAAATTTAGAAAGTCTGGTGTGGAGCATTGAGCCTTTTGAGTGAATGTAAAAGTACCTATGAATTATGTATACAGATAGTTCTCACTTAACCACCACAAATGGGTCCAGCAACTCTGTCACTAAATGATATCATTAAGCAAGTCATCATATGATAGCAACAAAACTTAAGTCCTCACTTCCATCACAATTGTTAAGCAAGTCACCCATGGTTGGTAAGGGGGATATCAGTGACCAAAATTTGCAGTTTTATTGCCAGCTTCCGTATTGACTCTATTTGCAGAAGCCAGCTGTGATGCGTGCAAATGACAATCATGTGATCACAGTCACTAAACAGGGCAGTTATCTGTGTATGTAATATAATACATGCTTTATATAATTGCCATGGTTTCTATAGTCTTTTTTGAAAGTTATTCATTTAAATATATTTTGTACATCATACCAGGCATATTTCACTTAATAAATGAATCATATAAACTTTCATATAAAGCTTCACTAGCTTTATACAAAAGATGTTATCATACAGTGGTAGACTATTTTCCTATAAAGAAAAAAAATTTCCAAGCTTTCTGATATTAGTCAGAAAGTGTTCTGCCATTTAATCCTTGTTGGTTCCAACATTATCAACATTAAAGAGGTTTATTAGAGACTTTCTTACAACCTCCCTTTCGCTTCTGATTGTTATTGTGTTTTAGGAACTATTTGAAGATGGCTATGCAAATGGAGAAGAAGGAACTCCTACTGGAGAAGCTACTGCAGCATATACTGCTGATAGTAAAGGAATTGTCAAATTTGGTTGGATTAAAGGTGTATTGGTGAGTAGAACTTCAGTATTTCAAGTAATTCTTGACTTCTATTTAATGTTTTAAATCATGCGTGGGGTGAGATTCAACATTTCATGAATGTAAAAAAACTATCTTATGATAGAATAGAACTACTTTTAAAATAGAAATATTTCAATTTGGTCACTTAGCTCACAGTATTTTTTGTTCACCCAAATACCAATATTTAATTATATTACTGGTTTGATATGTAATATATTTTCAAGTTCATATATAGGGTGAGCTAATTTATCCATCTACTAAAAGCTGTGCAGACCCTGCTTTTTTTTTATTGTCTTGCTTCTCTTCAGTCTTTTTCATATTTGTTGTCACTTCACATCTCTATTTTTGCCTGGCAGAGTTTTTCCTTCTTTTTGCCTAGCAGCAATATATTTTGTTTGCTTGTTGCCTTTCTTCTTGCATGGTAGAGAGGGTGAGAACAGGTGGGGGTTCTCAGGGAATGGTGTTACTCATCACAAGGAGATTTGTGGGTTTGATAAGTGTTCCCTATGCCCGGAAAATATGTTAGGCTGGTGTATTAAGACAAGTTGTGAGGCTGCTATTTCCAGACTGCTTCTATTCTAGGCCTTTTCATGTAGCCCCACATTCACATCTGTAGAGCATTCATTGCCCTGCTCTTGCTGTTTAACATCCATGAAGTATCATTATAGGCCATAGAAAATGGCTTGGAAAGCCAGCATTTTGAGGTCCCTGTCTGTCTATCTGGCAGTTTTCATAATCATTGCCACAAAGAAGTTAAGAAACTACAGCTCAGTACTCTTTCTCTTCCTGTAGCCATACAAAGCAAATGGCTCCAAAATGGGGGTACACATAACAACAAATGATGTAGTTTTTGGAGTGACATTATATATTATGTTTACTTTATTACTATACTTTTGGTTTATAAACAGTGATCAGTCTTTTTCTGGTGAACATGTTTTCTTGCTATTAGGAATCTAGAAAGGTAATACATTTGTTTTCTGTATATAATCTATTGATTAGCTGTTATTAGCTGTCTTTCAATAATATGCATCTAGCTTTTTAAAATTGTCATTTTGCAATCTTGTTTTCTAAACTATCTTTTTATATATATGTAAATTAGAAACTTTTGCCTGCTGTGTTAAGAATATAAGATCATGAACAGTAATTATAATGAGCTTTAAACAGAATAACAGAGTTGGAAGGGATCTTGGAGGTCTTCTAGTCCAACCCCCTGCTTAGGCAGGAAACCCTTCACCACTTCAGACAAATGGTTATCCAATATCTTCTTAAAAACTTCCAGTGTTGGAGCATTCACAACTTCTGGAGGCAAGTTGTTCTACTGATTAATTGTTCTAACTGTTAGGAAATTTCTCCTTAGTTCTAGGTTGCTTCTCTCCTTGATTAGTTTCTACCCATTGCTTCTTGTCCTGCCCTCAGGTGCTTTGAAGAATAGCTTGACTCCCTCTTCTTTGGGGCAGCCTCTGAAATAATGGAACACTGCTATTATGTCATCCCTCGTTCTTCTTTTCATTAAGACATACACAGTTTCTGTAGCCGTTCTTCATATGTTTTAGCCTCCAGTCCCCTAATCATCTTTGTTGCTCTTCTCTGCACTCTTTCTAGAGTCTCCACATCTTTTTCACATCGTGACATCCAAAACTGGATGCAGTATTCCAAGTGTGGCCTTACCAAGGCATTATAAAGTAGTATTAACACTTCACGTGATCTTGATTCTATCCCTCTGTTTATGCAACCTAGAACTGTGTTGGCTTTTTTGGCAGCTGCTGCACACTGCTGGCTCATATTTAAATGGTTGTCCACTAGGATTCCAAGATCCCTCTCACAGTTAGTACTATTGAGTGAGGTACCACATATACTGTACCTATGCATTTTGTTTTCCTTTCTTAAATGTAGAACCTTACTTTTTTCACCATTGAATTTCATTTTGTTAGATAGTGCTCAATGTTCAAGTCTGTCAAGATCCTTTTGTATCTTAAGCCTATCTTCTGGAGTGTTGGCTGTTCCTGCTAGCTTGGTGTCGTCTGCAAATTTGATGAGTTCCCCATCTATCCCCTCATCCAAATCATTGATGAAGATATTGAAGAGTACTGGGCCTAAAACAGAGCATTGGGGTACCCCACTACATACTTCCCTCCATGTAGATGCAGTTCCATTGAGGACTACACATTGAGTGCGGTTAGTCAGCCAGTTACGAATCCAGCCAGTTACGAATTTACTTGCTGAAAACTCATCTATGTGCTGTTAAAGTTAGATGGATTCCAAGTTGCATCTTGAAAAGAATGCTTGAAAGCCTGAGATGCTTAGTTCTCTTGTAAGGAACCTTTTACTTGAACTGTTACAATTACTTCAAAAATCTAATTGTAATATAAATGTTATTTACTTTGATGTTGATATAGGTACGATGTATGTTGAATATCTGGGGTGTGATGCTCTTCATTCGACTATCCTGGATTGTAGGACACGCTGGCATAGGTAAATACTTCTAAACACCATATTTTGGCTATTGCTAAAATTCCTGTGATTTGACATGTGACAAAATATGGATTATAGAGTAGAATTACTGCTAAATTTCCATAATTTCTCAAAAAGCAAGAATTGAATGGTTAAACAACTGTGGGTTTTTTTGTAGAACTTTCACATTTTGGGGGGAGGGAAGTTTGTTTCTATATTAAAACATAGCACACCTGAATGATTAGCCCTATATTTGATTCCCAGAAGATTATGTAGGAGGCTTTCATAATAAAAATTAATATGATTTCTACAATTGCTGAACATGTTTCATTTGCTGTGAACTAGCAGTATACTCCCATTGTTAAACATGTTTCCATATTTGACATTTATGCTACTTTTGTTACTTTTATATATTGCAATCAGTTGTTAACATGTTCGATCAACCTGGTATCAACAACACTTATTCACTAGATAAATAGATTTGGATCTTCAGGTCTTCCAACAGCACATCTATTGCTGCTGTAATGGAGACTTGTCACTTTGCTGATAGTTATTGTCATCTTCTCTTTTCTTCTACCCTTTCCCAGCATTATGGACTTCTCAGGAGACCTGATCCAAAATATGATAATTTGAGCCTGATTATTTGTACCTTAAGTCAGAACTCTTGATTGATTTGTTCTATGTTTCATTTGTTTTCTTGGCTATTCATGGCCTATTTATTGATTGCTGAATCCTATGTTGTTTGATAAACAGTCCTAAAATGCAGAAATAAATCACAACTTAAATGTATTCAATTTTAAGGCTGGGTTACTGCATCTGTTTTTACTAGTTTGGTTTTCCTTATATTTAATTATACTCCCATTTTCTCACTGAGGTCTTTGACTTTGATTACTACAGTAGAGCTCTCTAGTCATTTGTACTTTCAAAGTAATGTCACCAACATAACCCAGTTTGATATTTATTTCTCCACTTTTAAAATTGCATTCATCATCTTGTGATCAAGCTTCTTTCAGTATATATTTGACACATAGATCGAATAAGTAAAACAGAGAATTCAGTCTTTGTTGACCTGATCTGATTTGCTTTGCCATGTTTCACCTGGATTGCAGTTCCTGTTCTGTGTGGCTTTTGCATTTGAAAATGGTCTGAGAATGCCATTTACTTAAAGACATATCCCAGCTTGACAGAATTATAGGCCTTCCTGTAATCAATGAAAGAAATAGTGAATTATTTTTGGTATTCTTTGGCCTTCTCAATTATCCAGAGAGCAGTATTGTCTCTTGTTTTTAAAACTAGTTTGAACATAGTATTCTATTCAGCTTTGGATGATCCTAAGAATTATTTTGCTGATGATGAAATTAAAGACACGGTGCAACAGTTTTCAGAGAGTCTTCTTTCTTTGATATTGGCATTAAAGTGATCTATTCCAATCACTTGGCCACGTGTCTTTCTCCAGATTTACTGTTATAGGATAGAATCATTCAATCATTATTTTGTTACTTTGTCACATTTCTGTAAATATTCCATCAAATCCTTTAGCTTTTAAACTTGATAGTGGATTGTTGACTAGTTATCATTTAGTACTAAAGGTTCTTGTAAATAGATATTATCTTCTAAGGTAATTTGGATGTTGACATTGCTGTTAATTCAGAATTTCATTACATATTTTCCCATCTTTTGTTGAATCAGTATTTTTTGTTAAATAATATGCATTTGTTTTAGCAAATATATAGTCCTTACAAATCATAACAATTCTGCTTTCCTTACAGGACTTGCTGTCTTGGTTATTGCAATGGCCACTGTTGTAACTACTATTACTGGCTTGTCTACATCAGCAATAGCTACCAATGGTTTTGTGAGAGGAGGTAAAACTTACATGATTAGTAGTCTTCAAATGTAGTTGGTATAAATTATTTTTTAGCTCTACATTTATAATAACTTATGTATGTAAATTCCCTGATGGAAGCATTTTTCGTATAATTTAAAGAAATGTTTAAAGACCATGAAATATATGATTGATGTACATCCAACAGCAATTTGATACCACCTGTAACAGCAATAACAAAATATTATGCTAGCTTGTCAGGTGTCAGTTGATTTCAAAAACATGTTTTTGGTGACTTGTTATAAAAATCCTCTATTCATCATGAATGTTTTGCTTAACAAGCAGAACAGTTACTTGCATGCAGTTTCATAGTTCTTTGGTTATAAGGAAAGTTCTAGAAAATACATCAGTGCTTTATCCCTTGATCTTTTTCCATACAGTTAGTAGCTGTAATTCTCTCTATCTTTCTGCCTATCTATAGTATCTATCTGCCAGGACAGTCTGTCTGTTAGCTGTCATTTACTTCAGTACTAAACAGGTGCAAACATTTTCTTACAAGTGAATAATATAATGATATTAATTCTGTACTTCTTAAGACTTTGTGCACATGAAAATCAGATTTGGCCTCAAATAGAAAAAAAGGGGAAATCGGTGCTTGTAGGACATAAGTATAAATTCTGTGCATAAAGATATAATTTGTATCATAACTTAACATCTTACACTGTCTCTTCTTTTTTAGGAGGTGCATATTATCTCATTTCCAGAAGCTTGGGGCCAGAATTTGGTGGTGCTATAGGCTTGATCTTTGCATTTGCTAATGCTGTTGCTGTAGCCATGTATGTAGTTGGTTTTGCAGAGACTGTTGTTGACCTACTTCAGGTAAACTCATTCTTCTAGTGTGCTGTTTGTTATCTTTTATGTTTCACAGTGTGAACAAGTTTTCCTCAGAACAGTTCTACTTTGGAATAGTTTATAAAAACTTTTTTAGGGAGATGTGGGACAGTTTGGATTTAATGGTGGTAGTAGTGCAGTGAACAAATATTTGCTGAGATCAGCCCAAGATCAAATACATAATTTAATTATGCTTACTGGAAAACCTGAGGAGGTCTATGATTCATCAAAATAGTTTGATAGTTCCTGTAGAAATAAACCTGTGCAAAGCCCATGAGTTTATAAAGTATCCCTTTTAAGGTTTGTGCAACTCTAGGAAAAATCATAATAAGGGATTTGATGCTATGAAGATTATTCAATCATTTAACATCTTTCATTTACTAATCATTGGTGACTATAGTTTGTGTTCTGTATAGTGTGCTTTCCTTCCAAACCAGAATTTGGAAAAGAAAAAAAAAATGAAATCTGGATTAGAGGGCATCATTGATGACCAACCTAAGAGGAAATTAAGGCAACATGAAAATATGGAGCATACATACTTGTCATGTATTTCTAAATCACAACTTGATTTTTCTAAGCTTAGTAATCAATTCAAAAACATTAAAGTTAAAAGAGTTTAATATTAATCTCTGTGATTAGAGGTAGTTATTCTAAAATAGAGCAAAATAAACTTCATCATTTGTACAATCAGGATCTTTGATCTATTTATTGTATGTGACAAATTAAAATGAAGTTCTCAATGTTTTCAAATATTCTTCCTAATCTTCTTCGTATTTGTTAAAACATGGTTTTAGTTTGTTGCAATGTTATAACTCTATTACAATTATCTCATTTTTTTTTATAGGAACATGAAATACTTATGCTGGATCCAAGTAATGATATCAGAATTATAGGAGCAATTACAATTGTTGTTTTATTAGGCATCTCGTTAGCAGGAATGGAATGGGAAGCTAAAGTAAGTAACTATGATTTTTAAAAAGATATAAACATGTAAGTAGTTATGAAAAATGTGAAAAACAATATGCATATGTTACAAAAACAGAACAAATATTCAGACATCTAGCAAGGAACATTCTTGCAATAACTTTATATCACATAGTTACAATATAGAGATTATTTACATTGTCTGTTAACATAGCTTTTCCATTAGGGTAATGGGAGCAAAAGATTCTTCAGATATGACTGTTGCAGACCTAGAGCATAGTATCAGAGTTTTGTTGTGAATACATAATCCAAACAAGCAGTAAGATTTGTGACAGTTCTATGCCCCCCAAAAGAAAATTTATAATTCTGTTGAAGATTTTTCACAAGTAAGTACTATTATTTTAATGCTGTTGAAACTACACATAGGACGGCAGCATTGTAATTTAAAGGGGTGGGGGGGATATTCCAGAAGGAGGCAATTAAAAACAAGATAGTATTTTTTTTAGATTTCAAAGAATGCCATGGCCCAAACAGATCCTATAAGATACTTTTTAAAAAGGATATATTATTTTCATTCTATAAATCTAAAAAAATACTATCCTCCTTATATTCCTTTTTTGAAATACTTAAGATCTTAGTATGATTTACTTCAAAGAATTACTATGCTTAAGTTGCTTTCATCAAATAGAGTAAACTTCTAGGTGAATTATCATCTCTGTTACAAAACAGTTTCAAGCACAAACATTCCTACTTCTGGCTCAATTGATGAGAGGTTGGCATATTTAAAGAACTGTATTTATAATATTTATTTGACTGCCTACTTAATCAAAGTGATCTGGGTAACTCCTCCCCTCAAGAAAACCTAAGAAAAAGACAACAAATTTGCAATTCATATACCTGGTTACAGTGAAGAAACATTAAAGCAGTAAAATGGTGATCCAAACAGTAATAATACTATCATCCAGTTTCTGATGATTGAATTTAACCTTTTGTTTCTATTATTAATATCTGTTTCTGAGACAGGTTTTTGACACCTTTGAGTAATTAGGTTACAACAGATAATAGAAATAGGTGAACTATGCTTTTAAATTTATTCAGTATAAAAGAATATTTTTGATAACCAGACAGCATTAATTAAAAATAGAAATCCCAAACCTTTAAAATTTATATTTCACTCTTAACTAATAGATCAATGTTTCTAAATATAGTGTTGGTTTTAATTTGGAGAATTGTTTTATATAAATATATTAACCACTTGATGTTAACTACTTGAAAATTATAGGCACAGATTGTTCTGCTGGTGATATTACTAGTAGCTATTGTTGACTTCATCATAGGAACATTTATTCCATTTGAGAATAAGAAGCCTAAAGGATTTTTTGGTTACAAAGGTAAGACAAAAAAGCAAGTAATTTCTGTAAGTAATTTCTCCTTTGCCTGACCCTTTCCTGCTTTCAGCACAATCACATTGCTTTCGATGTGTAGAAGAGCAAACAGCTTGTTTTCTCACAATCCCATCTTTGTTCTGCAAGATGGGGAAAAAAGAAAAAAACTAAAAAACCCCAAAGGTCAGATATAGGATGTGTACTGTCTGTAATGGGGAATCATGTGACTGAGGGATATTGCAAAAGATTGTAAGCAGGTTGTAAAGTTGTTTTTTCCAGCACTGTTCTAATTTTAAACAGTCATCTGAAGACTGTTCAATAAGTGAGGACGACCTGTTTGCTGTTTCTAATTAATATGTCTACTGTAATCCTACAGGAATTCTTATAAATTTAAAAGTGGATTAAATTAATATCTGTGCTTTAGTTAATAATGGGAGAAAAATAACAGGTACTAGAAAGATACACTGATTTGGTGAAGATTGTGTTTGTGAAAAAACACAGCACATCTTTAAATATCCACCTTCCAGTTTGTTTTTTTAAGTATTACATAATTTTTTAAAGTTTCCTTGTAGTTTCTTCAGTGGAATAATAAATACGAAGTTTATTGGACAACACAATGTTAAAATAATCTTTTTTTAAACATTCTTATTTAATAGCTGAAATATTTTCGGAAAACTTTGGACCAGATTTCAGAGAGGGACAAACTTTCTTTTCAGTATTTGCTATATTTTTCCCAGCTGCAACAGGCATTTTAGCTGGTGCAAATATCTCAGGTGATCTTGCGGTGAGTAATGTTTAGTTATTTTGTCACTATTCAGTTCTTTGGCGTGTACTTGTGGTTTATAAATTTAATTTTTTCCAGGATCCTCAATCAGCCATACCTAAAGGGACACTGCTTGCCATCTTAATCACTACAGTGGTTTACATAGGATTAGCAGTATCAGTAGGTAAGCAATTTTCACTTCTAAATTGTTTGGAAGTTTCTTGATGTGTGTGTGTGTGCATAATTTTTCCCAGGTTGGTTTTTACAATTTGAATTATTGTTTATTCTTCATATAGAGACAACCATCTTATAATTAACCAAATACAAAATTTATCTATCTACTATGTATCATCTTAGATCAATCTTCTGTACTGTAGTCCACTTGGTATTACCAAGTATTTATATCTCTATATAGGCAGAAAAGGTAAGGCAAGAATAATATTATAAATATTATTTATATATGCTTCTAAAGGAGAACAAAAAGGACAAGAAAACCTAAACTGCAGTTCAGGTAAATTAGTTGTTTAAAATTTTCTAAAAATAGATTGTAGATATTGTGAAGTTAAATTTGTTTCTTTATAAAACATAATAGCCATTTCAGTAGAAATTCTCCCCAAAACCAGACATTGTTTTTGCTTTTGCTTTTTATGTTATTTATGTTTTATGTTACTTAGATTTTTATACTGCCAGTGTAAATTTATAGTGTATGGGTTTCTAAGCAGTGCTGGGCTTTCCAAAATATCAGATTAGCAGTATAGGATACTGGAGCCAAGCATACAGAACAAAATGTTGTTAAAGAAATTATTAAAAAGTTGAATCCAAAAGAAAGAAGAAGAGTCATTACTGAGAACCTATATTTCTTCTTTATAACATATAAGACAAACTTTTATTTAAAAAATGTTAAATTAGGCAAAATAAACCTAATTTTACGAGAGTTTAGTCCACAGGGTTTTTTTTTCACTTCTGAAGTGTTGTTTCTCTAAAGTTGCTTAAAATTAATTTATGAAGAACAATGTTAATTGCTAAGACAATCTAATAACTCTATGTTAGTTCTTAGTAATATTTTTTTTTACCTAGATCATAAAAAGTAGTTTAGTTTAGTGATGCTTATATGGCATTTAAGAATCATATCATTCAAGAATATGGCATTTTTACAATTCTGTTTCCCTAGTAGCATAGAAGGTAGGATGGGGAGATGAGGTCTGCAAAAAACCTCTTTCCCCTTTCTTTCCACAAATAAAATCTTAACCGGACCCCCTTTAAATATCTTTTGTGGCCACAGACCCCCATGACTTAAGATTTAAATCATAACTTTCTTCAAGCCTTCATGGACCCCTGTGATGACATCATGCCCCCCTCCCCCCCAGAGGTCCATGGACCACAGGTTGAGAACCACTATTCTAGTAGATTCAATTGCTCTTTTGGGTTTAAGGCTATATAGACTGAAACAAAAAAAAATACATCTGCTATTTCTATCATGGTATGTGTCTGAATGTTTTCCACGGACTTGTTATTTCTGACGCCATATTTCTTCCCAATGAATTTACTGCTATGAAATTGCATTCCTTTTGTGGATTTGATTTATTTATATTCGGTTTCATCTGAATGTTTTCTATGCTCTTTATGAGTTCATCAAACATTCTAGAAAAATTTTCACCTAAAGATTGCATGTTGCCAAGCAATCTTTTCCCCACTAAGTGTCAGCCTCCTTCCCTCTGTAATCTGATATGTTGTAGCTCAATATAGTAGATAAACAGAACAAGGAAAAGTTAAAAGAACAGGGAAGGTATTTTCTGGATATCTCATTCCAAGAAGTTAATGAAGTTAATGAGAATAGTCAAATAGATCAAAGAAGAAAAGCAGAAAAAACAGATAAAATCCAGCAGGGGTTAAAATAAATCAGCATTCAGCCAGCCAATTAACCTTTAAAGATAAAGAACAAAACAAAACTTGAAAAAGTGAACTTAAAGCCCAGGCTTGCTTATGAGAACGTTCTGCTGATAGGAAGAGGTGGAGAAAACACCAATGACTTTCTGGCTGCTCCTATAGGGAGCTGGAATCTTTGAGACTCCTCCTCCCAGGTAGGGCACAGCTGTCCAAAAGTTGTCTTGGGTCATTCCTAGGTGCCCCCATTGAAATCCAGGAAGCAACACTGCCAAAGAATCAGTTTTGGCAACAAAAACAGCAGATTGTCAGCAGGGGAGAAAAAATTCCCTACTGCATAGCATCCATCCTGGGGGTGGAGTAGCTGCTGATATTTATGAAGATCTTTAACAAAATCTAAATGACCTTCTTTATAGATAGGGTTAAGATAGCTGTAATGCAGTATGCTTTTCTGCTTGGTAAATCATCTCTTCTTTATCTACTTTTCTAGGTTCCTGTGTTGTTCGGGATGCCACTGGGAACCTTAATGACACAATTGTTAATGAGCTGACAAACTGTACATCAGCAGCTTGTAAACTGAATTTTGATTTCTCTTCCTGTGAAACAACAAAATGTACTTATGGGCTAATGCATGACTTCCAGGTAAACACCATTTCCAATCCTGGAAATTTTTCCATATCACGATTTTATAAAGAAAGATCTTTTTGTGTTAAAAGGATGTGAAATCAAATATTTAAAATGGAAAATGTTTCTCTCATTGGATGTTTAATTGAAAGTCATACTTTTCTATGCTTTTGTGTTGGTGGTTCCTTTTTGTCACCTCCTTCATACACTCTGTCTATCTGTCTATCGGATTTTAATTACAATAGTAAAATCTAATATAAAAAAGAGAAAGTGAAAGGTGCAGAGAAGAAAAAACAAAGGGAAAGGAAAGAATAGAGAAAAATATATGAAATAGTGGTCTTCCATCTTCATCATGTTCATCATACACATTTTTGTAACTTTTCACCCCCTCTTAGTTTACAATGATCTCTTCATCCTATATCCATCCCATCTCTTATCTATAACAAATTCATAAAGCATATTATTTCAGTCCTAGTATCAGTAGAAAGTCCATTAAGGATTACCAGCAATAACATATCTTATTATGACCGTGATCAAAGAAACCAACTTTATATTCCTTCCTTTTCAAAATCTTAATTTTTTGTCCATTCAGATGTTGCAAAATTTGATTTGATTTCTTTTTTGTCCTTTCTCACAAGATTCTTGAAAGCTTTAACAAGCTTTTTTGTAAATCCAATATAAAGAATTGCCCAGGTCACTCTCTTGGTTTATTATATTTATTTTCCTTTTTATTATTAAATATCAACTTGGTTTGCATGTCTTAGACTTAGACTTAGAGAAATTTTATTGTCACTGTAAATGTACACTAATCGGCATACATTAAAATGAAATTTTGTTGCATACAGCTCTCAAAGAGTCACCACCTCGAATGTACACTATATAAACATCACAAAAATATAAATAAAGAAATACGCATATACCCACATATATTATATGACACAGAGAAACAGCATAGTATAGTTTGGATGTATAAATGCACACGGCAAGAAAAACAAATCTTCTGAGTTTACCAGAGAGATGGCATAGGGAACAAAGGTGTTACAGAATCGGATAGTCCTGCTAGAAATACTTCGAAACCTCCTCCCAGAGGGAAGCAACAGAAAAAGGTTGTAAAATGGGTGTGTGAGGTCTCTAACAATGCTTTGACTCTTAAGCACATAGCTCTTATAAGCAGTATCCTGAATAACAGGAAGCAAGCTTCCTATAATCTTCTCTGCTGTCCTTACCACTCTCTGTATGGACTTCGTATCTGAGGCACTGCTACCACCAAACCAAACAGTGATGCAGTTTGTTAAAATGCTCTCAATCGTGCCTCTGTAAAAAGTGGCCAGGATAGAAAGAGAAAGATGTGCTCTCCTCAACCGATGTAGGAAATGCCGGTTTGCATGCTTCACTAAGGATGACGTGTGGAGAGACCAGTTCAGATTGTTAATTATCTGCACCCCCAGATACTTAATACTGTTGACCACTTCTACAGCTGCATCCTTGATACTGAGTCGAACATGACTATGCTGGCTCTTTCTAAAATCTACAATGATCCCCTTTGTTTTATTAACATTTAGAACCAGGTTACTTGTATTGCACCTGTCCACCAGAGCCTTCACCTCTTCCCTATAAGTATCTTCATTATCGTTCTGGATAAAACCCACGACTGCTGTGTCATCTGCATACTTCACAATATTATTCGTAGCAGATTTGGCACAACAGTTGTGGATCATCAAGGTGAACAGTAGCGGATTCAAGACACAGCCCTATGGGGAACCTGTACACAAGGAGATAGAGTTGGAAATTTTTATTCCAATTCGCACAAACTGGGGCCTATCAATAAGGAAATCAAATACATAGAGGAGTATTAAAACCTAATAGGCCTAGTTTGTTCACCAAATGCTGAGGATGATTGTATTGAACACTGAACTAAAATCAACAAACAGCATTCGCACATGAGTATTCTCCTCCTCCAGGTGCACCAAGCTAAGATGAAACACACAGGAAAGTGCATTATCTATAGAGCGGTTCTTCCGATAGGTAAACTGTAATGAGTCAAATGTAGGAGGAAGGCATGAAACCATATAGAGAGGTGTCCTTTTCCATGTCATTTTTATAATGGTCATTTGTAGATCCATTTCTATCCATATCTGTCTGGTCAAGTAAAACTTGTTCTTCACTTGAAATTTCTTCCATAATATTTTTGGACACAAACTATTGATAGAAACAAACATTGCTATTGACATTGTTGATATTAATTTCTGATTCTGTGTTTTCAAAAGTGCCCTTCGGTATCTATCCCAGTTAATTAACTGTTAATTAGGCTTGTGTAATTTTCTCCTTTAACTAATATATTTACTTCCATTTAGTGTCAAATTGATTTTTTAAAAATTCTTAAACTTTGATTAAAATTTTATTTCATTAAGGATTGAAGGGAAAGTCCTGCATGGACCTAAAAAGCCTGCAGGTACCAAAGTGACGAGAAATGGATCACAGGGTGTTTTGGGGGTGTGGGGGAGGCCTTGAGAGGCTCAGGGCAGATGGGCCTGCGCCTGCGCTAGGAGGCCTGAGGCACCCTATGCTCTGCTTAAAGACAATTCATTTAATGAATTGGGGGAGCAGGGAGTTGGGTCATTAAGTGAGGCCATCTTGCTTAAGAGTCATCATGTCTGTACTCCTTTCTACTCCTATTTTCCCCACAACAAGCCTGTGAGGTAGATTGAGCTGAAAGAGAATGACTGAATTAAAGTCACCCAGTCAACTTTATTTATTTTTCTTTCCTTTTTTATTTTCTTTTCTGTAATAATTTCAGGTTTAGTCTTGGCAAACACTTTTCATGTCATCAAGTTTTCAGAAATTTTGAGGGCATTGAGGCCAAACAGAGCATGCAAAAAATATTTTAATTAGAAATATTGCCACTGAATGTTTTTAGGAAGTTGCATTTCTTTTGTAAAATTTAAAAGTTTAAAGCTGTAATTACTTTGTAGTTCTTTGAGGATAATAATCTCATTGACAGCCTATATATTACCCCACTATTTTATAGCTGTTTCAAAGTAAGAATTATTCACAGTATTAATTTTTTCTTGAATTTTCTGTCCAATAAAACTCGTATGTCTGATCCTCTTCAGTGTTTGTATTGTAATTGGAACCAAGAGCTTGCCAGGATTACAAGGGTACTGAATACATAATGGTGAGACAGTATCATTCGCATTCCAGACAAATAGTGTTAACAAATATCACAAAAGTATTGTTTAAAATAGGAAAATTAAAACCACTGTTTTAAAGGAATATTATCTGCCTATCTGCTGACTCAGTAATCTAGGTAACTTGAATTTGGCTCCATCCAGGGGTGAAATCCAATTTTTTTTCCCTACCGATTCTGTGAGCGTGGCTTGGTGGGCTGGCAGAAGAAGGATATTGCAAAATCTCCATTCCTACCCCACTCCAGGGAAGGATACTGCAAAGTCTTCATTCCCTCCCCTCCTGGGGGAAGGATATTGCAAAATCTCCATTCCCATCCCATTCTGGGGCCAGCCAGAGGTGGTATTTGCCAGTTCTCCAAACTACTCAAAATTTCCGCTACCAGTTCTCCAGAACCTGTTACCTGCTGGATTTCACCCCTGGCTCCTTCCATTAAAAAAATAATTCATTTATGAAACAGTTTAAAATGTTTAAATGCAAGCAGCGTGGGCCTTGCTTTCAAAATATAGATAATCAGTCTTAATACAGATTCCATTTTTTCATAACATTAATTCTTCCCTGCAAACTATTTTCTTATTTCCCATTCAATATACAGGTAATGAGCATGGTATCAGGATTTGCCCCACTGATAACAGCTGGTATATTTTCTGCAACTCTTTCTTCAGCATTAGCCTCTCTTGTCAGTGCACCTAAAATCTTTCAGGTAAGAAGGATTGTTTTCATTGTTTTCTTCAAACATGCTTCATATTAAAAAAATACTTTTCTCAACTTGTACAAGCTTATAATTTATGTAGTAAGTCTTCATTTTTTTAAAAAAACTACAATATATCTAATAATGCTGCCTGCTTTCAACTATATTGTCTTGTGGCTAGATTGTTGATGATCTGTACAGTTTTAATGTTATTGAATTTTTTATTACAGTCTATATATGCTTGGCCCTTGTCTTTTAAGACTTAATGCCTTGAGTGTTTTTTTATATGTTCATACTTTAATTGGTCATCTCTTTTGATCCTAGGCATTGTGCAAAGACAATATCTATCCGGGTTTTCTGATATTTGCTAAAGGTTATGGGAAAAATAATGAACCTTTACGAGGGTATCTTCTCACTTTTGTGATTGCTCTTGGATTCATATTAATTGGTTAGTTTAAATCATATTTGTATACAAAACTTTTTTAAAAATCTGAATTACGTGGCATGATCTGTGGAAATAAAATATGACAATACAATACCTGAACTGAGCCTTACAAGTTTTATATAGACTATTTTCATCAGTCACATTAACTAGTTAGACTTCAAGGGCTTGTCACTAGAATTTCTCATTTTCTAAATATTTGAAGAATCTTTTTGTTAATCCAGTGCTCAACATTAACAAATGCCAAGAAATATTTCTACCTTGCAATTACACTATGAAAAAGATTCCTGTGTAAATTAATGTGCTTAACTCTCATGGTATGCAAAATATTGCATTATTAAAAATAAGTTATTAAATGACAGGTCTAAGGTCAAATACCTTAGACCTGTATCAAAAACATCCCATTTTTAATTCAGAACAGCTGTTCAAACCCTTACCAGAAGTATACCAATACTATTCCATCCATTAGAAGAGAATTTTAGATCCATAAATACAGTTTTGGAATGCTTCTAGAAAGCTCAAAATATTTCAGATTTAAAATATTTCTAGTGCTGAACGTTTTGCATACTCTTAAAATTTGGAAGGCGGTTTTGTGGAACCTGTGCTGAGGAGAGAGAGAGAGAGATTCTGTGTATTTATACATTTCTCTATATTCTTAGTAAGAGATATTTCAGCTTGATTTCAGTTCCAGAGTTGTCTCATCCTGCTATCCCAATTAAGTGCAAAAAGCTTTAGCAGAAAAGCCACTTTTGCCACCCTAATCCAGATTGCACATGTCTGCATATATGAAGAAGACAGTCCTTTTAATTTGTAGCACCACTCTTGGAAGTTCTGTCTGTCGTTCATGTAAATGCCTCACTATAAAAGACTACAAAGAATACAAAATCAAAAGAGCCACCAATTCAATATGTTTTTCCATAGCAGTCTGCTCCAAAAATCAATATGATTATGTGTTTCTGTCTTTGCAGCTGAATTGAATTTAATTGCTCCAATTATTTCCAATTTCTTCTTGGCTTCCTATGCTTTAATTAATTTTTCCGTGTTCCATGCTTCACTGGCAAAATCACCAGGTATGAATTTTATATTGACCCTAGTGAGAGCATGGGGTCTTTTTAAAAATATTTTTCAACAGCGCTAATTGTACACTCATTTTTAAAATAACACCAACAGCAATAAAAAATAATTTTCAGCTTAATCAGATTGCAATCACTTTTGCATCGCAAAAGTTTGGAGGGTGGGGAGAAGGCATAGTATTACTATATTATTTTCTTTCATTTTTAATATATTTAAGTACATAGTATATAGCAACTGCATATATGAATGCTGGAAAATTTATGTAACAAGCTTTTGTTTATACAACATATTAACGTGGCAATTAAAAGATAGGTTTTATATATGTCGTATAACATATATGATACAGATATATAGACATATGTATATATGTTTATTTAATTTTTATTTGCTTTTGAATAGGCTGGCGTCCTGCTTTTAAATACTACAACATGTGGATATCTCTAATTGGAGCAATTCTCTGCTGCATAGTTATGTTTGTTATTAACTGGCGGGCAGCACTCCTCACATATGTTATTGTTCTAGGACTCTACATTTATGTAACTTACAAGAAGCCAGGTGGGTACATATTTTTTAGCTAGTTGGATATGCATGGTTTTCCCCTTTACTGCTACTTCACTCCAAGCCTAATGTTAAGTTTAGGTGAAGTAAATTAAAATCAGGATTTGTCTATATCTGTGATGGCGAACCTATGGCACACATGCCAGAGCCCTCTCTGTGGGCATGTGCGCCGTTGCCAACTGTACTTCTGGTTTCTGGTGCGCATATGAATGCCGGCCAGCTGGTCTTCATTTGTGCCGGAAACCCAAAGACCAGCTGGCTGGCAAGTGCATATGTACCGGCCAGCTGGTCTTTGGGTTTCCGGTGCTCCGGTGTCCATGTGTGCATGTGTTCCAGTTTGGGCACTCAGTGCCAAAAAGGTTCACCCTCACTGGTCTATATGGTAACATTGAAACCTTCATTTTTTCAGAGTAACACTTTGTCGAGGGAATTAGTAATAAAGGGAAATAAAGCATTATTTTTCAAATGTTTGAATAGTTCAATCATTTTATTATATGTTTACACAGCAGTCCTATTTTGCAAGACGTTCTTAGCTAATATGCCTTCAATAGTTTTTCTTTCAGACCAGACTCTCTTAAGATCCATCTCAGCAAAATTCACACAGCTTTGAAGAAAGGCAGTAAAGGTTTCCTTGGTTACATTTGGGTTTTAGAATCAATTCATTTTCCATATCTTTTTCCTTAGATTCCTTAGGTTTCTTCTTTCTTAAGTTTCTTTAGTCATAAATCTGAAATCTGATGCTCTGCTTTGTGCCTTGAAAGTTCACTATTACCTCATAGTATAGCTTCTTGACTTCTCATTCATTACTTCTGTCCTCTGGGACTTTTTCAAATAGGATTCTTATATCTTTTTCTTGAGCCCAGATTACCTCATCACTTTCTGAAACTGTTTATCCAGAATGCCATTCTAATTCTTTTTACCAATTAATATTCGACTAATTTCTTATAGTCATGTCATATTAATCTATAGTCAAGATTCTAAGACTCTTAGAAACTTAGCTAGAGCTTTTTTCTAATAAATGTACCCATGGTAACTATTAATTATCCTTTATATTAAAATTTGAAGAATCCCTATTCCCTCATTTATTTAGCTATAAAAATATAAAAAAATGCGTATCTGATTATTCTTGAAACTTGTCTGAAGAGAACATATTATGCCCCAATAAGATACTTTATTTGATTATAAAAAATACATTTTAGGGTCAAGTAAATTGCTAGTGGTGCTGCCTATGTAGTTTATTTATTTTTTCTTAATGAAATGCTAAGATAATTTATCTTAATATATAACTCTTGAGTCATGCTGGGATATAGCTTCCCTGATAAGTAGAAGCATGAATATAACATTCAGTTATGTTTCCTGGAAATTAAGATTGCTGTAGGGCATTTTCTGTTTCAACATTAAAGTTGTTTTTGCAGATGTGAACTGGGGTTCCTCAACTCAAGCTTTGACTTATCTGAATGCTTTGCAGCATGCTGTCCGCCTTACTGGTGTGGAAGACCATGTAAAAAACTTCAGGTAACTTGAAAAATAGTAATCGGTATATTGCTAGACTTGAAATATAAGAACAGCAGTCTGAGGAGAAAAAATTTGAAATCAAATGTTTGGAAAATTAGGATCAGTTGACTTACACTGAATTGGAATGTTCAAAATGTGTTGCTGTTGGTATTGGATGGTTATAGAATGATTATAGCCTTATTGATCCTGTTTACCGTTTTCCTTTAGATCTTTTAAAGTGACTTGATTGGTGATATGGTAAATATGGTTTGAAATATGCATAGATTAAGAATTCATTTAATGCACTTCCCTGTTGTTGATTTGGACTAAGCATTCCTCTGACAAAACATATAAGTGGCTAGTTTCTAGCTTCACTGTGTGATATTGTTATGGATCTCAGAAGAAGAATTTTGAAACTTACTCCGTGTCACCCCCTCCTTGCTATTCTACTTACCTTCCCAAGCCTCCTTTTGGCGCGTGCTGCGCATGCCTGAACTGGAGCAAAACGGTAGCATTTCACCCCTGGCCTAGTTCCTGACCAATAGATTAGGTCAGAATCCATGTCTTTATTTTAGTAAATATATATGTAGGCCATACTTTTCACTTGGACAACATTATTCAAGGCCGGTATAAGGGAGTCTTGATATTACAAACGAATAATAAATGGTGATTCCAGTCACATGAAAAACATGGTGCTAATTCTGGATTGTTTTCATGTGTAGATACTGCTTAATGGCAACATTAAAAATAGTTCAGATTGGATTGCAAAAATGTACATGTTAACTGTTGTTTGAATCTAAAATTAGGCCACAATGCCTTGTCATGAGTGGTGCTCCAAACTCACGTCCAGCTTTGCTTCATCTGGTCCATGCCTTCACCAAAAACGTAGGATTGATGATCTGTGGTCATGTACATAGGGTAAGTCTTTAAATAATTGGCTATACTTCTCAAAAAATTATCCATGTCCCATTGTAATTTTTCCCTTTCCCTTCATTTATCTAGAAGTCTAAGATAATGCAAATTGCATGAAATAGAAGAAATGAAATAAAAGGAAATAGTGATACTCTAGTTACGGCATCAAATAATTTTTTTGTTTAATAGTTTTATCTTTAAATCCGGTAGCACATCTTGATTCTTAATAATCATAAAGCAGGTAAAGGTAAAGATGAAGAAAAAGTCTTCCTTTCAGATAATTGCTTTTTTATGTAACGTAATTAACAGTGACCATTCAAAAATTACTATTGATAAAAAGATTTTATCAGTCAGTATTACAAATAACATCTGAAGCATGATACAAGTTTAAAATATTTTTATTAAGTTCCTTTGCTGCTGGAAGTTACAATTTAATATCACAAAACACTAAAATGTTATTAAAGTTTTGCATGTTGCCCATTATATTATTTTTGTAAAACCAGTTATTGCTTGTATAGAGAGTAATGTTTGTCTTATGTAAGTTTTATAATATTGTAATTGACTGAATAGAAGCATGCAGATAAGATGATGGAGAATGAGTTGTTTGCTAGCTACTAAGGAACATTTTGACAAGCCTAGTCTGTCTAATATTCAGATATCAGAGTACACGGAAATATTTGAGATGCAGAAGGTTTTAGGTATACAGTTTCTGCATTTTCTCATACTCTGTGAAATGGGTAACATATATATTGGTGATCTTTATATATATCTATATAAAAAATCACCATGTATGTTACCCATTCATATAGGGTATGTGAGATTTCTAAATTGAGAGTGGTTATCAGTAAAGGGTTTTTTTTTTTAAGTTTGGCTTTTGTGTTAAAAAAGGATACTAATTTATGGTTCATAGTTTATGATTTATGTTCTAAATAATTTATTTGTTCTAAATAATTTGTTTAGGATATTTTTTATCTAATCTAAGTGATATCGTATCTTTTGATAGGCAGTACATGGTCTTCAATGAGGAATGCACATTTAAATTTCTTCCAAAAATTTTGATGAGGGGTTATGTCTCTTTTAGGGTCCTCGCAGGCAAGCCATGAAGGAATTGTCAACTGACTTGGCCAGGTACCAACGGTGGCTTATTAAAAACAAGATGAAAGCATTTTATGCTCCAGTACATGCAGAAGACATGAGAGATGGTGCACAGTACTTAATGCAGGTAAGTGATCTTAATAAAAGGGAGTTTTCTCTTTTGTAATTATTTGTGTTTTTTATTATATTATTATACAAATTATTTTGTATAATTTGTGATATAATAACATACATCCTGAAAGATGGGAAGGTTTTACAAGATCGTTTATGTTTATAAATAGATGTTATCTATACATGTTTTAGAATTACATTATAGGAAAAGTAATATCCAGAAAATAAAAATGATCAGGAATAGATGAACACTGTTTCTCATATACCACAAATAGAAGCTTGATTGTTTTTCATGTATTAGAAATTGACATTCTTTTGGTTTTGAGTATCAAAAAGCAGAGGAAGGGAAACTAATTTTTCTGCATTGTGAAGGTGGATTGCAATTCACTCTCTCTCACTTGCTACAGACCATTCTAAAAATTGCTATAGCTTATATAGAGCTACTTATTCTACTCTGCCATATTATTGAAAGGTACAGGTATTCAAGAAATGTGTATTTGCATATTCTCTTCATTAGACAGCGACATGACAATAGATTTGAAATAAGTCTTAAAGCTATAAAATTCTGTATGGTCTCATGACAAAACCATTCTCTTGCTCCCTTTCAGAAATAATTTCATCCAGAATAGAATGAAAATGTTAGGTCTCTGTACAGAGATATTTCTGTTGGGCTTCTTTGCCTTTATAATTGTACCCTCCTTTCTGAGTTTCATTAGAAGAATCTAGAAAGTGGCTGAGAGGAATCAGGAAACAGCTGCAAACCCTGCCCCAATAGTACATTATTTCAGTAGGAAAATAGGTGCCATTCTCAGAAAATAGGTGCCATTCTCATCTCTGTATAGCCTATTCTGTTTGTGTTTACTGTAATTAGGTAGGTATGGGAGAAATGCTACTGTTCTGATCCTTCCTACAAGCCACTCTCATTGAGTACCTTTGAGTGGCATAGTAACTTCAAAAAGTATGAGAATGTGGATAAAAATATTGATTACTTATATATTAATAATTTTATGCTAATGTTCTATTAAAAAAGTAGGAAAGGTTTTGAGACATTAACCTAGATTTTGAGGAGATACATGCTATAGCCAGGACCACAGATAGTACATACCAACATTAATATCATGCTGTAGTGTAGATTGTCAGTAAAAAGCAACAAAAGGGCTCAAATCAATAGTTAGCAAGAAATTGCTCCAAAATGATACTGGTCCTTCGGTTCTAGCTGAGAATACGGTGACCCAGATGCTAACTTAAGTCAGTGCTATGAAATAGAAAGTCACATGTTTGGGCTTAAATTTGCTTACAAGATTAGTTTTTACTTCATTTCTCATCTTGAGGCATTTAGAGGGCTTGGAAATTTCAGCCAGTGTTGTCAAATTATTCCCAGTAAAACATAGGACTAGATATGGTAGAAAAATTCCAGTGTTTTTATCTAATCTGAATAAAGCAAAGTTTAAAGATAGGCATACCATTCCAAAATGTTGTATATACTTTTTTTCTAGGCTGCAGGTCTAGGAAGAATGAGGCCAAACATTCTTGTTCTTGGATTTAAGAAGGATTGGCAGTCAGCTGATATGAATGATGTTGACATCTACATCAACTTATTACAGTAAGTAGTAGTAATTATGATATTGTTGTAACTGAATATCTATACTTATCAATTTATCAAAGTTTTCAGAATAATTATAAACAGCCTTTTTCTGCTAGTATATTCTGATATTGTGGGCAGTAATTTAGTACAATACTGCCTTATAAACTGATCTTCTAGGCCAGGAGTGTCAAACTTAAGGCCCGCAGTCCAAATCCGGCCCACACAGTGCTTAGATCTGGCCCGTGGGGTCGCCCTGGAAACACCAAACGATCGGCCCATGATGCCTCTGTCAGCGAAAATGGAGCTCAGGAGGATCATGCACAGCCATCCCAGATGCTATTGCAGCCAAAAACAGGGCCCAGGAGCCCATTTTCACTGGCAGAGTGCTTTGGCCACCACAGGCACTCCCAACACAAGTGACTTCATGCTGGGCATGCCCACCGCAGCCATACCCACCCTGGCCCCCAGAGGTCAAACACAATCCTGATGCGTCCCTCAATGAAATTGAGTTTGACATCCCTACTCTAGGCATGTTGATAGTTCTGAAGTGGATATCATATTTTATTCAGAATCCTTTTGGCCATATGTGGGAAGAGTAGGAGCTTTTTTTCCATTCCTGTTGTGGATGTTCTGGGATTTCAATAAAAAAGGGTCCTGTATTGCACTGATAACTGACAACATAGCTTCAAATGAAAGAAAACACAGCTCTTGAATACCTACAGAGAGTTTTCAAGGGAAGTTATTGAGGTAAACACCCTGAATGAACTAGATTATCTGGTTCATTTCTCTTGGGTTTCAGGACAGGATATGGAACTAAATTTATCATTTTTATGGGTTATCTTAGTTAGAATTAGCATAGGAGAAAGGATATTCAGTTGCTTCCAGTATCATTTTTCTATCTGGCCTGTGAAGGTTGAGAGTGAGGGCATCGTATAAGTGATCCATCACTGGAAGGGATTTCAAGCTCTTAGGCAGTCTGTTGTAAGGGGCTGCAAGGCCCAACTATCCCACTTATATTTAGTATTTACATAAAGACATTGAGAACATTTATCCAATTGCACAAGATGAGATGTCATTATCTCATCTATCTACTGGGTCATACAGGAGATGTTAAAGTTCTTTTTCAATGTATGAATGAGAACAAACAGATTTAAACTGTTTAAATCTGGAGGCTGACCAGGGCTCTATTGGTCGCTTTGGGTGGCTTCTCCTCCCCCCACTTCTTCCCCCAGGTATGGGTGGGTGTTGGCCTTTGATGGCCACCCACCCTTGGACTTGGACTGGGTTCTTTGTCTGCTATCCCTACTTTCGCCCCAGGGAAGAGTTTGTGCCTGTGGAATTATCACCATTGTCTTTAATAACTTTACAAACTGCTGGCTTCTTGTACGACCCCAAACTGGAGGAGAACTGGGCAAAATGGTGTGCAAGTGCTGAGGGGGCTGTTTGTCATCCGCCAGATGAAAGGATGGAGTATTGTGACTTTATTGTCGGTGTCATCTGGCCCAGTCACTGTGAGAGGGTGACTGGGATAATTATCCTCCGGACGTGGGGGGATGCCACTGGCCCCTTTCACTGCCGTGAGAGGGCAGTGAACCAGCTCCTGATATGAAGATCTACTTTGACCCAGTATTATTGGACGATCTGGTGAAGCCCTGACCAGTTGACTCTCCACCTGTTTTGTGTGATGTTTATGGCTACTGACCTGCTTGCGCTGCGAGACTCCCCCCTCTCGCAGGTTTGGCCCTCCTCACTATCGAGGGCCTACCTTGATGACGGATTTTGGAATCCCGAGAGGTGGCATGCAGCGAGGAGGGGGTTATGGGGTTTTTTGGGGAAATTTTTAGATCAGGTTTTAAAGGTTTCTGGGAGGGGGGTGGGCTCGGTGGGTTTGGGGGAGAACATGTCGGGGAGGAGGCCAGAGCTGGCTGAAGAGCACGGCACAAGAGGTGTGGGAACCGGGGTCAAGGACGAGGTTAGAGCTTGTGTTGTGGATGGACATCAGTACTGTGGGTGGGAGGGGCAGATATGGCGGGAGCAGGGGGCCACATCAGGTTGTGGGAGTGCGTGCCCGCTGGCTCCAAGCGGTGGCGCACTCCGGCCTCCAATGCTTCTCTCGTTCCCCAGGTTGCACAGACCTTCAGGCCCTGGGCCTTCGGCTGATGCTGCACAACGCCCAGTCCGTGGTAAATAAAGCCCCCCTCATTTGTGATCTTGTTCAGGAGGGGGGAGCGGACCTGGCAGGTATTACGGAGACCTGGTTGGGCCAGGAGGGGGGGTCCCCCTTGTTGAGATGTGCCCACCCGGTTTCCGCGCATTCCATCAGCCGAGGACACAGGGGAGGGGCGGGGGGGGTGGCGGTTGTCATTAGAGAAGGTCTTGGTCCACTGTTCCTCAGACGGCTGGATGTGAGTCCCTCCTTGTGAAGTGGGGTCATGGGGTGCAGATGGGTCTGCTGGTTACGTACCTGGCTCCCTGCCACGTGACGGCAGCCCTGCCCGAGCTGCTCAACGTTATAGCCGCGGTGGCAATTGACACCCCCAGGCTTATGGTCATGGGGGATTTTAACCTGCCATCCATCGGTGAGGCGTTTGAGGTGGCTCGGGAGTTCATGGCTTCCATGATGGCCATGGACCTGACCCAATTAGTTCATGGCCCTACTCACAAGGGGGGAAACACGCTAGACCTGGTTTTTGTCTCTGGTCAGTGGTTGAGTGATCTTGAGATAGGGGATATAGTGATCGAGCCCTTGTCATGGTCAGATCACTCCCTCCTTTGCTTTGACCTTCGAACTGCCGCACCCCGCCGCAGGGAGGCGGAACCATTCAGGTGGTACCGCCCCAGGCTCCTGATGGATCCTGATAGGGCCATTTCCTGAGGCTCTGGCACACGGCTCGACTGAGGAGCTGGTGGCAGCCTGGGATAGGGCAGCCGCTGGAGTTTTGGATCGGGTCATGCCTTTGCGGCCTCTGACCCGGCGTCGATCTCGCCTGGCTCCTTGGTTCACTGAGGAGCTGAGGGAGACGAAGTGCCGGAAAAGACGCCTGGAGAGTGGTTGGGGGGCCAGCCATTCTGAATCTGACCGAACACTGGTAAGGTCTCATATTAAGACCTACTTGGTGGCGATAAAAGCGGCAAAGTATAACTATTTTGCCACTCTTATTGCGTCATCAGATAATCGCCCGGCCGCCCTGTTTAGGGTGACCCGCTCCCTGCTCCACCAGGAAGCGCGGGAGGACCCCTTGGAGGGTAGAGCTGAGGATTTTGTACAGTATCTGTATGACAAAATCGCTCAGATTCGGGAACACCTGGACTCTGACTGGGTAGATTCAGGGGGGAGGACAGAGGCAGGTCTTGTGAGTATTATCTGGGAAGAGTTTGATTCTGTGACGCCTGAAGACGTGGACAGGATACTGGGCAGACTGAGCGCAGCCATATGTTTACTGTACCCGTGTCCCTCCTGGTTGGTGCTGGCCTCTTGGGAGGTTACACGAGGCTGGCTCCAGGGGATTATAAATGCTTCTTTGAGTGAGGGTGTTTTCCCTGCTGCCTTGAAAGAGGCGGTGGTGAGGCCTCTCCTCAAGAAGCCTTCCCTGGACCCGGCAGTGTTGGCAAATTATCGTCCAGTCTCCAACCTTCGCTTCATTGCGAAGGTTGTTGAGAGTGTGGTAACGCGACAGCTCCCCCAGTACCTGGATGAATCGTCGTATCTGGATCCGTTCCAGTCGGGCTTCAGGCCTGGGTACAGCACAGAAACGGCATTGGTCGCGTTGGTTGATGATCTCTGGAGGGCTCGGGACAGGGGTTGTTTCTCTGTCCTGGTCCTATTAGACCTCTCAGCGGCTTTTGATACCATTGACCATGGTATCATGCTGCACCGGCTAGAGGAGTTAGTGGTGGGGGACACCGTCCTACGGTGGTTCTGCTCCTTTCTCTCTGACCAGTCGCAGTCTGTGTTGACAGGGGCAGAGGTCGACCCCGAGGCCCCTTGTATGTGGGGTGTCACAAGGGTCGGTCCTCTCGCCCCTTCTGTTCAACATTTATGTGAAGCCGCTGGGTGAGATCATCCATGGTTTCGGGGTGAAGTACCATCAGTACGCTGACGACACTCAGCTGTACATCTCCACCCCGGACCACCCCAATGATGCCCTTGAAGTGATGTTCCGGTGCCTGGAGGCTGTGCAAATCTGGATGGGGAGAAACAGACTCAGGCTCAACCCATGCAAGACCGAGTGGCTGTGGTTTCCGACATCCCGATATAGTCAGTTTGTGCCATCACTGACTATTGGGGGCGAGTCATTGGCCCCCACGGAGAGGGTTCACAACTTGGGTGTCCTCCTTGACTCACGGCTGTCTTTAGAAGAGCTCATGACGGCCGTGGCCAGGGGGACTTTTTATCAGGTCCGCCTGATTCGCCAGTTGCGTCCCTTTCTGGATCGGGACTCGTTAAATACGGTCACTCATGCTCTCGTTACTTCCCGCCTGGACTACTGCAATGCTCTCTACATGGGGCTCCCCTTGAGGAGCACCCGGAGGCTCCAGCTGGTCCAGAATGCGGCTGCGCAGGTGGTTATGGGAGCGATGTGGCGCTCCCATGTGACCCCCCTCCTGTGCGAGCTGCACTGGCTCCCGGTGGTCTTCCGGGTGCACTTCAAGGTTTTGGTTACCACCTTTAGAGTGCTCCATGGCATCCGACCGGGGTATTTACAAGACCGCCTTCTGCTACCAATAGCCTCTCACCGACCAGTACTTTCCCATAGAGAGGGGCTCCTCAGGGTGCC
This sequence comes from Arizona elegans, assembly GCA_022577455.1. Lineage (NCBI taxonomy): Eukaryota > Metazoa > Chordata > Lepidosauria > Squamata > Colubridae > Arizona > Arizona elegans. The sequence continues at coordinate 40,803,284 of JAKOOJ010000008.1, read as the reverse complement.
GTCGGCCAAACAGTGTCGACTGGCGGCCCCCAGGGGGAGAGCCTTCTCTGTGGGGGCACCTACCATCTGGAACGAGCTCCCCCCAGAGATACGGAGGATCCCGGACCTGCGCATGTTTCGTCGTGCTCTCAAAACTTTTTTATTTCAGCAGGCTGGCCTGGCCTAACTCTCCTCTTTTAAATTTTTAATTCGTGATTTTAATCTGTGTTTTTGGCCAAAATATTTAATAATTTTAAGGGATTTTTAATATTTGTATTTGTATTATCTGTATCTGTATTTTATCTTGGCTGTTCACCGCCCTGATTCCTTCGGGAGTAGGGCGGTATAGAAATTTGATTATTAATAATAATAATAATAATAATAATAATAATAATAATAATAATAAACTGAATCTCGCATGGCAAGTGTGTCTGTGGGTTGAGAAATTAGCTAATTTCAATAGAATTCTGCCTTTAATCCTAGATTGCTCACTCTGCGAAGCAAGTGTACAATCTGAGGTCCTATCGTTATTACAGCTCCTGCTGCTGGAAAAGCAGAGTAAAGGCCATAGTCAGGAGGACCGTTAGCACAGTTCAGCCTTATGTAGGCTAGTCCTTTACCAACAGGTTTTGTTAACTATTAGTCATGTTTTTGTTACTTTATACTTGGATTTTTTAATTAATTGTACATTGGCTTACCTTTGAAGACTATTTGAAAGCTATAGATGCTCCAGAATGCAGTAGATCAGATCAGTTTATTCAGTTATCTACTACAAAAGCTGCATTGGTTGTCAGCATATTGGTATAATTCAAGTTAATTGTCATTATTTTTAAAGTATTTATGGCTCAGGCCCCTTCAATGAATTTGAAAGAAGACATTTGCTGCAGGTCCCAATCCCTAGGCAGTATCTGTAGTAGGATTTCTGAAGGCAAGCCTTCTCTGTGGCAGTTCCTTCCCTTTGGAATAATGTGCCCAGGGAGGGTGTGAGTAGTGATATCCCTGATACTGTTTTGGGATATGAAAAGACATTGGATTGTGTGGAAGGATAAATTGTTCCTGGAGAAATGGTGTTGTGTGTATGATTATAAAACTGTGATTATGTACTGTGGTTTATGCTTTTTTGTGTGATATTGACATTTCTCAATTGTTCTAAGTCAAAGACTACCTATAATGATTTTGCCAGTGGATAGTATTTGAACAAAAAGCTGAAGCTAGAAAGATCAGTATTTTAAGTATTTTTTTTGTTTTATAGGATCACCAATGGAGACATTTCCTATATGGTTTGATTGATCAAACTTGCTTGTCCTTTCAGATTAATTGTACTAATTAGCCAATTCTGACTGCTCACTGGTTTTCCTACTTCATTTTATTTCAGTGATGCTTTCGACTATCAGTATGGAGTGGTTGTCATCCGTCTGAGGGAAGGTTTGGACATATCTCATCTTCAGGGACAAGGTAATCCTTAATATGACTTGGGATTTTCATAGTATTAGAATTATATCCTTCCTTTACAACAGCAGCAACCACTCTTCTGATGTTCTCTGTATTGTAATAGGCTTCCTAGATATTATTGTAATGTCTGCATCAGACACTTGAAAACCTGAGGGGAAAAACAAACCCAGCTCCTTAGAACATTCTGTTAGTAGCACTCTACTTAAACTTGTTCTCTGCCCTCTATGGGCAGTTGAATTGACTTCAATTCTATTTCATTCTCAAACGTTGTATCACAATCTCTGATGGTGGCTTCTTGGGAGTTTTGCCTTTTCTTTTAGCTAAAAATGATAAGGATAAGAAACATTTTTAAAAAGATCTTTCTTTCCATAATCACACAATTTTGGCACTAGTGAGTTCATTACTTAATAGCCTGGAGCTACTATTTCTTGCGCTGCATCTTCTTCAACTATTTATTTCTATTGATTTCATTTCTGCCATCCATCATTGCTAGTGGCTCCAAGTGAAAATTTGGCTCCAATAATTAAGATCATTAAATTACTGCTAAACACTTTCTGCCCAATTATCTCTCAGGTTGAAAATAAAATGCCTCTGTCACAGTAGCCCCAGGTCTAAGCATGGAGATTATTGCATCTCCAGTGATCAAATATTTCATCAGACTTTACACAATATTATGAAATGATTTGCATCAAGATATGCATCACTTTTTCTGTTTTAGAATTGGGAGCAATAGCAGCTGGAACATAACAATGTACGTGTTGTGGCCTCAAAATATGCACCACTCCTGCTTCTAGGAATATGTTGTTTCCCCTATGCAGTTTTTCATCTTTCCTTCACTAGACTTCCTAAAGTACAAGTTTGTTTGTTTGCTTGCTCGTTAAATTTATTTGCTGCCTAGTGGGGCTTGCTATAGGTAGCTTACAACAATAAAAACAAACAAATGAAAAAAGTACTATTATTTTGGTACATAATAGTACCAAAATAATGAAATAATAGAACAATGAAAAAAAACAATGAGATTATAGCAATATGAGAATAAAGGATGAGTTGTAGTAAAGCAGGGAGTGAGGGTGGAAATGGGGTTTGCTATCAATCTAGTAGCCACCTCCAGTGTGGATATAAAATACTGTATATAATATTATTGATTACATGATCAGTCAGCTTAATCTAGTCAGAATTACTGGTAGCAGTTATTTCAATCTTTGGTTCAGAGCCAGTGGACTATGTCATGTAATGCTTTCCATCATTAAAACCTTACTTGCCCCAGATTACTAGTTGGATTCTGCTAATAAGCACACATCTGGGATATTCAGAAGCATAGACACCTATGGCCATTTTGATCTTAGCAATGTTTCTAAAAGAAGTTAGAGATCCTTGACAAAAGCCTTCACCAGTTTCACTACTATAAACCAATATAGTATTTAAGGAAATGTGATTGCCAGTTAATAAGAACTGCTCAGTTTGGGGTGCCTCTTAGTTTGTCCATATTACATTGCACTAGCTCCCAGTCCTTTTCCATGTGTAACTCAAAGTCCTGGTTATCACCTTTAAAGCACTACAGTCAGGTCAGAAATATTGGGACATTGACACAATTCTAACATCTTTGGCTCTATACACAACCACAATGGAGTTGGAATGAAACAAACACAATGTGCGTTAACTGCAGACTGTCAGCTTTAATTTGAGGGTATGTACATCCAACTGAGGTGAACGGTGTAGGACTTACAGCAGTTTGTATATGTGCCTCCCACTTGTTAAGGGACCAAAAGTAATGGGACAATTGGCTTCTCAGCTGTTCCATGGCCAGGTGTGTGATATTCCCTCATTACCCCAATTACAATGTGCAGATAAAAGGCCCAGAGTTCATTTCAAGTGTGCTATTTGCATTTGGAATCTGTTGCTGTCAGCTCTCAAGATGAGATCCAAAGAGCTGCCACAATCAGTGAAGCAAGTCATCATTAGGCTGAAGAAACAAAACAAACCCATCAGAGAGATAGAAAGAACATTAGGCATGGCCAAAACAACTGTTTGAAACATTCTCAAAAAGAAGGAATGCACCGGTGAGTTCAGCAACACCAAAAGACCTGGGAGACCACGGAAAACAAGTGTGGTGGATGACCGAAGAATTCTTTCCCTGGTGAAGAAAACACCCTTCACAACAGTTGGCCAGATCAAGAACACTCTCCAGGAGGTAGGTGTATGTGTGTCAAAGTCAACTATCAAGAGAAGACTTTCACCAGAGTGAATACAGAGGGTTCACCACAAGATGTAAACCATTGGTGAGCCTCAAAAACAGGAAGGCCAGATTAGAGTGTGCCAAACAACATCTAACAAAGCCTTCACAGTTCTGGAACAAGATCCTATGGACAGATGAGACCAAGATCAACTTGTACCAGAGTGATGGGAAGAGAAGAGTATGGAGAAGGAAAGGAACTGCTCATGATCCTAAGCATACCACTTCATCAGTGAAGCATGGTAGTGTCATGGTGTGGGCATGTATGGCTGCCAATGGAACTGGTTCTCTTGTATTTATTGATGATGTGACTGCTGACAAAAGCATCAGGATGAATTCTAAAGTGTTTTGGGCAATATTATCTGCTCACATTCAGCCAAATGCTGCAGAACTCATTGGACAGCACTTCACAGTGCAGATGGACAATGACCCAAAGCATACTGCAAAAGCAACCAAAGAGTTTTTGAAGGGACAGAAGTGGAATGTTATGCAATGGCCAAGTCAATCACCTGACCGGAATCCCATTGAGCATGCATTTCACTTGCTGAAGACAAAACTGAAGGGAAAATGCCCCAAGAACAAGCAGGAACTGAAGACAGTTGCAGTAGAGGCCTGGCAGAGCATCACCATGGATGAAACCCAGCGTCTGGTGATGTCTATGCATTCCAGATTTCAGGCTGTGATTGACTGCAAAGGATTTGCAACCAAGTATTAAGAATGGAAAGTTTGATTTATGATTATTATTCTGTCCCATTACTTTTGGTCCCTTAACAAGTGGGAGGCACATATGCAAACTGCTGTAAGTCCTACACCGTTCACCTGAGTTGGATGTACATACCCTTAAATTAAAGCTGACAGCCTGCAGTTAAAGCACATTGTGTTTGTTTCATTCCAACTCCATTGTGGTGGTGTATAGAGCCAAAGATGTTAGAATTGTGTCGATGTCCCAATATTTCTGGACCTGACTGTACATGGCACAGGACCAAGTTATTTCCAAAACTGAATCTCCCCAGTGGTATCTGCCTATTTCACCAGATGCAGATCCCTCCTCTTAAACATGGTCTCCCAGCGAATCCTAGAAACTGTGCCTTTTCTACTGTGGCACCACCTTTCTCCCAATGATCCAGCATGCCCCAATTCTCTTATCAGAAGCCCTTAAAAAACTGATTGTTCCCTCAAGCGTTGGATAAGGTAAGGCTGGAACACATGTTAATGGGTTGAAGAGCACTGTTTATAGTGCTCAAAGTTATTTTTTTGGAACAGTAGCTTTATTGCTTTTGGTTTTTATTGTTTTGTGAGCCACCCAGGGCTGTAACACATAAGATGGGCAGCCATGCCAGTCCTTTGAATTATATAAATAAAATAAAAGACATAAACAAGTTATAAAGTCAGCAAACCATACCAAACTTTGTCCACTGCATGTAAAATCGCCTGAATGGCTATCCATAAAATTTAGATTTTATTCTGCAGTAACAGCACTACACTATTATAATAGGCATCTGAATAAGCAGTAAGGTGGACCCGATTTTCAATACTTCAGAATACATTTCTAATAATAGTGCACCTCTCTAGTTTTGATAAGAAATTCCATCAACTGAACCCAAGCTCCTTCATATGAATTGATGTTTCACTTAACTATACTTTGGATATTTTCTGTTTTTTGAGAATCCCAGCCATCAACTTACCGTATTTTTCAGACTATAAGACGCTCTGAACTATAAAATGCAACTAGCTTTTGGGAAGGAAAACAACAAAAAAGAAATCTGCCTCTGTCTCCCAGCAATTTGCCTCCTTGCAGCAAACAGCCTGGTCGGCTTCAGCACAGCTGATTTAGCACGAGCAGCTGATTGGCAATTGGATCTGCCTCCCGGAATTCCGCTTTTCAGCTGTTCCAGGCTGCAGGGATTCCCACTGCCCATCACCACTGCCACCTATCGCCACCTCCACGCGTCTCATTTTTGGCCCGTTCCAGGTGGCAGGGATAGGCGATCCCCGCTGCCTGGAACAGGCCGGAAATGGGACATGCAGAGGCCAAAAATGGGTGTGCGGATGCGGAAGCGATGGCGATCCCCACAGCCTGGAACAGCTGCTAGGAGGTATTTTGGGAGGCAGATCCAACTGCCAATCAGCTGCTCGTGCTAAATCAGGCTGTGCTGAAGCTGACCAGGCTGTTTGCTTTTTGCTGCAAGGAGGCAAATTGCTGGGAGGCAGAGGCCTGACGGGTGGTCGGGGCTTTAACGTTCGCTCTATAAGAAGCACAGACATTTCCACCCACTTTTTTGGGGGGGGAAGTACATCTTATACACAGAAAAATACGGCAATTGTCTCAGCTGTAAAAACGTAAAGGCCAACTTTTTCCGCAAAGTAGGCCATAATAGATCATTCAGGGATGTGGATCTGCACAACTGCAATGGGCCATACTTTGAATATGCTTTTCCTTCTGTGTTGTTACAAACATCTTCAATATGTTCTTAGATCCCTTGGCCCTTTGTATCCTGGTCACTCTGTCACAGATGAGGCAGCTGTGATTCTCAATCCTTTTGTTATTTCTAAAGTACTCATTGTGCTTTCCAGCTAGAGATAGTCTTCTGATACAGAGTAAGGCTAATTGCATCATTTGGATCAGCATTTTCTTTGTCTGATAACCTGGTTCTTTTCCAGCAAATGTTTTTAGTAGATTGAGGAAATTTCCTAGAAACCATATATAAACCTTCACTTGAAAAACCTATGGTTATTAATTGAATTCCTTGATTAAGTGGAATTATATACATGCTTGATAACTATTACTGAGAAGTTTTTCAGTTTTTAATTTAAAATTCTATACTTTCTTTCATTACAGTATATTTACTGCTCTTTCTAGTGTACCAGTCTCGGATAGCAATTAAGTCTCTTTCTCCTCAGATTTTTTTTTTTTATTTGAATTATATGCTGCCCTTCTCCGGAGACTCAGGGTGGCTTACAGTGTGTTAAGCAATAGCCTTCATACTTTTGTATATTTTATACAAAGTTAGCTTATTGCCCCCACAAACTGGGTCCTCAGTTTACCTACTTTAGAAAGGATGGAAGGCTGAGTCAACCTTGAGCCTGGCAAGATTCGAACTTACTTTAATTGCAGACATCTGGTGTTAAATTACAGTGCCTTGTCCGCAGAGCTATCCAGCCTCCTAATCTGAAATTAGATTAGGAGCCTGGATAGCTCCTAATCTTAGAAGATCTGAAGTCTTTAAGGATTTTTTAAAATTGTACTTCATTTTTACATTTCTTATAGGTAGTCCTTGTTTAGCCACTACAGTTGAGACCAGCAACTTGATTGTTATGTGAAGTGGTCATTAAATGAAACACAACTGTGCTTAAGATCTTATTTTCACTTTTCTTTGCTTTATAAACCTATAAAGGTTGTAAGCACAAGGATTGGTTGCATATTTTATTTTCATCACCCTCATAATTCTGGTTGCTAAATGAGGCAGTTGCTAAATGAGAACTACCTTATATTTCAGATTGATTACTATGATGCACTTGTGGCAAACACCAGAAGCACGGATAGTTGTCCCAGAGTTATAAGCAGAGCTTTAGTGCTGACTATCCTTCCTTTATCTGTTCAGAAGACTCACATTCCATTTTATCTAAGGTAGTTTACAACTTCTAGTTACTAGATACTAGTTAATTGTCTTATCCAGGGGTGAAATGTAAAATTTGTTACTACCGGTTCTGTGGGCATGGCTTGGTGAGGGGGGGGGGGTAATGTGACTGGGTGGGCGTGGCCAATTTTTTTTAAAAAAAAACTTTTCAAAACATTTTTTCTGCAACCTCTTTGGCCGAAGAGGCTGCAGAAAAGAAATGCTTTGAAAAGCTTCTGACGATCCCAGCTGAGCTGCGCGATCATCAGAGGCTTTTTTTTTCTTTTAAAAGCATTTGTTTGTCAGAAGAGGTGTAGAAAAAATGCTTTTAGAAGTAAAAAAAAAAAAGCCTCTGATGATCGTGCAGCTCAGCTGGGCATGGTGGGGGGGTGCAGGGATTTTTGCTACTGGTTCTCTGAACCACCCACTGCCATCGCTACCAGATCGGGCCATCCGGTCCAAACCGGGAGCATTTCACCCCTGTCTTATCCGCACTGGACTTCTGTAGGCCAGGGGTCTCCAATCCGTGGTCTGGGGACTACAGCCTGTTAGGAATGGCCGTGCAAGTGAGCGAAGCTTCATCTGCACATGTGCAGGATCAAGGTAGCGTACAAAATCACGCCCAAACCACAGTCCCTGGTGCCCAAAAGGTTAGGCCACCATTTTTTGGTAGGTCCCAAATCTTCTCTTTATTACACAGATTCTGGCCCATAGATTAGCCAGTCTAACACTTTGCCAGAGGACTCATAGGCTAAGTAGAACTGTTTTACCAGCTGGTAGCTAGGCGCTAAATAATATCTCTATAACTGCTAATACAATATAGATTGTCTTTGATCATGGGAAACCATTATTGAAACCCTAAACAGTTATCTACAAAGTGATCAGTATTGACCTCCAAGGGTCAATGAGATTATCCAATATTTAAAGTACTATTATTCAAAGTAGTGTTTATTATATTATTTTCATATAATAAAAGTTTTGGGATCAATGAACAACCTGAACCTTGACAAAGAAGTTGATGAGGTGAAGAATTGAGGACACCTTATCTAATGCTGTGACATTATAACCATCTTTATATGCTTATATGCTGATAAATTGATGTTTCTGAAACCTTTGGAAAAATTCTTTTACATCCATTCTTTTCTAGCCAGGATCATTGCCAGAGATAAACTTACTAAATAACTATGTATTTAATATATAGAAACCATGAAGAATGATGACAGGTTATTTTCCTGTGATTGTAGCTCTTTGGTTACTACACATTGACACAACCAATCTCCATTCTCTTGTGCAAATAGCAGTAGCACTTAGACTTACATACCACTTCACAGTGCTTTACTGCCGTCTCTAAATAGTTTGCAGAGTCAGCATATTGCCCCCAACAATCTGCGTCCTCATTTTACCGATCTCGGGGGGGGGGGGGGAATGGAAGGTTGAGTCGATCCACTTAGAATACTGCATTCTAACCGCTGTGCCAGCATGACTCTTGGCAACCTTGGCAATTATTACTGGGCATTCTGAATATGAACATTGAAAATTTTTAGTTATAGAGATTCTAGTGAAACACCTACGCAGAATCCCTAAGTGCAAAAGCTGAGATTCCTCCCGGAAAAATCATGGTTTCAAATAGCAACCTATCCTTGCATAAATATTGAGTCATATATATTTTAATGTTCACAGAAGAATTATTGTCATCCCAAGAGAAATCACCAGTAACCAAAGACATTATAGTAAATGTGGACTACAGCAAGAAGACTGATACGGTAACTTCTAAGCCTGTTACTGAAAAAGGACCTATTCATAAAGGTAACTATGTATTTAGTATATGTATACTTTTTTTTCTAGAAACTCAAGGTAGTGTGTATAGTTCTTTTCACATAGGTGTCTGTGTGCACACAGACATACATACACATAATAATTATTATTATACCAACCCTACAATTTAGATTTGACTCCAAATAGTAACTGATCACAATGTCATAGTGCTCTGGGTATTTAAACCTAAGACTCCTTGTTATATAACGGAATAATTGTGCAGATCTTTTATTGGCCATATATCTGAGGAAGGGAATATGTTAATTCAAGTCTTTTCCTTCTTATTACATTTTGTTTCATATTACAAAGTTTGAAGCTTTTGAGAACCAGAACCAGCAGTGTTCAGTTTAATTGGTACAGTGTGTTACTGAAGGTTATTCATTACAAATTAAATTAATAAATAAAGCTTTTGGTACATTGAGGTACTGCACCAAAGGGGTTGCTGATATGATTATGGCAAGCTTGTTGACTATAATGTGGATTAAATTGATAAATATATACTGGCTCTGCCAAGTCTAAAATATGTGCTTGTAGTCACTTGTGTAGACCATTTTACATATTTGCCCAGTTGTACAGCTTGTCTTGAGTTAAATGTGAGACTGATCATTGTTTTTACTCATCCTCTTTACATCTTAAGCTAATGTAGAATTTTAAATTGTATCAATATTTTCTCCCTGAATAAAAATACTTTTGTGTTTATGTATGTTTAAATGCATGTGTGTGTTTGTATGTCTAGTGCAAAGAGAGGGATATAGTGGACATTTATTTCAGCTACTAACCTGTTGCTTTTTTAGAAAAATTGTGAATATGCTAATTAATAACATGATGGCATGTATTAATTCATATTCGATTTTTACCATTGAATGGTAAACAGTGGTCCATTATCATTAATATTGTAAATAACCTTTTTTCATTTTTTGTTTACTTTGAAAACTTGTCCAGAAGAAGAAGATGATGTCAAGACTCCAACACAGCCACTTTTGAAAAAAGGCAGGCCATTTTCCATTTTTTTTTTGTTCAATCCATTTTCCTTTTCTGTCAGTGTCCATTTATTATTTCTTTCATATCTTATTTTGTATATCGTTTATCACAAGCAGAAGTTAATAATTCAGACTTCCTGGAACTTGGGCAAATGTTTTGGCTAGGACAGTTAGCATTATTTTTTTTGAATTTCAGTAACTTGTTTACCTAAATCACTTTTTATTGCTGTGCTAAAAATGTAAGGATTATATTACAGTGTACATATTTCATTGTTCCAAATAGCTGATAAAAGTGATGCTAATTATTTCAAGCCATGACCAATATCTAGATCAGTGTTTCTCAACATTTTGTATCTTTAAATCCTGTGGACTTCAACTGGCTGCTTGGGGAATTCTGTGAAGTCCACACAGCTTAAAGCTACCAACAACAGAGAAATACAGATCTAGATAGCGGAGTAAAAAGTGGTTGACCATTCATTTACACTCTCACTCCTCTCGGCAGTGCGCTGCATATTGGGAGCTTCAAAGGCATGCAATGTGATGATACTGAAAAAAATTAAATGTGATATTAGGTCCATATATTTTAGAACATATCTTCTTTATCTCTTATTTTTTTCTATTCCTTGTAAACCAGCTTCTGCATTTGAATGGAGATGGGTGATCGGATATTTTGGACTTCATTTTCTTCCAAATGTCACTTCTCAATTTTACAGATCCTAAGGGCCCGTCTGTTCCTCTGAACTTGGCCGATCAAAAGCTGCTTGACGCAAGTTCCCAATTTCAGAAAAAACAAGGCAAAAATTACATTGATGTTTGGTGGCTCTTTGATGACGGAGGTAAGACTTTTTTAAAAAAAAATGACAAGAAAATTAGAAATGTTATCTGATATTTCTTTTCCAAACTAATATTGGGGTTTTTTCTTCCCTCTAGGCTTAACACTTTTGATTCCATATCTTCTGACAACCAAGAAAAAATGGAAAGACTGCAAGATCAGGGTATTCATTGGTGGAAAAATAAATAGAATCGACCATGACAGAAGAGCGTGAGTTTAATGAATTTAGACAAAGTTCCTTTGGCTAAGATTTTTTCTACTTTAACCAAATCAATTAATCAACCCCAATCAGTGCATTGTTATATATTATTGTTTTCATCAAAATTCATAAATTGCTTTAGAATAATGATAGTGCCACAATGGGTAAAAAGTTTATATATGACTCCTATGTTTTGTTGATCCTTTTCTAAGCACTTCAGCATTCATAAGGAATTGCTTATGAAATTAAAAGTGGGATGAAGAATTACATGTATCTACTTTTACTTAATCATTATCTGGATGGGGAGGAACAGGCTCAAGCTCAACCCTTCCAAGACTGAGTGGCTGTGGCTCCCAGCATCCCGATATAGTCAGTTGACTCCATCGCTGACTATTGGGGGCGAGTCTTTGGCCCCCACTGAAGGGGCTCGCAATCTGGGAGTCCTCCTGGATAGGCAGCTGTCCTTGGAGGAACATCTGACGGCTGTTACCAGGGGGACCTTTTATCAGGTTCGCCTGATTCGCCAGTTGCGGCCCTTTCTTGATCGGGATTCCTTGTGCACAGTCACTCACACCCTCGTCACCTCTCGCCTTGACTACTGCAACGCTCTCTACATGGGGCTCCCCTTGAAGAGCACCCGGAGGCTCCAGCTGGTCCAGAATGCAGCAGCGCGGGTAGTGATGGGAGCAACATGGCGCGCCCATGTAACACCGCTCCTGCGCGAGCTGCACTGGCTCCCGGTGGTCTTCCGGGTGCGCTTCAAGGTGTTGGTTATCACCTTTAAAGCGCTCCATGGCATAGGGCCTAGCTATCTCCGAGACCGCCTGCTGCTACCAACGACCTCCCATCGACCCGTGCGCTCCCACAGAGAGGGCCTCCTCAGGGTGCCATCAGCCAAACAATGTAGGCTGGTGGCCCCCAGGGGGAGGGCCTTCTCTGTGGGGGCTCCCACCCTCTGGAATCAGTTGCCCCCGGAGATAAGGAGAATCCATGACCTCAATGCCTTCCGTCGTTCCCTGAAAACCCATCTTTTCCAGCAAGCCGGGTTGGCTTAGAAGAAATTTTTAAATTTTTTAATTAGTTTGTGATTCTTAACTTTCGGCCCAAAATTATATATATTTTTAAATGTTTTAATATTTGTATTCTATGTTTTTTATCTTGGCTGTACACCGCCCTGAGTCCTCAGGGAGAAGGGCGGTATATAAATTGGAAATTAAATTAAATTAAATTAGATTTAGAATATGCTAAAAAAAATCTCATACAAAATATTTTACCCTACACATTTCATAGAATGTAAAAGTTGGAAGAAATAATTTAGTCTAATGTCTGCACAGTGCAGAAATCTTCTACAGGTAGTTCTTGACACATGAATGGTTGCTTAGCAAGTCTTCGAAATTACAGTGGACCTCCCCAGAGCAACTTACAACCCAGATTCAAAGTGTTGATGGCTCATCCCAGTCACATGATCACATATTGGACCCTTGGCAACCATGTTGCATTTATGGCTGTTTACACTGTCCTATGTGACCTTGATTAATGATGGGTGGCATTTACTTCCAGTTTACAGCAAAAAAAATGCTCATTGTGAACAGTGGATTTGCTGAAGGACCGTGTTCGCTTAATGACCATGATGTTTGTTTTACAAACTCTGCATTTAATGACCACAAAAAAGGTCATACAATTGAACAAGGATCACATGATGACTCACTTAACAACCAGCACAACCATAATTTTGAGCTGAATTATAGTCATAAGTTGACGACTTCCTATATTAACAATATACCTAACAGAGGCCCATCCAGTTTCTATTCAAATGTCTCCTCTGAAAGAGGATCCCCAACTTTCAAGGCACTATACATTTCATTGTTGAATGTTCAACATCAAGATTTTCTTCCTGATGTCTGCCTATGCCTTGTCATTTAAAGCCATTGCTGCTGCTTCTGTCTTCTGAAACAATTTCATTGTTCAGCTCTGTTTCCTACACAATAACCTTTCAGAGACTTCTAAACAACCATTAGAGTTCCCCATCGTCTGCTCTTCAGGCTAGCCGTACCCAGTGCCTCTTAGGCTTTCTCATAAATTTTTTATTGTGGCTGCTGTCCTCTGGAACCATTCCAGCTTATCAATATTCTTAAATTATGGAGCTGAGAATTGGATGCAGTATTCTAAATTTCCATGGTTAATTATGGTCTCTTTCTTTAACTTTCAGGATGGCAACATTGCTTAGCAAATTTCGGATAGACTTTTCAGATATCATGGTCCTTGGTGATATCAATACAAAACCAAAGAAAGAAAAGTAAGTTGCATACTAATTTCCAATATCAATTTCTATGTAATTTAAATGAGATACTACATTAATATTTAGACTCTAATGTAAAATGATTATACAATGAGGTTTCGTTTTTAAAAATCATTTAAAATAATTAGTAAGAAAAGCATAGATATTGGGTAAGAAATGGCTTTTACAGAACATGGACTGAATTGCTATTAAAAACAGAATCATTAAGTGCTATATGAATGTCATGCTACTATTTAAATAGTTTCCTTGTGATAATTTATTTTAATTATAGTTTTAACTTCAATATCTCAATAAGGAAAATAATGTCTTAGTATGATTTCTTAATTACCAAATAACTCTGAAAACAGATAGGTCTTGCTTAACAGCTGTAACTGGGACCGGCAATTTCATCACTAAGTGACAGTCATTAACTGAAATATAACACGAGCATGCCAAATTTACAATGTCAGATGCATTGCAGTAGTAAGCAAATCACAATTGTTAAGGCAATGTCACATGACCACAACTTATAACCCACCACTGAGTTTTCATGTCCGAAGCTGAAGGTTGCAAATGTTAACCACATGTCTGTAGGATGCTGCAACCATTGCAATTCAGGTTGCAAAATGCCTGAACTGAGATTGTGTAACCGTGTGGATGCCACCGTCATTATTTCAAGGACCAATTGTAAATTTATTTTTTCAGCACTCTCATAAATCCAAGCACATGCTGAAGGGGCAGTTGGTAAACAAGGACTATCTGCAATAATAAGCCCCTGCCCTCTAAAGTCTTAACCGGTGAATCTTGTCTAGATGTAAAAAGGCAGGATTAAAATTTCAGTTAATAAAAATTCCAAGTTTACAGTGTACAATGAACACTACTTTACAATGTATAATGAACACTACACTACCTGGGAAGACTTAATGTTTTTAAATAGAGGTAAATTGCAAAACAAATTTGTGGCATCCTTAGTGCACTCTCAACTTGGTTGTCTGCTCAGGGGCTGCACTGAAGATATTATCTAGTTGAGGTAACAAAACATCTAAGCTCAGAGAGGTTCAAGGAATCCATTGCTTAAGCCCAAGCTACATTTATTCTCGTCTGTTGGGGGGGGGGGGGGGGATGCTAGGAACCAGGACACCTCTGTGCAGAGATATAGTAGCTGTTCAATTCCAGTTATTAGGCCTGCAGTTTTTAATAGCATTATATGATATGTGACATGCTAGTCCACATGCCTTACTGTGGATATAGTGGTTAAAACCAAGAATTGATACATTCCAACTCTGTGATCAAATAACTTTCAGCATTGCAGCCTTTGAAGAAATGATTGAACCATTCAGACTTCATGAAGATGATAAAGAACAAGATGTTGCAGACAAAATGAAAGAAGATGAACCTTGGAGAATCACAGATAACGAAATTGAGCTGTATAAAACCAAGGTATCTAGCATTCTTTCCCACATGTACAAATTTTTGAACTTTACATCAGTATTCCAAATTAATTTTTAAATGGTTATTTGCCTTTCAGAGATCAGTAATGTTTTCATTTTTCTTACAGAGTCACCGTCAGATTAGATTAAATGAATTATTGAAAGAACATTCAAGCACAGCTAATCTAATTGTTATGTAAGTACTCATTTCTGTAATTCTTGACATCCTTTCCAGTAAATATTTGAAATAACAAATCACTCAAAAGTGTTACACATATAGTCTTTGTTTAATGTCCATTCATTCAGTGAGTATTCAAAGTTGCAACAGTGGTGGAAAAAAATGGACTTGTGACTGATCCTTGAACTTACAATCATTGTAGTACCTTCATGGTCACATGGTAATTTGAGCCAGTTCCCATTTACAACCACTCCCCCAGCTGACCTTTATTGCGTTTGCCTGCCTCACCCTCTCCACTTTACCATCCTGGCCATGCGGACAAGCACCATAACTCCGGGGCTTCTTGTGCTGTAGCACCCTTGTGCACCCTCTCTCACCCTTTCCAGGCCTCACTGGCGATCTGTTCCCTCAATCCATGGTCATGCTACACTTTGTTGCCCATTCACATACCCTCCCCCAGTCCCGCTACACTCACCTCACCAGCCACTTGCACATCCCACCTGCACCAGTTCCAATCTAACCTTCATCACTCCTTGAGTGGACAACTTTAGAGGCTTTCTAAGATGACCCAGGCGGCATCCGGGACAAACATCATAACTAGCTCTTTGGTAAGACAACCTCATCCTTGTAGAATAATGCCAATTATATGGTTGTTGCGCTAGTTGCCAATAGGCTTCTGGGACCAATTCATTTCCATTAAAGCCAATGTTGCAACAGGATACGTGATCAGAGATTTTCCTAGCTTGAATCTGTCTATCTTAGAGATGCCTGCTGTGAGTTCCCCCACTTTTCATGAAGTTCCTATGGAACAGACTTCCGGTGGGAACTTTCATTTTTATACCAGCCCTGTTGTCCTTGTTTTTGCGTTCTTTTTTTTAAAAAAAAAAACATAATTTTTGGGATTTGAGGAGATCTATAAATATAGCTAATAAGCATTAAATAATTAAAATAACCTTGGGTCAATGTAAGCTTAATTGCATAAGAATTTAGTGATAATGGAAAGAATACAGTATCGTGGTTTGCACTAAATTAATCAAAGGATTGATTGGGTGAATCCTGCTTGAATATAGGTCTTGCTACTAAAGAACTTGGGGGTGATTGGTAGAACTAGCAAATCAAATAAAAATTTAAAAACTGCTTTCAGCAGAATTGTGAATTTTTTTATCAATACTACTCAATAAATAACATTGATTTAAACCATTTCATGTCCAAAAATATTTTGGATGCCAGATCAGTTTAAATTAGATTACATAATACAGTTCTAATCCTGTCCATCTGTGAATAATTTTTCCTCCTCTGTTTTTTAATAGGAGTTTACCAGTTGCACGAAAAAGTGCAGTATCGAGTGCATTGTACATGGCCTGGATAGAAGCTCTTTCAAAAGACCTTCCACCCATTCTCCTTGTCCGTGGAAATCATCAAAGTGTTCTTACCTTCTATTCATAAACTCTCTTGTGCAAGATGCAACGGGGAAGAAATGGTACTTCAGTGCCTAGAGGAAAGGGACTGGAACGTTCTATTAAAATATTAACCTCACACAGAGGCAGAAAGTGATAATTTTCTCACTATTCCCCTGACTCAAAAGCACATAAGGAAAGTCACTATACTCCTAAAGTTGTGGAAGTTCCATTTTTTTCTAATTCTTCTGTAATTTAATCTTGCTAAATGGGGGAGGATTCCTTAGTAAAGAATAAATAAACAAGTTTTTCTTTGCTATTTGAAAGGCAGCAATAAAGTGTTTATTTTTGATCAATGAAAGGGTTATAGATTTATAAAAACCTTTTAGCCTTGAGGTGCCTTCTGAAGTTAACCAAATTTCATCCATATATCGTTTTGTAAATTTATAAAGTCAGTCTGCCATTGGTTAAAACTTTAGATCAGACTTCCTCTAGTTTCTAGACTCTTCCATCTTACAATAATAAAGATGCTGCATTCTGTTCTTCCATGAAGGTATTAGTTTGGACTGTTGTATGTTTCTTATTGTTTGGAACAGGGGGGTTGTGTGTCTGTGGTCTGTATATGTGTCTGTTTAAGAGACTGGTTAGACCTAAGAGGTAAGTGGGATGACTTGGCTATGATAATAAAGTCAAATTCAAGCAGTTAGCATTGAGGACTTTGTAATGTTCAATTTTTACTACTGAAAGATGTACTTAATTGGGAATGATTGATGTTCTCCAATTCTATCCCGTCCTGTGTTTTCCTTGGGCTCCTATGACAGAAGATTAACCGGCCAGATTTTATTGTGCAGCTCCGTTGTCAAAGGGTGCTTTTGTCACAGGATGCCATCGGTGTTGGGACTGATACTGTGTGTGCCCTTTTGGGGGAACCATATGGATAAAGAATAGTTCTGTGGGACCATGTTTTGTCCAGTGCATCCAAAGGCAGTTTATTTAAAATCTGCTAAAACTCTTGCTAAACACTCAGGTTTGGTTCTCTTGAGCTTTTTAATTTGATAAGAAGATGGTGTATTCCAGAACTGCCCATTTGTGTGCCCTCTGTTTGTGGATGGGTATATATTTCAATTACTTTATATTTTTTTATTCTATGAACTGCTTCCTGAAGAAACTCTTGAGACTTTATCCAATAATTATAACAACACTTATACCTGTTACCTGTAAGTTGCCTAAAAATATGTTTCAACTTTTGGCTTTAATACAGAGCGCCATATTAGATCAAAGATCTATAATTTCAGAGTTTGTAAGTGAACTCACATAGCATATAAAAAAACAGGTTTCCTGCTAAGTGAAATCAAAATCTGTGAATGAATAATTGTTTGGAAGATCTGGTTAATAGGACAACAGGATTCTTGCATATTGTAATAACCTTCAGTAACATACTACTCTAATGCTGATTTTTTTTTTCAAGAAGTGCAATACATGTTGGCTGCCACATAGAGTAATTCATTGCCAGGATATATTTTTCAAAGGAAATTGGAAGTTTATAATAGTTTATCATTACTTTTTTTAAAAAAAATCACATTGCAAATAGAGTATTGATTACTACCAGATTGATTGATTGTTGCTGTGATGAGAGAAGATGTAAAATTACTCAGTGAGGCTGAATTTCCTTTCCTTTCCCCTGTTTTGTTAAGTGCAGACTTAGAATAGGATAGAAAACAGTGTCACCATCCAGAAGAAATGCACTTGGACACTTAGCAGTTTGGCCCATTCAGGGCAGCCATTATTTGTGATGTGCAAAAGAAAGGAATTGCATTTCTGTCTGTGTGTGGTGGCTGAAATAATTATTTTAACATTTGGATCTATTGATGGGTACCAAATATAGTCTGTGACTTAAAAGTTCTTTATCCAATTAAAATTTCCAATATTAGAAATGCAAAATGCCAAATCCTGATTATAACATTATTAAAGCTCTCCAGGTAATATATACTATTAACTTGTTAGCAAATTTAGCCATTCCAGTTTCTATTTACTATAATTTTAAATTTCTTTTGAACACTTTTTAAGTTTCAATCAATAACTTGAAATAGTTTTCCATTGACACTCAGCAATATCATTTTTATAAATTTATTTTATGAAATTTGGAAGTGTTTAGAAAATAGTTGAAGAAATTGATTATTTATTATTTTCCTTATGTTTGTCTTTCCTTTTTACACAATTATTTTATATGCTATTTTGTTTATTTAAAAATGAACTACGGTCTTAATTTAAAGCTTGAGCTTTGGTTGGTACTATCCACAGTCCAAAAATGTTATGTCATATTTTGATAATGTATTGCAACTGTTACCTACAGTTATGACTTTTCTAATGTTTTAACAACATGGAGTATTGCAGCTACTCTACTATACTGAAGAAAGATCACTGCAATAAATGGAAGTGAATTAAATACTTTTTGTCTAAATCATTTCATTTTTATTTACAGTGTTTCCCCCTGCACCCCCCCTCCCCATACCCACCCCAGTGCGGTTCTGACCATTTTCCTTCCATGTCATCTGTTTTGGCTATTGCAGGTTTAATATTTCAAGCACCATTGACACTCTGTCGTCTCCAGATAAGATAACCTTGATCTATCATAGTTGATCCACTTCCTTCTCCAGCGGAATCTGCCTAAACAGCTACTTGCTTTTAACTGTCTTCATGCAGGCCAAATATGAATTACTTGGCAGGATCAGCCTAGCCCAGCAGTCTTGCTTGTCAGAGATAAGAAAAAATGCAGAGTCTTTCCCTATTTATCTGTGAATGAACTCATTCTTAAGTTTGATACTTGTACATTTAAGTTCAGAAACATCTACTGCCATCCAAAGATTGTGCCATTCTTCCCAGTCACCCATCCATCCTGGCCACAGATGGTGTCTTTCTCTCTTCCAGGCTGTGTCCTGCCAAACTTCATTTATCTCAGAAGCCTTACAGCTGTAATGTTTCCAGAAAGATTTCCTTGGCTTGGCATTTGCTCTATCTAGCACTTATCCTTAAGAAAAGAGCCTGAAGGAGCCAAGTTATTTACAAGATTGGGGGGGGGGGGGAGAACCAACCCAGATTGATTTTGGCTTGGTTGAATAATGCTAGATTTATCAAAATGTGGCAATTTCACTAATTGGGAATTGTTTTCAAATGATCCTGGAGGAACTCATGAACAAGTGGAATTGAAAAGGCTATCTGCCTTGGTTCGTAAATGTACATAAAAATAGTTTTATATTGCCTCTAGTGAAGAAATAATTCATGCGTATAATTTCTCATTGATAGACCTGTCCATGATTTTATCTAAACTTTCCAGTCATTGTGGCAATTTCATAAACCAAATAGAATATAATGTTTCGTATTCCAGTGTATATATGGAATATTCCTTTTTTCACGGCTATTCTGCATTAGATGAAGAGGACTGATCCATAAAAATATTTGTATTGGTATTAAGCTGCCACAGAATTCTTCATTGTTCCTGCATAGATCTTTCCAAATCTTATCCCACTTAGTACCTTAAGTATGAAGAATCAAGTGCCCTCAGTATTTGCTGTCTGCATTTGAACCTTGCCCCAAGGAACTCCGGCATTCTGGCTGTCCCTGCTTCAGCATGTCATCTGCAGTGGCAGCTCAGTTGCAAAAAAGGCTATTCTCATCTGCTGCATTTTCAATACAGGCAAACATAGCCATGGTTTTACAACATCTAGAAATTGTTTGAGGCACTTTTTCAGAGGGGGGGACGGCGTAATTTTAACGATACATGGGTTGTGCCATCTGTGCTGTTTCCCAACATTATGGATGAGTGCCAATAGAATTCAAAATAACTATCCACACACAAAAATGGGAATAAAATGCACTTGAGACTTCTAGAGCCATCACAATTACTTTATTTACAAGCCTATAAAGAAGCACATTTCCAGTCCCAGGAAAATATATTTTCCAGTCATTGCTGTACTTGCATCCTTCAATTTTATTTAATTGCATTTAAAAATCCTCTTTCCTGACCTCATTTGGCGTTCCGCTGCTCTTCCATTGGAGGGCCACAGTCCCGTGAGATAGAGCCGGTCAGCGCTCCTGGCTTGTCTTTGGTACAGTGTGTGTTGCATTGCAACCACCTCCTTCCTCAGCTTCATGCTCAGTTTCACTGAGCTAGAACTGGTGGTTAATTATGCAGTTCCTATAAAAGTTTAATGCTTTTTAAAAATTCAGCTGATCTATAATCATGTTTTATTGTATTATTGCAATACGTCTTGTGAAAATCAAACTCTGATTGCTTTACATTCATATTTTGTATTCAATTTTTTTTTCTTTGTGAGACTTAAATATAAAATTCTCTGTTCCTGTCTGGTTTTCTCCCATTAATTCTCGTCATCTTCAGCTGATGTAGCTTAGTTCTACAAAAACCCAGTTCTATTCATTAAGATGCAAAAGAATTCTGCATTTAGTTTTAACCCACGAGTTCAGCAAAATATTCCAGTGATTCACAAATCTATGCAGAATTATAAATAGATGCCTTTTCAGCTCTAGTCTGGTTAGTGTATGGTTTAACACAGGGGTGTCAAACTCATGACGACTCGTAACTTATCACAACTTTTTTCCCCTTTGCTAAAATGGGGGGTGGGCATGGCCAGCGCGTGACACATCTGGGCTGCAGGCCGTGAGTTTGACATCCCTAGTTTAACAGGTTTCAGGATAGATATGTTTCCGGTCATGAGCTCTGAATCTAAAATTGCAAATCCTCCTCCTATTCAAATACTAAGCTGGGCCATAGGGAAAAACTAAGTTGCTATTTATTTTATTCTTTCACCTGCTTAGCAACGTTGGCTAACCACCTGCATCTTGTTGGAGGCTGAAGCTTTCTCTGTGGACTTGTGAGCATTCCTGAGGGGGAGAATCTTACTCAGAGCAATAATTAGGAAGCAGGTTTTTAACTGTAGCAGAACATGATTTTTAGGGATAGGCAGCCCCTAGCACTGAGCTAACTACATTCCATGCCCCACATGGCTGAGAAGAGGCAGGAGGAAATAACCTCACATTAGCCACCTCTTATAACAGGCAGATAGCCAGTATAAGGTTAGCCCCACCTTAGGCATATAAGGCAGCTGGGTGACTGGGCCAGTCATTCTCTCAGCCCAACTCACCTCACTGGGTTATTGCTGTGGGGAAAATAGGAGGAATGTGTGTTGGATATGTTCACTACCTTGAGTTATTTATAAAAATAATAAAGGCAAGTTTTTTAAAAAATTTGAAATTTACTCTGATTTGCTATGTCTTGTGGCCCATAGATCATGAAGGGACTGAAGCATCATGGGATTTGAATCTTCAACTGACATTTCATTTCCCAGACTTTGCCTGTGGCCCCAAATGACAGCATTCACAGCAATCTAGAGATAGAAGGTCATCTGCTGAGTAGCATGCCTTGAAATCACTGCAGGGCTGGCTTGTTCATCCAAAATGGGGAACACTAGAGCACGACAATTTTCCCTCAGGAGCGGGGAAGGTGTAAGTGACTGATGGCATTACAGATTTGGCTGGATAACCACACTATGGATACCAGAGCGAATGAGTGGTAGACCTTGCTAGTCCTTCTCTAGTAGCTTGCCTTAGAATAAAGAAGAAGAGAAAGACAGTAGTAACGACTAAACTCCAATGTTCTGGTTCAAACCTAGACTTCCCTTTGGAGGACGCTCGGCTTATATTGGAGTGGAATGTAGGCTCAAAGTTAGCCTTCCATTGCATTTAAAT
Organism: Arizona elegans; assembly: GCA_022577455.1. Classification (NCBI taxonomy): domain Eukaryota; kingdom Metazoa; phylum Chordata; class Lepidosauria; order Squamata; family Colubridae; genus Arizona; species Arizona elegans. The sequence continues at coordinate 40,781,131 of JAKOOJ010000008.1, read as the reverse complement.
TTCTTCCAGGAAAAAGGAGCAGGTATGAACTTGCTACCTGGGCTATATAAGCTTGCCAATTTGGGGTTGTTGTTGGGTTGTTAGGTTTTGTTTTTTTGTTTTTTTGAATATTCAATATTGTTTTATTGTCTTTTTTTTTTTTGTGCAGAATTAGAGTGAAAATATTTCTGAAGAATGATAGGGAAAGTCCTTTTTATCTCTCCTCCAATTTGTTTTCCCTTCCAGCAAGGTTGCTAGAAGCATCTCTCAACGGGCCTCTCCACTCCTGTCTATTCAGGAATGGAGAGGCCAATTGAACTAAACCAGATAATATGTCAAGTTTGAAATGAACCAGATAGTATGTCGAGCGGGAAACAAAAATTGAGAACACTGTTATATGGAAGTTGTCAAACGCCATCTTGTGGTCAGAGAAAAATCCTACAAACTTTGCTTATTTCGATTTTAATATCAAACTATAGACACTGACCCCACTGTGTGGTTATCACATTTTGTACCCTCCATGCATTGAATAATATATATATCAATGCAATGAACTTCTGTTAGTTTAATACCTAGACTTTTGTATTATAGCCTGCATAAGGTTTTCTTTTCAGCAAAGTCATCAAACTGAAATGATTCCTTTACTTCCAGCACTACCTATACGGCCGGTACGCTCTCATAGAGAGGGGCTCGTCTGGGTGCCGTCGGCCAAACAATGTCGACTGGCGGCCCCTAGGGGGAGAGCCTTCTCTGTGGGGGCACCTACTATCTGGAACGAGCTCCCCCCGGAGATACGGAGGATCCCGGATCTGCGCACCCTCCGCCACGCTCTTAAAACCTTTTTATTCCACCAGGCAGGCCTGGCCTAATCTTTTCTCTCTTTTTAATTATGCAAATTTTAATCGGTTTTTTAAATGATTGGGGTTTTAATCTGTTTGGGCCAAATTGTTTATTTCGATTTTACTTTGTTTTTAAATTTTGTATCTATGTATTTTTACTGTTTGGCTGTTCACCGCCCTGAGTCCTTCGGGAGTAGGGCGGTACATAAATTAATTAATTAATTAAATAAATAAATACCTATACAATATTCAGGAAAATCTTTGTTAATTCCAATTCTATAGAACAGGTAAGAATTACTTTTGTTGTGCTTTCAGAAAAACATACATTGAAATACAGACATTTGAAGTGTGACAATTCCCCCATATCTCAGTTTCTAAGGCAACTTTTTTTTTTGTTTTGTTGTTCTAGAAGTCTTCCTGAACTCATATGCATGTTTAACCAACCAAGAGCTACAACTGAACTAAAATAATCAATGTATACAAATTCAGGCTAAAAAAGATCTGAGATCATATGAGGAGTTTCTGCCAATGTCTTTAGATTAAGCACAGGAGAGAAGGGTCATTGAACTAATATTAATATTAAATATTTAATCCAAATAAAGCAACCATTCTCTCAGAACAGAACGTTCAAGATCATTTGTAGTGTAGATAACTTTGCACAGCTCATCCCACCTTCTCCAGCATTTGCTGAGAAAATGCTGGTGATTCTTTGCCCTTAAATTCCAAAGCCAGCATTTTTTTCAAACTCCTTGCGCTGTTTTCAAAAGCAAAGGAGGCACCCATTTAAATAAAGGTAGGGCCAAGTGCAGCCAACTATTTTAAGTCTTTGAAGAAGAGAAGAATGAAGTAGAACCTGATTCTGTGCATTACCAGGTACAATTTGAAAACTGAACTGAATGTAAAGAATACACTTCCACCTAGGTTGGCCTACATTTCCCATAATTCTTAGCTACCATGATAATTTGCCAGGCTAGGTGGCAATAATGGGCTTGGAAGTGCCACAGACACTGATAATTATAATCAATTTGCTACATTTTCACCTGCAAAGGCAGACATTCAGGCTTACTCAATGCAATAAGAATAGGTATAAAGAACAGCATAAATGCACAACAGGTGTGTTGAAATCTGGATTTAATTCTTAAAAGTAAGGTCATTCTCACTAACTTTCCATTTACCTGGAATGCCGCAGGTGGTTTTAACCCTACCAGCCTGGTTCCTGGGCTCTACAAAATTCCATTGTCATTTGCCAGAGTAGCTGCACTGAAAGTGGAAGCATCTTTTTAACATGTAGCTAAAATACTATACAGGGAAAGGAGAGAGGACAGATACTAATCCCCCCCCCCCACATTAGAGTGTTCCTTGCAATTGGGCCCCGGTGAGAAGAATAGATTGGGGGAGTAGAAGAAAGTTCAAGGATTAAAAGATTATCATTTGCTTTGCCTCATTCTGATTTCTGGAAAAGACTAGTGATCCAATAAAGGAGAATATTTGGAACTCAGGGATGAAACGTGGTGTCCTTAGGGTCTGAGCTTGGTTGTTTTCTTGCAGTCATTTCATTATCCAAACTAGGTAATGTCTTCAATGCACTGATGATCTTACCTAATTGGAGTAATGAAACATCTGCAAGAAAACAACCAAACTCAAAGAGCACCAAGGACCCCTTAAGACCCCCTAAGACCCCTTTAGTGATGGATTCCTCACATTGCTTTACCTCCTGATGATCAGTTCATCTTCATCATTCCTTATAAACATCCCTTCTTTCCAAATTGGCCTTTCAATTTCTGTGTCTCCAATTTGTTCTCTCAGGACTACTCTCAGAGCCAGCATCTGGGAGGAGGACAGTGTGTAGGGGCAGAAAGATGGAAACCAAATCAGGCCTTTGTGACACAAGCACACACATTTGACATTGCATTGTTTTGCATGTACCTATAAAAGGGGGGAGCTCACAGCACAACAGTGCCACACTACTTAGCCATTTTGACAAAAGCAGCAAGCCTGTAAATATCCAGGACTACAGCATCTTGGATCATATTGTTCCAAACAATAAAATTAGAAGCTCTTCAAAAAACAAATTAACAGGTATTTAAAAAGTATAACTTAGAAAGCTCCAGCAATAATTTCTGATTTAATATACTTTGGCTGCTCTTAAACATATTTAAAGTATGGGTATGTTTTATAGATGTACGTAAATTGGAAGTGTTAAATCAATAAATGCTCATTAAATCTGTTGTTGATAATTAAGGAAATATTTCCCTGCCAAACTGAGAACAGATGCAAGAAGATAGCTTACCTTGAAGCCTGGTCTGTCTTGCCTCCTTCTTCAGAATACAAAGGATGCTTTTGTTCAGGGGAAGGCATGGCTAGCTTCAATCTGTTATCACCATTTTTTAAACAATAAACATAGGGCCCCACATGACTCACATCCTTCTACCTATGATTCTGCTAGCCTTCAGAATAGACAAGTATCGGAAGCTTTATGAATTGTCCAGCAATGCTTTGCCAGAAATAGTCATTTTGTATACACTACCTATTTTTCATAGGGCTCAAGGTTTAGAATCCTATGTAATAAAACATAAGTGTTGTAAGGAGCCCATCGACCTCCTGAATGATCTCTGAGTAAAAACCTGCTTTTAAGGTCCTTAAGAATTAGGTTGTCAGGACAGCCACCAAGTAGCCCTCATGGGATGGGAATCTTCAAGTCCTTTCTATATGGGTATGGTCTTGTGGGTCCTATATGTGAGGGAGACCAGAGCTGTCATGCCACTAAATGCTGGGACCAAGGCAGAGGGCCTCCCTTCTGGGCCTAGGACAACTTGCCATGGCCAACTCATTGCAGTCAACTCACTATGGCCAATTTGCCACAGCCAACTTTCTGCGCTTAACTCATCACAGTCAACTCGCCGCAGGACAAGAATTACAAAATATTTAAGAATTGGTGGAATAGAATCATTAAAGAAAGGATGCAAAAGGAGGGACAAAATGAAATGCAAATGACAAAAATTAAAATATTTTTAAAAATTATTTTAAATTAAATTGAATTGTTGAATTGTCTCACAGCAAGTTGTCCCTGAGTGAGTTGGCCTTGGTGGGTTATTCCGTTCCGCTCCCTTCTTTAGCCCTACTCCTCCTGCCTTTTCATCTGTGCTCTGCAGGGAAAGAAGTCTCGGGTCTTGGAAATTATTGCTCTTTCTACATGTGCAGATTAGATCACATAAGTGATTAATTAAGGGGCACCACTTAACACAGTCAGTTAAATAAAATTATCAAGTCATTAACTGAATTCATTATTCAGATTCCCAATATACTTTGACCCACAATGTACAAGTTGAGCTCTTTTTCATACTTTCCATCTGCCCTATATTTCACACTAATATTTTTCAGTTGTCTCTCAGGAAAAGTGCTACAATTCACTCAGGAAACAATGATAATCCTCTGCAAATTCTGCAAAATTGAAAATAAAGAAAGAAAACACATCATCATTCACTCCTAATGTTATAAGGTTGACCATCTCCCCATATTAAAACAAAATAATGCAGCTATCGGAAAATAAGTTTTATTTCAGAAAAAGTGATGCTGTATTAATACAAAGACCAACAAAATAATACTGTTTTTTTTTCAAAATGCAATTTACAAAGTTTTCTCTTTTCATAAAAGAAAATACACAGAAAATACAGAGTATGAACCAAAACAGTTAGCATAACTTCTGGCAATTTTTGATCAGTACAGATTTAAAAAAGAAAGGAGAAACGCAGGCATGGAATGTGTTTTGTGTTGGTTCACATGTGAGGCTTTTTTATATGACCTGTAACAAGTACAAGTTATTATTTAATAGCACCATGGTGACATACACTTATTAAATGACAAATTAAAACAAAAATAAAAAACACTAAACTAAATGCCAACACATTGTACAAAGGTAACTTATAAAATAGGCTATGATAAAACGAGACATATTGTGTATAACTACAGCATTAATGAACATTCTTATTTTCCAATATGTGTTTTTTCCATGCAGCATGAATAGTGTACACATATGACAAATTCTGCAATAGCTCAGCCATGTTTATTTCAGGATGAATTCAAGCCAGCACCACTTAGAATGAAACAGATGTTCCCTTCTAAGAATACATGATTTATAAATCAGCTGCCTACAGTAATGCAAATATGTCAAGCACCTTTTGTTGTAGTTAATGAGGTTTGTGTGATATAGTGAGGTTACCTGAAGGAAATACAGTACGGGTTGGCTTGCGATACCAAGGATATCACAAGCATTCCAGGTATTTTGTTACAGTGGTTGTGCATCATTTCCGTGAATAGTCTTCTCTGATAGAAAAATCTAGTTTGTATGATGTGCATGTTGAGTATCAGCACCAAGTTTAAAGTTGAAATTCTGATCATGGTTATTTAAGATAATGCATTATTTAAATATCTTGCCTAGGGAAAAGAAAGCCCTTGGGTATTATATTACAGTGCTCATTTGATCACATGATTTTTTAAAAAAATGCTTTGTGGATAATAGGCACAAGATTGAGAGGAAACTTTTTCAATCTATTCGTTTCTGTTTTTTTTCTAAAATACCTAATACATGTAATAGTTCAAATTCATAAAATTGCAAAGAAAAGCAAGTGTTTTCTTTTTCCTTTTTAACACAGATTGTTAATTTCTCCATATATTATTGCATTAAAAATAAATAAAATCTCTATTTTTAATTTAGGAACTACAGCAAAATCATCAATATGCTAGAGTGCTTATAGGGAAAAAAAAGTAACTCACATTTTGTGCCATTTAGTGCCATATATGATTTTTTTTTAAGCACCACATTTTCTTTTTTTAAAAAATATATATTTAAAATTGAGATTATATAGACAATATAGTAATCATGATTGTTGGCATTGTTATCAAGGTTTTGGTAATAGAAAGGTTGAGGTCTGTTCTTCAGTCTTATTCAGGACACAGAAGGATGCAGAGGTCACTATTTGCAATTTTGGGTCTTCTGAAAAAGTAAGTTACCGACCCCTTTAAAGCTTTCAAAACCAAAGTATATGATATGATGCGTGAAGAGAAGGGAATCCTTCATGATGGGAGTGAGAAAGGAAGGTTTTAATAGAGTTCAATCCAAAGTCTCATTTTAAGAGCTTCTCCAAGTTCTCCTAGGAGGTAGTTGTCCTCGTTGCTTTCTTCCAATTTCTTTAGTTCTTCCTTTTTGTACAGAGGAATGCTAACTATTTCCAGTGTGTAAATACCAACTGTGGCTTTTTTCTTAGCAACCTGAAGATAACTGAGCCCATCTTTCTGGTGTATCCGGAAGGTGCTGTTGTGATTACCAAAGGAGATAGCGTAGCGGTTGTGATTTGTGAGGCTCTGTATTGCAGGCATGAGATCTAATATATGTTCTTTATTGCCAAGGCCAGTTACGCTGAATCTCATCTTCAATGGAAGATCAATGTCCAAACTTTCCAAACTGATCTGTTAAACCAGAAAGCAAAGGTAAGGGCAAAAGGTGTAGGCAAATCTCAATATTTCTGTTTAGACTTTTTTTTTTTAACCATAGATCATTAATTATCTAATTTTCCATCATTGCTGCTACCTGGCTCTAGAATGGTACCAAGACCTCGGGTCCAAAAACTGCATTTCAGATCATGTATGGCCATCTAATGGACATCTACCATTCTTCCAGAATATTTCATCCAACATGAATTTTACAGAAATAAGTCTAAATATCATCTTTTGTGCTCTACTAATTTACTGGGTAATTTATTCAATAGGAAAATATAGAATTTGCGTAGGACCTGATCAGAAATACTGATCAACACAGAAGCTGAAGAAGCTTCTTGGATGAGAAGTGAAATGTTTTCAAGGAAAAAACAAGAAAGTCCAGTTGCCTTTTGAAAAAGCACCTTTGGGACAATCGTGACCTGGATGTTTGAGTATCTCCAAGGACACTGATCAACATACTTTTATCATATCACCAAAGCAACCTTCCTCACACATAGGCCTTCAGATGTGTGAGATTTCATTTCCTATGTTTTGTCAGTTAGTAGGAACAAAGCATACATGGTGTTAAATATCAACTAAACCAAGTGTTTATCTAGAGGAAGGTCAGCATGAAGTAATTCCCACCCCAGATGAGAAAATCTCATTTCACTGTTCTTTCATTTTAATAAAACAGTTGTGGGGAAAGTTTATGTGATATCCACAAATATATGATAAATTGGAAAGTTTATCACTATGGAGGTTTACATCATCTGTGATGACATAATCAAATGGCACACAATCTTACTTTGCATCATTTGTGTGATGATCTCTGCACACATTAAGACATTTATACCATTACCATAATTATAATTAGGCAAATTATATAAACTGCAGTGAATGTTTGATCCATTGCATACAATATCTATTCCGTTATGCACTGGAATTTCATTGCAGTAATAATGATTAATGACTAATGGTGAGAATAACTATGAAGCATGAAAAAACAGTCAAGAATTGAGAGATTCTGACAAATTCAGTGGATGATATTGTTTAGATCTGGTTTTAGAACAGCAAGTGCAAATCAGTTGGGCAGTTTTTGCTTACCTCTACAGGCTCAGATTGATTGAGGCTTCTTTTCTTCCTGCTATCTTTTTGGGAATATCCATTAATTTTACACTCATAACATGCTTCTGGGGACAAAGCATTCTCTTCACCTTGATCCACTGGTAGATACTGCCCTTTACTAAATCCCATACCAGAGACACAGTGCCTGGTAAATAATGTCATAATATTAGCACCTGGAGAAAGAAGCCTTTTTGTTGCCAGGTTGATAATTCATAAGAGAAAAGAGTGATTTGTTATGCAGATAAAAACACAAGCTGTAATCATTTTGTACAAACAAAATGCATACTTTAATTGTGCATTTCCTTCTCAATGTTTTCAATCTTTTACTTTTCACCTTTGTTAGTAACTTAGCTTTAGGGAGGGACTTATTCCTTTCTAAACTTTTTATGTATATTACATACCTATTAAACAAAACAAAACAAAACAAAAGCAGTGACACTAACACAAATAGAACAAAAATATGTAAGACAAAGGAATAAATTTCCATTTCTTTCTGCAGAGTGGCAAGTCACTGATATATTTAAAAAGGTAATGTAAATGGAATTAAATATATTTTTATTGTCAAGGTTCTCAATATACATTACTGATATTTTATATATGAAAATCAGAAATTGTATAGTGTCGTCATTCAAGGTGATGTGATACCGTAAATACCTTCCTGGATAATGATGATATATTCCAACATTAGCTTTGGAATTATGGTCATAAGTTATGGTGGCCGTAAAGCAGGTCACCACATGATCTGACTCAACTTTATGTCTGCACTCTGACTTTCCAAGCTGTGGTTGTTAAGCAAACGAAGCAAAAGAACTACCTGACCAAGGGGGACAGGCAGCTCCCCTTTGTGCACAGAAGGGAATTTGTTAGCTTCTTTTTTTCCAACCCAGTGGTGCAGTTTTCCTCCTGTTTGTCAAAGAGACAAGCAGCATTTTTTTCTCTCAAGGAGCTGGCTGAAAAAGGTCTGTCCTGAAATCCACTCTTAGATTTTGGGATGGACCTTTTTCAGCCAGCCTTCAGGAACCAACCAGGCAGCAACAGCTTGAGATCTTGTAGACTTTCTGGAAAAGCCAGCAGGAAAGTTTGCCAATGGCGATCACATGATTGCAGGGCACTTGGCAACCCGTCCTAAGTGTGAATGAATTGCCAAGTGCCCAGATCACAATCTTGTGTCTGCATGGGTGCTGCAACAACTGTAAATTTGGGTGCTGCTCAAAAATCTCTTTGTTCAGCGCTGTAGTAATATTTAATGGTTGCTGAACGAATGGTCATTAAATGAGGTCTAGCTGTAATTGCAAGCCAATTGCTAACCACTAAATTGTAATCAATGACTGTAGGCATGCTGTAAGGGAAGTAACTTCCAGGATCGGATCAAAATGATTCAACAACATTGGAGAGGAGGCATACGATACCACAGAAAATAAGACTATTATCTCTTACATAATTAGGCAGCTGAAAAACTCTACTGATTAAATCTACTCCTGCTGAAAAAGGCTATTCTGTCAGTGGTGGTTTTACTCTGGATCTAGTTCACATATTTAATTTTCATTTAATCTGAATTACACATTGTAAACTCTGTATAGTTCCAATGTAAGCACTACGGCTGCCATCTTATTCAGTTTCATAAATATTTTATGTTTAAACAAGAGGTATATGATTTGTCTTACAAAAGCCTAACTGGAATAGCCTAAATTCAGTGCAAGTTGGAGAACAGTGGAGCAAATGAGTTGGTAACTGGCTGGTAGTATTGCTTTAAAAAGTGATGATAATCAGCACTGAATTGGGATTGACTAGAACAGATGTTACAGATACATTCCTTTTTTGCGGAGGAACACAAATTATAGTTTCTCTCTGTTTTAAACATTCAATCTTTCATGAAAGTATAATATGAAATCATAGATCACAGATCACAGACTTCACTAGTAGAAAATATTAACTTTATTAATGAATTGAGATTTGACTCTTCCAAGATAGCAGAAATTGCTTCATACTAAAATATGTTAGCTCCTCACAGTTTTGTAAAAGATGCAGGAAGTCTGCCACCATCAACTACTTACCCTTGCCCTGCTCTGTAATAACCTGGAGGGCAGCCACAGAGGTATCCGCCTTCAGTATTGGAACAGCCATAATTGCAGGGATTCTTAGTAGAAGAACATTCATTGACATCGTGGCATGCGCTATTGAGCTGATCATAAGAAAATCCAGAGGGACACGCACATTTGTAGCTTCCTAGAGTGTTGTAGCATGAAGCTGAACCACAAATGCTAGGATTTGAGCATTCATTTTCATCTGTTGGGCAATTAAAAACATACTTTTTTAAGTATACAGATTTTATCAAGGGAGAGCTTGTTACAGTAGTGACTAATTTCTAAGGCTAATAAACGTATTTCCTGGTTTTCTTTTTAAAGATTGGCATAGAAATAGGTGTTGTTTTAAAGAACCCGGAATAACAAAATAAATATATTTCATTTTAATAGCAGGGGTTGGTATAACAACTAGCAACATGAAGGATTAAATGATATAAAATAAACTAATTTAGTGTTTCTGTACACCATTTTTATTCTCTACCTTGTATCAATTCTAGCACTCTTTATGTAAAGTGAGTTTCTTACCCACACACTGATTCCACTGATAATGCTGGATATATCCGTGTGGGCAGCTGCATCTGTAGCCACCAAGAATATTTTGGCAGCCATGTTGGCATCTGTGATTTCCATCACACTCATCCACATCTATAAATAAAGATATTAAAACAAAGAAAAAGTTAAAAGAATAAAGTAGTAAACAATTTACTACATTTTGTGTATATACGTTTAGAAAAACAATTCCATATCACACAATGACATTTTATTCTGAGTTAATATGCAAAGGATTGTTATTATTAAAGTTTTTATTAGTAGAAAAGTAGACTCAAGCTGTAAAAATCCTCTGCAACCATTACAAGCCAGAGAAAATAATGCTTCAGTTTTCTCTTGCTTCCCATTTAAGGTTAATTATGAATCAAGGGCCAGGAGGGCAGCCCTACCCGTAGCCATTCAGTATTTAGGAGAAGTGGCTGCTTTATTGAGGGTGGGTATGGGAATAATAATTGTACATGGTTAGCTAGAAAGTTCAGTTTACTTGTTGGCTGTTGAGAAAAGGACAAAATAGGTCCTTTTTCAGGTAAATGAAAAGATGGAAGATTTATGACATATTTTGTACATTTCAGCCACTCTTTTTTATTTTCCCTCTTTTGTTCATTTGTTTGTTGAATTTGTAGGCCATCCAATTCCAGAGGACTCTGGAAAGCTTTATGAAATTAAAATAACAGTAAAATACAAAACAACTAAAGCAATCCATTCAGGAAGCAAAAACACTCTCTGTTCCTCACAGTGTTAAGACCAACAGCAATGTTGATGGACTCGGTTACAGTGACAATTGTTAGAAGACCTGAAGGAACAAGTTAGGGATAGATTGTCATCTATTTATGTGGTAGAGAAAATCTATCTATGTGGTAATAGGAGCTCAAAACAACTTGATGGCACATAATCAATCAAAAATTGAAAATTGTCCTCCAATCTATATTTCAGTAGCTCTGCCACACATAAATGAAAAAATTCCAGTAACACTAAAAGTTAAAAGAGTTCTGGTGAATAATAAAGATGCCAATTAATCACATGATAAGTCTAACAGATACAAATATGATTATTAAATAATGATTGGCAATTTCCAGAAATATCTCTTTGGTATGTAATTTATGACACTCACAGTTTTCACAACTTATTACCTTCACAGTTCAATCCAGTGGAATCTAAAGAGAAACCTCTTTGGCATTCACAGGCAAAACTTCCAGGAGTATTTTGACAGATTCCTTTTGATCCACAAAGTGAAGGCTGTGATCCACATTCATTGTTATCTACAAAATGACATTTCATTTTTTTATGAATCAGATACAAAAGAAAACTAAAGAATGCTATGTATGATTTTTTTTGCTGAATTGTATTCATAATTGATATTCTTAGTATCATAATATCATACCATATTATCACGGCTTTTAGCTTTCATTATATTATACAATGAAAACTATTTGTACCTATTGTATACTATCAATGCAAGCAATATAGGAAAATTATGGTTTCACTTTGAGAATGTTTCACAATGTCTCTCTACGTGAAAGAGGTTGCAAATAGCAAGGGATATATGATAAAGATCAATACATGGAAAGATATATGTCAAGTGGAATTGATCAAATTCTCATCTTAATCTTTTTCTCATTAAATCATATTAATCTGATTATTAATCTTATTATTAGACCTGTTTGTTGCTAAGAAGATCTGAGAAATGTTACATGTTTTTCATGAAAAACAACAACATTAATCTCTTACCTATACAGGCCGTATGATGTTGAGTGAAACCTGGTGGACATTTACATGTGAATCCCCCCAGAGTATTGACACAAAGGAATTGACAGTTATGTTGTTTAGTTTGACACTCATCAAGATCTGAAAAAATAAAGTGTTTATTTCTTTTAAAATGAAGGCAACATAATTATTTAATCTAATATTTAATAACATTGTTGGAGCAATCAAAATTGCTTTTAAATGCAGTGAATTAGCTAAAAGGCTCTCTTTGATTCAACACAAAAAATGCCCAAGTGTAAGTGCCACCCCTTACAAATATGCATGCAGAATCACAATGCATATAATAAAAGGGTGGAGCTTGTCCTACAGTTGTATGGCAGTCATGCATCATTTGAGTAGCCACCACCACCCCACAATAGACATTTGTTCCTTATCAATTTTGCCTAGAAAAATCCAATCTCTCACTTTCTCATAAATTGTCCTTTTTTGGAATTCTCAAGATCCTAATTTTGGTAATACCCCATATTCTGTGTTGCCCTGTATTGTTTTCAGAGAAGTGGATGCTGGCAACTGGCCTGTCCTGCTGTCATTTGGACAGATAGTGAGTTTGGTGAGCATTTCCTTTATAATGGGTCAGGATGATGGGAATGGCATCCCTGCAAAAGCATAAACGATCAGGACTCCCTGAGTAATGCTTCCTTAAGGATTTGTATGTAGAGAAACATCTTCAAAAACTCACAAAAAAGATCAGTAAGAATGGAATAATGGCATGGTCTTTACTCATTTGCCCATAGAACTGGAATATTTAAACCAGGGGTGTCAAACTGGATTTCTTCGAGGGCCGGATCAGCATTGTATTTCTCCGCAGGCCAGCGAGGAGGGGCAGTGGGCAGGACAGATGTCTCCTGCAGTACACTGCTGGCCAAAACAGGGCACATGGGGTCCGCTTGTGGCACCCCTGTGCCTCATTTTCACTCTCCATGGCCCCCTGCAGCACTCTGCCGGCCATTTTCGGGTTTGTTTTGAGCCCAGTTTTTTTGGGCCGTTTTTGGTTTGTTTTTCACCCCATTTTTTGACCCCTTTTTGGTTCATTTTTCAGCCTGTTTTTGGGTCCAATTTTGGTCCATTTTCAGCTGGCAGAGTGCTGCAGGAGGCCATGGAAGGTGAAAATGAGGCACAGCCCATTTTAGCCGTCAGAGGCAGTGTGGGCCGGTCCTTTGATATTTCCAGGCGGCCCCACGGGCTGAATTTAAGCAATATATAAACAATCCAATATAGGTGTAACTGAACTCCATGATTTTATCATTATTTTCTTTGAAGACATTTCACTTCTTATCCAAGAAGCTTCTTTGTCTCTCTGAAGAAGATGAAGAGCTGAAGAAGCTTCTTGGATGAGAGGTGAAATGTCTTCAAAGAAAGTCCAGTTGCCTCTTGAAAAGGACCTTTGGGATTGAATCCAAATGGGCCACATTTAATATTATTGTTTTGATAGTTGATATAAAACATTATTGTATCACATAATAAATTAATTGGTTAGAAAATCTACTAAGTTACTCAATCTTTTTACCTCTACAGGATTTTCCATCATCTTGGAGGATATAGCCACGTGGGCATGAACATTGATAGCTTCCTTCAGTATTCTTGCAGATAAAATTGCATGGTTTGGGAGACTGGGAGCATTCATCAAGATCTAATTACAGGAATAATTCATATTCAAGTTTACTTAATTCCTCAGTATTGGATTCAAAATAAAACTGGGAGACAATGCCTAATAGACTAAAATTTATTTAAAAAACAAACTATGGTTAAAGACAAGATTCATCATAGTGCAAAAAGGCCAACCAACCTGATAGGCAATAAATATTTTGAAGTTCTCACTTAGTAATGGGAAAAAAAATCCTTCAGCTCAATGTAGAGTTCAGCATTTGCAATCAAATTTGTAAAACGATTGAGAAAAAATATTTCAAGAAAGTTTAAACTCACAATATCAAATTTACAGTTCATATAGGAAGCTATATAAGTTTAAGTCCCAAATTCTCACATGATAAATCACAGTGATATTACTACTTTCCAATCTTCATAAAAAATATTTCCAAAAGCACTGGAAGGAAATACTATCTTGCTTAAAGTAATTTATGACATTAATCCCACTTCCCAATTCCAAGCTTTGGCTCTCTACAGAACAAGAACACTATTTTTGATCATAATACAAGGACTATGCATTAAGTTACTATTCCTATTGACATGAGAGAGTCTTGAATCAGGAATATAATTGAAGGGAACTTTCTATATCTGATGAAAAAGTAAATACAAAGCTTGAGGCTGTATAGCACAATATTTTAAATCACAAAATGGAAAATGTAACAAGTTATAATATAGATATAATAATATACTACAATATAGTAGTAACCATAAAGGCTATAACTTACCCACACAAGAAGTACCACTTATATCAGTAGTATAGCCAACTTTACAAAAACATCTGAAGGAACCCATGGTGTTTATGCATTGGCCATGTGTACATAAATTTGGCATGACCTTACACTCATCAATATCTATAGAATAAAAAATAAAATGTATTTTTTTATTTTGGCATGTAATTGCTTACCGTTAATGAAATACATGCCATTAAACAAATATAAATTAATTATATAGCCATATCCCTATAATTTTTTTGTAGGTATCAAAGTGTAAAACCTTTCTATCTATGGACAAAATGATTCACCAGCAGAGAAGCCAGTACTGTTTTAACCAGACTGAAAATGAGGGTGTACTAAGAGTTAAAAGCTACTGAAAAATTCAGAATAATTTTTTAAATAAATGTGTAAATAAGCTGAATCTCGGTATAATTGTCCCAGCAGCACTTGAAAGTGTAGCACCTATCGTAATCATTGTTCTACCCACTGCTCTCAAATGCGAGAATTTTTCCCCATAAAAAAAGAAGCCCTACAGCACCATCCTTTTCCCCCAAACCTCAGCAGAACTTTTCTACTTCTGTCTCACTCATAGCCAATAGAATGTCCTAAATTGTTTAAGCATTTCACTTTATAGTATTTCAATATGATGCCTACTAGTTTTATTCGCAACAATTAGTATCAATTGTTTCAATGTTACTAGAATATTAAAACTTGGTAGAGATGTGCAAAAGAAGTGCCAATTTTTGGATGGTTCACTTCTACACAGAAACAGCATGTTTTAGGCAGAAGTGATTGAACGGGAAGAAAGTAGGGAAAAGCCAAGACCAATAGCAGCAGTCTACTGTCTAATCTATAAACATTTTGTTGTATGTTCTCTTGAGATTGGGAAGGTTGGACAATTTATTAACAATGAATTTTCTAGCTGTTTATCAATGAATAATCTCTATAATCTAAATCAATACAAATAATCCATTTTAATTATTAACTGCATAGGAAAATTTCACTGCACATGAAATTATTTGCTAAGCAATACAGCTAAAGTATACCACAATATTCTTCTATTTTCAAAATCAAGATATCTTTAAGGATACTAAGGCAATATTATATATCTTCATCTTCCTAGTTAGAAAAAGGAAACTTGTCTGAAGATTCCACAAAGAATACCTCTTCCATCAGTGGTGTATCCTGGACCATGTGGACACAGCTTTTTGTACTGAGTTGTTACTAAGAGTGGGCAAATCTCACATTGATTACCCCACCCTCTTCCACCATCACAACAGCATTCTGATTTGGTGACAAGATTACGGCTACTGGAAGCCATTTGACACATTGTCTGCAAGACTTCAGCAAAGCAGAAACCTTGTCGGTTGTCTGTGTAATGAATGTGGAGAAATAACATACGTTTAAGTAAGAAGCATTTCATACTGTTAAAATAATTTCTCATTTTTCAATCATGATTCCTAGGGTAGTCATATTTTGGAAAAAATATTTTCATAAAAATAGCATCTAAATATATATTTCATGAAATAAAATGAAGATTTTTAGCTATGATAAAGGCTTAGCACTTCACATATAATAACTTTTAACTCAAAACATTTGATTGTTTATTTCAAAACATTTGATAATTTATATCTCTTACATCAAAGTAAATTTTTAAAAATGATTGTAGCATTCTAATAATAATAAAGTTAGTAAAGATTGTTTTTTGTGAAAAAAACAACAGCCCTATTTTAAGTTGCAAACAGATATCTTTATTCTTGTCAGAAGCACCTACAAACTATAGACAAACAGACATAGAAATTAAGGAATATAAATTTACTTGCCAATGCATTCAGTTCCAGATGGGCTTGACTGGAAACCTTCATTACACTCACATATGTAACTTCCAATAATGTTTATACAACGACCATTTTCACAGATACCAGGCTTACTGTGGCATTCATTTTCATCTTGATTACAAGAAAATAAACAAACAAAAAATGAAATAGCACAAAAGCAAAAAGAGTAACAGTAATTCCCACAATTCAAAATGAAAGCTACACTTCTGATGATAGCCGATTAAAAAAAAATTTCAATGTTAAAAAGTCCTAACCTCAGAAAGACAGTTATATTGAGTGCCAAAAAAAACAAAAAACAAAACCCCGATATAATTTTAACTCTTATAAGCTTGCATTTCTAAAATATTTCAATGCGAGGGGTTTTTTGGGAAGCAGAGAGATAAGAATTACTGCATGTCAGGGATCTGCATCTGTTTTGATACAAATATGTGTTAAATTTCTGAAAAACTGAAATGGTAAATAGTCAGAGATTTGAATGAAAGTATGCACTTATTGAATAACTATTTGAAGCTTTAGCTGGATTGAACAAATAGAAATTTTGTTTTAGCATACAAATAATATAAGATAATGTAATTTATAATAAACAAACATAATTATTTCAACATTGACAATTCTTTATAGTTATGTAGTAAAAGTAGTGCATTTTACATATTACAAAATTTTCAGGTTTATTTTTTCCATGTGTCTTAAACTACAAAGGTACAAATCTACGAGAGCTGATAAAATATGACAACTTAGTTTGTTTGTTTTCCCGCAACACTACCTTGATAATGTAATTACTATTCATTCTCACATGACAATTTATAATGACACAATACATTCTAACCATAATATATGTAATCCTTTTATTATGAGATTCCTTTGTGAAATATAGATCATTTATTTTTACAATTCTAAATTGACTTGGCAATGTTCTCCTCTCTAGTAATCGTGGAAATTAAAATGTCAGAGGTTGTCAGGCAGAATTATATATAGTCCTGGCATGAAACTCTATATCAATGGGTTCATTTATACCTTGTTAAATCCTTAAGGTCTGGTCTTAAGTTTCTGGGATGTGGAAGGTAAATACATCCTGTGTAACCTGTAGAAGTCCTGTTACCAGCTTCTGCCTATGAACAAGCCTTTTTTGCATTTGTATTACAAACCCTTATATGGATTCTTTAGCTGTTTCTCTAATAATCTGATGACCACTGTACACAATTACAATGCCTAGCAATAAAATACGCAATATTAAAAACTACCACTGTCTAAGAATGAATTATTAAATAAAATTGTTTGCTTTTAACTGAATTACAGAGAACAAAGTAAAGTACCTAGTTTCGGTACCTACCAATACAACCTTCTCCATCTGGTCTTCGAGTCATTCCAGGGGGACATATGCACATGAAGGTTCCAATCAGATTTTTGCACATCATGCCTCTTGATTCACAGTCATGTAGACCCTCTGCACATTCATCAAGATCTTTTCAGAAAGCAAAATAATATAAATGGTAGAAAAACAAATCTATTTTTTTAAATACCAGAGTTAAATTGGAAATTGAATGCCATCCCGATTCTTGTAACCTTATCAAAAGCCAAACTGAAATGTAATGTAGCAATTCAGTAATTTATGAGGCACAACTTTTTTAATAATACCAAATAATTCCATATTTTATTATTTTATACATTCTGCATACATTCTTTAATGCTCAGTTCCATCTTTCATACAAAGGCGATCAAACCGGTCAGTCCTAGAGGAGATCAACCCTGACTGCTCTTTAGAAGGCCAGATCCTGAAGATGAAACTCAAATACTTTGGCCACTTAATAAGAAGGAAGGACTCACTGGAGAAAAGCCTAATGCTGGGAAAGATTGAGGGCAAAAGAAGAAGGGGATGACAGAGAACAAGGTGACTGGATGGAGTCACTGAGCTTAAATGGACTCCAGAGGATAGTAGAGGACAGGAAGGCCTAGAGGAATGTTGTCCATGGGGTTGCGATGGGTAGGACACGACTTTGCAACTAACAACAACAATCTTTCATACAAGATGACATTAAATCAATAGCCTTCTCTTCTATAGTAAATTGTCATGCTTCAATTTCAGAAACTTTACAGAATACATTGTTCTATAAAAATTGTATTGGCAATTAACATGCTAAAGAGATCCTTACCTTTGCACATTTTTTGGTCCTCTCTTAATTCATATCCCACTGGACAGGTGCATTCATAAAAACCATAAGTATTTATACAGCGAAAAGCACAAAGCAAAGGATTTTGTGCACATTCATTTATATCTAAGCAAGACAAAACAGAATAATATACTTGCATTTAATAGTATACTTATAATTTATAATTAATCATTTTTTTCACTTTTCTTAATGCTGTGGGTGGTGCAGTTATGTGTGGAAAGAGATTGGGATAAGAATTAATGAAGTCTTTTCTCAACAAACAAAATTTAGCGTACTGGTCATACAAGGATTTTTTATTTCTAATATAATTAATAAATACCTAAAATAATTATCATTATTATCCAACAATATTTAAAACAATAAAACATAATTAGAACAAAGAAGAAGGGAAAGGGATGTTACCAAGGTCAGTAAAATGAGGACAGATTGTTGGGGGCAATAAGCTGACTTTCTAAACCACTTAAGAGAGGGCTATAAAGCACTGTGAAGCAGTAAGTCTAACTGCTATTCTAGTAATAATGGAGACACCTCACTAGTTCACCAGTGCCCAGACGTCCCTAGGCCTCAATGCATCAGATGAATATATTTTACTTTCTCAAGCCCACTCTACACACAGGAACCCACAGATATGCTGTTGTTTGTGTTCCTGCTATATTGTGAGGGTTCTGGCCGTCTTAAAGCAGAACTGATTAATTCCAGGCAGTTAACAATACAATTAACTGAAAACTTGCTACAGTCCTACTATCTTCTTTATCTCTTTTAAAAATAAGTACCCAGAGCAAGCTAGTTGTTGAAATACACTCTTCAGGTGTATAAAAAACATACTATAACTTACCCTCACAATTCATCATTGGCCCAGGTTCAAATCCATCCAGGCAATTGCATTCAAAACTACCAATCACATTGGAACATGTGCCATTTCCACAAGGATTACCAATGGAACATTCATCAGTATCTAAAATATAATAGGCCGAACAATTTTATTGTATTTTAAAACTGAAATTCAAGCCAAGTTTATAAACTTTAGGGGTTACAAAACGTGCAACATATAAACAACGTGCAGTACAGAATCAGCACACACCTACACATTGCACTCCAGTGTAGTCAAGGTTGTACCCCAAGGGACATTCACAACGGAATGATCCATCAGTGTTTATGCAGTGTCCATTGGAACAAATACCAGGATTTTCCAGACATTCGTTGACATCTAAAGGAAAAAGTTATGCCAAATCTTTAGAGGCAGAGAAGCTTTCTTGAAATAAAATTTATATTCACTTCCCTTAATTAAGTATATAAATCCTATTTTAAAAGAGTTCCATCCTATACACAATTTCCTTTATTATATAAAACAAGAGTGATATTTAGTGGAGCGGTAATGAAGGAAATTAGTACCTTCTCGTGTATCATCTATTCCAGGTATTGTTCCATGGCCAAATGGACACAGATCCTGAAAAGCAACTGTTAAAAGAAAATTTTTGAAACACCACTACTAAGGAGAGAATATACAAAGCAATATTTTAAACTCTCTACTGTAATTTAAATAACATTTTCAACACATTCTATCAAGGAAATTTTCCAATTACTCTTGTATAAGGAATTCAGCTAAGTAGAGAGTATGTCCAAAATGTAATCAGTAATTATAGCTGTAATACTGCTCAGCATTTAGTGTAAGACAGATGAAGAAAGTTTTTCTATGATAGGTTCCATCATGTTTTTCTATTCCAATTTCATATATGACTTGATGAGTGAGATCCAAATTTTAATTTAGGATGTGGTTTTATAAATGGAGACATTATGTATTGGCTTCATGTTTTGTTTTCTGCTTTTCTTGAAAAGCTTTGCAATGTTTTTACTACCTTCTTCTTCTTTAGGACACAGTTCACATGGATCACCCCAACCTTCTCCTGGCATCTTGCTACAACAACATTTTGCCTTGGTGGTATTAAATGCTTTTGGCACAGAACACTTCCCATTCTCAAAGTTAGTGAAGCAGAAGCTCTGTCGAGTATCTAAGAGAAATCAAAAGTCATACCACTGTAATTAATCCCACATTAAGAATGAATTAATCCAGGCTTCTTACTTGGAAATATTCCAATTTAGATACTTTTCATCAGTAGGAAATAGTAATTCACCTTACATTGCCATGTTTTTGATCAAGCCTTAGTGTAGATTACCAATAATAATTTGCACTAATCACAATTCACTTTAGTCCTAGTTAGGGTTAATTAGTACATACTTAATTAGCAACATTTACTTTTCTATTCAACCCTATATCATGAAGTATGCTAAAATTTCTTTTAAATGTTTATTTGCTTAATTTTTAAAAGGCATGTACAGCTGAATTTGTTACATTTACTCTTCATATCTACATAATTTGTTATTTTAATGACCCTTTTAACTACTCTGATAAAATTTTAAATGGAAAGGGAAGATAGAAATGGTTTTATTCAATAAAAAACAAGATTCCATTTAATAAACAACAAGATTGTTGTTAATTTAATCACTCATAATATTTGAGTTTATTATTATTACCTGTTATAACCATTATACTTACCAAAACATCTCCTACCATTGTCGGATATTACAAAACCTGGAGGGCAGATACACTGAAATCCTCCTGGAGTATTAGTGCAGGATCCAAATAAGCAAATGTTTGGATCCTCATTACATTCATCAATATCTGAAAATATAATTAAAACATTACATATTTCCTTATTGGAATCCTTTGAACCAGAGAGTGGATGGAAGATGTTGTAATTCTCAAGGTATCATATGTTAAAATAAATTTTAAAATCACATGTTTCTTAGATTAGAAAACATTTTGTTTTTATTTGCTTCAGATACTGTTTTGATATATAATTATCAAAGACACTTTTTGCTGAATACAAAAATAGCATCCATCTCAATTTTTTTTAAAAAAATGCAGGTCCTGCATTCAAGAGGAAAATTTGTTCATAGAAACCAATGCAGATGTTTATAAAATATATAGTTATATAACCTCCTGAGTTCCAAAAAGTCACCATAAAGAAACAGGCCACCTATAAATAATGTGAGTATATAGACCAAACAGGAAATGTGTGATGGTCCAAGGCTTGCTGACTACAATTTCTGTAAGGCTTATTCAGCATGGGAACAACATCTGAAAGATCATGTTACTTAAACATGAAGGTCAGTATGTTTCTGGTATCACAGATCACTCACACACACACATACACACACAGACAGACAGATGTGTCTGTTTGTGTGTGTAGCACAATAATTACATTTTATTTCCATAAACAGTTTTGTTATCATGCAAATCATCTCCAGAAAGAAAAGGCAGCCTTACCAATGCAGCTTTCACTTTTTACTTCATATCCTGGTGGGCAGATACATCTGAATGATCCTTCCAAATTTTGACATGTCCCAGGAAAGCATGAGCCAGGAAGCACTACACACTCATTAATATCTCAATAGAATGGAGGAAGAAAAGGGGCAATTTAAGGATTCTGAATTGAATTTATTTCTTACATTTATATTGCCATCATAGAAAGCAAGATTCATTATTTGTCCATAATAGAAGCAGGCATAGATACAACTGACAGACTATCCCATAATCACTTAACGGCTCTCATAGATATGGATAAAATTTAATTTCTATTGATAGTTCAGTACTTTTATTACTGCAACATAAAATTTACAAGCACAATAGGCAAATTGGAGGGCCCGGGACAAGGGATATTCCTCTGTCTTGGTCCTATTAGTTCTCTTGGCGGCCTTCGATACCATCGACCATATTATCCTGCTGCGACGCCTTGAGGGGTTGGGGGTGGGGGCACTGTTCTACGGTGGTTCTCCTACCTCTCGGGGCGCTCACAGGCGGTGTTGGCAGGGGGACAGAGATCGGCCCTGAGGCCCCTCACTTGTGGGGTGCCCCAGGGGTCGGTGCTCTCTCCTCTCCTCTTCTGTTCAAGATCTATATGAAGCCGCTGGGGGAGGTCATCTGTGGTTTCGAGGTGAGGTATCATCAGTATGCTGATGATACCCAACTTTTCAAATCCACCCCGAACCAGCCCAGTGATGCCCTCGACGTGATGTCCCAGTGCCTGGAAGCGGTACGGACCTGGATGGGGAGAAACAGGCTGCAGCTCAACCCTGCCAAGACTGAGTAGCTGTGGGTACTGGCATCTCGGCTCGAACAAGATATTCCATCTCTGGCTATAGGGGGTGAAATGTTATCCCCTGTAGACAGGGCGCATAACCTAGGCGTCCTCCTGGATTCACGGTTAAATTTGGAAGATCATGTTATGACCGTGACCAGGTGGGCATTTGCTCAGGTTCGCCTGGTACGCCAGTTGCACCCTTGTTTGGACTGAGATGCCCTATGCACGGTCACTCATGCGCTTGTCACCTCCCGTATTGACTACTGCAATGCTCTCTACATGGGGCTGCCCTTGAAGACCACTCGGAGGCTTCAGCTAGTGCAGAATGCGGCCGTGCGGGTAGTGATGGGAGTGTCTCGACACTCCCGTGTTACACCTCTCCTGTGCGACCTGCATTGGTTGCCGGTTGCCCTCCAGGTGAGATTCAAGGTGCTGGTAATCACCAATAAAGTCCTACATGGCTTAGGCCCGGGATATTTGGCGGATCATCTGCAGCCAGCAACAGCTTCCCATTGCCCGGTGCGCTCACACAGGGAGGGCCTACTCAGGGTGCCGTTGGCCAGACAATGTTGGCTGGCGACCCCCAGGGAGAGAGCTTTCTCTGTAGGCGCACCCACCCTTTGGAATCAACTCCCTCTGGAGCTCCGGGTGGCCCCCGACCTTCGTTCCTTCCGCCGTGGGCTGAAAACGTGGCTATTCCATCTAGCCGCCCTAGACTGATGGGATTTTTAATAGAATTTAATGGGGTTTTATTGAATTTTTTGTCAATTTTATCATGGACTTTGTTTTTAGCGGTCTGTTTGTTTTTGTTTATTGTTGTGAGCTGCCCTGAGTCCTGCGGAGATAGGGCGGCATATAAGTCCAAATAACAAACAAACAAACAAACAAATAAATAAATACTGTACACAAATTCATTGAACTTCCCCCAATTTCTATCACTAATTCACTGGATTCTTTTCTAATAGGTTCATCTATATAGAACTGCTATCTTCAAGAAAGTGTCATGGCTGAAAGAACTGTTAAATCTGTAGATGAAAAAATTATATCTAATGTTAAAATCAGCCCCTGCAGATAGTGCATAATCAAATCTCTTGCATGGAAATTTAATGGTATATTTATCCTACAGAAATTAAGCTACTTCAAATCTACATCCCAAATAGCTAAATGCTGGGCAGCCAATAAATTTAAATAAACACGTAAATAAAATAATTGCACAGTTCTATGAGTGGTGCATAAAAAACCCAGAGGAATATTATAAAATATATGTAAAAGTATATTCCACAATGTCCAGTGCAGCTGATTAAATGTGCATTGCATTGTACATAGGGCACTCAATAACTGCTTTTATACATACCAATACAGTTTTTGCCATCCGGAGTAAGTTCATAACCTTCATTACATAAACATTTGAAAGAACCAATTTCATTAAAGCACCTTCCATTTCTGCACACCTGCCCAAAGAAGGAACTGCACTCATCAATATCTATGAATAATCAAGAAAAAGTTAGGTATTTCTCATGAGCTCAATACAATGAAATGCATATATAGCCAGAGTTACCATATTAAGGTATAAACGCAGCTAATGGATAAAATCATGGAAATGGAAAAAGATGGCTGGTAAAGAATGAGGTCCTTGTATATAAAAATAATAATCTCTCGAGCATTTTAAGGTATATGGATTATTTAAGAATAGATATTACTAGACAGATCTTTATTTTTAAATATTTCATATATCAAAGAAGTATATTCAGAAAGACCAGAAATTTGTATATAAATTTTGATCTTTATCTTTAGTGCATATACAAAAGCCAATATGACTGCCACTGTCAACCCTGAAGCTGACCTGACTGGAGCCATATTGGAGTTTCACTGTTGCCACACTGGAGCTGAGAGGGAGGGGGAATTAGAGATAACGGGAGTTGTGTAGCCAAAATAAAATATTTTCTCTTGAGAACAAAGGACATTCTCACACCTGGACTGTGGAAGGAGAAGTGAGGTCACCAGACAACCAGACAGCTTGATTGGGGCCTGTGACTGATTGTTTGGGGTTGCGGGAAAACTTTCTCTTTTAACTAGGTGAAAACTGTGGGAACCTTTAGTGTCGGTTTTTACCAGATTTATGCCAATATGATTTTTCCAATAAACCTATTCTTTGAGGAATTCATCTGCCTTGGGGTTTTGCTTGCTAAGGGACTATTACTTGGAACCCTAACAATCAGACTTTATGGCAGAACTTCAAAGGGAGGTTGCTTTGACTAGGTCTTTGACTGAAGCAAAGGAACCTTTCAAGTCTTTGCACATAGCCCTAATAACTTGTACCAGCATCAGGTATGTTATCCAATTCATGAAAATTCTAGGCACAAGAAGAGTTAAATTGAGTTGAAACAGTCCATTCATATTCACCTATTGGATAGTAGAAAATGAGAAGAGTGTTTCAGTTTAGCAGAGGAAAGAAAATCTTCCAATTTGGGGGGAGGCATTGGTTGGGCACTATTATACTCTGGTTGATATTTTAACTGCCAGCTGGGAATAAGCTGAAGGGATATGGCAGCAAATCAGAGGATAAACACAATCACCTTGGCTAGCTGGCTGGCACACCTACAAACCAAAACATCTTAGTTTGGCAGTGATATTAAATAGATGCAACAGAGACAGGGCCTCACTGGCAATGGGGAATACAAATGTAATTTATGTTGATATATAAAAAAGAGGTTAATACTGTAACTCAATACTGGAAATAGTACTCTGTGGAATTCTACAATATAGATGCCAGAATAGAAGTGCAACCATGTAATTCTACTCTCTGAAACCATCCACGGTAAAATATCACAATTTTCACCCCGAAATGATTCCAAAGATTCTGTGCTTAGTGCTAAAAGTTCAAGCAGGATCAGCACTGCACTCCTTCTATTTCTCTCCAACAAAAGGAAATCTATCAGGGCAATTAGGGTCAATTTTATTCTCAAATCTGTCTAAATCCACACTGCAACTGCTTAGCAACCACATTCTTGGGTAATTTGCCCCCACCCCCCAAAGTAGACTTATTTGTATTTGATTACAAGTAAAACTCTAAATCCAGAAAAAAACATTTTTGGAAAGGGACAGAATATTTGTTATTTCAAGTGTGAGCCAACTAGAGATCTTCTGAGTTTGACTCATAAGAAATTTTGGTAGAATGTCCTCATATTTTCTCATATTCTTATCAAGAGCTTTGTTTGACTACAAACTGATAGAATTGAAATATAACAATAGGCCATGTAAAACAACAACAAAGAAATAACTGAGAAATGACAACCAAAACTTATGCAACTTCTTGAGAATGTTACCTGGGAGGAGTTTGATGCTGTGACTCCCGATGATGTGGACAGGATTTTGGGGAGACTTAGTTCGGCCACATGTTTACTGGACCCGTGTCCTTCCTGGTTGGTACTGGCCTCCCGGGAGGTTACACGAGGCTGGCTCCAGGGTGTTATCAACGCTTCGATGAGTGAGGGTCACTTCCCCGCCGCCTGGAAAGAGGCGGTGGTGAGGCCTCTCCTCAAGAAGCCGTCCCTGGATCCGGCAATATTGGCCAACTATCGTCCTGTCTCCAACCTTCGCTTCCTGGCGAAGGTTGTTGAGAGTGTGGTCGCGCGACAGTTTCCGCAATTCTTGGAGGAAACATCCTATCTAGATCCGTTCCAGTCGGGTTTCAGGCCTGGGCACAGCACGGAAACGGCATTAGTCACGTTGGTTGATGATCTCTGGAGGGCTCGGGACAGGGGTTGCTCCTCTGTTCTGGTCCTGTTAGACCTCTCAGCGGCTTTTGATACCATCGACCATGGTATCATGTTGCACCGGTTGGAAGAGTTGGGGATGGGGGGCACCGTATTACGGTGGTTCTCCTCCTTTCTCTCAGACCGGTCGCAGTTCGTGTTGGCAGGGGGGCAGAGGTCGACCTCAAGGCCTCTTATATGTGGAGTGCCTCAGGGGTCGGTCCTCTCGCCGCTCCTGTTCAACATTTATGTGAAGCCGCTGGGCGAGATCATCCGTGGCTTTGGGGTGAGATACCACCAGTACGCTGATGACACCCAGCTGTACATCTCCACCCCAGGCCACCCAACGATGCCCTTGAAGTGATGTCCCAGTGCCTGGAGGCTGTGCAGATCTGGATGGGGAGGAACAGGCTCAGGCTCAACCCTTCCAAGACTGAGTGGCTGTGGCTCCCGGCATCCCGATATAGTCAGTTGACTCCATCACTGACTATTGGGGGCGAGTCGTTGGCCCCCACTGAGAGGGCTCGCAATCTGGGAGTCCTCCTGGATACGCAGCTGTCCTTGGAGGAACATCTGACGGCTGTAACCAGGGGGACCTTTTGTCAGGTTCACCTGATTCGCCAGTTGCGGCCCTTTCTTGATCGGGATTCCCTGTGCACAGTCACTCATGCCCTTGTCACCTCTCGCCTTGACTACTGCAACGCTCTCTACATGGGGCTCCCCTTGAAGAGCACACGGAGGCTCCAACTGGTCCAGAACGCAGCAGCGCAGGTAGTGACGGGAGCAGCATGGCGCTCCCATGTAACACCGCTCCTGCGCGAGCTGCACTGGCTCCCAGTGGTCTTCCGGGTGCGCTTCAAGGTGTTGGTTATCAGCTTTAAAGCCCTCCATGGCATAGGGCCTAGCTATCTTCGAGACCGCCTGCTGCCACCAACGACCTCCCATCGACCCGTGCGCTCCCACAGAGAGGGCCTCCTCGGGGTGCCATCAGCCAAACAGTGCAGGCTGGTGACCCCCAGGGGGAGGGCCTTCTCTGTGGGGGCACCTACCCTCTGGAATCAATTGCCCCCAGAGATAAGGAGAATCCATGACCTCAGTGCCTTCCGCCGTGCCCTTAAAACCTTCCTTTTCCAGCAAGCCGGGCTGGCCTAATTTTTTAAGTGTTTTTAAGTGTTTTGTTTATTGTTTTTAATTAATGGGGCCAAAGTTATATATATATAAACTGTATTTTAATATTTGTACTTGATGTTTTTACTTGGCTGTTCACCGCCCTGAGTCCTCAGGAAGAAGGGCGGTATACAAATTCAAAATAAAGTAAAATAAAATAAAAAATAAAAATAAAATTCTGATTAGTTAAAAGTATAATCATAATTACACTGCTCAATAAAATTTATGAAATTGAAAGATTATTGTATTTTTTTCTGATTGCAGGACTGAAATAAATATTATGTCATTTCCATGTTTCTCTTTGATAGTAATATATCATCACTTTTTCTAAATGATAATATGTACTATTTATTCATTCTCTTACCCATACAGTCATTATTATGAGTTAGCTCAAATCCTGGATAGCACAGGCAGTTATATGATCCAACTGTATTTTTACAAGTTCCATTCCCACAAGGATGTCTTTCACATTCATCTACATCTATAGATAGAAGACATTAACACCAAACAATTATTCACAATACAATTAATTTTCTATTTCTTTATGTGTTTTACTAAGGCTCATATGGCTCTCAGAAAATTATTCTGCCCAATCGGGCTTTTGAGCGCATGCGCATGCGCTAAACTAAGCCTCCTCTGAAAATAAGCCCTCCCTGAAAATATTTAAACACATGCGCAGCCAGTCCCCATTTCCTCTGGTTAGGGTTAGGGAGACAGACCTGGAAATCAGGTAAGATGGCAAGAGGAACCCCATCTTGCTCCATGCGCCCCAAAATAATAAGACCTCCTCAAAAATAAGGCCAAGCTCTTATATCGGGGTTCAAAAAAATATAAGACAGGGTCTTATTTTCGGGAAAACACGGTATCTTATACCTCAAGAGCAACTCAAAAACCACGCATCCCCGAAAGTCTTGTAGAACACCCACACTTTAAATACTATTTTTATTTGCCTTATGCCTTTATTTATATTTGTCTTATGTAGAACCTCTGGACTGAACTTTCTATCTATGAGGGAATGTCTTCCAGAGTAATTTATGGGTACTTACGGAAAACAAATGATCTCAGCTGCCCTTTTTTGATTTTATCCGCTATTGCTGGCTAATTGCAACACTGCTGACAGAGGGTGTCATTTGTGGTCTATCAATGGGATGTCAGGATCTTATAGGACAGTACATTGGAAGGTTTCCAATTTTTGGATTTCTGGCTGTAGAAGCATCCACCAGTTTGCTTCTTAGAGTAGTATCAGTGACTCAACAAATGCTGAAGCCTTCTAAGACTGATTTGGATCCCCTGGATTTGGGAGCTAGAGTATTTCTAACTTCTGTTCTGAATGAAGTGGTACTGTCCCATTCAGACATGTGCAATCTGGGAATTCTCAGAGAGCAGGTGGCAATTATGGCTAGTGGGTCTTTTCCACAACTATATCTTGTATGCTAGTTTCATCTGTTCCTTGCTTGGGAGGCCATACTTATATATTTAGTTGTTTTTTGATTGGATTACTGTAACATGCTCTATATGCAGCTGCCCTTGAAGACCATCTGAAAGTTTTAGCTGGTTCAGACTGCAGTGGCACAGGGTGGCATAGCTCATTACATCCATGTAACACTGCTGCTCTGTAAGCTACGGTATCACTTTTAAAGCCCTACATGGCATAGGGTCCAGTTTCCCTCTTTTAAGCTTTGCTATATTAAAATGTTTGGATGAAATTGAGTGGACCTCCTTGTGGTTCTTCTTAGTGTGTCTGGTCACTGTTTGACATTTTATATTTATTCCCTAATTATTACCCTATTTATTTATTATTCCCTAAGTAGTGGGGTTGTATGAACCAACCATGACACCCCAATGACTATTCAACTTGTTGCATTCTCAATTAGAATAGCTTCTGAATGGTCTTCAAGGATAGCCTCATGCACCAGTCATGATGTAAAATAGTCTTTTGCAAAATTTCTTGGCGCAGGAATGGTTGCAGTTGGTGTACAATATGAGGCTGTGCAAAGGTCAAGATCTCCACCTGCTCTTCTAGCAGGAATCATGAGATCAAGAATAACTGTCTGTTAAACTGATGAATAAGGATTGATTGAACAAAATACAAGATACACAGATGCTAGTGATTAGTCTTGAATTAAGGTAATACAAGTTGGAAATGATGACTATTATGGCATATACTGAGATTTAAATTGAAAGAGCAGGATGGAAAAATGATATAAAACAGATAATTATATTACAGTTAAAATGTGTGTGATGGATACCAACTAGTTAAGAGTTTGAGACTCGATGGAAATATGTTGGAAAGTAATTCAAAATGCTGGAAACAGCCAAACAAATAGGAGGAGAGTTGGAGGAGACTATGCTGGTAATCAGCCAAACAATGGAGGGAGTCAAGGAGGAGACTATGCTGGAAATCAGCCCATAAAATGCTGGAAACAGCCAAACAAATAGGAGAAGAGTTGGAGGAGACTATGCTGGAAATCAGCCAAACAATGGAGGGAGTTAAGGAGGAGACTATGCTGGAAATCAGCCCACAAAATGCTGGAAACAGTCAAACAAATAGGAGGAGAGTTGGAGGAGATTGAGGAACTATTTTAAAATCAACTAAATAGTTGGTGTTTTGGAGGGGATCAAGCTGAGAATTAATCAAATAGAACAAGCTGGAAGATAGTTAAATATTAGAGGGAGATATAGTGGAAAATATATTAGAAATTGGAGTAAATAAAATATGTCTTTGAGAGAAATCTGTGTAATATGTAAACTGGGAGAAAAAAAACCTAAGGTAAACTGATTTGAGGATAAGGGTCAAAGGATTAAAATTAGATAAAATGTTGTTTTATAAAATATAATAAAAATGGAGCGGTACTGAATTGAAACTAAGAATAAACGGTGATAAAATTGTAAGGTGAACACTTAACAAAAGGTTAGAATATTGTAAAAATTATTTTGATATGACTTGTATAAGATATAAGGTAAAGAAGAATAAAGATATGTTTAGAATTGTTATGCAGATGTAAAAATGAGTGAAAGTGAATTTGAAACTAATTTTGGATAGATATAATGGATTTATATAGATGAAAATGTGAAATTTGAGGTAAAATTGGTTTTTTCTTAAATTCTGAATTTCTTTTTTATCTTCTTTTTTTTTCTTTTTGTTTATAAAAGATGTAATGGAAATTGTGAATTGAGCTTGTGAAAGGAATGTAAGCGTGGTAACCATCTATGACCAGATTGAAATTTTTGCTCTTGAAAGTTATGTTTTTATGTTTAAATTTGAAAAAATAAATAAAAAATATTTACCCAAAAAAAGAATAACTGCCTAGTTGCTTCATATGAGGGAACACAAAATCACACAGGACCAAAGAAGAAATGCTATTAGAAACTACGGTATTAATTTCTGCATCCATAGCTATTATAGTTTGTAGGAATTGAGGATAAACCCATTCCTTCTCCCTTAAATCCTCCAAGGAAGACTAAGACATAATTTCAGCTGGATTCATAGTTATGTCAGACTCTGTAACTGGGTATTATATTGATCTTGTCATGCCAATTGATGTTCAGTTCCAACAGTGTTATTTGATTTTATTCATATAATACAGTCTTAAACAATATTTGTCTATTTGAGAATTCTGACAATTGTAATCTCTGTACCCCTAGTAAGTAACAAAGCTTGACATATTAATTATTACATTTTATGTGTGCATATGAAACTTATACTCTGCTGTTGCCATCCTATCTTCAACATAGCAATACTGTACTCTAGATTTATAATTTAAGAATTTAATATATTTCTTCACATACCCATACACATTGTTTGATCACGGGATGCCTTAAAACCATTTTGACAGATGCAGTAGTAACTCCCCTCTTTATCCACACATGTGCCATGACTACATACATTAGGTATTTCCTGGCATTCATTGCGATCTAAAACAAAACATAAAACACATGATGCATATATTTATCTATGGTGTTATGATTTATCTATGACTCGTAATTCCACTTTTAGAATCTGTTAATGATTATTAGAGTCAAAGCCTACTCCCTGGACAAAATTGTTCTACAAAAAAGCTCTATTCTCTGAATCAGCAATCTTTGAACAAGCTTTATTTTCTGTGCATGTTAAAATCAACATATTAGCTATACTGAAGGAAATTACATCACCAATTTCCCTACTACATTTTTCTGTTTATGTATTTAAAAAAGGGGTGAATGAAATGCAAATTCAGTATAGAAAACTGGAAAATATGTAACTAAAATGAAAATTAAGCAACATGCTGACCATAACTGACTCCTTACCAATGCAAGCACCATTGGGTGAAAGTTTGAAACCTGTAGCACATTCACAGCGGTAACTACCGGGGCTATTGATACAATCTGCATTTCGTTGACAGAGATTATCACCATTGCTACATTCATCAATATCTGTAACATCAATAATCCATGATTAAGAATCAATATATGTGTTTTATCACAATGAAAACTTCAGATATTTCCTATATTGAACAAGGAACAGTGAATATGAATCAGGTAAAGGATGTTTATATTCCATTAATTTTAATCTTGGTAAACATGTATTTTACATTCCAGCTGAAATCTAAAACCTAAATGCCTTTCGAATCAATCTATCTGCCTAGTATTTTAGAGTATCTATATGTTATTAAGATATAAATATTTTAATTTACTTGTTAATTAAAATACCACAGTGTTGTCAGAAAGACAATACATATGTTCCCAAACATATATTTAAAATAATGAATAAAAATAGTATTAGAAGTTTATCAGTATTAAAAATTATTGACTAAATCTATAATTTTGCTTATAATATAGCAAACAATAGGAAAATCAACATAACATTTCATAAGCAACACTGATGCTTATAAAGAGGGTCATTATTCTCTTTTTTCCCTAAGTAGAAGATAAACATTACTTTGTGCAATAAGTGAAAATACAGTGTCTTTATATTAGGAAAAGAATTGTAACTCAGAATAAGATTTAAAATTTAACAAACAATCTGAAGACTAATATTCTGGCACAAAGCAAGCCAGAAATTCAATGAAATAAAATAAAATAAAATCTATTTTTCAAAGACAAGCTTCCTTTGATCTTTTCAACAAACAGAAACATTCACAAAGTTCCAAACTATGGAGGAATATGCACGAACATTCCACAGGTATTTCATCTTGTGCATTTTTTTCTGGCCCACTTAAACACATTAGATGATTGTGAGATAATGGTAATTTGGCAGTGCAAGTATATAAAATCTGCAGACACTTGTCAATGCATACACTCAGTCATTTGCACCAGCTTGAAACACATACAATTGCTGTAATGGTCAGGCTATACAAGAAAGTACATTACCTTCACAGACCAAGAGCAGATCATTGTAGCTAAATCCTGTGGGGCATTCACAACGAAAACTTCCAATCTGGTTGATGCAAACACCATTTGCACAAATACCTGGAATCTCTTTACATTCATCAATATCTGAAAAATGAACATTAATTAATGAAATGTGTTGAGCTCATATGCTAGTATACTTTTATTTGTTTAAAAGCTTTAATAAAAATTATACATAAAAAGTAGAAGTATAGGGAATATATATAAAAAAAGTTTTCCTTTTTTAAATAATTGTTTACATACATGCAGAGATGCATATACAGATGTATTTTATTTCAAATGACTCATTTTAATGAGGGATGCTAAGCTGACAGACACATGCATGTCTATGTATGTAAATATCAGCATGAGATTCAGTTTATCTTCAAAATACAATTTGGGGAGAGATTCTTGAGAAAACATTGTAATTTCCAAAACAGCAGGCAACAGAAGTCAGAATTTTATTATTGACTTGATTTTTAAAAGGTAATTAAAAATAGGTTTACTTATTACTGTCTTACATTATTAATTATGTAAAAAACACAGTTTTTTAAAAAAACACAGCTTTCAGACTTACCAACTGCTTTTCCAGTATGAATGTCAAAGGTGAAACCAGGAATATTTCCACATAATGTTTTG
Source organism: Arizona elegans (assembly GCA_022577455.1). Classification (NCBI taxonomy): domain Eukaryota; kingdom Metazoa; phylum Chordata; class Lepidosauria; order Squamata; family Colubridae; genus Arizona; species Arizona elegans. The sequence continues at coordinate 40,747,883 of JAKOOJ010000008.1, read as the reverse complement.
AATTCAACTTAAGTAACAAAAAGGGGAAAAACTTATATTTATTGCAAGTCTTTTAAAATTACTTCATAGTTTGATTTTACAATCCTTGTATTTAATTAATAACTATCAAATGTTATCAAATTTCCCCTGAGCCAAGCCTGAGTATATATTCCAGGGACCTGTAGAAACTTGTATCAAATAAAAGCTCATCTTTAATCCTCAAATTCTTCTCTAGACTGAAAGCTTTTTTCTGTTCTTTCCCTGCTATTGTATGGCTGTCATTTATCCAAGTTTTGAACTGATGTGAAAAAAAAGTCTGAGTTATTTGGTATGAGAAGAAAATAAGATTACATCCAGAATAATTCAACGTGATTATCTTTGAGATTTGTGATGTTCCAGATATGAATAAAGCCAACAAGGACATAACTTCTGATTGTATATGTATATTGTATTTATTAATTTATAAATATAACTAATTTTAAAGAATTATTTTTGCACAATATATTATCTCATAAAACCACTGCAGTGGATTTCCATATTATTCTTATGATATGCCAAATTCACATCTGTATATTTTATTCCTTATTCTTTGTTCAAGCCACTTATAATTCTTTTTTGTTTATAATTAAAATGATTTATTTTATTTGTTACAGACACCAACAAAGATAGTATTCCCTAAGTTAACTAAAATAACATATTTAATATGCCAGAAAATAACATGCATATTGTAGAAAATAAATAAAATTCACTGCAAGACTTAGACAAATATACCATTATTTTTAAAAGTAGTACAAGTATATTTCAATATCTTTTTTAAAAAAATAGTTGCTTCATATCACTAATCTAGTACTTTCTTGCCTTAGATTAGCAAAAGAAATACCAGAATCAATAAGAAAGGAAATGTAAAAACTAGTAATTCTGAAGAAAATATTGCATTATAAACTTCTGCCTTCCATATAGGAATATTTCTTTCAACAAAATAATCCAGTTATTAACTACTGATTACACACTGCAAGATAGGATTGTAGAAAGAGATGGTAATTGTGAATTCCTAACTTTTTTGAATTATTCAGTTTTCCTATCAAAATACAGCAATGGAGAGGAAACCATTAATCCTGCTCTCTGGAATATCCTACCTCCATACAGTGAGATCTGCATCTACTCTTCTATCCTTCTGCAAGACACCTGACTCTGCCAATTGGCCTGAGGACCCAATGGCATAGTACCATACTGGAGGTGGCTACTAATTTTCCCACCTTCCCCCCACATTCACTGATCCCATCCAGCCATCTTTTAATGTCATATTACTGTATTTTTATTCCTTATTTTATTGTTTCATTACTTAGCTACTATTAGGTTTACATTTCTTTTCATTTCTCTGTTTTTACTATTGTAAGCTGCCTAGTTAGCCTCACGGCGAGATAAGCAGCAAATAAATTAACAAACAAATAATTAAATAAGTAACTGAAGGAGAACAGCCTTCTTCACTGCTATCTAAAACTTAGAACTTTTATTTTTAACAAGTTTAATTGTACATGGAACAAAACACAATACTGGAAAGAGAGAAAAGTTTTAGAATTTACTTTCTTCCTTGCTGTGAAATTGAAAGTGAGGCTAACATACTAAAGCTACCATGATACCAACCTGACACTCAAAATGTATCATTTAAATATAAATTGCTCAAGAAAACGTAAATAAATTGTTACCTGTCCCTGGAGCTGGGCATGGCTCACACAGCTTGTTCCAGGCTTTCCCAACATTGTAAGTGCAGCAACACATTCTCTTGGTAATATTAAAGGGCAGTTCATTATCACAAGATGTTCCATTGTAGCTTCTATAACAAAAGCTCTTTCTCATATCTAAACATATAAAAATCACGTGCTTTTAAAAATATCTTGGCCTGTACAATAAATGTTTAGTTCGGTATTTATCATGCTAAGAGATTTTGATCTAAGAAAACTCAATTTTATATGAAACAGAGCAGAAAATATGTCAGCCATATTTATATCCCATGATTTATTAAAGTTGATGAGGAAAATAACAGGAACAAAAAACTTAGCCATGATAGAGATACTGGTTAATTTTTGTTCTGAATTTCCAGAAGAAAAACAAGATCAAGGAAGCTGAGATTCATGTGACTTTTCTTTTTATATTGGATCAATCTGGCCTCTTCTAACTCAAAAATTTGGCTTAATTACAAATCAGAGAAAGTAGGAATAAAGAATGAATTATAAATGCATCATTAATATTGGACAGTTTATATTATAGACTCTACTTTAAATGTGTTTCTTCCAATACTCATTGTTTCAAAAGTAATTTAGACAGAAGTAAGTATAAAATGTTTTAGTTTGGTTTAATTTATAAGTAGGATATCTAAAAAAGATATGAAGTTTGGGGGATACCTATATGTGTATGTGCACATATAAGTTTCACATTAATAATAAATATGAATAACACTATAAAATATATAAAACCTTTACTTTACAAACTATTCTAAAAATACGAGTTCCAGGTATATTTGTAAACCTTTACTATATATATACCTTTATTACACCAAGGGACCATGGTTCTAATTTTGCCTGTGATCTTGGGCTAGCTATCTCTCTCAGCCTGAGGAAACAGGCAATGGCAAACCACTTCTGAAAACTTGCCAATAAAACTTCAGGGACTTGTCCAGACAGTCACTAGGAGTCCATGCCAATTCTAAGGCACAAAATAATAGTTTTGTTGACCTTAAATAAGATTTTCCATGTGATGCTTCTATATATTAAATATTTTGCTTTGATGCAAACCTTACTTATAGTCTCTGCATGTACAACGTATGTTCACTGCCTTGAGTTGTTTATAAAAAACAACTGGCAGGACATAAATAAGATGAAATTAAAAAATGCACATATAGAAATAATTATCAATGTATAGTGGCCCTATATTTTAAGAGTTTAAGAAAGTAAATATAGTACATAAATGTGAAAACATACCCATACAGTTGTGTCCTCCATTCACCTGCATATATTCCGGGGGGCAAATACAGGTATAATTTCCTAAGGTGTTATAGCATGTCCCAGGACCACATACACCAGGATGTGCAACACACTCATCAATATCTGGGGGGGGGGGGGGGAATCAACCACCAAAATTAATTTTAATAAGTAAAATGACAAATAATAACAAATCAGCAAAATTTAAACATAGAATAGATTGAAGAAATGAAAACTTCCATACTCTATTACAAAGTTCTCAAGGTACAAATAATGAATCTCTTAATCCTGTGTTTGAAATTTTACTCATCTTTTAAAAGTCAACATTAACTAAATGATCCACAAAGTACATCAATAGTACGTTTTCCCTATGCTACATTCTCACTGAAAATGACTATGTGAACCTGACAGGTATGTGGTTGGAAAAACGCTGACTCAGGATACAAGTTTCCCTCTCTGTTACAGGCCTTATACAGGTATTCCTCAATTTACAACCACAATTGAGCCTGGAATTATGGTTGTAAATTGTGCTAATCTTTAAGCGGATCACCATATGACTGGACATGTTAAGTTAATGCCACATTTGTTAAGTGACTCTATTGTCTGCAATAGCATTTTTTGCTGAAAACCAGCTAACCAATGAATACCAGTTTCCATCAAAAAATGTTATAAATCATGGTCATCTGTCCATAGGACACTGCAAATGGCTGTAAATGAGACTAGTTACCAAGTGCCCTAAATGTAATTGTGTGAATCTGGGTCATAAATAACTCTGAGGAGGTCTGTTGTAAGTTTGTATGAGTGCTAAGTGATCGATCCTAAGTCAATGACTACCTATATAGATCAAGTTGTCATTATTTCAAAACAGAAAAAAGAATTCAACATACTGACTTTGAATCAAATAAAATTAATTTAGAATTTGTATAGTTGTATACTTAAGTATATCAATTGTGGTTTATAGTGAATTATACTGCAATTACTATAAATTAAGAACTTTAAGTCCTTTGAATCTTTCTTGAATTATTTAAAATCTGTCTTTCTTTGCATAAGACAGTGATCTAAATACATTTTTGAACTTATTGCTTGAACCTATTTTTGAAGAAATTTCATGGGAAAGGACATAATTTGTATTCCATTGGGTTATTTGAGTTAATATCAGAATACAAAGAAGTCAGGATTCAATTTCTATTATTTATAAGAAATTCAGTAATGGGATCTGCAGAATAGCTAGAACCCACAAGCTTTAATTTATGACTCCACATTAAATACGTATAGAATATTCTCAAGAGGAAAATGGTTGTGGGACAAAATATTGCTTAAGAGCATTGTTTTTCCATTCCTGCTGTAAGGAAAAATAAGAATTTTCACCTTCACAGATACGTGTTTCTTCACTGAGATAGTACCCATGGGGACATTCACATTGGAAGCTGCCAAAAGTATTGATGCAGTTTCCACCTTGGCATAGACCAGGCAATTCTTGGCATTCATCAATGTCTGTGAAGAAAAAGAAGGACATGTTTCTTGGCTGATAAAAATTACATGAAAGACTACTTTTAAATCATTAACTTATGCTTTTAGTTTTTATTATAAATCTGCTTACTTTGTTATTACAAAGATCTGGGAGGGAAACTGCAAATAAATGATTACCCATGCAAAGTTAAGAAAATATTTAACTCTCATAATCTTGGATGGAAAAATATAACTGGTAAATACAATATTAAAATACTGAGCAAATTTGATTTTCCTACCAAAATCATTAGAATTAAATCATACTTACTATTAATTTCTGGCTTTATTAATTTGATTTAATCAATCTTAGATTTTTTGCAGTAATTTGAATACATATTCAATAACTTTTCATTTTGAGCCTTTTTCTGTCTTCCAGCAGGAACTAATAATCAAGTACAGAGTTGCCAATTCATATTTCTAATTATTCTTTTTCTGAAGGGATGATGGAAATTCCTTAGAGATACCAAAAGTAATAAAATTTGGGCAACTAATATTAACGTCCTTATTCCCTTTTAACAGTAAGACTAGCCAAATCCAACACGAAATACTGAGGGCCTCAGCATTCCAAAAGGAAATTGTGAATTGGTGGAAAAATTATATAAATGGAGAAGGTTGAATTATCATCACAAACTTTTATCAATCTTCCCATCTATATTTAAAAATGTTATTGTAAATTTATTCTAAATTTGAAAGTACTTTCTCTCTAACTTCAATTTGCAAATCTCCCTTTTATAGATAATTGACTAATCTGACTACTATCAGCAAAACCCATGGTGGTTATATTGAAAGAAACAAAAATACCTTCTAAGATAATTGTTATGGGATTTGGTCTGAAGCCTTCACCTCCTGGACACAAGGTATTATATTCACCTAGGGATCAAATAAAATAACCAAGAATAAAACCAAGTCATGAAGATGTGATATGTGATAGAAGCATAGCAAGGAACTTTGATAAGGTGATGTATCACCTCAGAGAAATGTTTGATTCCTCATAAGCACTGGTTTATAGAAAGCCTTATGGCTTATGTATATAGCCATTTTATCTGCTGTATTGGTTATTGTCCTCCCATCTAACAGTGTCATTTCCTTACTGCTATTTACAGGTGGGCATGTCTCACAGGGATTCCCCCAGGCTTTTCCCAAAGAACAGCAACAAGAAGAACGACTGACTCCAACACCAATTTCAGTACTGCAGGATAGACTTCCATCACCCCTTGGTCCATATTTCAAGTAACAGTTGCCAACTCTGTTATCTGGACAGAACAAAAGAAAGAGGTGTTGATCAGCATGTCATTAAAATGACACTATAGAGAGCAGTGAACAAATTTAAATAAACAACAAACAAACAAATAGCATATGACTAAAGTGACTTCTAATTTTATCCCTATTATTATTTCAATTTAAATCCAATTAAGTTAAATTAAAACTTCTTAATAAGGCTGTTAATACCATAAATATTCTTTACTGGGTTGAAGGCAGAATGAATGGATGGATGAATTCACATTTATTATATACTGTAAATACTGGCTATCTTCAAGATATGATATTGAAAATGATAACGATATATTTTACTCCTACAGCCCCTCGTGTGCTCCATTCATATTAAGATGCAATAAATTCATTTCATTATTTCCATAAGCTTGTGAAACAAAGTTTAGGTTTTATAAATTAGCTTATGTTTATCAGCGAAATGTTGGAAAATGACTATGGGTAATTCCTAGTTTGGTTTGTACCCAGCACACTCCCAAGTCCCTAAATCAAAATAACAGTCTACATTTTCAGTACTTATGTATTTATCAAAAGGAACTTTCCATAGCCATTGGAAGTAACATTATGGGTAATCAGCCCAAAGAAAACAGCATTTGGTTTTTCTAGCTACAGCCCTAGAGCACCAGAATAGAGATGGAAAGTAGAACACCAATTACGTCTCCTGTGTTCTGCACCATGAAGGAAACAATTTGGAGGTAGGGAAATGTATTCAATATAGAAAGGTATTCCACAAATGTTTTAATCCAAGAAGATTTACACAAACAAGCTAAAGTACAGCTTGTTTATTGTAATGGCTATGAAGCACTGACTATGACTATCAGGCTGTTTTTTCACCTAACCTAGATACTAAACCTAAAAATATGTTCTCTTTCATATTTTTACGTGGTATCTCGCTCATTAGTAATAACTGTGAGATAGTTACAACTGCCAAAAAAGCCAACATAGTTCTAAGCTGCATTAACTGAGGGATAGAATCAAGATCACGTGAAGTGTTAATACCACTTTATAATGCCTTGGTAAGGCCACATTTGGGATACTGCATCCAGTTTTAGTCACCACAATGTAAAGATGTTGAGACTCTAGAAAGAGTGCAGAGAAGAGCAACAAAAAATGCCCTTCTCTGATTAGGGGACTGGAAGTTAAAACATATAAAGAACTGTTGCTGGAATTGGGTATGTCTAGTTTAATGAAAAGAAGGACTACGGCTGACATGATAGCTGTGTTCTGATATCTGCCACAAAGAAGAGGGAGTCAAGCTATTCTCCATAGCATCTGAGAGCAGGACAAGAAGCAATGAGTGGAAACTAATCAATGAGAGAAACAACCTAGAACTAAGAAGACATTTCCTGACAGTTAGAACAATTAACCAGTGGAACAACTTGCCTCCAGAAGTTGTGAATTCTCCAACACTGGAAGTTTTTAAGAAGAGATTGGACAACCATTTGTCTAAAAATAGGGGCAGGGGGTTGGACTGGAAGACCTCCAAGGTCCCTTCCAACTCTGACATTCTATTCAAGTAAAGTCATCAGGCATATCACAAAACACACCATGTAATAAAGCTGTATTTGTAACACAAACATACAGTATATAACATCTCGAAATGTGTAGTATTTTACGTGTAGAATAATATATTTTTTAGTTTTTTTAGTTTTTAGTTCAATTACAGTGCAGTCATAAGCTATACTTATGATTATTTCTAGTTGCTTTATAACCTGCTATTTTTCTACTTGTTAATTTGTTCCTCAAGAACCAATTTGAACACAATGCTTCACTTTTAGAAATTAACCTTGTCAGCCAATCCCACTGGATTAGCACATTTAATGAATTTGAATCATCTGCATCATGAAACATTTGTTGTCATTTTTGTTCTTGTCTCCATACCGACATCCATATGATAGTCTTCCTTCTCCATTTAAATAAAATAATTATATGTGTAATTCTACATACCAACACAGCCAACTCCTGTTGGGTTCAGTTGGAAATCTGGAGGACAGTTACATTCATACCTCCCGGGAGTATTTATACAAAAGCCATTGACACAATTTATAGGATCAGCACACTCATCAATATCTAAAGTAAAAAAACGTGCATCTGAAATTAATCTTAAACCTTTATATTCATTTCATTAGGTTTTTTTCATAATAAAAAATAAACACACTTCCTTCTTAACTTTTTACTTAACACAACCTATTAATCTCAACCAGTTTCTGAAATACTGAACCAATCAACGTTTCATTATTATTTGATTTCATGGCTATATTCTAACAATGATTTTTTAAAATTATTTTTATGACCCTATTATCCCTTTTATTGGGGTGGACTCAGGGTGACTGAATGGAACTGAAATTTACTGGTCAGATGCCCTTTTGATGCCTATGTGGAGTTTGCTGCAGATATTTTCTCTGCGTCCTGATAGAGAAACATCGGTCACTGCCTAGCATTGAATCTCAACCTCCGAGCGGGAGGTGAGTATCTTCACTCTAGGCCACGGCACCACTCATATTCTAGCAATGATTAGTATAATGAAAAAACAAGTCAGAATTCTTTCTTTTAACCAAAATCTAATTATATAAAATATAACTGAATTTCATAGCTATTATAGTATTATTATAGCGTATATAATTATACTTTATGTTTTTCTTTTAGCCAGGTTTTTCCTACGTAGCCAAGATTTTTCTACAGCCCTAGCTCAGTGGAGTCACATCCACTCGATTCTGGACTTTTTTCTTCTGGCAGCCAGCAGGCCCTATGCTGCCCTATGCTGCTTTTTCTGGCTAAAAGAAAAACATACATAAAACCTACGAAAAGTAAGAAAATAGAAAATAGAAATTATACTTTAGTATATATAACTTTTTTATGCTGGCATTTTTCTTTTGAAGATTGTTTATAATTATGGCTTTTACCTAATCTGTTCATAGGAAGAATATGTAATTTTGTATTTTTGGAAATATTTGCTGACAGTCCATATGAAAAAAAAAAGATCAATGAACTGTAGTCCAATGGAAATAACTTTCTCTTTGTCTCAGTAATGTTCTTGTTTTGACTTCTTTACATATAGAATTGGTTATACACATACTTCCATATATATATACCTACTGCACCCAGAGACATGTTTTTTTACCTGTACAATTTCCTCCAGTTCTGTCCAGTTCATAGCCATCATCACAAATACAGTGAAACATGCCAGGTAAGTTATTGCAAGTACCAAACACACATATATTCTGAAAGGCACATTCATCAATATCTGAAACAAAGGATAATATCCGAAATGATTAATTACTATGTATGAATACAATACATACATCCAATAATTTATTTCCTAATAATTCATCAAATGCAAACCTATATTTGAAAGGTCTAAATCTTATATGTATACGGTTCCCTGTAGTTTACTGAGAAAGCTGGTATCAGGCCTCGTTGGAGGTGGTACTTGGAACCCTGACAGTTGGCTCTATTAATTTTATTATACAATAAGAAGATAATGTTATGAATGAAGGCAAATATATGTATTCCCAGGATAATGTTGCAGATCCAATCTGGATCCATCACCAGGACCAGAAATTTTGACTTCTGAGTTTTTGGATTTGTGCTAGAGCCCATCCTTAGTGAACTTCACACTCTGCCAGAGAGAAGTTCCCTGAAGATGGGCTCCAGCCCTAGTCCTAAAACTTGGAAAACAAAACCTCTGCTCCCAGTGGTCAAGCCAGATTGGATCTGCAGAAGAGAATGTATATATCTTAGAATACAATATTTGTATATAATGGGAACATTTAAAGGAGATCATTTGAAAATATTTGCATATCACATTGCATTGCAGGAGCTAGGGTGAGGACAAGAGCTCATCCCATCATGCGGCACTTGGGTCTTAAATCTGGACTGTTGGCTTTCCAACCAACAAGCCCAGGGTGTTAACTGCTGAGCCACTGCTCAGTCGTAATCCAGATACTCAAAATGAGGTTAGAATTACCTTGGCAAGTTCGGCTATTGGAAGTTGAAGTGAAGCCCATCTCACACTCACAACGGTATCCACCAGGAATATTAAGACATTGTCCATTGTCACACAGATTTATATTTTCTGCACATTCATCAATATCTATTGAATTGGAAATGTTAAAGCATTAAGCATTTATAGATTAGAAATTCATTTCATTCACCTTTTCTTAAATTTATTAGTAGAAAAAAATCAGTTTTATTCTGCAAGAAATATATACACAATTTTCAAAATAATCTGTATTTCAAAATGATGTATCAGAAATTTGAGGACTTTGATGAAACTCCATATTCAGGTTCATATAAAAGTAAATGCTGAATCGATCTGTTGTCACATGAAGTTCTGAATTCAACTTCTAAATTACATATAATTCTTTCATAAAATATGTTTAAACTTTTTCTCACCTGAACAAATAAATCCATCTCCAGTAAATCCTTCTGCACAGGTGCAATGATATGATCCAGGAGCATTCACACACTGAGCATTTATGCTACATTGATGTGTTCCATTAGAACACTCATCAAGATCTATTAAAGCAATTAGTAAGAAAGAGAAAAATCAAACATATTGATAGTAACCATTATTTGGCTTTACAGAATTGACAGAAGCAAATTGCTAGCAGAAGTTGGCTTAAAAACTATTAGTACTGGCTTCAATCACTATGATGTAATTCCCTTGAAAAAGCAAAAAGTTTAGCTTGATATTTATTGTTGAAACATCAGAAAATTGATGAACTGGTTAAATGAAATTTCAGGTCTTCTAAAAAGACCTTAAAAACGTTTGGTGAACTATGAGAATAGCTATGATCCCACAAGGTGGTACCCTCTCAGGGAAACACCTGAGATCATGAAAGTTTCACTGATTGTCTTGTGGATAATGGTTATATTTGAATAATAATAACAGTGAACTATACAGATGTACGTTTAAAGTAACTGGTGAGGACAGGAAGATTTGGAACCAAAAGAGCATCTGAAATTGCAGAGAAGATGCTGCAGAAAACAACAATAGATATAATTGATTCCTATATTGGGAGATAATGGGGTTGGTTTACTAAAATTCTCAGAGCTACATTTTAATTTTTGCATAAATACACAGCCTAAGCTATATTGGGAATTGGGAATGAATTTACATCTGACAGTGAAGGTCATTGTTTTTATAGCAGTTGTCTGAAATTATTTTTTGGAATAGGAAATCCTGATAAATATAAAGTTTTAAGTGATAGTTTATAAAATTTGCTCTTAAAATAACCAATACATCCAATATGTAAAATGGAAGCATTTGATATAGCCTATATGGAGAAGAGAGATTCTATCTGAAATTTGTTGAAATTCTTTTAGAGCCATTTCCTAATAGTATATATACAACTGATTCTGTTACTGTGGTGTCAGTTAGCTACTTATCTTATTGATAAAATAAACATATAACTTACATTTGCCTTTTTATGAGGCAAGAAACCATATCAATTTATCTTTACTCACCTATACACTTAATTCCATTTCCAATCCATCCTTCCTTACAGCTACACCTGAAGCTTCCCGGAACATTGAGACACAGACCATGCATGTCACAGTTGTGGGCCCCAATCTCACATTCATCCACATCTAAACAAAGAAATGTTAAACATTAAAATATTGAAACTTTCAACTAACTTGTTAAGTGTTAGCTAGGTTGGTAATACAAAAGTTGCAGCAACCCTGTCATGTGATTGAATTTGTGATTTTCCCTGCTAGCTTCCTACAAGCAAAGCGAATGGGGAAGCTGGCAGGGTAGGTCACAAGTCACCCCAGCAAGTAACTTGCATCCCCCCCACAAGCATTACTCACTGCCCTCGCCCAGTCGCATGGCACTGAATGAGCCACTTGTGTACCCTCCCCCTTCTACGATCAGTCATGCTCACACTATGCTTATCCATTTATCTGCGGAATCCCTCTTTTTTAGTAGTGTGAGAAGGAAGCCCAAATCAGTAACAACGAAAAATGTTCAGAACCTCTCCATAAAGGCAAATCTAAGTTTGTTTGTTGCTTGTTTTTTAAAACTGGTATTGTAGTATCATACCTGTGCACCCAGTGGTTCCTTTCTTGACAGAATAACCCAGTTGGCAATGACAAATGAAGGATCCTTTGGTGTTCTCACATTCTCCAAACATGCAAATGTTTGAATTTAGATCACATTCATTCACATCTGTATAAAAAAGTAAAATGTCTTCTATATTTTGGCTAGCATTTAAAAGAGCTTGATTAGCAAAAACATTTAATAAAGAATTGTTATATATTTTATAACATTAGCTTATAAAAGCGAACCTCTGAAATCTGTAATTATCTCACATACCAATGCATATTTTCATGTCAACAGAAGCCATGAATCCATCATAACAAAGACAACGATATTCTCCTGGAATGTTAATGCACTGTCCACCATCACAGATATCTGGGTTACTGTCACATTCATCAATATCTGGAAAAAAAAATCTCAATATCTTTCATTTGCCTAATAAATTTGATAACTTTTTCCCAGTAATAAAATTGGGGGGGGGAAAATGCATCATTATATAATCTGCTATGAAATATTAGTCGGGGCACATAACTGTAGAATGTCAACATTTGTAGTCTTTAGCTGTATTAAAGTGCCCAAAATTCCCTTGTTTCCAGGCATATTTTATTTTCCCAACTTGCTGCCTTGCCTACATTTCTGCATAGTGACTTTGCCATAGGATTTACTTATTCCCTTGGATTACTGTAAAACTCTTACCATCATCTCTATTTCATTCTAATATCTAGGGATCTGAAATCTTTTACCCAGGTCCGGCTATGTTAATCTGGAGTGATTCTTACACTGTAAAAATGCTTCCCCTATTCCTTTTATGTAGCAATCACTAATCCAGCAGCACCATGCAAAATCCTGCCATATCTATTTTTATGTTATGTGCATTATTCCAAAGGGGCAGAACTTGTACGTCAACTGTGTGACATTGTTTTTGTCATTTTGATAAAAGCAGTTGACGCTATGGCTGCCTATGCGTTTAACCCATGGCCTATTTTCATTCCTGATTTGACTTTCCCTGGTACTTCAGTACATTTTTCTGATGCCTAAAAATAATTCTCTTATGAGTTTCTTGTTTAAAATGAATAGTTCTAATGCTCAGACTGAAATTTGTGAGGAAACTATTATCTTAGATATTAAGCAAACTTTCCTTTTCAGAAGTTTAAAATCTTTCCTAATTTATAGGTTTTAATAGAAAGAAAGATACCCTGTTTCCCCTAAAATAAGACATCCCCTGATAATAAGCCCAATCAGGCTTTTGAGCGCATGCATTAAAATAAGCCCCCCCTGAAAATAAGCCCTCCCCAAAAATATTTAAACGCATGTGCAGCCGGTCCCCACCATTTCCTCTGGTTTCCTCCACGCACCCCAAAATAATAAGATCTTCCCAAAAATAAGGCCAAGCGCTTATTTTGGGGTTCAAAAAAATACAAGACAGGGTCTTATTTTTGAGGAAACACAGTAGGAGATTTCTTCATGTTTTTTAAAGCATAATTTGATGCTACATGTGAGCTTTGCAAAGATTGCAAAGACTTGCAGAGATTGTCTTTCCTTTCTGTATTTTTATTTTTTTAACCTGGTATTTTGTGTATACTGCTACTTTGTTGTACTTTACTGGAACCATACATTTATTAGAATCATAATTCATACTAATTTTACTGTTGAAGCTAAAATCCTAGTGTGACCGCTTAAAGGCAAGTAAGGAAATTAATTACTGAAATTATTGAAAGAATTGGGCTGCATATCAAGGTTATATTTGATAATAGAATATAATAAGCATAATATAAATCTAACAAGTGACCATTATTTATTTGATTTATGCTTCTATTATTCAATCAGGAGCTCAAGCTAAAGTACATAGCAGTCCCTCCTCCAATTTTCCTCCAGAACAATGGCCCTGCGTGGTAGCTGGGCTGTGAGAAAATGACTCACTGAAGTTCTATAATTTAGGGTGGATTAGAACCTGTATCCACCCATTTCTAGTCCAGCATCTTTACCACTGCATCACCCTGGCTTTAACTTTGATGGTTCATGAAAGGGGATTCTAAGCAGGGGTGAAATCCAAATTTTTTTACCACCAGTTCTGTGGGCGTGGCTTGGTGGGCGTAGTGTGGCTTGGTGAGCGTGGCAGGGGGAGGTTACTGCAAAATCTCCATTCCCTCACCACTCCTGGGGGAAGGATATGGCAAAATCTCCATTCCCACCCCATTCTGGGCCCAGCCAGAGGTGGTATTTGTCAGTTCTCCAAACTACTCAAAATTTCCGCTAGCGGTTCTCCAGAACCTGTCAGAACCTGCTCATTGTTCCGTGGATACAGTATAAGAAATAAAGTCAAACTTCTTTATCTTACCTGCGCAACTCCTCATATCTGGCATCAGAGCATATCCATCACTGCAACTACATTCATAGCTGCCTTCTGAATTGCTGCAGTGAGTGTCACAGCCTCCATTCATAATCATGCACTCATCAATATCTAGGAGAGTATATTTGGGACAGATGAGACACGTATCTTATAAAGCGTCTCTTTTTTTGTTTCTAATAATTGCATTTTTACATTTGCATTTAATGTAAAATTACATTTTACATTTATTCCCCAGTTTTCACATTTCTTCCCTATCTCTATCAACAAAAGAACCTAAATGCTTTTAGGAGTCAATATTTTGTGATATAATTTATCAAACTAAACTAAAATTAGAATGTAAAATGTAGCTAAATTAACAAAAGTAACAGAGTGCAATTTTTGTATTGAGGTGTACTCAGGGTGACACAGCTTTTTATAGATCTTGAAGCTACATCTTATTTTTTATGAAGTTGAAATTCTGAAATTCTGAAATTCTGAAAAGAACACATTAAAAATATTATAAAACTGGACAGTTTTTAAAATTTCTAGTACTCACCGATGCAGCCTTGCTTATCTGGAGTTGCCTGGTACCCAGGATTACAGGAACACTGATACATTCCAATAACATTCACACATTTCCCATTTCTACATAAATTATCGCTAAGAGAACATTCATTGATATCTGAAAAAGAAAATTTGCTTGCTTCAGCTCTTGTCTTTTTTTCAGGTTTTCAATGGGGAAAAATCTAGCAATATCACAAAAGGAGGTTCTGATATGAAGTTAAACTTTTCAACATCTAAGAGCCAATTGTTTTATGCTTTAATATTACAAGAATGCTAATATTACAGTCATAGAAAAATAACAATCACATTATTGATATAATGCAAATTCCAGTCCCTATATACATCACACACATACGCAGAGAGACACTGCATTTTACAACATCCAACCATATGAAAGCAATTAGTCAGTGGCAGATTCAAACTTGGAATCTGCTTATTGTCTACTGAAAAAGACAAACATTAGTATAGCAACAATTTGCACAATCTATTTAATTGTTTAAATATTTTTATTTCATTTTCTGTAACTCATGTTGGTTAAGAAAACCAGAAAATAATAAACATACAAATACTTCAAGAATGTGAAAGAAAATAAAAATAGCTTAAATGCTCACAAAAATAACAGAAGCAACAAGTACCTTACCTCAATGTGAATTATCTTAAAGGTAAACTGATTATAGTTATTGAAGTAGAGAAATCAATTTTTTTTTTATTATTCTGTTTACCACTCAGAATTTATTTTTGTACATGGGCAGCTATATAGATTTGTTTAATAAATAAATGCTCCTTATTTGCAGTGTTGTCTTTATCAATATTTATGAGATCATATACAGTGATCCTTGTCCTTGGCTCCAATTAGAAAATGTTTACTCATATCGCAAGCTTTTCTAGCAAATGTCTAGAAAACAATGCCTAGTTTCCTTTTCCAATCCATCCCAATTTGAATATCTATAACCTTCCTTAATATGTCATCATTTTTAAAAATAAAATTGAGGCTAATCCTTGTATAAATTATCTTCTCAATCCAGTGATAAGAACCTTGCCTCCATGTTCTAATTAAAGTCACACTGTTTGTTAATGTCTGCTCAACAACAAATGAACAAACTGACACTAAACTCCTGTTTATGCTGGGAAATTTAATGATTTTGGTCAGAAAATTCCAGGGACTTCTGGTTCTAGTTGCTAAGCATGCATACTATTTCTTGGAAATTTGAAAAATATTTATGCAGTTTTGCACTTATCTGACATACCGTATTTTCCGGCGTATAAGACGACTGGGCATATAAGACAACCCCCGACTTTTCCTGTCAAAATATAGGGTTTGGACTATACTCGCCGTATAAGACTACCCCTCTTCCAACGCACACCAAATAAAAATTAAAAAACATCAACTAGCTCACCCACAATGTAAAAGCAGCTGTGTTAGACTCAAAATGGCCCCTGCAACAAGCAGCAACCTCACACAGCCACAAAAAGCCCAAAAAAATAACTTTCACACTTTACACACACAAAATTCCACATACAGCTTTGTGAGATTTTATGTGTTTGTGTAGTTAGAGTGAAACACTACAGAAACACACTAAATCTCAGAAAGCTGCACAAATATTATATATTATATTATATTATATTATATTATATTATATTATATTATATTATATTATATTATATTATATTATATTATTATTATTTTTATATGAAAACTAAATTTAAAACTTCCTAAACTTTAAATGGCTAGGTCTAAAAAAGAACAATTAAAAAAAACCCCAATTAACTATTTTTTTAAAGCTCCCAAAGGGGGAAAAAACTTACCTACTAGAACAGGAGTCTCCAACCTTGGCAACTTTAAGATTTGTAGACTTCAACTCCCAGAATTCCTCAGCCAGCTTTGTTTTGCTGGCTGAGGAATTCTGGGAGTTGAAGTCCACAACTCCCTGCCTGCTTGATTGCAGGCAGAGAGTGGCTTGCTGATGGAATGGATTCAGGCAAGCGAAGCAAGGCAAGCGTTGCGACTAGCAGCTAAGGTAAGTAAGCTGGAGGGGGAAAACTTTTTCCCTTTTACCTGGCTCTGGCGATCCCAGCTGTGTTGCCTGATTAGCAGGCAACGCTGGGATCATCAGAGCTTAGATCGATGGCTCTGGCAATCCCAGCTGCGTTGCCTGATTAGCAGGCAAAGCTGGGATCGTCAGAGCTTGGATTGCCAGAGCCATTTAAGGCTCATCAGAGCCTTTCAGGCTGGTCTGCCTGGTTACAGGAGAATGACACCCGGAGTATAAGACCCCCGACTTTTGAGAAGATTTTCATGTGTTAAAAAGTCGTCTTATACGCCGGAAAATACGGTACCTATCATTTAATATCCAGCCTTTCCATAAGGAAAAAAAATGCAAGTGCTCCTTTAGATTTATTAATTAACAAAGATAAATGAAATGTTATCAAATATTAACTAAGTATTAATAGCTTAATATTATGAAAAGGCACATATATCTTCAGGGTTGATTATTCAGAGTGATCTCTAAGTAAATGTGAAGAATTTAATTTCACACATCTAATCCAAAATGTGAAAGGAAGCGAAAGGGGAAAGCTGTAACAGGTATCAATGAAAGTGGTCTGACCCTGCATAATTAGGGTATCGAATACAGACTCGAGTTTCATTACAATGAAACTGCTAAAAACATGAAAAATATGCTTGATATAAATTTTGCTTTGGATTAATATAAAAGCAGGAAGTCATACATTTATGACAATTGCAAGTTATTCACCATAGAAAGGTGCTAATGGAAGTATGAAGGATCAGTTTGGTGAAAAAAAGTTGTATAATGTTTGGAATGAATGAAGTATGAAAGACAAGTTATTATTTTGGGAGGCATAAATAGTTGGGTTGAAACAAGAGAAGAGAATAAACAAAAGGTGACAAGGCCATTTGGTAAAGTAGGAAGAACTGATAATGGCTGCATATGATTTTTTTTTGGGGGGGGGCACAGATCTGGGAGGAAAGGGAGCTTAGAATGAGCATTTTTCCCCTCAGAATTATTTTGTACATCCCAACCATGACCTCTGTGCATTTTACCTTACTTTTGCTGTTTCTCCCACCACATTAAATTTGATCATGTTCTGTTCTATTTTCAGGCAGTTATCCCATTGACAAAGAAGCTATAGTAAATAACCAGGCAGACAGAAACCTAATATCCTTTATGTATTGTCTGAGAATAAAATGATGAGAAGAAAGTTGTAACTGATGTAAAAATGTTGCAAGTGTAATTGGCATAACTACAGAGGTGTTAAAATACGAATGCAGTTTGTTTATGCAATAACTATACAATGTATTTATGTTTGAGGACTGCACCTTGACTGAAGATGGAACAAAGATTTAAAAGGAAAAGTTAGGAATGAATGTAAAAAATATATGTTGTTATATTTTTAAGTGTAACTGGAAAGATGTCGGGACAGAATTGTGATTAAGAAATGACTAAACTTTGGGAATTGCAATGAAATATTATACCGGGCAGATGCACTGTATCTGTACATGATTTTGTTTTTCAACAGGTCATTGTAAAATGTTTGTATAAATACGATTATACACAACTGATTTAGGAAAGTTATCATAATTAATTAAGAAAAATAATTGTATTTTTTTAGATTTAAGACAGGATGAAAAGCCTAAATTATAGAACGATATGGAGCTGAACGTTGGTTAATGAGTGGGATAAAAGCAGTACATAATGGAGGTAAAGAATGTATGAGAGAAAATGGAATACTTATCTCAAAGGTGCTTTTTCAAAAGACAATTGTTTTTTTCCTTGAGGAAGTAGAAAACGACATTTCACTTCTCACCCAAAAAGCTTCACCAGTTGTAACTAGATGGTGGGTTTAATAACTACTACAAAAATAATGTTTATACAGGCCAAAGACAGCCAATGAATTGGTGGTGCATGGCATCCACAATAGAAAATTATTGAGAATTATAGTGTTAGTGTAAACTAGATTATTTAGTTTATTTTCTTCTATATCTTGCCTTTATTTTCTTTTGTTTGTTATATGTTTTTTCTATTCTGAAATTTGCATAACACTGCTTTCCCCAAAAGGAAACAGTATGACGGGTATGTAGGTAATCCAAATATTCCAGGTAAAACAATTTTTAATGAATTAGGGGACAAGGTTATATTATGCTGCTGCAACATCATAGATGATTTATTCACACAATAATGTATTCATAAATGCATGAAACTTACCCACACATTCTTCACGTGATGAAGACAATTCATGCCCAAGAGGACAGTCACACTGAAAGCTTCCTTCAGTATTCAAGCATTTCCCACCTCTACAAAGAAGGGGGTTACGTTCACATTCATCTATGTCTGAAAAGATATTAAAGGACATGTTAAATGCTAATACAGGGAAGCAACAAGAAACAATTACATTCTAAGATTCTGTTTATAAAAACAATGACAACTTATCTCCTCTACATTTTGTAATAATAATAGAATCCTTTATTTGACCAAGTCTGTTCAGACACACAAGGAATTTGTCTACAGTGCAGCAGCTCTCAGTGTACATACAAAGCAACAGAATAATGATATTACAGGAATATGGGTAATTTGGTGCTTATAAAATCGTATTTAAACTTTTAAAACCCAAAATATTAATATTTCCTTTTACTGCTATTTCTGAAGTTCTTTTATATATTCTAATATGTGCAAAAGGATCATGTCCCACCACATTTTTTAGAGTTTTGTTTTAGACTATAAACAGCAAAATAGATGCTAAGGCTCATGTGCTTTTCACAAGTGGTACGTGATCTTTTGGTATTGCTGAAAAATCTTTTTTCTATAGTTAGACCACTATTTATTTTAATGGATTTCTAGTTGTTCTGAAAAAGAAAGAGAAAGAGAATGAGTTTTATGATTATATTCAGTGTTAGTGGCTTCCATTAGTCCCATAGCACTTACTTAGTACTATTATGGAATACCATGACTGAATAGTCTACCAAATCATCAAATAAAAATAGCACATATCACTAAAGCAAACTAAAATAATTAAATGGCAATCAGGATTAAAATACATGTATGCCTTATACTTATTTTGTAGATCTTTTCATCACAAAATATAGTATAGTGTAGTATAGTACAGTATAGTATAGTACAGTACAGTATACTACAGTATAGTAGAATAGCATAGCATAGCATAGCATAGCATAATGTAACATAGTAATGTAACAAGTTCCCCAACCTTTCCGGTTTTGTGGCCCAGAGGGGGTGGGGGGAGAGGGAATGGGTCTGTGCGGGTGGCGGGTATGCGTGCAGCTCCATTTGCGCAAGTGGTGGACATGTGTACCCACCGCTCACACTAATGGAGCACGAATGCATGCATTTGCTTTCTGCTCGTGCAAGTGGGGATGCGCACTTGCGCACTCGCCCACCACTTCCACAGCTCAATTCCGAATGGCTGAAGGTCTGGTAGCCCAGGAGTTGGGGAACCCTGTAGTGTAGTGTAGTCTAGTGTAGTGTATTGTAGCGTAGCATAGTATATAAATATGCATATATAAAATTGTTGTACCCCAATTGTAAGAATTCTCAGTCCAACATATGTGGAAAATTTGAAGCTGGAAAAAAACTGCACAAAAACTCCATCACTCACCCATACAGTTTTTCATCATCATAAATCCACTTTCATAGCCCTCAAAGCATTCACACTCAAAGCTTCCTGGAGTGTTGACACAAGTGCCACTTCCACAAAGATCAGGTGAGATACGGCATTCATCAATATCTAGTTCCAGAATAAAAAAGGAAACAATATGTTGTTAACACAAGCATCAAATAAATTAGTTCTCCAAAGAACAGAGACAAGAATACAGTTCAAATGCAGAGGCACCAGGATCCTTACAATTATTGAAACCGATTGGAAGAATGATGACTGAAACAAGAAGATGATATTATTATAATGAAAGGATGCACTGCTATAACTAGTAATTTCTACAATAATTGACAATCCATCATTCTTTAGCCCTTCTCATTCTTCTCAAATTTCTCCCTCTTTCTACTGGAATTATTTATAAGCAAATGACCTCTTCTTATAAGGTGGATAGAAGTTAACCTTACTGGTTTCCTAGGATACTGTCTGCACTGTGGAAAATAATACCACACATATCCCAAGAATATATATCATGGAGAGTGCAGTATGGGTGGTCTTGATCTATGTTATGCCGTCCACCTTCATAATTAAAGATTATATTCTGAAACTGGAAGCAGATAACATGAACTGGTGTTCATTCTGGAGGCTCTGTTAATGTTAATCAACATTTGAATTTACAGTAACCACAACCAGAATTATGATTTGATTTTATGTTGATACTCATAAACTTTTTGGTACTTTCTATCATATCTGTAATATGCATTTTAATTTTATAACTTGCTCTGTATGGATGGGTGCATGTACGGATTGATAGACAGACAGATAGATAGATACTGCTAGGAGGAAAACCAAAGGACTGATTGATTGATATTGAAATGCACCTCTTTCACATTGCTCTGAGATGTCCAGAACAGTTGACTGGCAAGTATGGCAACCAATAAGCCTTCTCTTCCAGCATTTTCTTTTCTGCTTCAAACTGCAGAAAAAAATGGCAGAAAGCTTGCCCACCCTTATTAATGAATGTATAGGAGGGCAGGCACATAGTTACTTCTCAAATTGGCTGGACTGGAAAGAAAATGAGACAAGCCAATCAAAATTCTAAGACTGAAGGAAGGTTTCAAGTACATTCTTGAATATTCTTCACTATCTAGCAGCAGAATAGGAAGAAAATTTTAACTTATGAATGGTTCTGACACAAAAAAGAACAGGAGGCCTTCCAGGAACAGCATACAAAGCTTCTTCCTGATTTATTCAGTTGACATTCTAATCTCTCACTACACATTATGAGAAAAAAGAAAAGGTAAATTTGATAGCGTGAGTATAAACTTACGTGGGGTTCTATTTTTTTTTTATTTATTTAACTTGACTGAGAAATTGGCCTTGCTCCCCTAATGAGAGAATTGACCTTTCTTCTAGTGCTGAGGTGACTCTATGTCAGAGGAAAAGGAAATTCTCCTGATACATGATAGGCATAAGAATTCAGGGTAACATTTTCTTTCCAAACATTAAGTTAAGTTTGGCAAGAACATTTTTATGAATGCAATCTTTATAAAAACAAGGAAAACAATCATTATATAAACAAGGAAATAACTGCTACAGCAGTATTAATACCAAGAAACCTTGATTTACATGTCTTGCCACACACATTTTACATTACTCTGGTGATTTAATTTCTACCGTTCCAGAACAAACTTCTTTTCACTTTAAATGCACAGCCACCCACAAACAACTACGGCATTCTTCACAGATGTATAAAGTCACTAACTAAATCTCAGATTTTTTAGATGATAAAGAATTATTTTTCCTTTCAGAACAATGTTGGATAGTGATTTATTTAGAAAGGTTGAAACCATATTTAAACAAACTTAGCCAGCTGATGATAATTTAAATAACCTGCATTTTCTCTTGACTCCCTGAAAGTTTTCCAATTTTTTTACATTACTATTGTTATTTTAAATACAGTAGTACAACTGCATTTTAAGAAATCTTTCCAAGCTCTACTATCACCAAGATTCTTACTTATGCTTTTCTCCTTACAGTAAAAAAGATGAGATCTGTACAGGTAGTCCTCAACTTACGACAACAACTGAGCCGAAAATTTCTGTTGCTAAGTGAAGAATTTGTTAAATGAGTTTTGCGCCATTTTACAACTTTTCTTGCCATATTTCTTAAGTGAATCACTGCAGTTGTTAAATTAATAACACAATTGTTAAGTGAATCTGGTTTCCCCATTGACTTTGCTTGTTAGAAGGTCGCAAAAGGGGATGACATGACTTCAGGACCCTACAACCGTCATAAATGTGAGTCAGTTGTCAAACATCCAAATGTAAATCACCTGACCACGGGGATGCTGAAACAGTCATAAGTGTGAAAAATGATCATAAATCACTTTTTCCAGTGCTGTTGTAACTTTGAATGGTCACTAAATGAACTGTTCTAAGTTAAGGACTATCTGTATTTTTAAAAAGACACACCAAGTATATTAGTGACAGAATGTTGGACAGAATGAAAAATGGGTTTAGCATTTTTAAACTGTGGCATTGTGTATTAAAATAGATCGAGATAAATATTTTCTATAGGCATGCTTCAGATTAGCATAATCTATCAAAAGAACTATTAGCATAATCTATCAAAAGAACTGGAGAAAAAATGGTTTCTTCTGTATGTTCTCTCATTAATAGTTCAAGATCAAAGAATTAACAATGCCTGCAGACAGAAGACAGAGCAAGAAGGTCCCAGGGCTGGGGGCTAGCAACTATTGGGACGTAAAACTTGGTAGTACAGTGGTTTAAGGCACCCTGTTATTAAGCTGGTTATTAAGACCAGCTGCCTGCAATTACTGCAGCGTTCGAATCTCGCCAAGGCTCAAGGTTGACTCAGCCTTCCATCCTTTCTAAGGAAGGTAAATTGAGGACCCAGTTGTGGAGGCAATAAGATGACTTTGTATAAATATACAAAAGGATGAAGGCTATTGCTGAGCACATTGTAAGCCGCCCTGAGTCTTCGGAGAAGGGTGGCATATAAATCAAATTTAAAAAAAAAAAACTTGCTGTACCACTAAGGCTGAAATGATTTGGAAGAAATTCTTTTCTGCTTTTCATTAAAGCACCCCGACTTTCCCACTTTTACCGCAATATGCTCTCATGAGAGTCATGAAAAGTTAGCCTACTTTAATGAGCAGCAAATAGGTTGTTTACATGAGAGGTCCAAAACACTTCTGAATCATTTTCAAAGCATGCACAACCTTATTTACAAACATCTAATTCCCACATTGTAGATCTTAAACACCTGTGGGCAGGCTATTGCATAAATATTTTTCAAAATATTTCTAAAATGAAAAGTGTACAAAAATTTGCTAGTTTTAGTAGAAAAATGGAGGGTGGAACAAAACTACTCAAATCTTTACTATTTGGTTATTTAACCATTCAAAATGACATACTATCTAAATTTAGATTGCAGGAATGTTGAGAAAAACAATGTTTTAGTTTTCTAATGAACATCAGAGGTTGAAATCAATACTTTTCAAGTTTTACTTATTGCAAGATCGATACACATGTTCAGTAGTGAGAATCTAATGACAGCAATAGGAGTTTCTCAACTGATAAAGCAGTGAAAGGCAATCCTTTATATGTAATCCCACCTCAAATTTACCTGTACAGTTTCTCTCTTCCATATCAAGTGCAAATCCATTATTGCATCTACATTTGAAGCTTCCAATTGTATTTCTACATTTGCCATTTGTGCACATGCCAGAGAACATTTTACATTCATTTATATCTGCAACCAAAAAATAAATGCATACTTTATGGGTTCAAGAGGTTATTTATCAGATAGAAAAATGTACTCATACAACCTTAAAAACATCATAAAGCACAGGAATACATTTGGACAATGATTATAAATATGTGATAAATGGTTTTAATGTTTCCATTCCTTTGGATGCCTTATACTTATTTTGTAGATCTTTCCATCACAAAATAATTCTCCAAAGAAAATTCAGACCACTATGAATTTGTATGAAATCATATTTTCTCAAACTGCATAGTAAACTCTTTAATTTTTGCTTTAATACGATGAGCAAGAAAGATATCATTGTCTGTAATTAGGCATTGTGCTTCTTTGTGGCTGGCAGTTAATAACATGTCACTTAGATTAAATAAGAAAAGATACAGATTTATTTGATGTAGGCAATTAAATCATTAAATTACCAAGCAAGTTTGTGAAGTTATAATTAAAGTAATAATAACATCATGTGTACAGAAGGGATGTTCTTGTACAACAAACCATTTCTCAAAATATTGCCTAGAAAACTGCCCATGGTTGTCAACATAGTTAGCAGGAGTTAAGGATTAGTAAAACGCAAAAACAAACAAACAAAATCCTAAGGAATGGCAACTTGGTTTAATGATTAAAGCACTGGACTTGAGTGAAGAGACTTCAATTCTAACGCTACTTTAGGTACAGAAGCCAAATGAGTGATTTTGACCTCTCAGCTGTAGGAAGAAAGCATTGGCAAAGAATGTCTGAAAATGCTGCCTGAAAAAGAATAAAGGACAAAGGGATAGATTAAGGTTGCATGGCCAAATCTTGTGTTTCTGAGAGGGCCCCTTGATTAGTCAGACAGTAGTCTGGGAATTATAAATGTGTATTACCAAATAATTTCACTCCTTCACAGAAAATTAGGCTCAATAATTCAGTTGATTGTATAAATAAATATTATTGTATTTATGGTTATATCTGATTCAAAAACCCAGGGACAAAAATACTGAAGTGAACAAAATCTCTTTGGCTGCAATTCTATACATAAAGACTTGGATAAGTGCTACTGAGTGCCATGTATAGGACTGCATAACACTTGCATATTTCAAACTTTTGAAAGAACCTTTTGTCATCCTGGATACAGTGGTAAGATGTACTTTCCACACTCTCCTTTCAATTATACAATGGTAAAACTAGACCTTACAAGGCAGAGTATTTAGTAGTTTCCTGACATCTGTAACAAAAAACATCTGTTAGGAATGCTAAGCAAAAGAGCTGCTTAAATGTTTCTTCTCTAACCATTTTCCCAGTCAAAAGCACTTTTCTCAGCTATTTCTCATTTGAGAGACAAAATATATGGTTTTGGAATATGATTTTGAGTGGAAAATATCTCTAGGGGAAAGAACTTTCATTCCTCACCAAATTCACAATCCTTTGTAGCTGCTTCAAAAGAAAAGAAAAAAAATGCTTATTTGTTTTTGCTTGAATAATTGCCTCATATACTGTATATAATATTTCATGTTTTGGAGAAGATCTTCCAAGCACAGCAAAGGAGGGAAGAGCCTTATGTAGATTGTTTCAACAATTGTGTATTTCATATAAGGATTTCATTTTTCTTATCAAAAGTTATCTGTTAAAATTGTACAGGTAGACCTTGGCTTATGACCATAATTGAGTGCAAAATTTCTGTTGTTAAGTGAGACATTTGTTAAGTGAGTTTTGCCCCATTTCATGACATAGTTGTTAAATGAATCATTGCCGTTGTTAAGTTAATATCCTGGTTGTAAAGTGAATCTAGCTTTCCCATTGACTTTGCTTGTCAGAAGGTCGCAAGAGGGGATCACATGACCCCAGGACATTGCAATCGTCATAAACATAAGTCAGCTGCCAAGCATCTGAATTTTGATCACGTGACCATGGCGATGTTGTAATGGTCATAAGTCAATTTTTTCAGTGTCATTGTAACTCTGAATGGTCACTAAATGAACTGTTGTAAATCAAGGTCTACCTGTAGTTGCTGGATTATGAGTCCTTGTAATGGAATTAAAAAAATATATATTAATGAAGCACATAAGGTTTGTCTGAAATATTATTCTTTACCTTTGTAAAATGGCCTTCCAGTTAAAATATCCCCACGGTTGGAGAAGCCTGGACCTCTGGGACATAAGTCTTCATATTCTTTTGTGCCTGGCTTGGGGCATTCCTCGCAGTCTGAACCCCAAGCAGCACCTATAGCACAGCAACACGTGTCCATGCGGAATTTCCCAGGTACAGGTTGAACACAGTCATCTTCATCCCATCTCAGGTAACACTGTTCCATTCGGATATCTACATGTGTTGTTAAAAGCAATATCACATATGGAAGTGTTTCTGCTGCATTTATTTGTATATGCTGTAAGCCAGGGGTCCCCCTGCCCCGGTACTGGACTGTGGCCCTTTGGAAATATTAAAACTATATTCAAATGTGTTGATTAGTTTACTGCCAGTTAAAAGTAAGAGAATCAGCATGTGCATTCACATAACGGATATATATGATGCTCATTATGTGAGCAGATATGAAAATTAATATGAAAAATAAATACAAAAGATTCCCCTTTGTACTTAAGTCAAATATAATAAATATTAATTATAATTAATTCAAATTAAATAAGAATTCAAAAGAACACTATTTCTTCCACAACTATGCTTGAAAGTCTTTCTTATGGATTAAAAATAGTAATACATTACAGGAGATTGTCTTCTAAAAGAAAAAAATCTTCCCAATATCATAGAATTTACTACAAAGCAGCATATACACAAGAGGGCAGAAGGATGAAAACAGCATGATAGATTTATGTTGTAAATTTTTGTATATACATTATAATATTGCATGCATGTACCAAAGGAGCAGAACCTGCAATTATAACACCACCATGCTGCTTTCTTCATCCTGACAAAACTCCTGCAGAGGTCTATCTTTTTAGAAGTAATTTTAAATGTAATGTCTATTCTGAATACATTTTTATACTATAACAGAGTTAGGAAAGTTATATATGTTATTTTGTGGTGAGAGAAGCATAGCCCTGTTTTTAATTTTATTGCAATTTAGTTGTTTTGTAAAATTAATTCAATATGTTTACAGATGCATTACAAAATCCTGGCATCTAACAAGTACAAATATAATGTGAAATTTTAAGAAGTGGGTAGAAAGTACATCTGCAAATGAATCAATTAAAACAAAACAGAGGCTATTGCATTATATATTTTTTCCTGAGCATTTTGGTCATTGTGTGATATTGAGAAGATGTCTTAGGTGGAAACAACTTCCATTTAATTAATAGACGTCCTTTTCAATAAGTATGGTCAGTATATCCCAAACGTGCTTTTTTCAAGACGCAACTGGACTTTCTGTTTTTTCTTTGAAGTAGTTTTGCTTCTCATCCAAGATAGAAGCTTCTTCAGCTCTGACTGGATAGTGGGGAATGGAAGGATTTATACTCCTTGCAGACAGCTGATCATTTGCATTCTTTTAGTGGGTCATTTTTTTTAATTGGATTTATATGCCACCCTTCTCCGGAGACTCAGGGCGGCTTACAATATATTAAGCAATAGCCTTCATCCTTTTGTATATTTATACAAAGTCAGCTTATTGCCCCCACAATCTGGGTCCTCATTTTAGCTACCTTAGAAAGGATGGAAGGCTGAGCCTGGTGAGATTTGAACTTACAGTAATTGCAGACAGCTTGATGTTAATAACAGTGCTTTAGTCTGCTGCGCCACCAAGTGCCTATTTAAGGTCATTAAGGTCACCTGGAGGTTTATCTGTGTCATCAGGGTCACCTGAGTGGTGCAAAGGGGTGTGGAGCCTCCTTGGAAGTGTTGAAAGGGCTATGTTGTAGACTGGAGATAAATGATGTCATATTCCTCTTCCTCTGTTGAGAGAGGACTGTACAATTTTGACATAGATGGCTTCTTTAATCCCTCTTTCAAACCCGTGGTCCTCTCTGTCCAAAATGTGGAGTTTACTGTCTTCGAAAGAGTGGCCTGTAAAATCCTTCCATTCCCCACCACACAGTCAGAGGTGAAGAAGCTTCTTGGATGAGAAGCAAGACGTCTTCAAAGAAAAACCAGAAAGTCCAGTTGCCTCTTGAAAAAAAGCACCTTTGGGACAACCATGACCTGGATGACTGAGGATCTCCACAGACATTTATGATCAATATAGTTGCATGTGTGTGGGTGTGTTTAATTCTAGCATGTAATTCTTGTATTTAGCCTCTCTGAATCCGAAGTTAAACCTGAACAAGTGCACAATAAATGCAAAAAATACCTGCTCTATGTCATTTTTCTTCGGTTAACAAAGATGTCTAAGATTCTGGGACTTGCATATATATAGCATTTGGATGATAACAGACTAGAAAAGGCCAATGTGTGTGAGTGATAAAAGCTAAGGATCTCTTTCACTGTGTAACTTGTAGTGGCTTATATAAATAGATAAAAGCTTAAGAGAAATATCTTGAATGCTCACCTAAACACACTCTGCCTGTTCCATCCAATGTCAAACCGCTGGGACACTCACAATGAAAAGAGCCTCTGCTGTTGATGCACCGCCCATTGGGACACACCCCCGGAAAAACTTCACACTCATTTACATCTGATATATACATAAAAGGGAGTTGACAATCTATTCTTACAGGCATACTGTATATCAGAAATATGAAATAGTATATTTCTTACAAATAAGTTACATTTTCCTTATACAGCTATATTTTTGAAGTAAGAAAATGCTAGTACAAATAAGGCTACAATGCTATCTTCACCTTTTTTTGAGTAAGCTCTACTGAGCAGTGAAACTTTATTTTGAATATTTAGGTGTAAAACTGCACAGTCAAAATTGAACTGATTTATTTTTTAAAAATGAGAGGTGATAGTGAAGATATCTGTTGAGATAAAGGCTAGAACTTTGTTGGATTCATAGTTTTTTGTTTTGTAGACAGCAGCTGAAATCAGGATTCAAAATGGATTTTTCATATAACTTTTGAACTGTATAGAATTTGGTTTCATACACTTAGGAAATATTTCTTAATCCAAAGAATAGGTAGCTAAAGTAGTCTTTAAAATGTCAGTCATTTAAAAGATTTGGTCCCCCACTGGAAAAAAAAAGGTCTGGACAGCTGATCAAAAGGTAAAAGCCTTGGATAGGGGATCCTTTTGATCAGCTTTGGCTGGTGGGTCACTTGTGGCTCTTTCTATAGCCAAGAAACTTGTGCAACAGTAACTTTTCACCTTACATCTTAATATTAGAAGGTAAAAAAAAAGATCATTTAGAAACTGCAAACAATACAGAAGGTAGTTGCTCACATGTTGACAGGTGACAGTTGCTTTAGCTGACTAACCCCAATTCTGTGGGTACAGCAGAATTCTGAGGGCAATTCAAAGTGGTAGGGTAGCACTATAAAGCCTTAATTCCTGGTTACTGTTGGAACCATCTCTTCTGAATAGAACAATTCTCTGCAATTCTTTAAGTGATATGGAGAGTAGGTCCTGAGCCAAACTTCGTTGCTCCTCTATCACTATGGAACAGTTCGCCCAAAAGTACAAATGACATCTATCCCACTGAACTATCAGAAAGTGGTTCTTTTTAACTGAATGTTAAGTAAAACATTCGGTGCCTGGAGGCCGTACGGATCTGGATGGGGAGAAACAGGCTCAGGCTCAACCCATCCAAGACCGAATGGTTTCCGACGTCCCGATAGTCAGCTGGTGCCATTGCTGACTATTGGGGGTGAATCATTGGCCCCCACGGAAAGGGCTCGCAACTTGGGTGTCCTCCTGGATTCACGCCTGTCTTTAGAAGAACACTTGACGGCTGTGGCCGGGAGGATTTTTCATCAGGTTTGCCTGATCCGCCAGTTGCGTCTCTTTCTAGATCGGGACTCCTTACACATGATCACTCACACCCTCGTCACCTCCCGTCTGGACTATTGTAACACTCTCTACATGGGGCTCCCTTTGAGGAGCACTCGGAGGGACCAACTGGTGCAGAGTGCGGCGCGCAGGTGGTGATGTGACATGTAACACCTCTCCTGCGTGAGCTGCACTGGCTCCCAGTGGTCTTCCGAGTGCGCTTCAAGGTTTTGGTTATCACCTTTAGAGCGCTCCATGGCTTAGGACCTGGCTATTTACGGGACCACCTGCTACCACCAATAGCCTCCCACCGACCAGTACGCTCCCATAGAGAGGGACTCCTCCGGGTGCCGTCGGCCAAACAATGTCGACTGGCGGCCCCCAGGGGGAGAGCCTTCTCTGTGGGGGCACCTACTATCTGGAACGAGCTCCCCCCGGAGATACGGAGGATCCCGGATCTACGTACCTTCTGTCGCGCCTTAAAGACCTTACTATTTCACCAGGCCGGCCTGGCCTAATTTTCCCCCTCTTTTATAAAAGACTTTCTTGTTTCATCAGGCTGGCCTGACCTAAGTATTGGGGTTTTAAATTTGTTCAGCCAAATTATTTAATTCGTTTTATTCTATTTTAAATTTTGTATTCACATTGTTTTATTTTATGGTTGTTCACCGCCCTGAGTCTTTCGGGAGTAGGGCGGTATACAAATTCAAAAAAAAAAGAGAGAGCCTTGGTGGCGCAGCAGACTAAAGTGCTGTTAAGTAGCTCCAGCTGCCTGCAATTACTGCA
This sequence comes from Arizona elegans, assembly GCA_022577455.1. NCBI lineage: Eukaryota > Metazoa > Chordata > Lepidosauria > Squamata > Colubridae > Arizona > Arizona elegans. The sequence goes on along the minus strand of JAKOOJ010000008.1, from coordinate 40,717,162 downwards.
AGTTTAAATCTCATCAGGCTCAAGGTTGACTCAGCCTTCCATCCTTTCGAGGTAGGTAAAATGAGGACCCGGATTGTGGGGGCAATAAGCTGACTTTGTATAAAAAAGAACATCGCTTAGGGGGGGCCGAAAGCCCTACTAAGCAGGTATATACAAAAGTATGAAGGCTATTGCTTAACGCATTATAAGCCGCCTTGAGTCTCCAGAGAAGGGCGGCATATAAATCGAACCAATAAATAAATGTTTACAGCTGCCTTAGACTAGTTTTGGAGAACATTTTCACATTTATATTTATTTAACTAGCTGGTTTAATCATTTGATTTAGTTTCTTTATTGTATGCTTTAATGTTTTTAGTACTTAAAGACTTGGGATAGAATAGTATACAATTTCTTCAATAAACAAACACTTAACTAAATAAATGCATTTGATGTAATGGTATTATTGCCTTAAGTCCTTCCACCTCTTCCAAAAGAAAGAGCTTTCTATCATGAAAACAATTAAGAGGGAAAATAAGCTTTATTACTTGCAAAAGTAAGCTGGAAGAAAACAGTACTATGGACTTCCATACTGCTAACAAGAAAACTGCATGGGTGTGCTTGAATAAGCCACCATGACTTATTTAGTATAGCAGCAGAATGTAGTCAACCATGGTTGATCTCAGAAATTAAGCAGGATTCGATGTGGTCCATAATTAAGTGGGATACAACCAAGAAATATCATAGCTCTAGGCTACACTGGAAAGTTGGAGAATATTCCCAGAATATTTCTGTTCTATTTCCAGAAAATAACTGTAACCTGAAGGAGTCGAAATCAACCCAAAAGAAAGTTTACAACAGTATTATTCTAATATAAAAGATAGTGTTCATTGGAGAGCAATAAGTAGATTTCAACAGCAATATGGATCGTATAAGATACTTTCATTTTATTTTGTTAATTAAAATAATTCAAATAGTTAACAATCTTACCTTCACAAGAAACACCTTTGACTCTTGCAAATCCTCTAGGGCATGCAGTATCTGTAAGAGAAAAGAAGAAACATTTGGAAAAATACACACACACACACACACACACACACACACACACAATATCATCAAACTTAGTTTAGAACAGGATAAACCACTGTTTTAAAAAGGGAAACATTTATTACCAGCTATATTAAAGAAATATATACTTAGAGAATGATTGTTGGAGTAGTAGAAAATAAGACCAATACTGCAAATCCCACTACCCCAATAACAAAATATTACATGCTTTATGAAATAAAGATAGATTAATAAATCCATGTCAGATTTACATGTATTTACTCATTATCCCATTTCTCCCATTTCAAAAGAAAAACTGGAAGTATATTCAGTATTTTCTCCTAAATACATACATTTTATACAATTTTACTAAAGACAGACTTTTATTAGTATGGGTGTTCGTACATGCATACCTGTACATATCCAGATTAGGTAAGACTTCACATTCAAAGAGAAAAAATATTTATTAAATTTATAAATATATAACATAGAAATATAAAAATATCATCTAGACTACAGCACATGGCTGATATGCAGCATATGACAATAATTCTTTAAAGCAGCTGCAACTTTTATCAGGATCAAATCCTAGGAAGATGTTTTTGATTTATGGAATTATTGACAAATGCCATTTTTCCTTTGAATGCAAAATTCTGTATACATACAAACACACACAAACACACACAAACACACAAGCTCTGGCAATGGTCATTCATGATCTTATCACTCACCCACATAATACACTACGCGGGCCTGAAGGCTATTCTGAAAATGCTAAATCTATAACTGTGACTGCGTGGAGGTCAATTAGGACTCTTTAGTATAGCCATAAACATTTGTAAAGGAGACATTTTCTTCACTGCAAATTGGTTCAACATACAAGTACCTTAAGTTTGCTGACAGTCACCATATCCAATCAGATTCAGTGGAAAGAACTTGAAAGACAAAAACTTTTCAGGAATACTCATACATTAGAAATAAGACCTGTAGCTTCACTCCTGGTACTTTAAGATGCTGCCAAAACTGCAGCTTTTTAAAAAAGCATTTGGGACATTTTGATATTGCTGTACTACAGATAGTCCTTAACTTATGACAGGTCACTTAGCGACCATTCAAAGTTATGACAGACCCCTCCAAAAACTACTTAGAGACTAATTTCAAAGTTACAATGGTCGCACACTCCCCCACGGTCCTGTGATTTCATTTGGGTCCTTGGCATCTGGATCACCTTTATAGTCATTTGCAGTGTCCTGTGATCACATGACTGCGATTTTTTAATTTATTTTTTGCAGATTTCAGGTGTTTACTTCTGGCTTCCAGCAAAAAAAATCCCCATTGGGTAAAATGGATTTGTTTTATTTGATTAATTATCACTACAAAAAAATATAGTGTCCTGCCTAACAATCACAATCCTGTGATTCTGGCCTCAATTACGGTCCTAAGTCAAGGACTTACTATAAGCTGCCAAAAGTCAGAATGATTAAAGCAGCATAAATGCACTTGAAATAACAAAATATCAACACATAAAAACTATAGGTAGTCCTCAACATATGTCTTGATACTTAATAACTGTTGAAAATTACAATGGATACCCCAAGGTTACTTAAGACCCATTTTTGAATTATGATGGTTACCCCACCTCAATAACATAATCACATTTTGGGCACTTGGCAACCGGCTTATTTTTATGGCCATTTGCAGTGTCTCGTGGTTATGTGAACATGTTTGCAGATTTATAGCTTTTTTTCTATAGTTTCTAGCATTTAGTTTTGGTTACCAGTAAAAAAAAACCAACGGCCATTGGGTTAGGGTTCACTTAACTACTGCAAAAGATGTAAAAAAAATCTGGTGCAGTCACATAATGCCTTCACTTACAACCACAATGACCTACTATTAATACCTGGCTCAATTATGGTCATAAATTGAGGACTACTTTTATTTTAATTTGAGAACTACATTGCAATATTCCAAGAAGGATAAATAAAAAATTTATTTTAATCTACAAAGAAATCTAAATTGGAATTATATGTTTAAAACGTAGGTAAAATGAAAGTATTCCATTATACTCTTACATATAAATAATAAGTTTGTTCATTTATTAAATTTATCTGTGCTACCTCTCACATCAGAGATAAGTTTGGACAGTCTAAAAATGTTAAAATTAATATAGATTAAAGTAATAAAACAAAATAACAACAATAATAAATAATTTTAACACAATGTAAACTCTGTCATGTACATGTTCCACTAAAGCTGAAGTCTAGTTACACACACAAATATGTATGTAGGTATGTATTTTAGAAAACATTATGAAGTAGAAATCATACCAAATTCACAACGCTCGCAAGGACTACCCCAAGCAGCTCCCAGAGTAGCACAGCATTCTGATTTCAGAGTAGCTCCATTAAGGTTCACTTCACAGCGATTATCTTGGATGTTCAACCAGCATGTTCCTTTCAGACTATCTACGGTAAATTAAAACACAATAAGGCCTTCCTAATTCTTCTGTGGTAAACAATATTCATTATGAATAAACACAAAATAACTACTGATTTTGTAGAAATTTACTGCTAGAGCCTTTCAAACTGGCTTGTCAAATTTTGCTGCTTATAGTACTGCTGTAAATGAGGTGATGATTTAAATACCAAAAACATTTTGCAAAATATATCTAGCAATTTTGCCTTTTGAAAGCCCTTTCCTTTACGATACTTTCTTTTCTTTTTCAGCATAATTACAAAAGCATCCCCCCCCTCCCAATTAGGACACAGAATATATATTATAATGGGAGAATATAAAAAATACATTTATGCCTTTGACACCAGGGCAAGGTCTTGAACTTTTACTTTTTTATTTTCAATAACATTAATGTTTGTTCATTATGTAGCATATTAACGCCTTAATATAATTGTGAGAGATCAAATACAGAATACAGAAAGTTGGAAAGGACCTTGGAGGTCTTCTAATCCAACTTCCTATCCAAGCAGAAGACCTATACCATTCTGGACAAATGTCTGTCCAATCTCTTCTTAAAAACCTCCAAAACTGGTGCACTCACAACTTCTGGAGGCTACTCATTCCACAGATCAATTGTTCTCACTGTCAGAAAATTTCACCTTTGTTGTAGATTGGAACAAATGGAATGAAGCAAGAGGTCTTTACTCCTTGTAAAAACTAAAACGTCTTTATAATTCTTCTAGAGAACAGATTTGGATGGCCTAACATTCTTCTGTTGTTCAGAAGAGCCATGAAAACCAGGATCGTTACTCAGATCTTTGGCATGGGACAGTACAACCCCTTGCTTCATTCTACCCAGCTTGTTCTTCATGCTATTTTTAAAATATTATTTATTCCCTTTAATTGGTTCTTCTTATAATTTCTTGCTTTCAATTATTATGAGCCACCCAACTGGCACAGTTCATAACAAGACCTTATCAGTAAATTAGAAAAATCTTAATTAAAAATTAATTCTTCTATTAACAGCAAACAATTAGGATTTTTTAAATTAGGAATGTAATAAATGAACCAACCATGAATTACAGGTTATTTTTCTCTGGGGTACATTTAAGATTCACTAAATAAAAGACAAATTCTTTTTGTAACATTATATTTTGAAACTTTTTTTTGGAAGTTTGATAGCATTTTCTTGATGAAAAATGAATTTTAATTAGACTGTCACCAGCTAAGATATTGTATGGAGTTCAGCTATATTAGTTCAGCTATATTATTTTTTGGATATTATCATATGCTCTTCTTTTCTCTTTTAAAAACTATTGTGTAAATACAAATGAAAAAATTAATACTTTTTTAAAAAAGAAACCATTAGACTCACCAATGCAAATGAAGCCCGTAGAGTCTAGTTTGCTGCCAGATAAACATTCACAGATGAAAGACCCAAGATTGTTCCTGCAAGCACCATTGACACAAGGGCTGCTTTCACATTCATTTATATCTATAATCCAGAAGGAAACATGTCAGACTCACTGTATGTTTCTGGAAAATATAATAATATATGAATCTTGCCATGAACAACATTATGCCAGAATGTCTGGAAAATTCACTGATCTAAGAAAAGAGTTAAATGTCTATAATGCAGAGAATGTATGGCAGGCAGATAACAGTGCCTGCATAATTTTGTAAGTGATAATTAATTGGTTACCTCAAATAACCTAGAAATATATAAGAATTTCAACTGAAGCAGTTTTCCAGAATAACTGTCTTGTGAGAAATCAAGAATACTTTTTAATGGAAGCAGCATGTTCTGTGCAACAATATGTCCAAAAATTGTTTTTTTAAAAAAATTATGGCTCATAAAGCTTTAAGATATTTTTAAAAACTACAGAAACTAAATGTAATTGTGTTGTGACTCCACTGACTCAGCCAGAGTTTGGAAAATATTACTGTATAAGAAGGTAAAGGGTGTGATTGCAATAATCTATACCGTGTTTCCCCGAAAATAAGGCCATCTTATATTTTTTTGAACCCTGAAATAAGCGCTTGGCCTTATTGCCATGCACTCAAAAGCCTGATTGAGCTTATTATCAGGCGATGTCTTATTTTGGGGGAAACAGGGTATTCTCTTTTTCACATTTCCTCCATTTTTTCCACAATTGTTTTTAAGTAGTTCCATGTGAAGACATAGCATCTGACAGTTGATATTAATTGCAGTAAGAGATAAATAAGGGGAGTTCTTAGTGACTTTATGAACATTTATAAATGGTATATGAAAAAGACCTTGAGAAATAGGGCAAAGAGATACAGCCTAGAGAATAATCAGATAAGAGAGAGCATAGGCCACAGCTACATAAAGGGTGGAGAAAGAGGCTCAGAAGACACCCTCCTTAACTTTACAGGCTTCAAAAGAAACAGTGGAGATTTATACATTCAGACTTGTAAGATTCTGTTAATTAACATTACAATATAGTAGTAGTTCATCTGGTCTATTTCATACTTGGTATACCTAAGAAGGTTAACACACTGTTATATGATTTTATTGGCAAGAATACCTGTACCCCTTTTCAATATGTTGTTCTGACTTCTAGATTGAACATGTCTACAATAGTCTACATAATTAAATGGTACAATGGACAACTTTCAGACATTCAAATTGGGAACAACCTGTAATGGTATGTGAGAATGTGTTTGATGAATGAGGGAAGGAGATACTGTCTAAGGAACTATCAGACAAGACAAGGAAGAGTCCCCAGTGGCTTAAAGGTCAGAGGAAGAAACGTAGGACTTCCCATTGCTTTTAACTGCCTGATCAGTTAGGGCAGATCCTGTCTCATTTTATCTTGGGCTTGTGTGAAATTCTAGACTGTGCGGGGAAGAGGATTTCTGAGTTTAAAATCCTTGAAACAACCATTTTGAATTCAGAATATTTTGATAAACCTTAAATGACAATGAAAATAGAATCCTGCGCGAGCTGCACTGGCTCCCGGTGGTCTTCCGGGTGCGCTTCAAGGTTCTGGTTACCACCTTTAAAGCGCTCCATGGCTTAGGACCTGGGTACTTGCGGGACCGCCTACTACCACCAATAGCCTCCCACCAGCCGGTACGCTCCCATAGAGAGGGGCTCCTCCGGGTGCCGTCAGCCAAACAATGCCGACTGGCGGCCCCCAGGGGGAGAGCCTTCTCTGTGGGGGCACCTACTATCTGGAATGAGCTCCCCCCAGAGATACGGAAGATCCCGGATCTGCGCACCTTCCGCCGCGCCTTAAAGACCTTACTATTTCACCAGGCCGGCCTGGCCTAATTTTCCCCCTCTTTTATAAAAGATTTTTAAAATTTTAAATATCTTTTAGTATTTTATATATTCAATTTTAAATTGGTTTTAAAAGTTTGGGGTTTTAAATTTGTCGGGGCCAAAATTATTTAATTTGATTTTATTCTATTTTAAATTTTGTATGTATGTGTTTTTATTGTTTGGCTGTGCACCGCCCTGAGTCCTTCGGGAGTAGGGCGGTATAGAAATCTAATAAAATAAATAAATAAATAAATAAATAAATAAATAAATACATACATACATACATACATACATACATACATACATACAACGAATTTATTATTTAATGTACCAGACATTAACACATCTGCCTATCTACTCATCCCTAAACTCTAACAGCAATTCAATCTGGAAAAGAAATTAACTTGGACAAGCTGCTGAAAAGTCTGTTTTATTTAAGCTAAATGAATCTGAATTCTATAAAGACTGTATATCAATAAAAATGCTGGCAAATTTCTCAAGAGGGTAGGTAGAAATGGGGAATCTGTATTTATGTCCTGTAGTCAGATCTAATGATTAGAAAGTGTGTCTTGTGACTTTGGCCAAGTAGCCTGTTTTTGGGTGCCAAATGAATAGAGGTTTTTTTCAGTCTTCTCCTTCTCTCTTCTGCTAACTTTACACGTTTAGTGTTTAGAAACTCTCATAAATTTAAGAGATTGCCAGGGGCGTGGAGAAAACTTTCCCTTTTAAAATATGTCCACTATTTAAGTGAACTGTAAATGTCTGTGTTATTGTAACTTTATATTTCTAGAAATATTATTAATTATAATAAACCAACCAAGTCCAAGTGGCTGGTGGTGTTAGAACCAACAAGATCTAGGAATATTCCATGTTTAGAATTTTCCCATTCAAGGGTGATCAGACAAGACTTTTGCACAGTTTCATCTGTTGCGCCTAGATTGTAGTAGGCCTTCCAGACACTCATGCCCTGGTCATCTTACAGCTCAACTACTGCAATGCACTCTAATGAGGCTGCCCTTGAAGACCACTTGTAAGCTTCAACTGGTCCAGAATGCAGTGGCACGGACAGAGATGGACATGTCTCTATATGCCCATGTAACACCTCTGTTTTGCAAGTTGCACTGGCTGCCACTTTGCTTCTAGGTGCCATTAAAGATGCTGGTTGATTATTTTCAAAGGTTTACATAGTATAGAGCCTGGTTACTTGAGGGACCTCTGTGTCTCATATCTGCCTACTTGATTCAAGGGTTGGCACGCTGCAGGTTCCTTCTGCTAAACAATGCCATCTATTGGGTGCTGGAAACACACCTTCTTCTAATAGCACCTATCCCCTGGAATGACATTCCTCTAAAATTCAAGTAGTCCCACTCTACTGGAATTTTGAAAGGCCCTGAAGATATGTTATCTTAGCCATCTTTGTACTTCTTTTGTTTTGTGAGGTTTGTTGTTTTAAAGTTAACTATTTCTAAACCCAGAAATGCTGGGAGTTTGGTAACATATAAATTTGATAAATTATGGTTTGTCACACAGTCAGTCAAATGTTTAGACTGGATTTGAGTACCCAGATTGTTGAAGGCAATATACTGACATCTGTAAACACTATGAAGCAGTATATCTAAGAGCTATTGCTATTTGCCATTTTTATCCATGTATTGAGTCCTTTCCAAGGACCTGGGATAGGCAGATGTTGATGTCTGATGGTTAGAGGTATCACTGCAGGATGTAAGCTGTTCCAAGTAGAGCTACTACTACTATTATTATTATTATTTACTATGGGCAATTGTATGTAAATCGTTTTAAGACAAGTCTTATTCTTATATGGTTTGGAGTGGACTATAGTGTTACATTTTGCAACATTCTATTTTCTTTGTTTTAATGCCCTGGAGTATTTTATATATTTGCTACAGCAGTCTAAGAACTAAATAACATTATTTAAAATTAAAAAATTATGATAACTTTCATTTCTGTTTCTCATAGATTTAAGCCCAGATTATTCAAAATTTTAATATGCTTATAGGAGTTTGCAATCATCTGGATTTAACTTTGCTTAGAACAGGTTTTAGGGAGTTTTTTATCTATTAAAATGTTAAAGAAAAAAAAGATTATAAAGATTATAAACAACCTATTTTCCATTGTAATTTCTACATTAAAAACTTAGTTTAGCTGAATTTTCTCATTCTATAAAAGTAACTTGTGTTATTTTTTTCTTCTTGAAAGTCAAAGCCAACATCTGAAATGTTCCTTGTGATTACATTACAATGATTTATGTATTGTTGTTTGTGTTCTGGATTCATGTATAACAGCGTGAACATGTTTATAGCGACAGCTGTTCTTTGAAGCTAAATATCAAGATAAACAGATATAGTTAGCATCTCTTTGTTGTACTATTTCAGCCTTCATTTTTTAATAAATTCTCCATAGTACTAAAATATTAAAACACATAAGCAATCATCTGAACTCCCGACAAAGGACAACTTCAAATATCCTGCAAACTGATTTCCCTTAGTTCTTCTTCCTTATTGTCTTCTACATGCAGCAAATCTACCCTGGAAGTTTTCCCCAACTCTCTGAACCAGATTTGGGGATCTATAAAGAAAATTTTATCCATCTGGTAGACAGCTTTTAAAACATGACATGCATTACAATGCTAAGCATGTTTATTTAATGCAAGCCTTCCAGGGTTCAACAGAATCTAGTTCCAACTGAACAGAATTGTGTTACATAAAATAACCCTTGCTACAATGTTATTTGTTGCATCAAAATATTTTTACACATATATTTATGTATCCCGATTATACAACAGAAATGTGATTTTTTAAAAAAATACTAACAAGATTTTCACTAAGTATTCAAATTACATTGACTATGATGGAAACTGGTTGTTTAGAGTGAACCAAAATGTAGGCATGTAGAAAAAGTTTATGTTAACCATAAGATATGTGGAAATCAGAAGTGAAGTTTTCACGGAACTTTTGGGAAGGCTTTGAGAAGTGCTGCTTCATTGGGACATTGATAAAATTAAAGTGTCCCTGGAAGTGAATTGTGGATTCTATTGGCTACAATATGTCCCTGCTAAATAAACTGCTCTTTATTAACAAAAAAGTAGATTCCAATAGGGCATTTTCAATTTGTTGTAACATGGTATGTAACAGTGATAGCTAACCTTTTCGGCACCGAGTGCCCAAACTGGAATGTGTGCGTGCGCATGCATCCATGTGCTGGAGCCCCGGAAACCCGAAGACCAGCTGGCTGGTGCGTATGCTGGCCACCTGGTCTTCAGGTTTCTGGTGTGTACATGTGCACCAGCCAGCTGGTCTTCGCACACGCCGGAGCACCAGAAACCCGAAGATCAGGTGGCCAATGTACGCATGCACAGCAGCCAGCTGGTCTTCGGGTTTCAGGGGCTCCGGCATGCCACCTCTGGAATGCATGCCATAGGTTCACCATCACGGGTATATAAGATTATGATTCCACTGGTTATCATTTCAGAATAAGAAATCATTTTCTTTACAAATATGGATAATCTTATAGGAGCACAAGTTCCTGCTTGGCTGTACATACTTTTACCTGTGCAACAAAATTGTTATACCACCACTTCATTGAGTTTACCATTTCAAATTTTGCTGGTTTTCTGCACATTTATCTGCCTACACAGAACACATTTCTTCTGAAACTGGACAGTGGGCAAAGTGAAGAAAATCACTTCATCATTATCAACCAGAGATGCCTTACTTTTCCATAGCAACATACATAGCAGATCCGTTAATCAACTGGAATTGAAGCAGCACTTTTCAAAATTATTGTTATGTATATGTATAATTCAAATCACATTTTGCTTTGCATGCAGATTTTACATGTTGTAAAAGTTCAGCAGATGTTAATGTTAGATAATAATTTAGAAAGTTATCAAGATCAGGCTAACTTTGTAGTACATGATAATATTTTTCAAAAGGTTATAGCCCAAAATTCAAACCCATTAATGTAGTTCTCATTTAATAGCAGAGACACACTTCCAGAATATTTAAGCAAATATGCCATACACCACCATCACAAACAGCTTTTAGAGGAATAGTCTGTAAAATATCTGCCCTTAACAACTAAAAAACTGATGCAACTTTATAGTTAGCTCTCAATTTAGCTCCAGATATGGCTTATTTGTCCAGAAAAGTTTATTAGAATTTAGTGAATCAGACTCTAAGATTTGTCTATTTTAATGTCTCAAAAATTAAATAATTAGCTTACAATTAAAAATTGTAAGAATGAACAGTTTTGGCACTTTTACATTTTTTAAAAGGAAGAAGTCCTACTGTAATCAAGTACTTTACCTCTACTAATATTATCAATTTAAATTAATGAGAGAATTGATTAAACAACAGAATCCTATTTTTTAATTAAAAATCATTACCTTCGCATGTGTCAGTTTCACTGCTGAATATATATCCTTTTGGACACACACAGCTGTAACTTCCAGGTGTATTTCGACAAAGGCCATTGTCACATAATAATCGATTCACAAAACATTCATCAATGTCTAGAAAAAAAATGAATAGTTCAAATTAGTTTATATGCTAGAGAATGTGTTCTTCTATGAGCAAATTATACCTACATCTCATTTTCACATTACTAAGATTTTCAATCAGACTCAGATAGCTATTTCTGCCTTATAAGGCTTCATCCTTATAACCTGGCTAGAAAGAAAATGCACATAAAAGCCTACGAAAAAGAAAGAAAAAGAAACATTGTACCTTTACAGGAAGGATACCTGAGAAGAGGGTGTGGCTCACTGATGAAGCCTTATAAGGCAGAAATAGCTATCTGAGTCTCCCAAAAAGCAGCACAGTTTGCTGTCTGTCAGCAAGAAACAAAAAGCCCAGAAACTTGTGAATGAGATTTCACAGAACCAGGGCTGCATAACATCATAGCTTACGTAGGTAAAACCTGGCTAGAAAGAATATGCACATAAAAGCCTACGAAAAAGAAAGAAAAAGAAACACTGTACCTTTACTTCAAATATTGAGATTTACCATGGTTTGATTTTTCTCCCAATCTGTTATAATATAGCATTACAACTCAATATATGTAGGACAGCCTGAAGGCCCTTTTGTATAAAAGATTCTGAGTAGAGAGAATGGAAAGATCTAACCAGTAGCCAATAAGAGGAATAAGCTTATAAAAATTATAATTTTCCATTTCCTCTGATCCATTGCTGAATCACATTTCCTGCTGCATCTCCTGCTTTTCCATAAAGGTTATATATAAAAGACTTTCAAAGGAAATAAATATTTTGTTCCCTATCTAAACATAGGATTACTAGTTTGCATTTGCTACATTTTTTCACATGAGAATGTGATATGTAAGTAGTTCTTCAGTCCATACAAAAAAGAATATCTGGAGTCAATTAATTATTTCCCAACAGCATTGCCCTCAACAATTATAAGTGAGACTTCTACCTAGCTATGTAGCTGAAAAAAAGTAAAGACAAATATAATTAGTATAAACATAAACAAAAAATTTAGATAACAAAAGATTATATAAGGCATGATGGTCATTTCCACTGTACAGCTAAAGAATGTAGGTACCTATACTGAGTAGCAGTGAGATAGGATAGCAATATAGGAAGATGCAGGAGTCACAGGAGTCACATTAGGGACAATAATGAAACATCAATTCATACTGTGTAGAAAACTATTTCTAATTTTTACAAAGAAAACCTCATAGATAGAAAACATAAAACATAAAATGAATGACAATATATTGTCGGATGATCAGCTCCTCAGGTTGGATGGTACTCAATATGCTACTGAAGGAGAGCTGAAGATTTTTCAGAGAACTAAAGATCTGGCTAAATTAAAGTCTTCAAGGTATCTAGTTGTCATACAACAGGCAAGAAAGAAGATGAATGTGATTTTAACATTTGGAGAAAGAAACATCAATAATCAGTGTTATGCTGATGACACTAACTTGATAGCCAAAATGCAAAGAATCAGTATCTCTAGTAATAAAAGAAAGGAACACAGTGAAAAGATGGAAGTAAAATTAAACATAAAGAAGACAATGGATACAACAATGTGCCGTAGAGCTGACAAGGTAGATACCAAAGTGGATGATAGCTTCTGTGTTTTAGGATCAACTATCCACAATAAAGTAACAAATAGTCAAGAAATATGCTGCAGACTAGCACTTAGTAGTAGCCACGAAGGCCTTGGAAAATAAATTCACATATTGTGCTGCATCTATTTTTACAGAATTCAGAATAATGCAAACAATGGTGTCTCCTATAACATTTTGTATAGAGGAAAGTTGGATTGTAAAGAAACAGGATAGGAAGAGTTCTAAAACTTTTTAGTTTTGGTGTTGGAAAAGACTTCTGAGAATACAAGTTGATCATCCCAAAAAATCAACCCAGAATTCTCATTTAAGGCACAAATGTTCAGTTTCAAAATACCTATTACATTTCAGCCACATTGTGTGAGGACATCTCCCTCTGAAAACATCAGGGAGAAAGATGACCACAGTTACTGTGGCAATGGATTAGAAATGAAAGACTAGGACCAGGCTAGGGACAGATCGTCATGAAGATAATAACAGATTGTGATGGAGAAAAACTATCTCTATAAGGGTTTAAGTGGTGATACCAATTTGATGGCACATAATCAAAAATAACAATGAATTTCTTATTTTTTATTAGCCTCTAAAATGCTAATAATGGATTGACAAGATGTTAACTATGATTTTAGAAAACGATCTCATATTTTATCTATAGGAAATGTATTTATAATGCAAAAGTCCAATAAATAGCTAAAGTAGCAACATATTTCATAATTCTCACAAAATGGCAATGTTTAATAGAATAAATAAAATGAGTTGCACAAGAAAATGATTCCTTATAATATTGGAAAGTAGATATTATATGGTTAAATATATTATATGTAGTTAAAAATTGGTCATAACTGTTATATGATACATAGTCAATAACTAATTGATAGTAAGTGAGGACATATTAGAGGGCACTATTCTTTCTGTGTATCAAAATCTTAAGGTATTGGAACAGTTTCAGAATGAATATTGTTCATATAACATACCAACACAATTTTGTCCTGAAACATCCGATTCATATCCACTGTTGCAGTTACAACGATAGCTGCCACGTAAGTTTTCACAAACCCCGTTAGAGCAAATATCGGGATCTAAAGCACATTCATTTATATCTGCAATAATAATATAATCTGTTAGAATATATTCTGCAGTGCCTTTTATTAAAGAGTAAGGATATATTATTCATGAAGGTCAGCACAGGCTTATGTTCAATATGAACATTAATAGATAAAATAAAAATCTTGTTTAGAAATCTAGAGACATATATACATTGTTATTTAAAAATGGCATCATCAAAATATCCAACATATTACAATGTATTAAAACAGAATGAACCCAATACTATGTGGTTCTAAAGAAAAGTCTGTAGTCATTAGAACAGTTTACAAGCACTAGAATACAGATAGTTCTTGACTTATCACCAGTCGCTTAGTGACCATTCAAAATTACGATGGATCCCAAAAAGGTACTTATGACCCAGATTCAGAGTGCTGACAGCCACACCCACCTGTGGTCATGTGACCACATTTTGGGCACTCAGCCACTGGATCACATTTACAGCTTATTGTAGTGGTTTACAATATTTTTTGCTGGAAACCAGCATTTATTTTCAGTTTCCAGCAAAAATGTCCATTGCTCATAATGAGTTTGTGTAATGACCATGGCATTTACCACAAAAAAGTAAAAAAAATCAGGTGCAGGCATGTCATGATCCACTTAATGGCCAGCATAATTTATGACTATAATTTGGAGCTCAATTATAGTTGTAAGTCAAAGACTAGATTTACTTAATGTTATTTTCTGTATATGCATATTTTACCTCTTCCATCCACAGTAATTCCTACTCCTCCACTACAAAGGCCATGGAACTCAGCTTCCCATGAGAAAAAACAAAATAGTGAAACACAATATAATTAGAACAACAATATTAAGTTTTAATATTTTAAAATATTTTATGAATGTAGTTAAAATTCTTGAAAATTCTGCTATTGTTCATACACACTTCAACATAATTAATTTCATTCTCTTATAAATAAAATAACTTCAGAAACACTTCCTAAAACAACAGCAACATAATTTGGTTTAATGTTACTATAGTGATTATACTATATTTACTGTTTCTAAATAAGATAAATGTAATCAAATTTACACACATTACTTAGATGGAAAAAAACCTTACAATCATTAAATTATATCTTCATTTATAGTACAGAACACTATTTTATTCATCTTCACAATATTATTGTGTGCTATATACCACCCACTTTCACAGATTCCAAAATTCCTGGACAATTACACTACATTGTAATAGGGCAGTATCTCAACTAACAATTTACCATTGGCAATGTTGGTAAAATATGCTTTTCTGGAATAAAAACAAGTTGCAAAGTATTGGTTTTATATTCAATATCCTGTATTTTTATATTTATTTGCATGTTACAGAATATGAGCAAATAAGCTTTTTGGAACAGAATCCAGCTCAGCATTTAGATCCAATTAAATTCAATGTTTGGATTGATTTATTATGAATGTCCTCTGTATATACACTTTGCTTTCCACATTCTTATTTTGTGCTATACGGTATAATTTTTTTTATTTAATGACATTGAATTCAATCCATTGAGATTTTTTTATGCAAAGCTTTTTTTTGGGGGGGGGGTATATAAGAGGAGTGTAATGCTCTCAGTAATATAAACCTTAAAGGGGAATAGGGATCTATATTATCATCTGTGGTTTAAAGACAAATAATGTTTCCTAAGAAAACATACATAAGTATTAAAACTCCCACTGAAAAACAAAGACTTTCATCTGAAAGTGATTTGAAACACCATTAAAAGCCCAGCAGAAACAAATGTCCTAGACATATAATATAGTATTTTGGGAAACAGAAAAAGGCGGCTTTTCCTCTCTTTGTTTGCAGTGCTACCAAAAAGGTTTTTCATAATAAAAAACCGCTGCTTTTAAAAAACAATGGACAAGATTTATAATCCATCATTTGTTTACAATTTATTATTTATACCAGTTATGTAGTCCAAAATTACTGTATATCCCATTACCTGAATTCTTAGCAGGACATGGGTGGCATGGTTCACCAAAGCCATAGTCTAAATTAGCACAGCAACATTCAGATTTTGTCACTGCTCCAGGAAAAGGGCGTACACATGCCCCCTTTTTGATTCCACCATAGCATGTGCTTCGCATATGAGTATCTAAGAAAAGATGTGAAAACAATATATAAATTCTTACTCTATAATGATATACAGTAAATAAGCATTCTCAATTAAAAAATGAATCCAATTTTTACACCTAAAATGTATGGATTCATATGGTATGCAAGAATTTCCGTAAAATTCTATACCAGTCAAATATAAACATCCAGTTGTGGTTTATGTTATTACTGTTTTTAAGTGGGTATTCTATCTATGTTACAATTTATTTCTTAAGTAGCATATTAAAGTTTATCAATTAATTTCTTGGAGAAAAACATGCTATTTCAGATATGAATGAATCCATGTTCTACTATCTGTAACATTACTTTTTTTTAATCTAAGACATATTTGCTGCAACAGGTAATAATATTGAACTGAGCCTGATTAATTAAAAAACAGGATAAGCAGGGTTGGATCCAATTAGCACTTGGGTGGCAAACCACTAGTAAATCTCAAGACTATAGGTTAGACCTAAAATGTTTTCTTAAAGTGGAAAAAAATACTAACCTACACAAACTCGACCATCAACTCCAACAGCTAGTCCAGGTGGACAATCACAACGAAATGATCCTTCTGTATTAATGCAATGGCCATTCATGCAAATACCTGGAGTCTTGCATTCATCAATATCTATTAGAAAAAGTAAATTGTACATATAATTTAGTACTCACTATATGAAAGGCAATAGATCGTATTGCTTAATCAAGAATCCTATTAAGTAGATTGCTTGATAAACAATTACTATGGCTTTATCAGCCAATGAATATTTCCTTCCTTTTTAAAAAATATTTACTATGCTACATTCACAGTCATATAACCCAGTAGTCCACAACCTTTCTGGCTTCATGGACTGGCAGTGGCAACAGCAGAGGGGAAGTGATGGTTTCGCATGTGCAACCTAGATCCTGCATGCACAAATGAAACTTGATGCTTCCATGGCCCAGTTCCCAGCAGGCCACCGACTGGCTCCAATCCACACCCTGGAGCTGGAGACTCCTGATATAACCTACACTCTAATGCAGTTGAGCGCTTGGGGACCAGTTTTTTAAAAAAACTATTTTCTGCAGCCAAGAGCAAGTTCATATTATCATGAAGGAATTAGAAACCAATGGAGCCATTTTTCTTTCTTTCATTTGTTTGATGTTTATCTGTATCCAACATCTTCATGTATTTTGTTCACTACCCAAAAGAAAAAACTGATTTTCTACTGAATTTTATTAGTGAGATAAAATTGATGGAATCCCAGATAGTCCACAAAAAGGTTGTCTCTGTGAAATACTCTTACTTGTGTTATAAATGAGTATTATGTGTAACTAATTCTCCATGATTGTTCAACAACTATTATTGAGAACAATCTGGCAATATGTGTAGCTACAGTGATATGTCTGGTTTTAATTCTGCAATTACAGAATTGCAATTATTAAAGATTTTAACAACAAAAAGACAGCATATACATGCTATAAATAATAAAGATTTCCATTACACTTTCAAATGCAGAAAACACATCATAAACTAGAGTTGCTAGGAGTCAGGCGGCATTGAAAGTTAAATTTAGTATAAATTCTAAGTATAGAACTTTTTATACAAATACTGGTCTCATCAAGATAGATATTATATATATATACCAGTACAGTAACGTCCATTAGGAGCCAGGACAAACCCAGGTTTACAGATGCACTTGAAACTGCCATCCTCATTAATACACATTCCATTCAAACACATGTTGGTAGTTGTACATTCATCATGGTCTGGAAAATAAAGCATTAGAGATTACAACTGAAATAATATTTAAAATTCTAAATACCAAAAGATTTGTTTTCTACTCAGAAATAGAATTCTGATCTAATGGAAACTCCTGATGCAGGACAAAAAGGTAGGGTTTTGTTTTTTTTAAACTAATTTTCCTCCTTGTGCCAATTCCATTACCCCACACCTCAAAACTTGACAGTATTCAATATATTTTTTTAATCCATGGAGTACATCTTTATCAGGAGAATTTGCAAGCTTTTCTCAGAAAATTTGATTTTCCATTAGCAGTTAATTTGAGGAATTATAACTAAAACAAACCATTAATTCAGAGCTCACCAAAAAAGTAAAATAAAATAAGAAATGCATACCAACACAGTTTTTCCCATCAGTTGTTAGTTCAAAGCCAGCATTACAAATGCACTGGAAACTACCATCAGTGTTCACACAACGACCATTCTTACAAAGGACACCATTCTGAATACACTCATCAATGTCTGAGAAAAACAAATAAAAATAAGCTTTTCAATAACCAGCTATTATTTTACCTGCAAGAGTTTTAAGACGACCTTCGTCTATAAATCATGGGAACCTAATTATTTTGTGACTCAAGAGACAGATGTGGACAGAGGTGAGAGGTGGAACAGCAAGAAAGAAAATGAATTTGGCTAAGTATAAAAAGGGTATTTAATATAAAAAACACATGTTTTAAACCCCTTAAATTTTTCAAATAAATTTATTCCTTATGTCTTCTACTTTGTCACTATCTTTAAAACCACAAATTTTAAAACCAATGACCAAAAGTTACTGGCATTAACTACAAAACTAAGCTATGACCCCGACCAAAGATTAAGACAATCAAGATTCTGTTCTCCACATATCAGTTGCATTCTTTGCCTTAAAAATAATGTGTAGTTACATGGGACATCATTAAATTAGGATTCTTTAATTCACACCCAAATTGAGGCCTAACTTGGATTGCTACATTTCCCCCAAAATCATTCAACTCCCAGTGGAAACAGTAGGTTAGGGGCTATTTTGAACAAGTATTCTTGTCTTGAACAGGAACTTCTGCTGAACTTTGGCAAGCATGAATTCTCCTCTGGCTATAATTTCTGGAGTAAAATAGAGAGCCAGATTTAGAACAATTTTTGTTCTAGTAACCATATGCTTGTATTGTATACACACCAATGAGAAATTATCTTAATTGCAAACTTCCAGAATTAATCATGACTGACGAAAAAAGAAGCTGGATATGTAAACATACAATTTATTCATTATTTTTCATTATCTAACCAGAGCATTCAAGCATCAAGAGGGTTACAGCTTTTCATGTTTAAGCCTCAGAATATCCTGGATATGTCTGATATCATATACTGAAATCTGAGCTCTCCTAATCAGCAGAATACTCTTTATCACCTGAGTTCAATAGAATCCAATATATGCTAGGAATCAATAGGCCTGTGGACTATAATTTTAATGCTATCATTAGGATCAAAATGGGTCTAGAAGCTTCTTCAGATTTTTTTTAGTGCTTTTCTGGCAAACGTTAATTTGAAAAAAATGAAAACTGTGTTTGGAAAAAAAGCTCATTGAAATCTTGTTAACAAAACCAGTAACTGTTTTATTAGAACTGTACATGTGGAATGTTGGTTTACCCTTTCATGGTTCATTCTCAAAATGAGATACATGTGTGTAGGCTCACCGGAGTTAACATGATACAGTTTGTCAAATTTTGCTTCACTATACCATAAATTTAATTAAATACCTGTAAACATTAAATCATTGTCATGGTTTATTGAAGAGACAAAATAATCTTTTTTTCAGAGTTGAATAAGTATCAGACTCAAATCAAATATAAGCATACGTTGAATTGATAGATTGCAAATAACATTTCCATACCAATGCAAGCCTGCTTAGTAGGTGTTCTTTGGAAACCTGTATGGCATTTGCAATAATAAGAGCCAGGTGTGTTCACACAGTCTCCATTAGAGCATGGATTTGATATACACTCATCAACATCTGTTGGCATCAGAAAAGAATGCAATCAGATTTCATAATTTATACATAATAGTTTTTTTTTATAAAATACAGCATTTCATAAACAAATACAATTAGCTTACATCAATCACAAACTAATTCAATTCCCCATTTTAAAAATATAAGAATCACAATTCTCTAACTAAAATAAACGTAATATAAAGTATAAATTTGCTTTTTTAAAAATAGAAAATATTTAATTCCATGCAAATAAAATCTTCAAAAAGGAAATAATCAAATATAGAATTTTACATACAACTAATTAGTAACATTATTACATTCCCATTTTTTTGTTTTGACTCTAGTGATCTTGTTATGCAGATTTAAATATACTGAATTTTTAAAATATAATATGATTAATAAACGAAGCAAAATACAGTATCACAGAAGTCAAGTACAATAACATTAAAGTATTCCCTAGTCATAGGTCCTTGTTCTATAGGGAAATATTGCTCAAGTAATTGTGAGCTGCACTGTGCTTGCAGACACTTCCTTATGTTACTGTCATGTTTCCTGCTCCACTTGACTTTAAAAAAATTAAGCTGTTTCATTTTTAAAAAAAGTAAATGAAGCAACTAGCATTCTGCAGAGCAAACTGCAATTATTAGAGAATCCAACATTTTTTTTCCCAACAGTACTTTTGCCAAGAAGCACTATGGAACAAAAAATAATGGTCCCTTAGATATTCTTTGGAAGTAAAGATTACATGTGACTAGCCCAATGCTTTGTTTGGCAGTGTGCCCATTTCTAAATTTCTAAAGTATGCTTAGAAAAAAATAGTATGTGTGTTAAGTCCAAAAAGGGGAACACTATATGCATAGCACTTTATCTCTGAATTTGACAGAAAGAATATTTTCTTTCTATTCAGATCAATGCATACAGAATAAAATCAAACATTGTCTTTAAGTTAAAAAAAAAAAAACCCTTACCCAGAAAAAATTGTATGAAATCACACTGTGTTCGACATTTTTGTAATTTCTCAACCATACTACTCAAACTACCCTATGATTGTTCAGTGTTTTCTTAACACTTTCCTCCCAAGTACTCTCTTTAATATTTTAACTTACATGGGAATTTATTACAAACTAGGTTATTTTGTTTTGTTCACAGAAGGCAGTTATTTCAGAACCAATACTTCTATGGAGAATTTATAAATGAATTCATAAATTTGTAGTTGGAAATTTGGAGCTGGTAACTGAAATATGTATTAGGAGTTGCTTCTGAGCATATTCTAATAGTTCAGTATATGCTGCCTTTATGAATTTGTTCAAGCGTTTGATTACCTAGATATTGCAAAGGCTTTCCTATCATTTTTCTCTAAAGTCTTGAGAAGCAAAGGCCTATACTCTAATTATATTTACCTAGCAATTATGTTACTAATTTATATACATTTTGTAAAAAAAAAACACCACCTCTCCAACAGAAAACATTTCCTTTGATTGATATGTCTTTTAAAGGCTTTATGTTGGTGAGGTGAGTACAAATAAAAATCATTTTATTGTTATGAGTTCATCTAAAACATATCAATCAAATTTCAGATAGATCAGAGCTTACAAAAATGCACCAGAATCAGAAACATGACATTTCTAAAAGTCTGATTTTTAAAGAAGGGTATAATAAGATATATAATAAGAAAAAATATGAAATTGGAAGTTGCACTCACCAGTACAGTCTCCATTGGCATCCTGCTTATATCCCATATTGCATTCACACCGGTAACTGGAAATTGTTGGGATGCAACGCCCATTTAAGCATAAATTTGGATGATGTTTACAGATATCTATTGTCTGATTGAGTACTGCTATAAAACAACACGAGTTTTGGATTATTACCTCTAAAGTTCGTATTTAAAAAAAAAACAGTACTGTTTTTTAACATTAAATAAAAAAAATATTGTGTTATTAGGTGAACTCAATGTTCTCTGAAATCAATTGCATTGGTGGAATCTGTTTTAGAATGGAATGGAGGAAGATGCTGGAAACATTTCAAATTAAACTTGACCAGACAACAAGGGTTTCAAACAGCTCAGCCAAGGTAAGGGCTTGTTATTTATTTCAGGAGTTCTTTTTGATGGATATAGGATTTCTTTGTGAAAGAAAGTGGTATTCTCACAATCCTATAGAGAATTCTATTTCAAAGGAGGCTTCATGTTACGGAGGCTCCCTTTTCCTTAAAAATGGAGATTTCCTAAGGATTTCAAGAAAAGCACATGCTTGCAGAATAACAGGAGGCTACTACAAGGCTTCCTCTGTAGGAAAGCTGAGCTTCACATCTGCTGGGTGCCTTTCTCAGAAGCTGCAAAAAGAGAAAGATGAGTTGAGTGCTGCTGGGTCCTGAAACTGGCTGAAGAACAGGCCAAGACCTGCAAAGCCCTAGGTGGCTGAGTGGCTGATTAGGAAATAAACCCAAGGCCTGGAAGCTTCAACAGCTTCGCACACATTGTAACCTCTGCAACCGGCTTGAGGCTCCCTGAGTGGCTACCTTGGGAGCAGGGAAAAGGCCTGCAGAGATCCAGTGGGCCAGGATTGGTGAGAGGGATCTATGGGGACAGCTCTGCAACATACCTGCATTCAATCATAAGGGTGAATGACAACAGGAGCACTACAGTGGGCATAAATTTGAAACCAGGTTGTAAGTAGGTTGGGGGCAACTATCCTAACTTTGGTCACTAAGTGACTAGTTGCACATATGTATTTTCCTTTTGGTTTTTATTTGGTTTCTTTTCTTAATTTAAGCAGAATTGCAGATTTCTCTTACATAACGTTGAGATTCATCATTTTTCATTCCTTACATAACTTGGTTGTACTGCAAGTTTGGAAATAGAAATCAGGTTCCACTGGCATCCACCAGTGGGGACTGATGAAAGCAGTATCACAACATTGCAATGCAAGTATTGTCTGTGTTTTCCCAGATGCCCAAAAGAGGTACACCTTTCATTGGGACACTTCTTTCATTAATCTAAAGAAGCAGCTAAAGAGTGTGGGTGTCACTGCCAGGTTCTGTTCCCTCTCAAGAAGAAATTGGAAAGAGAACCCATAATGCATGAAAACATAGAAAGATCAAAAGTAGATCAATTAATGTTTTTTATCAAAAATTAGTTAGAATCAGGTGGGTTTCAGCAGTTCTGGAGAACCGGTAGCAGAAATTTTGAGTAGTTCGGAGAACTGGTACTCAAAATCCTGACTAGCCCCACCGCCATCTATTCTCTGCCTCCCGGGTCCCAGCTGATTGGGAGGAAATGGGGATTTTGCAGTAACCTTCCGCTGGATTGGGGAGGGAATGGAGATTTTACAGTATCCTTCCTCTGCCACGCCCACAAGCCCTACCATGCCCACCAAGCCACACCCACAGAACCAGTAGTAAAAAAAATTTGAAACCCACCACTGGTTAGAATATATAATAAATTTGAAATTTTACGTAAGATTAAATTAGTCATTGGTTGGGGATATAGGCTTAAAATATAAGAAGATTTTTTTAAAAAAATTGAGGCTGCATAATACTGCACATATTGAATGGTTCATAAGTGCAATTGGAGTATGCTGGGAATGTAAAGCAACTTGAGAAGCAATGGAAAGAAATCACATTTACTTTTTACTGAAAAAAAAATAAAGTTTACATTGTTAGCCATATTTTATAAAGTAGACATAAAAAATCCTATTAGTTTTAAGCATGAACCAGAAAAGGTTTACTGTAAGAGCTTTCAGTTTTATAATTATGCAATCAAGCAACTTACTCAGTCCTGTAATGATGGGGCCATTTCCTGTGGGACCTTGGCCACCAGTTCCTATTCCCGTTCCATGCACACCTGGGGAAAACCCATTTCCACCAGGAATAGGGATGAATCCTGTTCCTGGGCCAAAACCATTTCCTCCTGTGCCACCAGGCCTGGAACCCCCTATAACAGGAATGCCATCTATGCAAAGCCCACGATATTCATCTACAAAAATTAAAAACATTTATAATCACATTTTTCCAAAAAATGCAAATTATAAAATCACACATCTTTCAAAAAAAGATACAGACATCAATGTACTTATTTGAAAAACAGGATTTCACTTACTATTCTTCACATACAAAAATGAGTAAATATTGAGTAGATCTAGTATAACATTTTATTAGATCTAGTATACATTTTATTTAGTTAACAATTTAGATTTAATTTACTATATGATAAATATTGGTGATAACGGTGAACATTTAGATAAAATTTAAGTCACTTCCAATACAATCACACTGTAAGTCAACATTTCTCAGGAAATGATGTAGGCTTTTAATAAGAAAAAGATTATTCTAATCAAAGTAAATTAAATAACCAAAAGAAAAAATAAAAGCTAGTTCAAATCTACATAGATGCAGATAATAGAGGCAACATTAAAATGAAGAATAACTCTGAATTATTTCCCACATCAATATTCTCCATCAGCCACTACAAATGTTGTTGTCCTTCTCAGCAAGTCAATGAGCTACTAACTAAAGATGTTGTATTTCAATTAGCTTAAAGGATAAAAGGACTTCTATATAGAACAACTCTTTAGTGCAATATAGGAAATTATCATTTCTCTATGCAGACAAGCAGTTCATATAAGTAAATTTTCTTGATGCTTTTTTATTTCAGAAACATTCTATTGGTTGAAGCTTTCTGTATGTAACCTCACTCTTCGAGGATCCAACACAATAAAGATATAAAAAATTGTTATCATTTTAATTTAACAATGTAATGAAATGAAAGTTGCTGCATTAAATCAAAATGATTAATAATTCCCTCAAATAAATTTTGTTTTAAAGAATTACTTCAAATAAGAATAGGAAAAACTGGCTCGATCAATAACAAATCAGAAGCAGTGGAGCTTAATTTGATAAATACTTTAAAGTAAGCCTTTTCATGATTTCAGGATTGATATTAAAATGAGTTTTTCTAGTAATTTTAACAAGTAAGATATTTACCAGACCCTCTAACAGGACACATTTCTGGAATGGATCCAAGAGCCCAACACCGTCCAGACTCACAACAGCACTGCATCTTGGTAAACCTGCCTGGAAGATCTTGTGCACAGCGACCATTCAGCAGACTGGAGAAACAAGTACCTGCTCTTTGATCTGGATATTAATTTTGAAAAATTATTAATGGAGCACTTAGTAAAAACATTTTCTTAACTATTATAAATATAATCAGTGAAACAGGCAACACTACCCTCCGCAATTTGTGACCCACCATTGTTGTGAATATACCTAAGAACATTTTGGAAGGCCACAGACAAAAAAAAGAAAAAAGTATGCAAATAAATTTATATCTATACCACAAATCAGTCAAGTGACTCCATACTTAGGCACTCAGACTTTTCCTTTTTCACTGCAACTCACAGTGGGAAGAAGAAATGATTTGTTTATTTAGTTACAGCACTTACCGGTATATAGCCATCCAATTTTAACAAAGTGACCCTGAGTGATATAGAAAAGTCTTCTATAAATACAAATCCTCCCCTTTTCCTCAAAAAGCCCCACACAGTACTTTAAAAACTAACTAGAACCATAAAATGTATTTATTTATTTTTCAAATTTATACAGCTATCCATCTCCCAAAACAAGCAACTTTGGGCAGTGTACAATAAAACAATTCTTCACTAATAATAATAATTATTAAAAACATTAAAAACTAATGATGACTAATTGAAATGGTGACTAGACCAAAATATGCTGCAACTTAACTATTGGGACTTCAACCATCTGGATTCAAAGGCATGAGGAAATTACTGTGAGCTGTCAAAATAACCTGGTGTTAGCTGGGGAATTCTAGAAGTTGAAGTCAGGGATTTTAAAGTTGTCAAGGTGAGAAATATTAGAATAGCAATTAGCAAATTAGTCACATTTTATAAATTACTGATTTGTGAAAAGTGTCATAGGTTTAAATGGGCAAGTCTTGTGGGAAAAATGAGTCTGGTCAGAATAGAATATGTGTATACTTGGATTAAAAAAAGTCATCACTTTTTACCCCTCGCTTTTAATAAATTGATTCTTCACCCAATACATTTATCCTCTTCTGCCTTATTTAAATTTAGATCACAATTTAATTTTAATTTTCTAAATGAAAATCAATGATGGATGAGGCAGGTGCTATAGACTTATTTTCAATTAAGAAAACTATTTACAGAATAACATATTCAGATCAATCTTTAAAGAGATATTTGAATGCATCTCCATAATATTTTTAATATTAATTACATTTAATTATCTTTTTATAATTTGCATGCTAATCTACTTTTATTTTGTACATCTTTTGTTGACTTAGATTATCAGGTTTGTCAGGTGGATATTTTCAGGAATCTTGTGGCTAGAAATTAACTTGGGGTTGTGAATTTGCTACTTAGTATTTGTATCTAAGACAGTGATGGTTAACCTTTTTGGTGCCAAGTGCCCAAAGCATGCATGCGCATGAATGCATGTGTGCGTGCCTGAACACCCAAAATGCAATATGAGTGCCCCACACAATGCGCCCCATACATGCGTCCCCACATGTGCGTGTGTCCCCCGCATATACGCCCTGGCCCGCCTACACATGTGCTTCTGCCCCCCTGCACCCTGTTCTGGCTTCCAGGTTGGTACAGGAGGCTTTCCAGGCCCAAAACAGGGCACAGGGGGCCTCACACCCCATTTTGGGCCTGGAAAGTCTCCTGCACCAACCTGAAAGCCAAACAGGCTACATGGGACCGCATGAGGCCCCGTGCCCCGTTTTGGTCCTGGAAAGCCTCCTGCACCAACCTGGAAGCCAAAACAGGGCGCGGGGTGTGTATGTCTCACACCAGGTTGGTGCCATAGATTACGTGCAATAGGTTTGCCATCACGGATCTAGGAGATCACTTAGATGGATTAGCAGGCATCTATAAGAGAAGGTCTGTAAGGCTTATGTACAAAGAAATTTCCTTGTGATAAATAATTTAATTGTGCCTTCTAGGCTTCCAGGGAAACCATGACAAATGTGGCCAGAAAGTGTATCTTTATTGTTCAGCAGAAATGACAACCATATACAGTAAGATAGATGGTAGTTTCTGAGGAATAGTACCATAGAATAGTGCCTCAGAATTTACTCTGAGTTTCTGTGCCCTCTTGAAGAACTATCCCCCTTTCAGAAGAAAAGCTTTGGATTTCTTCTCTTGGCCTCCCCACTGTTTGTCTATGATGGATGCTTGTTTACATTCATGAATTTTTCCTTTTAGTACAGAAAATCTCACCAAGTTTTTCTGAAGTCTTTGAGCTACTAACTTGATACCTAGCATATTCCCGGCTGAGTTGATTTTCTGATGTAGGATAAAGTGTACAAAATGATCTCTTACAAAAAAAAGTGTAGAAAAAAGGCAAAAATACATAAGACCATAACGTTTTCTCTTCCCAAAATAATTGAGAACACAATACTGCATACCATCTGATACAATGTTCTCTGAACAAGATCTTCAGAATCAAGTAACTTCCACTGCAGAATAGGGTAAAGATTAGAAAGTTACTTAAGAGATTATGAAATGAAATGAAAATAAAAAAGAAAAATCCATAGAAAGGATCTTAAAAATTGCTATTTTGGGGTATGGTAACTTACCAATGCAATGAGAGCCATCTGTGGATGTCGCAAAGCCACGTGGACATAAACAAATATAACTTCCAACTGTATTGGAACATTCACCAGCATCACAGATTCCTGGGATGAGGCTGCATTCATTAATATCTACAGATTTAAACAAATGAAGAATGATTCTCCACAAAATATAATTATTTTAAATATATTTATGTTATTAAATATGATATCCATGAGTGCACTATCTTGGGCTCCATATGCAAGCTGGAATTCTGATTATTTGATATATATCTACAAATATTGAATTCTCCTGCACTTTTATATCTGATTTCCAGAACTAATATTAGCATATTTAAAAAGATATCAAGTAATGGGGCATACTCAATAGAGTATAGGAAATCCTACGTAATTTGTGATCTGCAACTGTAACAAAATGTCATTATACTATAGAAAATGTATATAGGATAAAGCTAAACTGTGGGGGGGGGGAGATAAGACACTTCTTTAACATAAAATGGATATTAAATCTCATCAACAAAAAAGCATCTCATCTATGTAAAAATCCTACACTGATACAAAATATCTAATTGTGAAAGATGATAAGCATGGGGGAAAGTCTCTTTTGTTAGAAAAAAAATTAAAACACAGTGTTTTGTTTCATTAGCCAGGTGTAAAAACAACAATGTGGCTGCAATTTTCAAAAGACAAGAAGGCTTTTAATAATTCAGGTAATAGGGCAGTGTGAAATCCATTTATTTTTACTACCGGTTCTCTGGGCATGGCTTGGGCATGGTGTGGCTTGGTGGACATTGCTGGAGAAGGATACTGCAAAATCTCCATTCCCACCCCACTCCAGGTGAAGGATACTGCAAAATCTCCATTCTCACCCTACTCTGGGGCCAGCCAGAGGTGGTATTTGCCGGTTCTCCGAACTCCTCAAAATTTCCACTACCCAGAACCTGTCAGAACCTGCTGGATTTCACCCCTGTAAGAGGGTCAAAACACTATAACTTTCTTGAAAATAATGCCTTCAGTTTATTTATATTTCTGTTCCTCTATGTTTTAAAAGATGTTTAGACTACAGAAATCCCACATGTACATATCAAAAAGATTAATGGAAGACAAAACAATGTAGTGAAGATCTGTCAAGAAAGAAGACTTATCTATGAATCTCGGAACAGAGATACATACCAAATTTCTAACAGCATTTTAAACTGAAATTTTCTGAAGAAAGTATGTCAGGGCAGCTGTTAGATTCATGTCACACTCTGTTGGCTATATCACTTTAATAAAGTACACACATTTTGGAAAGTGTAGGTCAGAAGGGACCAATGTTAGAAAGGATGCTTTTGTTTAACATGAGGTAAGAACATCACTGTTATTTGTTTCTGTAGCTGTCAAATGTTCTGTTGGACAGTCATTTTTAATACCATTACCTACATACAGAAAATGATACCTGTGCAGAATTTTCTGGAAATCTAGATTCTTCTTTTGGGGAGGAGGGGGGGACACAGTCCTGCTGGATACTAGAAATATGCATATGTAAGTTTCATACATATTATTTTTCTGATAAGTAAGACTTCTTCTTTGTAATCAAGCTAATCAAGTAAATACTTCAGATCTCTCTAATTACTATTCTTTTACACACTGGATTATACAATATGCACATGTTGCACTCAGCAGTACAATGTACACAGCACCTCATCCCTATGCCCAAATTGATAGGACAGTACATATTTCTTATTGTATCAGATTGAAAGTATGTCCATACTTTTTTGTAAGATCCAGAACTTATATTTAATATCACTTCAGGTAGTAGAGCAGATAATCATATTTCTTCAACTTGTTATGTTCACTTTGAGCACAAAAATGGTAATGGAGTATAATGAAAGCATGTATTTGAAAAAGTATTTCACAATTATTTGAGGCCAAGTAGAATAACATTTCTTCTATTCCCATTCCACCCCAAAACACAATCTATAGGAAGGTAGAGGACTACCATACTTCAATATGTATATTAATACTCAGAATTCTAATCTTCAGTAGTATTACTACAGTAATAGTATCATTTCTAAAGCAATAATACTAAAGAATACTTCATTGTAAATCATACAGATTTATTAAATATAATTACATCTCTATTATAGTAGATAAGGAATTAGTACATGCTATATAAGTTGTAAAAAATAGCCATGAATGAGAAGTTCATCTCAGAAGCAAAGACTTCTTAATAAAATAGTGATGTCCCACTCCAAATTTTGACCCCACTATCCAAATTACGTTTCCTTGTGTTTTGAAAATTGCAGCCATCCTTATTGATTTAAACAAAGTAGTGCATACATGCATTGTTGCTTCTGTACCTAGATGATGGAAGGAAACACTAAGCTGCTGTAGGATTTGGAAACAAAGCTGAGAAAAAATATTTAAGTTTCTGCAGTACAAACTGCTTCTATTTCCTTCAATTGTATAATCACAATTGAATCAATGAAGTGATTCCATTAGAGTAAAAGTATAGTCGTGTTCTCCATCCCGACCTTATTTTTTTTAAGATAATATATATATTTCTATTATTTTGTTCCTTTAAAAATGAGAAAAATCATATATAGTTAGCCAGTAATTTAACATGTGATAGAGTTCAGAAGGGATATTTTTTTTACTTAACAGTATTTTTGAACCACCACGTAGTACTAAATGCACTTAAGAACTTTAAACTTTAAAACAATAAATTAGAAAACGAAAAAGAAATAGAAATTGTAATCTGTAATAAAAATACAATAAAAATAATAAATTAAATAACAAACATCTATATAACAAAATTAATAAGGAAAAATTCTTAAAAATAGTATTTATACATTTAACATCATTTAATAAAATATTAAACTCGTTATAAAATGAATTATGCAAAGGATGTAAAACCAGAAAAGAACCTTGCCCCATATTCCCATAAAGCTAGCCTTCTTAATGGCTAGAATATATAGAATGGACTATATAGAAGAATGAGCAATACATATCTTATTCAAGGCAGATTCATATGGAAGATTGTTTCTATAGTTAATTTTATAGTCCATTATTGCATGAAAATAAAAGTTGATTTATAAATATGTAGAAGGCATGTTTAAAGTAACTTCAGACAAACATATCTTACTAGATGCACTTTTTAAATTTTACCCTTCTCTTTCAAAGATTGCAGTGTTCACTTAAAATGTGTGATGTAGAAGTAATAAATCCATTAGCTACACTAGAAGTGGCCCCTAGCAGATGGTATGATTTTTTTAATCATCTCTACAGTACCTCCAAAGTAAATGTATATGGAACTATTTATTAAATATTAACAAGGATACAGAAACTTTTTAACTGGAGAAAACATAGTGGTGTCATTGTTTTAAGTCCTAACAAGGCCAGGGAAGTAAGAACTGATATTTAAAGATCAGGCATCAAAAACAGGAGTAGACATAGCTATAAAACTGATTGCCAATTCCCAGATATGGAATAAATTAATAAAAAGCCAGCCTGCCAGGAAAAATAGTTTTCTTCCTTGTAAAGTAAGAAGAAAATAAAGGAATATAAGGAAGAATGCATCTATTTGCTAAAATACTTTCATCAAATAAGTATCTAATAAGTATCTAATAAATAATTCCACCAATATACCAGAAAATTTGTGCAGATGCATACAAATGAATAAATGTTCTTTTTTTTGTTAATAGTAGAATTGGTATTATTATTAATAAAGCACTTAAAACTGTATGATCTCATGTTCAGAAGCTTCTAAAAAGCCTATTCTTATAGTTCTATGCATTAATAAAGCCAGAAAAGGAGCCACCCAACATTCTGAATTTGGTTGCCCCTAGAAAACATAACTAAAACATAACTGAAACTGCAAGCCTCCCACTTAAGAAACATGGATTATTAATGTCAAAGTCATATGTTAAACCTGGCATGTTGCCTAGATATGGTCTATAAGACTTTTGCCCCTTTGCAATGTTTGAACTGGCTTTGTGCACGTATCAGGAAAGGGAGTAGACAGGATACTTGCCAGTGAGATCAGTTACATTAAGGAAAAAATAAATATTCATCTATTGACTAAATACTTCTCTCACTCTTTCTCAATCCCTGAAAATGGGAGATCCATTTAAAAAATAATTTTTTTTAACCTCAGTCTCCAATTATGTCAATGTTATATTTTCAGATTTATATTTTAAAGTAAATGATATTTTTGTTTGAAGAGGATAATATGCATTAAAAAGATTTTAAAAGTTCTTTATTGTTTTTATTAAACATTAGGAATCCCACAATTGCTATTTTGGGTCAAATAACATGAAAATTGTAGGGTTTCCATTGTCTATGATTTCAAAAGGCAGTATAGTGCCAACTACTGTAAATTATTTTTTACAGTTATTTCACTTACCTTCACATTTTTGAGTTGCTTCATTCTGTTTATGACCAGCAGGGCATTTGCATTCATATGATCCAACTGTATTGATGCAAGTTCCCCCCTGACAGATTCCAGGGATAGCCTGACATTCATCTATATCTGTAAATTAAGTAAAGTAAACTCTAAAAATTTATCTTCCATTGTTCTTCAAAATAAGTCTTATTTGACCGCAAGACATTCTAGATAAAGGATTTTTCTGCTGGTAACAACTAGAATACAGAACTCATACAGAAATTTCTTGAAAGGTCAATGGAAAATTTCTCCCTTTTTATGATCCTGTATTTTCAGTCCGGGCAACTGGATGGAGCTAAATATTTACTGGCCAGATGCCTTTCCTGACACCATGCAGTTTGCAGCAGATATTTTTTCCTTCTGTCCTAAAAGAGAAACATCTGCTGCTACCTAGGATTGAACTCTCAATCTTCTAAGTAGGAGGCGAGCATCTTCACCATTAGGCCACCGTGCTGCCCAAGTTCTAAGAGCTGTGTTGGTGCAGTGGTTAAAGTGCAGTATTGCAGGCTACTTCTGCTGATCACTGGCTGCCAGCAGTTTGACAGTTTAGGTCTCACCGACTCAAGGTTGACTCAGCCTTCCATCCTTCCCAGGTCAGTAAAATGAGTACCCAGATTGTTGGGGGCAATATGCTGACTCTGCAAACTGCTTAGAGAGGGACTGTGAAGCAGTGTCTAAGTGCTATTCCTATTGCTATTACTATAAATCTTAGAAAAAATACCCTTGCAAGCTTTTTTTTTTGTTTTAAAAAATGCTATTTGTTTTAAATTTCTGTGCACATGTATCCTGAAATGTACATTTGGATGGATCCAACTCACTTTCCCTCAGTTACTATACTTTAATATTAAAGTAAACAAACTTATATAAAATAATAATATAGAAATATTTTCAAAGATCCAACAATCTGAAAGAATATATACTGTGGAAAAAAAGGTTTGGAACATCTAGCATAGCAATGAATATCAAGTTTTTAGTATAATTGCAGCAGGAGTGGGTTCTACTTACCTTTACTACCGGTTGGCACTGGGGCCGCGCGCATCGTTCTTCTGCACATGCGCAGAAGTGTTTTCATGACATCAGGGTCAGTGGGTGGAGCCTCCCGCCGGTTTTACTACCGGCTCTATAGAATCGGTGCGAACTGAGGGCAACCCACCACTGAATTGCAGGAAGTATTTAGGTTTTACTGAATTTATTTAAAATACTTTAGCTTCTATAATGTATCATTTAGATTAAAACTGAGATAAAGCCATGTTCATATCCTGTTTTCTTAAGGCTTACCATTTTAATGTATTTCCATTTTGGTGCACAGTCTAGGCTGTTTAATATGCTTCAGAGTAGATTAATAAAATTAATATACTTTCTAAGAAGAGAATTTTACACATGGAAGTAGTCTACAACAGAATTATCTGAAAAAGCTTAATAGCTCTTCAATTAGTGAGTTAGTAGTTGCAACAGTAATGATTCAATAAACATACCCTTTACCATAAAATATCTGGAAATATTGCTACCAAGGTCTTCAGAAATATGAGCAATATTGGTAATTTAATAATTAACAGTCATTGAGCACCTACGAACAGCCCCATTTTTCTCTATTGCGTCTGAAAAATGAGTGCAGTTTCATATATTATGCATCTTGTCAAAGTTGATATTTATTTATTTATTGGTTCGATTTATATGCCGATATAATAATGCAGTGGGATAGTATCAATACCATTTGGACCATTATTTCCTTGGATTGCTTTCAGTTGTTCTATGTAGCAACAAACTGGAAACAAGATAAAATCATGAGCAAATTTCTATGATTCCAAACATGCATGCTCGTTTATCATTCAAAAACTAACAATTTATATATATCAATAAACACCAAATAGTAAATGCACAAACAGAATTTTCCTGTCACCTGAATGTTT
Organism: Arizona elegans; assembly: GCA_022577455.1. Taxonomy (NCBI): domain Eukaryota; kingdom Metazoa; phylum Chordata; class Lepidosauria; order Squamata; family Colubridae; genus Arizona; species Arizona elegans. Next base: position 40,683,390 of record JAKOOJ010000008.1, on the reverse strand, counting down.
TAATGGATGGAAAATCACTGAAATACAGTTGAAGCAATCAATGGTGAAACAGCATTAAACCACAAAATGTTAAAAGGTGATGTTTGTGCATTTAAAATACTATAAAATACAATCCAGCCCAACTTGATACTAACTGAAGCATAGTATTTGTAATCATTTCAATATTTCTAATTTATTAATTAATTCTAATAACCTTTTCATTTCTTAAATTGTGTTCTATTTTGGATTCATGCTTCAATGGGCACTTAATACATTTAGTTAATGAGTATAAGTACATTCTTTATCTGCCACTGTTATTGTTCAATTTAGCCAAGTGTGTCAGGAAAGCACTAGCTGGTACTAACAATTTACAGATGTTTTTAAGTAGCAAATTAATGTGCAAACAGCAATATATGAACTCTCTAGTGACAATTACTTTACAAAGAAGTCTCTGTCTGACTCCCTCACAAGAAGCTGTTTCACAGTTGAATGAAATGAAGTAATTAAGCAATTAAAAGGAATTCTCGTACTTATGGCCTTGAAACAGAGATAAGCACTGCCCCCTATAGTTGGCAACGATTAGCAGAGTAAAACCTGCAAGCACCCCTTGTACTCACAGTAAACAAAAATATGCTAAGTTTGCGTTTCTCCTTGAAATCAAAATATTTTTTCCATTGAAGAAATGTTAATGATTCTCAATCTATGACCAAATTATAAAAATAAAAAAAAATGTTTTTCTAAATAAAAAAAAAACTTTTTTTTTGCTTTTAAAAGAAAAAAAAGCCTCTGACGATTAGGCAACTCAGTTAGGATCGTCAGAGACTTTTAAAAGCATTTTTTCTACAACTTCTTCAGCTAAAGAGGTTGTAAAAAAATGCTTTTAAAAGGCTCTGACAATCAGGCAACTCAGCTGGGATTGTCAGAGCCTTTTAAAAGCATTTTTTCTACCGAAGGCTCTGACGATCAGGCCAGTGGTGGGTTGCCCCTGGTTCGGACCAGTTCTATAGAACCGGTAGTAAAACTGGTGGGAGGCTCCGCCCACTGACCCTGACGTCATCAGAAGTGATCTGCACATGTGCAGAAGATTCTGCAAATGTGCAGAAGGCGCACGCGCGAGCAAAACAAGCGATCCCGTTGCGAACTAGTAGAAAAGGTAGGTAGAACCCACCCCTGGATCAGGAAACTCAGCTGGGATCATCAGAGCCTTCTAAAAGAATTTTAAATGCTTTTAAAAGGCTCTGACGATCCCAGCTGAACCGTGCGATCATCAATGGCTTTTTTTTTTTACTTTTAAAAGCATTTTTCTCAGCCGAAAAAAAAATGCTTTTAAAAGTAAAAAAAAAAAAAAGCCTCTGATGATCATGCAGCTCAGCTGGGCATGGGGGGGTGGCAGGGATTTTTGCTACTGGTTCTCTGAACCACCTGCCGCCATCGCTACTGAATCGGGCAATCCAGTCCGAACCAGGAGCATTTCACCTCTGGTTTAAGCATATCCAAAATGATTGAGATAATTTCAAATACAAAAAGTTGTTTCAAACTGAAGATCATAGGTAAAACCTGAAAAGGATCATTTGCATTTGAAACATTTTGAAAGTTCCTAATAATTAATATCCAAGAAAACTGTACAACTTTTTAATGTAGAAATTAAACCCGTGTCTTACTTAACAAATGTACAATACAGTTCTTTTTGCTTCGTGTTTTCTTTGTAGTATGTCATTCTTTCTCAAAGACATTAATTTTATTGTAACATAATGCAACCTAGTAAGTACTGATACTTGCACAAATATTTGCTATTTTGAACATATAGGAAACAGTATACAAAAAGGAATAAATATCATCTGGGTTGGATAATTTATTCTAAGATATAGCAGGGAAACTTTTAACGTTAGCAAAGTACTTTGCTCACCTTGACATGCTCCAGTGCGGATGTTTGGAATGAAACCACGACGACATGGTTGAGGTTGAGCAGGGCACATTTCGCAAGGATGGCCCCATGCACGTCCAATAGTTGCACAACAAAGTGTCTTCGTGCAAACAATACCAGCTAGCTGACCTTGACACATCTGGTTGTTGACTTGAATAAAACAAGGCCCTGTTCTATAATCTGGAAATTAAAAGGAAACAGTTTAATGCACAGGCAGTGTTCCTCCATCCCATCTGTTTAAACACACAGGAATTTTCCAATCTAGTTCTGTTATCCGATGCAATAATCTGTTCCCCATTAATGCTCTTGTCCCAATAAACCACTGATCTCTAAGGTCCAAGGGCATGATTTTTAAAATATTTTTTATAACCACCAAAAATATTAAAACTGAAACTCTAGTCTTAAGAGTATCTTGTTTATCTTTTCAAATAATAGAAGGATGTAATAAAAATCTCTACTATAAAATATCCTATTATGAGAGACATTATACAACTGACAGTATGCCAAATTTCAGAATGCTTCTTTTTTATTATTGCAATTTACAGAAAACACACACAAATGTAAACAGATTAAAGATAATCCAGGTAAAGAAGGTATTTGAGAAAATGATCATGTGCAAAAAGTTATCACTTACGGTGTGGGGGGGAACATAGTATAGCCATGTTATTCAAATATTTGCAAGACCAGAAATTTAACAAATAAACGATTATATATTTATTTCTGTAAACATTTGTTTTACAATTGTAATCAGATTATTTTAACCTTCTATCCTGTTCCTGATATTAAAAAGGAGTTAAATTCAATTAATAACTTAATTGAAATACATTCTCCTCCATCATTAGATAATATCTGTATTCAAACCAACATGGAAATATTTCCCTGGGTGATATTTTTTTTTTTTAATTTGATTTATATGCCGCCCTTCTCCGAAGACTCAGGGCAGCTTACAATGTGCTCAGCAATAGCCTTCATCCTTTTGTATATTTATACAAAGTCAGCTTATTGCCCCCACAACTGGGTCCTCATTTCACCTACCTTAGAAAGGATGGAAGGCTGAGTCAACCTTGAGCCTTGGCGAGATTCGAACCCTGCAGTAATTGCAGGCAGCTGGTCTTAATAACCAGCTTAATAACAGGGTGCCTTAAACCCCTGTACCACCAAGGCTCTAATCATATCTCCCATGATTAGGCTTATAATAAGATGAAAGTCACATTATCAGATTGGATTATTCAGTCTCATTTCCCCTTTTCGTTGGTTATTCATTTTACTGAATTATACCATTTGAATAATCTTCATTTATTTTTGAATGACTAGCTAAGTGTCAAGACTTGTAAAGTTCCATAGAAAGTCCTGGTAATCTGAGGGTGTGGATGTGATTTCCTAACATTATTCTCTTTAGCTTTTCATTTGAAAAACACTTTTAATATTATATTAAAATATACATTTTAAAAAATTAATAGATATTAAAGTTTTGTAAATGTGAATGCATCATAAAATTATACCAAAATTGAACATGTAGCCTAAAGCCTTCTCCGGGCAATATGGATAGACCAATTAGAACTTTATGGACTGAATGAGGATTGTCAATCACATGAAACACCTTTGGGCTTTCTTTCCTTCTTCAGGTACTCTGTCCTCTAATACATGAGTAAGGACAGCAATGCAAATTATAGCTGGGAACTCGTTAGAGTCTATTCCAGGTATACTAACAATTACTGTTAGTATATTTTTAACTAGACAGGGCTTTATTTAATGTAGCAGCTCCTGATAGCACTCTTCTGTTTGTCACAAAACTTACTCTGCTGATTATCCCTGGAATCTTTGAATTTAAGGAATATGTATTTTGTCCATATGCAAAATTGATTAAGGGAAAGGACCGGTTCTGACTGGAATTGTTTGTGTCCATCTGTCAAAATAAACAAACTACAAAGGACAAAAAGCCAGAAGAGCTGAAAAAAGGCTCCTCATCATACTAATAAATTCCAAGAGTCAATATATGCCAAATAAAATAAATAAATAAATAAATAAAATAAATAAATAAATAAAAGCACCTACAAATATATTATGAATCAGCAAGACACACACACACATACACTTCAAAATAATAGGACATTTCACTCTACTCAACTTGTGCAGACTAACCACTGTCTTCAGTTTTATCATAAGGAGTTGGATGGCTTTACAGAAGGTAAATAAGGAAAATTAGAGGATTATAAATAATAATTATGAATATAGATATAGAACTTGAGGAACAAAAATGTTTCAAGTTGCAAACATTAGTTTTCTAGAAATTCTAGGTTGTATCATTGTCATGTAAGGATAATTATTTTACTCATTAAACTATGTTCATATACAATTCTTAAATATTTATTATGAAATACAGTTTCCTTAATTTTGTTAAAATATATCTTATGAACAGAAAAGTCAATAAAGGGTACTGAATATCTGTAGTATTTTAAATTCAGAAATTCCAATTATTTACTTAAAAATGATACACAGAAACACACATATAGAGTATATATGCTCACATGCATTGGGATCTCAAGCATTGGAAAAACAAAATGATAAAGAAATATTCCACAACCTTTAATGACTGCTATTGGTGTGTAGATGGTGGATTCTTTATACATAACTGGGCTGAATTATATTGAGCAACAAGCAGCCAATATAAGTAAATGCCAGAAAAGGCTTACTGAAAACAAGCTAAGAAACAACTAAAGAAAAAGCTTTTGAGGGTGACATCCCACTTATGGAATGTCTTCCCTAAAGAAATGTATCTGGCATCTCTATTACAATCTTTCTGGCACCAATTTAAAACCTTCACTTTCCCAAGCAAATTAAAATGGGAAAAAAATGCTATCACCTTTTGTTATTTTCTCATGATTTAAATGAAATTTACATCTTACAAATTTATATTTATAAAATACATTTCGTTTAAAAAGAATGTTTCCATTTTGTTCTAGGTTTTATTCTAAAAAAAACCAGAATGTATGTCTTTTACACCAGGAATAGAGCTAACCACAGCCAACTGTACAATAATGAATATAAATATTTATATAGAAAAATGTACCTAGGAAAGTTCCCCAAAACTACTTTCTTGTAACATGACAATTAAGTATATTGTAATAATTTCAATAGTTAGTTACTTTTCACCCTTATGCCTTCAGTTGGCTTCTGCCTTCAGCAGGAAACCAAGATAGCTGAATAAGCAGTCATGCTTTATCATTCTAAGATGCTATTATGAAGGAAAAGTACGTATGTTATGTATTAAGTAAAATAATTTATTCCAATTACCTTATAAAATACTTAGGTTTTATATTTACATATAACATATAAATGTTGATATGATAAATTATTTAAATTTACAATTCCGAATACAGATATTAAGAAGCAGAGCATCTTATAAAATATACAAAATTATACTTGTACACATTGTAATGTACATTACTGAGTAATAATATACTTAAGTTACCAGCATAGATTTACTGTCTGTTTAGCACTTAGTTTCACTGCTTTGTGTAATCTAACACAATGGCCTCCAGCCTTTTGGGCATCAGGGACCAGTTTCGTGGAGGGCAGTTTTTCCACAGACCAGGGCGCGTGGTTTTGTGAAGTGCCTAGATCCTGCACATGTGTGAATAGGGCTTCACTCGCTTGTGCAGCCTGGTTCCTGGGGCAGCGCAGACTGGTGTTAGTCCAGGGCCCGGGGGTAGGGGAGCCCTGATATAAAACATACATCTTCCTTTAGGAAAATGCACAAATTATTGTTGAACTTTGTTACAGACATACCATTCTTCTTTGCAACTTAGTAAGACTGCAAACCTAAGTCAAAGGTATGCTGGATGTAAGGAATTAAGGCGAGGACAAAATCCCCTTCTGCCATCATGTAAAACAAGTTTCCTTTGTTTAACCCCAGAGATATATCAATGAAGGGTTCTGCTAGCATAGATATGAGCCTCCCAATCTTCTGTTGATTCTACAGTAACACGATTGGAAAGAATGTAGCTGGGGTTTTCTTTGGTTTGGTTTGGTATGGTATGGTGTAGGATTTTTAACACTGAGTATGGGACAAGGACCAACTGTAAGGGAAACCATTGCCATGATTGACTTTAAGAAACCTCTCAACCCTCTAGAATATGATGCAGCCTCCCTTTTTTCTATTTGAACTATGCCCTCCCTGAAATAACTTTGCTTAGAGTACAATAAAGATTTATTTAGCTTCCTGTTGGCTTAATAAGCTCCAGGGCAGGGTAGAACAAGGCAATGAAGGGAAGGAAAAGCTTATTAAGTACAACAAAAAAGTGACTGTATAATTCACTCAAAAGTAAGTTCAGAAGTATATCATAATTGTTTGTTATAACACTGAACCAAAAGGAATTGGTGGAATGCATATATAGATAAATAAACTGGGGAAAGGTGATCAAGAAAAATGCCACCAAATCTAGTGTTTGGCCTTTAACAGTCAACGTTTTTATTAATTACAGGTAGTCCTCGACTTACAACAGTTTGTTTAGTAACTGTTCAAAGTTACTGAAAAAAGTGACTTATGACCGTTTTTCATACTTGCAGGATTTCAGGATCCCTACAGTTGTGTGATCAAAATTCAGACACTTGTGAATTGAATCATACTTATGATGGCTGCAGTGTCCCAGGTTCATGTGATCACTTTTTGCAACTTTCTGACAAGCAAAGTCAATGGGGAAGTCAGATTCACTTACCAACCATGTTACTAATTTAACAGTTGTAGTGATTCACTTAGGATCTGTGGCAAGAAAGGTGGTAAAATGAGGCAAAATTCACTTAACAAATGTCTCACTTAGCAACATAAATTTTGGGCTCAATTGTGGTTGTAAGTTGAGGACTAGCTATATTTAGATGAGATAAAAACAGTTACAAAATTTACAGACAACACAATATTGGGAGGGATAACTTAGATGGTAGAAGAAAGTAGAATTCATAACAGATTTTGAACAGAAATAGACTGAAAACAGTAGAATGACATTTGACAGTCAACACTACAAAATTATCCATGTAAGTAACCAAAATCAAATAATAAGTACAGAACAGGTAACGGCTAGCTTTACAAAAGTTATTTTGAAAAAGATCTCAGAACAATAATTGATTATAAAAGAATATAAATCAACAGAGTGCAAAAAAAAAAGACAAATGCTGTTTTTGGTTATATTCAAAGAATTTTAATTTGCATCTACTTTATTCTGCATTGATAAGACTCTACATTAAAAAATCAGTTTGAACTCCATATTATTAAGGAAGATTCACATCAACTGAAACTATTTCAGAGAATGGGAATAGAAACCATCAGGAGACCATATATTAAATTCTATTAAGAGAAATGGATGGACTAGGAATGTTTATGGTGCATGATACACTATTCAAGGAATGTCACTAAAAGCTAAGACCTCTTCTTTATTATCCTGGAGTATAATATGTCAAATAACAGACTTAACTTACTACAGAAAAGCAGATTCCATTTGAAGAGAATGAAAGATTTTCTGGTAGCAAGAGAAATTCAGCACTGGAATTAATTATACAAAACCTGAGTTTTGCTCCACTGAAAGATATATTCAAGCGTAAGTAGTCGTTTGTCAGGAATTCTTTAGTTTGGATTGCTGCATGGGGCACAATACACTGAACCATAAACTAACCAAGCATGAAAAGTTCTAATTCAGTTATATCTTTACTAATACAAGCAGTCCTCAATTTAGGGCCACAATTGAGCCGACAATTTCTGTTGCTAAGCAAAACGTTAAGTGAATTTTGCCCCATTTTGCCACCTTTCTTGCTACACTTAAGTGAATCACTGCAGTTGTTAAGTTAGCAACACGTTTATTAAATGAACTGGCTTCCTTATTGACTTTGCTTATCAGAAGTTTGCAAAAAGTGATCAAATGACCTTAGGACACTACAACTGTCATAAATACATACCCGTTACTAATTGCCCAAATTTTGATCACATGACCATGAAGATGCTGCAATGGTCATTAGTGTGAAAAATGGTCTTAAGTTACATTTTTCAATGCCATTTTAACTTCAGTCACTAAATGAACCATTATAAGTAGAGGATTGCCTGTATAGCACTTAGCACTTAGCCTTATATACCACTTTACAGTGCTTTACAGTCCTTTCTACGTGATTTACAGAGTCAGCATATTGCCCCCAACAATTTGGGTCCTCATTTTACCCACCTCGGAAGGATGGAAGGCTGAGTCAACCTCAAGTTTGGTGAGATTTCAACTGCCAAATTGCAGGTAGCCAGCAGTCAGCAGAAGTAGCCTGCAGTACTGCACTCTAACCACTGTGACACCGCAACTCATATAATGACCCATTCCAATGCTCAGATTATTGTACAACTCTATTTTATCTTGCTTTGCAGAAATACAGAGAACTGCTATCTGCCCATTCTTTGAAAAAAATCTTAAATTCCCAACTGGAATAATATCAACATCATATTACAAACTGCTATTCTAATTGCTTGCAAACAGAAGTGATATTCCACATGCCTCTTATTTAGCACTTCAGCACTTAATGGGAAACATTCAGATTTTGGGTAAATTTCATTTTTATTTTGTAGTTCTTACCTCTTTCACATTGAGGGCCGGTGAATCCATATACACATGCACAACGATTGGGCCCGATGCAGCGACCTCCATTCTGGCATCCATGTTCACAGACAGCTGCATTTTGAATAAAAATATTATATGTATATAATAAAGTGAAAATAGTCACTTGAGGATCTTTAAAAAACTGGATATTCACAATAATCATTATTCCTAATTGAGAAGGCTTAGAAGAAAATGAATTAGGAAATGTACCTGTATTAATTAATTAGTTAGTGAATTCATACAATTTTAAGCCTGGGACAAGGCTTAAATTCTTTACCAAGTCTTTAATTCTTGAACATTATCAGATTGGGAGCCATCTAGGTCTCTGGCCAGTTGTCATTTCAGAGGAAAAGTGCTACAACAGAAAAGGCATGATTCCTGGATCCCACTAGATGACACAGCTTCATTGATGAGTCCAAAATATGCTACGATACTTTGTACTTGCCCTCAACCAATACAAGTGTCATTTGCAGTAGGTGTTGATAAGACTTAATTGAAACTGTTAATGGATTTTTGAGGAACACCTAAATTAAGGTTCTTCCTCACGACCACATTAAAATGACTGGCAGGTGTTGTCCCTATAATTTTAATGAGGGATAAATGAAAAAAAAAAAAAAAGCAACTGGTAGATTGCCCCGGCTTTCTCTCCACTCCTACTAAGCATAACTTCCTGAAGGAAAAAATAATCACCAACTGCTCTCATGAACCTGAAGGATGGGTAGGTGGAAGTCAGTTGTTTTAATGACAAATTTAGTTATATAAATTGTGCCTAAAGCTTTGGGAGAACAAAGGTCATACATGACGGCTGGAGAAATCAGAAGATATTTAAATGTTAAATAGATATTGAAAACCTATTCCAAAACATGACCACAATGTCTTTAACACATTTAGGTAAATGGCACTACTTATTCAGAAGTGAGCTATATAATCAAAGAAAAACAGAAGAAGACAGTTTTAAACCAATCATTAACTGTAGCAAAAAAGAAAGAAATGAATGTTATGCTACATTAAAATATTCTGCTTTCAATACTAAAATATCAAAATAGTTTCATTGAAAATCATATTCAAATATATCACTTTTTAAATATAACATATAGAAATTATATCTGCCAAATACAGTCTGAAAGGATTTTCTGTAATAATGGATTTCACACATCTGTCTGAAGTAAGAATTTCTACCATACAACGATTAAAGCACCATTTGTTATGCTTTCTATATTCCCTAAGATTTTTGACCTGGCCTCTAAGAAAACAAGCATTTATATTCAGCAGAACCCACTCCCTTCTCTTGCAGATCTAGACATCTCAGGGGACATGACATTTGTTTGCAGTGCCACAGTGTCTGGGAAAAGAAGGGAAAAAAGCATACATCCAGATAGTTAGAGGAGACAAGTAATACTCAAAGTGAGGGAACTAAGGAAAAGATTGTGTTGAAAAGATCAAAATGTGAAAAAAAGCAACGTAATTCATCTACAGTGTTGAAAAAATAATGGCAACAGCTTAAAGACTTTTCTATCATATGTTTTGAGGCTACAAAACCTTGAGATTATGTATGTCATCTGTAAAAAAGTGCTCGTAAAAAGAGAGTGAAAAATTACACTGTCCATATTATACTTGAATAGTTGTGTTTATGTATTTTATTTCATATGTTTTTGTATCAGGGTAATTGCATTATTTTAATGTTTCTTTTATTTAATTGGTTATCTATTAGTAAAATAAATATATTTCATTGCTTACTGTATTATTTTTATATTTTATAAAAATACACTATAGAACTAGTGCATTAGTTCTATAACACACTAATCAGGCTGAAAAATTCCTGTATTGAATAGATAAAAATATAATAAATACATTTCTTCTCTTACTGGCACAATGAAGTCATTAATAACTAAGATAAAATATTGATGTCTCTTTATCTTTTAAACTCAGCGTTAATTTTACAATGTGTGGGAACAGTGGTATAACTGGATAGAACAGAGATAGATTGAAGATAGTTATTAAGTATACGTAATAGATAAAAGAATGTAAATATGCACAATTTAATTTTTGTAAATAATGCACGAATTATTGTCACAAGAAAAACACCACAATTAGCTGTCGTTGAGTGAAATAATTTTTTATGTTTTTAATGTAATAAAAGTTTAATAAAGTGATTATTAAAAAAAATAACTAAGATAAAATCTTCCAAAGCAAGGTTGAGTAAAATTAATGAATATACAAAAGTCTAAAAACATAGATTTACAAACAGTGTTAAGTATATGTAGAAACCAGTGTTAAAATGGTCAACACATTTTCATTCACAGATGGTCTGGTTAATTGTGAATTTAAAAAAATACAAGTTTTGAACAGGCATCAGTTTTTTTCCAAGTATGTATATGTTAGCTTATTTCAACTTGAATAACAGAACTTGACACATTTGTATTACTTCTATAGCAGACATATGTTGCATTCTAAGAGATTTTGAAAAAAGGCAATACTTGCCTATAAATTCAAAATTAATCCTTCATTGCAGTATGCACAATTGCTCCAATAGTCTACAAAGTATGAAAAAATGATGCATACATAATAGTTGTATTTCACTGTTACAAAACAGATACATTTATAACATGTTTATAACTTCCTTAAGAAAAAGCTAACGGTTATTTGGTTTGAGTATTTTAGGCAATTTTCCCAATTAAAGGCTCAAACAGCATATGGTCAGCTATTGAAAGCATTCATTCTCTTGTGCCAAAAGAACAGATAAGTAAAAAAGTGGGGGAGGGATCATTTAAGCATGGAAAAAAAGAGTCAATAAATATGATCTCATTAAATGAATGATTGCTGTTTGGTAATTACAATACAATTATTTTTTTATATACAGTAAGATAGTGAACTATGGCAGCAACTGAACAATTTATGTAACAAATAACTATATTGTCATAATCTAAAGATTATCTCTCTAAATACTTGTGAACTAAAATTCAATGATTCCAAATGGAAATTGCCACAAAATGTTACAATGTAATTTTAGCTTGACTTCATTTTAATCAGACATGCCCTTCTTCAGGATATTCCATTCTTCTGTAACACTACTATACCAAAATTTTAAAGATAAACCATGTTGATTCCTCACTGAGTTCTCTTCCCTTAAATAATCTCCTTGAACTTCACAAAGCCCCTAAGAGCTGGCTCTGCTCCCAGGCCTGGGTTAATGTGTTTTTTAATGCATATATGGGGCCCTTCTTGCATTGTATGGTTTATTGTTCTGCTTGATTTAGTCTGAGGCTGTCTTTTATGCATGTTTTTAATGTTGTGTTTTTTGAGAATTCTGTTAGCTGTCCTGTCTAATGGTATAGAACCGTGATGGCGAACCTATGGCACGCGTGCCACAGGTGGCACACGGAGCCATATTGGTGGGCACACGAGCTCAGCCCCGGCCCACTGATTTTCAGGCCTTCTGGGTCCACCAGTCGGCAAACAGGCCATTTCCAGCCTCCGGAGGGCCTCCAGGGGAGTGGGGAAGGTTGTTTTTGCCCTCCCCAGGCTCCTAGAAAGGCTCTGGAGTCTGGGGAGAGTGAAAAACTGGTCTACCGAACCCACTGTGCCATCACGTGCCAAAAACGGGGGAGCATGGGGGGGTCACGTGCACATGTGTGGGGGGGACAGGGCGCATAGAATTATGGGTGTTGACACGCGCACGCATGACCCCCCTGTTCCCCCCGCTTTTGGCACGCGATGGCAAAAAGGTTAGCCATCACTGGTATAGGAGGTCATAATCAATTTGGTAAATTAAATTAAATTAATGACAATTCACAAACTTGTTAAGGCCATATCTGTACAATTTTGGTACATTTTTTCATTTAAAAAATGGTCTTCCAACTCAAAAGAGCAAAAATAGGATATAACAGTAGGAAACAGAATGTAATGAAATGATGCACAGTTTAATCAGAACCAAGGAACTAGTTGAGAAACATAGCATGAAACAGCCAAAATAAAAGAAGTGGGAATGCAAATATTATGCCTAGGAAAAGAAAGAAGGCTGAAGAAAAAGCAACAGATATAAAAATAGGATCTTCTGAGAAAAGAAATAGATAATTGTATTTTGCTTGCATCATATATTTCTATTCTTATAACTAAGGAACAAATTACCAAAAATAAACCATTAATTGGTATTTTTTTCAGAAACAAAATCAAGACTTTGATTTAAAAAGCCATCTCCATCTCCCAGTCTTCCTCTTTTGCTCCATCATTTCTACAATGCTTTTCAATTTTTGTACACAGATTATTTGCCACTATTATCAGAACCTGCAAATTATTGCTTTATAACTTTAACTTGCTCTTAAAATGTGGGCTGGAAATCTGGTCTAACGGCAATTAATGACTGATCAAGAATCTGAAAGGAAACATTGAATTTATAATATAAAGAGGGAGTATAGGACTTTGAAACCATGTTCTATTTATTGAGGTAATATCTAAGCATGGCTTGGCATTATCTTATACTTTATAAGTCCTGCTTACCAAATTTCATTGGAAAGAAATGTTCTAGATTTCGTTGCTTTGCTCTACACAATCACCTAAGCAAATACTTCAGAAAACATTGTACATTCTACAAAATTAATTGCTACCAGATTAGTACCTCCTATATTAGTTTTTGGAAACTTTTAAATTTTATATCCTTTTTGAGAAACAAATGTCTTTTATTATTTCATTAGTTATTAATCACTAGCTGTTTCTAATTCAGTAAATGAAGACACACTCCAATTTCCTTGTGCTTCCTTAAGTCACAGTTTGTCATTTGCAGCAGGCTGTAATTTATGAAATGTAGAGTTTTCAAACTTCCATGATACTTATTTATACATAGCTTTATATGTTCCAAAGAAATGAAAACAATCACACTTCAATTATTAGATTCATCAGCAGTACATGTAGCTATTGTAGTCATTCCCATTTCACTATACTGGTAGGTAGACATTAAATGAAGATTACATGTACAGTATGAGTGCCATAAATTTAACATTTGGGGCATTTTAATGCAATCCACATGCCAAATCTTCTCTGAAGGAAAAGCCTGTTACATAGACTTTACAGTGCCATACTGACAAAACCAAACCATCAGGGCTTATTTCTAAGATCATTTTTCTGAAAAACACCAGAATGTGAAGCATGGCTGTAATATTTGAAGTGAATAGCAGAAATTCAGATGAAATACTTATATACATAAAACACAAAATATATAACGTTATTGTTTTTACATATAAAGTAAAGAGTCTGCTTAATTAAGAACTCCTTAAAATGTAAAAATTCATTCAAAATGTTCCTGCTTACTGCCAACACTTTACTTCACAATTCTAACGGTGCTTGAACAAACTAATACTATTACTGCTTCTTATAAATACATATCTGTATTTTTGTAATAATTACATCTGAGAGAAATATGTCTTCCCTGTAACTATCCTATCTGTATAATACATGTTTTGTTCATGACTATTCATTGAACCTAATAGGTGAAAAATGCACTGAATTCACAATTCCCATATCCTGATGAAATAGCAGCCATTCAAAAAGATCAGAAGACTATGCAATACCTATGCTACATCCATGACAGGAATTATTCAAATAAATCACAGCTGCCAAATGTCTACTTACGTTGCCCACAATAATTGCCAATATATCCTTTTTGACACTGACATTGGTCATCTAGACAGGTACCACCATTCAGACATCTGATGTTACACTGTTGTACTACAGAAAAATGCAGACAATTAGTTATGCATTAAATTGTCATTTTATTTTAGGTAGCAAAGACACAAATTTTGAGAAATAATGCAATAATATAGACATAATAAATCATTAAAATACATCACGTAAAATATATAACATATATTAGCATTTTGTGCCCTAAGATTTCACTTTAAACTGATTTTAAGGTTCTATTATAAGTGACTCATAGTTAGTCATTAAAACAGCAGGCTAAAAATCAGGAGACTATGAGTTCCAGTCCTACTTTAACCATGAAAACCTGCTGAGTGACTTTGGGCCAGTCACCTCAGAGAGTTGATGTTGTGGGGGAAATAGGAGGAAGAAGGAGTATTGTCTATGTTCTCTGCCTTGAGTTATTTATAAAAACAATAGAGGCAGGATGTAAATAAATAAATGCTTCTTTATAAATGCTACTGTACATATAATTTTGAGGACTATCTATTCAGCTTTTTTGTGCATTTTTCCTATTAATGTCTCTTTCTTATTCTTCCTCAGCACATACATTTGTCCTTAATACATACTTCCTCTATTTCTTTGTTTCTCAAATGCTGTTTCAATGTTTCATTTCTTTGCCAAAATACTAGAGTATCTGAATTCTGCATTAATAAACTCAACCCAACTATAATTTTTCTTCTATATTTAGAATATGGTTTTCTCCACTAATTCCTTTGACTACATTATCTTGATCTCTAATATTCTCTAATTTGTTCCCTATTAGTGCTTTGAAGCTTTATCTTTATTACATTCATTTTATTTTCAAACTCTTATCATTCTGATTTCAATTAATTTCCACTTTGTTTAATTAACTTCACTCCAACATACATCTAAACTCATGTTATTGCTATTTTAAGTATACAAGTTACGTATTTTAGTTGTTTATCTTGATAAACAGTTGATATCTTATTTTTCAATCAAAAAAACAATGTGGCTCATAAAAATGATAAACCAATATAAAAATGCAGTAAAACAATGGGATATTTTTAATGATCACAAGCAAAAATGAATGGGGTCAAAACAACAGGAAGGAAAACTATGTGGATGCTTTACTTCACTTTGCTTTAAGGAGGAAGAGGATATAGTCCATGAAATAACTTCAAAGGGGTCTTTCATACAAACAAAACATGTGTTTGAAACTTTGCACAGCCCTACTATTTAGGTAGTTAAACATAGCAAAAAGTCAACATCATCTTGCTTGCAATAGTTCTTTGCGATCAAACATACAGATCTAGGAAGAAGCTAAGTAATCAGTGAAATTAGAATTAGAATCAGACCATGTTCATCCATATTTACATACTGTAAAGCAGATTGTTTGCTTCTGACTTAGTGTATCCACAGTTGTTTCTCAATCATGATTTAGTAATTACTGTAGTACAAACATAGCTATTTAAAATTTTCAATAAACTAACATTATATCCTGACCCAACATGATCTGTAAACAAATCCAGATAATGTGTTAAGCTTTTTGTGCTTTTAGGTACGGATAATCAATGTGCAAGTTTAGCCCTTGCTTCCAATAGGATTGCCAACAGAAGAGACACAACTGAAGGGTAGGAAAACTGTGGACACATACCAGACGTTTCAAAAGATGGTAACTGGATTTACTATTTATCTATTTTTAAACCGAATCCCAGAATAAATGCAATCTCTCTGACCTTAAACAGCAAATGCCTTTATTATGTATAATAAAATGAAAAGGATGCTATTTAAGCCTTACTAGATTTTGGTCCACAGCTTGGCAGTATCTGTCCATTGGAGCAAGTGCACATATTAGGACGAGAACAAAATCCATCACCACAACTATTTCTACAAATTGCTGTGAAAAAAACAATATATTAGATGACTTGCAATATTACATTGTTAAACAAATAATAAATCATGTTTAAATTTCAAAACTACAGAACATAGGCATTTTCCTTAATTATAGTAGGATTTTTTATTATTTTGCTTTCATTTATAATTTCTTTATTCCTCCAACAAACAGAAGAAAATAATAGTCTTCATTCAATATCTTTACAATGTTCAATGTGGGACAAAGCACACAAAATTCTACTTCATGCAAATTATATATAGGTAATACAAAGTTGGTATAGAAATCAGAATCATCCAGATCATCTATATGGATAAAAAAAGGGTATCAAGCTTTTACTGTCAAGACAATTTATGAGTGAGAGATATGGGGAGGAATGTAGGGCAGGAATATCTACAAATAAGCCTGCCCTAAGCTGCTACTGTAATCAATGAGAGGCAATGGAAGTTTCCCATTGAACACCTTCAGGAGAAAAAGATTTCTAACAGAAGTGGGATATGAAAGGTGGAAGTCAACTGAAATCAGTTCCCATTTATCTGAATTCAAGTTCTGTTTCTCCACACAAGCTCATAATTACTAATTTGACAGATTTATTGATAGATTCTTGCATTTAGCATCACATCTGTATTAGCCTTGCAGGACTAAACTATTGCTTTCCAGCTGATATATTTAAAAAAAACAACCTTCAGTAATGTTATTTTCCTAACTAAAGCATGTGTTTTTGAGATATGCTAGGTTTAGACATTGTTTAAATGCACTAATTGCAAATGCATTTCTAGCTTCACTTCAAAGAACAATATATTTTTCATAGTTAACACGCTGTACTTACAAAAATACCAAAATAATATTTTAATTCTGCTTTAACTGCCCCTTTGCAAATTATAAACTACCAGAGCTAAGGTGATATATAAATGAACACATACTACAGATACATCCTTTCTTTTACAGCTGATTTCTTTCTTTATTTCTTCAAAAGAAATTTATTAGTTCAAAGAGGTTTATTTCAAAATACCCCTATGACAGGAATATTTTAATTAAATGCTATAGACAATGAGAGCCACATTAAGCAGAGTAATGACATCCAGCAAGTTGGCAAGGCTGGTATTTTGGTGGAAAGAAATTATGGACATTTGTGAAAAGGTTGTGCTTCAAATCTATTTTGAGAGCCAGGCTAATGTAGCAGTTAAAATGCCAGGTTAGAAACCAGCAGACCATGAGTTCTAATCCCTGCTTCTAGACAAAGCCAGCTGGGTGACCTTGGGCCAGTCACTCTCTCTCAGCCTTAGGAAGAAGGCAATGGCAAGCCACATAAAAAAAAAAAAGATTAGTCCAGGTAGTTGCCAGGAATCAATATTGATTTGAAGCACATGAAAGAAAAAAAAACCTATCATAAAATTCCACTTTTGTTGTTGTGGTGGTCCTACGCTAAAAAACAAAGACCCAATTTCTGATGAGGCAGAGCCTGAAAAAAGAAAAAAAAATGTAGAATATATATTGCAAGCCCTTGTGTAAATCACATTAGCTTCAATTGACAAATTATAATTTAAGATTAAAAAATAAGGAAACCAGGCTTCCGGTTTGCTGTTTGTCCCCGCTGGACGCTCCTTCGGGATCGTCGTACCCACTGCCTGTAAAGAGCCGCCTTTATAGCGGAATGGCGGCTCGAAAAAACTCCGTTTCCATGAGGAAACGGAGATAGAGCCGGCTGGGGTGGGTAGAGTCCTCTGCCTAATCCCAAAAGTTTTTTATTTACTTTTGGGACGGAGCGGAAGAGACTCCCCGTATCCCCAGCCGATGCTCCGGGCTCTGGGAGATCTCTGCTACACGCAGAGCTAGGTGGCAAAAGCAAACCTGTAAACTTGTTAAACTAATTAAAGAAGACGTGAGCTGGACCACTGACCCTGAAGCGCAAGTATTTTTTTTTTATTTTAGAAAAGTTACTGAAGTTGTTTAAGAAGTGAAAGGAAAAAAGATTTTTAAAATGGCGATTGCTGAAGCTTGAAGAGAGGCTGAAAAGGGAAAGTCCTTCCGTTTTCTATTACAAAGTAGCGGAATGAATACTTCTGGCTGTAATTGAGGCAAAACCTCTCACTCTTGTTTTTTTTTCTTGTTTTTTCCTGGGGATCTGATATTGATCTTGGTTGGAAACAAGCCTTTTTTTTTCTCTCTTTTCCACTAAATCTTGTCTGTGTGGGAAATGGCACCGGGACTTATACAGTTAGACAAACAGGCAGCGGGGGGAAATTCCCCCATTAACAAATTACATCAACAAGTTCTAACTCTCCAGTGTTAGAAACCTGACTTTAATATAATAGAATTTCTTCTTGAAGAGATTGTAAGAAGGGATGAGATTGTGAACCAGCAACTTGAAAAATTTAAGCAGGAAATTAAAGAAATTGGTGAATTGGTGAAATCAAAGTTTGACTTTTTGAATCGAAAGATTTTAAATACAGCTAATGGTTTATCAGACTTTCTGATTCAGTTGGATGCAAAGACTAAACTATTAGAGTCTAAAATGAAAGAAACTGAGGAGAATTTGGATGACAAGATTCAAAAAATTAAAAAGGATTTGGTAAACATTCAGGATAATAGCTCAGAAGACAAACCTAAAATGGAGGTTGACCAAAAGACTGGTAATGAAGAAAATGTGCAACAGAGGATTGAAAGAGAAGTTTTAATGATTCAATGTAATTTTACAGAATATGCAATTAGACTGAGAGGTCTGCAGGAAAATAATAGAGATGACTTAAGGAAAATATCTTCTGAAATTCTGGCTGGGATTTTAAAGGTTCAACCTGATGAAGTGTTTTGCAGGATTGATAGAATTTATAGAATAAACTCCTGGTTGGCAAAGCAAAGGCAATTGCCTAGAGATGTGGTGATTTATTTTACAGATAAAGAAATTAGGAATAATATTGTGCAGAACTCTTTTAATTCTACTTTGCAATTTCATGGAAGAAAGATTTGGATTTTTAAGGAGCTCCCGCCTAAGATGCTAATGGAGAGGAAGAAATTTGGCTTTCTAGTGACTGAGTTAAAAAAAAGAAATATCCTATTTAGGTGGGATGCCCCAGTTGGTTTAATATTGAGATACCAAGGAGTAAGATACCAACTGAACACTGTTGAAAAAGCGGAAGAATTTTATCAAAAAATTTTAAAAATGAACTTAATATCTTTAGGCATAATACAGGATAAGCAAAAGGAGTTGGAAACAAAAGGAAAATATCAAATTACAGAGGCTGTGGTGGATAAATTGTCTTTGGACTCCCTGGATACCCCAGCTGGACTGTCTATAAATATGAGAGCAGTGTCATCCGACTCCAATGTGATGAACCATCAAGTTACAGACAAGTGCGTAAATCAACCAGTTGATATACAAGTGATGGAGAAGAAAGATGAGATGACAAAACAAAACCAAAAAGATCAACTCATAAAGCAGAATGAAAATCGATCAGCCAACACACAACTGGTAGGAAGGAAACAAGGATGGAAATTCAACCCGCAAAAGAAAAAGAAAAGAAATAGATCTCATAGAAATAGCAGTTTCTAAACCAAGCAACAGTGAAGCCAGGGATTTTAAAAATTGAATGAATATGTGAAAAGATAGTGGAGGCGAACAATTGTTTAATACTATCTTGAGGATAGTGGCAGATCTCTGCAATGCCGTGATTTTGGGATGTGAAAAGAGCCTTACATTGTTGGATTTGAATTATCTACTCTGGATTTCTTTTACTGGTAAATATATTATAATTATTTTGAGTTACAAGGCAAGAGAGTCACGCTGGGGCATGCAGAAGATCTGGATGTTACCCATTAGGATGATGGGAATCAACAATCCTGATGAATACCACAACTATAACTATATGGATATAATTATAATGTCACTCGGGTGGTTGTTTTTACTCTTATATATATATGAGGGTATCTACTACTGATGGGGGCAGAAGATGATTGAAGATTTTGAACAAACTGTTGCACCAGCATGTTATTTTACCCTATTATGGGTGATGGATTTAACAATCCAGTGGAAAGACACCAAAGAAGATATTATATGGATTATAAATTTAAAGTTATTGTCTTTTTTCTTTTTACAAAATGGAATGTATATATAGATATGTGTATATTTTAGTAGAGCGGGCAGTGGATTATATTTAGAATTGTATTGCATGATTTTGTAGGAATTTGGGTTGAAATAGGTTAGTTTACTGATTGATTAGTTTAAGAAAAAGGATCTTTAAGTTATATATTTAGGGGAGTGGAGGAATTGGATAGAACTGAATAAATGTTAAATTTTGATGTAGGGAGAAGGCCGCTTTAAAATGTTATATTAATATATATAAAAGACTAAATGTTAAATTGTTGTAATAATACACTATAAGTTTAGGGGAGGAGAAAAAGGGCAGATTATCGCAAAAATGGGAGTTATAAGAATATTATGCTAAGGGTCAGTATTTTGAGGAGGGAGTAAGGGAAAGATAAGATATTATGTAATTAGTTATGAAGTAGCCTATTGTTGTGAAGAAGTCACAGGGGGGGATGGGTGGTGAGGGGGGGGTTAGGGAAGAGGGGGGGGGAAATGGGGGAAAAACTTGTATTTTAAAACTTTTTCAATAAAAAAAAAAATAAGGAAACCAGAAAAAGGAATGTATTGTCTAAATATATCCTTGCTGTTTGTAAATTGTTATCACGTTTTGGTATTTTGATACGTGCAGTTATATAACTGCTATGAAAGCTTGAGATAAATCTCAATTTATCATCCCAGATATTTTGAATATTATTTAATATCATTATAGGTATTCTCTGATTTATGAGCACAATTGGGACAAAAATTTTAGTCATTAAAAGTCATTAAAAGAGTATCATGTGATCAGGCCCAACTTTATGATCACTTTTACCACAGTTATTAAATGAATAACATGCTTGTGAAGTGATCCACACGGTTTGGCTTCCCCAATTGACTTTGATTGTCATAAACTGACAGAGAAAGTCACAAATCGTGATCACATTAGCACAAGATGATGCAACAGCCATAAATGTGAGTTGGTTGCCAAGTGCTCTAATTGTGATAATGTAACTGCAAGGGAGATACAACAGTTGTAACTTTAAAAACAAAAATCATTTTTCTAGTCCATCATAATTTTGAACCATTTTTAAATGAACAATTGTAAGTGTAATCGGTGTGATCTATAATCTTAAAATCTGATTAATATTTAACATCAGAAAAGTATTATGATAAACAAAAAAAGTGAAACATATGAGGTAGGCCAGAATGATATCCATTTCTTTCCATAATAGTTGCCTAATTGCATGGAATATCAAAATGTGAGCTATAATAAATTTGCATGATTATGCCTACAAAAGGTATAATCCTAGGGTTTCTCAAGAGTTGTTGGAAATATTTACACTGAGGATCATTATTGCATCTTGGTAAAAGAAATAAGTGTCTAGGAAGATCAAAGTTATAATCCACCCTCATTGATTTATTTGAAGCCATGTCTTATCCCTCTGCCAACTAATCCAGGGGTGTAGAACTCACGGCGTCATGTTATCATCACTGACATATCGTGACTTTTCCCCCTTCACCGGGGTGGGCATGGCCAGTGTGTGACGCATCTGGTTCATGGGCCATGTGTTTGACACCCCTGAACTAATCTCACAAGATTGCTCTTTCAAAGATAAAATTAGAGAACTAAATGAAAAGGGCTTCTGGAAAAAAGGCGAGCTCTATAGATTTTATTTATTTATTTATCACATTAAAAGGGCCCATCTCCCTCACACTCTGGGCAGTGTCAGAGGGATTCTGGGCAATAATGAATGAATGATTTGAATCTGTTTCTGCACCTGGAATAATGTTCACAGATGTACATATGCTCATAGATAGTTTTCTTGAAAACCATCAGGTTCTATCTCCCTCATTTTTCTATTTTTATTTTATTAACCGGAAGGCTCCAATGCATCCTTTATCTCAACTTTGGGTGGCATAAGTATTGTTAGAAAATAAACTCTGGATAATTGGTGTTCAACACTTTCTTCTGAATGTCTACAGAGATTCTTAGTTATCCAGGTCATGGTTGACCCAAAGGTTACCATTTCGTTTCTCATCCAAGGAGGTTCTTGGATGAGAAGTGAAATGTCTTCAAAGAAAAAACAAAAAAAGTCCAGTTGCCTCTTGAAAAAGCACCTTTGGGACACTTTTTTTAAAAGTATACCCAGATGCTTGAAGGGGAGAGTACTTTTAGTAGATTAGAGGCTGTTATATGGCATTGTACAGAGCTGTATGTTTTTTCTTTCCTGGTGATGGATCTTTTTTATTGACATTGTAGGGCTCTTTGAGGTTTATGCATCACTGTACATGTGTGATTGTTAGCTATTGGATTTAGGGTAGTATTAAGATTGTTGTTAGATATTGACAGTTGCATAGTTTTCTATCTGGTCGGTTGTTTGAGTGGGAAGAATACTCAGACATGATTGGCTGAGCCCTCTGGCAGCTTCCTATATAAGGGCGAACTGTCAGAGAGACTGGCTGCTGGATTGTACATAGTTACTCAATAAAGAGCTGTTGTCTGAAGCCTGTCTCCAGTCTCCTCATTCTCCCAACTTAACACTGGTGACGAGGATGGGATTTGGTGAGGAGAACTGAAGCAAAAAGAGCTGATAACGAACATTCAGCCAGGCGGATGTCGTGGAACAGCAGCCATTTTGTGCGTGAAATTCGAACGGAAAAAGAGTGGCAATGATGTCTGCATTCCACCTGCCTACGCCCTTTGATCAAGCGAAAGAAAATTGGGATACTTACATGACCCGATTCAATTGTTTCATGGAAACAAATAATCTTCTGGGGTTATCAGACAACTGGAAAAAGAGCACTATTTCTCAGCCATTGTGGCCATGAGATATTCGACACGGCAGAGTCCCTGTCAGATCCAACCCCGGTACAATCTGTACCATGGCAAGTTCTTCAGAATGCGCTGAAGACACACTACACTCTGGCCCCATCAAAGATAGTACGTCGCTACGAATTTCGGCATCGAATGCAGAAAAACGGCAAGTCTATCAACCAATACATGGCAGCACTGCGAAAGGTCGCTGCCCACTGTGAATTCAGAAACTTAAATGATATATTGCTGGACCAGCTCATCTGTGGGGTACAAGACCTCTGTTTACAATGGAGACTGCTGGCCAAGACGAATTTGACATTGCAGGATGCCTTGGACGAGGCAAGGGCCTCCGAATCCTCTAACAGAGTGGCCGAATCGCTCCAGAAACTTGCCACAGCCCCCGCGGCAGTGAAACCCACAGTCACCGTGCATAAGGGGGACTACCAAGACAACGAAAGCAAGGACGAGGTCTACCAGACTGACAGAAGAAGGGTCCCAGAGCAAGACAGCAAAAAGACATTTTGTGCCAGCTGCGGGGGTCAGCATCCACGATCCTCCTGCTGATACCAAGATGCCATTTGCAGAAGGTGTGAATGGAAAGGGCACTTGGCTAGAGTCTGCCAGGCACCCCTGCCCAGCAGCCACCGGGGCACCCCAGAGACTGCCCTGCCAGAGGTGCTGAAACTGTATAAATGGGACTCGTGGAAGCCTAAGCGGGCAAATAACAAGACAAGAGCTCCAGACACCAACCAAACAAGAATCGGCCAAGCCAGCGCACCATCTCAAAAGAAGCTAAACATATCAATATAAATTGAAGGGTCACTATGCAAGATGGAGATAGACACAGGGTCCTCATTGACCATCATATCATGACATTGAAAAAGGTGGTACTTAGGTTCCAGAAACAGCAGCTGACCCAGCAAAATTTAAAACTGAGCAACTACCAAGGAAACTGGATTCCGGTTTAGGGGATGGCCTAAAGGCCTGGTAGGTGCAGAATTTGCACCATTTACTGTTAAGCAGCATGAACTATCTGCTCAAGAGGGGTGTTTGCTGTGGGGTGATCATGTAATCATACCCCCAAGTTTGCGGAATTCTATCCTGAGGGAATTACATTAGGGCCATCCAGGGATTGTCCGGATGAAAGCCCTAGCATGAAGCTTTGTATGGTGGCCCAAAATGGACCAGGAGATACAGGAGTGGGTAGCTACGTGCTAACCATGCCAAGAGTCACAGATGGCACCCCCAAAGGCACCTACCCTGGAGTGGGAATGACCCCGATCCCCTTGGTCTAGAATTCACATCGACTTCACAGGGCCATTTCACGGCCAAACATTTCTCGTCATTGTAGATGCCTATTGTAAATGGCTAGAAATTATTTTAATGGACACAACCACTACAGAGGCCGTGATTAAATGCTCTGGAGACTATTTGCCACCCATGGCCTCCCTGACGTAGTTGTTTTGGATAACGGCATGCAATTCACTGCCACCCAGTTCAAGGGGTTTTTGGCAGACCAGGGCATACGACATGCCCTCTCGGCACGCTTTTATCTTGCCAGTAATGGTATGGCTGAAAGGATGGTAACATCTGCCAAGGAGGCATTAGGGAGACTAGGACCAGGTGATTGGCAAGGCAGGGTGGACAAATTCCTTCTGTACCAACATATAATGCCCAGTGCAACAACAGGGAGAAGCCCGGCCAAACTCCTTATGGGCCGCCAGCTCTGATCAGTACTGGACCAGCTTCACCCACACTATGCCTCTGACACAACAAAAGAGCCAACCATCCACACCAGGTCCTCTAGCATTGGGGACCTGGTGTTCACAAAAAACTTTGCTGAGGGTTCCCTATGGCTACCAGGGAAAATAGAACAAATAATGGGCCCTAAATCTTATGTCGTGAGGTTAGACGATGGGCGGCTATGGAGGTGGCACATAGATAAAATCCGCAGCCGCCTCTGTCCTACCACTAACAATCTTGAGAACGCCAAACTAAAATATACTCCCTCCTTAGCAGACTCAAGCCTGATGGAAACAGAGTACGCACCTAAAGAACCGGGAATCCAGTGCAGCGAACTGGTTCCAGTCGAAACCAAGGCCCTGCCCAAAAACTTCTAGGAGTTTCCACAGGCAGACTAAGAGGCAGCAGCAGGCACTACCTCTCAGGCCGCTGCCACCACACTTACTGAGCTGCGCAAGTCCAAAAGAACCTATAAATGCCCCACCTACTTGCGTGACTACATATGTAGATTGGATTGTTCCAACTAAGAAAGGAGGGATATTAGATACTGACAGTTGCATAGCTTTCTATCTGGTCCATTGTTTGAGCGGGAAGAATACTCAAACATGATTGGCTGAGCCCTCTAGCAGCTCCCTATATAAGGGTGAGCTGTCAGAGAGGCTGGTTGCTGGATTGTACATAGTTACTGAATAAAGAGCTGTTGTCTGAAGCCTGTCTCCAGTCTCCTCATTCTCCCAATTTAACAATTGTGGTAGTATATGAGCTTAGTATGTATGTATGTATGTATGTATGTATGTATTTATTTATTTATTTATTTATTTTTGGTTCGATTTATATGCCGCCCTTCTCCGGAGACTCAGGGCGGCTTACAATGCGTTAAGCAATTTACTTAATGAATTGTTATTATATTGGGTGGAATAACTGGTAGGCCTCTCTGATAACCACAACAATGAACCATAAAAGCAAGCTAATTATACAATGTGTTAATTGGGTAGCACACAAATGCCTTTGGGATTTTTATTTGTCAACTAGAAACCAGCATCATATAAAAAAGATTAATCCTCTCAAATTCTACATTTCTGAAAATTCACTTTTGTGTGTGCACACATGGAGGTAAGATGTTTCACTGAACCAAAGGAATCTTTGATTTTAATCTTCATGTATTTGAGGTAAAGGTAAAGGCTGTGGGAAAAACTTCCCCCACCCATGCAGTGGCCTTGATCTAAGTCAATCCATTGTGTTTATTTATTTTTTTTTTAAAAAAAGGAGAGCAACCACATATTCATAATTTAATATACTCCATTGTTTGTCCCTCAGGCATAAGCCCTATTGTATTTAATAAGAATTACTTGTAAATAAACATAGGATTTCACTAATAAAATTCAATTTATCCCAAAATAGATATAATTTATATATAATCTATAGTTAGATTATAACCAGAAGAGATCAAAAATATTCTGCTCAATACTTTTTATCATTTTTCAAATGTTCTACAGTTGAAAGCTGATCTCAACCACAGATTGTAGAGGTCTAGCTTGGTGAATCCCAGGCATAGTACAACTAAATTCCATTTTGCCAAGACAAATCAGTAGTCACATAATATTGGCCAAACAAGACTGTTAATCTATGAAAATATGCTTATCACATCTAATGTAAATCTATTATAACTAAAGTACAATAAAAAAATAAACATCTTAAACAATTCTTATCATTTATGTACTTTATGTATTTATGAATTTCATATGAATTTTTTATCAAATTATTTTTGAACTTTAGTATATATTGCCAGTACTTTTGTTTTAAAAACTGTCAAGCAATTGCTATTTCTTAAATTCAAAGTTGAAGCCTAAATTTAGCAATTAATCTACCATAGTGTAAATTCATATTTTTGTTTAAATGTAAGTTATCTACTAAAAATCAATATTATAAACTCTGAAGCCAAAACACTTACGAACAATACATTGATTTCCCCCAGGGAGTGTTTTCCATCCAGGGCAACAGTAGGAGTGGAATCTGGAGCCACACACATTTGGTCTGTTGCATGCAAACAAATACATACAGAAAAACACAAGTCATTTGGAACAGCCATTCAAATATTTGCTCCACAGAATAAAAAAAATTATTGGCTACAGCAATGACAGACAAATTCAGGTTTTATATTTCTAAAAGAAGATTCCTACAAATTCTTTTAAAAATTAATAACCTGCTTCTTAGAAAAAAAAGGGGGAGACAAGCAATATGCTTTCCATTTTAAACCATTCTGTGAATGGATCAAATTCATGAATACTTATTAAGAGTGAAACATCAAAGACATCTGACAAAACATTTCTATCTTAAGAGAAATGTCTATCAAACTGGTATGCAAGGAAGCAAAGACTTAAAATGGAAAGGATTTGTGACATATTTTATATATTGGCACTTTTAAATTTCTCCCCTTAAATTTGAAAAAGCATGTATCTTTATCCGCTTTTAACTGAAATGATTCTTCAACTTTACTATAAAACCCTTTAAAACTTGATAATGTCTGCTACATTTGGTACTCTTGTTGGTATCATATTATATATGTTTAGTTTTTAAAAAGTCAGTTGTTTTTTCAACTGGCTTTTAGAAAAGTAACTGATAATGTTACCTAGTTTGGTTAATGAAACATCTGCAAGAAAACAACTAAACTCAGAAAGCACCAAGGACCCCTCGGTTGTAGACTAAAAGTTTTAAAGGGAATATATTAAGATATGATGCATTTTACCTGAGAAAACAAGTAAAATAAAGAAGTGGATGTTGTAACACAATTAAAATGAACACAACAAGCAAATAGGAATAAAGGAAAGGAAATTATATATGGAACTTTCAATTTAAACTTGTGAGCAAGCTTTCTACTTAAGTACTTTTAAAACAAGGAATTGTGCTTATTGTATGTAATTCTATGGGACAATGAAATAAGAAAGAGAAAATAATTATTTTTAATCCTGTAGGATTCTGTCATGAAATCACTCAAATACTGAGTGAAGTGTGGCAAATGTTATGGCAATACTTATTTAAAACCTAAGTACAATCCAGTTTTGGACATACAGATTTGTTAGAGAAGCAAGGTGGAAGTGTGTTTTAAACAATGTGGTTTTGCCCCAGAATTGATGCCACCTGTGGGTAAATGAGTTGTTTGGACACAGGTTGTTGAGATAGTTAGGTACATAGACATTCTTGTATCATGTAGGCCTAGCCATGATCTTGAGAAGGTTAATAATCAAATCAAAGAAAGACAATGGGTTTAGAAGTAAAAACATAATTTGGCAGAAAAGTGACAACAAAACAGGCTTATGGACTATAAGTGTGTAACTACTGGTAGATTTCAAGACTGCTTTAGTCTTTAAGGACACAGAATAAAATAGTATGCTGTGTCTTTAAAGACTACAATCTTGAATTTTAGCCAATGAGGATATACCTGAAACACAGACTTGATCAATGGCCAACAGGCTTACATGGCTAAAGAATGAATATGGTCATTGTATTTCAAGCAGGTGAATTACCTGCCTAAAGCTATGGAAAGTTGAAGAAAAGTTTTAGAAAAGTGGAAATAGATGAAGGCCATAAGGGATTAAGGACAAAGTGTCTGTCTATACTGTCTATACTACAACCTCCTTTTTTTAAGAAGGAACAAAATTAGTACCTGTACTATCTTGATATTGTGGAATAATGCTTAAAGGTGGCAGATGGCTAATTACAGGTATTACAGAAGCAGAAAAATGACAGCATCATTTCATCTGTGAGTTACCTTCAGATATTAATATTAAGGCTTGTACAGTTCATATCTAAGCTTAAAAGATGTGGTCAACTACATAATTGCTGTTGTGTAATTATATACATGTGGCCTATTTTTCCCCAAACAGCAGCTGAGGAAGAAAACCTGTGGCTGAATTGTACCACTTCAGACAACCCTTTCAGAGATGGAGGGTCACATTAAGTGGAAGGGGGAGAGCAGAGCCAAGACATTCCTGCGCATAGCAGCAGAGCCAAGAAGGGTAGGTAGACTACAGTCCTAGTCCCCTCCTTATCTTTGATCAGGGATTAGTCGATTTAATCCCTGGGAAGGCACATTTCAGCATGCCACCCCCTACCTGCCGTCTGTAGTGATCCCATCCAGGCGCAGGTTTATACTACCTTCCACTGCTGTCTGCAGGAAACAGGCCTACCTGTGCCGGACGTGGGTGCGAGCAAAGGTTGCTTTCCTACCCCCTGAGCATGTCCTGTTGGCCTCTCCTGCGGACGCGGTTGGCGGCGGCGGCGGCGGACGCTGTGCCTCCTTCCAGGCTCCCCAAGATAGAGTAGCGGCTAGTATCCGCACCCTCCGCCGGACGACCCTGCCGCTGCTGCCCAGCGGATCCATGCGCCCAGAACGCCACACACCCCAGCCAAAGGAAATAAGGCTGCAGGCAAAGCGCCCGCCGTCTCCCCATCGCGGACGGCAGGAATTCCTGAGGTGTCGGCACCGAGTCCGACTTGTTCCTAAGGGAGCGTCCGCTGCTGCTCCTCTCTCGCCCGCTGCCCTCCTCGGCGAAGCGAGCGTCGCTCCTGCTGCTGGCCCTCCGCCCCCTCAGCGAGACGCCTTGCGGGTCGTGGCGGTCAAGGGGACTGCTGCTCGCCTTCCACGGTGCATCTTTCTCACTGCCCCCTTCCCCCTTTTTCCTCCTGAGCAACTGGAAAGCGCGCAAATTTCAACCCCCCCCCCACAAAAAATAATAATAATAATAATAATTGGTCAGAGCGACAAGTGAGGCTTCCAGTTTCTTTTGGGGGAACCGGGGGGGGGCGAAAAAAAGGAAAAGGCAGGAGGGCGGGAAACGTTTTCTGAACCAGTCGTTTTACACTAACTGAAAAGAATCCTCAGTGAGCCAAAACTACTCTTTGCAAAGAAAGAAAGAAAAAATAAAGAGAATTGTCCTCCTCAAAAATAAAACTTTAAAGTTACTAATAACCACAGCGGACACGAGCCAACTTCACCCGGACGGCGAACCCAGGGACAAAAAATTAATAATAATAATTCAGGAACTCCTTGCTACGCTGCTGCCGCCCGGGGAGCGAGGAAAGGCGGCGATCCGGTGTACGGAAAGAAGAATGAGGGGAGGAGGAAAGCGCGGCGCGGCAAGGGAGGAAAGAAAGGGCAAGGGGGAGGCGATTGCCTGCCTGTCAGTGGGGAGCAGCAGCGGCGCGCCAAACACGTGGGAAAGGAGCCCACTGGAGGTGGGAGGGAGGCTGCGCCAAGGGGGCGCCGAGAGTCGGGTGGGGGCGGAGGATGGAAAAGAAAAGCCCGCGCGGCGCTGGTAATTGGCTGAAAGGAGGGGGAAAGTTTTGGAAATCGGGATGCGAGAGAAGGAGCTGAGGCCGGGAAGTTGGAAGGGGGCGCTGGAGAAGACTGACGGAGGAGGAGGTGGGCGCCAGTCATTAAGTCCCTCTGTCCCAGGAGTACTACGTCGTGGTACCTTCTATGACGGCTCTTGGCACCCTCTTTTTGTACCCAACGAAGGAGCTAAAAGGAGGCTTTCGTCCGCTGCCACCCTTCCTATCGCAATTCTTTTAGACCCTCGGAGAGCAACTGCCATAAAAACAAAAAAGACGGATGGGATTGATTGCCAGTAAAACTTGGTGTTGCCCTTCACTTCCTGAGTTTGAAAGAAATATGTTTAGGCTACACAAGTGGCTTATGGTAATTTGTCAGTGTCTGTGTGTCTCTTTCTGACAAGCATAAAGGGATTTTGTAACAATTCTTCAGTAACCTGACAGGCTCAAGATATGGTCCCTTACCACTGATGTCAGTGAGAGCACTGGGTCAGCTTTGATCAGTGAAGCTGGCAGCTGCAGACACAGAAACATATATATATATATATTGCAATGTTTCAGAAATATCCATGTCCTGAACTCCATTGTTGGCAAAATGATCTTGGAAATGGAACAATAATTCCTTGAAAAAGGAGGGTATGAAAATATTTGGCCATTCCCTTTGGTCCAGCTTAAAGTTCAAGAAAGCATTTTAGGAGGAGGGTGTTATTCCCCCAAAAATGGATGTTTTCCTCTTCCAGCAGAGATAGTTTCCAGAATGCTTTTGAGGAATCTTTTCTCAGCAATCCTGCTCAAGCCCTGGCCAATGTCTGGAATATGAGATATCTGGGTCAGTTTAAGCTATTACTCCTAAGCATCCCCTTCTCTTTAACACAGCAAAATTGTTTTAACGGGAAACAGAGGACAACGAAGCAGAAAATAGAGATCTGAACAAAAATTAGGAACTTTCAGGATGGGTCAAATCAAATCAAATCTTTTGTAAGATTTCTCTGAAGTCTCGTGGCAATGGATGCAATGAAGAGTTCTCTTTGCACCATTGCCAGCAACATTTTTCCATTCTGAATAGAATTTATTTCTTGTGCCATTTTTACAATTTAGTGCTTCCATCCTCTTGAATTCTAGATAGTTTAGAGATATTAAAACAGTGATAATAGAATATTTTAAAATTCTAGTAATAGGGGGATAAAATAATACACAAATAGGTTCTTAGAACTCTACAATCATCAGAAGCCTTCTGGAAAAAAACAAAGCTTTTATTTCTTCTGGAAGAAGAAATAAATAAATACAGGCTATTTTCATCTTGTTTTCTTGAGAAGGTGGACAAAGCATGTGGAGAGGAGCAACATCTGTTTGCTCAACTCTTCTCATCCAGATGATTAAATTATCTAGGCTGGGACTGGCCTCATATATTATGACTTCTAATTTGCTAGAATTAAAGAGTGGGACTGATGCAGCAAATGGTGAGGCTCAGCAATCAGCTATCAGAGATTAATTTAGGAAGTAACCAACACCTGCAGACATGGGAGGAGTTAGATTATGAGGAATCCAATCCTAGCAGATTATTCTGTTTTAGGATACATTGGGAGTTTCAGAAAATCAGACAGAAGCACTTTCCTCAAGCAGCAAAGACATATAAACACCTATAAAAGAGCCAACCTGCATCTGAGCTATTTAAAAGCAAGGACGTCCATAGCTGGCTTTCAGTTCACTTTCCAGATGCTCCTCAAGCCAGCTGAATGTGGAGTGTATTGCAATAATCCAGTCAGGAGGTGACCAAATCATGAGTTACCTTGAGCAGAGGCTCCAGTCTAGGAAAAAGTGCACAAAACAAAGTTGACAAAAACCTTTCTGGCTACCAGTTCAATTCCAGGATGAGCCCCAGATTCAACAGCGGTTTGGTATGGGATGGTGCAACCCTATCTAAAATAAGAAGGAAAATCCTTGGATCTAGAGGGGCCTAAAACCTCAAACCCCTCAGTTTAGCAAGGGTTGAGCTGAAGCCTGTCACAATCTTCTGATATCAAAAACAACTTCCACAGTATCACCTGGTTGGCCAGGGGTGCAAAAAGAAACATGGATACCATTATTACACTCATGCCTCATCTTCTACCATTGGATGACCTCATCTAATGGTCATCCAATGACACAAGATAAGTTATCATGAGTTAACATCATAGATGTTAAAAAGAATTACTGTTGAGTCCTAAGGCATCTTGCAAATCTAGATATTTTCCCCCATTAATACTAAAACTCGCTCCAGAGGAAGGAGAACTTTCCCTACTTCCAAGCTGGTCCATAAGGATGTCATTAAAAAAATGCAAGATCAACCATCCTTATTGCTCTGTTGCCAGGGCTCATCCTCAAATCCAATCAATGCCATTCCCATCCGGTACACGTCCCAAACCCAAATTGAAGGAGCCAGATAATCAACTTCCAGAAATCTTTGATGGTGTAGCGTCAATACCTTCTCAACAGCCTTCCCTAGAAAGAGAAAGATTGTGAGGGGACAGTGATGGCTTTTTGATGAGAAGGTAAACCACTATCTCCAACCTTAGAACTACCTTATCTGTCAAGGATGAATTCACTGTGTCCTGGCCCAACTATACTTCATCTCCAAGGAAATCTGAGCTAATCAGGAGGGACATAGATCCCATATATGGGAAGCCAAGCTTTCTATTCCAAAACCCCTGCCCATTCCATTACCACTAACGGGATCAAATTCCTCCCAGAATACTAAGCAACACCAGAGTACTAGAGAACCTTACACTTTTCTATCAACCCAAAGGTGAATTGAAAGCTACTGTCTTCCTGCCTCTTCTGTGTGAAGCTCAAACAGCACCCATTTATGAAAATCATATTCCAAATTCAAATGTAACTCATTGATTAAGGTCCATGAGGGAAAGATCTAAAGTCCAGAAGGGAAATTCAGAAGTTCCAAATACCCATGGCAGTTTGTCCATCCTTTCCAGAGTCAGGTCCTGCACAATTAAAACAAGATGGTTGCCAACTAAATTCAAAATGTTGAATAGTAGGGGCAAGGACAGGTTCACCCAGGCAACTCCACAAGAAGTTCTTCCTGCTCCCACTGCTACTGCAGTTCCTCTATGATTGCTGCCTGCTCTCCTATCATACCTCCCAGAATGACTTAGTTCCTCCAGCATTATCAGTGATATGCTTAAAGACTGGATGGGAAGGAAGCAATTATTAGTCTCCTGGACGTCTTAGGGGTTTATTTATCACATTTTGGAATTTCCCATTTCCCTCACTGATGGACTCCTAATATGGAATTACTGCATCTTAAAATATATTCTTATTGAGAGGATTCCATAAGTTGGTTGATTTATAAAAATAATGCTACAAATATAGATGTCACTTCTGAAGAAGTCCAACAATGCCTGCTGGAATTTGTAGAATATACTAAAATTATTTTTAATAGTATGACATAACAATCTTAGCTGATCTTTGGAATGGAAACAAGAAAGATATATCTGGTTACATGATTAAAGTTTCCATATATATGACAAGAAAGATATATATGGTTACCATGCCATGATTAAAGTTCCCATATATATGTTATACATTTTGAGTATGAATATGTTTGAATAGTCTGTTTTCTTTCCTGCCATCCTTTTTCTTTAAAGTCACCAATACCACTTATGGAAGAAGGGGCCAAAATCGGGGAAGAAAAGACTAAAATGTTATATTACACAATATTGAGTATAGCCATTGGAGGAAGGCTTCTCCATTTAATCTACAGCTGTCTTAAATGAAAAAAGTGTCTATGTGCCAAGCAAAGCACACTGAATCTATTACCCGGTGGATATGTTAAAAGCAATGTCAAGAGACAGATGAAATGAAACCAAAACAGAATGACAAATTCATATAAGCAAGGAACAAGAGAGCAAAGAAAAGTTCTAACAGAGCACTTGCAAATATAAAAAAATAATCAGAAATAAGAAAATATACTAATAAGGAAAAAATATGGGAATGCCAGGAACATTCTAGGAAAATGCCAGCATACAACAAAGCACCAACTTTAATGGCAAGAGTAGATAGGAAGTGATCAAGAGGTAGATAATGTGTCAAATACCCATCCTGTGGAAGGCATACTATGAAAGTCATACAAAAGAAAGCAAAATAAACACCATACATAGTTTGGTTTGGGAAGGATTAAAACCATGCACAGCCAATTGTCAATACTGCATGGCCTACCAAAGAGAAAGACCTATATATATATTGAAGTAAATGTAACTCCCCAAATAATTTAAATTAAGGAAAATGTTTCATAAAATTCTATAATAAATATACAAAATATAAAATAGTGTTAAAACAGTCCAATTAAAACTGAAGTCAGTAGAATTAAACTCAATAGCTAAGGAATTTTTATGTTTATTGTCTATATAGAAATACCAGCTATAGAGCTGAAGAAACTTCTTGGATAAGAAGGAAAATGTCTTCAAAGAAAAACCAGAAAGTCCAATTGCCTCTTGGAAAGAAGCACCTTTGGGACAACCATGACCTGGATATCTGAGAATCTCCATAGACATTTACCAACTATATAGGTTTTAACTTTTAGAAGTAATTGGCTATGTTTAGAATATGTTGAAATAGAAAGCTAGTAAAAATTGCTACTAGAAAAAAAAAACTCTGATCTGTTTAGATGTTTTTTAAATGTCTGTTAGAAAAATACTTTACATCATCTAAATACATAATTTTAGCTGCCCTATGAGCATTCTAGTGTGATAGACCTGTTTGTCTTTGTAGATTAAACTTTTATGGGTGTTGCTCAAAAGAGAATACCATTTTACTGCTACAGAATAGAAAATTAAAAACCCAAAATATAGCATATTCTAAGGCCTGTCACATTAAAAAAATCCTAGTTCTAAAAGATGCTACAAATACTTGCACTCTGATATGACACTAAAACCACTACAGATTCTACAAAAGGAATCACAGTATACTGAATTAAGACTTTTTAATGGCAGGTAAATTTTTGAATTGCCATATTTCATTTTATAGCAAATCTATGTAGACCTTAGAAATAAAGGAAAACAACAAAGGATCAATGGGTCAGTTATTTCTTCCCCACCACTACCATAAATCATGCAAGTGCCATTTTGGGATGTATTAGCAGGAGCATTGAGTTCACCTCAAAAGTAGTGATGTCCCACTCTGCTTTGTCTTAGCCAAGCCAAGTTTGGAATCCTGGGTCCAGCTCTGCAATCTAAAACTGGTATTGAGAAGTGAAGAGCCAAGAGGACTGCAAATGAAGAACAGCTGAAACAGAACAGTCTGATGAGTTTATGATAGCAACCTTCAAATAATTAAGGAGCAGTCATATAGAGAGGAAGTAAAGATGTAATTGATTGTCAGCAGGGCAGTCCAGAACCAACAGGCTGAAACTGTGGAGAATCAGATTCAGGTTATATATTAGGAGGAATTGTCCTCTAATAAGGAATATTAATAAGTGAAATAAGACTTCTGAGACTGAGTAGCCATTTGGTGAAATGTTTTAGCATATGCCTCCCTGGATAGGTTTCAATTAGATAACCTATAAGGTCCCTTCCACTCTACGATTCTGATTACATTCCTGTATACATATCACACTCCAGGGATAACGACATAATATTTTAAGCATTTTTTAAAAACACATGTGTAGTGGATTTGTTTATGTTAGCTGTTTTGAGATTCTTTCTATGGAATGCCAACAAAATTTTATTGTTGCTCAGAAAGAAGAAAGTCTGGTTCGCTGATGTTGCTATTATGGTTGATGCTAGGATTGAGGAAATTAATTAGAGAAAAAATAGAAAATATTGGGAATGGCAGATTGAAGTTGAACACTTATGGAAAAAGAAATCTGTTATATCAATCACAACTAAAGCTCTTGGAGTGATACCTGAAGGATTCCTTCAATATCTGGAAATGTTGAATTTATCAGAATTCCTGAATACCAGAATTCCATAATTTTACAAAAAAAACCTATTCTATTTGGAGCTTTCTATATTCTTAGACACTACTTAATCATTTTAGGTTGTTGGTTAAGACTTGAATTATTACGTTTCCACCAGTCTTAGACTGTGAATCTGTCAATTATATTAATATATTAACATATAATAATAACAATAATAATATAACAGCAGAAATGGTGAAAAGGGCAATGAAGATCAAGAATTAGTCAGCACCAGGTGAAGATGAACTGCATGCGTCTAACTGGCCTATACCCACTCCATTCCTAAGCAGTTTAACAATATACTGCAAGAAGGTGAAATTGAAGATTGGTTAACATCTGCCAAAACTTACCTGATAATGAAAGATCCAGCAAAAGGCTTACTTGAGTATGGAGAGACCAAACTGGCCTACAAGAATGAACAAATGAACAACAAAAAGGGACATGGCAATACAAAGTATTACACACCTCCATAAAAAAATAGCAAAGCAAATAACAAGAAAACCTGGCAATGGCTAAGAGCAAGCAAGAAAGAAAGGGGCTAATTCTGGCTGCACAGGACCAAACCTTAAGAGCAAATGTATACAAAGCCAGAATTGAGAAGACAACAACAGACATCAAATGCCAACTCTGTGTTGTAGCTGAAAAAACAGTGGACCATCTGCTGCAAAACGTTCTCACAGCCTGACTACAAATAATGGCATGACAAAGTAGGAATGGTTCATTGGAAGATCTGTAAGAATACCATTTCCCTGCAGGCAAAAGCAGTGGGATTAAAAAATAGAAAAAGAAATAGAAAATGAAGAAGCTATATTGCTCTGGGACTTCAGAATTCAAATAGACACACACCTGCCACCTAACATCCCAGACTTAACAACTGTCAATAAGAAAGACAAAAATGTCTGAATGTTATAATCTTGTAAGCCACCCAGAGTCACCATACAGTTGTTTCTGTTTTAACTAGAGAGACCAATTTAAAGCTCACATATATCCACAGAAGCTAACTGGATGATTTTGGGTCAATCTATCCCTGCCAGCTCAACCGATTTCACAGGGAAGTTATTTACATTCAGACTCAAACAAATGGTGGATTCAAAATGTCTGCAGCTTACCAGCACACTCTGGAATACTGTGAAGGCAGGCTGGCTTCATAACAAACTCATTTCCTTAATAATTTTGTTTCAAGAGAGCTAACAAGTGCCCCCCAGCAAGATCACTCCAAAATAAATGAGCAAGATCTTTTTTCAAGTTTAATTAAGAAATCTGTTAAAATGGATCAGCAACCAATTGCCTTATAGCTTGAAACTCTTTCTCTTTTTGATGCTGAGCTTACAATGAATGATATCTTTCTAGCTGAAAGATTTATCACAGCAGAATATTTTTTAAATAGTAATATTTTTATTATAGCTGCTAAACTTAATACATTATATTGTTTTGATACAGTGGTACTTGTGCAGTGTTGATTAAAGATTACTAACACTCTAATGTTTAGGTAATTTAGACCATTGAGGATTAAAAAATAAAAGAAATATATACAGAATACATAAAAAGGGATAGAGGCATGGAACTTTGGTTCTATGTCTTGATTGCAATCTTGACTTTTATGACCTTCCCTGCAAATATTCCATACTTCAAGTGAGAATTTATTTCAAATTCATTACCTTTAAATTAAGACTGAAAGAGCAGCAGCAACATATATTCTTGAAAAATGACCGTGAAAGAAGACTTGGCGTATAACAGTAGGAGGGCTGAGGGGGGAAATGAAAAGAGGTTTAGAATCAGATGATGATAGGGTAAGTATTTGTTTAGCTTCACTGCAGTAAGATTAATGTATTACAATACTATTTTGTACAGAAAAAAGAACTTTATATGTCCTTAAAATTTAAGCTATTAGCCCACATAAACAGGCATAAAGAGCACTATGTATTCCTTCATCTTTTTTCTCATTATTTATAAATCATTATAATGGTTATATATTAGGTATTTGATTATGTGCCCATTATTATTTTTTCCAGATAAAATAAAACTTGGCAGAACTAAACTTTTAGTTCATGTCCCAGTTTTCCATAATATGCTTGATTTTGTAGCATATTGAGTTTTGTTCCCATACTTTTTATATTAAAATTCTTTAAATTCTACATCTGTGTTTGAAGCGGATCATAATTCAAGCAAAAAGAAATATTCTGAATTCCTTTACATACACAGTAAACTGCTGTTACAAGTGGGGTCTGTGCAGATGAGTCGCCTTTCAATATATTTTAAAAAGCAAATAACAGTATTTCCAAATTTAAATAAACTAGGCCAGATAACCACTTTTTAATGCAGAAATTTATTGTCTGAAGATAGATAGATAGATAGATAAATAGATAGATAGATAGATAGATAGATATAGATATAGATATAGATATAGATGTCTTGTAAAAATCACATTCATGATAATCTTCTTCCTCTTCTTCTTCCTCCTCCTCCTCCTCCTCCTCCTCCTTTTTCTCTGTACCTGTGACTGCCTGGAATGGTACCTACAATTTTCTTGCCAAGTATTTTTGAGATTGGTTTGCCATTGCCTTCTTCTTAGGAATGTGAGAGAAAATGATTGACCCAAGGTCATCCAGGTGCCTTCATGCCTAAGGCAGGACTAGAACGTATACTCTTGCACTTAACCACTAAACCAAATTGGCTCCGCATTTCTTTTTAACACTTCTTTACAGAGCCAGTTTGATACAGTGATTAAGGCATGAGGCTAGAAACAAGATAATGAGTTCTAGTATCTTGTTAGGCACAAAGTCAGCTGGGTAACCGTGGGCTGCTCACTTTCTCTCAGCCCTAGGAAAGAGGCAATGGCAAGTGTCCAAAATCTTGCCCCAAAAAGCCTAAAGGGATCTGTCCAGGCAGTCTTCAAGAATTGGACATGATTCAACAGAAAAAAATCCACTTATTTAATAGCACCAAACTATGATAGAGATAATATAGAAAATTTACTGCAATCATCCTATAAACTAAAATTCCTACTCCTTGTATATTACCTATGTAAAAAACGGATTTTAGGAGTAAATAAGACTGAAAAATTAACAAAAATATTTTAGTGTGTTTTTATTCAATAGTAATTTCATTTTAGTATTACTATTATTATTTTGAGGAAGAATGGGTGCTTACCTGCCACTCAACCAGTTTCATAGAAGACAATTTTTTGACAGACTGGGGTGGGGGGAAGGGATGATTTTGGTTTTGCTCACTTTCTCACCTGCAGCTGTGTAGCCTGGTTCCTAACAGGCTGCACAGGGGTTGGGGACTCCTGATATAATATAATAATCAGCAAGGTACTGTATATTCCTAGACTTATATATTACAAAAGCAAGTGGTCCAGCACTTGGGTTCATGATTGGCTGAAGAGGTCTCAGATGAATTAGGATTCCATCAATAGTCAGTATGCTGTGCTTCCTTTCAAAGAGACCACCAAGAATAAACTGAAAATGGCATTGGATGATGAAGAACTTTTGAATGAAGCTAGCATTCAAATATATCAAAGGTAAAATAGTGTTGCAGGAGTACCTCCAATTCCATATGCAATACACAATAAACAAAACTGAACAATTACATTTAAATTCTTTTTTTTTAAATTGCAGGAAGCCAATGGGCTAAACTTGCCTGTGGTCCAACTATTTTGATCTATAGTGATTTTAGACTTAACATTACTTCACTAATATAAGCTGAAGAATACCTCTTGCCCAGATCTGGGCATATTTTTACTAACCAATCCCATTGGGGTGAGACGGTTCCTTAGCTATCGTGGACCCATGACATGAAGTGCTTTAAAGCACTTATGAATACCTTGAATGCACTTATGAATACCTTGAACTGGACCCATAAGCAACTGGCAACCAGTGCAGCTTGCAAAAGAGGGTGGGGCTACCCTAGGGGCCCCAAGAACTGTCTGTGAGGCTGCATTATGTGCCAGCTGCAGCTTTAGAATACTCTTCAAGGCCCCATGTAGAGCAAGTTGCAACAGTCCAAGCGTATGATGATTAGGGCTCAAATGACTGAGGGCTCAATCAGTGCCATTAGCCAAAAGAATAGTATCTATTTTTCCTCAGCCCTATACTTGTGATTTATTTGGAGAACTGATTCATTTGTTGTAAATATTTACTATTAATTTATTGTTATCAAGTAAAAAAAAAAGGTATAGGAAATTTGCCCAAAACTCTATCCAACACATTCACTGCCACATATTCTTGGTGAAATAACAGCATTCCTCTTTACAGCTTGGAGTAGATGTGGAGAATGATCAATCAAGTATGAAGTATTTTACTAAAATTGACAATAAATTAAACAGACAAGAAGGCTGAAGGGTTCTTCCAGCAGGTGCTTTTATCCAGATGCTAGTTTTGATTGTGATATGTTGCTTAGTTCTTTTGTTTCATTTTCAACTATTACATTTTTCTTTGTATCATTTTCATTTCTTCTGTTGCCTTCCAAAATCTTCTATAAGTGGTCTATTTTTCCATCAATAGCCTTTAATGTTCTTTTTCTCATACAACCTTCGGTTTAAAAACCTAGGTGGATTTTACAGCTTGATTCACTTAATCCCATTCCTCCATTCTCATACTGAATATGGGCATCTGTGTGTTTGTGGTGGTGAGATCAATGGCATCAAAATGACCGCTGTAACCAGACAATTGAAGACCCAGCTCTTTTTTAAAATGTGTCATCTGCATTGCATGTATGTAAAAAGAGGCAGAACTTCAATTGCCCAATTGCACCAAATATTTTGACACTGTTGATCCTTCACCCATGATGCCACTGGTATTTAATTATTTTAAGATAGGGAATGTGAAAAGTTTCTTTTGGTATTTTATGAGTGTATTCTATTCCCAAGGAATTAACTCAAAAACTTTAGGAACTGATAATGATGAAATAAATATCTTTTGCATTCATAGATGCATAGAATCAGAATCAATACCAATGATTGCCTGCATGCCATGGCAAGATGTATGTCTGATTATTTTTCTATCTAAAACTAGCTTGCTAAAAAGTGGTTTGCTTCAATACATGCAATCAACAATGACAATTGGAAGAAGATCAGACACAAAGCATTTATCACTGTGACTTCATCGTCTATATGCACTTCCCCTCATCTTGAACCCAGTGGTTTTGAAGCCAGTCATATAAAATCACTCGGCAAATACCAAGAGATTAATATAGATATTTACGTAATTACCATAGTGACTAATGAACAGAGATAATGGTGGTCCAGATCTAAAGAGACCAACCCTATTGTGAGTCTCTCAACTATTTATGATGGCATTCTCTCAAATTCAGAATGAATTATAGCAGTATTGAAATTTAATGTGGGAAAAAGGCAAAACACCCACCCAGAGCATTTTTATTTATTTAATATGTTAACTTTTCAGCCTAAGGGCCAGAAAGGGTAAAATAATTTTTCAGTAAAACTAGTCTATATATGGGTATTTGGCTATCTTGAGAAACAAAGCTTCAAATTCCTGTATATATAAAGTTATGTATGTCATAACTTCAAATGTTTCATGCTAGTAACATTACTTTGGGTGAAAACTAAAAAATTTTAATTAGGAAAAATACAAATATGCTACCAGTAGTAGATACTAAAAATAGGCTAAAATAGTTTCAAAGAATTGAAAGAAAAAGAAAGAGGGAGAAAAAGAGTGTGTGTGTGTGTGTGTGTGTGTGTGAGTGAGTGAGAGAGAGAGGGGGGGGGGAGAGAGATCTCGATCTCCAAAGTCATGCAGCCAGCATTCCTAAGGAAAGACTAGTAAGATACTACCAAGCACAAAGGCTATCATGAGAAAAGCCTAGTCAAGTGGTTCTTCAAAATGCCACATTTTTTACTACTTATATGAGAGATTCTGCAATTGATTTTAGGGCTATAAAAGAGGAAGCATATTTTCAGATAACATACGCCAATAAAGAGTTTTATAAGAAAAAAATGCAAATAAACTAGAAGACAATGGAGATGGCATACTTAACACAATATCCAGTTCCAGTCAGATTCTAGATCTCATATTTTGCATTAATAAGAATTTTGCAACCTCATTGCAACACACTTCAGTAATTTAAACAAGAAATGACATGGATGACTGAAGCATGGCTATGTCTATCCAAGAAGGGTTGCATCTGATACAATTTGGTGCAAGTTTGTAAACAACTATTCATGCCACAAAGAACACTTTTGTTCCAATGACAAAAAAGAAAAAAAATCTAGAGACTCGCCCAAGCGTATGGAATTCATTAGTCTTTGCACTACAGCATCTTAACCACCCATCATTCCAACAGAGAAAAATAAATGCTACAAGCATAGGATTAAGAAAAATAAAGAGACAAATTTTAGTACAAATTAATTAATTAGATATATGTTCTTATATCTACACAGAAGACTCCTACACACACTTGATCTTAGCCAATCAAAGGATAGACAAAAGAAGCAAACAGTGTTTGGCACCCCAAAACTAAAATTGAGATGTAAAATTATGGAGGGCACCTTGAGATAAGTAATTATTGAACACCAAATGTGCGGATTTAGTTGGATTAATTTATATGCATTAATAAACTCTTAGAAGAAAAACAAATTATATTTATAATTTAAAAAATCATAACTGCTGTAACGTGTAGACTGAAAAGAGCTGAGATGTAGTTACTCCTTACTCATTTTTTCCTTTATCAGCCTTGTCTATTTCAAGACTTGAACATCTGACATGAGAGCAGAAGTATTTATGATTTCATACATTTTTTTCAACCTAACGGAATTTTACTATGACAGATTGAATTGTTGTTTACACATTAAAAAATATGTTTTCTGCCAATATTAACAATACAAATTTACAGCTGGCAAATATTTATTTTTCAAACAAAATATTGTACATCTATAAAACTGACCTGTATTTTAATGACTTTTGGATAATATTTAGTAACTTTTCATCCTTTTGATATGAAATGCCAAAATATTAAAAGATCAAATTCTTTTTAACTCCACTGATATGTCTTGCCACACATTTTGCACACCTGTGCTCACAGCATTAATACTTTATAGTACAAGAACCAATTATATTCTTGCTTTCCTACTTGAAATTACTACAGCATAGAACAAATAGTAATTATGGCCATTCTTGAAGTTATGGCTATTGTGGTGCCTCTGTAGTCATGTGAACAAAATCAGGCACTCGGCAGTCCAGACATATTTATGACCATAACATGAGCTTCAACCGCCTCACCCATCTTGCTCCCATCTCTGTCCATTTGGCTGCCCTGCATTCTGCCACCATCTACATCTGCTGCCTCTTGTCAGCCCCAGCTGATTCTCATCAATTCTTCTTCCCACTGTCAAGGTGCACCTGGCCAAGGAAGCTGCTGGCCCTTCCTGAGATCTGGCACCGGTGGCCTCAAGGTGGCTTCCTGAAGGACCAGCAGCTGCCTTGCTCAGCACACTTCATCATTAACATAAAGAAGGCAGTGATGGTCAGCTGGAGCTATGAGGGAGGTGAAGGGTAGGTTGCAGAGAAGTAAAGGGAAGCCAAAAGATAGAGGGGAGATAGGGTCTGACCAAAACTACAAATGGAGCAGAAATGTTCTCTGAAAATCTGTCATTCATTATAATGACAAAAAGTGGATTTAGGGGCAATTTCTGGATGATTATAGTTCATTTCTGACTTTCAGATGTTTAACTGAAGCAAGCACTATATACAGGGGTGAAATGCTCCTAGTTCGGACCGGCTCGGGTGAGTAGGTAGCGATGGCAGCAGGCAGTTCAGAGAACCGGTAGCAAAAATCCCTGCCCCCACCCCCCATGCCCAGCTGAGCCGCATGATCATCAGAGCCTTTTTTTTCTTTTAAATGGCTCTGACCAGCCAAGCTCTGACAATCCCAGCTGAGTTGCCTGCTAATCAGGCAACTCAGCTTGGATCGCCAGAGCCATGTAAAAGAAAAAAAACTTTTTTCCTTTTAAATGGCTCGTAGCAAAAATCCCTCCATCTCCCCCCCCTCAGCTTGCTTACCTTAGCTGCTGGTCGCAACGCCTTGCTGTAATCCCATTGCAAATCCGTTGCATCAGCAAGCAACTGAATCTCCCTGCCTGCAAACAAGCAGGCAGGGAGTTGTGGACTTCAACTCCCAGAATTCCTCAGCCAGCAAACCAAAGCTGGCTGAGGAATTCTGGGAGTTGAAGTCCACAAGTCTTAAAGTTGCCAAGGTTGGAAACCCCTGTTCTATTGGGTAAGTTTTTTCCCCTTTGGGAGCTTTAAAAAATAGTTTATTGGGGTTTTTTTAGTTGTTCTTTTTTTAGACCTAGCCATTTAAAGTTTAGGAAGTTTTAAATTTAGCTGCTTTTATATAAAAATAAAAATAAAATAAAATAAAATAATATTTGTGCAGCTTTCTGAGATTCAGTGTGTTTCTGTAGTGTTTCACTCTAACTACACAAACACACAAAATCTCACAAAGCTGTATGTGGAATTTTGTGTGTGTAAAGTGTGAGAGTTTTTTTGGGGGGGATTTTTGTGGCTGTGTGAGGTTCCTGCTTATTGCAGGGGCCATTTTGGGTCTAGCACAGCTGCTTTTACATTGTGAGTGAGCCAGTTGTGTTGTGTTGTGTTGTGTTGTGTGTGTGTAAAGTGTGAAACTTGGTTTTTTGGGCTTTTTGTGGCTGTGTGAGGTTCCTGCTTGTTGCTGGGGCTATTTTGGGTCTAGCACAGCTGCTTTTATATTGTGGGAGAGCCAGTTGTGTT
Source organism: Arizona elegans (assembly GCA_022577455.1). Classification (NCBI taxonomy): domain Eukaryota; kingdom Metazoa; phylum Chordata; class Lepidosauria; order Squamata; family Colubridae; genus Arizona; species Arizona elegans. The sequence continues at coordinate 40,638,669 of JAKOOJ010000008.1, read as the reverse complement.
GTGTTGTGTTTTGTAGGTTAAAAAAGGGCAAAGAAGTGACATTGACTTGGTCACGCCCACCTGATCAATAAGCCATGCCCTCCCACTCACCTTACCACCAAGCCCCGCCCACTAATTAAACCACGCCACAGAACCGGTAGCAAAAAATTTTAGATTTCACCCCTGACTATATATCTTGCTTATACCTAAATTAGTCTGTCAAAATGAAGAAAGCTTGAGGTAATATGAACAGTAGTATTTCTGAGTAAAAATGAGAGTAAAAAAATGTTTGGTAAAGCAAATGGAATCAGAATATGTTCAGTATCCTTTTGTTCTTCAACTCTAATAACTGCCTATAGGATGTTGGGCTTCTAGTTAAAAAAAAAGATGAGAATTAACCATCTGTGATCTACATTACACCTAGGCTTGCAATATACAGTGTGCGGATTAGATGACAGGACAAAAGTGCAGCTGTACAAATGTAACTTATCCACTCAGCATTTCTAGTTAAAAAAAAGACCCCAGAATATAAAAGATAAGGTCAATATATATAAATTCGTATTTTTTAAAAATAAATAAATAAAACCCTACTCACCCCTATGAGTGGTATGAGTCTACTTTAATCTCAGGTCCTCTACCAGAGGCCTGGAAGTTTGAGGGTTCTGCACAGTATCTAACCAGTTCCTAGCACTGTATTCTTCAGGACAGAAAACTTTGATATTGTTCCTGGGATCTGTTGGAGCCACTCTCCCAGCTTAGAAGTCACAACCCCAAGTTCTCCTATCACCACTGGGACCACTTTAGAAATAAAAGATTAGCCCAAACACAATTGAACAATTCAGTTGCACAAATGTATTCCCATGCAAATCAGAAGAACCAATTTAAAAAATAAAACAAAAAACTTTCCAATTGGTGCCTCTTTCAATAATTCAGAAGGGGTCATCAACATGCTTGGAAGTTCTATTACACGCCTGTTAGAGGAACTAGAAAACTCTTGGGATGTATGTGAAAAAAAGTCCTCTTGAACTCCGTAATTTCTTTCCACAATAAATTGTGAGAGCCTTGGTGGCGCAGCAGACTCAAGTGCTGTTAAATAGCATCAGCTGCCTGCAATTACTGCAAGTTCAAATCTCACCAGGCTCAAGGTTGACTCAGCCTTCCATCCTTTTGAGGTAGGTAAAATGAGGACCTGGATTGTGGGGGCAATAAGCTGACTTTGTATAAAAAAGAACACCGCTTGTGGGGGGCGAAAGCCCTACTAAGCAGGTATATATAAAAGTATGAAGGCTATTGCTTAACGCATTGTAAGCCACCGTGAGTCTCCGGAGAAGGGTGGCATATAAATCGAACCAATAAATAAATAAATAAATTATTGGAAGACACAAAAAGTATTCTGTTATTGGCAAATAAAATGAAGAATAGGAAGAAGCTTTGGGAGCATAGGGAAATTCGCATATAATCAGGACACGTATAATGTCTTTGTAACCCAGACTGCACTTTGGATTTTTGATATTGAAGATTTGCAAGAGCCATGTTGCAAAGAGGGCAGGGCCATGTCATGCAGATGGATGCGGTAGAATTGGATTCATTTTGATAGTAGTTGTTTGGCAAGATTTCTGATAGGTATTTTATTCATTATTTCCACTCCAGGTTTGAATATATACACATGGGAAATGCAATGCCTTTCTTCCTCAACTGAAGGCATATGAAATGCTAATCGGCTAAGCTTACAACTTTCTCTTTTCTTCTTTTACTGCTGAAATTATAGTCTTCAGTCGCCACTATGGTCTGAATGGTTTCCCCTTTCAGAGTAAAAGAAGCTTCTTTCAAATGAAGCTGACATGAAACCAATCTTTTAAAAGAGAACCTCAGAAAATAAATATTTGAATCCAACCTAATAATTTCTACCATTAGATCTCATTCAATTTTTTCCTAGCATTTTCCCACAAGTGCAGGACCTGTTTCTTTTTCTCCCCCAGATCAACCAATGTTGATCCTTGATTGCAAAGGAATTGACCAACTGGTTTATTGCCTGAGCCTGATGCTGTGTGTGGAGACAGGCTGACTGGCCCAAAGTCACCCAGTTGGGTTTCTTTCCTTAAACTACACTAAGTCTCCAGAATAAGACTAGAACTCACTGTCTCTTGCTTGTTATACTGGTACCTTAATTACTAGACCAAACTGGCTTTCTTTAAACATACAATACTGGTTGGTTATTTGTAGTCTCTCTCTTGAAAACATGAAACAAAAATCACAAAGTAACAATTCACATTACTCACAAAATAATTAAGTTACCATGGGCTAGTTAACTACCATCAGAAAACATTCTCTATGTTAAAGCAAAGGTTACACAAGATCTACATGTCACGGGCATTTAAGCAAAAGTTCACATTGCAACTACGATTAAATAACATGCTTGCATCATATCAAACAAAGGGTGCCAGTTATGTAAATCTGGAGATAGGGTTCAGGTTTTCCTCTCAACAATATTTTAATTGTTCTCTAAAAATTTTTAGTAACTTTTAATAAGTTATTAAGTTTATTAAGCATCCAACAGTATATAGAAGTATTCTAAGCAAGTGTTTTATTGACAAACAATTTCTTAAATTTATACTCAGTCTGCCTCCTTTCCTCATACCAACACAGGAATAAGTAGTCTGGTTTTTATCTCCATAGGTTGACAGTTTTCTGAGTATTTCATCCAACTAAATAAAGCAGCTACCTTGAGAAGCCATTCAGTCTGGCAAACAGGTTTTATCTTCTTAGTTGCCAGACTGATCACAATCTGATTATTTTAATTCATGGTTCTGAAAATAGTGAATTTACTTTCCTTTCCTTTGTATTGCTTTCCTTTGTTTTGCTTTGCTTTACTTTGCTTTGCTTTCTACTGTAAGCCCTTTTTTGCCCCAGCATGATCTTGGCATCCAAGCTACAGTTGAACGAAGCAGACATTCCTAAGGTGTCCTGCCAAAAATAATGGAAAGCTTGATACAATGGAATAGCACCTGAAATGCTTAGGAAGCCATAATGTTTAATGTTGCACAGCTCTCCTACTGGTGCCAACTACTGAATACAGCTGCTGAAATTGTCTATAGTGAAGATTTTTGCTTATTTTTAAAAATGTGCCGCACGCAATAGACTTTTAAAACTCACTTGTGTATAATACAAGCAACAATGACTTCCAGTGTGATTGTTTGGAAAAAAAATCAACTTCAAAACAGAAAAATAAATTACTGGAGTGGAAAAATAACAAAAGAATGTTAAATTATTTTAATGTTAATTTAATATTACCAAGTGCTGTAATAGGAAGTTCATAAGCATACAGTAAGCCATTGTAATACTGTTTTAGGTCAGCAGATGGTCCAGTCAAACTTTTCTTTACTAGCAAGCAAGAACTCATTGTTTAGCATTAGAGAAAGAAAGTGATAAAACAAATATTTTTAATTAAACATCAGTATTATTTCACAGATTTCTCAGTTATGCATTTCAGCTCAATATTCCACATATAGCTAATCTCTATCTCCACTTATCTTAATTATCCAGTCTTACTCTCCTACATCTATCATTTTCTTCTTCCAATTCCTCTCAGTCTCTCTCCCTTCTTGATTGTAGTTCAATTATTCATTGTTCCTAACGACTTCAGCAATTCCTCTACCAATTAAATGTTTCTAAATTTTTGTATAGATAAAATATTTCTTAAGCAGATATCCAAATATTTTAAACATGTAGCAGTTTTATCTATAAAGAATTTCTTATTTTTCAGTAAGGGTAGAAAAGATGACCTAGTTAATTACATCCAGTTTCTTATCAGTAAGGGGTGGGGAGGAAATCTATGCTAGGGATTTGTACTGGAAATTGTTAGACTGGTTGAACACAGACTGAAACAGGAAGGCTTCTTGCTACTGTATATAATAATCCAGAGTCTGAAACTATCTTGCTGGTGGAAAATATACTGCAATATTTAAATATATGTTTGAGGCTTTGAATTCATTTCTAGTGTAAATCTATAGCAGAAGTTAATGGCATCAGCAGCAGTGCTCTGTTATTTATTAAGTATACATAAGAACTAGCTTGAGATTAAAATGCATCCCAGAAGGGCACTTGTCTAAAGTGATATACACTAGAAAGGCAAAAAACAAACAAACAAACAAAGATGCACCCTTGCATATTACTCTATCATATATGTCCATGATGGTGAACCTATGGTACACGAGCCGTCACCCCAGCTCAGCTCTGCCACGCATGCACATGCACCTCATGGTCAGCTGGTCTTCAGGTCTCTGCCGCACACCCATGTGCGAGGGAGTGGGGTGCATGGAGGGGCCTGCGCACTCATGTTTGGAGGGTGGGGCACATGTGTGGGGGCCACTTAAACATTGCATTTGGGGGGTTTGGGCGCCCATGTGCGCATTTGCATGCACATGCATGTGCACTTTGGGTACTCAGTCCGGAAAAGGTTAGCCATCACTGATATATGCTTTATAGAAAATGTAACATTTACTGCAGCAAAAATTTCCTCTTTTTTTTTTTTGTTGTTTTGTTGTTTTGTTGTTTTGTTGTTATTGTTGCTGTTCATGAGTCCTGATAACTACCTGGAAAAGTACCTGCAGTTTTTTTCACATGTTTTTCAGAATTGGTTTACCATTGCTTTCTTCCTATAGCTAGGAGGGTATGACTGGCCAGAGGTCATTCAGCTGGCTTTGTACCAAGGCAGGACTAGAATGTATGGTCTTCCAATTTTAGCCTGGCTCAAAATACTTGGAGAATTCTGGAATTAAGATACAGAATTAAAGTGACAGGATATATACCACTCATTGTGATCACAGTAAGCTTTCATCTGCCTGGGGACTGTTACTAAATCTGGAGAAATATTTGTATGTGTTTGAGTCCAGCAGCTGCTCCCTAAAAGGCATACAAATTGATTTATTGTTTTCATAATAAATGAAGTTGTACAAAGAGCTAGCCCTCCACTGCATATCAAGTTCTTATAAAAGCAGTTTTATATTTAAGATAGGAAATGCTTTCACAATATAAACAATACTAAATAATTATAAAGTATAAGGATAGGTAGATGAATCCAAGCCCTATAATGTTGGGATTTATTTTTTTTTTTTTTGCATTTTAAATATTGAAAACACAGCATTCATTATCACCCCACTATAAGTTTTGTACATAAGTTTCCCTCTATATATGCTTTCATAGCTCCATATAGTGTATGCTTTTTAAACTACTCATAATATACAAACCTTTGTATGCAATATTCTCAAATAGTTGCTTACGTTGATTAAGTAAGAATCTGTTATGTTCCACACTCTTTAATATCTCTGGTTTTGTAATTTTTGTTACTTTAAAAACATGTATTGCCAAACTTCAATTAACAGACTTCATATACAGTTAACCAAATTTCCACTGTTCTTTATATTATTTGTTTACCAATGGCATGAATTACATAAGTAGCATCATCATGGTACCAATTGCTATGATGATATAATGGACTTTCAAAATAACAAGGACCTCTGTCACCAATTAATCAATGAAACAAGGTTTCCTTATATTGTTAAAAATGCTGCCATTAACCTTTCTGATAAAGCACATTAGCATTAATGAAGGTAGATTTTCCAAAGATTGGGAAGGATTCATGAGTATGAAATGCAAGATTAAAAAGCAATTTCTAAACATTTTTATAGTTTATTCATAGTCTTTAAAAGAGAAATTGAGTTAGGCATAGCAGTAAGATTTTGTTGGCACTTCTTCAGAAATGTTGGTCATGCATGGCTTCATTATTCACAACTTAGTTGGATATAATTGGTTGATGTGGTGTTAATGCTGTGAGCACAGGTGTGAGAAATGTATGGTGAGACATAGCAGTGGAGTTAAAAGAATTTGATTTTTTAATATTTTGGCATTTTATATCAAAAAATGAAAAGTCATTAAATATTATTCAAAAGTCATTAAAAATACAGGTCAGTTTTCTAGATGTACAAGATTTTTTTTTTCTGTGAAAAATTAGCTTGTAAATAATCATAGAAATATCACTCAACATAGCAAAATAGTAATTGCTACCAAAATAATGAAGTTTGTTCTTAACACTGTATTTTCTATACAACTCTGTACAACTGTATAATGCAAATTATACAGTGGCTTTTTAAAAATATGATCTGTATCAGTACTTTTAATTACTGTTCTGATCTATTAGGATGAAATAACAAACTACAGTATAGGGTAAATGATCTACATTATGAAAGGCAATGCATTCCATAGGGTGAAATTCTAGTAGTAAAACTCCTGACTTTTATAAAAGCATTCATTTCATCTGGCATTTTGAAAAAGTCAGAAGACAATGCCAAGTCTGCAATTATAGTATGTTGGCAACTTAGAAATGAAAGGAAATAGGTTAACTTGTTCAGATAAAATTATACTTTCTAAATCAGACATTGACAATATTGTATAATTCCAGTAAGCTAACATGCCAAAATTTACATTTAAATTGTTATTCAAAATATAGCAAATTATAAATGTAATAAGAAAGGGAAACATGTTTACTACCTTGAGTTAATTGTAAAAATAATAAAGGCAGGAAACAAACAAACAAACAAACAAACATGAGCATAAAATAACTTGCATTAATACTACCCTTCTATACTGTTCTGGTTATGCTGCATGATTGTACTATGCTGTGTTTTTCACATGTGTTTTTCATGGTAATTTTTTAAAAAAAGCTTTCAAAGGGAAAATATCAATCTGTAAACAGAGATTCTGAAATACGAATAATTTTTATTAAAAAAATGAATCTCCGAGATAATCAAGTCTAAATTATCTACTCAACTTCAGCTGATTAGTCTCACTGAATTTGGCATAAAACCAAATCTAGACTAAAGTTAGTCTAGTTTATAGATAGAATTGAAAATTTAACAGATGATAGTCTTGCTCGTATTTCATCCGCAACAGTGGGCCTCCACCTTCTTTTGTTAGTTACACCAGTTGGAAATACTGTTTGCTTAATTGCTTATGTTTTTTATTACCATATATTCTGTTGCAAAATATCTAATGTGTGCTAGGAGCTACGTGACACAATGAATTCATGTGTTTCCCATTGTTGTGAAAACAGAGAACATAAAATGCAATTTTGGTCAGTTAAAAGAAATTAAATTTTGCCAAAAAAATAAAGCGAAAAACAATTTTCAGTACTAAGCAAACTAACATCTTTGCTCCCAAGCATTTGGGTCAAATTTCTATATCTATATCGCCATTCAGAAACGTTACTATATCTTACTTTTTTGTAGTAAAATCACATAAAGCTTTTGTGAATTAAACAATAAACACACCTATATTATGAGCAACAACAACAACAAAAGAATGTAATTCAGTGCTCAGTTTTCCTCATCTCAGGGCAAGCGACATCACTTGCATGGACCTCAAATTGTCTCATTGATATGAATGTGTTTTTATGCAAATAACATTAGTTATATAAATGGAATGATTTGTATTATTTGTTTTGCACTTTGTATAATTTGTAATAATGCAGTGTTTGATTTCATGGACTTTGGGGAAATACAGTCAACCTTTTCTCTCCAGATTCCCCCCAGATAAGGCTTAACTGTAATACATTTGAAGGATGTGGCTCTTCACGTCTCTGTATTTAGACCACAGACTGTCCCATGCAATCTCATCTTATACAGTTTTGTCCTAAACAAATAGCTGAATTACAAGAATAGCAGCAACAGGAGGTCAACTTTGAATTTCCTTCAAGCCTTTCAGAATGAGACCAAGGACTTAGAAGACTTAGACTTAGAATAACTTTATTGTCACTTTGAATGTACACTAATCGGCATACATTAAAATGAAATTTTGTTGCCTACAGCTCTCAAAGAGTCTCCACCTCCGATATACACTATATGGTTCCCTAAAAGGAACCATTTAGGTTAGTCTTGCCTATCCATTCCATGAGCTGCTATCCAAATTTACTCTCTGTTACACTGCATCTTATTTCATTCATTGCAAGATTGCTTGCTAGTTGCACTGAAATGCCAGAAAAATCAGTTCTGAGGTACTAACTCTATCTTTATTATAAGGTTATAGTAACATAATCTTGAAAAACTGAAAGACACCTTCCTATCCCTTATGTTTACTCTCTTGAAAACTAGGGAGGGTCCCTTGTGAGATGCAAAAAATAAGCAGGACATCATGTGAATGCAACTTATGATTTTACTATGGACTTCTTCATTGATTCTGTTTCCGTAGAAGATGGCTATGAAGAATGCAAATGCAATCATATGACCGCAAAATACCGGGACAATCATAAAACCAGCAAAGTGCCTGAATATCAACCACATGATAAATGGGGATACGGTGATAATTGTAAATGTAAGAAGTGATTGTAAAGTTACTTTTTCAGCACTGTCATAACTTCAAACAGTCACTAAACAAAGCAGTTTTTAAGTGAAGTCTACCTGTAATTGATTATTTTTCTAGCTAATATTATCTAATAATCTAGGCCAATTCTATTTCTATAAACCTGCTTGGATTTTAGTTGCATTTTAGAAGAATCTTAGAAAACATATAGGAAAACAATGGTTCAGGGAAAACTTATTTAACTGTAAATAAATTGTCTATTTTAATAAAGGACTGAAGTCATGTTGACAGCTATTCTAGATATTTCTAAGAACTGCAGCCCTAAAAAATGTATTAGGTTGGGGAAATCTGCGTTAGATCAAAAACAGAGTTGATGCTTTGCCTTTTTATTTTTCTCTATATTGGAATTTTGGGGGGGAAATTGTTTTGTTTTGCTAAGTGGCACAGATAGTCTTTTCACCCATCTTGGCAATAAAAGCATGCTGATGTTCCAGTTCATTAAAAGGGAAGAGGCAAATAGTGGACAGATATGCAATGGAAATATACAAAGATAGAAAATATAGGATAAAAAATAATGGAAAATTATATTTGGGGCTGAGAAGACCGCATGGAGTAATGCTTGAATTCTAAAATGAAGGGGCTGAGGTTCAAGAATGGGTTTGCCAAGAAGCTGCACTCTTTGATGGCTGTAAATCCAGATGTCTGGGAGATGTTGTGGTTATTTAGTGGCAAAGAATGCCATTGTTCATATGCACATATGTATTCTATTTCTACTTTGCATGCCCATGGTATTTAAAACAGGTTCTGGAGTTAAGCCTTAGGTCTTTCTGGCTCAAATTAACCTCTGGGAGAGAGCAGAGAATAACCAGAATTCTTATTGCACTTGTCATCTTCAAAGCATTTTAAACAGAACCCCAAACACATTCACTTTCAGGCAAGTTGCTCTTGTTCTTCTTAGCTCTTGTCCCGCTTAGTTGCAAGATCACTTGTTTTGCACATGCTCACCCTAGTTCTTCAGCAAAGCTCATCAGTGCATGATATGATAAGGGGATTTCTTTTTCAGTCAGCTTGTCCCACAGCTTGATAAAGTCTGAAAGGGAATGATTCATCCAAGGTTATCCTGCTAACTTAGGCATGCTATTCATGCCTAAACTAGAATCTGGCTCTCGAGGTTACTAGTACAGCAACTTAACCACTACATTGTTCTGGCTCCCTTAATTATTTCAGGGGAAAGCCATTTTAACTTCACTCCAATTAAATGTGTTTAGGAGTAGGGGGAACATTGCTGACATTATTCAATATATTGGAAATAAATGCAATTGATGGCTAAAATATCTGAATGTTTTATCTACAGTATGACTAGACTCTAATGATCAATGGGAGAATGTGTGGAGTAAAGGATTGAAATTTACATTGAATTATAATTTGAAACATGATTTTTATAAAATGATATGTCATTGTTATTTAACACATGATAAATTGTCAAAGATGTAGAAGGGTGTGTCAATTATATGCTGGAAATGTGATCAAGCTGAAGATGTCTTTTAATCATCTTTGGTGGACATGTAAGAAAACTAAGAAATTTGGAGATCAGATGACTAGACTCTAATGATCAATGGGAGAATGTGTGGAGTAAAGGATTGAAATTTATATTGAATTATAATTTGAAACATGATTTTTACATACTTTAATTCAGATAATTGTTGGAGCAAATATACATTTGAAACTAGGACACACAGCTTAAAAAATGGAACTTTGCTTTTATATATGATAACAGCAACAAGACTTTTGTATGCACATAGGCGGAAGGATTTACAAATTCTCACAATGGAAGAATAAATGATGAAGCTAACTGAGTTGGTGAAGATGACAAAATTGACTATTTTGATTAAAGAAAAAGAATTTATCAAGTTGAATTTCTATCTGGAAACCACTTTTGGATTTTTTTTGGATGAAACTTTAATTTTGGCATTTGATGATTAGAACTGTTTGTGATTATAGAAATATTGTGTATTATTGTTAATATGAGAATAAAGGATTACTATATTTTATATTTGTATTTGTACCAAAGAAAGCCTTTTTTTCCCTTTTCTATTCCTAATTTGTTTCTTTTCTGAGGTTTTTGTTTTCTATTTATTTATTTTATTTATTTTCTTATATTTTATTTTTTGATGAAACTTAAAAGTTTTCGAAAACTTTTAAAATTTTCAAAAAAGAGAGAGAATTATTTATTTGTGTTTTGGTACACCAAAAATTTATAAAAAAAAGTGGGGGACTACAACATCTGAGGAATTATTCCTCATTAATATTTTCTTCTATAAAGTATTTCATATTTTTACATACATTATATAACCCCCCCACCGGCCAACACGCTCCCACAGAGAGGGCCTCCTCGGGGTGCCGTCTGTCAGGCAATGTCGGCTGGCGACCCCCCCGGGGAAGAGCCTTCTCTGTGGGGGCACCCGCCCTCTGGAATGAGCTACCCCCAGGGATACGACTGATCCCGGACCTCCGGACCTTCCGCCGGGCCCTGAAGACTTTTTTATTTCAGCAAGCCGGGCTGGGTTAAAAATCTTTTAATTGGGGAATTTTATGGGTAAGGGGTTTTAAATTGGGGAAGCCAAAGATAAATTTAATTTCGTTTTAATGTATTTTAATATTTGTATTGTGTGTTTTTAATTTTGGCTGTTCACTGCCCCGAGTCCTTCGGGAGAGGGGGCGGTATAAAAATTTAATAAATAAATAAATAAATAAATAAATAAATAAATAAATAAATAAATAAATAAATAAATAAGGAATTGTTATTTTAATGCAGCAAAAATCTACACTTTTTATTAAAATTTTAGTGCTATGTACTACTGCTCCTTTGGTACCAGGGACAATAAATTCTTTTTATAGGTTTTTTAGTATTCTAGGAAGTGCGCCCTAAATTATTTTTAAAATCTCTGCATGAATCCCGCTCTGTTACCACCCACATAATATAGCAAAGATCTGTTTATCTTTGTTTTCAAGTCCAGCTAGTTTGATTCAGATTAAATTTCACTCAGGTTGCTTAGATTTAGGATTTACCTGCATTTATCTACACAGCTTGGTTGCCCCATTACCAGAATGGAACATTTTTTTTCAGAATAGAAACAAACAGCCCACCTCCCAGCCATCAGAAATCTTACTTGAATGGGCATTTTCCTCCTTGAAAATAATCTTATTTTCCTATTTCTGCTTGAATATAGGTAGCCTTTTTTTAGCAACCACAATCAGGACTGGCAGTTTGGCTTCAAAAGGTTTCATTTTTCGAAGTTAAGCCTCCTACTAGAATAGACTAGCACCCAAATGATAGGGTTTTTTTTTTAGTGGTGAAATCCAAATTTTTTTATTACCGGTTCTGTGGGCGTGGCGTGGCTTGGTGGGCATGGCTTGGTATGCATGGCAGGGGAAGGATACTGCAAAATCTCCATTCCTATCCCACTCCAGGGGAAGGATACTGCAAAATCCCCATTTCCTCCCCACTCCAGGAGAAGGATATTGCAAAATCTCCGTTCCCACCCCACTCTGGGGCCAGCCAGACATGGTATTTGCCGGTTCTCCAAACTACTCAAAATTTCCACTACCAATTCTCCGAACTACTCAAAATTTCCACTACCGGTTCTCCAGAACCTGTCAGAACCTGCTGGATTTCACCCCTGGTTTGTTTGTTTGTTTTTTTGAAAAAAAATACAATAATTTTAATTAGACAAATTAATTCATTTTAGCATTTGTAGGACACAAATTGGTCTCATCTCAATAAAAAGGTTTTTAGACCATTTTAAAAACCAAAATAGCTTTATCTGTTTGTGTACCAATCTAGCTAGCTAACTATAGAGATGACTTATTGAAAAACAAGTATACAGGCAAGAACCAAATCTTTATAAGTAATTAGTGAACATTGATCAACTGCAGTGGCCTGGTTCACATAACATACATGACCAAGTCACTAAGGGTAGGGTTTGTTGTTTAAACTGACAAACCCTATAATGTGACAACTGAGAGGCAGTTTTAACATTAGCATAGCATTTGTGAAACAACCATCTCCTCAGTCAGTTACAATATTATGCAGCCTCCAAGACTGTGATGTCAAGTCCTGCTTTAGGCATGAAAGCCAGCTGGGTGACCTTGGCCAGTCACTCTCTCTCATCCCAACTCACTTCACAGGGTTGTTGCTGTGGGGAAAATAGGAGGAAAGTGTGTTTAATTGTTTGTAAAAATAATAAAGGCGGGATACAAATAAATAATAAAATAAAAAATTAATTGGAAGCTGAGTTAATGGCTGACTGAGTTAAACAAGGCCTACATGTACAAAAATGAAATAAAATGAAACACCATAGTGTCATAAGGTGAGGATCACATGCTTCTCCTGCCTTACTGTGCTAATCTCTGCTTCAATGTTGCCAACCCATCTATCTTTCCTCATCTCTGCCCTTTTGGCTGTCCTGCACTCCGGCGCTGCAGTCTACTCCAAATGTCACCTACTCACCTTTGCTATCTTCTTCGTCCCATTGCTGATAAGTCCTGCCTAGCTGAGGCAGCTAATGGCCTTGGTGAGACCATGCAAGGCCTGGGTGACACAATGCCAGGCCTCCCTAATGCCATGTACGTTTTCCATGACAGGGCAAAGTCTCTCTCTGGCAGTGTCTCACTGAGGCAGTTCTTGGCTCTTTCTAAAGTAATTGCAAGTCTGGCTGAGGCCTCTGCTAGCCCTGTGTGAGGCCATGTGAGGCCTCTGTGACACCATGCCAGGCAGTGGTGAAATTCAAATTTTTTTACTACCGGTTCTGTGGGCGTGGCTTGGTGGGTGTGGTGTGGCTTGGTGGGCATGGCTTGGTGGGCGTGGCAGGAGAAGGATATTGCAAAATCTCCATTCCTACCCCACTCAGGGACCAGCCAGAGGTGGTATTTGCCGGTTCTCTGAACTACTCAAAATTTCTGCTACCAGTCCTCCCAAACCTGTCAGAACCTGCTGGATTTCACCCCTGGTGCGAGGTCTCCCTAAGGTGTCCCTGTGGCAGTGGCTCACTGAGGCAGCTCTTGGTCCTTTATAAAGTCTTTGCGAGGCAGAGCCTGCTTAAAGCATTTGCTGGGCCTTTGTGAGGCAGGGCAAGGCTCAGTGACATCATGCCAGGCCTCCCTAAGGCCTTATGAGATCTCCATGACAATATGCAAGGCCTCCCTGTGGCAGTGGCTCACTGAGGCAGTTGCTGGCCCTTTATAAAGTCTTTGCAAGGCAGAGCCTGCTTAAAGCATCTGCTGGCCCTTTGTGAGGCCATGCAAGGCCTCTGTGACACCATGCCAGGCCTCTTTAAGGCCTTGTGAGATCTCTATGGCAGCATGCAAGGTCTCCCTATATCCTTATACCCCACTGAGGCAGCTGCTAGCTCTTTGTGAGACCTTGTGACTCAGAACTTGGCTGAGGCAGCTGCTGTTCCTTTGCAAGGCCTTCACAATACCGCACAAGGCCTCCACACAGCCTCAGCAAGGGCTTGTGAAGGCCATGCAAAGGAGATAGGAAGATGGTGAAATTGAAGTGCATGCTACAGTTGTAAGTGTGGGTGGGCTGCCAAGTGCCAATGTTTTACTAAAATCATTAATAAACTAGCTGCAGTCAACCATTGAGATGGATTTTCAAGTCTCAGTGGAAAAGTACTGTTAGCTGGTATACTAGAAGATGCCAGTAGCACCTTGGCAACAATCCCTACTACAACCATAACTCCAAACAATGAACTGGTATATTGTATAACCACTGTAATCCTGGAGGTGCTTGGCTACATGATCAAGAAGAACATAAGTACATAGCAACATACACACACACACACACACACACACAGAGAGAGAGAGAGAGAGAGAGAGAGAGAGAGAGAGAGAGAGAGAGAGAGAGAGAGAGAGAGAGAGGCTAAGATCAAGGCAACTTGGAAAGAGGTTAGACAGTTGGCGGAATTACAGAAGTGAAGATTACAGATAAGATTTGGTTACTGAAAAAAAAATATAAGAGCTTGACCGTCTGAAGACCTAAAGTCTGCTAAATAAAGACTCATGGTGTTGGTTACCAAAGCTAAAAAGATACACTACAGGCCAAGAAAATAAATGCCCTGTTTTCCAATGACCCCTCCAACTGTACTACCAACTGCAGTGCAAAGCAGAAAAAAACAGTAGATCCACCAACAGCATAAACTGAATAGTATTGGAAGAAAGTATTAGAGAAAGAGAAGACACATAATGTCAATGCAAAATGGTTGCAGGACCTGAGAACAGACCACAGCAATCTCCCAGAATAGGAACCAGTCACCACCACAGTAGCAGACAACCAACAGTGGATCAAGAATATGAAGATCTGGAGAGCAACTGGTACCCAAAGATAAGCTGCTGAGACAATGCCTGAGGCAGCAGCAGAGATGAGAGAAAGATCAAGCAGAGGAAGTGCCATGGCAAGACAAAATCCTGCATGGGATGTATCATCAACAAATAGTTGAGGAGGCAGATACTATCAGTTGCTGGAAAAGACTGGACGAAAAGACAGCACTGAGGCACTGATCATAGCAACACAAGAACAGACACTAAGCACCAGAGCCACAGAAGCAGGGGTAAATCACATTAGATAGGACTCGAGGTGCAGACTATGTAGTTAGACCTCAGAGACAATCCAACACATATGGCAGGGTATAAGATAAAGTTGGAACAGCATACTTTGAATGGCATAACCAAGTAGCTGGAATTGTGTATAGGAACATCTGCACAGTGTATGGGCTACATCCTCCCAAGTCCAGATGGGATATTCCATAGAAAGTCATAGAGGATAACAAGGCTAAGATTTTATGGGACATCCCGATATAGATGATCAGGCAATACGGGCCAATCAACCAGACACTGTGGTAATAGAGAAGAGTAGAAGACGTGGTCATAGATATAGCAATAGCAACCTCAGCCAAATGAGTAGGAGAAGCTGGAGAAGTACCAGGGTCTAAAGAAGGAACCAGAAAGTTGGTGGAAAGGCTAAAGTAGTTCCTGGGTGGTAGGAGCACTTGGGGCTGTGATTCCTAAGCTGGGGGAGTGACTCCAACATATCTCCGGAACAACACCAGAGTTATCTATCCAGAAGAGTGAAATGCTGGGAACAGCTAAGATACTACACAGAACCATCAAACTCTCAGCTCTCTGGTAAAGGATATGAGACTGAGGAAAATACCCATACGGGTAAGAAGGGATTCACATGAATATTTTGATTCCTTCAAATGTTAATAGTTGCCAAAGAAAAGAAACTGCAGTGACATTTGTACTATCCCCAGATTGAATATAAAGTTCCCTTATTATAAATTTCTGTAAGAACAACAAGGATTTGACCAAAAAATGGTGGGAAACAGTTCTACAATATATTGGCAGGTTGCCATCTAAAAATGTTTATGGCTGGATATATTGGATCAGCCTTTGCCTTGCTCCATACAATAAGCCAGGGTTGGCAAAGGCTCAGTTAAAAATGTAAAGAAGCCTAGCCAGTTCCTAGAGTAGCTTGATTCACATTTCCACTGACACATAATTGGACTAGATTAGTTTAATCCAAAACATACTAAATAAATAGCTTAGGGTAGAAATATCCCCTTGTTCTGGATAGATAAACAAGAACTTCATTTCATTTCTATCTTCATATCTTTTAAGGTCTCTTCATCTAATACAGCATTTAGAAGAAAATAGAGAGTGCCAAGGTCAATTGGTAACTGGACTAGGATGCGAAGTCTAGCATCTAAAACCCACTAAAATGCTGCTATCACATGAGACTTTTTCACCTGATAGCACACATGACTCTTACTGTGCATATAATGATTATTGATGATAATCAAACAAACTAACAACAGTGTCTATAAAAATATTATGTATATGTATATACTGTATTATGTGTTCATGTGTTATTTACGTAAGGCAGCATTCTAGAACAGTCACAAGTCCCATTTTTGTCTATGAATGGTAAGCTTACTTCAAATAATGGCTGGGGAACAGCAAAATAAACAAATTTCATTTAATTTTTCATGTAAATCAACTAAAGTCAACATGATATTATACACGATTACTTCCAAGATATTTAATAACTTTTCCGTATATCACAGAAAAATTGGAACTCAGATGCAACATTTAGGGGAATCCTGGGGGTGAAGCCAAAGTTTTGGAAGACTGCAGAAGGTCTTCTGACTTCAGGTTGTTTAATCTGCTGTTACTTATGACTGTCCATAAAAGTGACTCCATTACTCAAGAAAGCTTTGACATTTTGTTTTTTTTTTAAGGACAGAATAAACCAGTTAAGCCTTTCAGTGTAATAGGAAGCTTCTGCTTTCTTAGTAGAGTGGGAAAGGTTGTATGAATCTGGATAGACCATACAAATGATTGTTGAAATTATCTAGGCTAATCATATGGTGATAAACTCCATCTGGATCAAGAGAGACTGTACGAAGGCCGAACAGTTGTAATCTGAACAAATAAGATGAAGCTAAATCCAGAGCCAAGAAGCACTGTTGATAAGTGATTCTGAAGTTTGGGAGTTAGACACATAGAAGGTGTTCTGTTGCATCTCAGACAAAAACAAAGTTTATTTAGAGTTTTGATGGGAGGAAACCTGGATGTTTTCATCTGATTCTGGGTGAGATCAGACTATAACCATTTTGACTCAAAAAATCAAACAAATTTGACAGAGTGGAAGTGGTATAATTTACTTTAGCCAATAAATGTGATATTGTGGTCTGCCAGCATACTGTGGAGCTGGCAGCGGAGTCGGACACTAAGGATGCTGGGAATGAATATGGGCCAGTCCTGGAGTCTGGGGAAGGCCCTGACAAGGGCTCTGCATCGGAGGCAGAAATGGAGCCAGGGCCATCTGGGAGTGATGCGCAGATTCCGGAGCCTCCAGAGTAGGACAGCAGAGAGGCAGAGGAACAGGAGGAGCCTGTTCCTAGTGCGCAAATGCGCAGAGCTGCCAGAAGGCAGAAACAGTTAAAACAAAAGGGAAGACTCAGGAGTAAGGCCTGGAGATGATTGGCCCCTCCCATAAGGCTTAAAAAAGGAGCAAAGGCACGTGGGCACTTTGCAGGAAAGCAACATTGTTAATTCTGTTCTCAGTCGGCATCTCTGTTTGATTCTGGAATCTGTGTGGCTTTGCCAAGTTTGGCAGAGTGTCAAGGGAGATAAAGATTGGTGATTATCCCAAAGGACTTATCCCCAAGGACTTTTTGCAACTAATTGGGACTCAGCTGTGAATGAACGTAATTCACAGCTGTTGCAATAAAAGAGGTTTTGGGGACTACTTGTGTGTTTTAATGATTCAGGAAGCCTAGGTTACAACATGTGATGAGAGAGAGATCACTCCCCCTTATGGCAGGATTAAAGCCAATTGATGCCCTAAACTCAGCCCAACAATGGTGCCTTTCAGCCATTATGTAACTGACAAGCCATTAAGACTCAGCAAATGCTGAAAATTAAAGCTGGGTGTGGCAGTGAAAGAGTTACTGCAGGGCAGCTTGGGGGAAAACTCTGTGGTGCCCTGTTTCCCATAGTTCCTTAAGCACATGCTTATTTTCCTTAATGGTTAATTCAGGGCTGCTCCTGCTCCTCCTATGCTGAAAGAGATTAATCTACTTAAATCAGCAGTAAAGTTTTTCTTTTTCATCCAGAATTTCCTGCAACTACGGTATCATATGATTAGTCCAACTTGCCTGATGATTCCAGGAAACCCCTAAGGAAAAATAAGAGGCTAGGAATTTTAAATGCACCAGGATTTTTCTATTTTGCTCTGTTGTTACAAATCTTCATTGCCAGCTTAAGATACATTTGTGTGCTCCCACTGTTGTTTGAATCTGCACTGCTTAAACTTTTGTTTTTTTACTGTTCTTTTAAAATGTATTGACATTTATTGTTTTATTTTGCATCTTTTGCTTTCGGATCATTCTGAAAATGAAAAGTGAAATGGATATTACAGATAAATGATGAAACATAAGTAGGCATGACCATTTTAAGTCTTGTGGTTCAAGAGGAGAAAGTTTCACTATTTCTAAGAGTGAATAGATAATGTAGTTATTCCTCTAAATAGAAAGAACTTTCTTTCTCCCTCTGCAAACTTTCTTTTATTATATTAAAGACAAAATGACTTTTTGTTATAGTCAACTCTGGAACTAAAAACATTGCAAAATATAAATAATTTACATTTTACAAACATTTGATTGGAAGTAAGGTTCCAAAATAATCTTATTTCCTGTTGTGTCTGTACTGTACCATGACTGAGATGCTAGATCTGATTTCGTGGCAGGCTACCAACATCAACTCAACACATATATTTTTCCAGCCGAATAGATGGCTAACTCACCTAGCATTGAGTACATTGAGTTCTTGACCTTGTAAAAATGCGTCAGAATAGTTAATTTAACATATGGAAGTAATATGGCTACATTATTTAAACCTCTTTTTCAGTCCTCTATGTCTGGATAAATTATTAATTGCCTAACCTGACAGCTAATGCATTTAGCAAAAACTAAAAAAAGTAAGAGAGATTGAGTTGAAATTTTGTTTTTCTCCCAATGACAACATACACATGTGTGTATGTATGTTTAAAAATATAACTAAAAATCAGTACTGCATTCTATCTATCTATCCTTAAATCTGCCTCAAATTATCTTTGGCATTACATTACATACAGTTCTTTTTCAGACAGTCACACTCAACAAATGCCTGTTTTAACTTCTTTGGCATTTCTTCAAAAAAAATACATGCTTCACTTCTTTGAGCAGAAGTAGATTACAGAATTAGATTACAGACATTTCCAAAGGGCAGAGCAATGCTGAGATGAGATATGAACTGCTGCATTTAAGCTTGTGGTAGTGTAACAGGAAACAGTCTTCTCCAGGAACATCAAAAGGAAAACAGATTCAACAGAAGAGACGGCAACAAAATATACTTTCATAGGTTCTGCAGCAACACTGTTGCCATTCACTAATGACATCTCTACCAATAACATTCCTACATAAGCCATATACGATAGCATCATTCAACAGGTCCCATGATGAAGTCATCCATTTAGCATCCACAGCACTTTTTTCAATACAACTAATACCATAGATCACTTGTCAGAAAGGCAGAATTTATCACCCATAGCCACAAACATCAGGACCATTTGGTAATGTAAAATAATATTCTAGCGTAGGGGTCCTTAACATTTTTGTTCCATGAGTCTCTTTGAGGATCTTGTGAAACCTACAGAACTCTTCTCAGAAAGCATACATTTAAATGCATAAAGAAATACAAAGATATAGATTGTATTACAAAGGACATCATTCATACTAAAATATAATACAGTATAGGGAGTAGTCCACTTACAACCATAATTGAGCTTGGAATTATGGTCGTAAGTCATTAAGCAGCCTACCACATGACAACATCCAATTTTTGCAGTGGTTGATAAGCAAATGCTGGTGTTCTTAAGTGAATTAATTGTCCACAAAGGGCATTTTTTGCCAGAAAAAAGAAATAAACACTGGTTTACAACAAAAAATGTCAAAAATCACTGTCACATGACTGTGGGATACTATAAATTGCCCTAAATTCATGCTGGATGCCAAGGACCCAAAATATGATCATGTAACTGTGCTGGGTGGACTCAGCCATTGGAACGTCAGATCTGGGTCATAAGTATCCTTGGGAAGGTCCATTGCAGCTTCATATGTTCACTAAGTGACCAGTTGTAATTTGAAGACTACCTGAAATATATTTGAAAAATAGCATAAACATAATTTATAAACCATCAAAAATCTAGGTTAAGAACTTCTGTTATCGAAATTGAATGATCCAGCTTTTCTTTCCCCAGTCAGTACACTCATCAGCAACATTAAAACAACACAGAATGTCTAAGTATCTTGCAATGACTGCTTTTGTGCCCACAAAATGCCCACAAAGAAAACTAGTGGGAAGCAATCCACATGAAAGCTAGTGAGAAGGAGAACCCACCAGTAATTCTAAGCAAATATTAGGTTGACCCCAATGCAGTATGAAAAATGGTGGAAGTACCCATGGAGTGATAGTAATTTTAAATTAAATTAAATTTGAATTTAAATTAACTCCTATTCCAGCTTCCTAATTAGCAGACTTGGGAGAAACAAGCTATATTTAAAAAGACTTGTAAGGCTGATAGTCCTAAAGATGAAGATTGACATTTATAATTTTACACTAGACATCTCATGCCCCATAGGGTTATCATTTCAGAGATGTTTCCTTATCTAAATAGAGAAACAGAGCAGGACAAAAAAGCAGCAGGAACAGAAGCAACTTCTGACTTCCTGCTGGCCTCCTTGTGGGAGCATCAGAAATCCATCCTTCCTCCCTCCCTCCTTCACTCCCTCAAATTCCTGGTGGCTTCTGCACTGAGAAAGTCAGTGCAGAAGCCACCAGGAAGTTGCAAATCCAAGGCCAGCAGGCAGATAAGTGGCTGCTGCCAAGTGGGGAAGGGATTAAGGGAGTGTGGGTCAGAAATAGTATGTAGAGGTGCTGTGTAGGTCAGGAATGGTACGTAAGGATATACAGGAGATGCCATAAGAATGGAAGGACTAAAAAACATTCCCAGGCCAGTCAGAGACAGTTTATTGCGCAAGGTTCAGAGCCAGATTTGTACCTGAAGCTTTGAACAAAGAAAGAACTCTGATACAATGGTTTTTATACATTTCTAAGACAAAGGATTCAGTGAGATCATACATTTTCCATATATGGTTAATCATGAGATCATACATCCGATTTTCCTTCTATGGTTACATTCACTTGTTAATAAGTTCATCTAATTACTTAAAGCATTAATCTTAGTTTACAAAATTATCTTAGCCACACAACTTTTCTTAAGTGCTCAGAGTCGCTAATGGGAGAGTTACTACTGTCCTTGGGTAAATTCATTAGATTAAGTAACTCTTTGTAACATATAGGTCTTTGTGTCATTCACAGTCAAGTCACTCAGATGTTTTTCCATATTGCAGTCCTTTCCATGACATCTAGGTATCAGAAGATATATTACCACTTAAAAGGGTTTAACTGTTTGTTAATGTAATTTTCAACAAGCACTTTCCTCTCTTATAATAATGTGAATAGATAGAGTCTCTCAGAGTTCATGTATCCAAGCACGTCTTCCCCTTATAATAATGTGAATAGAGAGGGTCCCCCAGAGCCCATATATCTGACTCTGTATGATTCCTATTTTATTCACATTATTTCTTTTATCTACATTATTCTTTATTTGCTCTTTACCTCAATATGAGTTGGGAAGGGTGGAGAGTACACCAACGATGCTGCATGAAGTCAGGGAAGGCTTACAGGTAGGTAAGGAGGAATGCCCAGAGATGTGTTGTGGCCCGCCAGCGGCCTGCGTAGATCATGGCTGATCCCGGCAACGAGGAGGCTGGTGTGGTGTCACGCCAGCAGCCTGCGCAGCCGGCGTTCACGTCAGACAGCGAGGAGGCTGAAGAGGATGTGGTGCCAGAGGCAGAGACTCAGCCAGGGCCTTCAGAACCTCCAGAGGCTCTTTCAAGTGGAGAGAGTGAAGTAGAGGAGCCTCTTCTCAATGCTCGAGCACACAGGGCTGCCAAAAGGCAGGAGTGGCTACTCAGGAGGAGGAGGTCTCCTTGAGAGTAAGGCTTGAGGATAATTGGCCAGTCTCTTAGCCTATTTAAGTCACACACAGTTAGTAAGTTTCTTGCTGGAAACAACTTGTAATTATCATCAGAGCATTTTTGGAACAGTCTTATCTTGCTTTCTGGGCTGGTTGCCAACCTTTGCCGGACTTTGGTTTATTCTTGTTACTTAATAAATTTGATAAGGACCATTGGTGTGTGTCTATATCCTTGGGAATCCAGAGCTGGGGCAGAACAAGATGTGAGAGAAGTGCTGTGTGGATTGGGAGGGGGCACATGGAGGTGAGCATGGATCAAGGGTGTGGGGCAGTCATGGGGTTGTGTATGAGGTGGAATGTGTCAAGAGTGCATGGGGATTGCAGGGGTATGTGTGAAAGAGGTTTTGCACCAGTTGGAGATGGTGGGTGGGAGGCATATGCCTGAAGAAGGGTGCCTGAATATATGCAAGAGGTGCCATGCAAGTCAGGCAATATGCATGCAGGGTGGTGCAAATCAGGAAGGATGTGTGTGGAGGTGCCCAAGTGATGCCACATGGATCGAGGAAGATGCATGGGGAACGTGGCATGGGTTGAGAAAGATACCTGTATGTTCCTTCCTCCCTGTTCCTCCTTCCCTTCTTTCCCTCCCTTCCTTTCTAGCAGGCAGGTAAGTGGCTGCCGCCAAATATGGGAGGGTGTGAGGGATTGCAAGACTGGCTGGGAAAGTGTCACAACATATTGAAAATGAAGATCATGTGATCGCAGTAGAGCCCAGCAGTATAGCAGAAGCCAGTAGCACTGAAGCAACCACTAAAGCAGCCTCAATTTCATTCAAATATCTGCTTGTGGACATTAGGAAGGGATCTGGCCAATAAATGCTCAGCTCCATCCAGTTGCCCCAACTCTACCCCAAATAGGGACTACAGGTAATACATGTTCTGGTATTTTATTCCTGATACTTAGTAACTAAGAAATTCTATTACTTCTGGAAAATTCTATAAACTACATATTAAACTCAGCTGATCAGAATATGCCCATTTCAAAACCAAATAATAGTTTATGGCAATTGTTTATGGAAAAAAGCGAAAGGGACTTGGAAATAAAATGGAACAGAAAAGGAAAGTAACACAACTTTATTTGAACCAAATGAAATAACATTTTTTGCATTCAATACAAAATAAGGCATTTCAGTATCTGAACTGGAATTAGAGTTAATAAACACACAATCTTTCAATTATTCTAATTACACTTAATCCTTTTTCAACCAGGGATAGAAATCATTATAATTTTTGATGCAAAATAGTGAGAATAATGAAATCAATGGAACAGTTTGCCTTCATAAGTTGTGAGTGCTCCATTACTGGAGGAATTTTAATAGCAACTGGACAGCCACTTGCGTGGAATGGTATAGGGCAGTGATGGCTAACCTTTCTGCCATCGCGTGCCAAGAGTGGGGGCGGGGAAGGTTTGCGTGCGTGTGTGCCCACACCCATAATTCTATGCGCCCCACCCTGCGCATGCGTGCTCAACCCTCCCGCTCCTGGCATGTGATGGCCCAACAGGCCCGTTTTTCTTTCTCACCTGGCTCCAGATCCTCTCTGTGCATCTGGGGAGGGCGAAAACAGCCTTTCCCACTCCCTCGGAGGCCCTCTGGAGGCCTGAAATGGCCCATTTCCCAACTCCCGATGGGACAGGAAGTGACTTTTTTGCTGTTCCCAGCCTCCAATGCCTCTCTAGGAGTCTCTGGAGGCTGGGGACAGCAACGAATGTCACTTCCTGTCCCACGGAGAGTGGGAAAGGATGTTTTTGCCGTCCCCAGATGTACATAGAGGATCTGAAGCCAGGTGAGAAAGAAAAACGGGTCTCCCCCCACAAGCTGGAGGCAGGAAACAGCCTGTTTCATTACTTCTGGTGGGCCCAGAAGGCCTGAAAATCAACTGGCCGGTGTGCACATGCGCACCAGAGTTGAACTGGCATGCCCACTGATATGGCTACGTGTGCCACCTGTGGCACATGTGCCATAGGTTCGCCATCATGGGTGTAGGGTCTCCTGGTTCAGCAGGGGGTTGGACTAGAAAATCTCTAAGGTCTCTTCCAGCTCTGTTATTCTGTTCTGTTCTATATTCTGTCCTAATCCTGTTATTCTGAGGATGAATAACATAAAGCATTCGGCCCAACCCTCCCACAATAAATAATACACATGCATAAAGCACCTAAGAACAGCAGTGGACCAAAAGCATGTTCAAACAAAATGGTTTTAATTTCTTTATAGAAAGTAGGCAGGATTGAGACCATCATGAACTCTAAAGAGATGGTATTCCAAAGGGGGAGGGGCGGGGCGGTTCAAGCAGGAAAGTTTGGTTTACATCACATGAACTTCAGACAGGGAGGGGACCATCAACCATTGGAGTTTCTCCATATGTGCAGATTGGATTAGCAGATTGGCAAGACTTTGCCTGATTGATCTGAATATCAGTCACCTGCATAATAAGAAAAAGACACAGAATTGTTTATCTTAATCTATGGTTACTGGTTAACTTTACAGAAGAGTACTAGCACTCTAATCTGAAAATATTACAATTCATTTCATATCTTTTCTAGTGTTGTTGGATAAATATATCTATTGTCCCTTTGGACAGATTCTCATTCATTTATTCATTACCAAACATGTGCTATCCATTATGTACCGTAGTTGTTTTTTAAGGAAAAGCTACATTAGAGGTTATGCGCTTTGTAAGAGCTGATAAACTAATCAGATACAAAATTCAAGCCCAAGTAATTTCTACATGGACCTTTTAATGTGTTCTGCATACATTTAATTCATTGTAGTATCTTACAGAACACTGAGATAACAGCAAGGTATTTTGGTTATCAGATGCAAATATATCCTTAAACATAATTAAGATTGAAAATATTACTTTTTATGACACAGTCACCCAATCTCTCTCTCTCTCTCTCACACACACACAAAGTTGTGTATATATGTAAATAATATATAGGAGATCTAGGACAACACAATTGAGTGTTTGAAGACATGCTACCCAATATAATGTTAAAAAGATATTCTCCTTAGCTAATCCCTTCTTAATCCATTACAAATATATTCTTACCTTCAGTGCACTGCTTATTTGTTTTTCTATTTTCTATAATAGCTCCTTATCCTGTAGTTACATAATATAATTTTAAAAAACATTCAACTTTACTTTAAAAAGCCAATTAGCTTTATAGTCAAAAAGAAAAGCTTTTGAATGGAACCACATTGACTGTAAATTAAAGAAATAAAAGATGAAGGAATCCAAATGTATTATTTTTTAAAAAAAGCAGAAGAGATTTAACCATGTTTTTTGGGGGGCGTTATTTTTGTTGGCAAAATTAGTGGTGCTCCATAAAATGTGCACACACTTAAAAATGTTAATCTTGGGGGATTCAATAGATCACGAATATTAAAATATAAAAGGGAGGAAGAGGGAGAGAGAGAAAGGGAGATGGGGAGCGGGAGGGAGGGAAAGAGGGATGGGGAGAGAGAGAGAGAGAGGGAGAGAGAGGGAGAGAGAGAGAGAGATTTTAAGATAAAAATACCAAGAGGCTATGATTGGCCAGTTGGTGAACTTTTAATATAAGTACAATTTTCAAAATTTTTATCCATTTTCTATTTACACTGGACTTTTCTAAAGTCTACAGAGTAATTGTGCTTGTCACTGAAGACCTTAACTAAACAAAGAGGCAAGTAATGTGTGGTATTACTTGGGAAAAGTCAGTTATGTTTATATAACATACTCTGGATTTTGACTACATTAAATCGATACATCTATACTTGATGCTAAAAGAATGAGAAATATGCTATTATGAAGAACAGATGGAAGAGATCTTTATATTGAATAATAATCATCTTCAGAGGCAATAGCTGCCTGGCTCAAACATAATGCTAAACTATAATATAGTCTTTATAATGAACCTAATCTCTTGCCAAGTTTACATGTGTCTTCCATCCCTCTGTCAACCTGGCTATGAGCAAGAGCCCAGAAGCTTCGATTTCTGTCTTAGATGTCCACAGCTTCTACACTAAAACTCAAGCAAATTATGGCTAATTTAAATTATACTTAGTGGAAACAAGTCCATTTCAGATGGCCAGTGATAAAGCTAACTTGTTTTCACCAACCTTAGTTAACATTTCAGGTTTGGTTGATATGTAAATTCTGAAATAAAACAGATTCTTCCAATTTTGTGCTATGGCTGTGCAAGGAGAGGAAGAAAATAAGGGTTTTCTAAACATTTCTGGTTTTATTACCGTATTTTTCGGAGTATAAGATGCACCTTCCCCCCCCCAAAAGGGGGTGAAAATTTAGGCGCGTCTAATACACCGAATGTAGCCCTGCCCACCCACTGGCCCGCACCCTTTGGCCTCTGCCTCGCAGCAGTTACATCCTTGCAAGCAAACAGCAAGAAAAAACAGCTCCTTTCAGCTTCAGCACAGCCTAATTAGCACAAGTTGATTGGATCGGCCTCCCGACTCTCAGCTGATTTGCTCTCAGCTGTTTTGCGCAGGACTCTGCTGCTTGCTGCAAAGAGGTAAATTGCTGGAGCAGATTTTTTTCCCCGTTGTGCTAATCAAGCTATGCTGAAAACGAAAATGAAAGTAAAGCAGGCTATTTGCTGTTTGCTGCAAATAACCTTTCCCTGGATTGGGGAGGGAATGGAGATTTTACAGTATCCTTCCCCTGCCACGCCCACCAAGCCATGCCACGCCCACCAAGCCACACCCACAGAACTGTTAGTAAAAAAAATTGAAACCCACTATTGCCCCAAAGAGACATTTAAAAAGAAAAACCTCTCAGGCGCAAGGAGTTATCTCTTTCTGCTTTAAATGTTAGCTTAACATTACAACCAATAAATGCAACGCTTGTAGGAGACATGTGAAAGATTTCAGAAGTGTTAAATCAAAACTGAAACATATTTAAGACAGATTTCACCACATTAAATAGAGCAATAAATTAAAAAGACCTGTGAACCATAAAAGCAGATATCTATTCAAAGGCTGATTCTAAAAAATATGAAATATAGTGGTTAAATCTAAAGAACCACAGGAGGAAAACTCTGCTAAGCTACCTGCTAAGCTAAACCAAAACATCTATTAAGAGTAATATAAAACATCAATGTAAATAAAGGAAACAGCATACTGGCCTGATGAAAAGTACATTCAAAACTTCTACATTACCAGTGTTTAATGTAACAATAATTTCAAAATTACCATGAATATGTAATCTGATCAATAGGTAAATCAGATAAGAACGTACAATTTAATGTTATATGCTCCAAAATATTAACGGATGAAGTAAATTCTCTCCAGTAAGTTGAAATCTTGCAAATTCAGGTTTTTTTTTCAACTCCTAAGTATCTTATGTTATGTTATGTTATGTTAATTTTATTTATATACCGCCCTTCTCCCGAAGGACTCGGGGCGGTGTACAGCCAATTTTAAAACATAAATATGCAGACATCATCATTAAAAATAATTAAAATCAATAAAACAGTTTTGGCCAAAATTTAAAACCCCAAGTTAAAACTCCAATTTAAAAACCACTTAAATAGACAGCCCGCCTGAATGAATGCATTCATTCATATGAGTTGTTTGATTTAAAAAAAATGCCTAAAATAGGAATTATTAGCATATCAGTTCTGTATGGCTTGCATAGTCTCAGCTCAGTCAGCATATTGGGAAAAAAGTGAAGAAAATCAATATAAATAAATATGAAGCAGTGATTAATATACAACTTACAACATTTTGTTTGGTGACTGTTCAAAGTTACAATGGCACTGAAAAAAATGACTTATGGCCATTTTTCACACTTACGACCACTGCCGCATTTCCATGGTCATGTGATCAAAATTCAGATGCTTGGAAATTGGTTCATATTTATGACGGTTGCAATGTCCCAGAGTCATGTGATCAGCTTTTGTGATCTCCTGACAAGCAAAGTCAATGGGGAAGCCAGATTCCCTTAACAACCCTGTTACTAACTTAACAACTGCAATGATTCACTTAACAACTGTAGCAAGAAAGATTGTAAAATGGGGCAAAACTCATTTAACAAATGTCTCACTTAGCAACATAAATTTTGAGCTCATAAATTGTGGTCATAAATTGAGGACTATCTGTATTGGATTCAACACTCAAATAAACCTCCTGGTTCTCGGACACATGTAAATCACTTTCTGTATTAGGGGGAAAGGGCCATACTAGAAATTATGGTGGCATCAATAATAAAACCCACATAGAAGTATACAACATTAAGGTTCTGTTTTTGTGTAGAAGTTTTTCTCATGTGGTAATTGTTGGTGAATTTTAAAAGCCCAAGTCCTCATATAGAATGGAATTGCAATGTGATCATTGCTCTGTAGTGGGGCAGGATAAAGGAATGCAGGAAGTCCGGTCTTAATGAAGTGGTAAGATTACAACATAAGCAGACCCCTGAGAGGCAGGAATTCTCATCTGGAATTCAGGCAGAAAAGTGTCTTGGGCAGGCACTGATAATGGCCATCATGATTAGCTGTGGTGGTGCTAATAATGTGTTTTGTGAAGAAATATTTTCACTTGTTCTACCCTGTACCCAATTTCCACTGATTTTATTAGAAGACTTCCATGTACTAATATTATGAGATTTAAAAAAAAAAAATCACCTACCGTATTTTTCGGAGTATAAAACGCAGCTTAGTTTTTTGGGAGGAAAATAGGGGAAAAAAATCTGCATACCAGATCATCTGGCTTGCATCCTTAATCTGGTCAGCTTCAGCACATTAGTTTGCTGGTTTTTTATCCCCTGCTTGGAGATAAAAAACAGCTTCTAAGGCACAGCTGAAAGGAAGCAGCAAAGCTAGCGCCTAGTTAGGGCTGAAAAAAAGCTTCTAAAGAACAGCTGAGAGTCGGGACAAAGCATGGAGATTGCTTCACTCCCTAGCGCCTTGTTAAAGCACAGCCGAGTGTTGAGGGAGCAGGCAAAGCTGGGAAGATCGCTCGCTCATGCCTCGTTAGCACCTCGTTAGGGCTGGAAAAAAGCTTTGAAAAGCTACATTCGGAGTATAAGACGCACCCAAAATTTCAGCCTCTTTTAGGGGGGAAAATGGTATGTCTTACCGAAAAATATGGTATTTTCCCTCTACCGCATACAGCTTTGTAAGCATCAGACATGGCTGGTTCTTGGTTAAAACAGTAATTGGAACGGGAATTCCCATTGTGAAGCACATGTAAAATATGATGTCATGTGACTGCCTCATTTAGCAATGGCAATCTCAACAGTTTCCATTGCCGTCATTAAGTGAGGATTGTGGGTCGTTAAGTAAGGACCTCCTTGAGACTTCCGGCCGGCTTTCAACAAGTAAAGTCAATGGAGAAGCTGCCAGGAAGTTGCAAGTCCCGGTTATTTGCAGGCAGGCCTATAAGTGGTTGTGGTAGTGTGGCTCAAGTGCATGTAGGTTGGGGGTGGCTGCTGCTTGATGTGAGAGGGTGCACAAGCAGCTGCTATTGTGCCATTAGCTCAGCAGCATTGTAACTGCAAACAGCCACAGAATAAATGATTGTTAAGCAAGAGCTATAGGTCACACTTAATTCAAAAGTCGTAATTCCAAGCAAACATTTATAGGATTTTGCTTGATTTTTTAATAAATTGTTATATCTTAATGAAATATGTCATAAAAAAATTAGTAATGACAGGCTAAAGGGTTTGGAACTTTGTAATTAAAAAGAACCTAACCAGTTTTCCGAAGAATTTTGATGTGATCTCAGAAAACTGCCTCTTTTATAGTAAAGAGAAATATAGGGGGGGGGGGGATTATTTATTTATTTATTTACATAATAAACTTAAAAACTGACCATCACACTCACAGAATGTGAAGTGTGTACAATTAAATCATATAAAGCATATAAATATTACTTTAGAAGGTAATCAAAACAAAATAGAATAATTAAAATGATGAAAGTTAAAAAGATGGGGAGGCCTTTAATGTGCTAATCAACCACAAAGCTGTGTGCTCCTCTGTTAATGCCTTCAGACATTTCCAAAAGGCCAGGCGAGCAGGGCCCGGCCTCACCACTATAGAGGCAATGTTCCAAAGAGCGGAGAAAGCTCTTGTCATTGACCCTGTCAGTCAAAATTCTTTATATTCTTTAACTGATGGTGTCTGCAATGTATTTTCCCTGCCTCACCGGGTTGGATGGGCTGATGTAATGGAGTGAAAACAGTTCTGCAGGGAACCTGGCCCCTTGCGATTTGGGGCTTTAAAGGTTAGAACCAATACGTTGGATTGGACTCAGAACCAAACTAGCACTCAGTGCGGTTCACACAGCAAAAGTATTATATGCACTACTCTTGGGGCACTCAAGAATGCTCATGTAGCCAGTTTATGTACCAGTAGGGTGAATTGCAATAGTCCAGATAGGAGTTGACCAAGGCATGAGTGACTAAGTGAAGAATCTCCATATCCAGGAAAGGTTGTAGTCGCCAAACAACATAACGTTGAGCAAAGCCCTCTTAGACAAACTGCAACTTGTTTTTCTAGCAGGAGTCCTCAATCCAGGAACACTATCAAATTGGATCTGTCTGGGGTACTGCAACATCATCCAGGACCCAAGATGATAAACTCTCAGATGCAGAAGGACAGCTATTGTGTCTTATTAAGTTTTGTCTGAATTGAATTGATCCCCCATCCAGATCCCCACAGCCTTCAAGCACCATGAGAGAACATCCCCAGCATCACTTCCTGGTACTTAACCTGGGACAGAGATATATAGCTGATTATCATCAGCATACCAATGATACCTTATCTCATGCTGATGGATGATCTCAGCCATGATTTAATGTAGATGCTAAAAAGGAGCAGAGAGAACATCTAAGCCATGTGGCACCCCGCAAAGCAGGAGCCATGAACTGGACCACTTACTCCCTATCAACATCAATTGGGACCAGTCTCTGAAGAAGGGAATGAGGTGGCATACTATTGTACAATCTACTGCCAGCTCTATAAATTGGCTCAAAAGGATACCATGGTTGATGATATTGAAAGCTGGCGAGAGAGGTCAAGAAGAGCAAGGATGGAGGCAGACTTCCATCCTGCTCTTCCCAGTGATCATTTGAAAGTGCAATCAATGCTGTTTCTATTCCATATCTGGAGCACAAACCAGGGGTGGGTTCTACTTACCTTTACTACCGGTTAGCAACGGGATCGCGCGGGTGTGCTCACTTCGCTTGTGCGTGTGCCTTGCTTCTGCGCAGATCGCTGATGACGACATCAGGGGCAGTGGGCAGGGTCTCCCACCAGTTTTACTACCAGTTCTTGCAAACCAGTCCGAACCAGGGGCAACCCACCACTGGCATAAACCTGACTGAAAAGAGTCCAGGTAATCCATTTTATCCAGGATCTTCTGGAGTTGCAAGGCCACTATCTTCTTAACCACCTTTCCTAAAAAGGGAAGATGAGAGACTGGACAAAAATTATTCAGAATGGTGGGGTTCAGTGATGGTTTCTGGAGGAGGGGTTTATTGTTTAGAATGTACTACCAGCATTTTGTTTTATTGTTTCCAGGAAAAACAAATGTTTTAAAATAAAGTAAAAAAAGAGACTGGATGTTCACAGCTATTAGACTCCATAAAATGTATAGTTTCTGTTAAAATCTGAATATACACTAGGCTAAACATTCTTTTACTTAACTCTGTTTCTCTAATCACTTCCCTCCTAAGCAAAGTTCACAGTCTGGGAAGAAGATAAAAATATACTTTGGATAGGATATTAATTCTTAAATCTTATCTAGGTCAGTGTGTCCTTGAATATAACTAGACACACCATCATGTGAGCCAAAAAGTAATTCAATATTCAGTAACACTAAATCAACTTATCTTAAAGATGTTTGCTTTAAGTACATTTACTGTAATTTAGATTTTAAAAAGACTAATGCTGTTATAATATTATTTGGAAAGTACATGAACATTAGTACTTATCTGTGTTAAAACTGCCAGCCTGACATATCAGAAATGTATGATATAAATCATAAACCAGCATTAATTCAGTTTCAGAAGACAGCCTATGGCTAATTTTCAAAAATAATTATATTTTCTTAAAGGATCTTGTTCAGGCCTTTAAAAGAAGTAACATTTTATAGTGATATCTATACTACGACAATGGAAAACACTGTCAGAATAACAGAACTGGCAAGGACCTTGGAGGTCTTCTAGTCCAAATCTAGCTCAACAAGAAATCCTGTATCAGTTCAGACAAATGAAAACTGTGTTCATCCTTTTAGAAGAAAGAGTAGTTTGTAAACATAATAAATACTTAAGGAGTGGGAATGAAAATAGCATTGGGTTATCTCATCAGATTCCATCCAGCAATTTCCTTAGCCATATAGAATAAAAAAAAATCTGACTTCATATATAATCTTAATTTGAGTACTGTACTTTCTTATTCAATATCCATTTGTATTTTCTTACTCTTTGATCCCTACTTAGAGATATGCATACAGTGGAGCAATCTTGGACTTAAATGTAGAGGAACCAGCTTTATTAAACTAAAAAGTCTTTCTCCTATTTTCACATGCTTTAAAATTCTATCATGGACTCCAAATTCAAGTTAAGGAGAGTTTTTCTACTTTTTAAAAGGTTGCCAAATACTTAGCAAGTTCTAATATTTGTCCACTTTTTTTTCTGAGCCCAATAGATTTTATTTTTTTTTTTGAATCCTCCATTGAAAGAGATGTGAAGAAGGAGGGTCAATTACTCATTTGAGGTGGTGGAAAGCATTTTAGTGCTAAATGAGTGGAGATGGTTCCCTCTTTCCATTGTTTAAACATTACAAATGCAAAAAATTTATAACCAATATTCTGTAAGTATTTAAATGTTTTACATTTTATCTACTTGCAAGTTCATTTGAAACTAACTTTGATGCAATCCTTCTCACCATTTTAATAAGGAACCTTAACCTTCTGTGTCTATTAAAAAGAATCATTATCTCAAATCATAACTTGTAATTATTTTCAAACTTTCTAAGGTTCAGACCTGTGACCCTATTGCAGATTTCAGAAGTGCTAATATCTGGCCTTGCAAAATCCAGAAAGAAAAATAGAAATAGTCCCAGAGTGAAAGCATTATTCTTCCACAGCCTGGAGGTACCAAAGAAAAAGTAACTTGAAGATCTGCAGAGAATGGTACAAATCAAGCTTTCTTTTTTTAAAAAAACAACCCAGTAAAAATCCAGGGCTCTCCTGCCTGGGCTTTTTATTGTTGCAGCTGCAAAGCATTCTTAAACTCTCTGACTGCCAAATGGGGGGCAGTGAACAGTGCCAAAAGAATGTGCATGTTTCAGTTGCACAGCCTTGACACAGCTTATAAGACGGGCAACCCAAGGTTTGGCACTGAGCAAAAAGAGAGAGTCTACAACAATGTTTATTTGTTGAAATAACTTATCCCAACATAGCCACTTTCTCCACAGTCACCCCAGGAGGAAACCGAGCGTCTGACTCTGGACGACTATAAAGACAAAAGCACATTCAAAATCAAATGGAAACAATCTACTATACATTTCTGATAGCTTTGCCTAACCATTTTCCTTCCTTCCTCAATATAAAAGCAGTGTTCCCATTCTTGCATACCTTCTATATCACATTATAAGGATAATTAGGCCAAATGGTGAAAAATGTTTAGTTCCAACCCACAGCTGTCTTCTCTCTGCCCCGAATAGACAAAAGCAGCTGCAGCCTTCTGGATCACTGTCTGCAAGCCTTCATTCCTTTTACCTCAAGCATTATTATCTCCCCCCACCCTAAAGAGACAGTTTCCTTGAAAGTAACCCCCTTCTACTTGTTGAAGATTTGTGCAAACCGCAGATAAGGCACTTTTTGGCAACTGGCACAACCAAGCAATGGGGAACAGCCTTAGATTTCTAAGGAGTGATTACCCTAAGGAAACATTTCTGCAGTAGCTACCTATTAAATCAAATCTTTACTCTGCTTATACATCAGCTTAAAGGATGGGATACAGACATTGTGGGGGGCAAACCCATGAAAATATAATAGAAATAAATTATGAATATATGTGTGTGTGTGTAAAAAGTATAAAGGTTAATATAAAGCGTGAGAATGTAAAAGGAGGCATAGGAGCATGAGAAGCATGAGAAGTGAGTAGGGAAAATAAAATGTCCCACATATGTAGTATGTGACAGACTCTTATCTATTACATTACAGAACAAACTAATATTGAAAGCTAGGTGCACACTGAACCTAATTTATAATGTGGAGTCTCAAGCACAAGTCAAAGTCATCATCTGATGGATTTTGAGCACTGCTATGCAGAATTTGGCAATGCTGTATCTTGTGGCAGGGTTACTATCCAAAAGTGGTGTAACATTACTCTGTGCACCCTGGATATTTATGCAGCATGGAATAGAATGATAGAATGAGTTACTGCAAATGTCTCTTCAGGTTGAGTATCTATTTCTTGGAACAGAGGCAGCCCAGGTTTGATGTACATACCTTGTACTCAAATTCTTCATGCTCTGAGGCACTAATGAAGTTTTCTGCAGATGTTTCGCCCCAAGTTTCCACCAGGCTTCTTCAGTGCAAGGAGTATGAAGAGGAGGCAAGGCTGCCTTGTGGTATTTGTACTTTGCATTCTGGGGTATTAGTTGGTGATTGGATGTTTTCTGTGAGGGGACAATCAATTGGTTGATGGGAATGTTGTTTTCTTCATTTTGATTGGTTCTCCCCGTCTTAGCCTTGTGGGTGTTTTGGTTCAGGGACTTCACTGGATGGTAGATGGTATCCAGTTCA
Organism: Arizona elegans; assembly: GCA_022577455.1. Lineage (NCBI taxonomy): Eukaryota > Metazoa > Chordata > Lepidosauria > Squamata > Colubridae > Arizona > Arizona elegans. Next base: position 40,603,882 of record JAKOOJ010000008.1, on the reverse strand, counting down.
CTGGATCTGTTAATGTTCCATTTATTTGACTGCCAAGCTTCTAGGAATGCTCTGGCTTTTTTGCTGTTTTCAGTATTATCCCAGTCAAATATGTAGTTCGGTTTAACAGCATGCCAACATATTGGGTGCCTGCTAACATATTTACAATCTTGGTTCTTTACTGGAGTTTTGTGTAGGCTGTTGCAACCACTAGGCATCACAGTGGCCCACAAACCCTGCAAAAAATTCTACACACCCCATCAGGATGGAACCCATGTCATATACAAAGTTCATTTGTCTGAATTACAACCAATATTTCCTAAGACAAATAGGATAGCTCCTACAGTACTTCAAAGAATTAAATGGGGGGGGGAAGGGTTCAATAAAGAAGTGTGTGATCCAAAATACCACAAGGAGATAAGGAGAACCAATCAAAATTAACAAAGATTAAGAATGTAGGAACTGCATTTCAGTAACATTTAAATGGTGACAAATGTCTCAACCCCAAGCAGTTGCCCTAGAATTTGTATGCTTAGTCGGAAAACCATTCCTTCGGGTTCCTAGATTGTACAATCGAATACATTCCATATTGTAGTAATGTAAATAAAGCTCTAAATAGTAAAAGTAAAATCACAAAAGTAAAATTATACAGCATTGAAGCCCTCCAGCTATGTCTGATGGACATGAAAACAAGAGTGAGAGATAGTATTTGTAGATCCAGAATCAGATAAATAGCATTAATTAAAATGGTTCTACAGTTGTACCTCAGCTTGGACAACTAGCTTCTTCTTTTGCCTATCTCTTTGTTTTTATTTATTAATTTGAATACATAGATTTGAGCAACAGTATATTTATATTTATAGTATTTTAAAATTTAATTAATCTCATTTTCTTTATGTCACATGTTTTTCAGGGGTGGCTTCTACTTATCTTCACTACCAGTTTGCATCACACCCACATGCACTTTTCTGCGCATGCACAGATCACCTATGATGATGTCCAGGTTAGTGGGCAGAGCCTCCCACCGGTTTTACTATTTGTGAACCGGTCTGAACCGGTGGTAACCCACCACTGATGTTTTTCCATATAAAACTTATTTTTCATTGAAAACTATCACATTCTCCATATATGAAATAATGAGTGAAAATTAATAGCATACACTGATTTATTTTATTCCCATTTATTCATTCATTCAAGATTTATTCTCATTTGCCCAAAGGAAGCGATAGAAATATTGAAATTTCTGGTGGACAAAAACATGTCTGCTTTTAACATCTGTCTGTCTGTCTGTCTGTCTGTCTGTCTTGTCTTGTCTGTCTGTCTGTCTAATCTTATAGTATCTATAAAACATGCTGATATTTACCTAAAATTCATGGTATTGCTTTTCCTTTTTCAAATGTGCTTAAATTTCTCTTTTGAGTTTTTAATATTGCCTCATTTATTTACCTAATGTGTGGCAATATGTGTGTTTGTGTGTGTGTGTGTGTGTCATTTTTACAAATATGAGCTTTTTATATTAAAAAAAAGATGGAAAAAGCATTCCTAATTTCTTATACAGTTGGCTGCATTCTTGGAGAGTGACTGTTTAGAATGCATTATGTCACAATTGGCAGTAGTACATTTTACCTTGTCTAATCTCAAAAAAGCTAAATACAATTGGTTCAGTTGTGATGAATCATCAGGAAAATCCTACATGAGGAAGAGGAGAAGGAGAATCACTTCCATATCTTTGCCAAATCCTTGTAATTACAGAAATAGAGCCAACTAACTATTTATTTGACTGGTTGATTGATTGGTATCCTGCTTTATAAGTAACTCAAGGCAGCAAACATACATCATACTCCTTCTCCCTAAAATGGCACATCTAATAAAATGCTTGTAAAATAGAATTCTTCATTTTCTGAAATGATTATAAAAGTTGGTCTTCAAAATATTTATAATAAGGATGTCTGTCTGGTCCTGTCTCCCTGTTTTAATCTTTTTATAACTGCTGATATTTCTATACTAGATACAGGACTACTATATAGTTTATAATTTGTTTATAATTTGTTTCTGAGATTGTGAAAGTTTTGATAAATTTTATTTTTTTAAGTTATTTCTCAATATTTCCTGAGGGAATATCTTGTACTTTAAACAAATTGGAATAATAATCAAATAAAGTTTTCTATAGACTTGCATTGTCCACTAATACCTTATGTCCTTGAATTTTCAATATTATTTCCCTTTTTTTTTTTGCCTTTCTCAGTTTATATGCAAAACATTTTCCAGGTTTATTTACAAATTCATTTTTTTTTATTTCACACATTACAATTTTGTCTCTATTTATCTTACAGTTAGCATAGATAGTTGTTTAGCATAGATACCCTGTTTCCCTGAAAATAAAACATCCCCTGATAATAATCCCAATCGGGCTTTTGAGTGCATGCGCTAAAATAAGCCCCCCACAAAAATAAGCCCTTCCTGAAAATAAGCCCTCCCCGAAAATATTTAAATGCATGCACAGCCAGTCCCCACCATTTCCTCTGGTTAGGGTTAGGCAGACAGAGCTGGAAATCAGGTAAGACAGCAAGAGGAGCCCCGTCTTGCTCCACATGCCCCAAAATAATAAGACCTCCCTGAAAATAAGGCCAAGCACTTATTTCAGAGTTCAAAAAAATATAAGACAGGATCTTATTTTCGAGGAAACACGGTAGTTGTTGTAGAAGTTTAGTGTGATATATAATAGTTGCACTCATTGGTGACTTTTATAAATCTTCTTTCTTTTTAATTTCATCCAAAATGGCCTGTAATTTTTCTTGAGATTTCTTTTTTAATTCTTGATCATATTGAATAAAAAAAACCCTTTCATAAAAGCTTTACTGGTGTCCCAAATAATCTTTAAATCCATGGTTTTACCTCAATTGTAAAAAATAATAATAATCAGTTCGTATCTTCTTGTAGTCACCTACCACCAAGTCTTTCTGTAATAACACTTCATTTAATCTCCATCTAAAAATTATAGATTTTCTCTTAAGTATTAAACTATTGTGATCAGAAAATGTCTTAAGTAAAATGTCCAGTTTAGAAATGTTATTTGTAAAATTCTTAGAAATTCATATCACATCAAGGATCTATTCTTTCTGAAAAAATAAGTATATCCCTAGAAGTATCATACCAGAAGTAATAATCAATAATCAATTCGCCATCCATACCAATTGCTATCAAGGGGATCTGTACCTTATAATTAAAGCCCTAAAACACAGAAAAGCATTCAGAAACTTAATCAGATATGTTAATTTTAAATGCATGTGTTTTACATAAATGAGTTGCATTGCACTAGCAAACAAATTTCTTTTTTTGTTTATTCAAAAAGATAGATGCTCTATTTTCAGTGTAGTACTAGATAAAGAAACAAAAAAGAATCCGTAGATATTCTTAAAGATGTTCCCCAGCTGGCCACTAAAATAATTAGCTGTAATTTTGGCAATAGCAACAAAATAATTGTATTGGGACAGAAATTGGGAACTGCACACGTACCACACATGCACACACACATACACCCAAACACACATCCCAAGTATGAGTTAAATTTGTTAGCAGTTTAAGTTATATTGTTGGCCTAACGTTGTCTAAATTTATCTAAATAATATGTAATAGGAACAAAGCTAGTTTGTGCTAATACTTTGAACTTTTTTTGAAGATTGTAATGCCACTAATCCCCATGAAAGAGAAACGTGTGCTTTTTAAATATACATATCGATGTTTTAACATGAAGTGTATATATCTGATTACCACTGCAAAGTATTGGATGAAATTCTCATCCATTTTATATTCTGCAAGTTTTCCATAACTTCCTTTATGGATGAAAACTAAAACTACATGCTAAACAAGGTTAACATTGGTTCAGGTAGTTCAGTATGTTGTGGGAACTTAGCCACTGATTTAACATTCTATGTCAATCAAAAAAATCAAATTAAAGCGTATTATGGCTCAATGTTTGGCCCCTCTATGTTGTACTTCGTTAAGCTGTTTTAACAAATCTAACGAGCCAGCTTCATGGTTCTAAGCCTGAGAACCCTGGATCAGAATAGAATCATAAACAGAAATAAATCCAAGACCCATAGCAACATTTTATACAAATTTCCTTTTTTGAGGTTAGAAATGGATAATCATTTTAGTTAACAAAAATCTATTTTAAATACTTATAATTTGCCCTTCATCAAATGATATCAAGGAGACAATCAGTGTATAATATTAAGTGAAACTGTAACAGATGATAAAATAAAATCCATAATAAAGCAGCCTAAAAGGTAATAAAAATAATAGGTCTACTTGAGCAGCTAATAATGTGTGCCCATATGAGAATAGTAAATAACACTTAGCATGCCTTTCCACTTAGAACTGTGTTGGCTAAAGTTATGGAGCATATCATTTCCAATTATTTTTCAGAGTGGGGCCAAATCTTTTATTGCTATTTTGGACTTTACATTTATGGTCATCTTTTTTTTTTTTTTTTTTGCATGGATGGTGGGACACAGGAAGTGATCCATTATCCCATGGTTGTAATTTTAGATGTGAGGTATTTAAACAGCATTTCTGCTTTGTAAGATGTTTGTGTTGTTGATACAGTAATAGATATAGACTATTTATATCATTCTTTTCAATTTTAATATGCTTCAGTAGAAAAACTATGGCTTTAAAAAACAGTTTGTTACAAGCCCTTTTTACCAATTGTTTTTGGAAACTTAAATGGAACTAAATTCTTAGCGTGTTCGTCTTTGTCAGTATTGTAATGAAAGAGGGGGGATACCAACTTTGAAAGTCGCATGATTGTGACATCACAAGTCTACTGCCAGAACAAAAGTTCATTTTAGTCCACCAGTCTTCTTACGGGTTTGTAAATGAAGACAAATGTTTTCTAGGACATTCAGTTCAAATTAACAGTGTGGTTATTCCAGGAATCTAAATTTACTGTAAATCATCTAATATATTGAATGACATACATTTACGTAGATTTAAGAAAAAGTTAAGGGATAATTTGGCATAAAATTATACATGAATGTATTGGATGAAAACGGTAATATATTTCAACATATAGTCAAAGTTATTTTAGTTTAGCAATAGCAATAGCACTTAGACTTATATACCGCTTCATAGTGCTTTACATCCTCTCTAAGTGGCTTACAGAGCCAGCATATTGCTCCCAACAATCTGGATCCTTGTTTTACCGACATCAGAAGGATGGTAGGCTGAGTCAATCTTGAGCTGGTCAGAATTGAACTCCTGGAGTGAGCATTGAATTAGTCTGCAGTACTACACTCTAACCACTGTGCCACCACTGCTCTTAGTTTAGATCTTGTTTCATCTGAATTTGTTTATTCATGTGGAGAGTTACCTGAACAAGTTGTGACTTTCCCTTTCAACATTGATTTGTTTATGGAAGGCTGGCAGGTAATATCACAAATTACGAACAAATGAAGTGAGACACTGCAACTGTTGTAAGTGTGAGCCAGTTGCCAAGTTGAGGACTGGACAGAATCAACACTTGTTCAGAACTGGACATAAGCAACACTTGTTCAGCAACGACTGGTCATTAACTGAGGACTACCACTAGTGCTATTCAAATGATTTGATCAATACTATTAAGTATCAATTGAAGAAATCTCAAATATGGATTATATTATTGGATTATGAATTATTTCTGGAATTTGGGCAAACATGTATTCTGAAAATTTCTGCCATAGCAAGGAGAACTTTACGGCTCTATTTGTTAGTTATTACAAAAAGAACATTACAGGGATCTTGTACTGGCAGAGGGCTTTGGGATGATATGACAGACATAATCCGACATGTTTGCCTCTATCCATTCTGGCACTTTGCATTCTTTGTTAAAGTCTCCCAGTTATAACTTTTTGTATATTATCTACGTGCCAATGAAAAGAACAAACTCAGAACACACGTCTAAATTGCAGCAAGGGGAAAGTGCAGACAAATTATGTGAAAAGCCTACTGTCAGATGCAATTCTTTACACAGCACATGGTTAATGACAATGGCCATCAGATTAGAGAGGTCTAAAGAGATCTAAAATTAGTTAATTTGCTGGTGCTTTATTATGACTTTGATAGATGTGGGAACTAAGATGAGAAGCTCTTTCTATTTATAAGTTACACTTGAGGCAATCTTGCTAGAGCAAACACTGAAGATCTAGGCTTCAGACTACATTGTAACTATCTGCGGGTGTGGGGGGGAAGCTTTTGCATATAAATGATGGCTTCTACATCAGCAGGAATCCTCCCCCATTAGACAATCCACGAATCCACTATGTTTCCTGCTTCAAACAATCTTGTAACAGATACTGGCTTTTCAGTTATCCTGTTGGTGTGGGTTGAAGAACAAAGGGGCTGCTCCCTACTGTTTGAAATTATATTGGTTTACATATCAACTCATCTTCTGGGGACACTATGTGACTTAATATTGATTGCTAGAGGATATTAGTCAAAGAAGAATACTGCCTTTGTACCTGTCAGTTGACCAGGTAGGTCAGTGAGGAACACACAGCCAGATAAGCTAATTCTATTTTATTTTAATACTCCAAAATAGAATCTCTGATGAGACTAGTGTGAGAAACACAATTTCATATTTTTGGCCTTTTCTAACAAAGGTTTTCTTATCTTAAACTAAATCCAAAGTGACTGAGAGTTTAATTTTTCAAACCACAAAGAAGAGGGGGGCCAACCTATTCTCCAAAGCACTGGAAGGCAGAACTAGAAACAATGGATGGAAACTAATCAAGGAGACAGCCAACATACAGCTAAGGAGAAATTTCCTGACATTTAGAACAATTGATCAGTGGAATGACTTGCTTCCAGAAGTTGTGAATGCTCCAACACTGGAAGTTTTTAAAAAGAGATTGGACAACCATTTGTCTGAAATGGTTTCCTAAGCAGAGGGTTGGAATAGAAGACCTCCAAAATCGATTCCAACTCTGTTATTCTGCAAAGCCCATCGATCTCACTAGGAGGAAGGAAAAGCGTAAAAAGTATAGTACAAATATAAGGAGAAATCATTATTCAATATTGTGACCTACCCAGAACTGGTTTGAAATCAGGCAGTACCTAATTAAATAAATATTACACTACATGCATACTTAAAGCAGAGGTAGGCAACATAGTTCCCTCAAAGATTATGGTTAAAATTGCCATAATTTCTTGGTATTAGTCATGCTAAGCGGGGTTGATGAAGAGCACAAGGCTGGCTGTACTAAGTTAAAGTATTGAAATGATAGGAAAAACCTCTGCCAATGACAATGGAGACAATATGAACTAGATGCATCTCCTTGCCTTTGCAGGTTCTTGTGATTCAAATGCAACTCAGACAATGTAATAAAACAATTCCACTGAAGTTCTGTCTTCTGAGGAATGATTACTAATACAAATTGAAACTGAAATTGTTACAATTATAATTATGCTTGAATACTATGGATTCACTAACAATAACTGTCCCTTCAAAAATAAATAAATAAATAAATAAATAAATAAATAAATTCTGCTGCTGAAGGAGGTTACAAGAAAATAGAAATGCAAAGGTATCTTTCTATATTATTTCCAGAACTGTACTTTCCTTGTATTTCTTTTTGCTAGTAGCAGTACCTACTACGTATTCCTCTTTTCATTTTTTCCTTGGTATGTTCTGGCATAGTCATCAGTGCATGTGTGGCCATTTTTAGATGTGCTTGGCATGCATCAAGTTATGGTTGCCAATACAGAAAATATAATTTTTAGCCTAGTTTTGATATTTAGTTTTCTTTCCATACTATGCTTCTGGCTTTTTCCACTACTGACTACTCCAGATACCTTGGCAGTTTTGCCAGGAGGCCCTAGTGTGAAGATTAGTATCTCAGTTTAGCTGTCCCAACCAAACCTCAGGATGTCATGGTCCTCCCATTTTTCTTAAACCAAATGGCTATTTTCCATTTCTTTTCATCAGCTTTCTACGAGCAATCCCTAGAAACACTTTTGCTTCAGGTTATCTGCAAGGAGTTTTTGTGGTTAAAAGAGGAGGTGTGCACTGTACATTCAGTGTTGTTTCAAAATCATAAAAGAAACCAATTCTATTGTAGCTTTTACTGGCCTCACTTACTGAGTACAAGCCACAAAATGTTTGGCCAACTTCTCTTGGTAGGAACCAAATGGATAATCACATTATTCCAAAGAAAAGTAAAAATTCAGACAAGTTTCCTGATATATTTCCAAAAATATTCTCCATGTTAGCACAAAGTAAAATAGCATATCTGGGTTTGACAAGCCAGGTTCCATATTCATATATATCCAATAATTTAAAAACCTGCTGTTCTGAAATCATATTGATATATAAACCTGCCATTTCCTCTTCTAAATATTGTCTATGGCTACCATTATCTCTAATATAATTACTTTGAACACTAGCGACACATGACAGTCTATGCCTTGTATTCTTGACTGTATCTTTTCAAGCCACAGATCATTGCTTCAATGAAAAAGAGACTCATTCCAAAGTGAGGGCTCATGATATAATGATATTCAGAAGTAGTTGTCTTCTGCCTCAAGCTTCTAGTTGTTAAGTGGGAAAGATATTACCTAAATTCAGTTGCATAGATTTTATATATTTTGGTCATAATTACTTTAGTTACCTAGATTAAGGAACAAATTTATGGTAAAATGGCTTCTTCTCCTTCCTACTTATCCACAATAGTGGGTGGATATTGATAAACTGCTGGTTTGCTTTAAGAACACAGTATACTAGGCTTCTGGGTGAACTTCTGTAGTGAACAAGATGTCTCAAAAGGAGTGAAGATGGCTCTTTGGACGTGAACAGTGATTTCTGGCCAGCGAAGTCTTTTCAGTGAAAGGAGACCAATAGATTGCCCCCCTAGACAGCTTCTACTTATGAGGAAAACATAGGATGGAAATCCTGCAGTCATCTAATGAGTAGAGCAGCTGTGGGACAAGAGAGGTACACCATGCTTGTACCTATAATGTCTTTATACTAAAATCTGGCCAAGCCCTCACTTTTAAAAAATTGCTTTTGTATACAATAAATTTACAATTGAAAAGAGGCCTTTTTTAAAAAGCAGAGTAAAGAAAACAAGCACTTCATGAGCCAGCCTTCCTTCTGAATTACAGAAAATAAAGAGGAAAATAACACTTTAAAAAGACTTTAAAATGACAGCAAAGAGCTTAATGAGATGTTGACTAAGAAAATTATGACAGATAAAATGAATTATATACATTCAAAATATTAATGTCTTGGCAAAAGTGCTTTTGGAATGGTTTGTAATTAATTAAATAAATAGACCAGACCTACATGGGAATGTTGACTGTCTGACATCAAAAGGAAAAGACAATTGATGGATTTTTACAAATTAAGGACATAAGTGTTACATGAGATGGATTGTGCCATTAAAACTATGGAAAGATAGATCAGATTAAAGCCTTAAGAGTTAGGAAAATGTGTAAGAGGAAAAAGAGGAACCTGCTTTATACTTTTATATTTGTAACTGAGTTACTTTCAATCCGGGGTTATAAAAAACGAATGGCGACCACCAGGAAAACAACAAAGCTTGGTAAAGGAAGAAGAGAATCATTGGAGCAACTGACAGAAAGGGGGATGACTTCAGAAATATTACAAAAAATGGTTGAAGAGATGGAAAAATAATTATCTGAAGCTGTCAAATCTGTTAAAGGTGATTTTAAAGTGAGAATGGAAGAACAACGTGTAAAGATGAAAGTGGAGATGAAAGAAGTAGTTACAAAAAATTTAAAGAATTATAGGACAATTTACATGAGAAGTAAAACAATGACAAAATTGAAATTTTAGAAAGTAAAACAGAAATAATAATTAGAGAGATGGAAAGGGATTTAGGTAATATGGCATTACAGGAATTGAGTGAGAAATAATTTTTCTTGAGACTTAAGAGTACTTCCAAGGATCCTGGCGAAGGCACAAGAGAAAAGGTTGTTCAGTCTTTAACAAACATTTTGGAATTGAATGAAGATGATATGGAGGCAGAGATTGATAAAGTGTAAACAATTTTTAAAATTGATTTGCAAAATTAAAAAATGTAGCAAAAGATATTCTTAACTGCTTGTTAAAGAATTTTTATTCTTATTTGTCAGACTCTGGCAAATTAGCCACCATTAGCCACAAAGACATAAATAATATGTACATACTATACAAAAGAGACAATCAACATGCGAAAAAGGGAACAAAAAGATCAAAAAGGGAACAGAAAAACCTTCCCACTAGCAATTGGCACCCAAATGAGTATAGATTAATTCCAAGATTAACATCAGACCAACAATCAAGTAAACAATACCCCATCAAGGAACTGCCAAACAAGCTAACAGTAAATGGTCCAATCAAAGAATCTCTAATACCAGCCCCACAAACACTGACAGGGCAACCACTAGAACAGGGGTCCCCAATCACCAGACTGCGACCTAGTTCTGGGCTGTGTTCCATTGAGAACCAGGCTATGTAAGCAGCAGGCAAGTGGAAGCTCCATTTGCACAGGCAGTGGATGCACATTCTCACGCACGAGTCTGCCACTTGCATGGAACCATCCTGTCTCCCACCATCACCACCACCACTGCTGCCATCACTGGTCTGCAGAGCTAGAAAGGTTGGGCACCGCTGCATTTGAATGTAAACTGAGAGCAAACCCCACTCCTTGCTAGCACTGATGATATTACCTAGTTTGGGTAATGAAACATCTGCAAGAAAACAATCAAGCTCCGAGATCAAGAAGGACCCTTCTTATATTTTTGTTTTTATTCTTTAAGCCACCCAAGAGTTTTGATACATTTGGGTGGCCTATAAATTTAATTTTAAAAAAATGCAGATTGGGGTTGTTGTAGTTGTTTTGTCTTCTTTCAATTTCAACAAGAAATTGCATTGCTCACTTTCAGCAATTATAATGTTATTATTAGCATAAATGAGATGGTGAATTTATAAAATTCAAATGTCTATTTCTTCTAGTCTAGAATTTCTAAGGAAATGCTTTGCATATCAAATAAATTGAATCACCACATGTAACCTTTGCACACTCCTTCCCAATCTAAAACCATTTACTTGCTCCATATTTCATTCTCTTCATCCAGGCCTTTGGTGAGGCCTGGTGGGCAAAACCCACTTTGAATCATGTGCGTCGGTTTCTGTTTTGTTCTCATTCTTGTCATTTTCCAATCTTGTTGTTTGTCTGTTTCTTTCTAATTTTTAATGTTTTTACTCATGAACTTCAAACTTGGCAGCTTTAAGACTTGTGGACTATGCTGGTTGGAGAATTCTGGGAGTTGAAGTCCACAAGTCTTAAAGCTGCCAAGTTTGAAGACCTCTGTCCTAGAGTCTTTGAAAATTGGCAGCATATAAAATGTAATACTAATAAATAATAAACCATTCTGGCTCTTGTTTCTGGTTATCATACAAATACTTCAAGAGATAGATGGCGGGGGGGACCGATATACCCACGTTTTTTCACAATTTGTTTGGCCTACGCAATAAAACTTCATAACATGATCTGCAACATTAAGCGTATTTTTGCAACTGTCTTGCATTTTCTAGTATCTATTGGATGTTAGCAATGTGATGCTTTCTCCCCTGAACTCACCTTGGCAGTCAGTTCTGAGCTTTTAAATATAGCAGACTAGATTCTGCAGTAGCTGATTTCCATTATTATGATTCATTGTGTCTGCAATAAAAGCAACTTATTATCTGAGCTTTGTCCTTGACTCTTCCATTGTTAGCTCTTGAGTGTTTATTGGATTGCTAATGGTGTGCTGTGGATGAACCTCTGACAACAGGAACTCCTCAACTCCAAAATTTCTACCTGGGGATTATCTCTCAGGCTCAGAATTATTAGCTGACTTGAGACTTGACTCCAGAAAGAAAAAGGAATCTTGATTATTTATTGTTGCATAACTTTAAACTTTAAATATATTTTGAATAATTATTTTGGTTAAAGACTAAATAAAATGTATAGCAATCTCTTTTTTAAAAATTACTTCCCCAGTGTTCGCACTAAGGAATAGTACCTCGGCCTATGGTATACTGCTGTAAATGGATTTGACAGACATGCTAGCACATTGACAATATTCCCTAAATTTAGCATTTTACAATTTGGAAAAAAAAATATGTAGTATTTCTTACATATGACATCAAAGGGATTTTCTTCCCCAATTTGAATATAGCCAGCAGCTTCTTCCTATGTTCTGCTTCCTATCACCATAGTTCTCTAGTATTATTCAGACTTAGTCCTATGAGAAGGTAAACCTTAATTATTATTTTTTTGTTCTGGTGAGGTGAGAAGCAACAGATCTTAGGATAGACAAAAGAGTTACATAAACTTTAAGCAGATGTTTCCCACTTTTAAGGCCAGGAAGAAAATGTCCAAGCTTATGTTGACTCAAAAGGGTAAGAGGAAAATACCTAGAATTACAAGTCTGGAGCAAGTCCGATACATATGGCTTGATTTTGGAGTGTTTCAGTAACTGATCTTCTGCATATATATGGTATGATGGATATTATGGTTGGAGAGGAAAAGGCAATTCATTCTAAGATATCATAGAATGTTCATTGTCGCTGAGTCAGAAGAGGATGACACGGTGCAATCCTGGCATTTGGTTGTAGATCCCACTTCTACTACCAGAGGCATGACTTTATTTCTGCTAGTAATTTCTCATGAAGAAAAGCCACATTTCTCATGGTTCAAGTGAAAGATCAGACAATCAAAACAGAAGAAATGAGGGAAATACAGCAAGTGTGGGAGCACTCAGAGTTCAGTAGGGAGCTGAAGCCTGCAGACAATGATAGTCTTCACACATGCTTAGCATATGCCAAGCTTGACTTATTATCTGAGCTGATGTTTATGGTACAGTGCTCTGTGGGAACAAGGGGATCCAAGGCAGATTCTACTAGCCTGCTAACATCACTGGAGGACATTTCTGTTCTTATTTTATCCATTCAGACTTAAGCACTGAAATTAATATGAAACACTGTGCCAGATGACTACATTTTTCTTTTTCTCCCAGGTGGAATAGCATCAAGAACTGAGTGAATAGGAGGAGTTAAAATTATTTTGTCATTGTGGTCAGAAAGCAATATCCATTTCAATGAAGGAAACTTTACAAACAGTGTAGCATAGGATCTTGTTCCAACTAGTCAACATTCACCAATTTCCTTGGTAAAATATTTGCTAGAGTATGTAAATAAAGAACAGAAAGTATATGCTTCGGACGACTGTGCTAAAGCATCTGGGATTTTGTTTACACTGGAATATATCACAAACAGTACATTCTGTTAGGAAAGAAAATGGATAGAATCAAAGGAATGAAATAAAACAAGGAGGAATTCTCCCATGAATGATGAGATGCCTCTTGGCTAGTGATACCAAATCTGTGCTGCAAAACAATTGGTGGTAGCAAGGAATTAGATTTATCTGCATTTAATGGTCACGTGAATTTTGGAAATCTGAATCGGATAGCTGTACTCTTTGTTGCAGAAGTAAGTGTAGCTTGTAGAAATTATTGTTGTTGTTGTTGGACAAAGTCAGGCAGATGTTTGGATTGGATTTGGCACTTTTATCTGCCTATTAAGTCTTTCCCAAGGTCCTGGGATAGGCAGATCTTTGCGGAGGCGGCATTTACTTTCTGTTGCTATCTTCTCAATTCTGGTTTTTTCATGCATTTGTTCTTAAAACTTGCTCTTGTGCAGCCAGAATGTCTAGTTCTTCAACTTTCCTGTCTGAGCCATTTCCAGGTCTCGTTGTTATCTGTTTGGCCTACTAGCATTTTTATGTACTAGCCATGTAATATTTTGCTTTGCCTCATCTCTTTTCTAATCTTTATTTGGTCTTTGTTGTAGGTCAGTTTAGACTTTTCAATACTCAATACACCATCATGATACACTAGCTTCAGTGCATCTTCTTCACTATCCTTCAGATATTTTCAATGCCCTTTCACCTTCTCCAGCTTTTGGTGTACTTGCAACATTCCACATCCATCTAAACTCTTTGGTAAGTAGAGTCTGCCAATGTCACTGCATGGATAAAGGACATGATTCATTGCCATTATTTTCAGTTCTGCCTGAGTCCAGTCCACCATTCAAGTTGTATATCTAATGGGTAGAATTGTCCAGTTGTTAATTTTCTTGATAGTATTTCTTCCACTGAGTTAAGACTTTAGGATCTTCTTCACTCTCATAGCAATAGCACTTAGACTTATATACTGCTTTATAGTGCTTTACAGTCCTCTCTAAGCAATTTTACAGAATCAGCATATTGCCCCCATCAATCTGGGTCCTCATTTTACCCATCTTGGAAGGATTGAAGGCTGAGTCAACCTTGAGCCTGGTGGGATTTGAATTGCCAAATTGCAGGCAGCCAATAGTCAGCAGAAGTGGCATGCAGTACAGCACTCTAACCACTGTGCCGCCGAGGCTCTTATTATTGATGATGTATTCACTTATAAACTTCTTGTTAAATTGTTTGGCAATGAGTGGGTATAAACTAGTCAGATCTTTCAACTAAAAACCATGCATTCATTTTCACCCGGTTCTGACCAATTCTTGATCTTCCTTGTCCTTTCTTCCACCATTTCTGCTACTTTTACAATTTCTCTCATATCAGTTTTTTTTTTTAAAAAAATCTTATCCATTGCTTTCATCCATGCTGCATTTCTTTGCATTCAGGGTATTCAGTTGCAGACATAGTCTACATTAGTTGTTTGTTTCTTGCAGTGAGCTGGTGGTTATATTTGATACTACAGTATTGGAATCTTTTAATACTTATGCTAGCTGTTTCTTTGGAACAAATGTTAATGCAAGGAACATTTTCTATTGTTTTTGTGCTGTTCTAGGTGCTCAGTTATTCTTTGTTTCAGTTATCTTTAGGCCTTTATTCTTTCTGAGCAGAAGGCACAGGAGATGGTGCCTTCTTTGGGAATGAAAATGGGTTAATAGCTTTGATGGTTTTCTCTACTTCTGACTCCCCAGTTTGCCTCTATAGTGTGAGCTACTACTGGCAAGATTTTGATTTCTTTTCCCTTTTTAGACCTTTTTAGACCTTTCAATTCTACTTCTGTAAATACTTTATTTGGTATTATGAATCAATGTTGATCTGCTAGCCTCTGTTATTAGTCCATGCATATGTACTCTTAAAATAAAATTGAGAAATGCTATGGTGATAATCTCCTGCACTGATATCTTCATGCTGTGATTTTTACTATTGTACAATTGGGTAAAATGACTTCTCTCAATGATCTCTCTTTGTTACAATAGGTAGAGATCACTAAACTTGTTGCCCCTCTGTAGCAACTATTAGCGTAGAAAGAAAATTCACTTCTTACTAAGTATATCAATATTATTTACAACATTACGTGCTGTCAGAATCATTATTCATACCTATTCATGCTTCTTTTGAAAGGGGAGGGGGTTTGCAAAATGAAGGTTATGAACTTTATCTAAAGTTCACTTCCTTTCAATGTGATTAGGAGGATTATGACTTTTTGTAACATTTGTATTTATTCACAAATAAATAGATGGACTTTGGGAGGAGGTTTTCGCCGCAGTCAGTTAGAGGATTCTGCCCAGGGACTGCTAGTATCAAATAATTGTCATGGCTAAGAATGCTTGGATGAGTGACATATTAGGATTTTTTCCTAAGATTATGAATTACATTTCATAATACAGTAGAAGAAAGATGGGGTATGATGTATATAAAATGAATGTTCAAAGACTATTCAAAGGGTAAATGGCAAACTTTTTTTTTAGCATTGATAGTTGCAAATCATGGTTGCAGTGATGGTTTTTGTCTTATGCTTGATGTGTCATAAGTCTCAGTCATGTTTTTCATCTTTATTTCCTCTTTCTATTATAGAAATGGTCACCCAACCATATCAGTCATGTGTCTTAGTATATATTATTAGTAAATATTTTCATCACAGATTCCAGTAGTAGTACCAAAAATCTGCTTTATGTACATCCAACCAGGGGTGTTTCTTCTCTTCATACAAACGAATGCATAGGAATGAAGGAAAGAAGGTGGATGGTTCAAGCCTTGATTTATTTGCTTTTATAACAAAACCTCGTTCAGAAGACAACCCAGACAGAAAGGCTCACATTTTGACAGAGAGTCCAAACAAATGGGCAAAATGGACAATTTTCAGGACTTATAATCAGGGAGACTTCTAAAAGCCTTAAATCCCAAAGTGATTCTTTTGTAAAAGAGAAATATCTGTTTTCAATTAAAACAAACAAAATGAAGTAATTGCATAGTTATAGAGACTTAAAAACATAATTACAGCATGATCAAAAAGGAATCCAAATAAAAATGTTTCCATATTGTAATCCAGACATCAAAATAATGTAGATATCACATACTGTTTTAGGTTTGAAAAGGTAAGACAATATATACATGATTCTGATCATTTAAACTTGTTAAATAAATAAATGAATATATTGGCATTAAATAATTCCTGCTATGTTCTCTTTTCAAGCTTCCTTGCAGCCTCATTTTATAACATTGGATTATTTTATTTCTTCTCCAATATCATGTTCTCTATTTAGTGTCTTGTTGTTTGCCTTAACAAGACATTATCTGCTAGTCAGCTGACAGTTCCTCCTTATTTCATCCCAGTAAAACCATTCTGCACTGGTTCACCTAATATCCAGATCAGTGG
The DNA here is from genome assembly GCA_022577455.1 of Arizona elegans. Taxonomy (NCBI): domain Eukaryota; kingdom Metazoa; phylum Chordata; class Lepidosauria; order Squamata; family Colubridae; genus Arizona; species Arizona elegans. The sequence continues at coordinate 40,587,214 of JAKOOJ010000008.1, read as the reverse complement.
TGGGTTTCAAAATTTTTTACTACCGGTTCTGTGGGTGTGGCTTGGTGGGCATTGCATAGCTTGATGGGCGTGGCTTGGTGGGCATGGCACGGGAAGGATACTGTAAAATCTCCATTCCCACCCCACTCCAGGAGAAGGATACTGCAAAATCCCCATTTCCTCCTGATCAGCTGGGACCCAGGAGGCAGAGAATAGATGGGGATGGGGCCAGTTAGAGGTGGTATTTACCAGTTCTCCGAACTACTCAAAATTTCCACTACTGGTTCTCCAGAACTGGTCAGAACCTGCTGAAACCCACCTCTGATTCAGGTTGATTGGAGATTAAATTACATGAACAAGATTACACAGAGTTTCATAGGATCACTTAAAATGTTTTATTTATTTGTCATATTTATATCATACCACAGTGTTACCGAAACTCCTGGATTGCTCAAATGAAGACTATTTGACAAATTTTTGAGTTTAATTGAAATCAATTATTGCTGTAACATTTAAAATTTACAATATTAATAATATTAATGGGAAAAAAATCAATTCAGAGTTCTCATTTGAGGCACAAATTACCAGGCTCAAATTACCATATCTGGACACATTATTGTGAAGACCTTGGTCTCTTGAGCAACCTATAATGCTGGGGAAACTGGAAAGACAGAAAGAAGATGATCAACAGAAAACTGGGATGAAGTCAACTACGGGGATTATGACTGCACTACTGAAAGTTTTGAAGAACCAAGTTGGAAACAGATTGTCCTGCAGAAAATGTATCAATGTGGTTGCTAAAAATCAAAACTAATTTGATGGCATATACAGAAAAAAAGTATTTGTCGATTTTGATTTTCAAAAAAGCTTTCTGAATCAAAGCAAAGGAGGAGGAGGAGGAGGAGGAGGAGGAGGAGGAGGAGCAGCAGCAGCAGCAGCAGCAGCAGCAGCATTTGGGAGGAGATGCTTTTTGGACTGTTGTATGGAAGCCCTGTGTTGATGCATCTTCCTGATCTTGTTATAAAAAAGGACTAGATCTCACATAGCAGAAGCTGGGATAAGACCTAATCTATTGATGTTAGTGTCATTTAACCTAAAAAGCTTCTGCAAAACCATTAGTCAGAGTTGATAAACCTGGGATCTTTCAGATGCTTTTAGATTTGGCATCTGCCAGCCAACCAGCCAGCGTAGCCAACTAATCAGAAATGATAGAAATTCCAGGGAAACACCTGAGGACCTATTCTTATTCTGAGATGACAAAACCAAGAAGCAGTACAGTCCTGGGAAGAACCGAGGTGATCTATGTCAAAACTAGCCTAATGTCTATGCCTGGAAATGTTCCAGAGATGGGCTACTGCCAGTTCAGACCAGTTTGGGCAAACCGGTTGTTATGATTCTGCGCAGTTCGGCAAATTGCAAATCCCACCACTGGCTGGCCCCGCCCACCCCACCTCGCTCCACCCCATCCTGCCCTGCTCCGCCCCACCCCTCCCTATCTCAGCTCGCCCACCTTGACCAGTGGCTAGAGTCACGCCTGCACCCAGATACTCTCTGGCTTGCTCGCCCAGACCATGTGGTCCAGCTGATCTCTGCGCCTCACCCGCTTGCCTGCCTTTGCCATGGCCTATCACACTGGCCATGTGGCCCAGCTGATCTCCACACCTCACCTGCTCTGCTCACTGCAGCTGCCCGTGAAGGTAAGGTACTCAGTTGAAGGGCCGCCTTGGAGTGAACATGGCGAGGCTCTGCCACTTTTCAGGCCGGGCTCTCTCCATCCTTCTGCCTGCATGCCACCCACTTGCCCTTCGCTTTGGGTCCCTGGCTCTGGCATTTCTCAGGGCTTCCGCCCGCATGATACCACATGCCCCTTCTAGCCTCAAACTACGCCCCCCAGGATAAAGCAATTTATCCGGCCTGTGGCCTGCCGTACTCAGCCAAAGGGCCATGGGGGAGGGGCAGCCCAGGTGCAGTGAGTGGCTTGGGTGCAGGGGCCCCGAAGCAGTTTGGGTAAGGTTCTTACCTGTAAGAAGTCCCATAGGAAAATGCTGCAGTGGAGAGAAGCAGCCGAGTTGAATCTCCGGTGTCTCTCAGATCTTGCAGCTGCTTCTTCTGGCCCTTGGTGTTTGGCCAGCCTCAGTCGCTCACGGATATGCTCCATGTGCTCTCCAGGTCAGCAGCTGTTTCTCTCTGCTGCTACTCTTGCTGGGAGGCATCTTGTGCATTACAGCAAAATTTAGCAGCCGTCAACTGCTGCTTTGGGTCCTGTAAATCCCATCCGGAAAACGCTGCAGGCCTGTGGCAGAGAGAAACAGCATTCAACCTGGTTGCTTCTCTTTGCTGCAGTGCTTTCCAGACGGGACTTAGAGGAACGGGGTGGATCATGGCTGCTAAATTTCACTTTGCTGGGCATGATGCTCTCCCAGCAAGAGCAGCTGCAAAGAGAAACAGCTGCCAACCCAGAGAGCACATGGAGCATCTCCCCAAGTGCCCAAGGCATGCCCAACACCAACAAGGGCTGAAAGAAGCGGCCATGACATCAAGCAACATCTTGATAAGTGGGAGGCCTGAGAGAAAATTTCTCCTCTGAGGGCTGCCCGCCCAGAATGCTGCCACCATTCTGGAGCTCACCCTCAGGACGGATCAGTAAATTCTTGCTTTGCTCCCTCGGAAGGGCTCCATTGTGGAGGGCTGTGTGTACAGAGGCTTTCTCTCTGGCCTCCTGCCTGTGGCGGTGGGAGGAAGAAGTGCGTGGCAGGGAAGGCTGCCTGCAGTTCTTGCAGCCAAAGCCAGGATGCCTATGAACTTGTGTATGTATGACGTCATCTGTCTTGAGCAGAAGGTTGAACTATAAGACCTCCAAAGTACCTTCTAGCCTGTGATTCTAAAGTCTCAAAAACAAGGGAATTTGCTTAAATTGAGTGTGTGTATGCATGTGTGTGTGTGTAAGAGAGAGAGGGAGGGGGGGAGGGAGGGAGGGAGGGAGGGAGAGAGAGAGAGAGAGAGAGAGAGGGAGGGAGGGATGTGGCTTCTTAGGGGTGTATTTTGGAGAAATATCAAGAGAAATGCTAAAAGGGCAATCATTTTGGTATTAAATTCCAAATGAAATTGGGTCTTCGGGGTAAGGAGACATTAAGAACTTTCAACTGCAGGTTTCTAAAAAATCTTATTAAAATGAATGTCTAGAGACAGCTCTTTAACTCATTAGTCCAAAGGGAGCAAAAGAGATAGGCTATCTCTTAAGCAAAGAAGCGACGTTGAGTTGGCCACACCCACCCAGTTACATGCCCACCTAGCCACACCCACCTAGCCAGTCATTAGGGCAGAGAACTGGTTGTTAAAAAATTTGAAGCCCACCACTGAAACATTCCCAACGTATTTTGGTGGTGTATATTTCTCATCATGACCCTAGTATCTCTCTTCCTAGGGTACAGCAAGTTTCTTTAAGGAACCTTCCATTTGTAAGGTTCACAGAGTATTCAACTAGAACAGATTTTGTAGCAATTGCTTTTCTCTCTTCTTACTTAATTATCTTCAATAAGAAAAAAAAGTTAGGTGCATTGGCAAAGCATAGGCTAAAACATTTACAGTTCTCTGTAAAACTGCAAAAAAAACCCAACACAGAACGATGTAATGAAAGCATAAATTTTCAGCAGTAATTTTGGAGTAGTTCAGTGACTTCCTATAAGCAGCAATATTTCTTGTACCTGTGCCCAGGTGCAAGAAATATTAATAGGATACATGTAACTTGTAAAACAAGCATAAGGTGGGAAAGCTCCATGTATTTTTGGATTTGTTAATTTACAAAAAAGACAATAAAAGTAAAAAGATGTTGTGCTAAGTGATATATCAATTAATGTTTGCCAGTGAAATTATTTGTTATTGTTCCATAAAGATGTGATGAAATATATGAAGCTTCTTGAAAATTGAGATTACATTTGAAAATGTGAGCTCTAAGGAAAATCAGAATGAAAATCAGATAGTTACTGTCTTCCAGGTTTTTGTTATTTAAATTCTCCCATAATTCACAGGAAGGATATTTGCTATGATAACTTGTATTTCCTTACATTTGTTGTTTTGAATTCCAAAAATATCAGCCATAGTTCTTAATAAAACAGCCTTCCTTCCTTCCTTCCTTCCTCCCTTCCATCCTTCCTTCCTTCCTTCCTTCCTTCCTTCCGCTTAATTTTAACACAAGGATGCCCTCTACTGGCTTGAATGATAATAAATACAATGTACCTACATAACATCAAAGATTCAAACACAGTTGTCAGTAGTTATGTTTGAATTTTGCATTCAATGCTTTTCCTCTCTTGCACAAAGACCACATGTGGCATTGATTCAGTCAGGATCTATATCAGGATCTATTGCGTACCTGTTCTGTACTGTATCCCCTTTTGCCTGATGTATTATCAAAAGTGAAAATTTCAACTTTCAATTAAAGTTCACTAGATTTTGGTTTAATAACATTTGAAAAATGGCCGTGCGTCTGTCCGTCTTCATAAAACCTAGATCCGTATTTTCTGGAAATGAAATACAAAAGATCAGAGGTTTTGGGCAAAACAAAGGAACAGAACATGAACATTTTCAGTAGCATATGTAATGGCCGTTTCTACTTTGATTTCCTGCTTTAAGTAGCAAATATTAGCATTGAAAGCAAACACTGAGCTGGAATCCAGCTCAGATTTGAAGTGAGGGAAGGTTATTATCCCCTGGCAGATGTTCAGCAACCAGTGAAATGCCTGGGTGGTCTTTCTAAGCAACGCTCTTATCTCACCAGTTTGCCAATGCAAGTAGACTAATTGGCAAATATTTTGGCAGACTCAGCATAGCAGTTGGGGAAATGAAAAAGGGGAATTGCCTTTAACATATGGTAGATTTATGTAGCTATTTATGTAAGACAATTACATTAGTATAATCTCTAATACAGATATCATTGCGGTTGGAAAAATATAGGTATTGCCTGTGGTGGGCTACTGGCAATATCTATATTAATAACCTATATTAACAACCCGTTCACCCAGCACTGAAAATGTGAGTGCGCAGCTTCAAAAACACAGCAATATAGGACAGGATAGTGCTGGGGTGGGGAGGGGGAGGGGAGCGGGCCCCATCCCCACCCGCAGGTCACAACTACTGGTTTGCCTGAACCGGGCTGAACCAGCAGCAGCCCACCTCTGGGTATTGCTAGTCCTCTCTTTAAAATAATGGGACATCTAATTTCAGCAAATACTTATCCATGATTTCCTCTCATAGTATCTTCATAGTTTGATAGACATATAGAGAGTACTCTTAAACAATACAAGCCACAGTTTAGCCTTACACTTCAAGAATTTATACATATGCCTAAGCTAAGGTATATTGCTTTCAAAGCATTCAGAGTTCATTTCAGACTTTTTAGACAAAGAGATTAAATCAGGGGTGAAATCCAGCAGGTTCTGACAGGTTCTGGAGAACCGGTAGCAGAAATTTTGAGTAGTTTGGAGAACCGTCAAATACCACCTCTGGCTGGACCCAGAATGGAGTGGGAATGGAGATTTTGCAATATCCTTCCCCCAGGAGTGGGGAGGGAATGAAGATTTTGCAGTATCCTTCCCCTGCCATGCCCACCAAGCCACCCCCACCAAGCCATAACACACCCACCAAGCTACGCCCACAGAACCGATAGTAAAAAAAATAGATTTCACCACTGGATTAAATTCTTATGACCATAATATATTGTGTAAAAATGAAACAATTTAGACAGTGATAAAACATAAAAGTATGAATTGGCAGCCTTGAATAGCTATAAAAAGAAAGTTGCCATGGTTTGAAGCAAATTAGATATACAGATAATCCTCAGCTTTCCACCAAAATTGAGCACAAAATTGATGTTGCTAAGTGAAAAATTTGTTCAATGAGTTTTGCCTCATTTTACGACTTTTCTTGCCACATTTGTTAAGTGAATCACTGCAGTTGTTAAAAACAGTTGTTAGATTAATAATTAATAATCTGGTTTCCCCATTGACTTTGCTTGTTGGTCGCAAAGTGGATCATATGACTCTGGGACACTCTAACTGTCATAAACTTGAGTCAAGCATCCAAATGTAAATCACGTGACCGTAAAGATGCTGCAATGGTCATAAGTGTAAAAAATGATCACAAGTCACTCTTTTCAGTGCCATTGTAACTTTGAACAGTCACTAAATGAATTGTTGTAAGTATTTATAAAAGCTCCAGCAGACTTTTACAGTAGTCCTCAATTTACCACCACAATCGAGCCCAAAATTTCTGATGCTAAATAAGACAGCTTTTAAATTTTTATTTTATTTATTTATTTATTTATTGTATTTATTTTTTCAACTTGTATGCCGCCTTTCTCCAAAGACTAAATGAATTTTGCCCCATTTTACAACCTTTCTTGTCACAGTTGTTAAGTGGCTCATGGCAGTTGTTGATTTAGTAACATGATTGTTAAATGACTCTGACTTCCCCATTGACTCTGTGTCAGGCCTGGACACATTTATTACTGTGGGAAACTTAGAGGTGGGATTGCATGGAGCAGGGGAGATATATAGTCATAATAACATTCCTTTCTCAGAGAGTCAAGGACATCTTGCCCTGCACCTGGAGGGGTGTGACTAGGAGGCATCTCTAGTTGAGATGGTGCATTGATTGGACCATGTGATGAACATGTGGATGCTGGGCAAGGACCTGGACTTTCGATAGGGAAAACCTGGAAGCTTTCAGATTTGGGTTTTCCCAGATGTATAATATGACATCTCTAATAAAATGGAACTTTGAGGAACTTCAAGCCTTAGAGTTTTCTTTTGTTGGGGGTGTTACTTGGAACCTTGACACTCTGCTTGTCAGAAGGTCGCAAAAGGAATCCCATGATTTTGGGACACTGCAACCATCATAAATACATGCCAGTTACCAAGGGTTCAAATTTTGATCATGTGACTATGGAGATGGTCCCACAGTTATAAGCAGTGGTGGGATTCAAGTAATTTAACAACCGGTTCTCTCCCCAACAACCGGTTCTCTCCCTAATTTAACAACCGGTTCTCTCCAACAACCACTTTGCCAAACTGCTCAGAAAGTTAACAACTGGTTCTCCTGAAGTGGTGCGAACTGGCTGAATCCCACCATTGGTTATAAGTTTTGAAAAATGATCACAAGTTACTTTTTCAATACCATTGTAACTTCAAATGGTCACTAAATGAATGGTTGTAAATTGAGGAGTACCTCTATTATGTTTAGGGTATCTATAACAGTAACATGCTCCAGGAGTGAAAAACAAAGTTGTTAATATGATGAATATAGAATAATTTCTGCTAGAAATTGTTTGTTAAGCATTAATCTAATGTACTATATCATCTTTTAAACTGAAGATGGTTATATGTTTACTAGCTACCTCCTCAGGCATTGTGGGAAGACGGTCGTGTTCATCTATGGTAGCAACAAACAAAAGGAATACTTGTTTTTATGAGTTATATCTGTTGAAGTAGGCTTGCAAAATGTTACATCTTTTTAAGAAAATGTGTTAGCTGGAAAAGGTGATCTCAGAATCCTGATTTCTTGTAACCTCCACAGTGTGGCACTGTTTTAAAACTGTGTAGAATATGATACAAAGTTATGCTTTCTGCACCTCAGTTAAGATATCATAATAGGAGCAAATGCAGTGAAATGATCATCAAAAAATGATCACAGAAGGATTACAGTATCTACCCTAACATGACATTCCATGGTGTCTTGCCCTTTTAGCTTAGAAAGCTAAAAATGGCTTACAATATTAACCCAGTTAATTGTTCAGGATGAGTAACATTTTGATAGAATGCATTGGTTTGTCACTACAGGATACTAATGATGGTTTAGGCCAATTTTTAGTCTGATCCAGAAAAAATATCTCATATTCTTGTTTTTCTTTTGCAACTAAAGAATGTAGAAGGAATAGCAGAACCTGATGATGGAGTTAAAAGAGGGATCAGCCTAGAATCTCTACATAGCCATAAGTGGACTAAGTCCAAGCCCCCTTGAATTTCATGGACCCTTATCTAATTCCAAGCAGGTGCTAGCCATTAGTTGAGAAGACTCCTGTGCACATGCTGTTTAGCAATAAATCAGTTTAATTGGACACTTATATATGGACCTCATATTTCATGCCTCAGTTCCTCTTTCTTCTTCTGACAAGTTGAAATCCTAACTGTAATTTAGGTTAGTGCTGACACCTGCTATTGATAAGAGACCACATGTTTTAATTTTAAAAAAAACATTTGTTTAATAAAAGGAAAATAACACTAAACAAGAGAGTGAACAATACCAATAAAAGAGAATATTTGTAGCTCATGGTTAAAATGAGGAGTCCTTGGTGCTCTCTGAGGTTTGTTTTCTTGCAGATGTTTCATTACTCAAACTAACATCATCGGTGCTAGACAAGGACATCTCAGAGTGAAGAGTATTAGAAATAATAGATTTATTTTAGAATGCCTTCACTGAAGGTCTAAATGTGGTGTAAACATTGGGAATTGTAAAAATATACGTCAGGTTCTGTTGATATAAGCTGAGTTTTAGTAAAATATCTTCTTAGATCACCATCTGAACAGGTAGACTGTTGTTGTTAGTTGCGAAGTCAAATCCAACCTATCGCAACCCCATGGATGGTAGAGGACCCTTCCTGTCCTCTACCATCCTCTGGAATCCATTTAAGCTCATACTGCTTCAATGACTCCATCCAGCCACCTTGTTCTCTGTCGTCCCCTTCTTCTTTTGCCCTCAATCTTTCCCAGCATTAGGCTTTTCTCCAGTGAGTCCTTCCTTCTCATTAGGTGGCCAAACTATTTGAGTTTCATCTTCAGGATCTGGCCTTCTAAAGAGCAGTCAGGGTTGCTCTCCTGTAGGACTGACCGGTTTGATTGCCTTGTAGTTCAAGGGACTTGCAGGAGTCTTCTCCAGCACCATAGTTCAAAGGCCTCAATTCTTTGGCACTCAGTCTTTCTTAAAGGTAGGCTAGACAGGACTATATTAGGCTAGACTAGACTAGAGTCTCTTACCCAACTCCTGACAGGTTCTGGCCTGCCAATGATTCATGGACAATATTTCACTTTTAGGAATTACTCAGAATTAGGCATTATGGATGAAGTGCCTGTGGAAGACCCTCCCAAGCTACAGACAGCCAACCCAGGTGTTCAACAGCTGTGGGTCTCAGGAGTGCCTGCAGAATGTGACCTCAGAACTGTCAGCTCTTATGGGAACAGAACGTAAATGTGGCAGATGGGGGATGGAGCATGGCCAAAATTGAATGCCTAGGTAGATTGCCCTTTTTCTGTTCAGTAATATAGATATATAGCTCTGGGGAGGCTTTTCCAAAAGGTGACAGCCATTTTGAAAAAGAGCATAGGACTTTTGCTTCCTTCATCCTATTTGGAGGGAGGGATGATGTGCTATTTATCAGAAAGGAGAAGGAAAATCAGCTAGTTTGGAATGAAATTAATCAAAGTGTGGTTGAATGTTAATTAATCAAATCATGTTGAATGTTATTTGCTTTAAGATTACTCTCACAGCGAAGAAGTTATCAAATAGGTTCGTGTTCCTGATAATTATTTTTAAATTAAGAATAACCATATAACCATATTTTCAGATCAATGGAAGAATTAAATTTGATGACTGGCATGAGATGGAACGTCTAAACCAGAGTTCCCCAACATTTCTGACTTTATGGACCAGTGGTGGGGTGTGTGAAATGGGATGGTTCCGTGTGAGTGGCTGGCCAGTGCAAGTACACGCAGCTCAATTTGCATGAGTGGCATGCACACATGCCTGCCACTCACGTAAATGGAGCATGTGTGCATGTGCTTGCCCCCCGCTTGTGCAAGTGAGGATGGGCATGCGCATGTGCACACACCAGCCTTTTCTGCAGTCCGGTTGCAATCTCCTTATGACCCAGTAATAGGCCACGGCCCACAGTTTGGGGGGCCCTGGTCTAAACAAAGGGAAAAAAAACTCAAATATAATCATCCTCATCATTTTCCTAGCATTGTTTCCATAGGTGCAGAGTCCACTGTTCAGACTGATGAAGACAATCTGTGTTCTGACGCAGCCTTAGCAGAAACAAGAAACAGACTCCTTGTCATGAAAAACCCCTCTTTATTTTCCTCTTGTGAATTAATTGCATTCACCAACCACACAGGCATTAGTCCTTCAAGGAGTTAACTGCAGTACAGACCTAATCAGATCCTCGCGATAATTTCAAGGCCTTGAGTCCCAGATGAAAGGCTGCAAATTAAGTTCTGGCAAGCAGTCTTTGTGGCATGAAACACAATGAGCCAAATCTTTAGAACTATGAACTGTTGTCTCCTACGACAATCACTCCTCTTTCCTTCTACTTATTCCCCAGCCAGGGAGGGACCACTCAGTGTCCATGTGTGCTTTGCTTCCCGAGTTGACTCCTTGTCCTCCGTTGTTCTCTCCTAATCTCTCTGCACATACGTGCATCTCGAACAGGCCCAGCTCTTCTTCCTCCTCACTTATCTCAGCCTCCAAAGGCAGCTGCCTCTCTGGTGGCTGGGAAATGTAAGATGGCCCTGGCTCTATCTCTGTGTCCAATGCAGAACATACATCACAGCCTTCCCCAGACTCCAAAACTGGCCCAAGTTCCTCCCCAACCTCCTCATCGTCCGAGTCTGCCGCCAGCTCTGCTGGCAGCTGACAGGCCACAACAATCTGCCAAAAAAAACCCAAACCCAAATGTAAAAATCAAATGTACTGCTATTAACAATATGTTATAGGCATTCAAAATGAGAATGAAATAACAGTTCTGAGATATGAACAATATTTTGAACCGTAAAAACATTTACACAGTGTTTAACTATATTATAAATGTAGTTGTAAGTGCTTCCAGTAAAATCTTTGCCTGTTTTTAAAATCTTGGCTATTGTGCTCAGGAACTTTTCCTTAACAGCTACACATCCAGTGTCTCTTGGCATAAAAACCACTGCAGATCACCATAATTCATCAAGAACATAAATACAGTTATTATACCAAATCCAAATGAAATTATTTGGCAAGAAAACCTCTTCAACCTAATGAATAGCTAATCCCTCATAAATCACACACCCCATTGTTTATATTACCATCATTTTCCATTGTGATGACATCAGAATTAAAAATAGAAGATAAAATTCTCATCTTCCCCAAAGTGACAAAATGTGAGTAGCTTAGAGATGATAAAAAGTCTTGTTCTGAAATCTGTTTATAAAACAAGTAAGAAAGCAAGCAAGCAAACAAACAAGACTTTATTATGGTCTAAAGGCCTGAAGCAATTGTACACATTGTTCTTTGCACAGTATATGCTGAAGTGATAGAATTGTGTTGTAGTGAGTTTTAAGAATCCTAAAAATTCTGAGTGATAATTAAATCTGATAAATATTTAAATAGCTCACTCAAAGTGTTCAAACATCTGCCAAGATAATAATGATATAAGCAGACAATGGATTTTGTCTGGATAGGAAGGCCTCCTCTTCTACATGTTACAGTTCTTATTATAGTAACATTTTTCCTTCTAAAGCATATTTAGAGATCTTAAAACATCACCTGATGTAGTTGTGAATTATGTAATAAAGGATTAGCAAAGGACGTTTTGTTTAAGTAAAAGACAAAACAGTTCCTAAGCAGCCAGATGGGAAAAGGGTTGTTGGCGACTGTTCAGTGGTGTTGATTTGGACAGTCAACTACTGTTCTGTTCTCAAGCAATTATCTGTTTTTATACTTTTAGCAAAAGGGGCTTAGTTACCATTTCGCAATTTAGTTCTTAAGGAGATTCTTGCATTTTTACAGGGGAATGGAATTTTTTGGTATAACACTTTTGCACATTTTTATGCAATGAAAATTCTGTGCCTGGGCAACAATCAGTCTAAATGACTAGCCAGTTCTTCTGTTATGATAGTTCAGCAAAAAATAATTCACCCTTAGAAATCAAGATCTTGCTATCCTCTTCCAAATCTTTTTGATTCTTCTGTCATTATTTTATTCCATCAAACATCAGAATTGGGCAAAAGGAGGTTTGCCACATGGCCTGCCAGAACAGATCCTATGAGTACATAGGATCAATCCATCTCTGTCTCAGCCAGAGGTGGGCTTCAAAAATTTTAGCAAGGGGTTCTCTGCCCTGTTGCTGGGTGGCATGGCCATGGTGGGCGTGCCTCCTGCACCATGGTAGTGGTGGGGACATTTTTGCCCTCCCTGGGCTCCGGAGGCTTTTCTCAAGCCTCCGGGAGGACAAAAGTAGCCTCCCCAAGCTCTGGAGGCCCTCTGGAGGCTGGAAATGAGCCTGTTTCCGGCCTTCCTGAACTTCCAGTAGGTCTGTTTTTTGCTCTCTCTGAGCCTCCGTGCACACCCTGTACTTACCTGCATCCAAAACAGCCACGTGGGAACTCCTGGGAGGGATGGGGTGGGCGGGGCAGGGCCAGCCAGGAGTGGGATTTGGAGGTTCTCCAAACTGCACAGAATCTTAGCTAGAGATTCTCACGAACCCCTGTGAACCCCCAGCAGCCCACCCCTGGTCTGAGCATTTAGGTACACTCATGGTCAACTAGCATAGAATATGTAGCTACCTCCTATAGGGGAAATAAAAAAAAACAAAACAAAATATAGAACTGCTTCTCATCTTTCAACCCACCCTAAAAGTGCTTTAGAAATGATGCAATTTTTTTTTTGCTTGCAGATGCTGTAGCTTTTTAAGACTATAATCCCAGAAGTTTAAAAAGACAAACATCTGATCGTTTAGAAGGATAAACATGCTTATGCAATGCTACATTGCTCTAATGATAATCTCTTCATATCCCCTTTGCTATATGTGAGCGCACTGTATTGTCTAAACTTATCTCCCTATCTACTCTGCACTCCCACACGGCTAAGCTTTCTCTTGGCAAAGGCTAAGCATTCTATCTCCAGCACTGCCATCCCTGGCCAAACATTTGATTGGACCTATACAACATCACAGGCTCTAATGCTACATAGATTCCTCTGCTATCTATAAGAAGGAAGTGTGTTGCTTTTACCTCCTGATGGACAGGAAACTGAAAAGTATAAGCATTGGCAAAGAATTGAAATGACATCACTCTCCTCTCTCTCATTCAGCTGCCACCACCTACTGTGCATCCATGTTTAAGGGTTATGCACTCTAGCAGCTGGTCATAACTTAATATTTTTATAAGGTTCCATCTCCTCATTCTGTTATTATGATTTCATTGTTAGTCTCTTTCACATGGTTGCTTGCAAAAGGAAGAGGAGGGAAGGGAAGGGAGAAAATTTTCTCCCACTTTGCCTTGATCCCTTGGTGTAAGGGTTCTTGCAAACCCCCTGATCTGGGAAGTTGTATGATGTTCTTTTCTACATTTTGTGTATTGTATTAAAAATCAGTAATTGTATCAAAAAGACTACAGCTGAGATATAAGGATATCTGCAAGAGGGACCTAAAGGCCCTGGAAATGGACATTAACAACTGGGAAACCTTGACCTCCGATCGTTCAGCTTGGAGGCTAAAGACGCAGCATGGCCTTCTCCAATGCGAAGAGACACTTGTTCGGCAGGCTGAGGCAAAGAGGCAATCCCAGAACCAGCAAAATTTGGGGGCTGGGCAGGGACAGAATGTATCTGCCTTCAGTGTGGAAGGGATTGCCACTCTCCAATTGGCCTTTTTAGTCACACTAGATGCTGTTTTAGGACCTCTTTCCAGAGCATGATACCATAGTCTTTTGAGACTGAAGGATGCCAATGAAGTACCAAAAAAAGAGAAAATCCATGTATATGCTGAGGAATTGGGTGATTTAGGGGTCATTTGGTAAAAATCCAAATAACCCCTAAATAGCACTTCCTATATCTAATTTCTTCTAACTAGTTGATGCATTTGCAACCCCAGTTTGGTAGCTAAAATCTAGTAGAATTGCTAGGTGCTACTAGTAGTAGCTTGTTGTAGCACCTATAGTAGCGACATGTTTTATGCAGTAAAGCAATCTATGCACCAGAGCATGGGTGTCAAACTTGATCGTGTCACATGACATATCGTATTACGATGTTTTTGCCTTTGCAGAGCGGGGTGGGTGTGGCCTGCACGTGACACATCCAGCCTTGGCTTGTTCCATATCAGGACCTTATATGGACACATTCAGTACTGTCCCTTTATTAAATGTGATTGTCTGTTGTATTATACCATTACTTCCTAACTTTACTTTAAATTTGTCCCACCGATATTCTGAATAACTGCAGGGTCTTCTTTTGATTTGCTTACCAGGAAAAAGTAATATTAAACGGTTCAGCTTCCTCGCTATTAAGGACTGACTTCGGTTGTGGGCAACTGCTGATGTGAGAAGAACAAAGTCCTGTGACACTTGAAAGTGTAAGAACCATAATGTGATTGCTAGCTGCAGTCTATGAATAGATTTTAATCTGTTAAATTTTATGGCATAATAAAAATAGTACCCTTTGAAAGCTGGGTGTCTCTTTCTTAATTTTACTATGATGACATCCTTATCACATGCTATTACGCTTTCTCTTACGCAGCCCTCTGGAATTACTAACTACAGTTCTATAACTGGATAAACTTGTCTGCCTTGAAAAGGCATGGTAACAGAAAATCTATATTGCTCAAGAGAGAGTCAAACAGTCTTTCATTTTTTAAAATATATAAATAATATAGGTTTGAATATTACCTTGAAAAATACTTTTGATATAAAGCAGGGGTGTCCAACCTGGGCAACTTTATTCCCCAATACTGGCTGGGGAATTCTGGGAATTAAAGTCCATCGGTCTTAAAAGTTGCCGAGGTTGGATACACCTGATATAAAGGAAAGTCGGAAGGGAGTGAGAAAGTATTAAAAAATTCCAGCTTGTGGATTTGACAGACTGATGGTAGATTCAGTCCTAGACTGGAAAGAAGCTTTTGAGAATCTTCCTAATTGGGACATCTACCAAATTAATGAATGACCTGATTGCCACTATTCTGAAATACCTTTTCTTTCTGTTGTTCTTTATTAACTTTAACATTTGTATTGTAATTATCAAGATGTCCCCAACCTCCATGTATCATTTGGAGTCTTCCAGAGACTTACTATACAATACTACACCATGTACACAATATAAACTCATTAATGACATCATGAAATTATAACTTCTACATTTCTGAAATCATGCCATAACCCACTCTAAGGCTTTTCTATCATGCTTTAATAATTTTCATGGTCTAGTCGTTAATGTAGGAAAGATATTGCTACTTATTTTATGAGCAAAAGAGATACTGGCAGTTCATTCTTACTTGAATTTGGTGATATGCAATGCATAATAGAGATTAATTTACTAAATTCAGGGTAGGCTTTAAATCCAATAACTTCATTTGAAAGATGCAGGTTTAATAGGATGGTAGCAGTTGTGGATTCCATGGGGGGGGGGGGGCTTCCAGTGTCTCTCAACAATTCTGTTACTCTGCTTACTAATGCTAGTCATGGTTTCTTTTGGACAGTCAGACTCCTGAATGAAAAATAACTCTACAACAACATAGTACGATTGACTTGTGGGGCCGGCGCGACGCACAATACATTCACATGGTGCAATAGGACTGAGTGGTTGTTGGTAGGATTCACTGGGCTAGGGATTTTGTATGTGTGTGTCTTTCACTGTGAGTTGTATTGTGTTGTGGGGGGTGCACGAAGGGAGGCTCAGCCAATCTCATTGTATACATGTTGTACTCTGACAATAAAGATTTGAATTTTCTGTGGGTTGGTGCACATGTAAATATATATGTTATATCCATATTATCAGCATTTGCTTTCAATAATATGGCCATCCATTCACCAGATGGAGTAGAAATCCATGAATTTCATATCTCTGCCAACTGAAGTTAACATATTGGCTAGGTTCACTTCACACGTTGTATTAGTGTGGAATAGTAAACCCAAGACATTAGATACAGTAGTAGAATTTATGGCTTATGGTGCCATAAGCTTAGTCAAATGTAAACCACAATCGAGAAAATTATGCCTCAGCGTGATGCATAGAAGTAGTCTTTTTCTTTGGTGCATAAATATCTGTACCATAATGAATGTGTTACTCTTCAAAAAAAGGTTATTGTATTTATTTCAAGAAATGAGCATGGTCATCCTACCCTGACCTAATATTTTTGATGCTTTCTCCTTCATACAAGTTATTTCTCCTGCCAAACCATGCACAACAAATCTGGCAATTCCTGAGAAAGGGTAAGAACATATGTTTTTATTTATTTTACTCTTATTGTTTAAATAAAACCATACTTTGCCATTCTAGACAATGGTCTCAGCCAGCAACACAATTCAGAATGCTTCTGCTTTTTGTGAACAAGTCTCAGAAGATCCAGACACTATGCCTGCACATATACACACATTCCTATACATTGCCTCAATTATACCCCTTATATTTTTTCTCTTCACTGTAATAAATTGGTTACAGATACAGAATCCTGGATCTGGGTAATATGTACCCTTCTGCCCATGATTTTGCCTGACCCCAGAAATCATACATTCCTGCAGTTCTGCACTATATATGCCTCTTTTGTTCCTTCTTGCTTCGCACACTCTACTATCATTCCAGTGCCGAAGAAACTCGCCATCAAGGAACTGAACGACTTCAGACTGGTTGCTCTATCATCTGTAGTTATGGAAACCTTTGAAAGGCTAGTGTTGGTCCACCTGAAAACCATCACGGATCTTGCAATTTGCCTACTGAACAAATAGATCGACAGATGATGCTGTTAGTATGACTCTGCACTACATCCAACAACATCTTGAATCTCCTATGCAAGACCTATGCAAGGGTCCTCTTTATAGACTTCAGCTCAGCATTCAATACCATTATTCCAGATATTCTTCTAACTAAACTAAATCAGCTAGCTGTACCTGACCACACTTGTAAATGGATCATAAGCTTCCTAACAGACACGAAGCAGCAGGTGAAGCTAGGCAAAATCACATCAGATACCTGTACAATTAGCACAGGAGCCCCCCAGGGCTGTGTGCTCTCTCCGCTTCTCTTCTCTCTATACACCAATGACTGCATCTCAAAAGATCCCTCTGTTAAAGTAGTGAAGTTTGCAGATGATACAACAATGATTGGTCTCATTCGAGATGACGAATCTGCATACAGACTGGAGGTTGAACAACTAGTCTTGTGGTGCCACTGGTATAATCTTGAACTAAACACATTCAAAACCGTAGAAATGGTGGTAGATTTTAGGAGAAACCCTCCCATACTACCACCTCTTACAATACTAGACAACACAGTATCAACAGTAGAGACTTTCAAGTTTCTAGTTCTATCATACCTCAAGATTTAAAATGGACACCTCACATCAAAAACATCATCCAGAGAGCACAACAAAGAATGTTCTTTCTGAGCCAATTCAGAAAGCTCAAACTGCCCAAAGAGTTGCTGATTCAGTTCTACAGAGGAATTATTGAGTCTGTCATCTGCACCTCTATAACTGTCTGGTTTGGCTCTGCAACCAAACAAGACAGACACAGACTTCAACAGATAATTAGAACTTCAGAAAAAACAATTGCTACCAACCTGCCTTCCATTGAGGACCTGTATACTGCATGAGTCAAAAAGAGGGCTCAGAAAATATCTACAGACCCCTCACACCCTGAACATAAATTGTTTCAATTTCTACCCTCAAAATGATGTTATAGGGAACTGCACACAAGAACAACTAGACACAAGGACAGTTTTTTCCAGAATGCCATCACTCTGCTAAACAACTAATTCCCACAACACTGTCAAACTATTTACTAAGTCTGCACTACTATTATTCTTCTCATCCTTCTTATTACCTATCTCCTCCTACTTATGACTGTAACCATGTTGCTTGTATTTTTATGATTTATATTATTCTGTTTGCTTTCTTTGATTTGATTGCTTATTAGTAACCTATGATTATCACTAAGTGTTGTATCTTATGATTCTTGATGAATGTATTTTTTTCTTTTATGTATACTGAGAGCATATGCACCAAAGACAAACTCCTTGTGAGTCCAATCACACTTGGCCAATAAAGAATTCTATTCTATTCTATTCTATTCTATTCTATTCTATTCTATTCTATTCTATTCTATTCTATTCTATTCTATTCTATTCTTTTTCTCAGTGGCTTTAGACCTGGTTCAAAGTATTTTGTGTCTTAGGATATCTTTGAACTGTTTAAAATTGCTTTGTTCTGACTTTCAATAGCATCTGTGAACTTACATAATGAAGACTGGAAAGAGTGCTACAGAAACAGTTTGAATTTATCTGAATTCTAGTGGAATGTCTACAATCAACAATATTTCCTTTTGTTAATGAAAGGGAGAAATGAAAGCAGAGTTTACCTACATGTTAAGTTGGCTATTAAAGAGTTTAACTTCCTGAAACCCACAAATAAATAAATAAATAAATAAATAAATAAACAAACAAACAAACAAACAAACAAATAAATTTATTTCTATACCGCCCTTCTCCCGAAGGACTCAGGGCATGTACAGCCTATTGAAAGCACAAAGACAGACATCAGTTAAAAATAATTAAAATAATTAAATAATTTCGGCTCAAATTTAAAACCCCCAAAATTTAAAACACCCAATTTAAAAATCATTACATTGATAGCTCGGCCTGGCAGAACAACAGGGTCTTGAGGACACAGTGAAATATACGGAGGTCGGAGATCTTACACATTTCTGGGGGCAGTTCATTCCACAGGGCAGGGGCTCCCACAGAGAAGGCCCTCCCCCTGGGTGTCGCCAGCCGACATAACTTGGCTGATGGCACCCTGAGGAGACCCTCTCTGTGGGAGCGAACTGGCCGGTGGGAGGCTATTGGTGGCAGAAGTCAGTCTCAAAGGTACCCGGGTCCTATGCCATGGAGCGCTTTAAAGGTGGTAGCCAACACCTTGAATCGCACCCGGAAGACCACTTGGAGCCAGTGCAGCTCGCGCAGGAGGGGTGACACGTGGGCACAATGGGTTGTGCCCATAAGCACCCGCGCGGCTGCATTCTGGACCAGCTAGAGCCTCCGAGTGCTCTTCAAGGGGAGCCTCATGTAGAGAGCATTACAATAGTCCAGCCAGGAGGTGACAAGGGTGTGAGTGACTCTGCGCAAGGCGTCCCAGTCCAGAAAGGGCTGCAACTGGCGAATCAGGCGAACCTGATAAAAAGCCCCCCTGGCCACGGCCGTCATATGCTCTTCTAAAGACAGCCGTGCATCCAGGAGGACACCCAGATTGCGAGCCCTCTCTATGGAGGGCAGGGATTCACCCCCAATAGTCAGCGATGGCACCAGCTGACTATATTGGGATGCCAAGCCACTCGGTCTTGGAAGGGTTGAGTCTGAGCCTATTTCTCCCCATCCAGACCCTCTCGGCCTCCAGGCAGCGAGACATCACATCAAGGGCATCGTTGGAGTGGTCTGGGGTGAACCCTTCAGTCTGAGTTGGGCTATTTTCTTTGTTCATACTGCTGAACAAAAGAGTGCAATAAAAATCCTTTAAATATTTCTTTTAGATAAATCTCAGCAGGATTTATATAAAGTATTCAGTAAACTTAGTCAAGTAGTAAATGCAATGTTTCAGAGGCCATGGTATTTGGTAATGAAAACAAGGCATTTGAGTCCTTCAAAAGGCCGAGATTTGTGGTAGAATCATAGAGCAATGGATTTAAATTGTAGAAAGGGAGATTCTCTTTGTTAGAACAAGCTGGCTGGGTGGCTTTGGGCCAATCACTTTCTCAGTCCATCTCACCTTACAGGCTTGTTGTGGGGAACACAGAGAGCAGGAGCTATAGATATGCTACCTTGAGTTATACAAAATAAAGGCGTGGTAGAAATCAAACAAACAAGCAAACAAACACCCTTTTTAAACAATAGGAGCAGAAAACTCAATTACTCAGACTAATGGTAGGATCCCCTTTAATGCATGTACTTAAGCTGCTAAAAACATCTTCCAGGAACTATTTAAGTTGGATTTCAATACTTGGATTGGAAGGTCCAAAGTGGGCATTTTTGATTATTATGATTCTATTTTTTTTAAACTGCACAATGCTTACATCTTTACTGCTTGATTATAACCAAATAGAGCCACATAGTAAGGCCATTGGTATGTATTTTAATACAGTGCAGCACTTTGTAGCAAATTGGAATGTTTATGTAGAAATGCAACACATCTCTGCAATTCCTTAAACCAAACATATCTTTTTCTGTGATTGTGTGCAGCTGTGACAGGAACTTTGGTTGCTTTAAGGCCGTGTTTTGAAACTTGGCAACTTTAAGATGTGTGGATTCCAATTCCCAGAATGATGGCTGGGGAATTCTGGGAGTTAGATCTATGCATCTTGAAGTTGCCAAGTTTGAAAAACATCATCTTAAGGAATATCATCTGTGAACTGTGGTCATGCTCCCTATTACTCCTGAACAACTTTATGCCTTTGAATTTGAAGCATGGTCCAGCCCTATTTATGAAAATTTATCTATATTTGAACAAAACATCTGCAACCTCAGAAATATATTTTCCCCATTCTTATTAAAGAAATTGATTTTAAAAGAAGCTGTTGGAAATTTACTATGATTTCTTCCCTATCTTCTTGATTCTTTTTTTATACTCCTTCAAAGAAGAAGCCTGTTGCTCTCCATCCAGGCAGATTGATTGATTCTGGTGCAGTTTTTTTTTTCTCAAATTGAAAATGAACTGAATATCTTAAAACTTTGAAAGTTTGAAATTGGTTAAGCAAAATAAAGTCTTCCTACTTTTTTATATTTGTATTGTGGTATCTTCTTTCAAATGAAATTTGGAATGAAGATATTTCCTTGACTTCTACACTTGAAATGTCGACCAGATTCCACATGTGTGTTCATTTACAGCAGAAGTGTCCAAACTTGGCAACTTTAAGACATGTGGACTTCAACAGCATGGCTGGCTAGGGAATTCTGGGAGCGGAATCCACAAGTCTTAAAGTTGCCATGTTTCGACACTCCTGATATAAAGGAAAGTGGGAACTGAATATGAAAGCATAAAGAAAAAAAATCCAGATTGTGGGTCTGTCAGCTTGATGGCTGGCTGAGGAATTCTGGGAGTTGAAGTCTACAAGTCTTAAATTTGCCAAGTTTGGAGAGCCCTGATTTACAGGGTGAATTCACTGCTGCATCTGGTGATGGGGGTTAGACCCTTGGTAGCAGTCATTGTAGCAGTCAGTGAAACCCATCATACATTCAGAAGTGACAGTTTCATTTTAAGTGTCTGTTATTTTAAAGTGTCTTGCAGAAAGAGGATGAAAGAATCAGAATTTGCCTCAGAGTTGGGAATGGATTAAAAACAGATGTCTGGAAAGAACTTTTATACCAATTTGGTGATATCAAGATATGTGAATTATATGCAGCAACTGAAAGAAACATTACTGTCATCAATCGCACAGGGAAAATTGAATCTGTGGGGATTAATTTCTTCTGTAAAATGATTATTTATATATGTGTGTTCTGTGAAAAAGTGCCTGATTACATTATTTTACACTACCCAACATCCACAGCTTTCTTGGAAAATCTGAAAAATGAAGATTAAATAAAATACAAGAATATAAAATCTCAGTGTCATAAAGCATTAATATTTTTCAGACTGATTAAGGCACAAGCTAGAAACCAGAAAACTGTGAATTGTTATGGGGAAAAATAGAAGGAGGAAGGAGTGTTGGTGTGTTTGCTGCCTTGATCTCCTTTATAAAAATAATAAAGGAGGGTTAAAAAAAAGGTAAAAATTTAGAAGCTAAGAGAGCAGGGAACATTGAAAGTTGTTAGAAGTCTCTCCCACCTCTATCTGCACCCTCTCCTCCACCTCTCCCCTGCACTCATATTGTTACTCATGTGCCCTCCCAAGCCCTCTCTTGCATCTTCCTGAACCTCCCCTGCATCCCTGTTCATCCCCTTCCTACCTCCTCCACCCAGCAGTGCCACTTAACTGCCTGTATGCTTGGGACTTGCAACTTCCTGATGGCTTCCCCATTGACTTTGATTGTGGGAAACTGGCAGGAACCTTCCTTGCCAAATATCCATGGGACTTGGTTAAGAACAACAACTATGACTGCAGGGATTGTCATTGTTTAGTGATGTAATCATGCTTTATGACCGCATTGTTTAATAACAAAAATTCTGGCCATAATTGCCATACATGTATATTTGCAGACATATTTATATTGATAAATTGAAGCCATGATTATATGAGTCAATTTTGCAAACCATTGAATAGTTGGATTAAAACAGATGAAAAAAATTTAAAAATGTGAACTTGATATGCCTTACTATCTCACATAAAATCAAGTTCTAAACCAGTAATCATGGATTATACTTGATTATATTTTGGGAGATGATAAAAGTAAAGTATTAGCAACTCTGTAATCATTCACCAAACAGAATATGTGACTATGATACCAACATTACTCATACATAGAAAAGTCAGTACCCAATGCAATTAAATAATGTGAATGATACCAAAAATTCCAGTAACACAAAACTTAAAATCAAGAATTCAAAGAAACCTTTAACTAATATGTAAGTGATTGTTTTCTTCTTCATAGACAGAAGTTGTATTTGATCTTGGTATATGATGATAATTTAGGTTTTAGAGATACGAAGTGTAGTATTAATAATTATTTTTGAGGGTAACTGGAATATTTGAAGCACATTTTTGCCCAGCAGACTATAAAAGGAAATCGGAATCCACATAAATAAATCTGGATAGTCATGGATCCTTCTACTGGATTAAAGAATTTTCCATGAATTTTGGATTCAATTAGCTATATTAAGTGAAAATTGTGTGGCTGGCATTTTAATTCAAAGTGCATCAGGTTTTGCATTTTGTTTTTGTATGAATTTATAGTTTTCCATTTTTAAAAGATTCAAAAATTAATATAGAAAATTTAATGCAAATATGCATAATCTGCAGAAAAAATAATAGGACACAGCAGATTTTCAAAGAGTATTTCATGTTATGATCTGAATTAAGTGGCTCTTCTAAGTGTTTCCATAAGGAAACATCCTATTGGTAACTATTTTTTCTCCATCTAAAATATATGGGGAGAAGACACTAGGTAGACTGAATGGCTGAAATAGATGAACAATCAATGTCCCTTTGTCAAGGTAGAGCAAGGAGACAAACTAGTCAGCTCATATTGTCTAAGGCAGTGTTTCTCAATGTTGGAAGCTTGAAGATGGGTGGGCTTCAACTCCCAGAATCCCCCAGCCAACGCTGCTGGCTGGGGGATTCTGGGAGTTGAAGTCCACCCATCTTCAAGCTACCAAGGTTGAGAAACACTGGTCTAAGCCTCTACATTCTAGAAAATAAGACATAGAAAGGAGATTGCTTGCAAAAAGTACAGATAGTCCTTCACTTATACCATTTATTTAATAACCATTTGAAGTTGTAATGGCATTCAAAAAGGTGACATCACCGTTTTTCACACAAATACTGCAGCATCTCCATGGTCATGTGATCACAATTCAGATGCTTGGCAGGTGGTTCATATTTATGCAGATTGCAGTGTACCGGGGTCATGGGATCACCTTTTGTGAGCTTCTGACAAGCAAACTCAACAGGGAACTCACTTAACCATTGTGTTACTAAACAACTGCAGTAATTCACTTAACAACTCTGGCAAGAAAGGTTGTAAAACTCACTTAACAACTGTCTTGTTTAGCAATGAAAATTTGTGGCTCAATTGTGGTTGTAAGTCGAGGACTACCTGTATATGTGTACAGTGGAGTATATGTAAGAAAGTATATAATCACGTGTATATGAAAAATGCATATAAATTACATAAAGATTTTTTTTTGAAATAATGAAATATTCCTATATCAGATTTAAAATGTTAAAAATCTGGGTTTCATTTATCTTTTACATTGATTGCAGTGTCCTTCAAGGAACTACCTTGAAAAACCCCAAGTTCTAAATTTTCAGATTTTTTTTACAATAGATCATTTTAGACACTTGTTTTGCGCAATAGAAGGTTATTTATTACTTTGCCTCTCTCCCTAAGAGAAATGAAAAAAAGTTACTGATATTATCAGTACCTTGCTTAACATGGTGTCAGGCTTGGGTTCCTGCAGTATTAGAAATCTTTTGAAAGTAATTACCTTTTTAGCTTTCTGTTCCCAGTTAAAGGGTGCTGTATTGTGTTGCAAGTAACAGACTGTGAAGTCTAAAAGGAAAAAGTAATTACAGAGTTTGACAGATATGGTCTAACAATTTAACGAATGTCACTGATGTGTAAATCAAAATTAAATTTGAGGTAGCTGGTGTGTTCTGAACAAATTGTCAGAACTACTAGTAGATTTATATATTTTGATTTTGTGAATATATACGGACCTAAACAGTCCAAACCTTAAGATTTCAAAGTTTAAGATCTCCACTTTGTTTCTCAATTGTCAGAAAATCAATAGATGAGATGATAATTTCTAGTACATTAAGCAGAACATATATGTATGCTTAAACCCAGTCACGTTTTAATGAGTTTGCTCACTAACTCAAGGCCAAGGAAAAGATAAATCAAAATGAGCGTATTAGATCCCCTCATGCACTTTTGCAACCTAAGATAAAAGACAAGCTGAAAAATATTCCATTCCACCTGCAGAAGCTATCAGACTTTGACACTGGTGATGAAACAACCTTTACCTTACCTGAGTGCTGCAGTGAATCTTAATAGGTATAGAGCAAGTTCTATGGGATCTATAAGCCTGTCATTAGAAAATAGTGAATCTTATCATTCATTATCAGCCATTTGAGGCAACCACTTCACTGCCTGACCACAGAATATTTCACTTTCCAGAAAAGCAAACGAAAGAAAGAAAGAAAGTGGAGATAGGATATATAGACTTGGTAGTGTTACTGGGAAATGGAGGGGAAAACAATAGTAATTTGGAGCTAGTAATAGGAAAAGGAAGTGTAATGGGAAAGGAAGCACTATTGTGAAAGGCTGCCAAAGTTAGGGAAGACATACCTGGAAACAATGTAGGGAGACTAGGCCTCACGGTAAGCTTATAGGAAACAATGTAGACAGTATGTAGCTGATCACAGAATCATATGGTTGGAAGGAAATTTTATAGACAAAGGCCCAACCCAGAGCAAAATCATACTATCATAGGTAAAATACAGTACTATCCAAATTTTGCTTATAAAACTCAAGTGATGGAGCATAAAGAGTTCCATTTCTTAGTATTTCCACATTTTAACAGTTCTCAGGAACTTTCTCTTTATTTGAGGTTTGGATTAAACTTCCACTTGTTGATTTTTGCTCAGGCAATAAATAAAATCATGCCATCTTATCTGTGGCAGCCCTTTAAGTCTTTGAAGATGGTTATCATATCTCCACTTAGCCTTCTCTTCTTTAGGCTAAAAAACTCAGTTCATTTCTTTATTAGTTTGTCTGTCCCATTTATATGGCTGCCCAATTCACTCAAAATGACTCTGGGCAGTACACAATAAAACCTACTATTAAAATTTACCACAAAACAATTAAAGCAATAAACTTAGACAAAAGCAAAATAACAAGAGGGAAAACATTAAATATGATACAACCAATGCATAGGTTCCCTGTTACTAGAGAATCCCCAGGCTTGTTGGGGAAAAAAAGCCAACATATTTTAAGACTTTCCAGAAGGCCATAAAGATAAGGAGCTAACCTTATCTCAGGAGGGATGATGTTCCAGAGGGCAGGTAACATGGCAGAAAAGGCTCGTCTCCTAGGTCCTGTCAGATGAACCTCTTTTGCAGACAGGACCTACAGCATGCTTCTGCTAGGCAGATCTGATGGGATAGATAGATGTACCGGTAATTGGGAAGAGGTGGTCAGATAACTTGGCCCCATGCTATATAGGGCTTTAACAATTCTTCATAGCATTTGGCCTCCAACCCTTCATTGCTCTTCTCTGAACACTTTCTAGTTTTTCAGGGTTTTTTTTTTTTTTTTGAAGTGAGATAATCAGAACTAGAAAAAATATTCCAGGTGCAGTCAGACTAATGTAGTTTAGAGTAGAACTCTCACTTCCTATGATCTCAGCACTGCTTCTTTGTTGATACAGTCCAAGAATGCATTAGCTCTTTTGGCAGTTGTAGCATACTGCTGCCTCATGTTTAATTTATAGTCTACCATGACACTTAGATCCTTCTCAGAAGTACTACTGCCAAGTATGTCACTGTGTATGTTCTATCTGTGCATGTGTTTTTCCCTAACTAAGTACAGAATCTTACATTTCTTTCTAGTAAACTGAATTTTGCTGGATATGGCCCAATGTTCAAGTTTATCAACGTCCTTTTGAACCTTGAGCCTATCTCTGGGTTATTAGCAGTCCCACTCCTACAACAGTCAAGTCTCCATAGTCGCATAGTATTGTTCATCAAAATAGAATGAGATTGGTTTGTTAATAACAATTAGAGATGAAAAAATAATCAGAGTGACCAGGGTGTTTGGTGATAAATACTCTGTTTCCCTTAAAATAAGACATCCCCTGATAATAAGCCCAATTGGGCTTTTGAGCACAGGCACTAAAATACCCCCCTGAAAATAAGCCCTCCCTGAAAATAAGCCCTCCCCAAAAATATTTAAACACTTGCACAGCCAGTCCCCGCCATTTCCTCTGGTTAGGGTTAGGGAAACAGAGCTGGAAATCAGGTAAAATGGCAAGAGGAGCCCTGTCTTGCTCCATGTGCCCCAAAATAAAAAGACATCCCCAAAATAAGGCCAAGCACTTATTTCAGGGTTCAGAAAAATATAAGACCAGATCTTATTTTCGGGGAAACACGGGTAGGAATAATCATTCCTAGAAGGAGCATTACAATATAATTCCAGTGTTTCCATCACTTTTTCACTGAATAGGTACAATGTCTGCTTAAAAAGGATGTTTCAATATCTCCCTTCAACAATTGCTGATGGAAGGACACTGAATCCAGACAAGGACAAAGCTCTTCTAAATTTAGGAGTTGTCATGCAACTGATGTAACGGGCTATGTGTACTAAATGTTTAGAGTTGCTCAAAAGGATGATCTGAACAATACTGACAAATCTGATTGCAGCTCTGGTACATAGTTTAGTGTGCTAGTGTATATACGTAGCCTATTAAGATGATGGCTGCCTGTTAGATGCCATGGGATTTTAATTTTTCACATATTGCCTAACACCAGAAAGACTGGCAGCGGTCAGTCAAAATTATGGAAACCAAGCTGGAAAAAAAAAATTAGCCAGTACAAAAGGATGTAAATCTTGGCAGACATTTCTATTTTAAGTAGGCTGGCTTCATGGAGAAGCATCACATTGGAAATTCAGCATGGTGTCTGGAAGATATAGTTCAAAAACTTAGATTGAACTTTTCCAAAGGGAAGAAACTACTGTAATACCGAACTGGACTCCAAGGAGGAACTGAGTGCAGGCTTGGGTGGAAAGACTTTGACCACTGCAATAATGGGTTGGGCTCCTTTAGAGAAGTAGAAAGATTGTACAACTGAAGCTCTTTTCTTCATATTTAAGCTGCTATAGCAGGCATGTTGCCCATAATGTGGAAAACAATCCTTAGGTATTTGAAGGTCTTAACTTGTTTTATTAGATGGTTGTTTAGCTGCCAGACATGTGTCCTAAGGTATTTGGCAAACACCATGACCTTGGCTCTTGAATAGCTAATTTCTAGTAGTTCTTCTTGAGAAAGGACATTAAGTGTATAAAATGTCCACTTCAGGACATCCTGCATCTGAAAGAACAGCACAACAATATCTGCATATAGAAGATGAATAGGACCTTTAACACCTTTAGGCATAATACAGGATAAGCAAAAGGAGTTGGAAACAAAAGGAAAATATCAAATTACAGAGGCTGTGGCAGATAAATTGTCTTTGGACTCCCTGGATACCCCAGCTGGACTGTCTATAAATAAGAGAGTAGTGTCATCCGACACCAAGCTGATGAACCATCAAGTCACAGACAAGTGCGCAAATCAATCAGTTGACATACAAGTGACGGAGAAGAAAGATGAGATGATAAAACTAACCCAACAAGAACAACCCATAAAGCAGAATGAAAATCGACCAGCCGACACACAATCGGTAGGCAAGAAACGAGGATGGAAATTCAACCCGCAAAAGAAAAAGAAAAGAAATAGATCTCATAGAAACAGCAGTTTCTAAACCATGCAACAGTGAAGCCAGGGACTTTAAAAAATGAATGAATATTTGAAAAGATAGTGGAGGCGAACAATTGTTTAATACTATCCTGAGGATTGTGGCAGATCTCTGCAATGCCGTGATTTTGGGATGTGAAAAGAGCCTCACCTTGTTGGATTTGAATCATCTACTCTGGATTTTTTTTTTTTTTATTGGTAAATATATTATAATTATTTTGAGTTACAAGGCAGGAGAGTTACGCCGGGGCATGCAGAAGATCTGGATGTTACTCATTAGGATGATGGGAATTAACTATCCTGATGAATACCACAACTATAACCATATGGATATAATTATAATGTCACTCGGGTGGTTGTTTTTACTTTTATATAGATGCGACGATATCTACTACTGATGGGGGAAGAAGATGATTGAAGACTTTGAACAAACTGTTGCACCAGCATGTTACTTTACCCTATTATGGGTGATGGAATTAACAATCCAGTGGAAAGACACCAAAGAAGATAGTATATGGATTATAAATTTAAAGTTATTGTCTTTTTTTTTTTTCAAAATGGAATGCATATATAGATATGTGTATATTTTAGCATAGTGGGCAGTGGATTATATTTAGAATTGTATTGCATGATCTTGCAGGAATTGAAGGGTTGAAATAGGTTAGTTTGGGGAGTGGAGGAATTGGATAGAACTGAATAAATGTTAAATTTGGATGTAGGGAGAAGGCCGCCTTAAAATGTTATATTATTAATATATATAAAAGACTAAATGTTAAATTGTAATAATATACTATAAGTTTAGGGGAGGAGAAAAAGGGCAGATTATCGTAAAAATGGGAGTTATAAGAATAATATGCTAAGGGTCAGTATTCCGAGGAGGGAGTAAGGGAAAGGAAAGATATTATGTATGTAACTAGTTATGAAATAGCCTATTGTTGTGAAGAAGTCACAGGGGGGGATGGGTGGAGAGGGGGGGTTAGGGAAGAGGGGGGGGGAAAAGGGGGAAAACTTGTATTTGAAAACTTTTTCAATAAAAAAAAAAAAAAGAAGATGAATAGGACCTGTATCCATATAAAAGTACATCCTATGTCTCTAGTCTGTCTGCTTTTGTGGATGTGTTTGTAAAGTAAACTTAATGGTTTCTGTATACTTATACAGTAGTATATTTTTCAGACAGCCTGTTGAGAAGAGAAACTAAGGTAGGATTCATTTACCTTATTCCAAACTTTTCACAAGTTATTGGCCCTTTACATTCACCAATTCGAGTTCTGTCAAATAATTATTTCACAGCATATCATTCTTCCCTCCTCCACCAAAAAAAATTCCAATATATTCAAAAATATGGGAAAACTAGATGTAGGCATTAGTAGGAAAGCTGGATAGAGAAAAAGAATGTTGAATGCTGAAACCATACAGAAACTGAAGGGAAAGTCAGAGAAAAGAACTATTCAAGAAGGTAGAGAAGGTCATGCATTTGCAGTCATGTAGGGTAGGAGAAGATAACAGACAAGAGAGGAAGGTCAGAAGATGGATGAAAGCTATATTTTAACAGCCAGATAGAAAGATATGAGTGGCTGGAATTTCAACTAAATCAGAATGCTATTCTAGCAATGTAATAGATTTCTGTTGCTATATGCTGGGTAATTTGCAATGGATAACACATTTGCTAGGGCAAATCAATATGCTAATTATAACCTTTAAAAGTCAACTATTGTGCCCTGCTTAGACATGCAATTTTTCATCAGTGGTATCATTCATGACCATGTGAAGGAACACTTCCTCTGTGGCAACACTCTAGTTGACATTTTTTCTTAGGATATCTTCTCTCTCTGTATGTGTGTTCTTTGTTGATTATTTAAGTACTCTTCGTTGTTGTTTAAATTGCTTGAGTTTACTTTTCTTTGCTGCTGTTTTTAGTTTGCTACGCATTTTTACTATGTTTAATCCTTTTATTTTTGTAAGCCAATTTGAGCACCTTTTTGGAGGAGAATAGTGGAAGAGAAATGTCTTAAATAAATGTATTGAAACTAGGTAACTCTTCTGTGGTTTCTGCATAGAGAAGACAATCTAATGTGAATTTTCCTTGGGGGAACATCTTCAGTGGAAGCGCTACTGCTGTATTAAAGATGTTATTCCTAGCTTCCTAAACCCTACTGAGTCATCTGAATTGTAGTAAATGAGAATATTTCCATCTATAGAAAAATCAGCTCTATCCTCTTTGTCCTTTGGATGGCTTCAGTTCTTCTTTACTAGCTGATGTTCTGGCATCCAAAGTTAAAATAATTTTAACTTTTTGATCCTCAGATGCACTGTCTATCCCATTTCTAATTGAGTTAGCAAGAAAATTTCTTCTGTGGTAGAGGTGGGAATGAAGAAGACAGCCACAAGCTGCAGTTCTTCAAGAAAAGAGTTATTGTAAAGGGAGTATGAATAAGCTTTCCATCAACATTTTTGAAAATACAATCAATATTGTTCAATGGGATGAAAGTGTAACTTGCTATTTAACAGATGGGCTTTTTATTTAATGTGCATTTACTTAATTTATTTCCTATTCTTTGTGAGGGTCCATTTGTGTTTCTTATTTTATTTACCTGATTAATGTTTCTCTTTGTGTCTACATTAACCACAATAATTTTAAAAGCTTTTTAAAAGGGAGATATGGATTACCGGAGATTTCACAATATTATTCAGGGTCACTTAAATTTAAGAAAATTCCAATTGTGAAAACTAACATCTAGAAAGCCAGATAAAATGTTTCTGATTCCACCATACTGTACTTATTGAAAAAAACTATCCAAGCTTGCTTTTCATTGATATTAAATCCTTACCAAAATCATATCTGTGAAAAGGCAGACAAAATGAAGGATGTTTGTAGCATGGTCTGCCTGCAAAAATCTGGACAATCATCAGATTATAGCAAAGAGGTATTAAAAACATTAACTCTTTTCTGTTTTCTAATTGTCATCCAGATTTTATTTTTTTACAGTCCAGATCTGGGATCCTTATTGGAAGGCAGTAAGTTTGAAAACTTTCTTACTTTGTAAAACATCTTAGAGTTCTGAATGACAAATTTGTCTATGAGTATCAGTTTAACATATTCAAATGAATAGAGTCATTGCAAAATTGTTATGAATAAAACACTAGTTTAAACAATGCTAATTAAAAGAAAATGTCTGGCTGGAAGAATAGAAAGCAGAATGCGGATCCAGAGAAAAATAAATATTCACACTCTAGCAGATCTCACTAGCTGCCTCTACTACACAAATTCTAAAAGACTGCAATCTTCTATTTATGTGGACCTTATTTCCTATAAGTGGTTCATATTGCATTGGCTATAAATTACTTTCCATATACACTTTAACATTTTAATATATTTTAAATTTACAAGAGGTTACTTTCAATGGGAAGATGAGTTTAACCAAATATCTTTAAGATATTTATTGAGCATTACTAAGTCCTGCCAGCAGATGTCATCATATAAATGCAATAAAGCTATTTTCCTTCTATTTTAAACTCTCCTTTTTCCACCTTAGTTATAATTTTAAGAGGAATCAACCCAAAATTAAAGAATGGGTGGCATAATAGAGTTCAGAAAAGTAATGATTTCATCATTGTTTTATTTTGTATATTGTTTGAGAATTTATTCATCAATATAGTTTTAATTTTGCATTTCTCTCCATTGTTATACATTTATATAAATACTTCCAACAACACACTGTTAAGCAGCATAAACAACTTTTTTGGGGAGGGGAAGGGCCACATTAATATCCTAACAATAATTGCAGTCCATAAAGGGATAACTGCCATGTTGGTCATGTTTGGCAGCTAATGGAGCAGCGTCAGCAATGAAGCTGGTAATAGCTTTGAGGCAGTGGTGGAATTCAAATTTTTTTACTACCGGTTCTGTGGCTTGGTGGTGTTGTGACTCCGACCCCCGAGGCTGACTTATTGGAGGGAGAAGGCTCCGAACATGAAGGAGAGGAGTTGGCCAGGCCTCCCTCTCCAGGACCCTCCTCTCTGGCAATGCCTCAGGTGTCTCCCGACGGAGAAGAGATTGGCCAGGAGCCAGATATCTCCTCGCAGTCGGACACTGACGGAGATAAGTCTTGGCTGGATCCACGCCAGCGTCGGAGAGACAGGCGCACGCAGCAGAAAAGGAGGCATGCCAGAGATTAAGCTGAGTCACTGGACCACACCCCACAGGGGATAAAAGGGGGTGAGGTGGCCATTTAGACTTTGTGACGGACAAAACAAACTACTAGCGAGTCACATTGTATCTTTGAAACAACGTTATCTGCCTTGGATTTAATATGGACTGGACTTGACATTTCTTGAACTGTGTGTATCTTGTTTGGGTTTATCTGTCGGAGGAACAACCCCTCCCTCTGAGTAAAGTTCTTAGCAAGCAGCTACTGGGTTGCTGCCAATCCTCTTATTGAAAGAATTTGTTGTCTGCCAGTTTTATTTAACCCCTGGCTATCTGTTTGTGTGCGTGTGTGAGATGGGGACAGAACAGGTGGGCATGGTAGGAAAAGATATTGCAAAATCTCCATTCCCACCCCACTCCAGAAGAAGGATATTGCAAAATCTCATTCCCAGCCCACTCTGGGGCCAGCCAGAGGTGGTATTTGCTGGTTCTCCGAACTACTCAAAATGTCCACTACCAGTTCTCCAGAACCTGTCAGAACCTGCTGAATATCACCCCTGCTTTGAGGCCTGGAGGCTCTTGGCAGTGGTTTTCTGGGGCAGAAGAGATAGGAATAACTAGGATGTCATGATGGCACATCCTTCCTGGTTGCAGTGATTGTGAATATAAAAATGCCAGTGGTCCATACAAGGCTTCTTTGGCAGCGCATAAATTCTACAAGCCTCCTTTAAAGCATACATATTTAAACAGAAACACTTGGAAATATATTTTTAGTAACTGATCCTGAACTGAATGTCGCAATATCCCTACAATAAAGTGATTGAGATTCAGGTCTTCAAGGCTACGGGAGTGTATGATGAACTGAGTAACTATGACAAAGATCAAGGAACTGGTGAGTAGACCAGTTCCCTGGATCTTCTTCAGATAAGGAAAAGATGGAAGATCACCCATATGTGTTCCGAATGGCTGCTTGTTACAAGAAGAATACAGGAGAGCAGTTTTCCACAAGTTTGAGTGCAGGGAAATTATGGGATTAACTATCTTGCTCACAACTGCAAGGATACTAAATTTACAAACTTCACTTTCTAATCATTTTCAGAAATAGCTGATTAGCCACTTCTAAGCTATTAAAAACTTTTGGAACAACACATTTGAAAATTTGAAATAAGCCTGTTTTCAATTCTAAATGAAAGAATTTTTTTAAAAAATCTGGAATAAACAACCAAAAACTAAATCAAAATTTAATTTTAGGAAGATACAATAGGATTAAGGATCCAGATAGAATTGGAATATGGAAACATTAACATTAATATTTTGGAATTGATTATAAAATACAATTAAGTTATCATGGGAAATAGATTCTGCTTTGGTTTTGAAACACAACGTACATTTCGTTATTTCGAAAACTGTACACTAGAGGGGGCGAAAGATTTTAGGTAGAGGAAATATATGCAGACTTTTAAGATGGCAATAAAAATATTGGAGTCTTTTGAAGAATGGAATCAGAAAATAATAGCCAGAATATCAACAATTTCAGTAATGATATCTGCTTCTATGGATAGACTATGTTCAAAATATGTTATTGAAGAAATGGCAGATGTAGAACAATTTTTATCCGAAAAAATAAGAGATAGTATCAAAAGTGGATTTATAATGAATAGGCAGAGAGAATGACTTAAAAAGGATATTTCATTGGATCTATAAAAGAAACTGGTTGAGGTTTTAAAATTTAAAAGGGAAATAGACATGGCAAACTATGAGAGTGACCTTAATAAATTTTTCATATTGAATTTACAAAAGAGGCTTGTTAAACCTTGGAGAACTCTGTGTGATGGAACAAAGAATAAATGAAGAGAAATTAAATCCTAATGACATTTGAATGAACAAAAGATTATAACTGTTAAAATGAAAAGAAATGAATATAAAGTTGGTTTATTTGATCAAGTTAAAGTAAGATATGTTGTTACTTCTAGCTACCTTTTATAGATTTTCTGCAGATGCCAGGACTGAAAAGATGATATTTTGGGATTTGTTTATGGATAAGAGTGAAATATGATATGAAGAGGTAAATGTTTGTAATTTTAGAGAGGTAAAGAGTTATTAAATTTGTTTATACTAATTGTGATGAAGGTTGGAAGTCATTTCTTTATGTATTTCTTTTCTCATTCTTTATAATATTTTTCTCTCTTTTTCTTTTTACTCATTCTTTTTTATTTTAGTTTGTATAAGATTTCACTATTATAATATAAATTCTTAAGAAGAAATTATATACAGTATAATAGATTTAAGTGCTTCACAATCAGCAGGCACTTACCACTGTTGTTGTGTCCTGTTTTGCCATTTATGCACTTCACAGCCAGCTTCTGACAAGCAAAGTCAATGGGGAACACAGCAGTAAAATTACAACTTGTGGTCACATGATGTCTCACTTAAAGATTCCTGGTGATTTACTTAATGGCCATGGTGAAGTGGGGTCATAAGCCTGTTGCTGTCATGTGATGTCTTAATAAGTGTGTCACTTGGCAGTGGAGTTTCTGGTCCTGATATGGTTGCTAAGTGAGGAGTACTTGTACTTTAATTCCTATGTTAGGTGACTGAAATTAATGGTCTCCCTTAGAATTCTAGGTTTCTAGGAAAAACTAGACTTGCTAGCTTTCTTAGGCTACTGAAGAAATATAATCTGCATTTGTTTTTGTTTTAGATGCAAAGAAAAGAATGTTAGTACTACCAGAGTTTATGAAATAATTAATACATTAGACCAATGTTTATAGAGTTTGTAAGCAAGGTAAAGAAAAAAAATTATCATTGTATCTTATAAAGAAGGCAAGCAAATTATATTCTAGTAAA
Source organism: Arizona elegans (assembly GCA_022577455.1). Lineage (NCBI taxonomy): Eukaryota > Metazoa > Chordata > Lepidosauria > Squamata > Colubridae > Arizona > Arizona elegans. The sequence goes on along the minus strand of JAKOOJ010000008.1, from coordinate 40,552,071 downwards.
CATGTTGAGCTTGTTGATTGAAAGGTCGGCAGTTCAGCGGTTCGAATCCCCAGTGCTGCATAATGGGGGTGAGCTCCCACTACTTGTCCCAGCTTCTGCCAACCTAGCAGTTTGAAATCATGTAAAAAATGTAAGTAGAAAAATAGGGACCACCTTTGGTGGGAAGGTAACAGCGTTCTGTGCGCCTTTGGCATTTAGTCATGCCGGCCACCTGACCATGGAGACGTCTTTGGACAGTGCTGGCTCTTTGGCTTTGAAATGGAGATGAGCACCGCCCCCTAGAGTCGGGAACGATTAGCACGATTAGAACGAGGGGAACCTTTACCTTTTTAATGCAAGAAGGTATCTGTGCATATGAAGGATTTTCTCAGCATCTTTTCGGCAATTTGGTCTGTGCCAGTGGTGAAATCTGAACCGGTTTACTACCAGTTCACTGGCTGTGCATGCGCCAAATGTGTGCTCTGTGTGTGCATGCACAGTGTGCACTAATGTGAATTGTGCATGCCCATGCGCAGTGCCCACCAAATGCGAGCTGTGCATGTGCACGCGCAGTGCGCACAAAAGGTGGCTTGGGTAGGTAAGTAGAAAGCGCGTGGGGTGTGTGATCAGCTGTGGCATGCCTGGGAACCTTTTAAAAAACTTTTTAAAAGCATTTTTTTACTACCAGCTCAGACGAATAGGTAATAAAAAATGCTTTCAAAAAGTAAAAAAAAAGGTTCCAGCAATCACACAGCACAGCTGTGATTGTTGAAGCCTTTTTTTACCTTTTAAAAGCATTTTTTACTACCTATTCGAGTGAACCAGTAGTAAAAAAAATGCTAAAAAAGTAAAGAAAGAAAAGTTCCAACGATCGCACGTTGCTTGTCATAACTTTTCCTTTTTTACTACCGGTTCGACTGAACTGGACTGAACCGGTAGCATTTCACCCCTGGTCTGTGTCATTTCTCTAGTCTAAAAGAAATGTTGGAATAGCAGGGTGGCTGCAGAGAAATCCATTCTGTTAATGCAGATGTGAGAATCTTTAGCCTATCTACTAGTTTTCTGCATCTCACCTATGGAAATCCTTTCTTAAAATGTTATCCTCCCCTGCAGTGATGGGAGTCAAATAATTTAACAACCGGTTCTCTGCCCTAATGATTTCTTCCAACAACCAGTTCACCAAACTGCTCAGAAAGTTAACAACCAGTTCTTCCGAAGTGGTGCAAACTGGCTGAATCCCACCACTGCTCCCCTGCAGCATACCCCTTTCCATGCAGAAGTAATCACTTCTATGAATTTTCTGCTAATGGAAAATAACTTTTGTCAACCTTGAAAAGGGATGAAAGCTTCTATTCTCCATCAGAATTAGCATGGCAGAAGATAGCTATTTTGTCCATTGAAAGTCACCCATTTTATGAAGAGGGTGGGAAATTAATGGTTTACAAAAAATGCAAGAAAGTTATGTCTCATTGGATCATAGCTTATGTTTACAACTAAACATACTTAAAGTAAATACTTTTGCTCCAAATATATGTGGTATGTAATTTATTTTCACCTCCCATAAAATAAAATTTAATCCCAGTTTTTTAGTATTTTTGTCCACACATTTGCCAGCTTCAAATACTGAATCTGCACTGTTAATCATCATTTAAAAGAGTACCATAGAATGTGAATACAATGCCAGAAATACCATAAAACAGACCCTTATATGGTTCTAAGATAAAGAAGCTCTCTAACTGGGTTCAAATCCAGATTACATTCAATTTTTTAAGGCAACAATATGGAAGTGATTTGCACTTGGGGAATATTTTCTGAATTTCCAATCTAGCCTGCACCTCAACATGCTGTGGTGGTACTCAAGTTACCTTCAGGCTCAATTGTGCTTAGCTTCCAAGCACTGACAAAATTGGCCAGATACTGCAGCTATAAGATTTACTCATTCACCCTGTGCATATTAATGTTCAAACCTTTTCTCATTTTCTGGCTCTCCTCCCTGCTGCTTTATTGTCAGTGGCATCACATAGTCCCATGGTTTGCAGGCATGAGCAATTGTAGCAAGTGTCAATGTTATCCAGGTCAGGCATCAAAGGCTGGCATGATTAATGACTTATGTAGACAACAAGCTGACAAAGCAATCTACTATTGATCTAGAATGCTTGGTTGCTCTTCACTGCTCAGTAGCAAAGTATCCGTTAGCAATAGAAGAATCAGTCTAAGACATTTCTTTCTTGTGATGATAATAGCTTCCTCCAAAGACTACTACAAAACAGTTTCAGGACATATTTAAAAATGGGAGTGGGAGTAGGATAAAATGAGAAACTGTATCTGATTGCACTAAATAGCCATTAATTGATGTTCTATTTAGTTTTCTAAGTTGGGTTATTTTAGAACTCATTTTTACATCTGTGTATAGGGGTATAGCCACAAATACATGCTTTAAACTTTTAAGATTGTTACATAAGAATAGGCCCAAATCATAGGCTTCCTCTGAGTTACAAGTACAGTTACATAATGTGTAATTCAATGTGACAAGATTTATCTACTGTACATATGCATATTTGAGAAGAAAATGGCATCATAAATTATTAATACTTTCCTAATTTATCTAAACTTCCTCTCTGTAGATGATAAAAGCACAGAAAATGATCTGTTAAAACAAAACCAGAAGGCTGAAGGATGATTGCTCCTTCATATAATTAAAAGACAACAAATGTAATTACTATTTTTATACAATGTTATTAACATATGTAATTTCTCAAGCTGGGCTGGCTGTACCAAAAAATGAAGCCTCAGTTGTCAGCCTCAGACTGGGTTTACAGGTAAGGGAGCTCTATTAGCACCCATAATGTAAAAAACTGTATGTGCTAGTGGTGGGGGTGAGTTTTCTTGCTGGAAAGGCATGGAGACATTGGACTGTTAGCTGGAGGAAGGATAGCACATCATAGCCATGCAAGAAAGGAAGTTTGTGAGAATAAAATACAGAAGAAGGAACAGGGAGAGACAGGAGGCACAATCTTTTCATACCTCATTAATAACCCATTATATTTTAGATTAATTCACACCAACTTCTCAGGGGTTTGCATACATATCTGTTTTCTAATGGTGTTTCTTGACTCACCCTGGGAAACAATCAGTCAGCAGCTCAGTGACAGAGGAAGAGATATTAAGAACCAGTTAAGCCTTTAAGATGCTATTTTTGCTCCCTCTGGCCCTATTACCAGCCTGCTTGTTATCCTCTTCAATGGGATGCAGGCACCAAATAGCAGTCATGAGTGAAAGAAAGAAACATTCCTCTGGGGCAGCACTGAAAAAAAGAGCCAATTAAGCTGTTCTCTCTTAGACAGGCAAGAGCTGTTCAGAGATACGCAGACAGAAATGCACACAATGGGCCTTCTAGCCTCAGTGTAAACTTCATCATCTATATTTATAACTCAACAACAACAACAACAATAGTAAAGAAATACCCATACATACTGTGTTTCTAAAAAAAATGTAAGTCTGAAAACATTACAATATAATAGAAGTATAAGGTTAGTTTGTAATAAAGCTTGTTTCATTCACTTAATCCTGGATGACAATGCTCGACATGGCCTGTATCCCTGAAATCTTTTTGGGCATGGAAGGGGACGGTCCCTTCTTCTGAAATGTATCTTCTGGGATTTTGAGTGTGGCACCAACTGCAACTCCAGGGCAGAGGTGGGGGTCCTACTGTTGTAATTGTGAATGCTAGTAGGATCTCATCCTCAGACAACACTGGATGTGAAACCTTTTTTGTGAGGTTGAGCTATAGGGGTCAGTGATGATTGCTGCTCACTTACCTTCCTTCCTGCAATGTAGTGGCACCCCTCTCTGTTCTGGGCTGGCAGTGCAGTTCCCCAGGCTTATGGTTCTGGGAAACGTCAGTCTACCATCTCTAAGCCTGGGGTTGGAGGTAGTTCAGGAGTTCCTGGCAGCCATAGACTTGGCCAAATTCATTCATGGGCCCTACTCAAACATGGAGTCACACATTAGATCCGGTGTTTGCCTACACGCAGTTGTGTAGTTATTTGACTTTGGGGGGGCATTAACATCAGTCCCTACATGGACAGACCTCTCTCTCTTGGCCCTAAAGTTCTATACAGCTGCCTCCCACTAAAGAAAGATAGACCCTATTCGATCGGCTACCTGATAGACTCACTGTGGTTTCATAGAGAGCTTGGGGTTTTTTTCTTGAAACTCTGTTACATGCTCTGGAGAAGGCTCTTGTCACGCCTTGGAATGAGCAAGTGATAGGGGCCAAGAACTGAATTGCACCTGTGCAGACTCTTTGTGTACATAGATCTCAAATAGCCACATGGTTTTCCATGCAGCTCAGAAAGATGAAGCAACACAGAAGACATCTAGAGCACCACTGGAGGAGACAAAGAGTGAGGTCATGCGAGGACAGGGAAGAACCTATACTAGGACATACTTTGTGGTGATACAAATGGTACACTGTAACAATTTCTTCACCCTTATTGCATCTGCAAGTTGCCAACTGGTTGCTCCTGGGTAAGGAGAAGCTTACTCGATTGCTTTAAGGAATGTTCTCAGCATTTGTCAGATAAAGTTGCTCAACTTCACTCAGTTGGCTCTGGCTGAGCAGATCCTTTGGAGGTGAGAGAGACACATCTGAGTCTTGTTATCTAGGAAGAATTTGATCTACCTGCTCTTGAGAAAGTGGACAGGGTCTTTGGGGCTGTGAACTTGGCAACTTGCATCTATGTCTCTCCTGGTTGGTGAAGGCCTCCCAAGAGATAGCATGTAGTTGGATCCAAGTGGTGATTAATGTCTCTTGCTGGAAGGACTAGTACTGGCTGTTCTGAAGGATATTGTGGTGCTTCTTCTCCTTAGAAATCCATCTGTTAACCCAACAGTATTACACAAATTTTGTCCAGTCTATCTTTTCTTTTTAAAGAAGATTGTTGAGAGAGTGGTTGATACACAGGTACAAAGGGCCCTGGATGCAATTGATTATCTGGATGCTTTTCAGTATGATTCAGGCCAGGACAAAGCATGGAAACAATATTGGTTGCACTTGTTGATGACCTTTGGAAGGCTTGGATTGAGATGGTGCAACCATTCTGGCCCTCCTAGATCTCTCACTTAACTTTTGATACTATCGACCATGGTATCCTTCAGGATTGGTTTCAAGGATTGGGAGTGGGAGGTACTGCACTATAGCAGTTCTCTTTTTTACTCCATGGCCAGTTCCAGTCAGTGTTGGTGGAAGGGGGAAATGAAATTGCTGGCGGGAGGTCATCAGTATGCTGATGATACTCAAATATATACTTCCACCAGATATGATATGTCATGATTTTGTTGGCCAAGTGCCTGGAGGCTATAAGGGTCTGAATGGGGAAGAATTGGCTTCAACTCAACTCTGGGAAGATGGACTGGCTCTGAATCCAGGTATTTCATTTTTGCCGCTGGATGGGGTGACACTCCTCTGGACTGAGTTGGCACATAATCTGTTTCAGAAGCAGGTAGCAGCCATGGCTGTGAGGGCCTTTGCACAGATTTATCGGCTGCACCAATTACAGCATTCCTGGACCAGGAGACCTTGCTCACAATCACTCATGCCTTGAATTATTGGAATTTGTAACACATGGGACTGCCCTTGAAAACCACCTGGAAACTGTAACGGGTCTAGAAAGCAGCAGCACATACAGTGATGGATTTATCTGTGTAACACCTTATTTGTGTGAGTTGCACTAGCTCCCAATTTCCTTCTGGGTGCAACTCAAGATGCTAGTTATCTCTTTTAAAGCTCTGTATGGCACAGCAGGAGGTTATCAACAGTACCACCTTTCCCTAAGTATCTTTACCTGTCCTATTAGTTCAGATACGATGGAGAACCTTAAATATCGGAATCTTATGGGATTTAGAAAGCATGTACTAAACAATGTAAACTTTCTTAAAATTGTGGAGCTGATGGCTATGTTCAGTGCTGTAACTCAGAAATCCCAGTGAAACAGCCTATCTCCCAAAATTTAGATGGACCTGACTTTGCTGGGTTTTTTTTAGATTTTAAAAACCCAGCTTTTTTCCAGAGCATTGGACCAAGCTGCTGAATGAGCTCATCTTGATGTGATGACTGTATCGTTTGTTTTGTTTTCTGGGAGCACTGTATGCGATGTGATGGCTTTGCTGTTTTGTGTGTATTTGATTTTAATGTAATATTATTTTTATTTTTACTGACGTGTTAACTTGTCAGCCACCTGGAGTCCTCTGTTGACCAGTTGGCCATATAAATCTCTAGAATTAATTAATTAATTAATGAAGTCCCCATTCAAAAAATCTTCCATTTCTTCAGAAAAGAAGAATTTTCCATTTCTTCAGAAAAACAAATTAAAATGAGATCATGCAGATACTGAGCTCAAAAATCATGCAAAAGATATTGGCAGTTGGGAAAGTCAACAAGTTCAGTTACTCTGAACTGCCTAGCTGATAATGACTTTATTGGTCTGTAAATGTTACAGTACAGACTGTCAGATAGCTTATTATAGAATATATTGATATTGACTTCACAACAGGATCGGGTATAACAAATGTGTGCCTTAACATGCTGCAACAAACAGGGAATTGTAACAGCTAACAAGTAATGTAGAGGTACAACAATGCTGCCAAAAGAAATGAAAGAACAGAGGGGTGCTGTAAGATCTGAAATTTCAGCTCTCAAGCTTGTTTGGTCTCATGCAATCTTTGTTCATTGAATTTGGTGGTTGATAATATTTTATTAGTGTCTAGAAAGACTGCTGGATTTTAAGATAATTCAAAGCACTATCTTATTACAGGCAGATTTTGAAGCAACATGTGGAGACATTCTATCTGATCCTCAAACCAGTGAGTGTCATAAGAAAACCACATGTCAGGGGGATAAAGCCTATTTAACATTGAATTAGGAAGGCAGATAACAATCCACTGTGCATGATAATGCTTTGACAGGAATTGCTCATGGGGAAGTGTATTAATAGCAAGAGAAGGAATTTGAAAATAAAATAAATTACTTTTTATTGATACACCCCCTTCCTTTAATTTCTTATCAATTACTAGCTACTTTAGATATTTGAATTTTGCATCAAACATTAGCAACTTGCTGAGCCTTCTTTACTTCACTATGCATCTAGAAATGCCCATTTTTCCTAAGGTATTATTAAATTAATGCTGCAAATCAACATGCCATCAAGACCTCAAAGACTATTTTCACAGTTCTTTATCTTTTACTTTCTTGTTCATTTTTTTGCATACTTCTTAAGATTCTAAAAATAAAATAATAAAAAAGAAGCTAAAATGGATAAAGAAGGCTATTTGCTTAGAAATAAAGGAGAGTATGGCTAAAGACAGACTTAGATTTAGCATCCCATGCTCCTTCCTGAAATAAAACATTAAAGATATAATTGTGTATTTTAGTTCCAAAAGGGTTACTGGAAAGCAGTGAAATACACTCAAGCGGCATATTAAGGATTAAAAAATACATGATTTTAGTATTTAAGATCTATAATACTACTCTTTTCAAGGCAATGTTTCCTTTTACTGGTCCAAAAGAAAACAATGTACTGACCTCATTTAAAAATATTAGAATGATTAAATGTATTATAAATGTTATGGTGGATATAACAGTATTCCAATAATTTGTCTAGGTTAATGGAGGAAGAGAGCCATGTTATTTTACAGCAGCAAAAAATTAGGAGGTACCTGATAGAATCTTTTCTGATTACTGAATTTTATTAAAACACATAAGCTTTCATGAACTTCAACTCAGTTCATCAGATATATACATTTCCTAGATTATGGATGGAAAGACGGATGATGTCAGTCATCTTAAAACTTTATTAACATGTGATAATATTATCTGTCCAGGTTTGCTTGTCCACTGTTTTAAGACTCCAGGTAATGTGTACGCCATATTGCAGATTAGGGCTGTGTAATTATCCAGATTTGAAGGGGGAAAGGGAACTAAGAATACACACTTTTTGCATCTATTAGCACCTCCTTAAATCAAATGTGCCATGCAAACTGAAGAAATGGCTGGATTTCTTCAAGGAGTTGCCAACAGATGAGACACAACCACCCTCATGCATTCCAAATATACTTTTTCCCTTTGAAGCTGGATCACTGCATAGACCTGTGGTAAAGATCCAGCTCTTCAATGTAAGAATAAAATTTGTTCAATAACATATTAAACCTCATATTCTGACATCAAAAGCACTTTACAGCATATTTCAGGGATCAGTGGTGCTTTTAGCTTTGCTTACCATCTCCATTAACAAGATGGGATTATGCAACACACTAATGAAAAACAGGGATTACACTAAATTGAAAGAGAAATTTATCCCTTGTAAAAAGAGCCTGTAGTACAGTGGACTAATGCACTGTTATTAACATCTGCTGCTTGCAATTACTGCAAGTTCAAATCTCACCAGGCTCAAGGTTGACTCAGCCTTCCATCCTTTCAAAGGTAGGTGAAATGAGGACCCAGATTGTGGGGGCAATAAACTGACTTTGTATAAATATACAAAAGTATGAAGGCTATTGCTTAATGCATTGTAAACCGCCCTGAGTCTCCAGAGAAGGGCAGCATATAAATTAAAGCAAAAAAAAAAAAAAAGAGTAAACAGATTAGAGCGATTAAAAAAGTAAGAGTTAGAATAGCAAAATAAAATTTTCAGTAGTACAAGTAGTCCTCAGGTTACAACCAGTTGTTCAACAACTTTTTGAACTTACAATGGTGCTGAATGAAGGAACTTGCAACTGGTACTCAAAGTTCCAGCTGTTGCAGCAGCCCCAAAGTCGTGAATAATGTTCGGGAGCCTGGAATCAGCTTGCACTTACAACCAGTTACCTATTTTCAATGATCTCCATTTTTGATCTTTCCTGCCAGCTTCCGTCAAGCACAGTCAATGAAGAAACTGGCATGGAAGTTCACAAGTCACCTGGGTGTCCCCCTTTCTTTCTTTGCTCACACACATTCCCTCCTTCCCCTCATTTGCACAATCTCTGCATCTTCTTTCGCTGATCTCCCTGCATACATGAATGCAGCCACCTTACACTCTGTCTCCATGGTCTCCCTGTATTATCATTTACCCGTATCATTCCCTGGCCTAAACTCACACTATACCAAGCACTCCCCAGCTTACGTGTGGTCTGTCCTAGGCCTCCCCCATTCCCCTGTGGCATCTCTGCACTAGTTACCCACGACTCCCTCTGCTTCTCATTTAATGATCCACATATGTTGGGTTAGGACAACCAAGACTGCCTGAATTGCCTTCGCTAAGTAATGTAATTCTGTGACATTGTACTTTATTTATTTATTCATTTATTTGTTCAACTTGTATGCTGCCTTTCTCCAAAGACTCAAGGCGACTTATGACTACATCCCTTAGCCACAGCAATCCTGGTCCCAATTGCAGTCATAACTCAAGGACTATCTAATAAGTACCGGTAACATTGGAATATAGAAATGCTGTATCTGGAATGGGCAACATATTAGAAAATATATTAGAGCTTCATTCACAACCTGGCACTCTAAAGGTATGTCCTCTTCTATCCACATAGATATTCCTTTGTCCATTTCAGGGGGCTGGTTCATAACAAAGATAATGCAGTTGGATAAAGGAATATTGAAAGGTGAAGTTTGTTGTGAAATCTATTTAAAAGATAAATAAATGTTGAGAACTAATCTTTTCAATGCTGACACTATTTGGCAGATCAAATGATTATTTATAATCATTTTAATAATATTTAATAATAATTTTATATAAACGAGTCCCATGTTGCATTATACTTAGCCAATCAAAGTCTACATTTATAGGCAAACCCAGTCATAAGTGCAATCAAGTGTTCATTGTGCCATAAAATTTTCTTTCCAGTATTACAAACTGCATGATAAGTTTATAAGAGCCTTGGTGGCGCAGCAGACTAAAGCAGTGTTAAGTAACACCAGCTGCCTGCAATTACTGCAAGTTCAAATCTCACCAGGCTCAAGGTTGACTCAGCCTTCCATCCTTTTGAGGTAGGTAAAATGAGGACCCGGTTTGTGCGGGCAATAAGCTGACTTTGTATAAAAAAGAACACAAAAGCCCTACTAAGCAGGTATATACAAAAGTATGAAGGCTATTGCTTAACGCATTGTAAGCCGCCCTGAGTCTCCGGAAAGGGCGGCATATAAATCGAACCAATAAATAAATAAACCTGGACATATAAAACCTCATTATTATTTTCTGTAGTAAGGATTTGAGCATTCTAATGCACAAAATAGAAAAAAATTCAAGTTTTATAAGCTGTATTAAAATAGTCTTTCTAGAATAGTCAAATACTAAAGAGATACTATATTTAATTTAGAGTGGAGAGGATTACTTTATACTGCTGTTTTTTGAACGCTAGTTATTATCCATCTCTTACCGTGCCATTCTTTGCATGATTGCTCAGATATAAGTTCTACTGAATTAAATAAAATTTACTGCCAGATTTTAACCATAGGCTTAATTCGTCAATTCAGATAAAAGATATGAGGGGTCCTTGGTGCTCTCTGAGCTTGTTTTCTTGCAGACTTTTCATTACTCAAATTAGGTAACATCATCAGTGCTATTAAGGAGTGCGGTTTGCTGGACATCAAACTACACTCCTTACTAGCACTGATGATGTTATCTAGTTTGAGTAATGAACCGTCTACTACAGGGGTGTCAAACTGGCAGCCCACAGGCCGAACACGTCATGCTCAGGCCACATCCACCCCAGCTTTGCGAATGGGAAAAATGTTGCAAAACTTTTCTGGTTTTTTCTTTTTTCTTTTCTGGTTTTAATTAACTAAAAACTAACAAAGAATTGTGCGGGAATGGAAAAAGAACTTTGTGCTATCTCTTTATCTAAATATTTAGTTCTTTTGGAATCACACAGGAATATAGAAGTTAAATTAATAGGATTTTTTTTAAAAAAATTGCAAAGGCCATTACCAACAACCTATTTTGTGGCAGAAAATTTAGTAACTTAGGTATAAAAATATCAAGGATGAAAAGTTATATAAACAATGGTTTATGTAAGGATATCTAATGTATCACTACCAGAAAGAATAATACTGCTATAGCTTTAAAATAAATACTGACAATATTAATTAAATTAAAAGGAATAAAACGGGCAAGCAAAGAGAAATACCAATCACTGGAAAAAGGCACAAAAAGTGAATAAATGCATATGCACACATGATTTGCATTTTTAATGTAGTAGTAGGACAAATACAAAGTAATTCTAGAAGTCATAGCTGTATCACCTAAATTAAGGATATTGAAGAAACTATATGGTTTAGCCAAGAAAATCTGACAGTTCACCAGAAACAGCAGTCAAAATCAGGAAGATAATTCAGACCATACTTGACAACAAATGATGTAGGGAAAACAAAAGATTACTGTGGTTCATTGCAGATAAGCATATAATAATAAAGAACCTTGAACTTGGAAGAAAGCTCCAAGGTTGTCACTGCAATGAATAGACTGTCTCTCAACAGAACTGCTCAGGTTTTTCTTGAACAAATGCAAAGAACTTTGTTGTAAAGACTGCAGCTTAAATTACTGTTTTCTTTCATGGATGTTTCTTCCATATAGAGAAAAATGTGTTCTGTCACACTTTTGTAGGATAACATGTCTATTTTCCCATGTACAGACATAAGAAGCCACATTAAGACCATTATATAAATTTGAGCTATGTGTCTTCCAGTCTATTTCAGGAACAATGTAATGGTTGTATTAATCTTTACACTCTTCGGCAGCTGGTGACCCACTTTCCTGAACTTTGTCTCAGTTTTGGTCTATTTTTATTCAATTTTTTTTTGTTTTCTTAATTAATGTATTTTGTGGTTTTAAGCTATGCAGATAATTTTTTATAGTGTAGCAAATAAATACTGCAAGCAAGATAAAATTGCTGGTTCAAATTCAGTGCTTCAAAATACTGAAAAAAAGGGGAATTGCTTTCCAGAAAATCAAAAATCCAGAAAATCATGGCTTAGGACCTGGCTATTTGCGAGACCGCCTGCTACCACCAATAGCCTCCCACCGACCAGTACGCTCCCATAGAGAGGGGCTCCTCCGGGTGCTGTCGGCCAAACAATGTCGACTGGCGGCCCCCAGGGGGAGAGCCTTCTCTGTGGGGGCACCTACGATCTGGAACGAGCTCCCCCCTGAGATACGGAGGATTCCGGATCTGCGTACCTTCCGTTGCATGCTTAAGACGTTCCTATTCCAACAAGCTGGCCTGACCTAAACTTTCTCCTCTTTTAAATGGGTATTTTAAATTCGGTTTTAAATTATTTGGGGTTTTAATATGGTCAGCCAAATTTATTTAATCTGTTTTATTTCTCTTTTAAATTTTGTACTTTATATGTTTTATTTTATGGCTGTTCACCGCCCTGAGTCCTTCGGGAGTAGGGTGGTATACAAATTTAATAAAATGAAATGAAAATGAAATGAAAATTATGGTACTAGTATGCAACTCAGGAATCTCCTGGCTTCATAGGTCCTGCTCAGAGAGATGGCAACTGCAGCCAGGAGAGCCTTTTAACAAACATATGTGTGTTATTGGCACCCTTTCCTAAATGAGGAGGCACTGAGCATTGTCACTCATTCCTTAGCCACCTCCCAATGGAGCTATTGCAATGCCATTCTAGGTAGGCTTGCCTGTAATGCAGAAGCATGGGGAGTAATAGGCCCACTGCAAATACCCATGTAACATCATGATTACATGAGCTGTGCTAGTTCCCAGAAACCTTATGGGTACAGTTCAAGATGCTGCTTGTCACCTTCAAAGTCCTACAAACATAAGGTAGGTTACTTGAAGAACTGCCCATCCCTGAAGGTTCTACCAGTCCTACTAGCTCTGGCAAGATGGATATATTGCGGGCGCCTTGGTGAAATAGCATTTGGAAGGCATTGATGCATTTTAAGGAACAAAGCCTTGGAGCTTAAGACACTAACCCTTAGAGATTTTTTTAAAATCATGAAGATAAAATTAAACAACTTCAAGGTTAAAAAAAATATAAAAGGATTATTATATATTGCATGTAATAAGCCTTGTGAAAATTCCTATACTCCAAAACTTGCTGCCAAATCAAAATTAAAGGGGAATTTATCACATTAGCTATTAAGGAGAAATTAAAGGGGAAATTATCAGGTTAACAATTAAATTTAATTTCCGTCCTTCCCATCCGTGAGTTGAAGCCAGAAAGGCAGCCCGTACTTTGTATCAACATCTGAAATTTGCTTTTATATGTTACTTTGACTAGCTACTGAGTTATATCATATCCTTTTATTTTTGCTAGTGGTGTAAAGAAAACAGGAGGAGGGAAAAGTATTAGGTATGTTCATTACTTTGAGTAATTTATAAAAATATTAAAAGCAGGATAAACAAACATCTAAAAAAAAACTTTAAAAAAATCTTCTGAGTTACCAAATAGTGTTTGGGTTTTGTTTTTTGTTTGCACTAGATCTGGAACAAATATAAAAGTATGCCACCAACACAGGCATGGTTGAAGTCTGAAATGGGAAATATTCAGGCAGTTTGGACGCTAGTGGTTAAGGTATCAGGCTAGAAAACAAAAAAATCATGAGTTTTATGTCCCCTCTTGGCCCTGAAAGCCAGCTGAGTGACCTTGAGCCAGTCATTCTCTCTCAGCTCAACCCATCTCAGAGGGTTGCTTTTGGGAAAATAGGAAGGTGTTTTAGATATGTTTGCTGTCTTGAGTTATTTATAAAAATAATAAAGGCAGAAAATAAATAAATAAAATAATAAATAAATAAATAAATAAATAAATAAATAAATAAATAAATGTTAAGCACAGTAAATACTGTTAAGCACAGTAACGGAGACGCAGTTCTGATTCTATTGACTCCGTTTCATCTATTTCTAATAGAACAGTAGCATTGTTGATGGGTGTTTCTACCCATCTGCACTTTCTGAGGCCTTCACCATTACCATCCTCATAATGCTCATTATGGCCTGACTTGTGGGAAGAACCTCAGCATCCAGCAGTGGATTCTCCCTACCAATCTTGTTTTCATAAGAGCAAAAAAGACTGCCAAGCACAATGGTGAAATGCCATGTGTTGACATTTAATTGGATACAGGATAGGAGAGATATAAATAATTTGATAGAACAATGGCAATGTACTTGTGTATTTGGCTCCAGCAGTGTGCATAAGAGCCAAGGGGAAGCTGCTTCATTGCATTTCAGTGCCAATACAGGAAACATTTCCCCTTTGTTTGCACCACTAATGAAAATGAAAATGAAAGCTACTTGACTGATTCACAGATGGATCCGTCTCGTAGCCATGGTTGGGAAGGTCCAGGACATAAGAGCCTAAGTTGGCATCTCCAATTCTACCAGATTTACAGCCTGACAAATACCATTCATGAAATGCGTTGATTTGGAATTCTTCTAGTTAATTTTCAGTAGCGGACAATTTTATCATCTCAGAGCGCAACAAAGTTATGTGGAATGTTTGGATCCATAACAGTAATTTGTCACTGGGTTCTATTTTAATAATTGTGATAGAACTGGGTTCTATTTTAATTAATTAATAATTAATAAAAATTAATAAAAATTCTACCGCAAAGCTCCCAGCAACCGGTAAGATCCCACAGAGTTGGTCTCCTCAGGGTCCCGTCAGCTAAACAATGCCGGCTGGTGGGCCCGCGGTGTAGGGCTTTCTCTGTGGCTGCCCCAGCTCTCTGGAACCAGTTACCTCCTGAGGTCCGGACCATCCCCACCCTATTGGCCTTCTGAAAAGCGGTGAAGACTTGGCTCTTCCGGCAGGCCTGGGGCCGCTGATCTCGCTGATGCAATCTGGCGAGATCCGGCCATGAATGGTGTGAATGGGTTTTAATTGTTTTTAATGGTTTAACTTTTAATGTTTTATATATGGTTTTTAAATGCATTGTAAGCCGCCTTGAGTCTTCGGAGAAAGGCGGCATACAAGTTGAACAAATAAATAAATAAAATAAATAAATTGTGCTTAAATTTGATTTTGTAAGCTGTTTTTTAAAAAAAGGGAGAGTACGATTCTCTCTGCTTGACATTATTCCACATCACTATCGACTCCCTTCCATTTTCTCGGTTCGCTACATGCACTGGAGGTACCGTAATGCACAGTTGCCGGGCACAGCTGGCATGGCCCCTTTTGAGGAGGGGAACGGGCACGAGTGGCAGTCTGGCCTCCCTAAGAGACCGCCCTCTCTTCTAACCCTCCTCTTCAGATGCGCCGCGGCGAAGGCTTGGACACGAGCCGCAGCTCCCAGTGACAGCGCCTCATTGCCGTCCCGGTCCGCTGCCTCTACAGCCCAGGGTGCCCGCCTGTCTGCGCACCAGTCGGGCCAGTGGGAGCGAGGTTCTCCCCTCCCCCGCCCCAAGTCGTGGTGACACGGCTTGCTGCCCATTTCAAGAAGGGAGCAGCGACCTTTCCCTTTCCGCTTCCCCACCTGGCCGTGACTCGCCCGTCCCAGGACAGGTTCCTATGGTGAGAAGGAGGAGCAGAAGCCGCGATTGGGGGCCGCCGGCGCCTCCTGTCTGGCCAGGCGGCGGCGGTGACTGGAGGAGGAGGAGCTGCGCCGGCGGAGCGGAACTAGAGCGGCTGCCCGCGAACATGGCGGCGGCGGAGCAGCAGCTTTCGGAAGCCTCAGCCGTCGTCGCTCCTCTCCCGCTCAGTAGCGGCGGCGGGAGCAGCGGCGGCGGCGGCTCTGGGTCTGTGCCGGTGCTCTTTTGCTTTTCGGTCTTCGCCAGGCCTTCGACGGTGCCACACGGCTCGGGCTACGAGATGCTAATTCAGAAGTTCTTGAACCTCTACGGGGACCAGCTCGACATGCACCGCAAGTTCGTGGTGCAGCTCTTCTCCGAGGAGTGGAGCCAATACATCGACTTGCCCAAGGGCTTCCTGGTGAACGAGCGGTGCAAATTGCGCCTCGTGCCCCTGCAGATACAGGTGGGTGACGGCGAAAAAGAGCAAGGTTTTGCGCGCGCGCCCTGGCGTGCACGGCTGTGTGTATGTGTGTGTTTGAGTGTCAAGAACAGCGCCTTCTCGATCATTGAAGCGAAGGCAGTCTCGCCATTCGGCGTCCTGTGGGAGCCTTCCACACCCACCTGACACTGGGGAGAAAAGATGAAATCCGCTGGTCAAAGCCAGCTTGCGCACCTTCTGCAAGTCACTTTAGGTTCCCTTAACAAAATGGCTACGTATGTTGGATTGCACCAACACCATTAACTAGCCAGTCAGAGTTTGTCCTAGTGTGTTGAACCAATCCATCATGGCTTCTAACATCGGTTGTGTATCCTGAGAATGGGAACAACCTTTAACATGCATGTTGTGGGAACACGGGTGACATGTGAAGTAAAACATGGTTATGGTCTTGGGCATTTTAAAAACAAAGTCTTTCTGGCTTGTACACCGGTTTACACTGGTGTACAAAACGACATTGGTTATTCAATGTGTGATTCAACAATGTGTTATTCAACACATTGGTTAAACCCAATTCATTGGCTGCCAGCACCAAAAGAATAACAAATGTTATAATGATTCGGAGAGCTCATTCCCACTGTGTGTGTGTGTGTGTGTGTGTGCGTGCGCGCGTGTAACAGTTGGAAGGGACTTTGGAGGTAGGTGTTCTAATCCAATTCTCTAACTTTTACAGAGAATATAACCTCTGTAGCAGAGACTCCACTTCTTGCTAGTTTATTGCTTAGGCAGACTAAAGTCTGGTCAGGCTGATCCAGCAAAAAAAAATGATGTTTTCTATGCTGAATAACCATTCTCCAAGATCTTGGAGGTCAGTGATCTGCTGCAGGACTACCTTCTCCCACCAAGCAATGGTTTTCTAAGCTATCGTGGGCATTTCTTGGTTGGCTGTGGGAATGATCAGAAACTTGCCTTGCAGCCCGTGCAAGGGACATTTACTTCTGCAAGCTCGCTGTTCCCGCTCTCCATAGCCCAGCATTACCTCCTGCTACAGGGATTTCAGCCTCTGTTGCTTTGTGACCTCATTCTTCATCTCATTTTGCTTCTTTCTCTCTTGGCGCATACCACCATCCCCAGGAAAGAACAAATCCTTCATCTTTCCTGCTCCTCTTTCCTTAGTTGCATCTTCCCTTAACCTTCGCCCTCAGTGCTTTCAGGAGAACTCCATCACTTACCTCAAACAGCAGCAGCTGCAGTTAACCCTTGGAGAGTTCTGCACTGGATTAGGCAGTGCTGTGCTCTCTAACCAATGTGGAAGTAAAGGGAGAGGGGTAGGCAGAGGAGAAGATCTGTGCGTGATCCAGGATGGGAATGAAGCAGGCAGCAGAGAAGAATCCCACTCCCTGCTTAGGAAATCTAATCAACACTATGTTAAGGTTGGCATCTCTATTGACTCCTTGTTCAGAATATTCAGAATGAGGAACATTGAGTTTAATAATCAGTGAATTTCGTTCAGTTTTAATGGTAGCGGGAAAGTACCAATGGATAAATTGGATAAAGCTTGAGTATTCCCAGATCACACTTTAATGACAATTATAAATGGTGGAGGGAATGATAGTTTGCCATAGAAGGTGATCTTGGCTGAAGTGCCTTGTGAATGGGATTTTGTAACTCTGAACATCCAGATTAAACCACATGAATTGGTCCCACTGATTTTATTGGACTTATTTCTTAGTTCTGCTATTGATCTCAGCTGATCACACGAGTCTACAGGAATGCCTTTAAGCTTTTAAAGAAATTGGTCAGTCTTGTTAGCCTAAAGCTGATCTGCTGGATAGTCATAATCCAGCAATCTTTGTTGCTGGTTGTTGTCATTAACTGAATCTCTAAAGTCGTTAGGCAGACAACTCCCTGCCAGCTTCCCACAACCAAATCAGTGGGGAAGCTGACAAGAAGTTGCAAGTCCCAGGCTCTCGGGCAGGTTGGTGGCTGCTGTGGAAGGATCAAGGGGATGTGGGGAAGGGTATATGATAGGCAGGGCATGAGGGTGTGTGAGTGTGCAAGGGAAGGTGCAATTAGGTGCATAAGAGGCACTATGGGGGTTAGGGTGGGTGCACAAGAGGCATCATATAGGTTAGCAATATAGGTTGAGGGTGCACGTGACTGGTATGGCACAAGCCCTGAGGGGGTGGAGTGGTACACGGATTGGGGAGATGTATCCCAGCAACTTGCAACCTTCCCTGCTAGCTTCCCCATTGACTTTTTTGGGAAGCTGTCAGGGAAGTTTGCAAATGACAACCATGTGATTAAAGGTCGCTTCACAACCAGTCGTAAATATGAATAGATAGCCAAGCAGTCAGATTGCAATCACCTGACTTAGGGGTTGCTGGGATGGCTGGAACTTATAGGATAAATCATAACAACCATTTGCATAGCACCATTGTAACTTGGAACGATCTCTGACTGAATGTTCATAGGTTGAATTATGTGGGGCAAAATATATGAACCAAAAGAAACATTTGTAACACTGAGTATTTTAGAGGTTCTAAAAAGTAAATATAGGTAGTTTCAGATTCTCATTATCAGAGTATAAAAATAAATGACTATTACATCTTTATCAATTATTAAACACTGACTTTGAAGCACCCAAACATCTTTATAACCTTTATAATGTTATGCTGTTACTAGGTTCCATTTTAAATCAGGAAGAGGGCCTTCTCAGCCATTGTCCCTGCATTGTGGAACATCTTGCCCTCAGAGGTGAGGAAAGCCCCCAATCTTTTGGTCTTCCGCAAAGGAGTCAAAACATGACTGTGTAACTTTGTGTGGGGGACATTGAGGCCCACACAACCATATGAACCCCCCCCAACCCGGCCGCCTCTATTAGCAACTGTTAATCCCCCATCTTGGAATTTCTCACCTTCTGAAATTTTTAGAATGTTTTTATAATTTTAAAACTTTTAAACCTAAATTATTCCAATTTTAATGTTTGGTTTTATTGTTGGCATTTTACACTGCCCAGAGACCCTTTCCAATGGAAATGGATAGTTAGTTAGTTAGTAAATAAGTAAGTAAACAAACAAACAAACAAATAAATAAATAAGTAAATGAAAATTTTACAGCAAGTTAAGCATCTCTATGCAATAACATATGTTCTTTTAGAGCTCCAATGCTGCTGATTAGTGAAATAAAATCAACAGAGGATAGTCGATATGGCAAACTGTGAAGTATTTGCTCTAAATCTCCTATGCAGGATTTAGAGTTACCCTTGCTTTTATCCAAGAGAGGTGTCTCAATTTACCTTAGTTTACCCAAGAGAGGTGTCTCAATTTACCCCAGCTGCAACATCCATTTCATATCTTATTATTCCATTCTAGGCCATCTCTATAAAATGGAGTAAAGAAGAGAAGAGATGGCATTGGACTGCAGTTAGAAGTCTTCAGTCTGAGTAAAACTTTCCTCATGTTGTATAGACCATGAGCAAGGACATTCTGTGTTACATTTCAGAACCTGAAAGCCACTGTTAGTATTTCCTCACTAGTAACAGTCAACATTATTCAACCATTATTGTTCTGCCCTATCAGCAGTATTCAGTCATCGTTGTTATGCCGTATCAGATAGGCTTGACATAGCCATCATGATGTTTAAGTGAGGCTATAAAATGTTACAAAACACGAGAGGTTCCAATAGAAATCTGTAATACTGTATTATGTGCTGGAGATTGCCTGAGACCTGATGTGCAAAAAATGGGTCACTTTCTCTTTTAAGGCAGTTTTTAGCCCTTGGAATTTATTGTTAAAGCATTCATTTTTCAGTCAATTCTCTTTACCCTTGACTTCTGTTAAAATGTGATAGTGTACTAGACTGATGTAGATGCATTTTCAATATCTACATTTTATGAGTATATCAGTCATAAAAATCATTCTATGTTGTTCTGGTGTTATATTGTATATAGCATTTGTTTTACATTAAAAAACAATAAGATTCAAGAATTTATCATTTTAAGATTGAAATCTTAAGCAAGACATCTTGTATTCCTGCATTTGGTGAGAAAGTGCTACACTCTGAATGAATATTTAATACCCCTGAAAGAAGTTTCATTTGACTGGAATTTTTTAAAAAAAACTCAGGGATATGCAGTCTTTTTTTGGGTCAAGGGCTAGATTTAGCCTCAATGTTTACGCAAAAAAAGAGTAAACAAAGAAGCAGTATTGGAACAGAAGGGGAGAGAGGATTAAATGAAGGATTAAAATTAAATTTAATTTTAAAGAGCCCCTTTCTCTACTTAAAAGGGGGTGCATAATATTGAAGCTGGCTTTACTAGAGATTGGACTCCAAATAGCCAAGTATGGAACAACATTTAATCTTAATTTAATTGTTTTGAATACTGTTAACTACAATGCAGTTAATAAATAAAGAAATAAAGTCAATAAAATCATATCTTCTATTCCTTGAAATACTACAATTCAGCAGCAGCTTTTAGAGGAACCCGAAAACCTTTTTTTCAAGCCCTTTTTTTTTCTTCCATGGGCTAAATTACACTATATAGCATTTTTAGATATTAATATAAGACTGCCATTAGATATCTGCTTTTTGTAATAGCTACATGCTTACATTCAGTGTTGCATAAAGAAGTAAAATGAACTTCTTAATTTGCAGTAACTTGAAAGACATACAATATATGTATGACATGCGTTTCTCTTTCATTTTGCTCGTTTGCTTGTTGCAGATACACTATATGTTTAATTACAGTTTGTGAAATAATGATTTAATTTATAACACAAGTTAAATTAGTACTGTTATAATCATATTATTTCCAGTTTCTTAAGAATTTAGGGAAAAGTACCAAGACATGTTAGAATAGTGTCTGATCTCATAGAACATCTTCAAGTTCTGGTGACTGCTTATATATAGTGAAATCAGTTTTGATGTTGGCCAGAACCTAAAATAGAAAAACAAACCAGACATAAAACAGTACAGTTTCCTTTATGTATTTATGCATATGAAACATCAATACTTCAATTCTGCTTGTTCTTTCTTCAGAAGTTAAACTTAGAGAGCATAGTTCTGTGAATGTGTATTCAAACAAAAATCCATCTGAGTTGAATCAGGCCTACTCTGAAATATGTTAGCTTAGAATTGCAACCTAAACGTTCTAATTAGCCTACACATTTTTAGGAATACTTTTATTGAAATTAATAGAATATATTCCAAGTTAATATGAACAGATTTTCAGTCTGTTCAGCTATCATAGAACTTAGTTATCATAAAGGTCTCTTTTATAATTGCTTGCCAAAACAGATAGGCAGGTCATAAATCAATTAATATTTATGTATTAGCAATATCAAATAAGTATAAAACTTGTGAATTATTCCAAGGAGAAAAATAGTGATCAGGAAATAAGAAAAATGTATTGAAGCAAATGGTGATAATGATAATGATTTTCACATGCGTATAATCACATAGGAAAAAGTGGATTTTTTTTCTGTCAACAGCTTCTCATACTATGTGAGATGCTTCTCTGAAGGATCCCTGAACTTTCTTTGAGATAAGGAAAAAGATGCTCCTCTGTGCACATTCATTTGTCAGATTTCTATTTCCCAACAAGTGTAGAGTTGTACCTGAATCATTGCGGTCCTAGTTCAGCAGCTCAATCACACTATATCACAAAGGTTCACTTCTAGTGCTTTGGATCTAGCATTTATTTATTTATAGATTTATTGGTTCGATTTATATGCCGCCCTTCTCTGGAGACTCAGGGCGGCTTACAATGCGTTAAGCAATAGCCTTCATACTTTTGTATATACCTGCTTAGTAGGGCTTTCGGGCCCCCTTAAGCGGTGTTCTTTTTTATACAAAGTCAGCTTATTGCCCCCACAATCCAGGTCCTCATTTTACCTACTTCGAAAGGATGGAAGGCTGTGTCAACCTTGAGCCTGGTGAGATTTGAACTTGCAGTAATTGCAGGCAGATGGTGCTACTTAATAACACTTTAATCTGCTGCGCCACCAAGGCTCTTTCTGAAAACATTTCACTGAAAACATTCATTCATTGGCATCCTTCAGTCTCAAGAGACTATGGTATCGTGCTCTGGAAAGAGGTCCTAAAACAGCATCTAGTGCGACTAAAAAGGCCAATTCGAGAGTGGCAATCCGTTACCGGTAACTGCCACTTCCCGTGCTGTTTCAATGCTGTATGCAAAGCTGGAGTGTCCTCTCCAGAGCATGAGGCCTGGGTAGATTAATATGGAGGATAGACTGTTACCCAAGCAGCAGATCTCCCCTCTCCACATCGCTGAAATAGTTCAATGGAATGGCAAAGCCGATACGATTAGTTCCAGCTGCATCGCAGGAGTTACCAGAACGTGATTGTACACCGTCAAGAACTGTTTCCGGGACTCTGGCTCCGGATTTTGCCTCGAGGTTGACTCCTGAAGCCTTTTCCAGTAGTAGATATAGCCACAAGGCAGTGGAGGTTTGTAATCAGACTTTCCCTTCTCCTAGAAGATGGCTCTGCCGTTTTATCTGCCGTTGGGGCATAAAGCTCTCTTCCGCCTTCAAAACAGTTGACCATCTTCTCCTGTAACTCTGGATAGGGGCCCTTACGAGGTGCTACCAGCTGGGCCATATGGACCAAGGTTTTTTTTTAGAGAGGGATTACTCCTCTAGCACTCCTACTGAAAACATTATTGATGAAAAAATAAGATAATTACATCTCAGCAGTAATATTTAAATGAGGAAAAACAATGACTTGCTAAACTTAGAAAAGTAAGCTTTGCTTTCAAAGTGCCTTAGCAACATATGTAATATATGAAAGAATTTTTTTTATTATTTAATTTTCATGTAGTATCTTATATTTAGCCCCCCATGGTTACTTGTTTAAAGTAGATTTTTTAAAAATCTGATCAATAAATAAAATATTGGTTTAAACCCCAAGGTGTTGGATTCGTCTCATAAAGCATTTATACATTTCAAAGATAATGATAAAGATACCAAAACTATATTACTGTCTTCACACACTTGAAGGATGTTTGGATTTCTCTTTCACAAACAATAGACTTCCTTACTAAAGCAGCTTGGTTTTAAAAGAGAGGTTTTATGAATTAGAAAATATTAACCTGGGAATATGTGATTCTAAGATAGGGTTAAATATTCTACTGAACAAAAATAGTATGGCTTTGGGTTTCCACCCATTTAAAGTATTTCTGTTTAAACAATGGGATTCCGAGTATACCTCCTTGAATTGAGAACAATGAGACAATTTTTAAGTAAAATGGGATGGCACCCATAATTAATATTCCCTTCTTTCTTTATCTCAGATAACTACATTGGGCAATCTTACACCATCGAGCACTGTGTTTTTCTGTTGTGATATGCAAGAAAGATTCAGACCTGCTATCAAGTATTTTGGAGATATTATCAGCGTAAGCCAACGATTGGTATGTATATTTGGTTCTTTGAAGGTCAAGTACTATTTTAATTATACTATTATTTATATTTTATTATTTAAATAAACTTTCATTTTTCTGTGTTTTTTTAATCTTTGTAGCTTCAAGGTGCACGGATTTTAGGCATCCCAATCATTGTAACTGAACAGTATCCTAAAGGTCTTGGAAACACCGTACAAGAAATTGACTTAACTGGAGCTAAACTTGTTTTACCCAAAACAAAGTTTTCTATGGTCTTGCCTGAAGTTGAGGCTGCTATAGCAGAGATACCTGGAATCCGCAGTGTTGTTTTATTTGGAGTAGAAGTATGTATTTCATTTACCATGTATTTGTAGTTTTCCTAGAGCAGTATTACTACTGAAATAAAGGTAAAATATCATTTGCAAATATAATAATTGCTGAAACAATTTACTTTTATTCTTCTTCAAGACTCATGTATGCATTCAGCAGACAGCCCTGGAATTAATTGGCAGAGGTTTGGAAGTTCATATTGTGGCTGATGCAACCTCTTCAAGAAGTATGATGGATAGAATGTTTGCTCTGGAGGTAATTTTATTAGATAATTATGTGAGATTGGTTTCAGTAATGGTTAGATTGTAACAATTATAAGTATTATATTCCTGTAGTTTCAAATATTTATGTGGCACAGAAAACATGAAATCATTTGTAGACTTTCGTCGGGCCCTGAAAACCCATTTATTTCAACTAGCTGGGCTGGCTTGAGTTAAGTTTTAAATTGGTTTTTTAAATTGGGTTATTTTAATTTACGGCCAAAATATTTAATTATTTTAAATTGCTTTTAAATTTTGCATGTTTTTGTTTTTTCCTTTGGCTGTTCACCGCCCTGAGTCCTATTTGGAGAAGGGCGGTATAGAAATAGGAACAAATAAATAAATAAATACTAAATGGCTTACTAAAATAAAGATGTATGACAAAGGTTTCAGCTATCCTTTCTGCTTTGAGAGAAAAATCAATCTCACAAAACATAAGCAAAATCAATTTTAAATGTATCTTGATTTAGGAACAGGTGAAAAAAATTATAGTAATACCAGGCTGAAAATGGAGCAAAATCCCTAAGGAAATTAATTCTTAAAAATATTGCAAAAGAAACATCTGTAGAAACAGCATATAGAAATTTGCCAGAACAGGATGGTTGCATTAGGTAACATGCTTTTTTCAGTTATTCCTTAAATGATATGATGCACTACTCCAGTTCTGATTTTTATATATAGTACAGTAATACATGATGAGCAGAGGAATCCTAGTATTTGAGACACAGAACTCTGACACACGTGGAGTCCTCTTATACCAACAAAATAATAGAAGAAAGTATTTTAACTCTCTTAAACTATTTTTCTTTTATTGTTTTAATTAGAGAAAATAATGATGGTACTTAACAAATATTAAGATGCACCATTATTTTGGGATATATGCATAGATTTATGTTTTGTGGAAGAAGAATTTATTAAGCTAATGTAACTAAGCAAATTTTTTGGTTTTGATTTTTGAACTTTGGCAAGAGCTGTCTAGCTTATGCAAAATCAATAATTGCCTATATTTTATTTATTTATTAAATTTATATGCTGCCCATTTTTCTACCAAATGACTGGGCAGCATCCAGACAACACTTGTCCCCATTAAATTCAGTAGGGCAGATTAGTCAAGGTTTTAGGTAATATAAAATGTTTGCTTATTACTTGAGGATTTTTACTGGCAATGCAATTTATAGTTATCCTCTGAAAGCAAAGAATGGTATCTTTTCTATATACTGTAGATATTGACTATTATCAAAAGCAGCTCAGTTATTCTGATTTTTTAATAATAATATTGAATGTATATCCAACGCTTCTTGTCATCCCAAAACCCAAGGCAGCTTAGAACAATTATAAATATCAAGAATAAAACACAATTACTAGAATTAATACTCTGCTAAGATCTTTGAAAGAAACTCCAAGCTCTTCCTATCTTGTTATTATATGAAAATCATCAAAGTATGTTTCCTTTATGGGACGGATTTCTCAGAATACAGACACAAAGGTGAATGTAACATAAGAGGTATCCCAAGCTTCATTTATTTCATCAAGGGCATAAAGAACTGTCTGTTAGCAACTATGTGAGTATGGTGCTTTAATGTGCAAATCAATGCATCTATTCCACATTTAACTGTTTAAATATATTCATTATGAAAAGCAAAATGGACAAAGAAATGGGAAAATATTGGAGTGGTATAACTGGAAGATATTACTGTCCAGACCCCCATAAAATTCTGTGAAGGAACAGGAAAAAATGAAAATTGGATGATAAAAACCATGCCCGGAAGCTATTTATTTATTAGTTTTTATATAATTGCTATTTATTATCCTTGTATTATTGAACTAAAATGTGATTTCAGTGAAGTGGAACTATTTTCAAAACAGTTGCTTTTCTGGTTTAAGATAAATTATAATGCACTGTTATGAGGGAATTGTAAAATCTGTGGGTTTATTGTTCAAATGTTTCTCAGCAGATAATCGGCTTTATTTGTCTGTTTTCTTTTTTCCAGCGCCTTGCTCGCACTGGGATTATTGTTACCACTAGTGAAGCTGTATTGCTGCAGCTGATAGCCGACAAAGATCATCCCAAATTCAAAGAAATCCAGAACCTCATTAAAGCAAGTGCTCCAGAGTCAGGACTTCTTTCTAAAGTATAAATACTCTTAAAAGAATTTGACAGAGGAAAATGTTATGAATACATAAACACACTCTCTCACATGCAGATGTATAATCTCTCATACACGCCTATCAATTGATGTATTTTGCTTGCCTTAGCAGAATTTGTTATATTATGCTTTTCAGGTGCTGGTATATTTTATAGTTATAGCTCTTTGAGTCTTGGAGTACCGTAGGGTCATCTTCTTTTCAGAACAAAGGTTAAATTAGAGGTACATGTTTGTCAGTATTGTACCCACTGATTGTAATTTAACTCCTCAAAAACAACCCCTGTATTTTTGTGAAACATTTTTGACTGAATGAATAAATGTACTGTGGAATTGTTTTACTTTTCGTATAATTAATGAGTAACATAGATAAATGTGTTAATTATATTTTAACATTCTATGAATGGAACAGTATTTTAAATGAAACAGGATATAGAGAAGATGGTTGCTTAATCATTAGGGAAGGCAATAATATTAATGCATAATTATTTGTGATATAGCTAGGGTGATTCTTAATTATTCAGGATTTTATTAAATGCTGTTGCAAAATCATTTATTGTAAGTTTTTAACTGGAAAATTGTATAATGTTCACTTCCAAATCCCAAGCAGTTCTGTCAGCTTGTTAATGGAAATATATGAGAGATTGATGACACTGAAGTAGGATATTTTATTTTACTTTTAAATATTCAGAAGAAGATGCTCAAGCTTCTCATTTCCAAATGTTGAAATAACTTCTTTCAGGATGTGTTGAGGGATTTATTTTTAATCCCTGAATGTATAGATTTAATGAACTCCATCTGGTTTCTGCATTAATTCTGGTAAATTAAAGATTTAGTAAAACCTGCATCAGTTTTATGCTGCATTTTGAAATACAGATGCTGAATACTGTTTTAAAAAAAGGCTGATTTAATAGAGTGTTTTGATGTACTGTTTTATAGCTAGAAATAAATTTGAGTAATCCTGCTCTTGTTATAGCTAATTCATTTGTCTTATACATGATTCAAAGTGTTCTAACATTTATATGAAAAATGCATGTGGCTTTATATGAAATGTATTTTGCAATATTGAAAACAATCATAATACAGATTTTTAAATGAAAACAGTTCATAGTTGGAAACTTCAAATGTCTCTTAGCGCCCCACAGTCTACCACAAATGTTGGCTCTAAAAAGATGCATGTAATGTAAAGTTTGATCTTTGATTTTGCTTATAAAGAACTTGTCTCATCAGTAAATTTCCCTTTATCTTGAAAAATTCAGTCCACTGACCCAGAGGTAGCATATCATTTAAAACACACTTTACTTTAAAGAAAACATAAAATTGTCACAAATTAAAATGAGCACAGCATGGTACTGAGACAAAGATAAATATTTTGAAGAATCACAACTAAATATTATCAAGCAGAGTAAGGAATAAATGAGCAGCTGTACATAACTTATAAATGTATTCCAATATATTGCATCATGATAAATGGATGTTCAAACAAAAACTCTTATTGCCTCCCTCAATTCAATCACTGGAATTTTAACCTTATTTACTGTTGAGTATTCACAGGTGATATCCACAATGTTTTTACATTTTTTTCTGATGTGAACAGCTCTACAGAACTGCAAGTAGTTTCTCAGTTTCAGAATTGATTTGCCATGCAACATGAATAGTTTATCATTGAGGAAGAAAAGGTCCTTTCACGTGGTTACAGTTATGCACTATGCCATTCCCTGGATTAAGGTGCTATATAAAATGAAACTCCTGGTTTCTTCAACAGAGATGTCCAATTATCATTTCATGACTACCTGGTACTTAATAGTTCCATGTGATATGCAGGCAGGTGATGTATTTTGTGCTATTTATATATAAATCATTTAGCTTGTGAAATAAAACCTACCCCTTTTAATAAGACTATCATTTTCCAGAGCTGTGTTCCTTAGGCTAGATAAGGCATAGATTTGTTGCTTCATAAGTATCATCAACTAGAATCTCCCCTTTACTATCCTTTCCACTTCTTCCATGAGAGAGATTGAGAAAATGATTGTTAAGACCAAGTAGATAGTGATAAAGTGGAAACGTGCTCCTTCCCATCTAGAAAAGAGTTTTCTTTGTGTTATCACAGTGCTTCTGGAAGAGTCTCTCTGCTCAGAGTTTCTAAGCCTGGTGCTTTAAAGATATTGTGCTCTGTGTTCCCCTTTGAGAAGCCCAAAACCCTGAGATAGAGGGCATCTCACTTCTAATTGTATATTAGAGAGAGGAATAAGAATAATTTGGATCATTGGGTTTGTGGGGGGGGTTGGGGAGGTTTTTTGGCATGGTATTAAATGCATTAAAAAAAACACTTTTGAGAAGGAATGGATTCAATTTGATTCATATAGTTCCTGGAGAATATGTTAGCCTTGTAGCTCTAAATATATGAGGACTCGTCCTTGTGTCCCCTGAACTCTAGCACAAACATACCACAAGTAACCATTTTTATATGATAGGTCATGGCATTAGCTGCCAGGGAGCTGGGTCTGTCCATCTCCTATTGGTCATTTTAGGCTATTGTGGACCTGTTCCCTCCTCTCAGGTTTCTGGGTACTTTCCAGCAGGAGAGGGCAGCCTGGGATGAAACCATCTTTCCAAGTTTATTCCCTGGTGCAATAAATAAATGTTAAGGAATACAGAGGGAGGAAAAAAAACTGATGAATTTTGAGATTTGCACTAGCTAAGAAATAAACATTTGCATCTGTTCTAGGATGAGCAGTGTTAGTGGTAGCCAATGCAATTCCACACCCAAGTTATTTCAGTGTGTTTTTGTTCAGGTAAGCAAGCTGCAGTTTCTGGTAATCCATCTGTCCAAAGCAAGGCAAAATAAACCTAACGGGATTTTAAAGTCCCATGATCTTGATTCAGAAATACATTGGGCCTGCTGGAATCTGCAGCTTTTGCAGGTGAAAGGAATTTTCAGATAAAGCTGTTTTTCCTAAGCACGTTTGAAGTGATGGTCTCAATGTAGATTATCCCATAGATTGGAGCAGACCAGATGCTGGTAAACTATCTGGAGGCTATTTTGAGATTCAGAGAATTCACCTCTACTATTAAAACAATTTCTAGAGGATGGCTCTAGAAATGATAGACTAGAATCCGTCTGTTCCCAAGCAGACAGAGAAAAGGCAGGAGGACATTGTTGGTTGCTCAGTTTCCTAGAATCCTTTGTTAATAAAGCCAGGAGGAGTTGTACAATGTAAATAGTAGTACTGAAAGCATAGCTATTTCTTAAAATTACTGCAGTAAAACACAACTGTTCTAAATTCATGCTTTCCTCTTTACCTCACAAGTGCCCTTTTTGATGACTGTGGGGGTTCTGTCACCTGGATTTTATTTTCCTAGAATGCAAAGCACAAAGGCCAAAGCCTAGCAGTAAAACATCCACCTTGTTCCATCTGCTTGGAAATGTCTTCTTTCTAAGCCTCAGTGAGTTTTCTTAAAGATAAGTGGTAGGAAGTGAGTCTCATGTACAAATTATAATTTCTAGAGAAAGGTGAAATCAAATGTTTAACCTTGATGAACTCCTTTGAGATATCGTGAGCACATTCTGGTGCTGTCATGGAGAGAGAGAGAGAGAGAGAGAGGGAGGGAGGGAGGGAGAGAGAGAGAGAGAGAGAGAGCATTACATAAAGCTGTATAATTTTCTGAAGAATCTTGTTTATCATAATATTCTCCTAGCATTGTCCTAAAAAGAATTAAATTGGTTTCCTCTACAGGCAGGCAATGGCTATCGGTATAGAATATATCAATATAGAATATATCAAAAGTTCTGTAACAGAGCTTGTTGTTATTGTTGTTATTTTGCAAATTGGGAATATTTCATTTGCATTGCAGTCATGAGACTCTTTAAATCATAGGAGACTGAATATATTTTTCACTTAGATCACTTCCACAACCAGCAACCAGATTTGAGCAAACTTTTTATTGAAATTGATCTGGAGATATTCCAGCTTCCATATGCAAGCAGCTATTGGGAAGACTTTGTGGTTAAAAATGTAGCTAATCAGTACTTTGTGCTATAGAGCTTGCACATGACTGGGCCAGAGAACAGGAGGTCGCTTTTTAATGTAATAATCGAACCACATCAAAGGTGTGTTCTCGGTCATATGCAAGACTAAACATTACAGTCTGATTTTTTACAGTACAGATTTTTTATTAACTCTCAGGAACATCTCATGCACTGAGAGTCAATACAGATGAGAAGAGCAGAGATCAAATAAATATTTCTTGTTTTATTAAAATACCTCAAGTTAAGAAGGGATGGAAATAGTCAAAATAAGTAAAGTCTTGTTGTAAATAGAATGCACAAAGATATATGAAGATATTGCAAAATGTGCCCGTTCCATTGGAATATAGAGAAAATGCATCTTAGAGTGTTGCTGTCCAGGGGAGAGAAAGGAAAAAAAAAAACTTCCGAAAAAGCTGAAATTATAAAAATCATCTGTAGATTTTTTTGACAATCGATCATCTTCTGTACTTCTATCTTGATAGATAGAATTTGGTGCAATATGTAGGTTGTAACAACGAAAAGCAATTGATCTTTGCTGGTATTTAGGACCTGCATTCTGTTTCCATTTGTAGTGTAGTAGTAGTAACACTATCAATTGCTATTATATTTTATAATGTTAATATGAAAAACATTAAACCATTTTTAAGATTTTCTTATGCTCTCCTTTCATAGTTTACAATTTTGGTCTCTTTGCAAGTTGATAGGCAATGAGACAAAACTCTATCATATAATAAAGTAATATTAAATATTAATTTAAATATTATTTTAGTTAATGTTAAATAAAAAGAATATTTTGTATAGCAGAAAAGCATATTGGGGCTATGCATATAATTTGTCTTCAAGCCTCTTGAGGCAGCTAATGGGTTCATATTGCTAAGATTTTAGGAACTTAGCTTTCGTGCTGACACCTCTGCATATGGAAAGGATATATAGTTAGATCTACCTTATCTTGACTATAAAGACCCAGAAACGGGTGAAATGTTACCAGTTTGGTCCGGTTCACCTGAACCGGTAGTAAAAAAGGCTACTGGTTCACTGAACCAGTAGTAAAAACTGTAAAAAAAAATTTCTGACAATCAGCTGAGCAATGCGTGATCGTTGGAACGTTCTTTTTCCTTTTTTAGCATTTTTTTACTACTGGTTCTCCAGAACCGATAGTTAAAAAGGCTTTAAAAAGTAAAAAAAAAAAAAAAGTTCCGAAGATCGCGAGTCCTTCAGCTGATCATCAGAACTTTTTTTTTTTTTTACATTTCTCTCATGAAGATACCTGTTACAAATGCCTAATGTAAAACATATTCATTCAGGGATAGATTTTATATGAAAATATATTCCATTATTTTTTTCTCCATGTTCAATATGTAAGGAAAGGTTCTTTTCTATATTTAATGCATCCACTGCACAGTATTCTTAAGCTATGCATTACAGTTAGACAAGAAGCCTCTTCTCAGGCCATCCCTAATTTTTGCTAACACATTGTAACAATGATATTGGAAGAAAGCATGTATTTAATATAGTTGAAGATTTAATCACATAATTATCTTTTTAATAAGCTGAGTAAGTTGAAACTCAGTCTTTAAGCACTTGCTGTTTCAACGATGACTGAATATACTGTATTTAGAAGTTGTTATATTATGAGGTTATGAGTTATTTATAAAAATAAAGGTGGGATATAAATAAATATTATATTTTAAAAGTTCCTTCTTTTCTTGAGTAAAACATGCACCCAAAAATTCAGTACCATTTTGGCTGTTCACATTAATGTGAAGTAAATGTCACTTCCAGTCTGCCATATTTTGGAAAGCAGAGAAGTCAGTTTGGTGTAGTGGTTAAAATCAGTGGTGGGATTCAGCCAGTTCGCACCATTTCGGGAGAACTGGTTGTTAACTTTCTGAGCAGTTTGGCAAACTGGTTGTTGGAAGAAATCATTAGGGCAGGGAACCGGTTGTTAAATTACTTAAATCCCACCACTGGTTAAAATGCTAGGCTAGATAGTCAGACACTCTGAGTTCTAGTCCTGCCTTAGATATGAAAACCGGCTGGGTAAATTTGGTTCAATCAGAAACTCTCAGCCCAACCTCACAGGGATGTTGTTGTGGGGAAAATGGACAGGAAGGAAGGAGTTTTATATATGCTTGCCACCTTGAGTTATTTATAAAGTAATAAAAAGCAGGATGAAAATCTAATACATACAAATAAATAAATAAAATAACCAGATTGTTAAAAAGCAGTAAAAACAGAGTGAAATAACCACAAAATTTTAGGGAAATATTTCTATTTGCTTTTCAGTTCATGAATAATCTTTTGCTTTATTGGTACTCCATTGTAACTCAAGGGTAAATTGCATAGTTTAACAAGAGGGTATTTCCAAGAAAAAGCTTTTTACACACTGGAAACTAGCATTGGTGATCATTTTACGTATTTAGCAAATTGTCCAGTAGGTGGTAGTAGTGTTAAACAAATAAAAATATTCCAGGATGTTTCACTTATTTTTAATTATGAAAGCTTTTATATAGTTCATAGCATTTATACAATTTTAATGTGTAACTTTGAGTCAAAGTAGTTTGGATGGCAGACTAGCGGGAACCATGTCAACCACATTAAAGTGTTTCTTTAATCGACTATTGCTTGGTTACTTTTCAGTGCTCAAACTCTAAAAAAATAATCAAGGAAATGCACTCTTTGGCTGCAATAGTTTTTGAAACAATAATGCATTACAGTTATTGTTGTGGTTTATTCATGATTATATCTGCTAGCAAAAAGCCACAGGAATACATACAGCTTTAAATGTTATACAGTTATCTTGTATATATTGTAGCTAACAAATATGTACCCTCCTAGAAATTGAAAAGATAATTAGAATATTGCTAAATTTTGTTAAAATTGGTATGGAATGATAGGCAGTTGTTAATTGTCTATCCGATCATATAGGATTAACCTCAAGGTACAGGGGAATGTATGTATGTATGTATGTATCAACGGTGGGTTGCCCCCAGTTTGGACTCTATAGAACCGGTAGTAAAACCGGCGGGAGGCTCTGCTCACCGACCCCAACATCATCAGGATGCTTCTGCGCATGTGCAAAAGCATAGACGTGGCCCCGTTGCGAACCGGTAGTAAAGGTAAGTAAAACCCACCCCTGGTATGTATGTATATATGTACCGGTATGTATGTATGTATGTATATCTAACTTCTTGGATCTTTTGTGGATTGCAGAATAGACAATGGCCTAATGTCTATGTCTAATTCAAAGTCCTCACAGAGATTATCCTAAATTTGAACTATATGTAGAATTCTTGATTTTTTGAGAGAATGTGAAAAGCAATCTGGGGTCCCTTAAACCTTGCCTGTTTATACATGGGCTGGTTGAAGTCTTGTGTTTTACACTTTACACATTACACACAGTAATGTGAATCATCACATTACTGTATATTGAAAGAAGCAAGGGAAGTTCACAAGCTCCTTTGCACATGTGCAGGTTGAAGCATCCTGTTTAGTAGTTTTGCAAATGATTTTATGAAGGGAAGGAAAGAAAGTTTATGCTCCATATTTTATTTCATTTTTAAATCATAATTTCTCTGTATTTGAGTACATTGTCATGGTTATAGGCATGTGACACATATGAAATATTGGCAACTTCTACACTGATTGCTAAAAATAATATTACTTCAAGTTTGTATCTACTCTTATTTTAAAACAACAGTGTGGGTGGTAGGATAGAAATGCGTGTGAGTGGGGAGAGGATATTTAACCTAGAACCATAAATAGTCAGAGTGGTTTACTTCATAGAATTTACTTTTTAAAACCTCTGTTGGAGAATAATGTGTGTTTGAGACACATTAAATGTACAAAACCCGGGAATGGACCAATAGCCAACTAACAATCACAGGACATTTAATTAGGACATTTAATTATTCTAAGGATAATTAGCATATTGCTAGTTACAAGGGCAGTGATGAAGGGGAAGGGCCAGCTTGCTCATCCTTGCTGTTTCTCCTGTTTTTTTGAATTTGTGGAAATGGTGAGCAAGAAATAAATCATGCTCAAATAACTGGGGCGGGGGGAGGACCAATTTTTATCTTTCTGATGTTACCATTCAAATTTTTAGAAAGATGGGGACATGACTTGTTTAAGATTTGGGGGAACCAAGGGATAGTATAATAGATTTCATCAGGAGCACTTGCGTTTCTGCTCTCCAGTGCATATGGATAAGAATATCTCGATATGGGGAAAGCAGTCCTTGCATAATCAAAATGCATCAACAGAAGCATTCCTGAAAGTTCAGAAAAATAATTAATAACATTGCTCATTTAATTTTCCTCTCGTGTTTTTGAAATTGCTAATATAAAAAAGAATCCACATTAATTCAAAGGGTGGAGGATCAGAAGAATCTACTTTTTAATTAAGAAAATTATGTAGATAGAAAGCTTAACATTATTTCCAAGTAATGAGGTATGCATTAATAGAAATTATATATTATTAGCCAAATCATTTCTCTCTCTCTTTTTCTCTGTATCATCTGGGCTTAATGAAACCTTTTAGGAGATGTATATAGTATCATCAGAGGGCGTGGTGGCTCAATGGCTAAGATGCTGAGCTTGTCGATTGAAAGGTCGGCAGCATGGAAATCAATCAGTTGATATACAATTTATAGAACCAGAAAGATTTAAGCCACAAAAGCAAAACCAACAAGATCAAGTTATAGATCAGCATGAAAACCAAATAGTCGATATACAATCTACAGAAAGGAATTCAGGATGGAGATCCAACCCACAAAAAGTCAAGAAAAGAAGAAGCAGGTCTCACAAAAACAATTTTTTTTAAACTAAACAACAGTGTAATGCCAGTTATTTAAGAGATGATTGAATATATGAAAAGATAATTGGCAAAGTATTGGTTTATTTTATCCTGAGGAGAGTGACAGACCTCTGCAGTGCTGAACTTTTGGGATGTGAAAAGGGCCTTAAATTGAATGGATTGGAACTATCTTTTTTTTTTTTTGATTCTTTGATAAATATACTACGTTTATGCTGAGCTACAAGGCAAGAGAGTTATGGGATTGGGGCACGCAGAAGATCTGGTTGTTACCCTATTACGGTGGTTGGAATTAATAATTTGGATAAAAGACACCTCTACAGACACTATATGGAATACAAATATAAAGTCACTCGGGTGGTTGTTGTTGTTTTTTTTAATATGAAGATATTTGCTATTGATGGGGGCAGATGGTAATTGAAGATACCGAAAATACTGTTGGAATTACGATGTGATGTTACCCTAACATGGGTGATGGAGTTTATAATCCAGCTGAAAGACATTACAGAAGATATTATATGGATTACAAGCTTAAAGTCTTTTTAAGAGGATTTTATTTATATAAGGGAATATTTTTTAGTGGAGTGGGCACAAGAATAAAGATATAAAGATTTATTAAGTATGGTAGTCTTGTAGGAAAGTGGATGGAGACAGGTTAGTTTATTGATTGTTTAGTTTTTTAAAAAAGGGATATTATGTTTAGCTATGAATATATGTAAAAGATTTGAGTTAAGAGATATAACGATGGGGGTGAAGGAAATGGGTAAACTATGAACTGAATAAATGTTAAATTAGGATTTATTATATAGTTTTATAGTGGAAGGTTGCTTTGAAATGTTATATTAATATACATAAAAGATTTGACTTAAGAGATATATGTATGGGGAGTAGAAAAAAGGTAGATTATGAGTAGAAATCACTAAATTGGGAGATATAATAATATTATTATGTTAAATTAGGAGTTATTATATAATGTTATAGTAGAATGTCACTTTGAAATGTATAGTATAAGGGGGATATGATAATATTATTAGAAAGAAAGGGTCAGTATATGGGGATGGAGTAAGTGGATGGTTAAGTATTATATAATCTGTTATGAATTTGGGTTTTATTATGAAGAAGTCACAGGGGGAGGGGAGGGGGAGGGGGGGTTAGGGAGGAGGGGGGAAAAGGGGGAAAATTTGTATTTGAAAAACTTTTTCAATAAAAAAAAAAAAGAAAGGTCGGCAGTTCAGCGGTTCAAATCCCTAGTGCCGCATAACGGGGTGAGCTCCCGTTACTTGTCCCAGCTCCTGCCAACCTAGCAGTTTGAAAGCATGTAAAAAATGCAAATAGAAAAATAGGAACCATCTTTGGTGGGAAGGTAACAGTGTTCCGTGCACCTTTGGCATTTAGTTATGCCGGCCACATGACCACGGAGACGTCTTCAGACAGCGCTGGCTCTTTGGCTTTGAAATGCAGATGAGCACCGCCCCCTAGAGTCGGGAATGACTAGCACATATGTCCGAGGGGAATCTGTACCTTTACCTTTATATAGTATCATAAAAACACGCCATCTTGTATTGCAATCTGTGCATTTAAATATCATGGATTTTATTTTGGTTTTTTTTTTAAGAAAGAATGTGAATGGATAAGTTTGGTAAAATCATACTCTATACAGAGTGATTCTTGTTGATAGCGCTAGGTTTTTTTAATTTCAGAGGAATATGAAATGCAAAAAATAATTATGGAATCTAATCGGGTAGATCCAAAAGTCTGATCTGCGGGAAAGGAGATGGTGATGATGTCAGGGACCAAGCCAGATCATTTCAAGCAAATGGTAATCCTTAGAACAGGAGCTTGCAATGAGCAAGCCATTCTTTAGGTTAGTTACTTCTGAAGAGAAATCAGATATTGAGCAGAGTCTTTTTAAGAGAAACAAACCTTCTATTTGGTCTTCCATCTTTACTGGGGATTTGTTTTCCCAGGCACATTTTTTAGGGTGATTTTTGTCTGAAGCTCAAATTTTAGAGTTGGAAACAAATCCCTTGGCACATAGAGGGATTTTCCTCAGGATAAACATACTATCCTGCCTCAGTCCCATACAAACGTGCCTATGTATATATCTCAATCAGTGAATTTTACCTCAGAATAAATGTATAAAGGACTGCATTACCTATGTTGTGGTTGATACCTAGGTTGGTATTCTTCAAAGTATTTGTTTCTCAGAGGCTCTGAAGCTCATTGCAGCTCTTTCATTTCCTGCCCAGAACTTTCAAATGTTTTTCATACTACTAGTCTCTTCAGCTAATATACTATTGTGCACCTTCCATTTCAATCATTGAAATATGTGGTGGGGGGACTAAGGAGGGATAAGTTAAGAGCCGAGGTAGCACAGTGGTTAGAGTGTAGTACTGCAAACTACTTCAGATGATTGCTAGCTGCAGTTCAGCAGATCAAATCTCACCGGCTCAAGGCAAGGTTGACTCAGCCTTCCATCCTTCTGAGGTGGGTAAAATGAGGACCCAGATTTGACTTTATGCTGACTCTGTAAACCGCTTAGAGAGGGCTATAAAGCACTATGAAGCGGTATAGAAGTCTAAGTGTTATTGCTATTGGTATAAGTGCTATAACAGGTGTATCAGTTTCATCTATTGTTAAAATGTATGTATTGTGACAGATGCTGGGATAAAAGTAGGAAGCAGGATTTGTATGATGTTACAATGCACATGTCATTTTAACATCGTATTTTGTGGTGGTTGCTGATGATCTCAGAAATTTAATATTTTTTTTAAAAAAATTAACATTTTTAAAAATTCTGGTTTTTTTCTTTTTCACTTTCTTCTCTCTTTCTCCCTCCCTCCCTCACTCCCTCGCCCCCCGCTCTCTCTCTCTCTCTCACACACACACACACAAACTATTATTTGCAATTTCAGCCAGAATAAAGCTTTAATGAAATATATTTATATACTTTTCTTTTGAGGCAGAATTCAATTATTAAGCCCTAAAGAAGCAATGGGTTTTTTCCTCTGTTAAACTAAACCAAATAAATCTTTACATTTTGCAGTGAGGGAGAACAAATAAAAGCTCCTACTGGTTGTATAAGTATTTAAGAATAAATCTCCTCTAATAAAAATGATGATTTGTTCCTAATATCATCCTCTGTAAAAAAAAAACCACTAAAAATGGTAGATATAATTGCAGTTTCAGAGAATGATGGAAGAGGTATTTTATAGATCCATAACTAATTAAGGGACAGAAAGATTGCTGACAATTCTTTCTTGTAAGGATATAAATAGTAAGATCTCACAAATATCTGTAGTGGCTTAAATCATATTTTTAAATGGACATATGTTGTCCATTTTTTTTTTTTTTTTGCTTAGAGGTATAATGAGATTGCACTTCTTGGTCAGGGTTTCACATAAACATTATTTTTTTTAGAAACAAATTCAGAGAGCAAAAAAGAGAATAAATCTGAACAACTCAAAATATTAATTGCACTGATTACCTTCATTAGCAATAGCACTTAGCAATAGCACTTACACTTGTATTTTGCAGCCCTCTCAAACTGGTTTACAGAGTCAGCACATTGCCCCCAACAATCTGGATCCTAATTTTAAGAACCTTGGAAGAATGGAAGGATGAGTAAACCATGAGCCAGTGGGGATCGAACCACCAAAGTGCTGGCAGTCAGCAGCATTAGCCTGCAATACTGAGTTCTAACCACTCTGCCACCATGGCTCTAACAAGAATAGTTGAATCTTTTATTTGTTGCCACTATATAACTTTCAAACATTTTGTTTCTTTGACTTAATTGGAACATAAGAGAGAGAAAGAAAGAAAGAAAGAAAGAAAGAGGGAGGGAGGGAGGGAGGGAGGAAGGAAGGAAGGAAGGAAGGAAGGAAGGAAGGAAGGAAGGAAGGAAGGAAGGAAGGAAGGAAGGAAGGAAGGCGTTAACATTTGCCTGATAGGAACATGTTAGTTGGAGGTTAGAGGTTAGAGATTTATAACTCAAATATATTTTCAGTGACATGTTCCTATGTAATGTACCTCTCTGCATTTTTTAAAAGAATGATTTTATATATCCATTTTTAAATGTTTGTCATTTGAAATTTCTTTCAAGGTTAGTTGGTTTTCTTATATGTCAAAAAATAGAGTTTGGCCAGTAATAGCTTTGTGGGTTGGATTTTGTTAGCTTTTTCTGAATTGTCAGGTTATTACTGCTCTTACCCAAGTAAGCTATCACAAATGATAGACAAACTCAAAATGTAAATCTAAATCTCTAATTTGATTCTGTTGAAAATAAAAGTGACATTCAAAGAACCTATTATTATAAACAGAGTTAATTTGTGTAGTCATTATTTATTTATCAAGACTTAAAATGTATTTGGAAAGAGTGTTCTTGACATCCGATATGAATTTATTCTGATTATATATTAGTATTCATAGAGACTGGACATATGCAACAACATATCATTTTTGGAACAATCTTCTCATATAGACCTGAATAGAAAGTAAGCATTATTTATTAATTCAATTAACAGACATACATATAAAAATACTGAGTACTGATTCAATTAAAATGTCATACAGTATTTCCAGTCCCTTCTTTTCCCTATTGTTCTTCATTCCTATACATCAGGAGTGTCAAACTCGATTTCATTAAGGGCCTCATCAGGGTTGTGTTTGACCTTGGGGGCCAGGTGGGCATGGCCAAGGTGGGCATGGCCAGTTCGGTATCACTCGTGTCAGGGGCGCTTGTGGTCACCCGAGCACTCTGCCAGAGAAAATGGAGTTCAGAAGGGCCGTGTGCAACCCTCCTGAGCTCAGTTTTCGCTGGGAGGGGCACTACGGGTCAGTCCTTCGCTGTTTCCAGGGCAGCCCATGGGCCAGATCTAAGCACATTGTGAGCTGGATCCGGCCCACGGGCCTTGAATTTGACACCCCTGCTATAGATGATGTTCACTTTGGGCCTGCAGGTATCACTATAGTTAACTGAATTTATAACTGTAATAAAATTATCTGTTTTGATGACAAATTTACAGATTGGCAATTATAACATTATGAAGCTTAAAATCAACATTATTTCAGGTTTAAGAAATCAGAGGATGCCAAATTTACAACAGAAAATGGCCCACAAATGAAGGTGAATATACATGTCTCAAGATAATGTTGCAGGATCCAATCTGGGTCAGTCACCGGAACCAGAATTTTTCTATGAAGTTCACTGAGGATGGGCTCCAGCATGAGTCTGAAAGCTCGGAAGACAAAACTTCTGATCCTGGTGACTGACCCAGATTGCATCCAACAATGGCCCGCTTGGATTAGTTGTCCATCACTATCACATTTTTCTTTCTTTCTTTTATCAAATTCTTCTTTCTTTGCTAAATCTTTGTGAATCATATAAAGAATTTTCAATTGCAATCAGATTGCTCCTTACAATATGTGCAGAAAGACAAAAGTTCCAAATGTAGGAAAACAAGGGAAGAAATTATCCACAGCAGAGAAGTATATCATACATAGATACACACCATATTATTATATTAGATATTATTACATTACAATTTACTACTGCAGTGTTAAACAAAAGCACATTTTGATATAAATGGATCTGTTTTTTTCTGTTTCATAAGTCAATCTATTGATTCTTTATGCTCATCTCTTCTGTACTTTCGCATTGACATGAAAATCCTCTTTTATTTAAATTAAAGTTCTGGATATAAACTATTAATTGTTTTGGTTCCATTTTTTATTATTTTGATTTCTGGAAACAATTTCTATTCTTATTTCTTTGCAGCAAAAATGGCTGAGTTTTGGCCTTAATTTGTATCTGACAAAAATCTCTTAAGCATCTATATAGTTCTATGTCTGTTTTTTCTTGACTTCCTGGATGGAATTCATCATCATCTGTTTGGATGATTAAACGTTTTTTGGTTTTTTGATATGTAAGAAGGGCAAGCCATATAGCTTCTGGTTACCTATAGTGCCATGCTTGAATTGGAACTGATAAGTGCCTTGAGACCGGCAAGCACGTGTTAAGATTTCATGGTAATAGTGACGTAATCTATCACATTATGTTCTTTAGTTGCACATACAGCACATTGTGTATTGTTCTCCATTCTCTCCAACCTAAATATTAAATTATAATCATTCCTTTATCAGTGGGACATTCTTGTATATTTGAACATCTGGATTCTGTACAGTTTAAGTTCTGCCTGTTAGAGGCACAAATGTTAGAGATTACAAACCAGTCTATGGCTTGACATGAAATACAAGCATTATTGGAAACTGAAATCTTTCACCCAGCCACATTTTTTCTATTGCAGAAGAAAACATTGTGTTAATGTTTTATTTATTCTTAGAAAATAGAATCATAAAATTGATTCACTAATTCTGTTGGCAGTCGGTTTCAGTGTCAAATTATTCATACAATTACAACTTTTTTTAAAATGTGCAATCTGCAATTGGTCTCCATATAATTTAAGATTGTTATTCTGTGCCGTAGGTTCTGTATCATGAGACTCTGTGACACAACTTCAGTTACTTGAAGAATTATACTATATCTCTTCTCTTAAGGCTGAATGTATCCAATTCTCTCACTCTCTCTTCCTAAGATTTACTTTCCTTGATCATCCTTGTTGCCCTTTTTTGCAAGTCTTAATTTATCTGAATACTGCCTAGAACTGAATTTAGTATTCACTCATCCATTCATATAGGATGCTTGATCCTATTTAATGCATAATGGAATTGCTACTTTTTGTGGTTATAAAATGTGTTTATTGATGTACCATATTTGCCTTTTTGGTAGCCATGTCACAGTATTGACTTGTATTAATCTTAAATCAACTACAATTCCAAGATCCTTTTGAGACTTATTGCCAAGCCAACTAATAGCCATCTTATAATTTCACATTCAATTTCTTTTTCCTAAACAAAGAACATTGCACTTGTCTTAATCAATTTCATTCTGTTTTTTTCAGCACATTTTTCTAATCTATCAAGATTGTCTAATTTTGTATCCCTCCCCCACCCCTTTATTTATTTATTTATTTATTTATTTATTTTATTTTATTTTATTTTATTTTTATTTATTATTGCGATTTATATGCCGCCATTCTCCCGAGGGACTCAGGGCGGCTTACAAAAACAATATCCAATACAAATCACAATAAAATTAAAATCAACAACCCAATTAAAGCAGTTTAAAATTATAACAATGTACACCCATGGCGGATCAGTTAAGTTGACGAAACCATTATTAATGGTTTATCCAAACCATTAATAAAAATGCTGATGTGATCCCAGGAACAAACCTTGTGCTCACCTGATAACTCAATGAAATTTAATAAGAGTTTATTAATGAACAGTCAGGTTTCCAAAATAGTTTTAATTCACCACAGAGGTACCACTATTGCACTGTTCAGTCATAATTCCCTTGGTTCACTTTTACATTTGCTGTACTCCAATCAGAGGTGGGTTTCAGCAGATCCTGACCAGTTCTGGAGAACTGGTAGTGGAAATTTTGAGTAGTTCGGATAACTGGTAGTAAAAATTCTGACTGGCCCCGTCCCCATCTATTCTCTGCCTCCCAAGTCCCAGCTGATCAGGAAAAAATGGAGATTTTACAGTATCCTTCCCCTGTCACGCCCACCAAGCCACGTCCACCAAGCCATGCCACGTCCACCAAGCCACACCCACAGAACTGGTAGTAAAATTTTTGAAACCCACCACTGACTCCAATCATCTGATTTCATCTGTTCTTCAAAGAGATTCACAAGGAAATTTTTAAATTGTACGCAGGGAATATAAATATGCATTCTTTCTATGAGTGGTTCCAGGGAATCTTGGAAAACAATGTTCAAAGAGCCACCACATTAAAAAAGAGTCTGAAGAATTTGAAGCCAGATAAATATTCTGTACCAAAATATTCTACAAATATTTTGTAGAAACTGACAACTGTTTGTATTGGCTTTAATTTCTAAATTACAGTAATGATTTACTTGCTGCCTGCGGTTGCTTAACTCTCTGGGGAATTTAATAGCTGGGTTAGGGTTAGGGTTTGAATCAAGTCATTTATCTGACTTGCTATCAACTACTATTGCTTACTATAACATTGGCATATTTTTTGTTTCTTTGGAATTCTGGAGCAATAGAATCTTGCCTAATGAAGAAGAGTGTTCTGGAAATTAGTTGCTTTACAAAAAGGAGTAATTTGCAACTGATGGGCAAAGATTTTTCAATTCATTTCTTTAAGTATCAACAAGTGTTGATATGGGAGAGGGTAAGCCGCAGACTCCTCCTATGTGGAAGGCCACGGGAATCAATAGTCTAATAAAATCTGAAGGAAAATTGCTTGCTTGAGTCCAAAGATAGATCCAGAACCTTCACCAAGCACTGTTCCAGATTGCATGGATAGTTGTACTCACAATACTTTTGGCTAAACATATGGAATTTAGCAGAGAAAGTAATAAACAAGGATACATGGCAGTCTTTTCTGTCTCTGTTGAATGCTTACACAGATCATCAGTGTATCCCTTTTCTTCCAGATTCTGGTTAATGTATCCAAAGGTTCTAATAAAAAATAAAGTAGATCAAAAAACAATATAAGGGCATTTGAACCATGATCTAGAAGGACTTTTTGGAATATTTAGACTATTAATAGGACTGAAGCTTCAGGGTGGAAGATTTACTGTATTACTTCCTACTTAGCCACAGCTCGTACTTTTTACCATAGCATATTGAGCAGTATAGAGCTTATTTTATTTTATGAGGAAGTTCTGTTCTTTAAAACCTCTTCCTTACATTTTATGAAAGGAGTGCAGAACTTGCTTTACAAACTGAAAACTAAAGGCACACATAATGGTTTCCACATGATATTGCATAAACTTCTTGCATATGTTTTCAATTTAAAGGGTTATAAAACAGAAAACAAAACAAAAAAACCCTGTATATTTTCTTTTCAGAAACAGAAAATTTCAAAGGTTTTGGATGAAAATAATTTTGTGTTAATTAGATGTCCAAGACTTGGAAGTGACTTTGATAAAGCAGCCTCTCATTCTTTTATCTTTCTGTCTTTCCAGTTGTTTCCATTCTCTTGTCATCACTGTTTTTATTTCCCTGGACACTTTGGAGATATTATGTCAGCACTTCTTGACCTCAGGGAGAGAAGCTGAAAAATCTTGAATTAAAAATGCTTTCCTACCAGGTAAGACCCATGCATAGTTATATACATTCTAGTGATGCACCATCAACCTAATTGGAAAATCTGTGATTTTCATAAGTTATTTACTTTTGTATTGATTGTACACATTACATTTCATTGATTCTAAAAATAAAAAAAAAACCTGGCCAATCGACAAAGGCCAGTGGGTAAATGCAACTAGAATGTTGAAACTAAACATTTGCCACACTGATATGCAACCTCAGTATAAGATCACGGGCAATCCTATTCTAGTTTAGTTTTATATCATTGTGTTGATACCATAACTGTCATTATTTCTCCTCTTAAAATTTTATCTAATAGGATAGTTATTGTTCCAAGCAATTTTGTCATTATGCTCCTGAAATCTGTCAGTTGTTGAGTATCTCAGAGTCACAAAGTTCCTGCTGTATATACATAAAGGTAATTGTGGTGAAATTCTGT
Organism: Arizona elegans; assembly: GCA_022577455.1. Classification (NCBI taxonomy): domain Eukaryota; kingdom Metazoa; phylum Chordata; class Lepidosauria; order Squamata; family Colubridae; genus Arizona; species Arizona elegans. The sequence continues at coordinate 40,507,534 of JAKOOJ010000008.1, read as the reverse complement.
GTGTAAAACTGAACAATAATTGTAACACCGAATTGCTACAGGATTTTTTTCTCATATAGAAAGCATTCTGTACTTTCATAACAGTACAGAACTCTTTAGTGGGGGTTTCTCTTTAATAGCACTTTTTCTCTGGATCTGTTGTATAATATTATATAATAACATGGGAATTCCAAATAGTGCTGCTAGTCCTTTCCTTTCCTTTCCTTTCCTTTCCTTTCCTTTCCTTTCCTTTCCTTTCCTTTCCTTTCCTTTCCTTTCCTTTCCTTTCCTTTCCTTTCCTTTCCTTTCCCCTCCAAGAAACCAGAGGATTAAAAAAACTGTTCAAATTTCAAATTATCCTGTCTGGTATTATATTTTTCAGAATGTTTAAAAAAAATCATATGTTCTGCATTATGTGGCATTTGTAATATTTGAAATGTATCGGTCATGACATTGTTTTTGTTTTCTTCTACTTATTATTTAGCTCAATTTTAGGTATCTATCAAAATAACCAAAAGAATGTATAAAAATGGTACATAAAATCAGCATCAGGATATAATTCTACATCAGTCTCCTTTTTTTTTTATCCTTCAAAATTCAGTTAACTAGAACATACTTAAGGCATCCTACGAAATGTCAAAAAAGTAGTGGCAAGCTATACTGGAGCCATCAAGGAATCAGAATGCCATCACAAAAAAGATTTGAAGTCTTGTTGAAGTCCTTGTGAAAACAAGGAATAATCCCTTAACAGAATACATATAAGACATTAGGAAATGATCCAGTTTTCTAAACATGGATGATTATGTTTTATGTTAACAGCTTTGCTTTCAGCTGATGGTGGGGAAAACCCCCCTCAACTAGTAAAACTCCTTAAGAATAAATAGCATCTGGCTAAGCTGGTTCATGAATTTAGCATTCTGATGTAGTTGAATTTTCCAGATAGTCCATTAATATTTTCAAAATCAGATACATTTAGATCACATTGCAGCAGTGAGACATGGAGTTATAAAATTGTCTACATTATTTCCTAATCAGGAGTAGAGCTGGTTTATAGAAAAAAATCTGACAAGAAAAACAGCAGAATGTATTCCAAACTGGTTCACTGAGTTTACAAGCTTTTACCAGTAGTGGAATTTAGGAAAAAAATGGATAAAAAGGTTAAGAATTTATAAAAATAAGAAACTAAAATATAATTCCCAATAGGAAAATAAACCAAAGCAAGCAAACGTGTAGGTTGCAAACAAAAGAAGTGCCCATTGTGAAATTAGTAAAATGGTAGGAATTCACTAGTCAGTGGCAGCCATGGGTAGGGTAGGTTTTATTGTGGAAAAAGGAAATAATAAATATTCTATTAAAATCATCTGTCACCCATTCATTTTGTTTTTTTAAATAGTGACCCAGATTTAGTTTGTGCCTAGGTATATTTGGTGGAATTTGGCTTATTTTCTGTCTTTTACACATGTGAAAATAGGTTTTGTGACAAAAGAGAAATAATTTCTCAAACTCCCATAGGTGAACGCATCTAAACTGAAGGCAGAATGCTCAGATATTGTTAGCTCATAAAGCAATACAATAATCATTAAATAAATTATCCATTTGAGTTGCAGCTTTAAAAAATTGTCATCTTAATTTTTGTTTTTTTATTAAACTATACTGCTCAAAAAAAATAAAGGGAACACAAGCAGAAGACATCCAAGATCTGAATGAATGAAATAGCCTTATTAAATACTTTGTTCTTTACATACAGTAGTTTATACACTGCTCAAACAACTAAAGGGAACACAAAACTACTGTATGTAACAAACAAAGTATTTAATAAGGCTATTTCATTTATTCAGATCTCGGATGTCTTCTGCTTGTGTTCCCTTTACTTTTTTGAGCAGTGTATTTTCCTAGAATCCATAATTTTCTACCTTATAAAGGTATTTCCATGATACTTGCAGCAGTTTCCATACATTATGTGAGTCTTTTACACTTAATTACATTTCATATTTATTCCATTGCAAATGAAAAACTAAAACAGTTACTTTTAATGTTGATGATTTTCAAATGCTGGGATTATAGTCATAGTCATGTCACATTCTCAACTTGTTTTCGTCTTCATAAAATGAAGCACATGTATTAGTAACTTCAACTATTGTAATCAATATTTTCCTTCCAAACACACGTTTCAACATTCAGTTCCCAGATGCTGGTAGTACAAAACTGATCACTCTGAATTCCAGCCTCTAACAAGTGTCAGTTGAAGGAGGATTTAGTTAAAATATGCAGTGTGCTAACCGAGCTAGTAGTAATAATGTATGAAGTATAATATATACACACTGCGTGGTTTCCAGCTGTTTGTCTTCAGAGGCACTCTGTGTGCAATGAAAGGGGGAAAAGAGTGTTTGGATAACGTAGCTAAAAGTGAAAGAATCCACTAGTCACTCTTTTGGAATCAGTATGGAGAAATCACTTAAATGCAATCTGTCCTGAGTTCTGAAAACATAAGCGAAGATGCTGAGACTGAAGTTGAAAAATGACAAAATACTGTATCTCCATGCTCTGTGCTGAAAAAAAAAATGTTTCCCTAGCTGATATGAAAAAATGTCCAAACATTTTTTTGCAATTACAATGGCTTATTACTAAAGTGATCAGCAGCTATGCCAATAATATCCTATTAGAAAAAGAATTATAAAGGAGACTTCTAATGTTGATTTCAAAGATAATTATTTATATTATTATTTTTTGTACAGAACAGTATTATATAATATATGCAGGGTTTTTTTTGGAGGGGGCATAATTATAATTATATCTATGTATAATTTCTTTGCCAAGGCCTTTTTTCAATCTGCTACCTGAATTTTTAACTTGAGATAGCAAAAATTGATTATGAGATATCTATTGGCCACCTCTACTGCCAATAGCAATTAGAAAAAGATGACTTATTTCTCCCCTTTTCCCGGCCATACCATCTGGTCTGGATCCCATTGAAAACATGCAGTATAGTGTTTTAGGGTGCCCATGTATAATTCTATATTGGTTAGTTTTTTTAAAAGATTTTCAAAGTTCAAAACTCTTATTAGAGAAAGAGAGATTCAGGTGGCAACATTATGGGTACGTAGATGGAGAAATGAACTGACATTTACAATTACAGTAAAATACAGCATCTCTTTAATCTCAATTCATTAAAACAGCTGTGTTTTGATTTTCAGGCTTAAATAGAAGCTTAAAAAGATTATGATAATAATGATGATGATCGTGATAATTACGATAATCATTGTGATGATGATGCTTTAAAAAAATCCTGCGGTCACATTCCCACATTTTCCAAATCCCTTACAAATCATTTTCAAAGTGTACCCAGCTCAAACTGCCTATTGACCCTGGAGGATACAGATAATATAAACCGGGTTCTTTTCTTTTCCTTGGTGTGAAGAAAGTCCACGTATACTCAGTAAGAGTGTCAAGCTGGCGGCCAGATGCATCATATGCAGACCATGCCCACCCCAGCTCTGTGAAGGGGAAAAATGTCACAATACATCAGGTGATAGCAATGTGATGCCACGAGTTTGACACCTGTGATATATAGGGACAATAAAGGAAATTATTTATGAAGGCGCTAGAATCAATAGAAAGGGCAGGCTAGAAGCCTCCTTGGAAGAACCAAAATGTAGTGATAGTGCTAGGTTGCCTCATAGTAAGGTGAATCCATGCTATTATCAGAGTCCACATTCCTTTTCTAAAGGAGAACTATAACTTGCACCCTTTTGCAATTCCTAGGTATCATTTCAGAAGGGATATAAGTTGTAGCCTTGGGGACTTTGGGATCACTGAGGGAATCCACTGATCGCTATAGTTGAGCATGCCAATAAAATTTACTTAGTTTCATCTATCCTCAAATGCGTTGGTTTCTTACTTAGGTGGGCATTTTCCACACAACAGTTCACTCAACGAAAATCTGTTAGTCTGGCACATAAATACTACATTTTAAATGCACTGTAAATGCAGCTTATGAAGAGAAATTGGCTTTGCTGCTGCCATGGATAGGAAAGGACACCCTGAAGGCATAAAAAGCTGATCTTGTATGATGTTTGAAACAGTAGCTTGAATTTTGAATACAAAGAAATAACAGGTCAGCTGTGGCCAGATAAATATCTAAGAAAAATGCAAACAAATGCTGACATGACTTGTGGACAAAGCAAAATGTTTGTATTTCAAGACAAGAAGTTTACATTCTGGAATGTGGTATAAATTGTCCTTGTTTCTCTTCTGAGATTTCATCAGTAAAAAATATAGTAATATAAGTGAAAAAAATTAAATTCAAATTTAAATATGAAACAACTTTTCGTGCTTGAAGACATAACTATATTAAACAATTCACAATTTATTCAAAACAAGTGAAATCAAATTCCATGAGTCTTTCTTTCAAATATATACTACAGTTTTATAACCAATTAATCTACTCCTATATATGATGATAAATTTTAAAATATAAATATGAATTTGATTCTGAAGTCTGAAGAGTAAATGCTAAATTCCAGTGTTGGCAAAAAAAATAAAATAAATTTAGACTCCCCACCTACCGAAACAGAAAATCTTTTAAAATTTCATCTTTGGGTGGGGGATAGCTATAAATACAACTAAGAGTGAAATGGAAATTAGCTACATATGCCTGGAATCCATTTTATGATTTTCCTAACTGTGTGGGACAAATAATGTGCTGGGACAGCTTGCCAAACTTATAGCTCTTCATTTTCAGGCTACACTGAATTCAAAATGGGAGGCTACAAGATCTGGAACAGCCATAATGACATCATTCTGTAACAATAATTTGAAATTATGTTTACCGAAGGAACTAAATAATGAAGCAATGAATTTTGTCTCTCTTTTCCCTCTTTTGTAAACGATGAAGCTAACTAGGCTTTTGTTGATTTGACAAGAGGACATTTATTTACTCTTTGTCTTAGAAAAATTCTCAAGTTTTATCTAAACTTGAATCTTGACTTGAGAGGGAAAGAATGATGCATCAAAACAGGGTCAGCAAATGTATGAACAATGGAGTAAAAACAGCTGTTCAGAAGGAAGCTCCATATGAACTTTTCTTGCTGGGGGAGTCAACTTAGGACCTGTGATTCAAGAGTTGGCTATACCTGTCTAAGAAAAATGGTTAATGCTGTGGGAAAGAGTGTTTAATCGAGTTGAAAATTGATGGATTAAATGTAGGTCCATCAGCTGAAGAAAAAGTGAATGTCTGAAAAGATATTTAGCTCACCTACTTATAGAACAATGACTGTATATTCCATTTAACTGATAATGCCTTTGCTTACTTTTCTTTGTTCCTCATTTACAGTGACTTCTTATCTTTTGAAATATCATTAGCAATTGGGCAAAAAATGCTGCTGTTGCTCCTGTTCCTTGGTATGTATAATGTGAGGTACATTTCAAATGTAGACAGTGTACAAGTATATAAATTAGGTTTTGGCATTATTTTTAATTCCTGAAATATACAATGTTTTGGTTAATGAGTTAATTATGTTTGTTCCTTTGTTGCCTCTTCCACAGCAGCAGCAACTAGGTTCTTTAATTACTTTTTTTCTTTTTTTTTACAAAAAAAGATATTATAATGTTCTCCCTTGGTTTCCAGTGTGGATATAATATTTTCACACACATTTCTAATCAGCAGGAGTTCTTTTAGCATACTGAAAACATTTACTTGCTTTGGATTTAAAATGTCATGTTCTCCACATGATCACTGTTTTTAATGTTTTACTGTATATACCCTAATAATTTTTCATTACTTATACATAAAAAATCACTTTAAATCATCTAATAGACAAACTAATATCGTGCTTTATGCCACTGGGAGATACCTGATGTGCAAGGCAATATATATAAAATAAAGTAGTATGCATTTTTGCAGAGAACAGCGACAACAAAAAGAACAAAAACATATTTCTGAGCTCTTTACCGTTTTAGTACAATCTCCTTAATTCTGTTCAATTCTGCTACAATGGCAGCCATTTTGAGTTGGCATGTCTGGGCTAAATCTTCTCCACTTCACTATTTTGGAGTGTTCTGCAACAATTCCCATGTTAAAAAAAAGTATTTCAGAGAGCTTGATGAGTGCTTGTGGAGGATTTAGCATATATCTTCACTTCTATGCCATACTATTATAATAAATAATCTGTTATGAAAGCAACTCTAAACTATCAGATAAATACTGTTTAGTTCTCTAAATAATAATACGAACAAGAACATGTGTCTAAAATAAGTGGCGTTTAAATACTTTTTCTTCCACAAAGCCCTATCAGTATGAAATATGTCACCAGTCATTTATAGTAATAGCAGATTTATCATTAAACTTGTTCCTTTTCACATTGTAGATTTATATTAAAAGTTCACTGAGACTTGGCTTGAGAATAGAGATAACATTTGCAAATCATGTTCAGCTGTTAATTTACTACTGAGATTTTTGTATTCACAAACTTAATAACAGCTGGAGTTTGGCAACTAGTGAGCCTCGACCAAATGCCCTGGAAATTAATGGACTCTTTCTTTGATTTCACAAATCAAGCTTTCTGTGAATGTTCAGACCAATGTGGTTGATTCATTTCATGGGAGACTGTAGAAATTGTATGAAAATAAAGTGGAAATTTTATGATTCGGCTTGTCACAAGGACTTCAGAGTAACTCCATTTTTCAAATCCATATTGAACAGCAAGTGTGGGAGTGCTGTTGCTGTGAATTTCCTGTTGAAAAGTGTAATGAGTGGGAATAATGTACTTTGTAAAATCTTTTCATGATTTTGCTGCATAGTCTGTGTGATTATTTAAAAAAGAAGACCTTTTTTCTCTTTATGGTATGTTCTGAAACAATCTTCTACAACTTGCTCTGTTCTCACAGTTTTTATTTATACTCCCAAGACAATGAGGGATTTGAAAGTCAAACTGTGTGAGGAATATTAAAGGGTCTGGGAGCCACTAGCTTACAGCACAAGCAATTGAGGAACATATGATTGCAGTCTTCAAAATCAGATGATCACACAGAAGATGGAATTGACTTATTTTATATTGCCCCAGAAATCAGGACCAACCAGTGGCTTAAATCTACAAGAGCTACATAGCCTCTTGTCTGAACCTACCATTCAGGTTACACATGAGAAGGAAATTCCTGATAGTAGAAGCAGTGAACATGCCACTACATGAGACATTTGAGTTTTCCTTCAATTCTTCAAACAAAGACTGGATGATCATATGTCTGAGAAATAAAATACATATTGCATTTATCAAAATGCAAAATCCAACAGGCGGGCCTGGGTTGACTCTAAACTGATATTGTAGCTTTTTAAATTCTTAAATCTTGAATTTGAATTTGTATTCCCACATTTAACCTATTTATTGGATATTCTGATTTAATTTGTCTTTTAACTTTTGTATTTCTGTTTTTTATTGTTGTGAACCGCTCTGAGACCTTCGGGAGAAGGGCGACATATAAATCCAATAAATAAATAAATAAATAAATAAATAAAATATAAAAACCATAAATCATAATGTAGTACATATAAAACTATAATCTGAACATTCAAAACCAAAGAAATAACTCATCATAAAAAATAATAATAACCACAACAACTCTGCTTCTAAGAGAAGGCTAGTGATTAGAAAAGTTCTCCAAAGATGCTGAACCAAGTGATGGCTTTTTGAGTAGAAGGCATTCCACTGCCTTCTTCAGATCTGCTTTTATTACCCATTCTTTCAAATATATATTTAATCACTATCCTGACTGATCCTCTTCCTACCTTTTTGGAGGCTTTCACCAAGCAGGAAGGGAAAGGATCCAGATCACAAGTGTCAGGACTAAAAATGAAGAAAATGCTGTCCATTTTGGGAAGAGTAATAGCCTCATATTCATGCCAAATAATTCCATCAGTGGGAGTTTCAGCCATGTAAACAAGAGCTCCTCTTATTTCAACCCTGAGCTACAAACAGGATCTGCCCAGTTGGCATCCAGCTCTGCATAGATCTGAGTGATTTTCTCTTCCAGATATTTTGCAGTGACCTTATAAAAAATAATGGGTGATTTTTAAAAAGGCATGACAGTGATCTGCAGGTACAATAATACAGTAGCTGAGAAATATTTTCATTTCACTACTCTTATTCCATAGTACAGGGTTGAACTACAGCTCTTACTTATGTCCAACCAGATCCACGGCCTGTCTTTCACTAGCATCATTTTAAATCCTTTAATTTAATCCTTTGGAACACCTTTATATATAAGCTAAGGAGCTTCTCTGGATAAGTATCAGATATAGATAACTAAGACATAACTGAGGTGATTAAGCCTCATCAGGATTGTTTCCCAGGGAAGGGAGGTTGAAGACACCAAGCACCATAGGTCTACCGCCTTACCCCATCAATTAGATCCAGTAACTTGAAGGGGAATGCCACCATGGGAAGGGGATGGTACAGCAATTACCATTTGTCCCTGGTACGCAACTTCAAGAATAAGTTCTTACATTTGGTTATATATGAAATAATATCATTTGTTACCTCCAGAGCCTTCCAGTGTCCCCTATTGTGCAGTTGTGACTGAAGCTAACTTTGAAACACATAAGGAAACATTTTAGATCTGGTTTTCCAGTGCTTGATAATGTAAGTCTGGTCTACCCATTCATCTGCAATCAAATCATGGATGTGGAGATATTTATTAAAGGCATAATGTTATTTAACAGTAACAGGAGGCTAGGATCTCCAAGAATCCAGCCTGGTTCCTGGAATAAGGACAGGTGTCCAGAAATGTTGAGGGGGGGGGGGGGGGTTCAGGTGCCCAGTTCTCCTAGGAATGGGCTACTGTTTTCAACCACCCCATCCCTCTGTCCATAAACAATCCTGATCTTCATCCCTTTCCCTCCCTTTCCAAACTGCCCCACCCATCACCACCTCTGAGGGAATCCTTTCTAACCATCTTCCAGCGTAGCTCCACAATCAGTCCACCAATCACATCCTGGAGTCCTGCATTTGCCCAAGCATTCAGCAACTGTTTTCCCGCAGTACTACAACTTCTTCCCACAGAATTGCAATTTGAAAGACACAAAACAGTTAGTAATGATAGTGAGATGGTTTCTATAAATGTAATAACAATCAGATGCAAATGGATAGGCAAGACAGCTTAGTCATAGACTGGTTTACAGCAACACTTAATAAGAATCAATGTTCTGGCCAGGGTTTCCATCTGTTAAAAAAAAAAAGACATTCTGCTGTAATTGTTGTTTATATATAATTCCTCTATGTAGGAAATTGTTAAAATTGTTGTTTACATATTATTCCTCTATGTAGGAAATTATTAAAAAAAATAAACATGCTGTACATTCTAGAAGACCCACCCAGAAGATTCAAATTAATTGCACAACTCTGCTTTGCAGCCATCTACAGTTCTGAAAGCCTTGGACATTTTATTAATGTTTTTAGCTATTGTTCAGTGGGAATACTGGTCTGCCAATATTGGAAATGCTAATTATGAAGCAACATTATATTTTAAGAGATGTTAAGGAGATGATGGAACTTTGACACATTACGAAGTTACATTCTGTTTTGGCTCAGTTCAGTTCAGTTCAGTTTTGTGCAAAATGTTCAAGCCCATATTTCTTGCCATGACATTTTCTCACATTAGTTTGACTGGTCACCAGAAAGTTTAAGTGTCACCTTATGCTGTCCAAGTGCTTATGTAATGTCTGAAATAAGACCAGTACATGGCCTTGGACAAATTAGTGGAACAGCTTTTGGCTGCAATTTCCACACGAGAACCTTTCAATCAGCTTTCTTTCATGAATCACTATTAAACAAAATGAATTTGTAGAGCGAAGCTTTTCTGCAAATACTGACCCGATGTGCTCAAGGAAAAGTAACCTACATTCTTTCAAAAACCTTCCTTCAATTTATAAGCAGCTTCAGCCTTCCACTGTGAAGGCTGCTGGGAGGTGTCATTCAGTTACATGCAGATTTTGAATGACAGCAAGAGTTGGGATAGTCAGATTGGTTATTTTCTTGGTTCTTTCATGTCTCCTGTTTTAAATTAATGTTGGTTTATTTTCTAATCCATTTGAAACATTTTTTTTTTAAAAAAAAACTTGGTACACAAACTTTGTAAACAGATTTCTTTCATTTATTTAATTAATATGCAAATAGTTTTCCTGATTCAATTGCACAAAAAAAATCTCAAAATTTACATTCAGGATTGTGAATTGATTTAGGAAGTGTAAATTATAATGCAATCAAAAATTCTCCTTAAAGGAGCATGCTTCATCTGGTGCACAAGTTGTGTCCTTTAAAAGGTCACCCATTCCCTAATCACCCCATGGCATTATTACTCCTCACTGAAGACTCCCTGGAAGCTTCAGCTGGTCCAGAAAGCAATAGCATCAACAGTGATGACCATGCCATGGTATGTATTGAGGATTTGCATCCAGGTGCAATTCAATATGCTCTTTATGACCTATAGACCCTAAATGGCACAGGACCTAAATATTTGAAGGATTGTCTATCTTATGTGGTATTGGCCTTGCCAGATCATTCTGATAAGATTGGCGTGCTCTTAATTCATTCAATTGAACTATGCCATTTATCGGGACCTCTAAAGTGTTCTTTCTCTATCAAGGTGCCTATCTTCTACAAAGTTCCCTCTGAGATCCAGGCAGCACCTACCTGATGGTATTCTGAAAGACCTTAAAGATATGGCTATTCTGTCAGGCTTGGGCTACTGTGGTTGGAGCCCTTTACTAAGTATGTGATATGTTGTGCTATGTTAAATAGGTCTGCCATCTGTTTACTGCCACATTATTAATCTTTAAATTGTACAGTTGGTTTGGTTATTTAGTTTTTATCCTGTGAGCCACCCAGATTGGAACTGAGCAACATCTAACTAAAAAAAAATCAATCAATCAATCAATCAATCAATCAAATGAAGACTTGTTCTGCTGTTCTATATATTCTGCTTTTAAAAATCTGCAGTGTCCTAAGAGAGAACATTGCTATGCTAGAGTTAAAGGGATTAGCTGGGTGAGAATAGAGGCAAGAAAAGAATTGCAGGTGACCCTCTTCTCCTGCAGTAATTCTTCAGGACTCTTTGACAATTGCTCTGCAAAGCAATTCAATTACTCAGATATAAGCAAACCATTGGAGGAACCAGTTCCTGAATCTATGAAAAACTATGAAGACATTTTAGGTTAGGTTCTTTGCTTATCAGCAATGCATACAGGTAGTCCTTGATTCACAACAGTTCATTTAGTGATGGTCTGAAGTTACAACGGCACTGAAAAAAAGTGACTTATGACTGTTTTTCACACTTAGAACCATAGTTTCAATTGGGAAAATGTAACAATCCTAGACAAGGCCAACTCCAAAAGTGCCAGGGAGTTTCTAGAAGCCTGGCACTCTGACAAATCAGCCATCAATAGATACATAGCCATTAACAACATCTATAGACTATGCAAAAGAGATAATCAACCAGCCTAAAAGAGAAAAAGACTCCAGCACCTGTTCACCAGCAATCAGCACTCATATAAGTATAGATTAACTCCACAGTCAACTTCAGACCAACAATCAAGTAAGCAATACACCAATCAAGAAACTGCCAAAGAGCCATCAGTAAACAGCCCAATCAAAGAATCTCTAAGACTGCCCCCACCTACCCGCAAGACACCAAAATATAAACTGACAGCAAACAGCACTCCTTACTAGCACTGATGGTGTTACCTAGTTAGGATAATGAACCGTCGGCAAGAAAACAAGCAAACTCAGAGACCACCAAGGACATCTCAACCCTGAGCTATATATATTCTCTTTTATTGGTACTCTTCAGAGGTGAGTTTCAACAGGTTCTGAACAGTCCTGGAGAACCGGTAGCGAAAATTTTGAGTAGTTCGGAGAACCGGTAGTAAAAATTCTGACTGGCCCCACCACCGTCTATTCTCTGCCTCCCAAGTCCCAGATGATCAGGAGGAAATGGAGATTTTGCAGTAATCTTCCCCTGGAGTGGGGTGGGAATGGAGATTTTACAGTATCCTTCCCCTGCCATGCCCACCAAGCCACACCCACACAACCGGTAATAAAAATTTTTGAAACCCACCACTGGTACCTTTATAACTATTGCAGCATTCCCATGGTCATAGAATCAAAATTCAAACACTTGGCAACTGACTCATATTTATGACAGTTGCAGTGTCCTGGGGTCATGTGATCAGCTTTTGCGACCTTCTGACAAGCAAAGTAAAATGGGGAAGCTAGATTTACTTAATAAGTAAAGTTACTAATTTAAAAACAGCAGGGAAGCAATTAAAAACTGAGGCAAGAAAGATTACAAAATGGGGCAAAATTCCCTTATTTATTTAGTTCAATTTATATGCCACCTTTCTCCAGAGCCTCAGGGCGGCTTTAACAACTGTCTTGTTTAGCAACAAAAATGTTGAGCTCAATTGTGGTCATAAATCAAGGACTACCTGTATTTGGCAACAGCAATCAGAACTGCCTTGTTAATGGCACAAATGACAGAGAACTTTAAGCAATCAGAAGATGATTCACTGTTTTTCTTTGTGGGTATCTACACAAGCAAGCTATTGGCAAATACTGCCTGCTGTCAATTCAATTTTTGAATAAGTGTAACGATGGTACTAGTAGTCCTATACTTATTGTATACATTTTTTTCCAACCTAAGCAGAGTGAAGACTCCAAAGAAAAGAAAAGAAACTCAAACTATTTCACAAATTTCTAGCTTTGCCAAAAATGTATCTTAAAATGTGTTAACCATTTGCCTATACTCTTTACAATGAATTGCTGTCTGGTTTTGGTTATGAACTGTGTGAATACAGCCAGACATTTAAAGAACATAATTTATTATTTTGGTTTTATTGAATGAAATACCCATATTCACGAGAAGAAAAAAAAAGCTAAAGGAGAGGATCCTTACAAGATGGTGTTGTGGAATGGATAGTGAATGCCCTGTAAGGAACGCCATACGATCAGGAAATGACAAATATTACAGTAAGTTCAAAGCAGTCATTTGGGCCTCAGACGCTCCAAGAATGCTAGTACACATCCAGCTGGCATTTCAGGTGGGTTGTCTGGCCACATCTGCCTGATGCATTTGGCTATGTGGCTTCTTTCTCCTGAACACTCCCAGTTTTTTTTCTCTCTCCATTAAAAAAAAAACCCTAAATGTTAAGAAAAGTACCATTCATTTAGTTTAGGATTTCAAAGAAGGAGTTGCTTACCACGTGGCAGTGATTTCTTGCCACCAGTCTTCTCATATTTTTGCCACTGAGCTGAGTATGTTGTGCTTTACATAACTGCTCAATGCACAGTCCTATTTCTATTACAAGCCTGTTATCTCTTCATTGTCTAGAAAATTGGCAAGCAGCAGGATTTGCAAGATGAGATAAAGGATTTTTCCTGGAGGATTCAGACACTCACAAACACTTTGATTCCGATGGTGTCCTTAAGCTTCCCACTTCAGATTGTGTGGCTGCAGGCTCAGGAAGTGGTAATGGTGAATTCGAAAAAGTAATACACTGGAGGGGCTAATCCCTACTTTGTTCACTTGAGAGGAACTTAGCCATCAATATACAGTAGTACAGCCATATTTTTTTAATTGGTCTGTTATATTCATTGCTCTCCCCCCCACCCCATCCTTCAGCAGACACGTGGGGCTAATGTATATCAATACACAGATCAAAGTGAAGGTGCAAGAAACCTAAAGAGCAGCTTCACTGCTCGTCCAATGTTTCAGAATCTTTTACATCACCTTAGCATTTGTATACAAGGTACTTTAGAAGTTCAGAGTGGAGACAATTTTGTTCTGCAGTATTATTATTGCTAGTTACATGTACTCTATCGTTTATAACTAGACTTGATACTTTTGTCTATCAAATCCCTCCCAAGAAACTAAGATAATTAGTAACACTGTTACAATATATCTGCTGTTCCAAGTAATGCAACTCTTCGTAATTAATGGGCTGAGATTCTGACCATTCCTATTGTGTTATAGAGCTTTTGTAGAACTTTTGGTATAGTGTCAAACACACCAACTACGACTGACACCGTTATGCTTTCTTTCTCCACATCCACCCAATCTCTATTCAAAGATTTTTATATTTTCCTGTTTTTTCTAGGGAAAAAAATCTTTCAGTCACTTCGTGCCAATTTTTATTTCTTTGTAGCTATAGTACAGTCATACCTGACTTATTACGGACAACATGTTTAAATATTAAATTTTAATATTTTGTATTTGGAAGTCCCGGAGGATTGCAATGTCTTTGTTCTTGACCACTTTTTCAATATTCTGATTTCGCCAATTCTTTGTTGCTGGTAAGTTATAATTCTTATTAAAATGCCTGTGGATCAGGGTGGCCACTTTATTGTGTCTTCTAAATGCTCAGCCTGTGCAATCCTCTTACATCCACATACCAGGTGTTCAACAGTCTGCTATTGTTATTTATAGTGTTGAAATTTACTACTAGGTGGAGTTTTCTCAAATTTAGCTCTCATTACTGTTGAATGTACTAACTGTTCTTAAGTCACTGAAATAAGCCTTTTCTTTAATGTGCTTCTTTTAAAATCATTTCTATGTTTCTTCATTATTAATCTTTCCTTAGGTGTTGATAAAGAACTGGCTGTTAAATAAGTTCTTTTCCCAGGTTTGTTTCACATCATCAGCTGCTTGTTTTTAAATGCAGTTTGGTTTTATTGCTTTTCAATATAGTTTCCTTTATTAGCTCATTTAGTATATCTTCTTGGCAAACCTTAGCGTATTAAGCCAAACTCTTCACTTCTTCAACTTTTTGTATTTCTGTACTATTGTCATCATCTTCATTCTTATTCTTATTAGTTTTAAATAATAGTTTTGAAAGTTGTAGAAAGATGGAACAGAAATTTCCTTTGGTTACAACAGTGGAAGCAGGAAAGGCAAGAAGGAGGCTGCAAGGATAATATTATAGCTGAACTCCAGATAGGAAGAGATTAATTTATTTCTGAGGTGAGTCCTTGTGTTTTACTTCTGAAGGTCGGCAGCATCTTGTTTCTTAGCGTTTAGTCAATTCGTATTTATTGTGTGATTATGAGTATATTCTGTTCCCATAAAAATGTACATACATAAAAATACCAGAGGAGTCCACAGCAGGCCTAAATGACTAACACATTTTTCTTTCAAAAGAAGTGTGAAAAAATCATCTGTAGAGAAGAGAGAAGGTGGATTTCCACCCTGCCCCAGTCTCCAGAGGAGCTGCCTCTATTGGCTGTTTTCTTCCAGATCTGTAAAATCCCCAGAGTCACAGATGAACCAAAGGTGAACCAGTTATGTTTATTTGCCTTGCCTTGGTCTAAACCTACAGTTTCTGAGTAATGCTCAATTCCTAATGCATTCATGTATATTTGATAACAACACTATTTCTTTCTTCTGTTTTTTTTTTTTTTTTTTTAGTTTTCCAGTTTGTTCCACGGCTGTAGTTTTTCCTGAAGAAAAACTTGCAAAGAACTATCCCAGTCCAATTCGGGTTGGCCTTTTGAAATCCATCAAGGTCATCTCGGGTGCAGCCACTTAGCTGTGGTATAATATTGAACTAAAGCATGTTAAGGATTCAGGCCCTCTGAAATAACATATAATTTAAAAAAAAAATATGTTGAAGAAATATTTATGAAACAACTCGTTTACACTTAGGAAACTATTTTGTAAAAAAAGGTTCTGATCAAGTTAAGTTTATGTACTTGTTTTTATTTGAATAGCTATTAAAAAACAGCCTATGTTTCTCTAAATCATTTCTCTGTGTTTTCCCAAGTGCCTGAAGAGCCTTACTGAGTGAAATATCTGGTTGTACAACAGCCAGACCTTCTGTGGAATTAGAGAGACTCCCTGAACATCTGCTTCTTTCTGGTCTTCCAGAACTTTGCTGTGCCTTTGTTTGTGCAGATAAAGAGAGAAAGAGAGAGAAAAAGTGAGAAAGAGAGGGGGGAGAGGGAGGGAGGGAGGGAGAGAGAGTGAGTGAGAGAGAGAGAGAGAGAGAGAGAGAAAGAGAGAGAGAGAGAGAGAATGAATGCTGGATAGTGGAAAGCTTTTGACCCACAGAACATGGTTCAATCAAGGTTTCCCATGTCTTTTAATCCAGCCCAACTACAGATGTTGCATGAGGTCACTTGGAGTAATATTGGGGTCTAAGGTATCAGTGAAAAGCTGTGCAGGAACAGCGTGGGCTGCAAATGGGCATGTTGGAAAAACAGAGACAGCTTTGTTAGAGAAATATTTAAGACCAACTAAGGACAAGCAACTGTTGTTTAATAAGAAGACAAAGTAGATATGGGAGAAAAAAAGTTTGACTAGTAAAATATATAGAGTAAGAAGTGAAGCGGGTGGACGTACAAACACTTCTGATGCAATGGCTGCTTTTCTAAATGAAGTGAACAAATGAAAGAACAAGAATGTTATAAAGCTATAACTGTCTATCTTGAGGCCTGTGTAAGATCAAAAACACCACCAAATCTCAATAAAGAAGTAATGCACAAACACAACAGTGTGTGGAAGGAACAATCCTTCCAAAGAAAATTCAAGATAACAAAGCTTTTATTTTCTGTACAAAGTGTACTAATGGAGAGCTATACTTCTTAAAACAGTATGTAATTAATTATGCAGCAATTTGATCTAATCTTCGAAAGGATTAGATGAGATACTGTTGGATAATCTGCAGGACTGGAATGAGTCGAATGATGGTTCAAAGCAAATGACTGACTAATGGTATCATCTCAATTTATTGACTATTTTTAAAAAAATACAGCAAAATGATGGCTGCTAACCTAGCTCATTTAGGGCGGGTTCCAGTCTGCTCTTTGCAAACAACTGTGCTCTTGGGAAAATGCTTGAATATCTAGTTAATATCTATTCCATTTGCCTAAAACAGGTGCCTCGGAGAGAGGTCTTTAAAGGCAGGATAGTGGCCTGGACTATATTATTGAAATCCCACCTTCCCTTTTGTTACATGAAACTTACAGGTAACACTTATAATAAAGAGATGAGAGTTCAATGTGTAGTCACAGCTACCATATTAACATTTTAATCCCCTCTCCTCCTCCAGCAGATGCCCCTGATCTGAAACTCAGGGTTTTTTTTTTAAAAAAACCCTAAGTTTAAAAAAACACTTATTTTTAAAATTGATGCACTAGTCCAGGGGTCAGCAACCTGTGGCTCTGGAGCCGCATGTGGCTCTTTCACCCTCTGCTGCGGCTCCCTGTCACTCAAAATATGCGTCACAACCGCCAATATGCGACACCTGCCAGCATGCAATTTATTGAGCTTTTCAACTCCCCAGTAGGCCAACCATGGATAAATCCCAGAAAAGAAAAGTTTCAGAAGAAAACAGAATATTTAATTCAACTGCATATACTGGTTTTCTGGCCGCTCAAGAAATAGTCCGGTACAGGAAGGGTTTTGTGGCTCCCGGTGTTTTCTTTTCTGTGGGAAATGGGTCCAAATGAGTCATTGAGTGTTTAAGGTTGCAGACCCCTGCTCTAGTCCTACTTTTTGTTTAACAAATTTATTGTTTTGTCATAGAAAATAAAATACAAACAGTAAAACAAACAAAATGAAACAAGAACATACATTCAGCCCTAACAACAACAAAAAAGAAAAAATAGTGTACAAAAAAGGAAGAAAAAGTGGTCCATTAAATCTAACATTTAACATGTAGGATGCACCCTGGCTGGGTGCTGAAAGAAAAGAAAAAGAAATAAATTCTCCTCCCCTTTTGTGTGTGTGTGTGTGTGTGTGTGTGTGTATTCTTATTACAATGAAGAGTGAATTTAGAAACTTTGTGTAGACAAAGCTTAGTGCTATGTTTAAATTGTTTTCTATATTAATGAACCACCATGAGCCATGATGGTGCAATAATGGTTAGAGTGCAGTACTGCAGACTACTTCTGCTGCCTGCCAGCTGCCTGCAATTTGGCAGTTCAAATCTCACCAGGCTCAAGGTTGACTCAGCCTTCCTTCCTTCTGAGGTTGGTAAAATGAGGACCCAGATTGTTGGGGGCAATATGCTGACTCTGTAAACCACTTAGAGAGGGCTGTAAAGCAGTGTAAAGCGGTATATAAGTATAACAACAACAACAATAACAACAACTTTATTGTCATTGTACGTGTATACACAGAATACCCATACAAAGAAATTCACTTAACACCCAAAGACATACATAACACACATAACAATCCCCAAACACATTCCCACCCACCACAATTCCCCACCCCTAAACCACCCAAACATCCACACAACAGACCAAGCAATGCTGTCCAACAGATCAGTGATGGTGGCCCTTTAGTTCATTGTTGAGTGCAATTATAGCTCTGGGATAAAAACTACTCAGAAAACGTGTGGTCTGAGTTTTAATTGTTCTGTATCTTCTGCCAGAAGGCAACAGTCCAAAAAGATTGTAAGCAGGATGGGAAGAGTCTCTGAGAATGTTATGCAACTTCCTCAAACAGTGAGATTCGAAGATGTCATCCAGGGCTCGTAGCTAGTACTATTGCTGCTATTGCTAATGATAGCTTTTTTTTCTGTTTCTGTTTGCTTTTGTTTTTGCTTTTTTGGACCAATTTCCTATTTATATTAAAGTACTTTAAAAAAAATAGAAACAGGTTAAAGAATTTGAATTAATTCCTTTTAATTAAGGAGGGGGTTGAGGGGTTTTTTAAAATTGTCATTATGTAATCTTTTAACGGGTTTTAGGAGGAGGGAGGGTGTTTTGGTGGGGGGGTGAGCCAGGCCTGGCACGGGATTGTGTCCGAGGAGGTGCGGAGCGGGGTGTGGAGGGGGTTAGTGTTGGTATGGAGGAGGGCGATTCCATCGGAATTATTGGTGGGAGGGGCAGATATGGTGGGAGCAGGGGGCCACATCGTGTGGTGGGGGCACGTGCCCGCTGTCTTCAAGCGGTGACATGCTCCGGTCCCCAATGCTCATCTCGTTCCCTGGGTTGTCCAGAGTCTCAGAGCCCTGGTCTTAGGCTGATGCTGTGCAACACCAGGTCTGTGGTCAATAAAGCCCCCCTCATTTGCGAGTTAATTCAGGAGGGGGGAGCGGACTTGGCGGGTATTACAAAGACCTGGTTGGGCCGGGAGGGGGGAGTCCCCCTCGTTGAGATGTGCCCACCGGGTTTCCATGCATTTCATCAGCCGAGGGCTCAGGGTAGGGGTGGAGGAGTGGCGGTTATTGTAAAGGAAGGTCTCAATCCTAGGGAGGCCATTGTACCTCAGATTGCCGGATGTGAGTCTCTCCTTGTGAAGTGGGGCCATGGGATGCAGGTGGGCCTGCTGGTTGCATACCTGGCTCCCTGCTGCGTGGCAGCGGCCCTGCCCGAGCTCCTCGGCATCATAGCCGGGGTGGCGGTTGAGACCCCCAGGCTAATGGTCATGGGGGATTTCAACCTGCCATCTATCGGTGAAATGTCTGAGGTGGCTCGGGAGTTCATGGCTTCCATGACAGCCATGGACCTGACTCAGTTAACTCATGGCCCTACTCATATAGGAGGACACACTCTGGACCTGGTTTTTATCTCTGGTCAGTGGTTGAATGGTCTTGATATAGGAGATATAGTCATTGAACCCCTGTCATGGTCAGACCATTCTCTCCTTAGACTTGACCTTCTGACCGTCACACCCTGCTGCAGGGAGGCGGAGCCAACTAGGTGGTTCCGCCCCAGGTGCCTGATGGATCCTGATAGGTTCCAAATGGAGCTTGGGCCATTTCCTGAGACTCTGGCTCACGACTCGACGGAAGACCTGGTGGCCACCTGGGATAGGGCGGCCGCTGGTGCTTTAGATCGGGTCGTGCCTTTGCGGCCTCTGATCTGGCACCGAATCGGCCCAGCTCCTTGGTTCTCCGAGGAGCTGAGGGAGATGAAGCGCCGGAAAAGACGCCTAGAGAGTAGTTGGAGGGCTAGTTGTTCTGGATCTGACCGAACACTAGTGAGGTCTTATATCAAGACCTACTTAGTGGCGATAAAAGCGGCGAAGTGTAATTACTTCTCCGCTCTTATCGCGTCGGCAGATAATCGCCCAGCCGCCTTGTTTAGGGTGACCCGCTCCCTTCTCCATCTGGGAGCGCGGGAAGACCCCTTGCAAGGGCGTGCTGAGGATTTTGCATGTTATCTGCACGATAAAATCGCTCAGATTCGGGACGGCTTGGACTCTGACTGGGTGGGTTCAGGCGATGTGTCTGAGGCGGGTCTTGAGAATGTCATCTGGGAGGAGTTAGATTCTGTGACTCCCGAGGACGTGGACAGGATGCTGGGGAGATTGAACGCAACCACATGTTTATTGGACCCGTGTCCCTCCTGGCTGGTGCTGGCTACCCGGGAGGTTACACGAGGCTGGCTCCAGAGGATTATTAACACTTCTCTGAGCGAGGGTGTCTTGCCTCCCGCCTTGAAAGAGGCGGTGGTGAGGCCCCTCCTCAAGAAGCCTTCTCTGGATCCAGCTGTTTTGGCAAACTACCGTCCTGTCTCCAACCTTCGCTTTGTGGCGAAGGTTGTTGAGAGTGTGGTTGCGCGACAGCTCCCACAGTACCTGGATGAAGCTGTCTATTCGGATCCGTTCCAGTCCGGCTTCAGGCCTGGGTACAGCATGGAAACGGCATTGGTCGCGTTGGTTGATTATCTCTGGAGGGCTCGGGACAGGGGTTGTTCCTCTGTCCTGGTCCTATTAGATCTCTCAGCGGCTTTTGATAACATCGACCATGGTATCATGCTGCGCCGGCTGGAGGGGTTGGGAGTGGGAGGCACCGTTTTACGGTGGTTCTCCTCTTATCTCTCCAACCGGTCGCAGTCTGTGTTGGCAGGGGGGCAGAGGTCGACCTCTTGTTTGTGGGGTGCCGCAAGGGTCGGTCCTCTCGCCTCTCCTGTTCAACATTTATGTGAAGCCGCTGGGCGAGATCATCCGTGGATTTGGGGTGCGATGCCATCTGTACGCTGATGATACTCAGCTATACATCTCCACCCCAGACCACCCCAACGATGCCCTTGAAGTGATGTCCCGGTGCCTGGAGGCCGTGCGGGTCTGGATGGGGAGGAACAGGCTTTGACTCAACCCTTCCAAGACCGAGTGGCTGTGGATGCCGGCGTCCCGATATAGCCAGCTGGTACCAACTCTGGTTATTGGGGGCGAGTCACTGGCCCCCACAGAGAGGGCTCGCAACTTGGGCATCCTCCTGGATGCACGGCTGTCTTTAGAAGAACATATGACAGCCGTGGCCAGGGGGGCTTTTTATCAGGTTCGCCTGATACACCAGTTGCGTCCCTTTCTAGATCGGGACTCCCTATGCACGGTCACTCATGTCCTCGTCACCTCTCGCCTGGACTGCTGTAATGCTCTCTACATGGGGCTCCAGCTGGTCCAGAATGCAGCCGCGTGGTTAATTATGGGAGCGACTTGGCGTTCCCATGTGACACCTTGCCTGCGCGAGCTGCACTGGCTCCTGGTGGTCTTCCGGGTGCGCTTCAAGGTATTGGTTCTCACCTTTAAAACGCTCCATGGCTTAGGGCCCGGCTATTTGCGAGACCACCTTCTGCCACCGATAACCTCCCACCGGCCAATTCGGTCCCACCGAGAGGGCCTCCTTAGGGTGCCGTCGGTCAAGCAATGCCAACTGACGACCCCCAGGGGGAGGGCCTTCTCTGTGGGGGCACCCGCCCTCTGGAACGAGCTACCCCCAGGAATACGACTAATCCCGGACCTCCATACCTTCCGTCGAGCTTTGAAGACCTTCCTATTCCAGCAAGCTGGGCTGGCTTAAAATTTTTAAAGGATTTTTAAGGGTAATGGGTTTTAATACTTCGGGAAGCCAATTGGATTTAATTCTGTTTTAAATTATTTTAAATTTTGTATTGTATGTATTTTAATTTGGCTGTGCACCGCCCTGAGTCCTTCGGGAGAAGGGCGGTATACAAATTTAATAAATAATAATAATAATAATAATAATAATAATAATAATAATAATAATAATAATAATAATAATAATGCATGCTGCATTTTCAGTTAGGCATAATGGATAGTATCCCTATTATCATCTACAATTCTGGATCTTAGTTTTGGCTCAGAAATAACAGAGTTATCTTTTTTCATGATTAAAAATGCCTGGAAGTTTGGAAGGGACTCTTTGTAGTTTACTGAAATATAAATGAATAACTTCCTGTTGAATTATTAAAGCAGCTGCATCTTTAATGGATGCACCAATGGAAGACCTGAAAGACCAGGTTAGGGACAGATTGCCATGGATAAAATCTCTCTGTATGGTTGCTAAGAGTCGACAACTTGATAGCAAATAATCAAACTCTTTTGCTCAGGAAAATGAAATGATTGTGTGTGTGTGTGTGTGTATGTGTGTGTGTGTGTGTGTATAAATGGGAAGGTAGCAAGAATATTTTTTTTAGCTTTTGCATGTTTCAAAATCCCACTTTTCACATTATTTGCCCAAGTTTCATTATTCACCTTAGGAACAATGTGGAAAGATCATTTAAATTCCCAAATACTGCTTTTGTCAACAATGTTTTTTATACCAAATAAAAGTTGACAAAGGACATGTTGCTCAAGCCTGGCTCTTACGTATTTTTGTAAAATTAGCATAAACAGACTTACTCAAAAGTAAATTTTCCTGATTTCAAGTAGATTAGTTTCCGAAGAAGATTCCTGGCAAAGGCTTAAGCCCAAAGGAAAAGATTTTAGAGGAATGATGGAGAAGATTCCCAAGGGCTGATTTCAGAAAATGAGCATTTCAGGAGTTGAGAAGCCAAAAGTGAACTCATTACATAGTTTGGCAAGCCCCTGTCACTTGTCTCTCTCCATTAGCTAGCTCTTTCTTCACTCTTTGGCAACACAAAATTTCATTTGCTTGTAAGATAGTAGAAAAATAACAGAAAGATATGATTGATACTGAAAGTGAGTTACAGGCTTTGCCTTAATCTAGAGCGACTTCATCCTGCTATCTAGATTCCTAACACCCTATCCTAACCATTTGCTTTTGCCACCAGCGCAATCCTTTAAATCAGTCTCTCCTTGCATTTTGCCACTAGTGTGAAATGAAGCCAAGAATATGTTGGTAGGGTTCACATAACATATTCAGCAATATGTGTTTAGCAACATTTTGGGGACTAAATTAAATTGGCTGGATATATTTGTCATACTAAACCAGGAGTGTCAAACCCAATTTCATTGAGGGCTACATCAGGTTGTGTTTGACCTCGGGGGGCCAGGGTGGGCATGGCCACCTCAACGTCTCTAGTGTTGGGGGCACCTTTTGACTGTGATGGCCTCCTGCAATCCTCTGCCAGTGAAAATGGAGCTTGGGAAGGCTGCCCGCAGCCCTCCTGAGCTACATTTTCACTGGCAGAGGCACTACGGGCCGGTCCTTTGCTGTTTCCAGGGTGGCCCATAGTCCAGATCTAAGCATCCCACAGGACAGATCCTCTCCCTGGCCTTGAGTTTGACACCCCTGTGTTAAACCATGGTTCACAAACTAGAATGGCCAAATCCACAGGTTCTGTTAAGTTAAAATCAAACAAAATACACAATAGTTTAGCACGTTTTATGAACTCAGCTTCTATTTTAACCAGAAATCTATTCATCAGAACTGAGTGTGATTTGTAGAGATTTGGTGGCTGCGAATGAAATTCGGTATTGCAAAAGAGCGAAGCAAAAACCAGCTAATGGAGACAAGTAGTCACAGCCTTGCCAAATTGTGTAATGAGTTCAGTGTTGGCTTCCCGTTCCTGAAAAGCTCACTTTCTGAAATCAATACTTGGGAACCTTATCCATCATTCCTCTGAAATCCTTTCCTTTGAGCTAAAACCTTTGCAATGAATCTTGCTCAGAAATAAACCTATTTGAAATCAGGAAGATTTACTTCTGAATAAGTGTGTTTATGGCACTCTCAGAGCCAGGCATTAGCAAAATGTCTTTTGTCTGGACTTGAAAAACCAGATAAAAGCAATACTTGGGGATTTATTATTATAGTTCTCTCATCAATATTTTAAGATTATGTATTTGGCAGCATCTGGCAAAGTAGTATGCAACCAATCATTGAATATTTGAAATAAATTGGAAACCATATTTTGTACTGACATTTCCATCCCAAACCTTGTCCAGAGTAAATAACTGAAATGTAAAAATGATGGTGTCGAATCAAACTCACAATCTCTTCCCCAATTTTTTGTCCTGCACCCCTCCCCCAATCAGCAGGGACAGCCTAGTTCTCCCAAGATTTTCTTTACTCTTAGAAATGAGATGTAAGTAAGTGTCAGATGAGCTTCTGAGGAGTCAAATATTTCATGTATATGATACTATTCTATAATTTTCAGATTTAAAAAAAATACTTGAAACTGAGATAAATGAAATGCTAGTAAGAATGCTCATTCTGTATACATACTCCAAGAACATATTCTCATCACTGTTGTCGCATCCAAAAGAGATGAGCTCTCTCTGTTCTCTTCCATTCCTGTATGATTACAGCATGCTAGACATTGTTCTGAAGGGGGAAGTCTGATAAACACCACTTGTATAATCACAATTGTTGCTTTTGAATAGACAATACCTCCTCCAAATCCCAAACGAAAAAGTTTGAAGTGGTGGTTTTGTTGTCTTCACTATCCCCACTGTTATCTTCCTATCAAAGTGATACCTATTTATGGGTGGCAAGATGGCTCATGATTCAAATGCTGGATTTCAAATGTTCAAGACCTGAGCTTCATGCGTCGGGGTGAGCTCCCATCCTCACCCTAGCTGCTGCCAACCTAGCAGTTCGAAAGCATGCAAACCTGATGAAGTATGAGTAAAAACATATGTTTGCTACACTGTAATGATAAGAACAATGCAAACCCTGTGACTTCCATACTTACTTTCTATCTTAGGATGCAAACAAGAATGACTGAGGCTTGCTTTGCACTGTTATTTTGCAATGAATTTTTCCTGATTCTTATCATTGTCATTGTGATTATTAACCATCCTCCTCCTCCTCATCATCATGCTTGGATTATTGAAGAAATTGGTCAAAGGTTTAGGAATCAGACTTTTTGCCAACCTATTTATATAGCTTCTGCTTGAAGATACCTAGTGAAAACACTGCCTTCTTATATAATTGAGTGCATTATTGAGTTGCTTTTAGAACATTTTTCCCACATTTAACCAAAACCTGCCTTCCTGTAACACTGAGGAAGATGATAAAAATGTGCATATAAAATAAAAATTGCTTTGCTGTTCAAATCTCCAAGAATAATTTCTATTATGTCTAGTTACATTTTCACAAAAGGTCTGTTCCTATGATTGGATCCTATAAAGTGTTAGTAATGTCTACCTAAAAAAGAACCACTCAGGAGTTCTGGGTTTTTATATGCTATTTTAGTGGCCCAGTCAATAAAGTGTTATTCGCTTCATAATTTTATTAATTTATTTATATCTCACCTTTATGCATATCCTCACATACAGCATTACAGTATGATATGCTGGTTTAACTGCTGCAGACAGGAAGGCACTACAGCGAGTGATCAATTCGGCACAAGAAACCATTGGTTGCCCTCTAACACCACTGGATGACATCACCAGGTCTCACTGCTTTAGCAGACTAAGAAAGATACTCAGAGATGATTCACACCTTGGTCAGTGTCTCTTGACACTTCTACCATCGGGCAGAAGACATCGAAGCATAGCCAGCCGAACAAATAGTTTCTATTCTTGGGCTGTCAGACTCTTAAACACAACCACAATCACTCCATGCACACTCAGAAACGTATCACTAGTTTTTATTTTTCTTTCTTTTTCCCCTCCCCCCCAATTACTTGCATAGAGATTATTCTTTGTACTATTTATGTTGTTTGTATTTTTGTCATGGATTGCACCAGTGAGGCTAAAAACAATTTCGTTGTATACATGATGTACAATGACAATAAAGGCTATACTATTATTATTATTATTATTATTATTATTATTATTATTATTATTATTAATGGGCCAAATTATTTAATTATTTTAAATCTATTTTAACTTTTGTATATAAAGTGTTTTACTTGGCTGTTCACCGCCCTGAGTCCGAAAGGAGAAGGGCGGTATAGAAATTTGAAAAAATAAATAAATAAAATAAATTATAAATAACTCAAAGTAGTGAACATACATAATACTCATTCCTCCTCCTATTTTCCCATAACAAGGACTCTGTGAGTTGATTGGGTTAAGAGAAAGTGACTGGATCAAGGTCATCCAGTCAGCTTTCTTAGCTAAGGCAGGACTAGAACTCGTAGTTTCCTGATTTCTAGCCTAGTGCTTTAACCAATAGATCAAATTGGCTCTCTGACTTGTTCATGTATTCAGATATTAACAGAGAACATCATGAATATAAAGAGAAAATGTATGGATGTTTCTACTTCCTTTCTTTGTGGGGTTTTTTTTGCACCAAATGTTCAATTTTGCTTTCTTCTAAGGATTTTCTATTATTAATTATTGAAGTGAAGCAGGTACATATAATTCTTTTCTGCTTCTGTTCTCTCTGCATTAATAATGTCCATGTACACTTTCTTAATATAGTGCATAAACTCAATGCAAACTGTTAATTTTAATTGGTTTTGATTTTTATAAAATGTGGGCATATGTTCTGCATTAGCAACATATATACAAATACACATATTTTGGCTAACAGTTACATATCATATTATCATTCTTTATTAGGGAAATATGACTGATATACAGGGTTACGAACATTAGTTTTTACAGTTTTGTAGGAAAAAGATACCAGCTTTAGTGACATGTTCATGCACAGCCTTCTATGCAGCATTTCAAAGGTTTTTTTTTTTTTAATAAATACAAGATCAAGTAATTCTGAAATTCCAAAATGGATTTGGTGGTTCCTCAAATAATTATTTCAATTGATTATCCACTTTGGCAAAACAATTTTCTGATCTGGTTTCTTTGTTCCCTAAATATGTTTCTTTTTAAACAAATCTGAAGAAAGTTTATCAGGCCAAATAGGGAAAACAGGGTTTAGTCTTATCTTATTTAAATGCATAGGGTGGCCTAGAGTAGAGTAAAGTTGTCCCAATCTTGACAACTTTAAGACACATGGACTTTAACTCCCAGAATTTCCCAGCTGGAGAATTCTGAAAGTTGAACTCCATTCACCTTAAAGTTGCCAAATTTGGGAATCCTTGGCCTAGAACAGGGATGTCAAACTGTCAGCCCATGGGGCAGATACATCACACACAGGCCACGCTCACTCCAGCTCCACAAAGGGAAAAAACATTGTGAAATGTCATGTGACGGCAATGTGACACCGTGAGTTTGACGTCTGTGGGCTAGAGGATTCCTCAAGCCTTGTTTAATCCTTTAAAAATCCAAGTTATTTGAGCAGTACCAGGTTCTTCAGAGTTGGGACCAAATTACATACTAGAAGAAATATAATTGTTGAATTTCTTTATTATGATAAACCATGATGCAATTTGTCAGCTTTGTTAAAATATGTAAAACCAACATTTATGGTATAGCAAAGGTAAGTGCATTTCAGAGAGAGAAATTAGCCTTTAATTCAGGGGTAAAATGCTCCCGGTTCGGACTGGATCGCCCGATCCGGTAGCGATGGCAGCGGGCAGTTTGGAGAACCGGTAGCAAAAATCCCTGCCCCCCCCATGCCCAGTTTAGCCACACGCTCATCAGAGGCTCTTTTTTTAACTTTTAAAAGCATTTTTTTCTGCAACCTCTTCGGTCGAAAAAAAGATTTTAAAAATTTTAAAAAAAGCCTCTGATGATCATGCGGCTCAGTTGGGATCATCAGAGGTTTTTAAATGCATTTTTTTCTGCAACCTCTTCAGCCAAAGAGGTTGTAGGGGGAAAAAATGCATTTAAAAGCCTCTGGCGATCCCAGCTGAGTTGCCTGATCATCAGAGGCTTCTAAAAGCATTTTTTTCTGCAAACTCTTAAGGTTGTAGATAAAAATGCTTTTAAAAGTAAAAAGAAAAAGTTGGTCATGCCCATTCAGTCACATTACCTTCCCACCAAGCCACAACCACAGAACCGGTAGTAACAAATTTTACATTTCACCACTGCTTTAATTTATTTATTTATTTATTTATTTATTTATTTATTTATTAAATTTATATACCGCCCTATTCCTAAGGGACTCAGGGCGGTGAACAGCGAACGATAAAAATACATTTAATACATCCCAGTTTAAAATAAAATCAAAAAAAGCAATATAAAGGGAAAGTTAGGCCAGGCCGGCCTGCTGAAACAGGAATGTTTTGAGGGCACGGCGGAAAGTGCGCAGGTCCGGAATCTTCTGTATCTCTGGGGGGAGCTCGTTCCAGATGGTGGGTGCCCCCACAGAAAAGGCTCTCCCCCTGGGGGCCGCCAGTCGACATTGTTTGGCTGACGGCACCCTGAGAAGCCCCTCTCTATGGGAGCGTACTGGGCGGTGAGAGGCTATTGGTGGCAGAAGGCGGTCTCATAAGTACCCCGGTCCTAAGCCATGGAGCGCTCTAAAGGTGGTAACTAAGACCTTGAAGCGCACCCGGAAGACCACAGGGAGCCAGTGCAGCTCGCGCAGGAGGGGAGCCACATGGGAGCGCCATGCTGCTCCCATAACTACCCGCGTGGCCGCATTCTGGACCAGCTGGAGCCTCCGGGTGCTCCTCAAGGGGAGCCCCATGTAGAGAGCATTACAGTAGTCCAGGCGTGAAGTGACGAGGGCATGAGTGACCGTATTTAACGAGAATTAAAGCAGTATAGTATTTGGTGAAAAATCTAACCTGGATCTGGAAAGTTTAAAAGCAAGATATCCACACTTTTTACACTTTTACACTTCTATTGTAATTTGGATCTAAGCTAAATTAGTGGTACTTAGGTTTCACTTAAATCAGTGGGGCAGGTTAGTCACGACTTAATTCTTCAGTTGATTTAAGTGTAATCCGATTGGTTCCATCAAATCAATTGTTTATTAATTTGCCCCATTGATTTGTATAAGACTACAGCTGATTAATTTTCTTTCCGTTGGGTTCAGTTCCAAAGGAGAAACTTTAATATCTCTATCTACATATAGAAGATATATTTTCAAAGTTGCTATATTCAGGCAGGTCATGCTATACAGTATTAAGGTTGGTTCCAGTTTGAAAGTTCCAATTGTATTTGTAATTAGGAAAGTGTTGACTGAAGCTCTGGAACAAAACTACATTTGATACAAAATTATTTTTTGCCTTGTTGTATAAACATTGCTTTAACAGATTGGTCATAGCAGCAATTGGCTCTTTTTCTTACAAATTACATCGTGTTTGTGTGTTTGGATGGAACTCTGCAATTTGTCCTGAAACATGGCTCCAAGTAATGAATTTTTTCCTGATTTTTTTTTGAATATTCTATCTTTTACAATGTTTAGCTGACAATTAATCCCATATACATTGCATTTATATTCACAGCTTCTTTTGCATTTTTTTGACTGTAGATGAAATGACATGCTGTGATTGAAAACTTCAAATGTTTATTATTAATTTTAATTATAATTTGATGATAAGAGCAAAAGCAAAGGAAGAACAAAGGAAGAGCAAAAGCAAAGGAAGAATTGCAGCAGGATTGTGCCTCTCCTTTTCTTTCCATAGTTGGCTTCTATAGCATTACCTTTTGACAATTATCACAGATTTTGAATATTTATTTGTTTATTTATTTATTTATTATATTTCTATACCGCCTTTCTCCCATAGGACTCAAGGCGGTGTACAGTCAAGAAAAATATAGACACACAAACATCATAAAATTGCTAATTAAAATTATTACTTAGTTTGGTCAATTAAATAAAACCCAGAATTAGATAACATTTAAAAAAATCATTCACATGTTTGTATGTTTAGCTCCGCCTGTTGGAACATCAGGGTCTTGAGGGCACGGCGGAAAGCACGGAGATCAGGTATATTCCGTATCTCCGGGGGCAGTTCATTCCAAAGGGTTGGAGCCCTCATAGAGAAGGCCCTCCCCCTGGGAGTCGCCAGTCGACATAATTTGACTGATGGTACCCTGAGTAGTCCCTCCCTGTGAGAACGAACTGGTCGGTGGAAGGCTATTGGTGGCAAAAGACGGTCTCGTAGGTACCCAGGTCCTAAGCCATGGAGCGCTTTAAAGGTGATAACTAACAGCTTGAATCGCACCCGGAAGACCACCGGGAGCCAGTGCAGCTCGTGTAGGAGAGGTGTTTCATGGGCGTAACAAGCTGCACCCATAATCACCCGTGCGGCTAAATTCTGGACCAGTTGGAGCCTCCAGGTGCTTTTCAAGGGGAGCCCCATGTAGAGAGCATTACAGTAGTCCATATGGGAGGTAACCAGGGCATGAGTGACCGTGCGCAAGGCGTCCCGATCCAGAAAGGGATGCAACTGGCGGATCAGGCAAACCTGATAAAAGGCACCCCTGGCCATGGCCATCAAATGATCTTCTAAAGATAACCGTGAATCCAGGAGGACATCCAAGTTGCAGGCCCTCTCTGTAGGGAGCAAGATCTCATCCCCTATTGTCAGTGATGGTACCAGCTGACTATACCGGGATACCGGAAGCCACAGCCACTCGGTCTTGGAAGGGTTGAGTCTGAGCTTGTTTCTCCCCATCCAGTTCCGCATGGCCTCCAGGCAACGGGACATCACAGCAAGGGCATCATTGGGGTGGTCTGGGGTGGAGATGTATAGCTGTGTGTCATCAGCATACTGATAAACACTCACCCCAAAACCACGGATGATCTCGCCTAGCGGTTTTACATAAATGTTGAACAGAAGGGGTGAGAGGACTGACCCTTGCGGCACCCCACAAATAAGGTGCCTCGAGGTTGACTTCTGCCCCCCTGCCAACACAAACTTCCTCAGAGAGGAAGGAGGAGAACCACCGAAGCACGGTGCTCCCTATTCCTAACCCCTCCAGCCGTTGCAGTAAGATACCATGGTCGATGGTATCAAAAGCCGCTGAGAGATCTAATAGGACCAGGATAGAGGAGCAACCTCTGTCCCGAGCCCTCCAGAGATCATCCACCAATGCGACCAATGCCGTTTCCGTGCTGTATCATGACCTGAAGCCCAACTGGAACAGATCCAGATAGACAACTTCATCCAGGTATCGGGGTAGTTGTCGTGCCACCACACTTTCAACAACCTTCGCAACAAAGCGAAGATTGGAGACTGGACGATAATTTGATAATATAGCCGGGTCCAGGGAAGGCTTCTTGAGGAGGGGCTTCACAACCGCCTCTTTCAAGGCAGCGGGAAAGACACCTTCACTCAGAGAAGCATTTATAATCCCCTGGAGCCAGCCTCGTGTAACCTCCCGGGAGGCCAGTACCAACCAGGAGGGACACGGGTCCAATAAACATGTGGCAGCGTTAAGCTTGCCCAGAATCCTGTCCATGTCCTCAGGAGCCACAGAGTCAAACTCTTCCCAGATAACACTCTCAAGACCTGCCGCCGTCTTCTCCCCT
This sequence comes from Arizona elegans, assembly GCA_022577455.1. NCBI lineage: Eukaryota > Metazoa > Chordata > Lepidosauria > Squamata > Colubridae > Arizona > Arizona elegans. The sequence continues at coordinate 40,476,072 of JAKOOJ010000008.1, read as the reverse complement.
GGATCTACCCAATCGGAGTCCAGGCCTTCCCGAATCTGAGCGACTTTATCATGCAGGAATTGTACAAAATCCTCAGCTCGACCCTTTAAGGGATCTTCCCGTACCCCCACCTGAAGTAGGGAGCGGGTCACCCTAAACAGCGCGACTGGACAGTTCTCTGCAGATGCCATAAGAGTGGAGAAGTAGCTAGACTTCGCCGCTCTTATCGTCACTAGGTAAGTCTTAATATAAGATCTCACCTGTGTTCGGTCAGATTCAGATCGGCTTGTCCTCCAATCGCTCTCCAGGCATCTTTTCCGACGCTTCATCTCTCTCAGCTCCTCGGAAAACCAAGGAGCTAGACGAGATCGGCATCGGGTCAGAGGCTGCAAAGGCACGACGCGGTCCAAGGCCCCAGTAGCCGCCCTGTCCCAGGTGACCACCAGGTCCTCAGTCGAGTCGTGAGCCAGGTCTCAGGAAATGGCCCAAACTCCATCAGGAACCTTTTAGGGTCCATCAGGCGCCTGGGACGGAACCATTTGGTTGGTTCCGTCTCCCTGCGGTGGGTGGAAGTGACTTGAAAGTCCATGTGAAGGAGAGAATGATCAGACCATGACAAGGGCTTGATGTCTATATCCCCTATTCTTAGATCATTCAGCCACTGATCAGAGACAAAAATCAAGTCCAGAGTGTGATTCCCCAAGTGGAATATGACGTTTATCCTGGTATAAACAGGTAGTGACGGGAAAGCCTCATTCATTTAATTTCTATCATGCAATTTATTAAATCAAGGAAAAGTGCCAGAAAAAAGACGATTCTCCAAGGCTACCTTCAAAAAGACTTTTAAACAAATAAAGTGCAGCTTGAAGAGCATATCAGAGGCAGGAAGCGACTGTTTTACTTAAGCATCATGGCATCTACAGTTTTATTTTATAACAATTTTTTAATGGCCTGTCGCTCCTGGCTCTTGTTCTAGTTTTTCTTCATAGTATCTGTAAAATGGAAATTTTTATCTGGGGCAGAAGAATGCCTCTCTGATCATGAGCCAAAAAAAAAGAAGCTAGCATGAGCTTAAATGTGTTGTCAGACTTATCACATAACATGTATGACAAATAGGCTGACTGTGATTCTAGGTGGAAGTCAGCAGAAAAAAGGCATGAAGAAGCATCAGCAAGAACAGTGACAATTAAAGGAAACATCAGGATTTCTCCATGAAGATTTGCACATATTTTATTCAATAGAGTGTGTTTTGGCTCCTTATTTATTTTTGTGACTTTGAGTAAATTTTGACTTCTAATAACTGCCTAGACAAGTCCCTGCAGGTTTTTTTGGCAAAATTCCAGAAGTGGTTTGCCCTTGCCTCCTTCCTAGGGTTGAGAGAGAATGACTGGTTTAAGGCTACCCAGCTGGTTTTGTGCATAAAGTGGGACCAGAACTCATGGTCTACTTGTTTTTAGCCCAGTGTCTTAACTGCTACACCAAACTAGGTATCTTATTTTGGATCTTACCATTTGAATATTTAAAAATTAATTGAACAAATTATTAAATTCTAGATTAGGTGTAATTGTTTGAGATGCCAAATTCTGTTGCCATGTTCATAGTGTGTTGGACTTCTGTTCCAAAATTACCAGCTTTTTGTATCTTTCATTCTATTGACTATCTTAGCTGGTAGCATCTGGCTGACCATATCTGAATTTAGAAGCTAAACAATGACAAACCTGGATAGCAATCAGGTAGAATTTGACCTAAAAATTCCAGGGCTGTAGGTTAGTCTGAGAAATTGGAAAACATCCAGGAAATAAGCAATGGCAAACTATTTTCATTATATTGGCCAGAAAACTGCATGGGTGTATAATAACCAGGGATAAGCTTAGTCTAGAGAACATTTTTATCTTCACTTTCTTCTCAAGAACATGAATAGCATCTGAATTTAGAAATATCAAGCAATGGCCCTTTTTCTTCTCTTTTTCTCTGTCTGTTGTCTCTTTATTGAAAGATGGATATTTTTTGGCTCTCCTCTTCACTCTGTTTCCTATGGGAAGATACAGTACTTTCCCCTTCCCATTCTTCTGGATAGTAGATTCAGACATAAAGGCTTTCTATCATAGTATGTAACTCTTTTATTAAACCATACTTGGCCCTTGGGACTTAAGCATCTGTCTCCAAATAGCTTTAATGTATTTGGTTCTACCACCATACTGATGCTCTGTTAAAAATGGATTGTAGAGCTATGTTTCTCAAACTTAGCAACTTTATAAGAGGTGTGGACTTCAACTCCCAGAATTCCCTAGCCAGCATGGGGAATTAAAACTTTTCCATGCAAAGTACTTTTGAGTCTATGGTGAAGTATAAAATGAAAAAAAAAATCATATTTGCAAATAAGCAGCAGATTATATACTAAAGAGCCTATTCAGGTATTCTGCACTGAAGAGATTTGTGCATAAATGTACATTGGAGCAAGCCCCAGTTTTGACGAACCCCTTGGCAGACCCAGAGTATGAGCTCACTGGAGGACAGCAGTGCAGAAGCTCCTTTCACAACCAGGAGAGCAAGAACAGAAATAGTGCTGTGCACTCTTCTTTTCCTTTATTTTGAGATGAAAGTATAGCAAGAGCAATGAAGAAGCTGGTCTAGTTGGCAAACACTATTGCCTTTCCTACCATTTTAATTCCCCACAATTCTCTGGTGTTCACTACATGAGCAAGAGCAATTGTTTTTATTTTTCTGCTGTTGGCACATACCTATCTTGAGATTAAAAAAAGAGAGAGACAAAGCGAGAAGGTGGAATCTAAGAACATTGTAATTACTTGTCGCAACCCCAGATGATGGGACCACACACAGCAGCATGACAATGGCTCCATAACTGTGATTTCTTTGGCCCGATGAAATAACCTGGGGTCGAATTGATTTTACCTACTTGGAAGAAAGCAGCAAGGGAAATACAAAATGCAATGGAAAGTTATCATCTCACATGCCACCAACAGGATGAATTACAAATGCCTTTATCACTTTGAAAAAAACCATGTTTGCTGTTTACTTTAGAAGATAAAGTTTTAGCTTGAAAATAAAATGGGATATTTGGCCTATGAGGTATTGTTATTGGCATACTTGAACTTCCAAATGTACTCAGTTCAGAGTTGGTTGAGTGAAGCTCTAGATGTGTTCCCGGTGATGGAATCAGACTCTAGGCCAAACCAATGTACTTAGCTCTGACTTCCAAAATAGAGACGAGACAGCCTTTGGTTGAATCTGGCTCAGGAATGTCACTATAGTTATATAAGCAAGCTTTTCAAAGATTAGAAATGTTGATTTATTTTGTTATCAGTTGTTCCTACAATATAACAATGAAAGCATTGCCCACTAAGATGCTGTCATAATCAAAGTGTATATTTTCATTGGATTGCAAAACATACTTACATATAACAATATGCTCTTCAATATTATAAATTGATTCTAAATTATTGCACAGCATTTATCCCTTAGTGCAGATGCTCTTCCTTTCCAGGTACAACCCAAGCCCTTTTTTAAAAAATTTGATTTATATGCCGCCCTTCTCCGGAGACTCAGCGGGGCTTACAATGCGTTAAGCAATTTTACTGCAAAATGAGGCCTTTTCACCATGCTATAGGCTTGAATCTTTTTTCTCTCTTGCAACAGACTAGCTGGCAACATCTGCCACTAAACTTGAGATAGCAGGCACAGCAAGCTGGCTGCTGAGGTGCATATCTCTGTACAGATTTAATTGAAATAGCTGGGGAAGTGATTGGACGGTATAGCAGAGAAAATGCTAACATCTGCTACCTGAGACAGTTACCTCACTCTGTCTAATGGAGTCTGGATAACCTGTATTCCTCATCTAACATCAAAGCTAAGTCATTGAAATGTGGTGGTAAAATCCCAAATTGGGCTATCCAATGTTTCATTTTCAAAAAACAAGTAACTCATTTTATTCATATTTTTCTAATGTATAAAAATAATCCTAACTTGACCCTGTATTGATTCTTCTGACAATATTCTCAAAAATACATCTATCATTCTTATTTATTCATCATATTTGGTAACATGATTTTGGACTGCATACAGCAAAAAAAAACCAAACTAAGAATAAGCAATATTAGAAAACATTCTACAATTAAAAACATTCACCAGCATTTACTATTAACAGATTAGTAGAAAGAATTTAATGTTATAGGCCATGCTGCCACCTCATTAATTGAGATAAATCATATTTTGAGGGATTTCTAGAAGGATGTCAAGAATGGGGCCAGTCTTGCCTCATGGTGGGGTGGGGCCCTGAGATTCCACAGGGCAGATGCTATGGCAGAAAAAGCTTTTCTCCTGGGTCCTGCCAAATGTAACTCCTTCGCAGATGGGACTCGCAAGAAACCTTTTCTTCTGGATCCAATGGGACATGTAGATATAATCAGGCAGAGGCTGTCCCTCAAATAACCTGGTCCTGTGCCATAAAGAACTTTAAAAGTCAAAAACAGCACCTTCAATTGAAGTTGCAAGCAAACTGTGCAGAGTAATTTGTAGTTATTTCATTTTTACTATTTATAAAACCATTTTATCTTAATTTGATATATTCCAGGAAGCTGTGCCCAAATGTTTTTTTCCCATATAAATATGGTCATATCAGCATGATCTTTCAGAATGTTGTCTAGCTTTCTTTCCTTTTACTCTTAAAATCCGCTTCTAAATGGCCCTGTTGGCTTTAAAAATGTTCCATGAATTTAATCTAGTTCACTGCTTTGAACTTAACTTCAGCAATAATGCACCTGCTAACTTGACTTTTATGACTTCCTCACATATGCAAAACCATTATTTCAAGACTGTCTGTAGTTCAGATCCTCGATTTAACTTACATCCACCAGATGAAATACCTTTAGTCTTAACTATACTACCTCCCATCTCTCTTCATATTGAGCACAAAAATGGCAGACAAACAGGGAAGAGTTGGGTGGATTTTAAGAAGTGAAGGCAAAACATTTTGAATGTCATTCAAGAAGCTTACAGGCAGTTCATGTGTCAAAGCTGGGTTGAAAATGAAGCGGGGTCGGGTTTGGTTAATTCTTAGATAGGAAACCTATAGGGTGAACCTGGTCTATATACTAGAATGGGGGGAAATCAATCCAACATTATTTAAATAATGCTGCCAAGAAAACTACACTAATGTGTACCCATGTGAAGTGAGCAGGTTTCAAGCTTGAACAAGGTTTTATTTCCGTACCTTGTGAAAGTTTGAGATATGATTATACTGAGGCCAGTTTTGGGTTAAAACTGTTTTAGTCAGCAACTGATCTGCAGCAATTATTCTGAAGAAGGAAAAAAAGGGTAGGACCAAGATACTTGCCAGGTCAGGCTTCAGGAAGAAGCAATTGGCCGTGTTCTGTAAGTCATGTTGTCTTTCTAACAGTGGTCCTGTTTTATTCTGCTTGGTGGTTTTGATAGAAAGCCACGTGCCATATTTTTAAAGAATCTTAGTAATAAAGAATAATAAAGAACATTATTATTATTAGTAAAGAACATTAAATCTCTACCCAGGCACCATGAATATTATATACTGTATTAACTAAGGTGGATCTTCTTCTGCCACCCTCTTTTTGAATTTACTGTAGGCTACTGTAGACTGTACATTGAAAGGTTAGCAGTTCAGTGGTTTGAATCCCTAGTGCCGCGTAATGGGGTGAGCTCACGTTACTTATCCCAGCTTCTGCCAACCTAGCAGTTCGAAAGCACATAAAAAATGCAAGTAGAAAAATAGGTACCACCTTTGGTGGGAAGGTAACAGTGTTCCGTGCTCCTTTGGTGTTTAGTCATGCCAGCCACATGACTACAGAGATGTCTTTGGACAGCGCTGGCTCTTCGGCTTTGAAACAGAGATGAGCACCACCCCCTAGATTCGGGAATGACTAGCACATATGTACGAGGGGAGCCTTTAACTTTACCTTTACTGTAGGCTAACAACCCGAGTATTCTGGTTGGTGGGGTCCAGGAGAAGAGCCTTCTCTGTCATTGCACTGCCCTCTGGAATAAGGTCAGCTCCAACCTTCCTGACCTTCTGCCATTTAGTTTGGGTCTCCAATGGGGGAGCACCACAGTGGAAAGGGTGGATTAACAACAGATGTCACCTCCCTCCATCCTGTTCCGTCCCTCCCCATCTTTAACTTGCTTGTGTATCAATTTATATTTTTAGTTTATACAATTTTTATCTTTTATCATTGTAAGCTGTCCAGAGTTACCTTGACGTAAGATGGGCAGCCAATAAATTTTATAAACAAACAACACAAATAAATAAATTGAGCAGATGTTGATGGCAGAATCATCAGAATCAAACAGAAACATTACATAATGACACGCACGCACCCACACACACACAACCCCCCCCCCCTGAAGATTATGTTTTTGTATCATGCCCCCTTTTTATACTTTATAATCCAGGGAACGTTTTTAAGAAAACGATTTTACTTTTTAATCAGTTTAAGTTTTTAACCTAGTTTTAAAATTGGTGAATGTTATGCAAACAAAAATAGTCAAGTCTGTAATTACAGATTCTTAAGCATTAAGCAGGACCACCCAGTAAACCAATTTAATTAAAGCCTGCCTTTTTATATGCAAACAAGTAGTGGAGCAAAACAGATGAGTTTGTATCTAAATGGCACAACATAGTATTTTATAAATATACCCTGATTTATCTCTCAGTTCAATATGGTGCAAAATGTACATAATGGTAAGAGAAATTATATGTTACTGCCGTTGCTGTAAAAATCCTGTAACAAATTGTACAACCATTTGACAACATAGGTAGGCAAACTTCAGGCATATGGAATCTAGTCAGTTTTGGGTTGATCTCAAGAATGTTTTACAAGAGCTTTGAGATCATCCATCTACAGCTGCATAGTAATTGTGGAAAGAGGGATATGGCAGCCATTTCTAGAAGATAGCTGTGTTTATTATGTCCATCAAAACCATAGAATGTAACATATTTATCACATTTCTTGTATACTGTCCATTTTTTCAGTTGTATGCGGAATATTATCCTGAGTAATTAGAATTATACATTCCCACAGGTATTGCTGGAGAAGACAGAAGGAAAAATGTTAAAAGGAAAGCTGATTGACAGTAAGAATGACTCATAAAGACTTTTAATAGTTAGGAATGACATGAACATTCCCGCACTGTAGTTATTTCGGTATAGTATGAAAACCCTTGATCTTTATATAAAATCCATAAGAAGTAGCATTAAATCTTGTGACTTCTAGCTCTACTGGTTCAGAGTGAATTTGAGCTTTTTAGATATTGCCAGTGCAAAATTCCAAAACTAGCGAAGCTTCCTATGGAGCCAATTAAAGGTAAATTATTAATATGATATTCTACATAAGAAATACACTGAGCTCTAGAAGTCAGGCAATTTTCAGAATGTTGATCACGCCAAATATTTTTGCACTATCTAATTTTTGTGTTCTTTTTTAACTATTAAAAATCATCTATTGCCAGTCTCTTACAATTGCTCAGTGAATTCACTTGTAAATTTAGTTACATTTTCAATTCATCTACACTAAGGTCTGAGTTACCATATATATTTTCCTTATATATTGCATTAAAGACTTGAAATAATAACAAGCAGTAATTCATTACTTTTAAATACAGTTTGTGGCCTATTCATTATACTAATCCTTTTTTAAAAAAAATAAATAAAGTCTATCTGGAAAGGATATTAACATTTGAATGGGAATTCTCATATTTAATTTAAAGAGCCACATTGCAAAAAGCTAATTTATGGCATGCAAGATGCCATAGGTAAAAAATTCAACTTATGAAGCACCTAGGTTTTTCAGCAAGGTGTGAAGCATTATACTTTTTTTAAAAAGTTATACTAGAAAGTAATGGAGAGGAGCCAAAACAGAAAACAGGGACAAGTCTGGAATATTTCAAAAAACTTAGCAAGTGACAGATGAATGCAGGAGTATGTATGTTTCTTTTTCTTTTAAGAGAATGAAAGTTTCTAGAGAACAAACTTCAGATCGATTCTGGATGACAGTTTTAGCAATTGGCTGCACTCTTCTGCATTGTTCAATCTTCTTTAAAATGTAGCAAGGTCATGTTAACCCAGACCACTCACATCAGACAACCGTATACCTAACACAGTTTCATGTTCCTTGATTACTTGCTTCCAATTTACTAGTATTCTTTCCTAAGTTCTGTTCTCTAAAATATGATTGAGTACAGTAGATTTTCCCAGGGTGCTTCAATAAAGAAGCTATTTCAGAGATGCCAGAAGAAATTATCTTCGCACATTTTGATATACATTGGTATGTTCTGTTAAAGAAAATAGATCCTGGGTGTCAAACTTGTGGCATCAAGTTGCCGTCACGTGATGTATCGTGATGTTTTTCCCCTTTGCGAAGCTGGGTGGGTGTGGCCTGCACGTAACACTTCTGTTGTGACCCAGGCCCAAGTAAGTAGTATTAGATGCAAACAGTTCCAAAACAAACAGACTTTATTAGAAAAGCTGAGAATTAACTCATTCTCAGCGTAGTCCAAACTAAATCAAAACAAATTCTTCATAACACCAATTCTTCAGTCTAATCACCAACCTTGTTAGAATTAGGCAAACTGCCAAAGGCTTCTCTTGGCAAAAATTCAGAAGCAGAAGACGCTGACAAGGGATAAGTACAGCAAGACAAGAACAAGTTTATCAACGTTGTTTTCCGACAAATAGCCCAAGAGCTGTTGCTGGTCTTTTAAACCTTATGGGAGGGGCGAATCATCTCTTGGCCCTACTCCCAAGTCATCATCTTTGCTGTAGCTGCTGTTGCCTTCTAGCAGCTCTTCTCATTTGTACACTAGGACAGGCTCCTCCTGTTCCTCTGCCTCTCTACTGTCAGCCTCTGGAGGCTCCGGAGTCCGCACATCACTCCCCGATGGCCCTGGCCCCATCTCTGCCTCTGACACGGAGCCCTCATCTGGGCCTTCCCCAGCCTCCAGGACTGGCCCCCATTCTTCCTCAGCCTCATCGCTGTCCAACTCCACTCCCAGCTCTGCAGGCTGCTGGTGGACCACAACAACATCCGGCCTGCAGCCTGCCAGTTTGACACCCCTGAAACAGATTATTTAGAACCTTTTCAATCTAAGTTCAAATCCAGTTTTGGCACACAGATAGCCTTGGTCGCTCTGGTGGCTGGATAGATGTCTTGTTAATTGTCTGATTCCCTTTGTAGCTTTTGATTCTGGTGACTTATTGGAGTGCTTGAATGGACTGACAAGTGGAGGCACTTTGTGGAAGTTCTGATTTTACTCTTTGGGTATTGTAAGATGTGATATTGAGAGACGCTGGGATCCACAAAGATCCATTTTATCTTCCATCTTTAACATCTATATGAAGTTACTGGGAAGAGCATTTGAATTTGAAGCCATTTGCCACTTGTATACTAATGATACCCAGCTGTAGTTTTTCCCAAAGTACATCCAGAACTGGATGTTACTAAAGTCTTTGCACGTCTCCAAGCTGTAAAGGCCTGGAGACGTGGGATATGGGAGAACAAACTGATGCTGAACTTGGACAAGACAAAATTGTTGCTGATTTCAGGAACTGGAATTTAGGATTTTGGTGATAAATCTGTCCTGGATGAGCCTACACTTCTGCAAAGGAACAGATTCACAGTTTAGGAGGCCTCCATAATCCATCATTGATGCTGTATAACCACATAACAGCTATGACATGGTGAGCTCCTAACTGGAAGAGAAAGAGGTTATGCATTGCTACCCTCAATATTGGAGAACTGAAATACCCTCTTCCTGTCAGGGCTTTTGAGGAATGCAGTAGCATGGGCAGCGAGCAGCATCTTTGTCTCTCTCTCTCTCTCTTTTTTTTTTGCAGGCCAAGTTCCAAGCTCATTTTGGTGTACAGATGTTTCATAACTTAAATCCAAGTTACTAGTCAAACTGCCTCCTCCCATACTGTTTGCTCCACACTCTCAAGAATTCAACAGGGTGCTTTTTACTGGTCAAATCATGAATATATCGAAGTACCAGTAGTATATATCAATAGTATAACTTCCTTTTTTTGTATTATGAGGCTGTTATTGTAGAAAACTCTGTGTGTGTAGGTGTGTACTGTATATCCATGTAGAAATAAGCAGAAGATATATTTATAAATAATGTACTGAAACAAACGTCAGTATCTATTAATATCTACTAATGCATTTATTATCTCAAGGCTATATAGAAAAATAATGTAGAAATATGCATTTTGATAAGTAAAATACAATCCCAATTATCTGTATGGATAGGCATTTTTAGAATGCAGGGCTCCCTTTGGAACAGAGATTTGCTAGTGCTAATATTTATGCTTATTTATGTAATAAGCATAAGTATAAACATGATTTATACATTTACCTATCCTATTTGAAATATTGACCTTGCCTTTCAGTCTATAAGCCTTAGATTTCGGTTTGATTCAAATGTTTCAATTGAGTTTGGCTGAATTTGGAACGTAAGAGCATGTTGCAATAGTCAAGACGGGAGGCAAAGAAGCCAGCAATAACTATTGCCAATCTGTCTCAGAAAAGGCACAGTTGGTACACAAAATATAATTGTACAAACACATTCTTTTTTTCTGGATTTAATTTCAGTTTCTTTTCTCTCATCTGCCCTGTCATTGAACTTAGGCACATTGCTGAACTTAGTATCAGATGCTTCCTTATACAACAGAAATAAGAGCAACAACGGTACCTGGCAAGATGAACTGAGTATCATCAACAAGCTGATGACACCTCATTGTAAAACTCCAGAACTTCTTCAGCAGTGTTAGTAAATGATAACCAAAATTAAGCACAACATAGAAGGACACAAATAGCCTTGGTGTTGTACTTTAGTTCCCCCAACATCAACCTTTGCTATTTATTTTATTTATTTATAATATTTATAGGACTGCCCAACCAAACTCTGGGGAGCTCACAACCCCAAAATTAGGTCTGTGCCTATATACGGGTAATGCCCAATTTACAACCATTCATTTAAAGACCATTCAAAGATACAAGATACAATGGCACTGAAAAAAAGCGACTTACAACCAGTCCTCACCCTTATGACTGTTGCAGTGTCTCCACGATCATCCGTTCAAAATTTGGGTGCTTGGCAGCCAGCATGTATTTAAGATAGTTGTAACATCGCAGGGTCATTTTTGATCTTCCCAGAGAGCTTCTGACAAGCAAAATCAAATGGGGGAAACTGGATTTAGTTTACAACCATGTGATTCACTTAATGACTGTGGCAAAAAAAGTCATAAAATTGGGTGTGACCAACTTAATGAATGCATTGCTAAGCAATAGAAGTTCCATATTAAGGGTTATCTTTATATGTGTACACAGACACATATACATAACAAAATTAAAAATAAGACTTGGTACCACAGCTAAATTTTCCTATGCAGTCCATAATGAGTTCATACCATGCCAATCTCACCTTTTCCCAGTATTTGGGGGAAATCCAGATTCTCTATGGTTTTTGGAACGTTAAAAAAATATTGTTTGATAGAAGGACTGGGACCACTCTATAACAGTGACTCCAAGCTCCAATCTTGCTAGGTAATCCAGGTGATCGACGATATCAAAAGCTGGCAGGAGGTACGAGGTAACTATGCTATGCATTATCCATCTAGGATCTTATAACTTATTTACCAGGAGCCAAAGCATTTCAGAAGAAGCCATAGCCCTTCTGAAAACTCAGTTCCACTGGATATAGAAAACTTGCATGTTTTATAATGGCTTGTAATTGACCAGGTTCCCAGACGAAATCACTGTTTTACTGCCTACCTTAGACAAAGGAAATATTTTCCAATCACAGAACAGTATATAATTTTCTCCACTAAGAGGAAATCCAAAGAGTGGGAAAAGGACGTTTTTGCTTTGCAATAGAAGTCAGAAAGGCACAGTACTGGTATATATTATGAATTAACCTATTTTCTTAATTTTTTTGCAAAGAATATTTGACAAATAAAAAAGCAGTGGACAACAACAAATAGTAGAACAGATAAATATGAAAAGACATTTGAAAACAAAATGTTCTGGAAGTCCATTCTGAAGCCATGGGAGAACCACGAAGAAAGCTGCATTTAACAATCAGTTGTACTTCTTGAAATAAAAGTAGAAGTAGGGAAAAGCAGGGTCAACTTTAAATAGTTAAACTTATTCTTCTTTTGTTGATAAATCTGTGTACTGACTAATACCATAAGAATGATTTAAGTTGGAAAGTGAGGTCCATTAGAAACAAATAAGACTTCTCAAAATGCCGGCTCAGTGTCTAAAAATTAAGTGCACAAATAAATTTGACTGCCAAGATATCCAGACAGATTTGTAGACATTAATTCATCTAACTTTGCTGTTAAAATCCAGCAAAGAAATTACATTTACTTTGCTTTCTGATTTCATGAAAGATCTATCTTCAGGTTTAACTTCATGATAATAGCCGTGGTAGGTTTCTGAAAGTTCAATATGTCAGAGGTGTGTATGCAAAAAATGTGCTTAGTCGACAACAAGAGAATGTTGTAAATTTTGAAGACATGGGCAGAAGGAAGCTAGAAAATGGCTAAAAATCAATCCTTTTGGAGATGTGGAGCTTCATTTTCATGTCAAAAATAGGCGTCCATTATTTTTGCTTAGTGGTCCAGCTCTTTACAGGTACCCATTTATTTTTGCAGGCACTGGTCTACCTATTTATTTTTGCAGGCACCAGTCTACTCATTTGTTTTCTTTTAACACTGATCAGGTGTAGGGCGGCCCTTTGAAGCCCTGTGGCAAGAGTTTAAACAGTTTTTTTCCCTCTAGCCAATCAGCTGGGATTCAGGAGGCAACAATAGATTGGGGATGGGGCCAAATAAAAGGTAAGAATAATGCAGGAGGTGGGGCGGCGTGGGGAGCAGGGCGGGTAGAACTGGTTTCGTCACTGCTACCGGCTTGGCAGAACCGGGAGGAACCCACCACTGCTTATGACCATTTTTCACACTTACAACTGTTGCGGTATCCCCGTGGTCACGTGATTGAAATTCAGATGCTTGGCAACTGACTCATAGTTAGGATGGTTGCAGTGTCCCAGGGTCATGTGATCATCTTTTGCACCCTTCTTACAAGCAAAGTCAATGGGGAAGCCAGGTTCACTTAACAACTGTGGTGATTCACTTAACAACTGTGGCAAGAAAGATCATAAAATGGGGCAAAACTCACTTTACAAATGTCTCGCTTAGCAACAAAAAATTTGGGCTCAATTGTGGTTGTAAGTCGAGGATTACCCGCATTTTTGTTTTGGTTTATTGAATGCCCCGTTTCGTTAATAATGTTACTATTTAACCAATTTGATTCACAACACCGTTATATCTCAGTTAGCCTAAAAGTAGCTTAACCCTTGAAAATTATCTTTGTCAGCGTTCCAGAAAAACCCCAACTCCTAGTAAAGACACGGAAGCAAACATTTTCCAAAGTTCTCTTTACTAGAATAGGCAAACTGGCATATCTAGGGAAACCTGAATCTGAAAAGCCCAGGTTTTCCTTCAGTAAGTCAAAGCTCCCCAAACCTTTCCCCCCAGTTGGTCATATGTTCCAATCAACGTCCGCTCCATCTCAATCCAGCACCCTGACCACTCCTTCTCCAGATGCTGGATCGCCCTGACCTTGACCGACAGGAAGAATGCTATTATGTCTATTAACAACCCTTCTCCTTAATCCCCCCTCCTACTTTCCCACACATGAGAAGGTGACAGCATTGGAGCTTCCGGCCTAATATGGCTTCCAAGGCTGAAAATCTTATTGACCATTTTAATCAGTGGCTCATGTCTTCTTTTCTATGTACAATTGATTTGACAAGAGCGTCTGCTTTTGCAATGCTACAATTTTTCATAAATTGGTAAATAACAACAGTCCACAAGTAAAAGATGATATTCTAACTGGCCTATTAACTTGGAGAATTCCAGGAAGCGGAAGTAATTTTAAGGGTATGCAACATTTAAACAGGGATTAAATAATTCTGGAAAATGCTTAAAATCTCTTCTTTAGGGACCACACAAGCCTTGCTGGAGGTCCTGTTCCCAACAAAGTGAAGCTACTGTCAAATCTAATTTAATTTTAATTTAATTTTCTCTATTCACAGTCATGCAAAGTAAAAACATGTGCCCACACCACCTTAGATCAAAATACAATGAGCACATGTTTGTCTGGTTTACTTAATTGCCTCCAATCCATAGATTAGAGAAAGCCTAGCCAATTTAAAATATAGCATCTTATGACGATGGCAAATGTTTTCCATTTACTAGATTTCATGTTTGGTCCTCTCATGGTTATGGATGCAAAATAGCTACATTTGGCTCATGATCTTTCCGATAGGAAAAGAGGGAGTTATTTCATCTTTAACTACTGTAAATCTTTTCCTGGCATGTTCTAAGTTTCACTACTGGTGTCCCTGCCAATCGTCTACTTCCATTAGCAAATGAAATTCAAGTGGGAATGCTCAATTAAAATGCATTAGCTCTATAGCGCTTATATTTATTTGACAATCTGATAGAAAAGCTTTACCTTATTATCACTACACTATGTACCACAGTGGTGGGTTGCCCCCTGTTCACACCGGTTCTATAGAACCGGTAGTAAAACCAGCGGGAGGCTCCGCCCACTGACCCCAACATCAGAACGCTTCTGCGCATGTGGCCCCGTTGCGAACCTGTAGTAAAGATAAGTAGAACCTACCCCTGATGTACCAGCACATTATCAAGGATCTATTATGGTCTGCATTTAGATATTATGGTCTGCATTTTCTGCCCCATTCTTCTGGGAAAATCACAGCTTGAACTAGAATACAATTATCCTCCAATTCAAGTGGCTCAGAATTGGGCAAGGTAGCATTGGCTGAAAAGGTACACCAAAATACTCCAAAATAAATAAATACACATTTATGTTTAGAAGAAAGCATATTTTTAAAATGGTAGCATCAGCTAAAATACCTTCTGAAATATATATTCTTGTGAGAAAAGGGAATCAATATATTTGAACATGTAGCAATATGCAGATGATGCAATTAAAAATATATTATGGCGAAAACAGAATGATACAAAAAACATAAATGGGTTGGGATGGCTTATCTCATTACCAACTAAAGCACTGTTAGCCTCTCCAGCAGATTGGCAATGGAGAAAGAAGAGAACCACAAAGCAGCCAATCCAATTTATTGCTCTTTAGAAGGTTTTGGCAACTACTGCCACTTTTTCCACAAAATGCCAAATGAATGCAATTTCCGGAAAACTGACAATTAAAACGACTACAGTAAACCTGTCCCCCACCAAAAAAAAAGGTAATTAGAAATTCTGAAGAAATGTACATTGATGCATCCTTCTTCTCTCCCTTCCCCTTCCCCCCTCCTCCTCCTCCTCCTCCTCCTCCTCCTCCTCCTTCTTCCATATCCATTATCAGACGTTGGCTATCATCGTGGCAATCCTATTTTTATCAACACCTACATGAAAAAGTGCTGTTGAGTTTTGTCCAAACCAATCCCTTAGATTTTGAAGCCATGATGTTCTTCTTCTGCCTGAACCTCATTTGCCTTCAATCTTTCCTTGGAGGATTAAGTGAAGTATGCTGTATTTTTCCAAGTGCATAGAGTTATAAAATAATTTAAAGGAGCAGCAAGAGGAAGATGAGAAGAAGAAAGTCCGTAGAACTTTTCCCAATATAAAGCTGCTTTTTAAAATATCCACTGGAAAGTAAAGAACAAAACAGTAGAAACTGAAGAAAAGCTGGAGAAAATTGCAGAACCACACAACATACATATCCTAGATCACAGTGATAAACATACATATCCTAGATCACAGTGATATAAATGTAATGATATCTGTACTGATTATTCACATTGAAGAAGAAGAAAAGAATCCATGCAGTAACTGATTCTGCTGAAAGAAAAAATGAGGTATTCGTAAGAGAAATTTCAGATGAATAAAATTAGTGAAAAGCATTTGCAAGGACTAAGAACAGAGCCTATAAATAGGGAAGATCAACATCTGGACATTGAAAAGTTCAAGCTATTTAGAAAGAAAATATTGGTTGATGGAACAGTACTTAATCTAGATTTGTGTGCATTATCCAGGCTTGAATAGGCATTGAATATGGTAACTACCAGCATAGTAGCAATATATTCCTCTTTCCTTTCCTTGGCATAATCTGAGAATAAGATTACATGTAGCTATAAAATTTAAGAAGCATGGTGAGGATGTGGGAACATAGAGCAAGTTCTCTGCCATTAAGCCTATTGAGTCCTTTGTTTATAAATGATAAAGTGGGTGTATTAGATTTGCTTCTATTAAATCACAAGAATGTTGTGGGTAGGTTGTTTGCTGCAGGAAATCAATGCATCAACCTCTCTCATAACTGCTACTAAATACATCTATCTACCTGCATCATCCTCATTATGAAACAGATACCATAAAATAATACTGTAAACTTACATCACTGTTGCAACTGAACTGTTATTAAATAGAGACTGCAATTGTAGAGTCTTATTTATCTTATTTATTTATTAGTTCGATTTATATGCTGCCCTTTTCTGGAGACTCAGGGCTTAATGCATTAAGCAATAGCCTTCATACTTTTGTATATACCTGCTTAGTAGGACTTTCGGTAATCACTCTTATTGGGTATTAAAATAGAATCAATCAATCAATCAACCAACCAACCCATCCATCCATCCACCCATCCATCCATGTATTTCTAAAATCTCCTTATTTGTACTTGCTATCATCTCTGAGAGGAAATCTATCCAAATAAAATTCTATGGACTTTTTCTCCTCTCTCTCTAATAGAACTATAAGAAATACGCGAAGTCCAAATAGCTGCCTCGTTTAAAAATTATCTGAATGTGAAAAGCTACTGTATCAGGTAAGAATCCTGGTTTAGGTGTTTTCACTCTGATATACTTATTGGTTTTTTAAATTGTAACTGCATCTAATGTGAACTTGTACGTTTCAGACATATTCTTCTGAATATACTGTGTAGCTCTATCCAAATCATGATCATGCCTATTTTCTGGATTAATAGTGTTCAGATAATTAAGACTTTATATTGGCTTTGTAACAACCATTCTCTAAAGTAAATCTAACTGTCTGATAGGACAGTCCATGGTTGAGATATGCATGATACAAGACAGACATGGCTTCACTTCAGTTTCTTATGTTTCTGGCACATATTACTTTTTGCCACAAATGCATGTTTTGTATCCAAAGTCCTCTACCATGTGCCCTAATCTTTTTGTCACTTTGCCCAACCTATTATGAACTGAAGCTACTATTTAAACAAGCCAATAATATAAATACAAGAGCCAATGGAAAACACATATCTTTTTCATCTGTATTACTAGTTGCCAGGTAGGAATTAAAAAAAGAGATTATCTATTTGAAGAGCTCATTAGCTTCTTGGCATTAAAATAATACTAAAAAAAAAACGCTTTAACTTTGAATGTCTTCTGAGATTAGAAAACAGCAATTTCTTCTCATATTTTTGAGTGTTTCAAGTAATCTTGGCTACAAAAAGACCCTGGGAGAGACTCTGCAACCCACAAGTTTAAGATGGTTACTGTTCATTTGAAGTATACGCATTAGTATTTGTATCCAAAGGGTGTTGGCTTGGAAAGCAAACTCACGAATTTCAGCTTGAGGAACTTATTAGATCATTCTTATCTCCTGAGCTTCCTTGCCATTTTAAATTGTGCATAAAGTTTGACAATTAAGAAACAATTTTAGCCAAGATGAATAACTGGCCTGCATTCCATTTTGAAACCACAGTAAAAATGTTGCACATTGTTGCCAAAATGCTCTTCACTATAGATGCATAATCTGTAGTTTATAGCAGTGATGAAATCCAAATTTTTTTACTACCAGTTCAGTGGGCGTGGCTTGGTGGGTGTGGCGTGGCTTGGTGGGCATGGCAAGAGAAGGATACTGCAAAATCTCCATTCCCACCCCACTCTGGGGCCAGCCAGATATGGCATTTGCTGGTTCTCTGAACTACGCAAAATTTTCGCTACCAGTTCTCCAGAACCTGTCAGAACCTGCTGTATTTCACCCCTAGTTTATAGGGGGCTAGAGTTAGGGTTAGGGTACTAGACTGGACTGATTATTGGAACCATTATCAATAAAGCAAAAGCATGAATATTTTACACAAACAGTATAGAGGGAGACTGGGAGATGATCTAATGCTTGGGAAAACAGAAAATAATTGAAAAGGAAACCAACAAAAAATAAAATGGGTAGTTATTATCATTGATGGCATAAGCATAAAAGTATAAGAAACTCAAAGAAACAGTAACAGACAAACCTGGCAAAATGATGGCCGTCAAATCATAACATTTTGGAAAGACCGATTAACTGAAGAACAACAACATTGTTCAATAGGATAGTTGGGAAGCATATAAAATTGAGCAGAGTTTTTGGAACTCAGGCAATAAGTTGACTTTTGGGATCCCTTGCAGATCTCCCTTAGATCCTGTCTTTCCACAACAAACCCTCTGTTTTACTTTCCCCAATGTGATATGAATCAAAAGAGGATTCTAAATCTGTTCTTTCCTTGATGAAACTAATCCTCCTCCTCCAACCATAAATATGATTTTTAAATATGGAACAGCTATTGCAATTGGAGTGTTTTTATTTTAGTAATGTGGCTTATATTGTTCAATAAAAACTTGACTTGTTGATTTATGTATGTCATTTTACAACAAATAATTAGTAGTTGTCCTATTTGAAATGCTATACTAGAGCAAAAATAATTTCAAAGCACATGAATAAAATATTAGAACGTATTTGTGTCTTTCATCTCGTGCTCTCCATAAATTACTGAATTTACACAGTCCATAATATTTGGGCAAAGAAATGTACAGCTTCAAAACTGCATTTCTAGGCAGGATTATTTAACAAGCCATTCCTCTTTTATTCAATGAGCCTTACACCTGGTTGTGTAGTTATGATTACTATTTACCCCTAGTTTCTGATTTATAGGAAAATTTGAAGGATAAATATTAAGAGAATTGAACTTTGAAACTGTTTAGAACATTTATTTTACTTCATGAAAATAGTTGCTAGGATTTTCAGTTATCTTTCACTAGTTTTTTATAATGTTCTTTGAGGAGTGAAATTACATCATCATTTTAAGACTAAATAAATGTCTTTTCTTTTTACCTAAAAAATTGATTATCCATTCATATGCAATGCTATGTTTTTTAAAGTTGCTAAGGCATTACATGAAATCATGCTGGTCTTATCCCCTTAGTTTCCAATTGGTTGAGGAAGGCTGCATTGAAAACAAAAGTGTATACTGCACAGTGCAGACTGAAAGTATCTATAAAGCATCAAGACATACAAAGTCCAGAAATCCAAAACAGACTGAAGATTCTGCATTACAGGTAGTCAACTTACAGGCACAATTGGAACCAGCACTTCTATTCTTAAAAGCTTTTGGAATCGGAATAGAGCTAGAAGGGACCTTGGAGATCTTCTAGTCCAGTCCTCACTCAAGTAGGAGATCCTATACCATTTCACACAAGTGACTGTCCAATCTCTTCTTAAAAACCTCCAATGATGAAGCAACCACAAGGTTCCATTGGTTAATTGTCCTTGCTGTTAAGAAGTTTTTCCTTAATTCCAAGGTGCTTCTCTCCTTGATTAGTTTCCATCCATTGTTTCTTGTCCTGCCCTCTGGTGCTTTGGAAAATAAATTTTATTTATTTATTTACTTATTTATGTAATTTATATGCTGCCCTTCTCCCGAAGGACTCAGGGCGGCTTACAAGAACGAACAAAAAATTACATCAACATTAAAATCAATTTAAAATTAATTAAAATTAATTAAAATTATTTAAAATCACCCCTACAGATTCAGCCCATTGGTGAAAAAGCCACATCTTCAATTCGCGGTGGAAGGAGAGGAGGTCAGGGTCTGTCCTGAGGCTGGTGGGCAGCCCATTCCAGCCTTAGTGCTCCTACAGAGAACGCTCTCCGTTCTCTTCTTGACCCCCTCCTCTTTGAGAGGCTGCCCCAATGTAATCCTGTTGGGAAAGTTTGTCCTAATGTAAAGCTGCACTGATTATTACATGAGAGAGAGAGAAAAAACCACTGTTGGAAGCATCTAGAATGGTTCCATTCTAGCAAGCAATCTAGTTACAACTTCTAGCTCTGTAATCTTAGTTTTCCTTCAAAGTTGACTTGGTATCTCTCTGAGGAATGCTTTGGAAAGTAATCAGGGCTATCTCCAGATTTCAGGGAAGACCATACAAAAGGTCCTTTGATGGGTCTGCTTCTATACCAGTGAACCTAAGAGGCTTACTTCATAGCAGAAGTAGATAGCACCATTGATGCTTAGAACAGCATTCTGAGCAGAATTTAGATGTTTTTAAATTTAATTTTACTGCTCCTAATTTGCCAACAATGCGAAAAATTAAAATAGTGACTTGGTTAAAGCAAACAAACGAAGG
The DNA here is from genome assembly GCA_022577455.1 of Arizona elegans. Classification (NCBI taxonomy): domain Eukaryota; kingdom Metazoa; phylum Chordata; class Lepidosauria; order Squamata; family Colubridae; genus Arizona; species Arizona elegans. The sequence continues at coordinate 40,455,597 of JAKOOJ010000008.1, read as the reverse complement.
AAAAAAATCAAGAGGGATGGAACTCTTGGCCTTAATGCTCAGTCTCCTCAGGGCTTCAGAGCTTGAACATTGCTCAAGGATACTGATAGAGGTATTAGCTGGAGAATTGTTCTGCTTTTTCTGAGAAGCAGCATTATTTCTTATTTTGTAAAGGAACCAATCTTATTTATGCAATAGTTATATAGCTTTACATAGCTGGCTGCTCTTCCTAGAGCAATTCTTCTCATCTGTAACAAATTGCAACTTGTCATCACTGTAAGAAGATAGAAACTATTTTTTCCTCTTTTATTTGTTTTACAAAAATGGGTATTTTTATCATAAGCATCACGGTTATTCAACAACCCATTCCAGTACTGTCTATTTTGTTGGATTTCTTAGAGTTTTTTCAAGTTCTCTGTAATTATGATACTGTTGTGCTTCATTTACCACCAAAGTTTCTTCTGAGATACAATCTTAATTTACTTAAAGTTTATTGTTAGATTATGTTCTTAACAAGTCTCTCCTGAATCAATACTTCCTAACATTTCCATACAGCTTTACACAAAATAATCCAGACTATAAATCTTGCCACTCAGGGTCTATAGACTAGTACTTTTATTACAGACAGAGGTGGGTTTCAGCAGGTTCTGACCAGTTCTGGAGAACCGGTAGCGAAAACTTTGAGTAGTTCGGAGAACCGGTAGTAAAAATTCTGACTGGCCCCGCCCCCATCTATTCTCTGCCTCCCAAATCCCAGTTGATCGGGAGGAAATGGGGATTTTGCAGTATCCTTCCCCTGGATTGGGGAGGGAATGGAGATATTACAGTATCCTTCCCCTGCCACGCCTACCAAGCCATGCCCACAGAACCAATAGTAAAAAATTTTGAAAGCCACCACTGATTACAGAGTATTTTTTACCTGTGTTTGTTTTGGAGCTGTAATACTACAATCATTACTTGTTCCAGTCAGCCCTGCTAACCATGTTTGTAGTTCAGCAGAGGTATTATTGTCATCATCATTATTGTTTTTTCTTTAATTTGGACTTTCCACAAGTCCATTAAGCTGTGAATTATCTGGTTTTATGCTCTAGCCACTAATGGATACAGAAAAGAGGTTGTAGTTTAATGGTCAAGTTTAATCTGAAATTGACAGAACATGTAAGCATAATATGCTCCTTGGAGACTGGAATGCCAAATGCAGTTGGCCTAAGATAGATGTATGGCTTGGGAAACATTAAATTAAGAAATTAAGCAGGAGAATAACTTACAACGTTTGCCAGTCTAAAGTTTCTTGACTGCCTACACAATTTTCAAAGAGGTGAAATAGGAGCAATATGCATAGACATCACCAGGTGAAAGAAATCAAATTGGCCATATTATTTGTACAAGGAAGTAGAACATCTCAGTTATAACAGCAAAGAAATGGCAAAGGACTGATTGTGGAACAGATCACCAACTGCCTATATGTGTAAGTTCTAAGCCAAGCTGAAACAGTAGAATAAGTCCATTTTGTATCTATATGTGATTGTAGGCATATTCCATTCATGGACAAAAAACCATCAGGAATTGTTTTGAAGTCCTGAATTTCATTGATAGGGAACCAGAGGAACTGTAAAATGAAATCTAAGAAACTTGTTCATGGTGAATCTGAAAATAGACTGCCAAAGACCAAGAAATAGAAGAAAGCAAACTGGAAGTCAGAACAGACATGGAAATTGTCAAAGAAAGAAGTTAATGTCAAGGAATCCCATAAAGGAAATTAATGAAGAATTTTAGAGGGCCTTCAGAAGAGACAAGAATCAATTACATCTGTAAAGACACTGAAGGCAGAAATAAGCCTGGAAAAACAAGAAAAGTTTTCCAAAAGATCTGTAGGCTCAGAAAAAGGTTCCAACCTTGAATGAGTATGCTAATGACAAAATAATAACTGATTCCAAAAAGAATGAAAGGAGTATACTAAAATTCTAAATGGTAGAGAAGCCAAAATCCAAGATGTCTTAAAAGATACTTTATACTTGCTGAAATTTCTAATGCTAAAGGTAAAGGTTCAGGGGTGAAATTCAGCCGGTTCCTACCGGATCACGCAATATGGTAGGGCTAACTGTGCGAAGCCCCACCCACCCACACGGATGTCATGATGTCCCTTTTTTGCAATGATTTTCAGTCTCTGCACATGCATGGACGACGGCGCATGCACATTTGCAAACCGGTAGAGAAGGTAAGTGAATTTCACCTCTGTAAAGGTTCCCCTCGCACATAAGTGCTAGTCATTCCTGACTCTAGGGGGCAGTGCTCATCTCTGTTTCAAATCCGAAGAGCCAGCACTGTCTGAAGACGTCTCCATGGTCATGTGGCCAGCATGACTAAATGCCAAAGGCACATGGAATGCTGTTACCTTCCCATCAAAGGTGGCTCCTATTTTTCTACTTGCATTTTTTACTTGCTTTCGAACTGCTAGGTTGGCAGAAGCTAGGAAGTAACGAGCTCACCCTGTTACGTGGCACTAGGGATTCGAACCGCTGAACTGCCGACCTTTTGATTGACAAGCTCAACATCTTAGCCATTGAGCTACCACCTCCTTTTGAGCATTTTTATCTCCCTTCTAGCATTTTCTAATGCTAGAAGTTGAAATTAAATCAGCACTCCAATTATTACAAATTATAAAAAGCTATAGAAATTGATGGAATGTCTACAGAAATATGGCAAGCAACAGAACAAGAATATGTAAATGTTCAACCAATATATGCCAGAAAATCTGGAGAACATAGTGTTCAGCAGTTTGGAAGAGGTCAATCTGCATAATGATACCAAAAAAGAGACCTAATAGAATACTCAAACTATCATACAATATCTTTAATGTCATGTTAGCAAAATCATTCTTAGGATCACCTAACACTGATTATAGTCCTATATAAAAGGGGGGGATGCCAGATGAAGTTGGCTTTACAAAAAGCTGAAGAACAAGAGAAACTATTGTTTATGCACACCAGCTAATTAAGATAGCCTTATCCTATACATGGACTAGGAAGTCATAGTCTGGATAGAGCATAGCAAAATAGACTGGCTTCAGGTTGGCAAAAGAGTAAGAATCTACACTGACTCTCCACAGACATTGAGTGAGACAAGATTGAATATTCATTTATTCAGTCTGTACGCTGAAATGGGAAATGGATTTTGAAGATAAATGTGCTTTTAAAATTAGAGAAGAAATATCAATAACCTGCATTATGCTGATAAAAACACAAATAATTTGTGAGCACCAATAATGTCAAAGAACACATTAAAATATTGGACTAAGTCTAAATATAAAGAAGATGAAAACAGTGACAACAGGTACAAAAACTAGCCTTAGAAATGATAATGAAGTTAGTGAAATGGGGTTGGGTAGTTCTTTAGGATTGACTAGCAATGAAGGCTTTGAAAAAACATTCAGATGCCAGGATATGCCTATACCTATAAAGAACGGTTTAAGGCATGGCCTTCCTTGTGATACTCTATGAAAGTCAAAGTTAGACTTTGAAGAATCAAGATAGAAAGACTATGGATGCTTTTGAACTTTGTTTTTGGAGAAGACTCTTCAGAATACCATAGATAGCCAAGAAAACAAACCAGTTTATCACTGAACAGATGAACTCGCAGTTCTTACTCAAAGCATAAATGACCAGGCTTAAATTCTCATACTTTGGACACATTATATAAAGATCTGACATTATATGAAATCACATGATATGAAATTTCTACATGAAGATTTTTTTTAGACATCTATAATGTTTAGAAAGATGGAAGGAAACAAGGTGGATGGACGTGATTACAGCAACAATGAATGCACCATTGGAAGACTTAAAATATCAGATTGGGGTTAGGTCATCCAGGGAAAATCTGTGTAATTGATAAAATCCAACACCAACTGAATGAAACATAATCAGTCAAACAACAGGAAGACTGGAGCTGTGGAGACTTCACTATTCAATACAAAATGTGATCAAATATTTACGATTCATTCATAATGACCATTAATAGTTGGGTTCAGCTTCTCTTTGAAATATTTCTATTTCTACTGACCTACACAAATATACTTATCAGAGCTTTGCAAAAATATATGCATTAGTGTAATTCCCTATTTCTATTCATTAATTTAAATTCTAGCTTTCCAGAACAAAAGTGTTTTGTGAGTAGGAGGCAAAAGTTAAATGCTCTAATCTACTATAGTCCTGACAAAAATAACCCTAAGTCAAAGAAATACTATGAAAATTCTGGTTTCAGAAGTGTTTTTGTAACTTGAAAAAAAAAGTTTCACTATTTTTTTTCCTAGAAAACAGTGTGTGCTGAGAGTATTAAGCTGAGAAAACTAAAACAACAACTAGAAATAAGTCATACAAAAAATGTGTGGGATTCTATTAGAGTTTTATGCATAGATGAAAATGTAATTACTAAAAGAATGTTGCCCATTTATTTCTTGCAACTATAATGCAAATGAGATTATTAGTTTTATTCATTAATCATTTTATAGAGCAACAGTATTTTTTGAAAGCTTCAGAATCCCTAGGAAAATCTGTGACACAATTGTGTCATCTAAAGATGACTCTTCAACTGCCATTTTCATTTTTGTTTTCAGCTTCATTATCATTTAATTAAAATAAAATAACAAACATACATTTGCTTGCTAGGTCCATTCCCTCCTTGGGTCATGGTTTATATATTGTTTATTAAACAATTTAAATTCTATAGTTTAAGCTTTTTTTTTTCAAGAATGCTTTAATATTTCATTATGCATACTTGGTTATTCTCAAAAAATTAGGCAGGATCACACCCAGATGGAAGCCCTTCAAGAAAGGCCATAAATATAGGCAAAATTAGGAAGTCATGAAAACATACTAAAAGAAGGCAGTGGCAAACTACTTCTGTATTAATGCCAAGAAAATTGCATGGGTGTGTCCATGAACTCACTAGAAGTTAAGCTTGACTCAAAAGAAACATTTAATTCCACAATGGATATGGCTGGCATATGTTTAATTTATGAATCTTATTTTCAATTGCAGTTTTAATGTACTAACAATTTAGACCTCCCATGTCTTCAGCTTGAATATTTCATTGCTCATATGATTCTTATAAAATCTCTCAATTATGCTTACACTTAGTGTTTTCCAGGTTACTATCCTGTGGCCTTTTAGCAAACCACCTTTTATGGCTGAGCTCTTGGCTAGGAATTGGTAATAAATGGGAGATCATAACCTGTCTAACCATAATTTATAGTTGTTTTTAAATAACATTACAACATATTTTAAAAGACACTGTACTATTGTTCTCGAGAGTTATACATACATCTTAAGTTACGTACCTTAAAAAAAGTATTTCCAAAGAGACCATTTGCTTCAGAGCCTTATGTCCTACTGATTTTAGTCATTTCATTAAGCTGCCACCATGTTAAAAACTTGGCATCCCCTCTTTTTCTCCTTTTCCTAGGACTTCAAGAACACAACAAATTCTGGTCCTCTAATTCTGGTTCAATAGGAAGATGTCCAATAGAACAGAAAAGCTTTCTCCTCTATAAATCTTTATTACCTCTTTTTCCATCTTGATTATATAGCATCTAGGGATAAGATTATTCAATCACAGAATGTTGAAACAAAATAAAATGCTAGGGGAAAAAAAAATCAAGTGTACCCATTCAGGGCCAGATTTAGATGAAAAGAGGCCCTAGGCTATTCCACTTATGAGGCCCTTTCACCAGTGGTGGGATTCAATTTTTTTAACAACAGGTTCTGTGGGCGTGGCTTAGTTGGAGGTGTGGCTTGGCAATCATGTGACTGGGTGGGTGTGGCTAGCTGGTCACGTGACTGTAGGCGTGGGTAGCTCGTCATGTGACCAGGTGGACGTGGCTATGTGCATAGACTTTTTTCAGAGGGCTGAAAAAAGCCATTTCTGACTGGGCCTCGCACTTTTGACCGGTCCTCACACTTATGACCATCCTCACATTTATGCCCATGCAGCTTTCTTAACAACCATGTCACTCATTTTACAACTGCTTCTCTTCACCATGGTGACAAGACAGGGCAAAAACATAAAATGTGAGGACAGTCGTAAGTTCGAGGACTGGTCAAAAGTGCGAGGACCAGTCAGAAATAACTTTTTCAGCCCTCTGAGTAGTCCATATGCATAAAAGGATACAGCAATAGAGAGGGATGAAGGAAGGGAAGGGAAATTAGAGTAGGAGGGAGGGCAAGAGAGGGAGGAAGAGAGGAGGAGAAGGAGAAAGGAAGAGGAAGTAGGGAGGAGAAGAAGAGGGGGAGGAAGAGAAAGTAAGAAGGAAAGAAAAGAGAGAGGTGATAGGTTTGAGGAGAAAGATTGCTGTACAATAAAAAAGATGAAAGGGAAGAAAGCCAACCCCAAACAAATATAAAGATATTAAGATAAAGAATGAATTGTTAAACTTTAAAGAATAAAAGAGAACAAATATGAATAAATAACAATAATTAGAAACACACATACAAACATACAATGTATTTTCTTTGAACAGAGTATTTGGCCGGTTCACAAATTTAAACAGTGTTTAGTCATTTCAATTAAATTTACAATTTCTATATTTCCTTTTTGCCATATTTATTCCTCATCTATTTCTGTAAAAAAACCAATATTACCCTTCATCCCCATCTCTAACCTTAATCAAATTCAATTTTTCCCTTCTATTCTATATTATACCCCTTCCCATTGTCATCTATTTTTATATCCATCCTCACATTGGTTAATTATGTAATATTAGTTGTTTAATATAAATTCAACATTTTAATATAAATCAATTAGTTATATAACTACCTTTTTTGTATATTAATCAATATGAACATGAATATTCCAATTATTTCCATGCAATCCAATTTCTTACAAATCCATTAATTATATTTACCAATAATAATAAACCAAATAATTTCCCCCATATATTCCTCCAAACCACAATTTAATCATTTCTGCTTTCAGAAATATACAATTAATAGTATCTCAATTATTACAATTCCCTAGTTAAATAGAGCTTTTTTCTTTTGTGTTTTAAAATCCTGAACTCTCCTCTTTTTCCCTAAATTTCCCATTGTTTGCACCTACCTTTTTTGGTAAGGAAAAAGAAAAGAATTCTGCCTGCCTAATTTTCCAACCTTGAAGCAACAGCAAAGCAGTTTCAGTTTCGTTTCTCAGAATAGCTAGGGGGGGAAAAAATCAGCACTCTTTGCAAGGAAGCAGAAGAGCCCTGAGCAAAACAGCTGAGACAAATCAGCTAAGAGCCGGGAGGCCAATTAGCCTATGCTGAAGCTCCGTGGGCCAATAAAATTACAAAAAAAACACCGAACCCTTTGTTAAATTGCTGGCTCCCCTGCCCCTCGCCCACCACTATTTATTGGCAATAAATAGTGGTGTGGAGGGGCGGGGCAAGCCAGCAATTTAACAAAGGGTTCGGCTGCACCACTGGCTCTAGGGCGGCCCTTTGAAGCCCCCCGGCAAGAATTTGAAGTTTTTTTTTTCCTCTAGCCATCGGAGGCAGCAATAGATGGGGAGTGGGCAGGGTAAGCGAATGGCCGGCGATCCAACAGAGCAGAGAGTGAGGGTGAGGGAAGGCGTGGAAGCTGCTTTCTCCATCCTGCTCTCTTGCATCCAGAGCCAGTGGGGAACCACGTGGCAGCCCATGTGGATCCCAGGCTGCGGAACTCAGGCTAGGGAAGGGGTGGGCAATTGTGGCTCAGGAAAAGCTGTGTCAGGAATTCTGGAAGTTGAAGTCCACAGGTTGTAAAAGAGCCACAATTGCCCACCCCTGGCTACGATAGGCTGGCGCCACGTGGGTGGGAGGCGAGGGGCGGGCGAGCCAGCAATTTAACAAAGGGTTCAGCCGAACCCCCTAGAACCCCCAGAATCCAACCACTGTGTAGGCCCCTCTTGATCTTGAGAGCCTAGGCTGAAGCCTAGTTAGCCTATAGGAAAATCCGGCCCTGTACCCATTCCAGAAAGAGAGAGGGGGAGAGAGGGCAAGAGAAAGAGAGAGAGACAAAGAGAGAGGGAGATGGGCGGGGGAGAGACAAAGAAAAAACAGGACACAATGAAAACTGCGATCTTTGTAATTTCCACTTACATCAGTTCTTGGTTCATCAGAACTGTTTCAAAAATACAAAAGCCGTTGTGGTGCAGATTCAACTTTAACATGTGTACTCTTTATGACCCCCCCTTGAAGCAAATCTCCACTCATATTCTCCATGGTCATTAATCATAAGTCTGTGATCATGATGTACATCCACAGGGAATGCCATTCTTTCCTGGAAAACACAGCTTAATATATCTCATATAAACAAAGCCAGATTGTGTTTGATTATTCCACTGTGGCATATTTGCGTGTCTTGTTACAGTAACAAATTTGCATGAAAAATGGAGGATTTTAGTTATATTGTGTTAGTGCGAATAGAGTGATGACTTTTTTTAAAAAAAAATTATTACATATATAAACATACAAAAAACACATACACATACAAATGCGACAAATACGACATTAATAACATAAATGACATCTAAAAGTAGTGTCTGATTTTATCCGACATCAATAATCTCAATATATATTCCTTCCTCTCGCCTTATATAACGATATTATTTTTTAATCTTTAATTATGCGTTGTTATATCTTATTTGGTACAGAATTTTGTTTTACTCTTTTAGGATCCTCTTTTGGTTTTGTTTTTCCTCTCTAACCATTAATACCACCTTTGCCAAACCAGGTAGTAGTCAGATTCTTCCTTTCCTTGAATTTCCTTGGTGAGTCTGTCCATCTCAGCACATTCCATGAGTGATGACGTTTTGAACATGTCTAACAATAAAATAGATATATTAGTGAGATCAATAGATCGATCGATCGATCGATAGATAGACTTTCCTTTCTGTTTTGCTCATGAACAAAGAAAGTCAGTTTACTGCTGTGAATATACTAGTCTGCTGGTTTCATGTACTGTATACTGGTTACTTAAAATTGAACACATTTCAGAGTTTACACATGCCTTCAGCAGTTTTTAATCTGAAAGGCATTTTTCCCTAAAATAAAGTCCTCTGATAGTCTCATTTGATTAAAATGCCTGTTGAAAACAAAGATATTAGCATGGGATGAGATGGTTATGTCTACAGTCACTGTTGCTTCAGAGCAATATATCTGGAGATTTGCCTGAAGATTATCCAGAGTTTTTCATTGATTGGTGAAAATACAATGCATTCAAAAAGTATTCAACCCTCCCCCCCCCCCACACACACTTTTATCAATTTTGTTATGCTGATTCTACGGTTGTTGAAATTCCATCCTTCCAAGGTCGGTAAAATGAGGACCCACATTGTTGGGGCAATATGTTTACTCAGTAAACTGCTTAGAGATGTGTGTTGCCCACAATATACAGCAAGAGTTCTACAGGTGTTTATTTAAATCCCTCAAACAGGTCCTCAGAAAACAGTCCTGTTGCACAGGTCCAGATTCTGAGCTCAGCACGAGTCACTGAATAACCGAGTCCAACAGGTACACACAACGTCCAGGAAGGCAGCTCAGAATTTGAATGGGTAGGATACACAGTAGGAGCATACAAGACACAGAACTGAGCATGTTGCTCCAGCAATACTTAAATCCTCAGGGTGAGATTAAATAGGCAAAGTCTGTGCAGCCCTTTATGAGAGGCAAGGTTGCCTCCTCATGAGTAGTCTAGCTGACCAGCATTGTGCCTGTCTTCTCTTTGCTCTTCATGTCCTTGGATGAGAAGGAGGCATGGACTCCACCTGCTCCTCAATGCTAATGGATAGCAATTGCTCCCAGTCCTCTCCTGGAGCCTCCCGGCCAATTTGCTACAGCTGTGGCTTACCTCTCTCAGCCTCAGCCTCAGCCTGTTGCTCATCCAATTGACCCAGCTGAGGCTGCTCCATCAGGCTAGCACTCTCTGAGCCCCGATCCTGACTAATACTCTGCTTTGCACTTTCCTCTGCAGACTCGAACTCACCCTCCTCCTCTGAACTGGCATTTGGAGAGGGGCCCAGTAGCAGATCCATGACAAGATGCTGTATAGCATTCTGAAGTGGTATATAAATCTAAGTGCTTTTGCTATTTGCCTTTGTTTTGATCCTTTGTGATCTCATTCCATATTATTTACTAGGGTCTTAAAAATTCAAGCATTTAGATATGATTGACTACAATTTCTATCAAATTTCCCCAAAAGTAACTGAAATTGTTGTCTAACATACTTGAAAGAATGTTAATGCTGGCCTTCTGAATTCTAAATTCTTCCAAGGATAGGAACAAATTAAAGCATAACTTTTGAACTATCCTGGCATTTATTCCATTGCATTGCATATTTAAAACAATTATGCAGATTAAACAAGAACTACTCTTAATATTACAATGGGAGACCTTATTGTAAATCAAGTATTTGAAGACTGATCAATACTGTCACCTGAGAATAGGTCTAATTTTGCTTTTCATTTTCAAATAGTTTGATGTTTTGTCATCATGAACATTTAGCTTGTAATTCACTTAACATATTGACTCAAACTCAGAGTCAAGCCACGTTCAGGGTCACATGTTCAAATCACATCACCTGTTAAGAGGAAAAAAATATCTAAGGCAGGACAGTTAAAAATGGCATGAGGATTATGAAGTGCTTCTATGTGATCATGGGCAAAAGCACCTTTGGGACAACCATGACCTGGGTGACTGAGAATCTCCATAGATTTCAATAAAATTATTTTAAAAACCAGCTGGTTAGCTCTATTCTGTGTTAGTTCCAATTCAAATCTGCTGCCTTTCCTGTTTGTTATACCCGTAATAAGAAACAAATCAATTATACAGCATATTTTTATTTATTTTATATATATAATCAATATATGTAATTGATTTGCTTGTTCTTATGGGTATATTTCTGACATCAACATGATCCCAATTGTTGTCATCTGTATTTTGATGGTATGAGCTGCTTGCTGAGTGTTTTTCCTGTGAGACGAAAAACACGATGGGATGGAGCATATTGCTTTCATTTTTGCCTTTCAGCCCCAATCCAGCAGCCTTTGCAGGCAGTCACTTTTGCAACAAACTATTTTTGTGTTGAACTTACGTTTTATCGACAAAGAAATAACGGGAGACTAGTATAGATCTCCCCTTCATGGATTACTGCCTTGTTGTGGTGAAGGGGCTTGCGTAGCTCAATGAATCTATGAGCTATATGGTGGAGGGGCCACCCATGCAGGGCCACCCAAGACAAACAGGTCATAGCAGAAAGTTCTGACAAAATGTGATCCACTGGAGAAGGAAATAGCAACCCACTCCAGTATCTTTGCCATGAAAACCCCATGGACAATACCAAAAGGAAAAAAGATATGACATCGGAAAATGAGCCCCTCAGGTCAGAAGGTGTCCAATATGCTACTGGGGAAGAGCAGAGGGCTAGTACTAGTAGTGCCAGAAAGAGTGAAGCGACTAGGCCAAAGCCAAAAGGATGCTCAGCTATGGATGCATCTGGTGGTGAAAGGAAAGTCCGATGCTGTAAAGATTTTTTCTCCATAGGAACCTGGAATGTAAGATCCATGAATCAAGGCAAGCTGGACATGGTCAAACAAGAGATGACAATACTGAACATCAACATCTTAGGAATCAGCAAGCTAAAATGGACAGGAATGGGTGAATTTAATTCAGATGACCATCAGGTATATTACTGCGGGCAAGAATCCCTTAGAAGAAATGGAGTAGCCTTCATAATCAATAAGAAAGTAGGAAAAGCAATACTGGGATACAATCCCCAAAATGACAGAATTATCTCAGTTTGAATCCAAGGCTAACCATTCAGTATCACAGTAATCCAAATCTATGCCCCAACCACTGGTGTTGAAGAGGATGGAATTGACCAGTTCTATGAAGCCTTACAGCACCTTATAGAATTAACACCGAAAAATGATGTCTTTATCATCATGGGGGATTGGAAAAGTTAAATTGCTAAAGTAGGAAGCCAAAAGATAACCGGAATAACAGGCAAGTTTGGCCTTGGAGTACAAAATGAAGCAGGACAAAGGCTGATAGAATTTTGTCAAGAGAATACGATGGTCATAGCAAACATTCTTTTCCAACAACCCAAAAGACGACTCTACACATGGACATCACCAGATGGTCAACAGAGAAATCAGATTGACTATGTGCTCTGCAGCCAAAGATGGAGAAGCTCTATACAGTCAGTAAAAACAAGACCAGGAGCTGACTGTGGCTCAGATCATGAGCTTTTCATTGCAAAATTTAGGCTTAAATTGAAGAAAGTAGGGAAAAGCACTAGGCCACTCAGGTATGAACTAAATCATATCCCTGATGAATATACAGTAGAGGTGACAAACAGATTTAAGGAATTAGATCTGATAGACAGAGTGCCTGAAGAACTATAGATGAAGGTTCACAACATTGTACAAGAGGTAGCAACTAAAACCATCCCAAGAAAAAGAAATGCAAGAAAGCAAAATGGCTGTCTGAGGAAGCTTTGCAAATAGCTGAGAAAGAAGGGAAACAAAAGGCAAGGGAGAAAAAGAAAGATACGCCCAATTGAATGCAGAATTCCAGAGAATAGCTAGAAGAGATAACAATACCTTCTTAAATGAACAGTGCAAAGAAATAGAAGAAAACAATAGAATAGGGAAGACCAGAGATCTCTTCAAGAAAATTGGAGATATGAAAGGAACGTTTCATGCAAAGATGGGCATGATAAAGGACCAAAATGGCAGGGACCTAACAGAGGCAGAAGAGATTAAGAAGAGATGGCAAAATTACACAGAAGAACTATACAAGAATGAGCTTAACATCCCTGATAACCACAATGGCGTAGTCACTGACCTAGAGCCAGACATCCTAGAATGTGAAATCAAATGGGCCTTAGGAAATCTGAGCAACAACAAAGCTAGTGGAGGTGACAGTATTCCAGCTGAGCTATTCAAAATCTTAAAAGACGATGCAGTAAAAGTGCTACACTCAATTTGCCACCAAATTTGGAAACTCAACAGTGGCCACAGGATTGGAAAAGGTCAGTTTACATTCCAATTCCAAAGGAAGGCAATGCCAAAGAATGTTCAAATTATCGCAACATTGCATTCATTTCACATGCTAGTAAAGTTATGCTCAAAATCCTACAAGGTAGGCTCCAGCAATATTTGGATTGAGAACTACCAGAAGTACAGGCAGGATTTCGAAGAGGCAGAGGAACTAGAGATCAAATTGCCAACATACACTGGATCATGGAGAAAGCTACGGAGTTCCAGAAAAACCAGGGGTGAAATCCAACAGGTTCTGACAGGTTCTGGAGAACCGGTAGCGGAAATTTTGAGGAGTTCAGAGAACCGGCAAGTACCACCTCTGGCTGGCCCCAGAGTGAAGTGGAAATGGAGATTTTGCAGTATCCTTCTCCTGCCATGCCCACCAAGCCACACTAGGCCCACCAAGCCATGCCCACAGAACCGGTAGTAAAAAAATTTGGATTTCACCACTGAAAAAAACATCTATGTCTGCTTCATGGACTACTGTGTTTCTCCGAAAATAGGACCTGTCCTGAAAATAAGGCCAAGAATGATTTTGGGGGTGAGCCTAAATATACGCCCTCCCCTGAAAATAACCCTCCCTCTCTCTCTCACACACACACACAGGTCCCTCATCTCCCAACCCTCCCAAGGCAGCCACATCCCTGCAAACTGCTGCACCCCCAGCCCCTTTCGCTGCCCGCAACACCGACCGTAGACCTCAAGCACTGCTCCTGCTCCTGTGCCATGGTGGCGGCCCACCCCGTCGCCCCCCGCCCTCCCCTGAAAATAACCCTCCCTCTCTCTCTCTCACACACACACAGGTCCCTCATCTCCCAACCCTCCCAAGGCAGCCACATCCCTGCAAACTGCTGCACCCCCAGCCCCTTTTGCTGCCCGCAACACCGACCGTAGACCTCAAGCACTGCTCCTGCTCCTGTGCCATGGTGGCGGCCCACCCCCTCGCCCCCCGCCCAGGCGCCATGTTTGCATAGCCTGCGCTACCAAGTGCCAGCCACAGGATCCCCAGAGCAAACATCGCCGCCCCTGGGCTTCCTTGGCAGGGCAGCCACCAGCAGCAGAGAGGCCTCCATGCATGTCGGGCAGACATGGAGGACTACAACGGCAGGACTGGCACATCCTGCAGCTGGGCACAGGCCTCGGCGGGGATGGCTGAGGTGCTGCAGGTGTTGCTGCTACCACCGCCACCCCTGCAAAGGCCCGGTGGGCCCTGCAGCCAAGCTCAGCCACCAACAAGAAGCGTTGGGCGTGGCTGGGTCGGACAAGCTGTGCTGTCGGGGCTGCCCTTGGCGCAGCTGCCTGGCGTCTTGCTGCTGGGCACCTGGAAAGAGTAAACTGGACCTGTGGGAGAAAGGGAGGGTGGCAAGGGTCCTGTGAGGCTCCCTTCCCCAGGAAGAGTCTGGCCTGATTGCCATCCAGTTCAGTGACTCCTGAGGTGGAGGGGCTTCCTTGGCTCACTGGTGGGCGCTCCAGTCGGTAGCACTTGGATGGGGGGGACTGCGGGGCAGTTAGAGTGGAAAGGAGCAAGGGGGAAAGGGAGGCCTCCGGCAACCATCACCATAGAGTGGGAAGCACACTCCCAGAGTGGCTGCTGCCCTGGCTGGGGTTTGGAAGCCGCAGAGGCAGAGTTTGGGGTAGAGATGGACCATGTGGATGGTTACAATAGTTACAATGAAGTTGATTTCTAGGTTCTTCCAGTCCTCAAATACCCTTCTAAGAACAAAGCACTAATACACTTTATTGGAGAAAATTGAATTGTTATCATTTCTGCAAGAAAAAGCAATGCCAGCTGTCCTTTTCTTTTCCCCCATCTGGGTTTTATCTAGGACAGGCTTCAAATGTAACAGTTCACAAAATCCAAAACAATGCTGCACATTGAGCTTTTGTATCTTTCCTGGCATATATCCAGTAATTTGTTATGGTAATTGATTGAAAGGAAGAGCGGGCAGCTCTTACAAACATCCATCTCCCCTTTAAAGCAGTGCAGCTGGATTGTTCTGGGTATCTCACAGCTGGAATTCTTTGCTCAAACTTTTAAATATGAAAAAGTAAACATCTGACTGTAACTCATTTTGGGAAACTACCAAATACATTGCATACACGTCTGCTGGGTGTGCAATGCGTGTGTGGATATTCTTTCACCAATTTACCTAAATGGGAGAAATATCAGGTTTAACTACAATCAAAATAGAAAACAAAACACCAGGTAAATATTTTTGAGCAAGCAGGTTGGCTTTAATAAATAATGAATAATATAAGAGAGAAAAGAAATAACATTTTTAGTATACTGTAAGTAAGTGGTAGCTATTTTTTCTCTTTTGAGGCAATAGGCATAGACAAAGCTGTTTTCAGGATCATGGGAAATATTGGAATTTACCTTTAATTACTGATATAACCTTATGAAAAGACCAACTCTGTGTAAATTACAATTCTTTTCAGAAGTCTTTTAATGAATGTTAAGGTTTCAAAAGCTTAAATGAAAAATTAAATGGGTTTATTGATTTCTATCTTTTGCTTCATTCTGCTAACTGCTGCTCACATTTACATCTGCCTTTTTTCTAAGCAATGAAGTGAAGGCAAGAGAGAATCCATTTCTTCATAAATTAAGATCACTTAGTTTATGAAGAATTGTGCTCCGAGGTAAGAGGGTATAGAGTTACATCTTAAACAAGCCCTACAGCTGATTTGGGATTTGGATCAGAGCTTCTCAAAATTAAAACCCTGCCTTACCCACTCGAGCAGTTGCAAGCAGACTTACCTTCTCGAAGCATGATAAATAACTTTATTAAGTCAGACTGCCTTGAGGAAGAAGAGCAGTGCTACCACTTAACATGAATTAAAGGCTTTCAAATATAAGTCTGAAAGTACTTGATGTTCTTTCCCTGCTCTATATTAAGTCTAAAGTGAATACAGATAAGTGAGCTTTTCCTGAAGCTGAACTGCTCACTTAGATCATGTATCCTGAAATGCACAGAGATCAGGGTCAGCTATGTATTTATTTCATTTTGCACAAAGAGCACATCTGCTGCAATTCAGCTGTTTGTAGCTTAAAGCCTGAGCACTACTGTTAAATGAGATAGAACTAGGAACGTATAACAACATAGCTACTCTAGAGACTCCAAGCTAAATTCTTAAAAAGCATATTCCAGATTGTCTGCTGTGTCTGAAAATGCTGTATTTTGGTGGGAAACAGGAGGCAGTAAACTTGAATCCAGTCTAAATATTTTTATTTATTGCCTGAAAGTGTTCTCCAACCCTGTAATACTGATGGTTAATTTCAAATCTTCCTGGGAAAAAGCAATCCAAAGGAAATTATGGATTTTCCAGTGATGTTATTGTATAATTAGGACCACATCAAGCTAAATTAGCCTTAATAAAAAGGATTTTAGACACAGAAAGTCAAACTGAAACTGTTGCCCTCCCACAGGATATATTTATAAGCAATTAAACTTGAGCTCCCAAAACAGTTTATATTTATACCAAATTTTGACTTCTAAATTTAGGAGACCTTTAATTTAATTATCCCATATGAATGTCCTCCTCTTAGCTATTTTGGAAAAAATAAAAGACAATTCCTTTTGAAGTATGCTATTGTTTCTAAGGCATGGGTACAATAGAAGCCATAGTCCTTGTTCTTCTTTATTGTCATTTTTATAAGAACATTTGTCACCCACTCAATATCCCTCTTATAACTAAATTCTAGGGCATTCTGATAATTTCTATTTACAGTATTTGTTAACTTTCTCTTTAAAGCAGCAAAGAGGATGAGTGAACAATGCCAGAAATGGATGCCAAGAGTTTATATTCCCAGCAGGATCATCCAAAGCATGAAGGCACCTCAGTTATGCTGCTAAAGCAAGCAGACACCCATACTGGACAACAGTGATATAACAAAATGCTAGAGGTTAGGGATCACTTTAATGACAATGGTAAAAGCAATGATGATAAGCCACCTTTATTTTGTCAAGAAAACCTCATGCATCTTTTTGTATTTTATATTAAGAAAAATAATTTTAATATTTTTAATATTATTAAAATGATTGATGATGCAGTGTCAAACGATGATCCAGCCCCTCAGGTTGGATGGCAGACTTGAGCAGGTGGCTAGAGTAGAAGTGCTCCAAGGTCCGTTCCAACACTGCTATTCTGTATTTTGTAAGAACTTCTTTTCCCCTTCTCCTTTTCTGGTTTGCTACTGACTCTTCCAGGAGTTTTCTTCTTCCAACAGATAGTAGGTAAATAGGCACAAGAGAATTCAGCAATGCTGTTCTAACTCCTAAAACCTGTGGCCTGACTGGATCACAAGCCCTGCATTGCCTTTGTTATTTTGATTTTAATAAATTCATTTTTTTTTGCCCCAGGCAAGAGTTTCAGAGAATTCAAATGCTTTATTTTTAATTTTTTTTCAATTAGTTACTAGTGTTGTCCCCATCACCTCTTTTGTATAATCAGCTAATTCTTTGCACAAGGGAGGAGGTGAGAGACAGTGTGAGGGGGAGAAAAATTACCAATACCAAAGACAAGTGGTGGTATGGAGTATGACTGGCCCTTTAACACAGACTTATAAAAGTGGGGTGGGGGAGGAAACTTCCAGTTTCAAGAATGGAAAGAAAGACATCCATGAGGACATCCATGAGGATCAGTGGTGGGTTGCTACTAGTTTGCCCGGGTTCGGGCAAACTGGTAGCGGCGGAAGGCTCCACGCAACCGCCCATACATAATCAAAAATGCTCTGCACATGCGCAGAACCTTCTGCACAGGGCCAGAAGCGCTACGTGCTCGTGAAATGAGTGCACACACCCGCACACTTCTGTTAGCAAACTGATACCACCCAGATTTTTAACCCACTACTGATGAAGATGTGTGAAGGAGCCCTCAGTAACTCAGTGAAGAAGCCAACAAAAAATAATTCCCTTTTTTACAGGTGAGAGGGCAGGGAATCAAAAGAATATTCTTCTTATCCTCTTTCAGTCTCCAGTTCTGAAATCTTTTAGTCAAATTATTATTTTTCTCATAAATTGTGTGGTTTAGTTTTTAACAACATCATCAACAGCAAATCTCTTGCCGATACTGAAACATCTTTTAGAAGTGTAATAGCTTAATATATACATTATCTACTAAGATGTAAGATTCAGTGGTGGGTTTCAAATTTTTTTACTTCCGGTTCTGTGGGTATGGCTTGGTGGGCATGGCATGTCTTGGTGGGCGTGGCAGGGAAAGGATACTGTAAAATCTCCATTCCCATCCCAGGGAATGGCTCAGGCTCAGGCTCAACCCATCCAAGATGGAGTGGCTGTGGTTTCCGGCATCCCGATATAGTCAGTTGACACCATCACTGACTATTGAGGGCAAGTCTTTGGCCCCCATAGAGAGGGCTCGCAATTTGGGTGTCTTCCTCGATACGCAGCTGTCCTTGGAGGAACATCTGACGGCTGTAGCCAGGGGAACTTTTTATCAGGTTCGCCTGATCTGCCAGTTGCGGCCCTTCCTAGATCGGGATTCCTTGTGCACAGTCACTCATGCCCTTGTCACCTCTCGCCTGGACTACAGCAATGCTCTCTACATGGGGCTCCCCTTGAAGAGCTCCTGGAGGCTCCAACTGGTCCAGAATGTGGCCGTACGGGTAGTTACAGGAGCTGCATGGTGCTCCCACATAACACCTCTCCTGCGTGAGCTGCACTGGCTCCCAGTGGTCTTCCGGGTGCGCTTCAAGGTGTTGGTTATCACCTTTAAAGCACTCCATGGCATAGGACCTGGATATCTTCGAGAGCGCCTGCTGCTACCAATGGCCTGCCACCGACCTGTGCGCTCCCACAGAGAGGGCCTCCTCAGGGTGCCATCAGCCAAGCAATGTAGACTGGTGGCCCCCAGGGGGAGGGCCTTTTCTGTGGGGGCACCTGCCCTCTGGAATCAGCTGCCCCCAGAGATACTAAGAATCCAAGACCTCGGTGCATCCCGCCATGCCCTGAAGACCTTTCTTTTTCATCAAGCCGGGCTGGCTTAATACATTTTTAAATGTTTTTAATAGGTTTGTTATTGTTTTTTAATTATGGGGCCAAACGCATATATATCTCTTTAACTGTATTTTAATGTTTGTATTTATGTTTTTACTTTGGCTGTGCACCTCCCTGAGTCCTGCGGGAGAAGGGCGGTATATAAATCTGATATTAAATAAATAAATAAATAAATAAATAAATAAATAAATAAATAAATAAATAAATAAAATCCATGTTACTGCAAAATCCCCATTTCCTCCCGATCAGCAGGGATTTGGGAGGCAGAGAATAGATGGGGGTGGGGCCAGTCAGAATTTTTACTACCAGTTTTCCAAACTACTCAAAATTTCTGCTACCGGTTCTCCAGAAGTGGTCAGAACCTGCTGAAAACTACCTCTGGTAAGATTCCTTTGATTTGTAATTTGAAGTGTACTGTTAATTATATTTATATATGCAGGCTATTTTTCAGCCCAATCGCCCTCAATGGATTTCACAGTCAGGATATAGGCAGCACAAATGATTTGAATATAACACATTACTATTTCAACTATGATACTTAAAATAAAACATAGGAAAATAGGAAAACTCTTGAGCCTTTTGAAGCAAACAAATTAAGAAAAAACCATGAACCATTAAAACCATGCAAACTTTCTGAACTTCAACATTCAGTGCCCTCTTATTTCAATGTGATGCTCACTGGATTGGAATAGGGAAATTGTATCCACATAATATGACTATTGTTATCAATTGTGTCAACTGATGGCAAAAACTATACACTGGCAGATGTGCCTTGTCCAAGAAAGATAATCTTAATTGAACTGATTAGACCAGAGCTGAGCTTACTCTGAAGTTAGTTTTATGTATACAAACGAGCGGTCCACATTAAGTAAAACACAAATATAGACACACACAGAAATCAGTGGGAAGTGTCTGGTGATTGCCTCCTAGCATAGCAGAAGTTTCCTGCTAATTCTGCAGCCAATGATTGTAGATGATGGTCAGGAAAAAGTCATAACATACACGAAGACTGGCCAGTGAATCCGTCTTCTCCTATTTCAGGGCTCAAAACATTCAATTTAGTAAGAATAATAATGGATTAAGAGAGCTTCAGCATCTGGCCAACCTACTCTGACCTAGGAAGTTAAGCAGGGTTGGTGTTAGTATTTGGATGGAAAATCATCAGAAAAAAACTGCCTAGTCTGTAACATTAGGGAAGAAGGCAATTCATTTTACTGCAATAATACAACCCAAGAATAATTTTGAGTGTCATAATAATCATTGGTGTTATTGCTAATGTACTTTCAGCATTGAGTTACAAAAAGTTTAGTAATCTAGCAAGACAGGCCATTTTTTTTCAGCCATTTTTTCTGCTTTGGGGTGGGGGTGGGTCAGATAATATTCAAAGTGCAAAATATGAATGTTTCACTCCCTTGTTCTATAGCATTGATGGTGAACCTTTTTGGCACCAAGTGTCCAAACACGTGTGTGCGTGCACTTGCATATGTGCGAGCTGGAGCACTGGAAACCAGAAGACCAGCTGGCTGGTGTGCACATGCCTGTTTTTGGGCTGTTTTTCAGGCCATTTTCTGGGCCGTTTTCAGGTCATTTTTGACCCGGAAAATGGGCTGAAAAAGGCCCCAAAATGGGCTGGAAAACAGCTTGTTTTGGACCAGTTTTTGGGCTGTTTTCAGGCACTCTGGTGCCCGCGAAGACCAGCTGGCCGGCGCTGGAAACCAGTAGAGCAGCTGGCGACAATGCACATGCCCACAGAGAGGGCTCTAGGCTCTAGAGAGAGCCATAGGTTCACCATCAAGCTTCTATAGCAAAAAACAAAAACCCTGTAGACAAAAAAACCAAAAAACAAAACCCTGTAGGCAGAAAACTGTATTGCTGAAAATTGGCACTGAATTAAATAGCACAATTTGGGACTTCTTTAACGTGTGCAAAATTGACATTGACCTAGGCAAATTGGTTATTCAGATTGGACCACTGGTATGAGACTTACCAGTTAGTTTCTATAACTATCTTTTTATTTAAAAACAAAAATGAAGGGAGATCTTGTCTTCTGTTTTTCCTCCCCTTTTCCTCTCTTTCCTCTAAAAGCAAGGGAAAGGAAGAAACTGAAAAAGGATCAAATGCCCAACTTGGCAGTTGTACTGGATTTCATGTAAGGATTGGATCAAACCAGATCACCACAGTCCAAAGGCCACATTCCATAACAATCAGTGTCAAAACAGTCAACAGGGCAATGCAATGGAATGCTGGAATTCAATTTCTAAAAAGAGCAAGTGGAGAAAGGGGTGAGCAGATAAACACAACTCTATTCATTTCATTTATTTTACTATTTACTAGAACTCCCCCAGATAAGGCAACTTACAATGAAAATATTCAAACTTAAGCAGATGAAAAAACAAAATAAAGTTATAAAAATGGCAATGTAAACACTAGCTATAATGTTCACATGCAGAGCTTGAAGTAAAACGTTTTACAACACGGGTGTCAAACTCGCTGTGTCGCATTGCCACAATATGTGACATATTGTGATGTTTTTTCCCTTTGTGGAGCTAGGGTGAGCGTGGCCTGCATATGATGCATCCGGCCCACAGGCTGCCAGTTTGACACCCCTGTTTTACACCATATTTCATTTAAAAAAATAAAAATAAAATAAAGTCATTAATATAAAAATATTTTTATTATTCTGGATATTCTGTGTTTGTTCAGTATAGTTATTCAAGTCCTGTTTTACTTGTTCAATGTTCATATTTTATTTATTAAATTTAAATAAATTATATCAAATGATATAAAATATGTTATATTTTACAGGGGGGAAAAGATAATATAAAGTAGCCAGGTCTAACATGAAATAAATTACAACATTTTACAGAAATACTTTGAGACAACTAATACGAGTAGATTTTCCTTCAGGACAACCTTTTGAATTTTATATGATAATAATGGCACTCAGCATGTAAAATGTAATCTTCAAAAGCTCTTTGTTAACATTAACTAATTTATCTAGAGCAGTAAATGCCTGTCAGCAGGCTTTCAACTTACATTTCCTAGTTTTGGATCTTGATAATTATAGAATACCTTCTCTATCTTAGGAGCCTGCAATTAAATGAAACATTGTCCATCTCCTGCGTTTTCCCAGTATAGCTAGAAGGCATGAATTTAAAGATAGAAGCAAGAACCTTCTAATGTACAGCCATAAAATGGCTATTTCTGTTTGCTTTAAATAAAGTAATAATGTCTTGTGGAGCAAATTAAGATAGACTCACCTCTTCCTTTAGACAGCGTTTAAAAACTTTTATTATTTTTAAATTTTGATAGAAATTAAATTCTTTCAGGTTAATGCTAGAGAATCTTGCAGAGGAGTCTGCTAACAGACAATTACTTTGTCTCATTAAATGTTGCAAGAAGCTGTCCTTTTTGTAATATTTAATGTTTTCTTGATATCTCTTTTATATTGATGTGGCTGGTTTATGGATGTGAGTTTTATCTATGTTGAGTTTTTTTTTTGTTTTGGGAGTGAGGATTTGTTAGTTGTTTTGTGCTTCTATTCTTAATGACTGCTTAAAGTTACTTTTGGTAGACAGGTAGTGACATAAATTTGTTTTTAAAAATAAAACAAAATATCCAGCGGGGAAATATCCAGGGGGGGATGGAAGTGCATGGAAGAGTGCGCGCGCTACGCACGCCCATGCCTCTTCTGCGCATGCTGAGAGCCTTCTGCGCATGTGCAGAGGGTCAAAAATGGGATGTAATGATGTCCTGGCGGGTGGCTAGAGCCTCCCACTGCCTGCGCAACCGGTTCACACAAGCTGGATAGATCCGGCCAGATTTCACCACTGAAAACATCCTCCTCCCCCATGAAAAGTGGAAGGAGGATGCCTTTGATAAATCTATCTGTACGAAAAGGCTTATTTACTCCCGTCCCCTAGAAATAATTTCAGGAAAAAGGTGACCTATTCATCACCTTCATCAGACTATGTAACTGAGGGTATAAAATTAATTCTTAGTAATATTGTCCACAATGGTGAACACTTTTCCCCCTCTTTTATAAAAGATTTTTAATTTTTAAATATCTTTTAGTATTTTATATATTCAATTTTAAATTGGTTTTAAAGGTTTGGGGTTTTAAATTTGTCGGAGCCAAAATTATTTAATTTGATTTTATTCTACTTTTAAATTTTGTATGTATGTGTTTTTATTGTTTGGCTGTGCACCGTCCTGAGTCCTTCGGGAGTAGGGCGGTATAGAAATCAAATTAAATAAATAAATAAATAAATAAATAAATAAATAAACAAATAAATAAAAACAGCATAATTGTTGTTTCTATGTTCATTAGACATAAACTAGTTGTCATGCTATTTCCTTCTAGGAAAAGCAAAGTTATTCAGAGTGCACAAAGAAGTAAACTGAAGACAGAAAATAAATAAAAGAGTATTTGGATAGAACTAATTTACACCAATACCATTTCCTATAGTTTTAGAGCATGCAGTATGGGAAAAGTGTTTTGAATCTAGCATGGACATGTTTATTATATGTTGGCAGCACTTGAAAGAAGTCACTTCCTTTAAAAACCACCAAAAGGTACAATGAATGCACTCATCCTAGACTTGAAGCACTTTTCCTGAAAACTGTGTATCCCTATTCTTCATCTCTTCCTATCTTTGCAAAGCATTCTTGCTTCTTCAGTATCTATATAAAACAGGGGTGTCAAACTCAATTTCATTGAGGGCCACATCAGGGTTGTGTTTGACCTTGGGGGGGCAGAGGGAGCATGGTCAGAGTGGGCATGGCAGCTTGATGTCACTCAAGCGGGGGCACCTGTGGTGGCCCAAGTGCTCTACCAGTGAAAACGGGCTTCCGAACTGAATTTTTGGCTGCAACAGCCTCCTGCAACCCTCTGCCAACAAAAATGGAGTTTGGAAGGGCCACATGCAGCCCTCCTGAGCTCCGTTTTCACTGGCAAAGGTACCACGGGCCAGTCCTTTGCTGTTTCCAGGGTGGCCCCGTAGGTCGGATCTAAGCACCTGGCAGGCTGGATCTGGTTCCTGGGCTTTGAGTATGACACCCCTCATACTTAGCTTTATATTTCTTCAAACGTTTGATTACTGACTGTGCAGTCAGTGCACTATACAGTGTTGGTCTATTAGTTGATGGGGTCAGTGGTGAAATGTAAAATTTGTTACTACCAGCTCTGTGGGTGTGGCTTGGTGGGGGGTAATGTGACTGGGTGGGCGTGGCAACTTTTTTTTTAACTTTTAAAACCATTTTTTCTACAACCTCTTCAGCTGAAGAGGTTGTAAAAAAGATGCTTTAAAAAGCCTCTGATGATCCCAGCTGAGTTGCCTGATTGTCAGAGGCTTTTTTTTAAAAGCCTCTGACGATCCCAGCTGAGTTGCCTGATCGTCAGAGGCTTTTTTTTCTTTTAAAAACATTTTTTCTACAACCTCTTCAGCCAAAGAGGTTGTAGAAAAAATGCTTTTAAAAGCCTCTGATGATCCCAGCTGAGCTGCATGATCATCAGAGCTTTTTTTTTTAATTTTAAAAGTATTTTTTCGGCCGAAGAGGTGGTAGAAAAAATGCTTTTAAAAATTAAAAAAAAAGCCTCTGATGATTGCGCAGCTCAGCTGTACATGGGGAGGGGGCAGGGATTTTTGCTACTGGTTCTCCGAACCACCCGCCGCCATCGCTACTCGATCGGACGATCCGGTCTGAACGAGCAGTATTTCATCCCTGGATGAGGTGTAAACTTGCTAGGCAGATTAGATATCCTGTTTTATTTGTCTATAACAATGCAACTATGTTTTTGATAAAAATGACCTGTGATTGCAACTGTCTAAAATCTGCCCCAACTCATTAGTTCTCTTCTACTATAAGGAGGGTACCATAGATATAATTAAGCCTGGTAATCTAGTCTGTATTTATCTTTTAAAAAAGCAGTACATTGAAAGCCTCAATTACTGAAAGCCATGATGGAAGGTAGATGTTGATGTTTATACTCCCATCCGGACCTTAAATAAGTATTTTGCAAACTAGACATTTGCTGTAATTAGCTAAAATATGCTGAAATATCTTAAAGACCAGCAAGAGGAACAGTCCAAAAGTCTAGCCAAGTTTAGCTAAGGAAAAGCTTTAAGGTTTTTAATATGAATAGCTTGGCTCGTGGTATGAACAGTCAAAAATCCATCACTCACAGATATTTGGCTATACAATTGGAACCTGAAGGTTTTATAAAACAAAAACGATACACTGCATCTCAGTTCTACAGACATATTGTAAAAATGATGCACTTTTAGAAATATGGCTTTTTTTAAAATGGGCATTTGCCACCCGCAAAGTCCTAGATTAACTTCACAGCATGACTTTTGTTATGTGTTATTTACAGAAAGAATATCCCACTGTGTTATTTAAACTCTACTACATAAACCTTGAAGGCTTGTAAATAAGGTCTCAGTGCGTTTTAACACTGCATATTTGCTTAAGCACGACTATCTCAGATTTGTATATGAAACATTAAACTTATAACAGTTTTGACAGCATTTTTACTATTTCTTAACTTAGTTATTATTTAGCAAACTTCACTAAATGAAACACTTCGAAGCACAATTGGAAGATACATTTTGAATAAACTCTTTGTTAGTACAGCAGAAGTGTGGCATTAGAGCCTTAAATGAGTTAATTGGCAATGAATATTAACATTCAAACTGAAAGAGAATTTTTTTTCTGAATAATTTTACTTTCAAAAGAGTAATGGATGTGCTCTATTTATGCAAGATGAACTTCCTTAAAAAGTCTCACTTGAATTTTACATGGTGTATTTGTTTTCAAGGTTTTCTAGAAACTAGAATAGAAGTACTTCTGTTTCTAATTTGAGAAGACATATGATATGCTTCCCTAAAATAGCAAGCAAAATACAAGCAGACAAAATTTCTTGTTATTTTTTCATAAATCTTGATGTGTGATATAAATGTATCTTAAATAGTAACTTAAAAGGTAAAGTCTAGCCTTTTATAGACCATTAGATAGAATAATTACTGACCAAGAAGAGAAAATTATAAAATTATCTGTGCTTTTTAAAAACTATCTTCCAAACTCTAGCACTATAATGCCATGATTCAGAATCATGGACTGGTCCCTAAGAAACAGTTATTATTCACTATGTCTGGAATCTGGATTCATGTTATGGCAGATTATAATATGATATATGCTATGTGAATTCAGTCACTATGGGTTGCAAAGCATGGTGTGTATATATTTGTGAGGCAGACCAATGTAGCTTGTTCCACAAAAAATGGTTTAAAGAAACCATAGTTTTGAGAGATATGGGAAACCATTGGCTGTATGTGATCTATTCTCATGAATTTAGACATGAGGTATAGGTGAGACTAGTACATTTATAAGATGAAGTCTGTACCTCATCTTGCTTTCAACTTTATCCATGGGAATATACATTTTCTTTTAAATTTAAATAGCCTGAAATGCTGTAAGCTACCTCAGCTGGTACGTATCCATTGGAAAGGCAGCACAGCTATTGCTATATAAATAAAATAATTCCTACACCTGATTAATCTTTCACATTGTTTGTGACACTGGAGTTGGAGTGGGGACACTGCTTCCAAGTCAGTGTTGACTTCTGGCAACTGCCTGGATGAGTCCTTGCAGTTTTCTTGGCAAGATTTTTCAAAAGTGGTTTGTCATTGCCATCAGCTAAGAGAGAGTGACTGGGCCAAGATCACCCACCTGGCTTCATGCTCAGGGCAGGTCTATAACTTACAGTCTCCAGTCCCTTTTAAATGTATTCTTTTTTTGGGTGCCTTTTTAAATGTATTCATTTTTTCTTTTTATATATTTTTTCTTTTTCTTTTTATATAATCCAGTACTTTTCTCCAAAAACAAATGAAGGTAAGATGTTTTTAAAACATGCGATTGAAAGAAGCATTATAACCCAATGCCTTAACCACTATACCAACTGGCTCTCTGTGTGTCACATTTAGTAGCTCATTAAAATTTTTCTAATCTTGTGATCAAAGCTTTGCTTGGCTTGCAGAGTTACCACAAATGTCATTGATTTGTAAATGCTTAAATGTGCAGCTAACAAGGTTTCTATCTGCCAATCTATTTCACCATAGCATTCTATGGAAATAATCTGGGTTGAATACGGTATGAACATTTTACCTATAATGAACTAACTATAGCTATGAATTAACTATAGTCAAAGGCCAGAGGGACACTATTGTAATTATACATATTTAGACACAGTTTCTGATGTAAGGTGTATTAGTGGACAACACTATGATTTGAAAGGTGGCTGCCAAAATTTCTTGAGGGAGTACTGTGCAAAATATGTTTGTACATGCCTTTCAATATCTTTAGTAGCTCTGGAAACAGCCTGCAATAGTTTAAAATCACCGAAGAACAATTTCCTGTAGGGCATGTATGAACCAGCCCAAATTCAGAGCTTGGTGTTATCAACAACACATTCTACCTTAGCTGCTTATTCAAAAGCACATTAAGGTACAGAAAGCAAGCAGCTTAGTTGATTAAACATGTAGCAAAGTTAGGCATTATGTCATTATCATCTTTAGAAAGCTTTGAGCTGGAAATGTGGAGCTTAGTCCCCCTGCTCCGTTCACACAAAGCGGGTAAAAAACACTCCTGCTTTTGTTGTGAACTTCAGATAGATTATCTCTCAATGTAAGTTTTGTTTATATAGGAAGCTTTTTAACAAAAGTGTTTGCAAGCTATGGTAAAAATCAAAATTGGGATCACAACCTTGGGATCATGCCTTATATCCATGCTTAAATATTGACAGAAGAGTCACTCTTTTTAATACAGGCTTACAGTGCAATTCTATACTGGCCAGATTCTTCAGAAATATATTTAATTGATTTTAGTGGCTCTTGGGATGCAAATTTAGATGAGAGCTTTATGAAGATTAGCAAAGGTGTCATATTCTTTCTAAATATTTTTTTTACTTTTATCTCCATGATTCTTGTTGCTGTAAAGATTTTGAAAAATTGCTAATCTTTTTCTAAAGTTATGAATTTAAGCATACATTGAATTATCTGGTGTGATGACTATACAAATTACTATTGGGTTATGTATGGCTCTTATGAAAGCAACATTCTTGTTTTAATCTCACACCTTATTTGCAAAAGTATAGTTTGCTTGCTTTGAAAGATCCAAGTTTGAATGCCAACAGAGGAAATGTGTTATGGTAATTTTTCATTAATGATTGATTATTGTTAAGATTTGCTGTATTTGATATAAACCTTTTTTGAATATTTTAAGTGTTCATTCAAAATAGAGATCAGAAGCTAAATTTTAAGCAATACACTTCCATACTGTGAATATACTTTTTTAAATTAGAAACAAGATTGCTCATTTAAATATCAATTTCTTTGTAATTATTTTGATAACTATTGGAGAAATGCTCTTCTTTTAAATTCAATCAATTATGTTTGCCTCAAGAGTCAGTTTTTTAATATAGTGAGTTAACAAGAAAGAAGTTATTTCCATCCTTCTTTCCTGATACATAAAACTTTATTGGGGTTTCACTAAGGTCAAGGTTGGGCAAGAAATCAATATACCACCCAATTTTATTAATTTAAAGCTTATCAATGGGTTATCAAATTTTGCAAGTTTGCATGGGCAAAGCAGACAACAAAGCCTGGAGTGAAGCTTGACATCAATCATGTTTTGTCCGTGCAAGCATGATTAGATTTGTAAAAAAATGTTATGCCCTTCCATTTTTTGCTCGCAACCTCCCTTGTTCTGGTTCATGATCAATAATTTGAAAATCCGAATTGTTGGATTGAGGACATTCAGGCTATGATCTATCCAAAACCATGGCAATTTATGTGGTCCATCCACTCTCTCAACCCGACTATTGGGCAGGTTTACTTAAGGAAAAATATGTGAAGAAAGAGCAGTATATCTTGTCTTCAGCTCCTACAGGAAAAGAATGAGATAGAAATTCATCCCAATAAAGAAATATCAAATACTGTATTAAACCAGTCAGGACATGATAAAAGCTTGCTTCTGAATTCTGATGTTTTCCTGAATCTTCAGTTTGTTACAATTTTGTTGCATTTCTAAAGGTATATATTGAATGCAGGGGTGGTATTCACTTACCTTCGCTACCAGTTCGTAAATGTGAGCGCACGCACAGAGGGTCAAAAACGGGACATGACATCCGGGTGGATGGAGTTTCCCGCAGCTGCCACTACCAGTTTGCCCAAACCGGATAGAACCAGCTGAATACCACCACTGACTGAATGGCCTTTGGGGCTTTATGTTTTACTGAATTTAAATAAAGCTGGTATAGTACTGGAGAAACTGGCCTAGTGAATAACATATCTGAAAAGATAGACTTATCGAAGTAAAAAAGAGGGCCCCTGTTCAGACCAACACAAAAACGTAGTTATGTATTAGAACATGCATATTCACATGTACACCACAGCAATACAGATTTATTATTTTGAAGTATGATATAGAGGCAAATACATAAGATTTTCTAATACATATTTGTCAAAGGAACAAATGAGTGCATGATATTATTAGAAGTTTAGTATAAAGCCAGTTTGGTGTAGCAATTAAGCAATTAACCAAGCTAGAAACCAGGAGACTGGAAGTTCTAGTCCTTTCGTTGGCATGAAAGCCATCTGGGTGATCTGGGCCAGTCCCTGTCTCTCAGCCCAACCAACTCATAGGGTGTGTGTTGTGGGGAAGTAAGAGGAGGAAGGAATATTAAGTATGTTTGTTGCCTTCAGTTATTTATAAAGCTAATCAAGGTGGAATAAACATAAATATGTGTCAAGACCATGTATCAAAACACTAAGGAAGAATGATGGCCCAGTTTTGCAAATTTAAATATTCTTTCAGATTTACATTTATTCCACATACATTAACTTATGTAATCATGGAAAATTTTCATTCTCCTGGAAACAATATAATAATATAAACCTAACAACAATGATGTTCTTTGCATATTGCCTATGTAAAGGGTACACATTTCAGAAGAATATTGCTTATAGAAGACTGTGACTGGGCATCAAGAATTATGAATTTTTAACGTATCAAAGGTATACCTGCAGGAAAGATGATGTTACATTTATAAGTACAGCTAGTCTTAGTGGCCATTCAAAGTTACAACGGCACTGGAAAATGTAACTTATGACCGTTTTCCACAGTTACAACCTATGCAGCATCCCCATGATCATGTGATTGAAATTCAGATGCCTGGCAACTAGTTCATATTTATGACCATTGCTGTGACCTCCTGACAAGCAAAGTCAATGTGGAAGCCAGATTCACTTAACAGCCAAATTACTAATGTATATCAATTACAGCGATTCACTTAACAAATGTGGCAAGAAAGGTTATAAAATGGGGCAAAACTCACTTAACCAATGTCTCACTTAACAGAAATGTTGGGCTCAATTATGGTTGTTAAGTTGAGGACTATCCGTATAAGTCTGAGATGGACAAGATTCCAGAATTCCTTTCAAGAAAATTGGATTTGTGCAAGCATGACAGGTAAAAGCAGACCTCACAGCCTTTGGGAAAGCACAAATTAGCAAGTATTTTTGCTAATAAGATAAGATAACCTTTATTGTCATTTTTTTTCCTGTGGGCATACATTAAAAATGAAATTCTGTTGCCTGTTCTGAAAAGTGTACACATAGGTAAGGTACATATGTATACACCCTAACATATACATATCAATATAAATCACTGTCCATCTTGAATGCATAGCGGAAAGAGGAAGCTTGAGAGTTCACAAGGTTGATACTGTCTGAACAAAACTGTGGCTGTAATAAGTGGATGTTTTGCTTCGGATTCACAATTCATCTTCCATTCTCGTTCAGCCTCACGAGAACGTTGCTTCGGTCCTTGGATTTCTTGCGCCGGACCGCGCCAGGGCTAAGACGTTCCCCCAATCTCCCTCCAATACTTACCTGCGCCTCAAGCTCTTCGACCGGCCCAGAGAGGGAGAAAGGGGAGGAAGTGGGGGGGGGGGAGAGAAGAAAAGAGAGGTATGCAAATAAGAAACGCCAGAGCAGCCAATCAGGAACGAGCGGCAGGAGTTTGGGGAGCCCGCTCGTTCTTTTTGAGTCCTCCTCCGCCCACTTCCCACCCAGGGAGAGCTCGTCGCCGCTCGCCCACCGTCCACTGCCGGGATTAGTCTCTCTCTCTGTGTGTATGTATGTGTGTGTGTGTGTATGCGCGCGAGGGGTGCCACCACCTCTCCGCTGCTGCTGTTGCTGCCGCTGCTGTTGCGCGTGGCCGTCCCTCCCTCCCTCCGTCCTTCTCCTCCTCCTCCTCTCTGCCTGTGCGCTCTGCGCCCGGCTTCTCCACCAAAGCAAGTTGCGCCTTCTTCCTCTCGCACGGTTCCTTGGGCTTCCTTCAGCCAGTCTGCCCTCTTCAGTTGACCTCTGCTGGCATGGCTGCCGCCTGACTCGGCCCCCTGAGGTGGCTTCCCTTGTCGGGGCTTCAGCTTTCACTCTGCTCGAGAACCGGAGCGGAGAGGCTCGGGGTTGGTGCCACTTGCGGAGCTGCTGCTGCTGCTGTTGCTACTAAGAGGCTTGCCGAGCCCGCTATTTTCTCTGCTCTCCTCCCACAAACTGAAGGCAGAAGGGAGGCTTTGGAGGCTCGGCGTCTTGCGCGAGCAGCTTTTTCCTCTGTTTTTGCAAAAGTTCCTCGAAGAAAAGCGCCGGGAGAGAAAAAAAAAAGGGGGTGCTTTGGTCGCTCCCCCTGCCCACCTCCGCGGCGTGGATGGAGACGAAAAGGGAAAGGCGGCTGAGCCACCTTTGCTGCATCTTTTATCAGCTGTGCTTCCTGTCAGATCGGATCACTTCAGGTGAGTCCCGGTGCTTCGTTTTGAATGGTGTTTGCTTTAATAATCGGAACCTCTTTCCTTTCTTGGGAGGTTTCTGGCCCCGGGTGAGTGCCAAGAGCCTTGCACAAGGTAATAAGGAAGCACAGTGACACAAAGGGGTCGTGCAGAGATGTATCGTTATTGGTAGTTCGTAGGAGTAGAAGGTTTTTTTTTTTAAAAAGAAAAAAAATTGATTTATATGCCGCCCTTCTCCGGAGACTCAGGGCGGCTTACAATGTGCTCAGCAATAGCCTTCATCCATTTGTATATTTATACAAAGTCAGCTTATTGCCCCCACAACTGGATCCTCAATTTACCTACCTTAGAAAGGATGGAAGGCTGAGTCAATCTTGAGCCTTGGCGAGATTGGAACCTGCAGTAATTGCAGGCAGCTGGTCTTAATAACCAGCTTAATAACAGGGTGCCTTAGACCACTGTACTACCAAGGCTCTTTTAAAGAAACATGCATTTTGGTGCACTGTTATTGAATGGTATCTACCTATCCATCTATCAAATACTTACACACTGCTAGGAGAGGATATAATTTATAAGACACCCTGCACACGTTCAGAAATAATTTGCCCACAGCTTGAGAATGCTGTGATATTGAACAGTAAACTTAGACTTAGCTTCTTTTCTTCAAATGACTGCCAAAGTATTCTGGAGGATCAAACAACATTCAGCAGCATCTTGACAGGACATGCTTTACAAGGATATGTCTCCAGTTCTCCAGAATGTAATCAGGCTAAGTACTATCTTCTTATTCCATTAGGATGAACTACTTGGTTCACATCTGCATGAGAATGTTTATGAAGTTTTAGTTATCATACACCCCAATTTATTTATTTATTTATTTATTTGATGAATAATTCAAAGTGGCAAAAATTGCCCGTTAAAGATTAAATACACCCCAAAATCCTGTGACATTTGAAATATATAGGATCTGTACTTTGATATATTGATCAGATTAATTTCTTTCTGTTTGCCAATCTTATTTGCCTTTACTAGAAGCAAAATTAAGTCTTATTTGCCTTTGCTGAAGAAACAGATCATATATTCTTTTGAGGCAGTATTCTCTGATTTAAAATATAGAATGACTAAGGTCAAATGTTAATAAACTGTATTATTTCTTTAAGACTGTTCCAATACTAGCAAGAGAATAGTTTTTCTATCTTTATTTCTGTATGCAGTGTGCTAACATTTTCATCAGGTTATTTAAGAATTTTTAAAATTTCTTAAGCACTTCAAATATTAAACATCAAAGATTTACACATAAAACAATTTTCTTTTTGTGCACAAATCCACAATTTACAGACATTTCAGGTCACTAAATATTTTTGTACGGAATGTACAACAAATTAATGTTCTGAATTATAAATTTATAACTGTATTTATACATATGATGTTTCAGAATTTCTACTGTCATTTGTATTCTTACTGAATTCTTATTGGCTAATCAGTGAAATACTTTAATTTAGGAATGGGATATACAACGAAAAATTATAGATTTTTTTACACAGTTTTTTTTACCCATAATCCTAATCTATGTAGGATGCTTGATTTGGTAAAACAAATAAAAGTTTGAGTAAATCAATTTTCCCTTCCCTCTTACTCCTTTTTCTGCCATCAAGTGGCATCTTTACTTTTTATTATCCCTAAAACTCACATAGATGCTTGACAAATATTTTTGTAGTCTGCCTTTTAAATTATAAATTTGTCCAGTCCCTTGATAATGTAGGAAAAACTCCTGGGTGTTCAGCCACTTAAACCTATAACAACTATCCTTTATGCTAGAGATACTTAGATTGAAAGAGAGGCTACTTCTGATGATACTAGAGAGATTTGGACTGACTAGTTAGTTGGGACTTCTAACAGCCTTTCCCAGTCTAGAATGGATGGTGGGCTATAAATGTCAGCCAGCAACATAGTTTAGGGGACATCACATTGGGAAAGGCTACTATTCTTCCTTACTACATTATTTGACTGCAGTTGTTCAAATGGGTAAGATGAGATGCCTATCTTTTAATTCAACTAGAAGCTGTGGAAACTCTTCAAGCTTTATTTACAGATTTCTAAAAATATCCTTTTATATTGAAACAGGGACACGTATAAATAAATAAATAAATAAATAAATAAATAAATAAATAAATCTTTTACACAATATTGAATTAAGGTGTGTATGTATGTGTGTATGTATTGTATGTGTGTGTTTGTGTGTGTGTGTGTGTGTATCCTAAAAATACAAGTTCCAGGTGTAGCTATAAAAGAAGAGAGACATTGCGATCTCCAGAACTTAAAATATATTATCCACTTAGCTTTCGTTAGCCTCTGCTAACATCATCAGAATGTAAAACCTACCATTGAGGAGATATTCGTCTTTATACATCATTGATCAATTTGGCCATTGCGCACGTGAAAGGGAATAAAATAAGAGAAAACATTAGTCTTCAGGTATTTTGTACATATGTGTGCACACATGTAGTTGTGTATGTGTATACATACAGATATACATACTATGTTTTCCCGATAATAAGATCCTGTCTTATATTTTTTTTGAACCCTGAAATAAACGCTTGGCCTTACTGCCAGGGGATGTCTTATTTTGGGGGAAACAGGATACATACATACATAATCGCTCATCTCACCAATTCTACTCTGGGCAGCTAACAAAAACTAAAATATACATACAATATATATGTAAAAATAGCCAACTTTCCAGCCAACTAATATAAAGCGGCTCCCCAAACACATTATTTTTTCTTACAGTGTATACATAGGAAAACTGATTTTATATTGGTAATAGCAGTATGGATCAATGCTATTATGTCATTTTGATGTATCAAAATTATGCCGATGGGTCCTAAATCTGACATCCATTTATGGCAACTCTTATAGTTGGAAGTGATTTAGAATGTGTAAATTTCAATCTGTGTGAATTTTTGCAGGTCTGCAACCTCTGGGAGATTTTGAAGAGTGGGAGATTGTTTACCCAGCCCTGTGGAGTAGAAGCCAGCAGGAATCCACTGGAGGGAGTGGTGCAGGAGGCAGCTGCAGTCTTGATGGTAACTGTGGGAACAGCAGCAGCAGTATTAATGCTACCTCTGTATCCAATCAGGGAATGGGCAGTTCTCGTGAGATCCGCTCAGTTTCCTCCTCATCTGACCATCAGTACCAGCAACTTCCAGTTCGGGAAACTTCAGAGGATGAATATGAATCTCAGGATTTCTATCACTGGTCTCCACTTCCTCAGGGATCTAATGGTACTTCTCAGCAACCATCTCGTCCATCTGTATCTCCTCCAGAAGATGATGATGATGAGATGTTGCTGAGAATACCAGCTTTCGCTCAGGAGCTCTATCTGCTGCTTAAGAGGGACAGTCGCTTCTTAGCACCAGCTTTTGCAGTGGAGGAACGACTATTGAATGAAAAGAGTACCCCAAATTTGGTCCACACACAAACAGAGAGAGCCTGTTACTATAGCGGATCTGTGCTGCATCATCCTGGATCCTTCGCTTCTTTTAGCACTTGTGGTGGTTTGGTGAGTATTTTTTCCCGCTTCACCTGTATTTTATCTGCTCTTTGCAGTAAAATTTACTTCCCACTGTTATTGTTCCATCTCTGGTCTTTTTCATAATACTTCCATATTACCCCAGTTATTATTTACTTTAATTTTTCTTTGCCATTTTCTTTTTCAGTGTTCAAAGCTCTATAACTAAAATAAGGAAAGCACTTCGTCCTCATTTTAAAATTAACTTTTGTAATTGTTAATTTCATCTGCACTATTATAAGCATACAGAAGTTCTTGATTTAAGCCTAATCCATTTTAATGTTAAATCCATTGAACAAGCAATATCAAATAAACATTTGTTTGTTTTGTGTCTTTGAGTTAATGCTGACTCCTGGTGACTACCTGGACAAGTTCGTGCAATTTTCTTGCCAATGTTTTCAGAAGTTGTTTGCCATTCCTAGCTTACTAGGGCTAGTTTACTAGAAAAAGAGTGCCTGGCTCAGAGTCACCCAGGTGGTTTTGTGCCTAAGGTGGGGCTAGAACCCATAGTGTTCCAGTTTCTAGCCTCATGCTTTAACTACTACACAAACTGCCTCTCATTAAGTAAACATAGATAGTAGTTATTCCTATTAAACATCTATAGCTGTTTAGGTTCATATACTTTTTATGCTCAGGTTTGTTGTCACTAATGATATACTTTAATGATTATTTAATAATACAATATGAAGATCTTATTTATTTTCCATTAGTTCCATCACTGTAAAAAGATTAAAGTGGACCTTTAGCCTGAACCTATGCTTAAGGTTATTTTAAGTTTTCTGATCAAACTTTCTGGAACAATCTTTCTCAATCTGCTTCTTTCCAGGTCTATAATTATCACAAACTGTATCACTCATAGGATGAGAATGTCTATTCCAGCTCATTACATTTCTAGATGTATTTTGAAGCACTTAATCAGGGCATAAAGCTTGGATGACTAGTTCCTTTAGTTTGTATATGGTATCTGATGTTCAAGCTCAGCCTCATAGATCTTTCACTGACTTCCACAATATAGCATAGATTAGCTTGTTTTCAACATGTTGGCATGGTTACAGTTGTTTAGAACTATGTTGCAAGGAATTTACAGAAAATGGCTTGTTGTTCTAGTAGTTGGATTTTAGAAAATCACATGCCCATTGTATTGCACATCTAAAAGAATTAGATCAGATATTAGCAGGTATTAGCTACATGGATATAAAGTGCATATCAGTTTTCCCCAACTTGGTGTCTTTCATCCTTGTTAAACTGCAGTAAAACTATGGGGACTACAGGAGCTGTAATTTAATACCTCTGGAGAACACTAGTGTTGGGGAAACTGATTTGTATGAATATGACCTCAGAAAACCCATCCTGAGAAATGATTTGCATGAGAACCAGTTAATATGGGTAATTCTGATTGTTTTCCTGAAGGCAGGGAAATAACACTGCTTGAGCATACACACTAAGCTTCTCTTTATTTTTTAAATTCTATCCATTATTGAGGAGTACTGACACTCTTTTTGCTTGTATAACTACTTAAATGCAGGAATCACAATGATCCAAGTGCTCTATTTCTCTATGTTAGTTTCTTTAATTCCAGCCTTTTCAGTACATGTCATAAACTTATACAATGTAAAGACACTATATTGTATTAGCCAATTATTTATTAATATTTTTGTCCTTTAAATATAAAGCTGAATTAGATGTGATAAATAATGTGTACCATATTCTGCCAGCTTCTATTCTTACTTCTTTTAAGTCTAAGGATACTACATTTGAGGTTAAGAATGTAGGCTGGGAATGTTTAACCTTCCATCAGCGCCTGTTTTTCACATCAAGTTTGCTCTTATGTTATTAGTACAAGTGGGGGATGTCTGAGAAGGTAAGAGTTAACTGTGCTTTATTGAAACCTTTAAATTAAGATGGATGGTTTTGATTTCTTAACACTAAAATTTCTGGTCTGGATATAATGAGAAACTGTTATTAAAGCTTCCAGCTTCTAATCATCAACTAGAGTAGGAATCTTATCAATCTAAAGCTCTTGTACTTGT
The DNA here is from genome assembly GCA_022577455.1 of Arizona elegans. NCBI lineage: Eukaryota > Metazoa > Chordata > Lepidosauria > Squamata > Colubridae > Arizona > Arizona elegans. The sequence continues at coordinate 40,418,103 of JAKOOJ010000008.1, read as the reverse complement.
ATCTTTTCTTTTAATGTACACTGAGAGCATATGCACCAAAGACAAATCCCTTGTGTGACCAATCACACTTGGCCAATAAAGAATTGTATTGTATTGTATTGTACTGTATTAACACCAAACTCTGCTTATATGTAAGGCAAGTTACTGTGGGATTCTGTGACCACTTTCATGTGCTCTGAAATCCTGGTTTCGTAGATAGAACTTTGGTGCTGGCAGACATTTTTAATATGATTTTAGCAGATTTAAGGAAAATTAGAATTAGATCCAATAACAATAGTACAGGTTCCTTGACTGCACAAAGTATAAAGGTAAGTAGATAGAATGGCTAAAATTCTACGAACAGGAGAGATGCAAAAGTATGGATTGATTTAAAAGAAGGCAGTTACTGTTTCTATTTAGGCTTATTAATGTAAAGCTATATAGAATAAGGATGTTGCTGACAGTGGCTTTGAGCCTGAAGTGAGCCAATGGTATTTAAAATGAACATTTCCTGCTCCTTGTGGTTTGCTGGATGTAATCTGTGGAATAAAGCTACAGCTATGAAGACATCATTGGCTTGTATTTCAGAATTAGGTTTCTCCCGAAGAACATTGAATATAGCTTGCCAATGTTTTGTGGGAACTGAGTTATTTCAATTTATTCTTACTAAGTTTTGTGGAATTGCCAGATTTGATAAAGTTTATAAAGAGAATTAGATAAAATGTAGACCTGTGGTTTAGTTTGGTTGTTTAGATTCATACTATTTAGTTTGGGCAGAAAGATATACTAACATCATTCAAACCTGTGGAATGCAGTTCATAATTGGAGTGAATGGGCCTTTTTTTAGGTTTTCTAGAATATGGATTCACTGCTATACAAGACCAAAAATACCTTATGCTTTGTTCTAGTCATGTACAAAAGTTTATAAGTTTAAGCTTCCTCCCATTCAAACTGGATAGCCTGAGCCCATCTAGAATGGATAACAAATTCTTCATGGTCAGTTTCACTTGACTTGAGAGATTTTAAATCTAGGGAGGGTTGTGCTGGCTTCATAGAATCATTTCACTAACATTCCTCTTAAAGTTTTCTTCAAAATTAAGTTGAAAATTACACCACCGAGAAATTATCATTTTGTTGCTAAATTACATCAAGATGATCTTGAGTTGCTGGAGGAGCTTCAATTGTCCCACAAATTGCAGTTTTCCCACATGTGTTAAAGAAGTAATAGATTGGACGATTTTTATATGCTATCATATTTGTGGGTGTTGCTTATGACAATAGAGATCCACATGGGAAGTTGCAGTATTTATAGAATTTTACAAAATATTCCCTGATCTAATTTAATGTCTTGATTTTGCTTTTATCTGGGGTTTTTTCCTCCTGCAAATGAGATGGATACATTTCAAGTTCTCTTAAATACATTGAGGTATAGCACATGTTATTATAGATTGTGTCTATAGATGGTCAGAACATACCTTGACATTCTAATCTTAACTAGTTTAAGAATACATTTTCTATTAAAATAAAGAACATACAATATAATATGTTGATCAAAAGACCTGAACAAATACCATTTGGCTATAAAAGAGGATTAAATAAATATGTAATATCCAGGGATTATTAAAAGATTATCCAGGGATAATCCATTAAAAGTATTATCCAAGGATTATAAAAAGATGAAATTGTTTCTCTGTCCAACATTAGTAATTCTTTAGAGGAACTGTTTTTTCTTAGAATAGTAAATATTGGCATATAACTTTTATGAAAACTTCTGCAGTTGTAAAAATTCCAAGGCAAAACTTTGCTCATAAGGGCATGGAAATTGAATGAGCTATTTTTTTTACTGAAAGGCCACAGAGTTCAAAAGGTTTTTTCTTTGTTTACTTTAATTTAGCACTTGTTTAAGTTCAGATAGATATGTTTAGACAGGCACTACTAGATTTACCTCAAAATGGGTAGGTACACGGACTTCAATAGAAATATCAAATGGAAACAGAAACAGATTTATGTTGCCTGTAAATTCAGGGAATAACTTTGAGGATCTAAAGTGACACAGATGTAAACTTTATTGCTTACTGAGAGTTGAATTGATTTAACATAACTTCTAGCATTATCATTAAAAATACAAAACACATAAACTCATATTTCCATTTGTCATCATTAGTTTCGGTTTATATATCAGTAACAGATAATTACATGGAACCAGTTTTTAAGTACAGTGACTCAAGAAGTAGGCAATGCAAATTAAATAAGCTTACAAGATTGCAATAAAAAAGAGGATTATAATGAAATGAGGAAGGACCCAAAAAAAAATCAAAATTGGCTGGAAACGATTTGATAAAAATTAGCAAGTTTTCATTTAACATTCAGGCACATGATGAGACTTGGCTGTAAAAGTGTAGATCAAAAAGCATAGACTAGGGGGCATATCTGTTAAGAGAGAAAGCAAGAGCAGAAGACAAAATAATGCATATATTTAAAAAATAAGGAAAAGATGTATGAAATAAATGTGAATAAAATGTCACTTTGAATTATGAGCCATGAAAACATATGCAATACCTTTTGTAAAGCACAAAAAAGTACTGTTCCTTGCTTTATTTGTGAGCAATTGGCATATCTACAACTTAAGAGAGGCTAAGTAAGAATATGGAAAAAAGGTTTTGAACAAGAATATGTATGTACAGTTGTATCTCTCTGGGTGTGTATCAGGAGTGGGTTCTACTTACCTCAGTACCGGTTTGCATCGCTCGCGAGCACGCTTCTGCACATGCGCAGATCATTCATGATGACATCTGGGTGAGTGGGCGGAGCCTCCTGCCGTCGTTACTGCTGGTTCGCAAGAACTGGACCGAACCGGGAGCAAGCCACCACTGGTGTGTATGTATGTATGTATGTATGTATGTATGTATGTATGTATGTAGTCAGTGATAACTGAAGGAGAAAGAGGAAAGACTTAGCCAAAGCAAGATGTAAAGTAAATGAGGCAAGAAGCAACATTAAAATTAGAAATAAGAGGTTGCACATTTGAACCAGAAAAAAAGACAATAGAATGATTAAGATTAAATATTATAGACAAACTAGGTATTTTCAAGATGAGTAATGTTTTATACAGTGTAGAAAAAAAATAAAAAGTTCAGTTGGTGACTGTTTGAAGTTACAACGGCACTAAAAAATGTGACATGGCAGTTTTAACACTTACAACCATTGCGGCATCCCACTAGTCACATGATCAAAATTTAGACACTTGGCAACTGTCCCACATTTATGAGGGTTGCAGTAACCCAGGGTCATGTGATCATCTTTTGCCACCGTCTGATAAGCAAAGTCAGTGAGGAAGCCAGATTCACTAAACAACCATGTTACTAACTTAACAACTGCAGTGATTCACTTAATAACTGTGACAAGAAAGGACATAAAATGGGTCAAAACTCAATAACTGTCTTGCTTAGCAGCAGAAATGTTGGTCTCAATTGTGGTTGTAATTCGAGGACTACCTGTATTCCTAAGGTAAACTCTTAAATATTATTTACATTTGGGGGAAATGTAAAATGGACATGAACACATAATATATTTGGTTGAAGTTGGGATTTTTTTTTTTTCATTTTTGTATGGGTGTAGGGGATTTTATTCACATTTATTTGTTAATTTAATATCTCCCATTTATTCTAGAACTTATACTATACTTTTATTGGACCTCTTCAGATTTTTGTCAATTCTACCATCAAATTTTGGCAATATGGCAAACGGGAGTTCAGGTGATTATAAAAATGAGTTCTAGAAAATTGTGGTTGTTGACCATTAGGAAAAGAGAGGCTTCTGTATTTGAGGGGCAGAGAAACTTAACTTAGTTCTTAGTTCTTGGGAAAAATGGAATATAATGTTTAGAATTCATACTAATTTCATGATTTTTTTATTTTAATTTTTTATATATGTGCTCAGATGGTGGCAGCATTTGTCCGATATTTTGAAAGGCGATTAAAATAGGTTAACATTTTTTTTTTGTATTATATTTAATTTATTTTTTTTAATTTCCAATTTATATACCGCCCTTCTCCCTGAGGACTCAGGGCGGTGTACAGCCAAGATAAAAAACATAGAATACAAATATTAAAACATTTAAAAATATATATAGATTTGGGCCGAAAGTTAAGAATAACAAACTAATTAAAAAATTTAAAATTTAAAAATTTCTTCTAAGCCAACCCGGCTTGCTGGAAAAGATGGGTTTTCAGGGAACGACGGAAGGCATTGAGGTCATGGATTCTCCTTATCTCCGGGGCAACTGATTCCAGAGAGTGGGAGCCCCCACAGAGAAGGCCCTCCCCCTGGGGGCCACCAGCCTACATTGTTTGGCTGATGGCACCCTGAGGAGGCCCTCTCTGTGGGAGCGCACGGGTCGATGGGAGGTCATTGGTAGCAGCAGGCGGTCTCGGAGATAGCTAGGCCCTATGCCATGGAGCGCTTTAAAGGTGATAACCAACACCTTGAAGCGCACCCGGAAGACCACCGGGAGCCAGTGCAGCTCGCGCAGGAGCGGTGTTACATGGGAGCGCCATGTTGCTCCCATCACTACCCGCGCTGCTGCATTCTGGACCAGCTGGAGCCTCCGGGTGCTCTTCAAGGGGAGCCCCATGTAGAGAGCGTTGCAGTAGTCAAGGCGAGAGGTGACGAGGGCATGAGTGACTGTGCACAAGGAATCCCGATCAAGAAAGGGCCGCAACTGGCGAATCAGGCGAACCTGATAAAAGGTCCCCCTGGTAACAGCCGTCAGATGTTCCTCCAAGGACAGCTGCCTATCCAGGAGGACTCCCAGATTGCGCGCCCTCTCCGAGGGGGCCAGAGACTCGCCCCCAATAGTCAGCGATGGAGTCAACTGACTATATCGGGATGCCGGGAGCCACAGCCACTCAGTCTTGGAAGGGTTGAGCTTGAGCCTGTTCCTCCCCATCCAGATCCGCACAGCCTCCAGGCACTGGGACATCACTTCAAGGGCATCGTTGGGGTGGCCTGGGGTGGAGATGTACAGCTGGGTGTCATCAGCGTACTGGTGGTATCTCACCCCAAAGCCACGGATGATCTCGCCCAGCGGCTTCACATAAATGTTGAACAGAAGGGGCGAGAGGACCGATCCCTGCGGCACTCCACAGATGAGAGGCCTCGAGGACGACCTCTGCCCCCCTGCCAACACAAACTGCGAATTATACCAAATTATACCTACATAATTTTGTGTAAATTATTCTGATAATGGTTTTTTTTCTTTTTTAAATAAATTATTGCCCAAATTATAAAAATCTATGCTTTTTCCATAACTAATTTGCAATATTAAAGTTGTTAGGTGCTTATTTTATAATAAATTAAACACAGAATTGACTAATGATTTAATCTAAATGGCTTAAAATGTTTTGATAAATAAGAAAGCCATTTAATGAACAGAAGCACATTTTCAGAGCTCTCAGAGTTGTATGTTGGGATTAGGCTCTTAGAACCCTTCACCACCACCAAATTGCAATCTTTGATATGACGGATTGGTATATGTTATACAGTATATATCCATCTCATCTCATGGGATAGGCCGACCCCACCCTCACTGGTAGAAGAGACATGCTGCAGATCTTGTCAGTCAAGGAATTTCGGCTGATGGAGTCCAGAAAAGGCTTCTCTGCCATGGCTCTTGCCCTTTGGAACATCTCTCCTCAGAGTGAAATCTGCTCCCACCTTCCTGAATGTTTTTAAGGGCTCTGCCACTTGGTTTGGGGGGCCCTGTGGGAAATTGTCATGCTGGGGGTGTTGATGTACAAATAGCAGATCTTGCCTCATAACCTGCACATCTTGTTACTTCCTTTTCTTTTTGCTTTTTGCAATAATTTATAATTTAATTACTAATATATATGTATGTGTGTACATATATACATATACATATATACACACACATACATATTTTATCGATTTATTGCTTTTAAGCTTGTAAACTGCCCGGTCACCTTGTGGCTAGATGAGTGGCAAATAAATTTATAATAAACAAAAATTTAATAAATATCTATATCTATATCTATATATCTATATAAAGTTAAAATCTTGGATGTTTTCCCGTGTCATTTTCCGCGTCATTCTTTTTGTAGTTCTTTTTAACTAAAATTAAATTTAAATTTAAATCAGATTTTGATTTAATCTTCATTAAGATTAAAATAATCTTAATTTATCTCCCTGCTTATTTTTTTTAATACGTAGCCTGCAATAGGCCACTTAAATACAAACTATAATACACAGACTGAAATCTTGCATCTTTACATCTGATTATTTTACATTTTGCATGTCCACATAGCAAATTCAAAGTTTGTTGTGGCTTTTCACTTCAAGTGAAAAGTGTCTATAATATGATACTTTTTATTTAGCATTTGTTCTGATGAAAACATCAAGAAGAAATATTTTATATAATGCTTAGCAACTAAGCATTTTCAATTATAAAATAACTGTAGAAAATCAGCCAAAATTGTTGATTGAAGCTCTTTTCCATAATAGCTATATTTCTTTGGCTTTAATTGGCTGCTGCCTTGTCTCTTTAAATATTGTTTGAAATAAATAAATGTTTGGACACTTTTTGGAAGGTTCACCCAATCCTTAAATCACAATTTGTATTTTAAATGTATTTAATATTTAGAATATTAGAAATGTGCCCTGAGCAACTTCATAAGTGACTTCATTTTTAAAATGTGATGGTCTTCCAACAGTTTGTTTAATTACCTCAGCTGTGCTTCTTTGGATTCTTACCAGATCTTCAACCTAAAATTAGGTCAAGTCAGGCTAAGACTGATTGAGTGTAAGCATTGAACTTGCAAAGATAAATTGCAATGGAGCTTGTTTCTAATGTTGCACATTTCATGTGTTAATCATTCCTTGTCATTTGTTATTGCCACCACATAAAATTGGCATTGTTTGTGATAAGTTTATAATTTAACTGACTTTTGGAACATTGGTGTAATCACTACAGAATTGCCAGTTATCTAATTTTTTGCCTCAGGAAATTTTACAAGCAAGTGAAACAATTCCCTTGACAAAAACAATATATCCAGGCAGCTGTCTTCTTTATTTTGATGTTGGCTTTTTGAGCTGTTTTCTGAACTTTTTTTTTTTTTTTTTTTTTGCTGCTCAGTCATGATATAGGATTTAATCCCACTAGTCAAAAGTTTGGATGGTTGTATATTCAGACCTGACAAATACATATTTTATCTTCTTTCCATTGAGGCAAAATTCTCTACTTCTAAATAGGTTTTGGCTGAATTACTTTTTAGTTCTGCTAGAATGCATCCCATTCATGTGAATGGAGCTGATCCCCAGTAGAACAATTATATCAACATGTTGAGTTTGAAAATACATTATTTTATGAAAATACTGAGGCATATGCCAGAAAAATATTGTGCATACTAAAGATAACTTCCTTAGCCATATCCAGCTACCTCATCTCTTCTTTCTTTGCCCAATTGGCATGAAAGATAAGAAAAAGCATTCTCTTATGAACTTCGAAGGCAAGAATGTCATTTTAAAGTTGCAAGTTGGTATGAGAAGTACTTTGCTATATAGTAATTAATGTTAATACATTTTATTAATATGTAGTGCGTTAGAGGAAATTCATTGTTTTTCATTAGCACGGAAAAGTGAATTTGACCCCAGTTGTATAGAGCAAAAGTCTATGGACTGGATCATTTTACAGATAAGAAGTCATGGTTTTTTAAATAAGATATTTCAAAAAATTCTGTGCTGAGTAGTGGCTACAGGAGACAGGAATAATTAGAGACAGTTGTAATCCTTTGTTTCTGTCTCTTTGGGAGTACCTCTGTTGCAGGAATGAAATGCTACTGGTTCAGACCAGTTCACCCAAACCGGTAGTAATAAAAGCTACCGGTTTGGGTGAATCGGTAGTAAAAAAATGATACAGGTTCAGACGAACCAGTATTTCTGACGATCAGCTGTGCCGCACGATTTATATTCACTAGAAAGCTGGAAATCCTGCTTTCTAGCGAATCTAAATCACGTGGCACAGCTGTTCCCCCCCTTCTGTTCTACTTACTTTAGAAAAGGCTTCTTATGCTTCATTTTTCAGCACTGCGTGGTAGTGCCTGCGGTGCGCATGTACGCAAAACACACATTTGGCGCACACCACGCATACACGCGCAAAGCAAACCAGTAACAGACTTTAGAACTTTTCACCAATGCTCTGTATCTTTTTTTTTTTTTTTTGCCCCTATAGTGAGTGTGAGAAATTCCACTATGAGAGAGGGGTAGATTCTGAAAGGGTTTAATTGGTAGGAGACAAGTTTTTCTTGGAGTAAAGGGGCTGGTAACATTATACTTGTTTCTCTCAACCTCAAAATGGTTATGAGAAGACAGTTTTGGAGACTATCTCATAGGAAGCACTGGGATGAGAGGCAAAACCACCTCATTCCTTTTTTCTAATTTTATTAAAACTTTTAAGCGAGAGGATAAAAGCTACCACAAATTAATGAAAAGTAAAAAAAATAAAAGAAAGAAATCAGAGGAAAAAACAAAAGGTGCAAGAAAAGGAAAAAAAATTAAAGAAAAATAGAAAAGAAAGAAAAAAGTATAAAATATTGACCTGATATTCTTTACAGCAGTATAGTACAGATATATTTTAATGTCTCTTCCTAAAGTGAAAATCTGTTACTCTGTTTTTTATAATCTATCCTTTATAATTATCAAAATGATGTCACTAGTACATTTTTTTCATTTTTACTCAAAAAGTTCATAAGAAGCTTCCAGCTGGCAATAAGTGTAGTTCATATCTTTTCTCTAATCACAGGAGTTAATTTATTCATTTCAACAAAATTTATCACCAGCCATTGCTCCGTAATAGAGAGTGTTAAAACTTTCCATCTCTATGTATACAGTAATCTCACTACTGTGATCATATATTGAAATAATATCCCATGGCTTTTTTCTAACTGTTTATCCATTAATTCTAAGAGGGAATTCAGTTGAATATGAATCTTTAAAATTCTCTGTATCAAACTATGTTTGATACATTAATAATAACTAATGATTACTCTGGCATCATATACCAACAACACATCATTGTATAAGCCAAGCCATCTCATTCCATCTATCTGTGTGTATATCCTCATCATACATTATAAAGTTGCAGTCGTGGTTGAATTTGATTGTTGTGAGAGATAGGAATTTGGATATTAAAATGAATCCTAAAAGAATTATTGGGTCTTGTTGTTGTTGCTGTTGTTATTTGCAGATTTTTTTGAATCAACTATTTGTTTAATCTAATCTTTGTGAAACTGATATATTGCTGAGTGGAAAGAAAACTCCAACTCTGCAGAGGGGAACAGAAAGGTGAGAATGTTACCTCCCATCATTCTGTGCTAGCAGTTGACTTCTCTACCCCCAGCTTCAGTTATAAATCTTTAACTGAAGTAAAATGAAGTAACTTTTATAAAAACATTGGCACAAAAGCTGAGTTTTCAAACCAAAAGAGTCATAACAGATAATCACAGATTCAGGAACATCTACGACTAGTTAGTTTCTATTCCAGTTCATCCAGAAAATTCAATATACTCACATAGTGATCAGACATTTGTTTTAAAGCTCTGTCAGCACAACTCTATGCTGAGTCACACATTTTTTGGAAGTTGACAGTTTGATTTGTGTTGTTTTACTCTTTATAGTTTGGGATCCATAGAAGATCTCAGGTGCTTTCCTAGTTGAGATTCTTGCACAACTGATCCAGCCTGAATTTAGGTTTGCTCAAGTACCTTTTCTACCAAGGTATTTTCTTTCTTGTCATGGGTAAATGCCTTATTCTTAAATGGAGGAAATGTATGCTCATAGAATATCAAGGGTTAATTTATTCTCCCTCTCCTAATGTATTCATATGTAACCACTCCTACTTCTAATCCCGCCTTATTGATATAAAAGGGGATACACGCTCCTCCTCCTTGCTTCTATCTGCAATCATTTAGAGAATATAGAATGCCTACTGTAAATAAACAATACTTTGTTTGAATACTACATTTCTGAATCCTTTATTGAGTCCGATCCTCGAACTACTGCAACAAACTGGTAGAGGATGGTTGGCTGACTCAATAAAAAACAGACATGCCAAAGAAAGAAAACTCCAGAAACAAAAGAGAAAGACCCAACACCAGGGCACACAACAAAGAAATGGAAACAGATCAAGAAATGATCGATGAATCTACAACTATAATGACAAGAGAATCTGAAAACTCCACTACAGACAACGAAGAGGTAATCGGTGAACATGACGACCAAGAAGTGAGTGAGATAGAAAACAACACTCTCAGATCAGAGATACTAAGACTACTGAAAAGCCAAAAAGACGACAAAAATCTCATCGCGAACCTCCAAGACATCGTAAAAGATAGCGGAGCAGCGAAAGAAAATCACACCATCGCACCAGAATCTAAAGACCTCAAAATGGTAAGCAAATTACCTATAGATGAAAATATAACTAAAAGAAAGACTAACGGTCCCGTGCAAAATTTTGAATGGCAGCCATCTTGGTTTCAACAGACCACCAAAATGGCCGAAGCAGAGCCAATCAGAAAGCAGAATTCAAAATGGTTGGCGCAAAAAGCTTTACACAGCATGAAAAATAAAAAAGAAAAATTCTACTCTTCAGAAGAATCTGATACAGACACCGAAGAAACACCAACCGAACTGCAAATCGAAACAGCCATGAAAACACTTTTTGCAACTTTTGGTCCAAATTAAAAAATAACGAAAAAATCGACAAAGGCAGCCGATCAAACAGCGAAGAAGAGACAAGCAGCACAATCCAAAAGCAAAGACACAGAAGCAAGCAAGCAAACGTCTCGGCATCTATCTGCTTCTACCCGAACGGCGAGAACACCAACGCCCGAACCCAGAGAACCTTGCAAGTACTCGCCCACACCACAAACGCTTCCGGGAGCCAGAAGTCTCAACCAAGACAACTTCGATGGAAAGAAGCAATCCCCGATCATCACCTGGACACCTAAAGTCGAGCCAGAGAGCGAATCATCAGAAGAAGAACACTACGAGGGAGCTACAGCGACGAGAACCTCTCCCGACAGCTTCAGGAACGAAATGAGCCACGCGCATGCGCAAATACACGCAGACGAATATAGAGACAATGAAGAACAGAGAGAACCATTCAGACTAATCGCAAGCATACCTACACCATTCTGCAATTATCAGCATTTACAAGATCATGGACAGCCTCCGGTTGTAAGTAATGCAACAAATAACATTGGAAACTTGCCTAATGATTTTCCAAAATTGAGAATAGACGGTATTAATTTACAGGAATGGAGTCAACAACTCCAGGTTGTTTTCTTAAAAGAGAATTTTTTGTTTTTCATAACTAACCCTCCCAAAAAATCATGGACCCTAAAATTGGACTGCCTACACCACAGAGCATTCTATTTACTAATATCTAGTATATCTCCTGCTATCTATCATAGTATTAAGCATAATCTGACTGTCTCAGAAATAATTCATTGTATGTTTAAATTGTTTCATAGTGAAAGTGTAGCAACCACAACAAGAATGTCTAAAAATTTCTTCTCAGCCAGGATAAAACCTGGAACTACTGTAAGTGAACATTTACTATCACTAAACACAACTAGAGCAGAACTTCATTTAAGGGGAGAAATAATATCTGACCAGACAATGAAAAGCGTTATCATTAATTCATTAGACTCATCATGGGATAATTACATTTCACATTTGGACACAATTAACTTAGGACATCTATCTATAGAGAGTTTATCAAATAGACTAATAGCTGAAGATAATTTGAGAAGAAGCCGCTACAGTGCATACAAAGAACACAGACAGACCAAAAGGGTAGTATTTGAAGACAGGCATCAAGAACCAATTGAATGTTATAATTGTGGATCCAAAGAACATTATAGAAGAGATTATCCAAAACTTCTTAGAGAAAGACAAAACCATGACAATAGAAACAGATACCATAACAGACAATCATCTATTGACAGATACAGGTATAGAAACTCACCAAACTTTAGAGAACGTAGAGGGGGCAGAGATAACTCAGATAGAAAGTTTGGATCATTAAATGGATTAGATAAGTATACCATAACCAAAAACCAAAACTCAAAAGATAATGCCTGGCTCATTGATTCTGGGGCAACAAATCACACAACACATGATAAGAAAATATTATCTTCCTTCATAGAAGATAAATTTGTAATTAAAGTAGCTAATCAAGAAGAAGTACAAGTCATTGGAAGAGGAAGTGTAGATTTACCCGGTCTAGGGAAAATAAAGGGGGTTTTATTAATACCCGAAATACCTCATAACATTCTTAGTGCAATAAAATTAAGCAGGGACTCTAACACTAATATAATATTTTCAAAGGGAAAGGCAACTCTAGAGAAAAACAAAACAAACTTAGGTAATGTGGTTATCAAAGGAGATCTACCATACTTAGTCACAGAAGAAAGATGGCTACACAACATTGATTCAAACATGGAAAATGACACTAGCATAGAAAATGAAAATAACAGTGACAGTGACAATGAGGAACACGAAACAAATCATAACAATGAAAACACATCTGTTAACGATACACATAATAGTAGAAGACCAATAATTGGAAAACCAATCCATGATGAATGTGCACATATATTACATAGAAAATTAGGACATGCTAGTTTTCCTGTAATACAAAAAATGATTGAACATGCTGAAGGTGTTAAAATAAAAGATTGTAAGAATTATTTAGAATGTTCAGTATGTAAGTCCTCAAAACTCAGAACCAAACCCAGATCAAAAAAGGCAACAAGATCATCAAATCATGTTTTTAATCTAGTACATATGGATCTAGTTGGTCCTTTAACCCCATCAATTACATACAAAAAATGATACTTTCTTACTATTGTAGATGACTATAGTCGTTATGGCTTTGTCTATACTTTAAAACACAAAGATGAAACATTTCAAAAGTTTAAAGAATTTTATAAGCGTATAGAAACACAACACAGTGTAAAAATAAAGCAGATCATGACAGACAGGGGATCTGAATTCATGTCAAAGGAATTCTCCCAATGGCTAAAAGACAAAGGAATGTTACACTTCACATCTAGGCCTTTCTCTGCATTTCAAAATGGAGTAGCAGAACGAAAGAACTCGACACTACAAACCATGATTAGATGTATATTAGAAGATGCTGGTTTAGGCAAACAATTCTGGTCAGAAGCATTATTATATTCCAATTATACTCTAAACAGAATTTGGTCTAGTGTCATAAATAAAGCACCATATGAATTGATGTATAATAAAAAACCCAAGATAGCCCACATGCATGTATTTGGAGTTACAGCAGATGTACATATACCAAAACAATTGAGACGTAAGGGGGATAATGTATCGAGAAGGCTCAGATTCATGGGATATGAAACAGGCACAAAGGGATACAGATTTATTGACAATAACAACAAATTCATAATTTCTAGGACAGCTGTATTTCACGAACAGGCCAATTGGTCTAAGATACATCTTAATGAGATACTTCCAATAACAAAACCAGATATTAAAAATCAAGATAAGACAGAAAGAGAAGAACATAACCACAGTACACAAGAGGGCAACAATAAAACATGGATAGGAAACTGTCCCAAAATCAAAACAGATTCATTAACACAAAAGGAAGCAAGATACTTACATGATAACGATAGCAGACCAGAAAGAACAATTAGATGGAAGAAGGCAACACATTATATAAAGCAAGATTAGTTGCACAGGGCTACGCTCAAAAGTATCCTGAGGATTATACCGACACATATTCTCCCACTGTAAGAACTGAAAGTGTTAAGACAGCTTTAGTAATAGCATCAGCCCTTAATCTTGAAGTCTTTCAATATGATATACAAACTGCATACCTACATGCAAAACTCGATAAAGAAATATATGTAAGAGCTCCTCATAGCCAAAACACAAATAGAAATGAAACTTGGTTACTAAACAAAAGTTTGTATGGATTAAAGCAATCCGGCAAACGTTGGTATGAATGTTTGGTCAACGTACTCAAAGCTTTGAACTTCAATGCCACAACTGCAGACAATTGTTTCTTTGTTAGGAGGGATGGTGATTCACTAGAATTTGTGTTAATTTATGTGGATGACATTTTGTATATTGGCAAACATAAAGAGAAAAGAGATATATTTGTAACAAAATTAAATAAATATTTTTCTTTAAAATCATTAGGAAAGTAAATAAATATCTTGGAGTTCAAATTAGTAAGACTAAAAAAGGATTTAAATTGTCCCAGAAAGATAAGATTAGAGAACTCTTGAACAAATGCAATATGAATGATGCAAAGCCTTGTGATACTCCAATGCAAGCTGATTTTTTAAGAAATATGAATGAATCATCTCCTGAGTTTAATGACAATACACTTTACAGATCAGTTATTGGTTCCCTTTTGTATATCTCTAATTGGACCAGACCCGATATTGCTCTACCCCTTAATTTATTATCCAGATATGTCAGTAAACCTTTAATGTATCATTGGGAAGCCATTAAAAGAGTGCTAAGGTATTTGAAACACAGCTTAGACTTCTGCCTACTATTAGATCCCAATGATGTTAAAGAGCCTATTCTCACTTGTTACACTGATGCAGATTGGGCAGGTGACACTAAGTGCAGGAAAAGCACTTCTGGCTATGTATTCTTTCTTAACAATTGTCCAGTCTACTGGTATACTGGAAAGCAAGATCTAGTAGCTACATCAACAACTGAGGCAGAGTATATTTGCTTGTCAAAAGCCTCTAATAACCTTGTATGGTTCAATGATCTATTATCAGTTTGGAAGAGTCCTTCATTACCATTTGTTATACATGAAGATAACAAAGCTGCAATAGAGATATCTAGAGCAGATGCTATTGGTCAGAGATCTAGACATATAGATATCAAATTCAAACATGTAAGACAATTATCTCAAGATGGATTCATTAAAGCTATTCATTGCGAAACCACAGAACAAATAGCTGATATATTGACTAAGCCTTTACAATCTAAACAACATAAATATTTAACTTCAAAATTACAAGTTTTGTATTGTTCTGAATCTGAATGTAATTACTGTTGTATGTCGAATCGGCATTTAGAGGGGGATTTGTCATGGGTAAATGCCTTATTCTTAAATGGAGGAAATGTATGCTCATAGAATATCAAGGGTTAATTTATTCTCCCTCTCCTAATGTATTCATATGTAACCACTCCTACTTCTAATCCCGCCTTATTGATATAAAAGGGGATACACGCTCCTCCTCCTTGCTTCTATCTGCAATCATTCAGAGAATATAGAATGCCTACTGTAAATAAACAATACTTTGTTTGAATACTACATTTCTGAATCCTTTATTGAGTCCGATCCTCGAATTACTGCAACATTTCTTTCATTCCTCCAGGATTGGCCTAAATTTCATGTGCCAGTGTGTTCAGCTTCTGAATCTGAAACATTTACCTGATCTCTAAAACTTGCCAGAGAAAAGCACCAAGATCTATGTGCAATCACCTGAAAGCTACTGAAGGAAGGTGAAAGCCATTTGTCTTCCCAGTAGTAGAGTTAGTTTCTCTAGAGTTATTATTAGCAGCAAATCTAGTTGGTTTCCTCTCAGTAGTAAAGAAGAGGGTGTAGTGCAACTACAGGAAGAGAGTTTAGGGACTATTTAAGGGACACATACTTCATGTGCAGTTATGCCTCATTGTATTCTCCACTAGTCCAATAACTCTATATTCAACAGAATATATTACAGAATGTATTACAATTGTCACTAAAAATGGTCAATAAAGATTTGTCTACAAAGGCACCAAAAATTGAATTCAAAAAGATGCCTGACTATTTTTTTCCTCTGCTCAGTGTATCACTTCTTATTTCGTTCTCCTTGAAAACTCTTGTGTTCTATGATCAGATGAACTGAAAGCCTTATCTCTTTATATTATTAAATGATGATGCATGTTTGAACAGTTTCTAAGTTCAGGTTGAAAATAAGGCTAAATCTAAAACTCTTATTTATCTGTTTCTTAATTCTATTTTCATTTCTATGTCAGTTTGTGCATTTTTTAAAAGGCCTGTTTCATGTTGGTTTCTGCTATTACATACATTTTTGTATTAGGTTTGGTAATTGTATATATTTGCAAGCAGTTTGTCCTATTTTTTGTACATTGTTAATGCATATAGGTCTTTTTTGTTCATGCTTTTGGAATATTTTTCTTATATGTTTACGGTGAATTTAAATTTAGCAATGCCATTGTATAAAGCTGGTTTCTCCATTAGAAACAAAAGAGACATCATGTAGCAAAACCATGTAAAGGAACACATATATCGTATACATACCCATGTAAAGGAAAACATATAATGTATGGATAGAAAAACATCTCTATCTCTAGATAAAAAATCATTTGTGTAACATAAATAGGAAGACATCTGTTCCCCTCCCCCAACATAAGGAAATATTTGTAATAAACTAACACATTCCATTCCATTGATAATGATAGGCTAAATCTCCAAACTACAAAACCTTATAAAAAGAGAGGCCAGGAACCTGTATGGCTGTCCATCCAAAGCAATTTAACAACTTTAGATGAATAAATATTATATGTATATTTGACCTTTATTGATTATCTGGTATGTTTTACTCCCAGCTTGGAAACAAACCAAAGGGGAAGAAAAAGTTTAATCCTTCTGATAGCACATTATACCTGGTGCTGCCCTTGAAGACCACCAGGGAACTTTAACCAATCCAGAATGCAGCAGTCCACACAATAATGAGACCCCATAGATTTGCCCATTTGTTGCATGAACTGCACTGGTTTCCAATTTCTTTCCAGATGTAATTTGAGATGCTGGTCATCTAATCTAAAAATATTAATAACAAAGGCAATAGTACAATAATGCAATTCAATTAAAATTTTAAAAATTGATATTTCGACATTTTTTCTCCCTTAAAAAATATACTTATCTACTGCATTAAAGTAGACCATATAGAAATAATACTTTTCATTTGTTCATAATTGTTCTGAGTGGCATGTTTTTTTCTTCCTCAGCTTAAAAATTATGTCTGGTGTTGTCTCTTTTTGTGATTACTATGGTTAGTTTAAACTATGGCTAAAACTAAACTACCAGTTGATGCACTGCCAAGCCACAGTTACAGGATGATTTTATAAATTGTATGAATATTCATTTTCTTTGGTAATCAAATGCAAAGCAATAGCTGTTTTCTGTCAGACTCACTAGACCATAATTTTGCAAATCCCCCCCCCCATATGCAAAAGTAACAAAAGGATTTTAAAGAACACAACCCATTCAGTCATACGTTTCAGGTAAAGATTGTATGCAACTTTTGAAAGATGAAAAACTATATTGCAATCATTAAGTAACAGAAAGGAAGCAAATATTCAAATAACTGAAGCTGAATTGACAACATCAGGTTAGTTAGGGAAAGTATGTATGAAGAATTTTGAGACAATATTATAAAATAGAGATTGCTAAAATACTTGCTTCATCTTCAACGTGTGACAAAATAGAAAAGAGATTAAAATTAATCAGAGTACTATGAATTTTAACACAATAGCAAAATAAATAATTATTTTCAAATAATTTTTTCCATTAAAAATGCATACTTGCTATCTCCCTACTATATGTGTCTTGTGTTCAGTCTGTTTACTCCTAGTATTATAGGCACAATTAACTGATGAAGATGCTTAACGCATTGTAAGCCGCCCTGAGTCTCCGGAGAAGGGCGGCATATAAATCAAATTAAAAAAAAATTTAAAAAAAGAACAAGGAATAACACTAAAATACACACTAGAGTAAGTGGATGTGAATGTGAACGAAGCAGAAAGAAGGTTCAATTTACTGAGAAGAAAATTATATTATAAATTATTTCACATACAATAAAAGTTTGATTCAGTGGATTGCCTTAACCCTAACTTTAATGAACAAAATTTTATATTGAACATTACCTGAAAAGAATAAATTCCATTGTTCCTGAAGTATTCTGGAGAATTAATTTGATGTATGTCATTTGTGATCATTTAGGTCATTTAAATGATTGAATAATTTTTTGATCATTTTCATCTATTTTCATCATTTGTATAATTATAGAGCAGTAGCAATGAAATAATTTGATATAGATGATGTAATTTTACAGATGACATAAAAATATCAGTTATGTAATTACCTGAATGACATAAATTAGGTCAATGAAATACATTTGAATTAAATGGACATCCCTTTCTTCTAAATGGAGTTTTATGGTACAATATATAAAAGATGTAATTTGAGAGATCTATAATATAGAATAGCCGATGTATCTGAATACTATTTTTGTTTGATTTCATTCATTTACACTTCCTGACTCTTAAAAGTAAATTGGAGTACATTTACATATTAAAATCCTCATTTCTTATGGTTTTGTAACCCACTTTTGCAGCTTAAAAAAGATGTGAATGTTAGAACAAAGTTTAAACAGAAATGAACTAGACAGTCCTGGTTGGAGGAGAATTGTCTGAATAGACTGCATATGTTCTTGTATTTATGGTGGCTTCATTTAATACAAACTTTGGGATGGATTGAATTTATTGTGTGTAGTCAGTGGAAAATTTCTCAGTCTTTTAAGGAGGGAATTAATATGGATAAGATACAATGCATTATCTTTATTCAAGAATATGAGAAAAGACATGATCAGATGGACAGAACGTTTGCAAATGCAATACAGCAAGTACTTCAGGAAGAATAGTTAATGAAATACAGAGGTACTCATTACCATTTATGTGTAGTTTCTTTAGTCTTCTCAAATGTTACAGAGCAGCATTATTGCTTTTATTATATAATCTGAGGAAAGTTGGCTGAATCTTGACTATTTCATTACAGTGTATGGTTTGTGTTCACTCTATATCTTCTGGGCACTTTGTTTGGAATGATTTAGAGAAACATGAATGCCTGTTTTGCTACTGCCATAACATTATGAATGGAGATAGGTAGGTAGAAAGATAAATACGGATCTTAAATGTGATTTTACTGGTTTTTTAAAGAACATCTGGGGAAATATAGCATCAACCATGACTATGTTAACACAGTTAAATTTTACAGTTTATCTTTTTCTTCATTGGTAATTTGCCATATGCAATGTTTCCTTAAAACAATAAAGCAATTTTTCCCCTTTAAGTAAAAACAAGAAGACATCTTTTTCTCTATAACATGTGTTTTATCTTTGTTATTTATAATGTTAAAGCATTCATTACTTTCCAGTGATTCCATCAGATACTGAGACTGAGATCAGTGATTTGTCAGAGGCCACCCAGTGAGTTTTGAGCAGGAATTTGAACCTGAATCTTGCTTGTGCAAACTCAGCTATATCAAATACCAGTTGGATTAGTAGAAAATGCCCAGATAAAAGAACTAAAAGCATTAATAGTCAGGAGAATCTTCTACAAATAGAAAGAGTAAAACATGTTAAGTTTCTTTTCATTATATAAAAAAGAAGACATAAGCTGTATAATGTGGAGAAAATGGATACAGAGGTTTTACTCTCTTTTACATTTATTGAAAAGTAATGGTTAGTAGAAAATTCAAAGCAAAACCATCTTCAGATATTTAATTAATGCATAGTATTTGCTACTACAAGAGTTGGTAATGGCCAACTCAACAGTAGTTTACATAATTTTAAAAAGATTTTGTTTAAAATCATAAAGCAGGAGTCTATACCTCTGATCATAAATACAAGGGAGCAATTCCCTGCATGTCCTGTTAGTGACCTTACTGGGGCCTCTGGTTGGTGTTGGTGTTGATACTAAGATACTACAATGGGCTATATTTACATACGTTAAAAGAATTATTATTGGAAATGAATGGATCTTCCTCTCTCTCTCTCTCTCTCTCTCTCTCTCTCTCTCTCTCTCTCGTTAAGATTTCAGATTTTTATGTAAAAATGTATTCTACAACTGCATATTTTGCCTTGGAAATGAAAAATATACATATATTGAGTTAGCTTAAAAACCCAATAAGATACCTCCCCACCCCATTATTTGGGTGTGGATAGGTGCTATATTAGCAGAAACTTTATCAAATTCTATAACCTTGCAATTATTTTGATATCAGGAGCTCAGTGTGTTTCAGGTTACAAACTATGGTGTTAGTACTTTTTTACCATCAGTAGAAAAATTTTCAAGTTTAGAATCCCATATAAACAAATTAAATGTAATTAAAGTTCACCAAAATTTGCACTGATTTTCCTCATATAAAGATTATTTCTATATGGAAAGTATCATTTGAGAAAGGTTCTCTCTCTCTCTCCCTCCCTCCCTCCCTCTCTCTCTCTTTTCCTCCCTCCCTCCCTCTGTGTATCTATGTGTGTGTCTATACATAAATCCAGAAATTTGAGGTGTGTTATTCTTTAGAAAAATGTTGAGCTGCTTTCTTAATTGATTTCTTTCTCAAAACATTAAGCACATTTAATACATAACACATTTCTTGAAAAGAAGTGAAACTCTTTAGTGTTTTGAAATGAAGGAGTTAATATTTTCATATTTTCCTAAAAGCTATGGCTTTTGCTGGATCAGCTTGTAAAACAGAACAATCACAACATAGTGTCATTTAGTAGAGTGTAGATACAATTCTTAAAACATAGTTCTAAGTATATTATTTTCTATGTAGCATGACAAAATCTTGCTAATCTGTTGCTTTTGTTTTTTCTGCAGATTGGTTTTTTGCAGATGAACGACGATTTTATATTTATTGAGCCGTTCAATCATAGTTTGGCTGTGATTGGTCAAGCGCATCGGGTATGCAGACATAAAAGATCCATACATGAAAGACCCTCTGAAAAATCGACCTCTCATAGCCAATACTGTGGTGTTTTTTCTGGTAATGTAATTTCTATTAATATATTTTAATTTAATATGTACTTTATGTAAATCTTCATCTCTCACTGTTCTGTTTGTCTGACTCCTTTTACGGGAGTTTCCTATTACCTTGTCCTAAAATCAGTCTTCTCCAGCTTGGTGCTTTCCATAAGTGGAGAACTTCAACTTTCAAGAATGCAAATAAGCATATTTACCATTAATTCTGGGAATATTTGATGAGTACCAGGCTGAGAATTCTGATCTACTGGTAGAAAGTTAAACAAATCTTCATTTATTTCAGTAATGGTTATTTAGATCTGTTTTGTTAAGCATATTCAAGTAAAGTTACTGAGATTTCCCACTACAGTACATCATTTTCCTCCATTTATAAACAAAGGATAAAACTTATTTTACTTGGAATTAAAGTTAACTGAAGATAGTAAGACAACCAAGCAATGTTGTGCCAGGATTTTAATAGAACAAATTATTAGCTAACTCCCTTTTGGAATGAGATCATTCTGTTTTCTGATTTTACAACTTTCTTCTGGTCAAGATGATTTTCTTTGAGATTTTCAAGTTGTGTTTATCAGATAAAATAAATGCTCACAACCTGAATAGGACTTGTGTTATCTAATTGTAGTTCTTTGAAACCTATCTTTACTAGTCTTATATTTTGCAATTTGTTTATAGATCAGTACAACCATGTAAAGCTATGATGATTAATTAAGTCAGATATGTCCTGTAATGAGGCTATCTAAAATAAACAAAATAAAAACATTTTTTCACATTCTATTATATTATTCTAATATAATATATTATATTACCCTTACACTTGTGTTGTCATTTGTACCATTACCAGCAATGTTTGAGAAACTTCTGGCCCAAAATCTAAAAGAGTTGTTACTAAATAATAAATTAGTAATTGGCTCTATACTTCAAAGTTGCTCCATTTTAAAAATACTTTATTTGAGAAAGCTTGGTTCTGAGCTATAATAATTTAAAACAGAGGTGTCAAACTCAGATCCGGGGGGGCGGATCTGGCTCATGGGGTGCTTAGATCTGGCCCGTGGGTCTGCCCTGGAAACAGCAAGGACCGGCCATGGTCCAGCTGCGTGAGGCCCTCCCTAGCTCTGTTTTTGCTGACAGAGGGTTGCAGGAGGCCATCGCAGCTGAAAACGGATCTCGGGAGCCTGTTTTCTCCAGCAGAGCGCTCGGGCCTCGACAGGCAGCCCCGCCACAAGTGATGTTGAGCTGGCCATGCCCATCCCAACCATGCCCACCCCGGTCCCCCACAGAACCCTGATGCGGCCCTCAATGAAATTGAGTTTGACATCCCTGATTTAAAATAATATAATGTTCCATGCTTAAATGTAATTTTAAA
The DNA here is from genome assembly GCA_022577455.1 of Arizona elegans. Lineage (NCBI taxonomy): Eukaryota > Metazoa > Chordata > Lepidosauria > Squamata > Colubridae > Arizona > Arizona elegans. The sequence goes on along the minus strand of JAKOOJ010000008.1, from coordinate 40,395,848 downwards.
CTTGGCCCTCCTTGGGTTTGTCAGTGTATAAGAGGGTCATGAGTTGGAATAGACATGGCAACGGTCAGCCAATGGGGACTGTTTGGTGACACAGACAGTTTGAAGCCTGGGCGTGGCTTAGCTTTACTGTTGGCAACAGGTCAGCCAATGGGAACTGTTTGGTGACTCAAGACAGTTTGGAGCCTGGGAGTTATGTATAAAAGAGTTGGGTTGTCCTTGCATTATTGCTCCTCTGTATATATAGCTTCTGTGATTATTGATTCTGTATTTCTGGATTCTGAGTTCTGGGTCTGGCTTCTGCTGTATGGTATTGTATATAAAGAAGTTTTTTTTATAAATGAATCCTGCTGAATAGTTGTGTGCTGGTTGGATTGCTGCAAACTCTAACAGGGTTTTATTCCACTATTCCAGCTACTAATTCTATTGTTTCTATTGCAGAGAAAAGAAGAATCAGGGGTCAAAAAGGCACAGAAAACGGACGAGGAAAGAGATACTCCTATAAATTACCTCAAGAATATAATGTGGAGACTGTAGTGATTGCAGATCCAACAATGGTTTCCTATCATGGAGCAGATGCTGCTAGGAGATTTATTTTAACTATTTTAAATATGGTAAGAAAATATAGATCTTTTCAGCAAAATAATACTTTAAAGTTTAAATACAACTTACTTAAAATAGAGAATATAGCCTAATAATGAGCTAGTAGCAGAGGTGGGCTGCCGCCAGTTTGGGCCAGTTTGGGTGAACTGGTAGTTCCGACCAGTGGCTGGGCTATCCCATCCTATATAATTGCTGTTTTTTCGATGCTGCGTGCATGCTCACATTTTTGGTTCTGGGCGAATCAGTTGTTACAGTGTGTAACGCCCACTTCTGGTTAGTAGGATTAGAAAAGAGGAGAAATCATAGCTGGTACTTTTATATTGACACTAAGACAAGATCCAGCACAAAGTCATCATCTCATAAAGTCCACTGTTAGTTTGGAATGTATAGATCATAAAAAATAGCCAGTTTTTTTCTCCTACTATCCTGACTCATTATTATTGCCATGTATATTGAAAAAAAAATTGAATTCAGTATCTTATTCTACTATTGCAAATATAAAATTCTATATATTGTTTGATAAGAATATAATGAAACTGAACTGAGGTGCCAATGATGCTAATGTCTCACTGCCAACAGACTGAGCATATGAAGAAAATATTACAAACATAAACTATACATGTTTTTTGTAGAATCCTCTGTGTCCTGAATAGATTGTCATATTGTAATTATTTGGGAAAACATTGAAAACAACTCAGTAATCCACAGAATTTTAAGAAGATGCCTCAAACAATCTGTGATTTGTCATATTATTAATTTTTACATTACTGTATTTCTTTTGTTCTCAGGTATTTAATCTTTTCCAGCACAAGAGCCTTGGAGTTCAAATGAATCTTCGGGTGACCAAGCTTGTTCTGCTTCATGACACTCCAGTAAGAAAGTACTGCATTTATCTCTTCCATGTACACTAAAAAAGGCAAAGATTGATAGAAGAACCTGCAATTGGCAGTGGCCTAAAATAAAAGTGAAACTGAAGGGAAAATCATAGATTGCTGACCTTTCCTAAAGAATAAAAACACTGCTTTGCCTTTAAGCAATTTCAGAGAGGGTCAAAAGGGGGGAAATTTCATAGCATGGCTGCATTTCCCAGTACCTGATACAGTATCGGTGTTGAACAGTAACCTTTACATCACTGTTTGACCCATCTTTCATATATAATAATTTAAACCAGTCAATTCTCCTTTTGAGTTAGCTTTTTCCCCTGTTCTCATTGATGGAATAATATATCAATTACAGCTGTACAAAACCATCCAATTTAGCTAATGCTCCAGAAACAGTCCCTTCTTTCTTGGGGCCCTACAGGGTTAGTCTGTTATGATTTACTTGCAAGTTCCAAAGTGTGATTTAAGAAAGGTGAACTCCATTCCTGTTGTCAATGTATTTTTGTATATATTTTTTTAACTTTTTCTTTCAGGGATGTGGGCTCTCCCCCCATCCTTTTTTTTTTATTATTATTCTTGGGAGGCTTCCTTTTTATTTTCTCTCTAGGGAGACTTTGTACAAGATAGGGTTAAGGCTAAGACTAATTCCACTGCTTGACCATGCAGACATGGGAGGGATGGGGGTGGGTAGAAAAGGTTGTTTGCATAAGGAGAAAATATGCTTCTTCCCTGAAGTTTATCTTGATGCTTTGCAGGCCATCTTTTCAGGTGATAGCAACCTGAAGCTGGATTGTGACCCTTTCGCTAGTTGCTAGGAAGAAACATTAGAAATTATTTGAATGAAAGCTCCGAAGAGATTTACTGCAGCTAGATTGAACAAAGTAAATGCAGAGAAAGAGGCTTGATTGCGAACTTTCAACCCTTTCAACCATTCAAAATGCCCCAGTCACAGCAATCTAATGCTTAAATATATTCAACTGTTTTTATTTTTATTTTTATAACACTAAATGGAAGGACTATTCCATTTTAAATGTATTTAAGCATTCTATTATGACATGACACTTTCGTTTGGATAGGCATCCAATAGGTAATATTATTAGTCACCTGTCTGCTGAAACAAACACAAATTCTTTTGAATTTCAAACAAATACACTTACATCTATTATATAAAATATAATAATATAAAAGCCAGTTTTCTGTGGGGATTCTTCAGTCATCCAAGTCATGGTTGTCCCAAAGGTGCTTTTTCAAGAGGCAACTGGACTTTCTGGTTTTTCTTTGAATACATTTCACTTTTTATCCAAGAAACTTCTTCAGCTCTGACTGGATAGTGATGAATCTATAAATCTTTCCATTCCCCACCATTTAGTCAGAGCTGAGAAAGCTTCTTGGATAAGAAGTGAAACATCTTCAAAGAAAAACCAGAAAGTCCAGTTGCCTCTTGAAAAAGCACCTTTGGGATAAAAGTCAATTTGACAGGGTGGTTAAGGTGCTCGACTAAAAACCAGGGGACAATCAGTTCTGTTTCTTCCTTAAGTAAGATGCTAGATGAACAACTTTGGGGCCAGTCACTCTATTTTAGGCATAATGCCACTCAACAATAACCCAACAATCTCTTGGGTTTACAAAATAAATAGAATTAATATATTTAGGTTAAATTAATGAACTAATACATTAAGGTTAAACAGTCTTCTAAATGGTTTGATTCTGTTGATCAAGATATGCTCAGCAAATCAAAATATTTCAACAATAGAAAATTTAAACAGGTAGGATTTATATTTACCTAACTTTATATCGCTATTCTAGGGTCTTCTGACTCTTGGAATTTTCTACCAGAATTCTCAGAATTCTCAAAACATCTAAAGGAAACGATATAGTAAAAGACTGGAGAAGAAAATAGTATTGTTGTGAATGCAATACAACAATATTTTTTCTGAAACTTTGTTCCAAATGTTTTTGGAAGTTTTGTTGCAAAAAATATTTTCATTTAAGGGATATTATCTTAAACTATTATAATTTTCAGGCAGAGATGTATATTGGACATCATGGTGAAAAAATGCTGGAGAGCTTTTGCAAATGGCAACATGAAGAATTTGGTAAAAAAAATGACATACATTTAGAAATGTCAACAAGCTGGAATGAAAATGTGTCACCAGTGGATGCAGCTGTATTAATCACCAGGTACATTGCAATTTTGTATATTGCTTGTATATTAGTGATTCTGAAGCTCATACTAAAATTTTAGGCACTCTGTTCCAGTGAAATCTTTCTACAGACAAAACTGCTTCTGTCAATAGATTAGGGAGGGATAATTCCCCCCTCTTCCCTTCTATATTTTCACTGCATGGATTTGGTGAAAATCATTTTAGAGGGGAAATTTCATTACATCTGATTTGTTTGTTAGTTTGTTAGTTTGTTAGTCACCGTTTTCATTTATTTTGCAACTTTTTTCTTCAATTAACTGATTCCAGATGAGAATTCTGAATATCTTAGTTTTGTGTACTTTGCAGTACTTTTTTATTTGCCTGTTTTCTATCTGTATTATTTCATTATTTGCATTATTTATTTATTTATGTAAAATGCTTATAATCTGCTCCTATCTAGAGGAGTTATCTAGTTATACAGCAAGACACAAAATAGAAATACAGTACATAATAGTAAACTCCAAAATTAATTATAGAGGGATGAATACCTAGGACCACTGCAGTCCAAAGGCTTTCTGAAAAATATAACCTTGCTTACAGAATGTTAACCTGGGGACTGAATCTACCTCAAGGGAGAGAGAATTCCATAAAATGCTAGAGTCTTGGCAGCTAACACAACCAAAAATAATTCTGCCATGAAAAATTCTCACAGTCTTCTCTAACATGATGTATTGAGATGAAAAGGATTACAAGAATTTCAGCAGCTGAATTATTTCAGTTTAGAATTAATGTATACTCCAATATAGGACATACTTTGTTTCTTTGCAATAGTTTTTTTTTATTAACCAGCAGAAAGGCAGGTTATTTTACTGATAAAGAAAAGGTTTACAAGTAACTGTGTTTAAAACTGCTTCTTAAAACCTCAGTCTGTGAACTGATCACTACTTGGTCATGTCTTGCAATAAAGAGCTTTTATTTTCAGTCTCTCCTCTACACCATTTGCCTGTACCAAGACCATTGTTGTAGTGATTTTCCTTCATCTCAAAGGAATCCATATCTTGTATATATAAGTGATTGGATACTTCTAATTCTTGAGGTCAGATCAGAGCTGAATCCACAAGTAGCTATTCTTGCACACATTCCATTATCAGGACCATCTCTTAGTCATAAGCACTTGCCACATAACACCCGAGATATAACAAGACATACCAAAAAAATCTGTATAGTGGACAGGGTAGTACCTGAAACAGCAGAATAGAAGGGAAAGAATTGGAGAAAATCATAAAATATAAAGACCTGCAAATAGATGTAGATTGATTGTGGCAGAAGAAAACAAAGATAGCACCAATAGTAATAGGTGCCTTAGGTGCAATCCCAAACCACCTGGAGCATCATTTGAACACTAACAGCATTGACAAAATCACTATCAGTCAATTGGAAAAGGCAACTCTCATCCTAAAACAATATCTTTAATACCCTCAAACAACATCTGCCTATCTCAAGTCCTTGGGAAAGATACGATAGGCAGACAAAAATGCCAAATTCAATCTGAACATCTGGCTGACTGTGTGACAAACAATAATAAAAATATGTATGATGCCTGGATAATCATAAGTTCAGTCTTAGTCATTGATATATAATTTAATAGTCTCTAGGTCTCATAGACCGGAGGCTTTTACTAGTTGAAATGTATTTACACATTCAAGCTTTTAAAATTTTCAATAAAGCATTAAACCTGGCCTGATTTTAAGTTAGTAGGACAGATGATAGTGGAATGTCTCAGCGTCTCTGGAACCACCTGTTCCGAAACTAAGTCATGCACCACACACACAAGGGCAATGGCAAACACAACTTGGTTTAATCACAGATACGCGGTAGCTTACAGGAAACGCTGGGGCTGTGAATATAGCTCAAATTCGGAGTCGGCTATATGATGTGCCTTCTCAGCTTTATTGGCCTCAGGATCTGTTGCAGCTGTAGCGCATTTGAATCCGCCGCTCCCTCCCTCCCGTGAAGCCGCAGGCGCGGGTGTATGATGTCATTGGCTTCACCCCTCCGACCGCTTGTCGTCCGAATGTGTCAGGTGTGCTTCCTTCAAAGTCCAGGAAAGAATGACCCAAACTCCGTTGTTTATAGAGAAAGGTACTTTTACTAGAAAATGAAGTGAACGCAACCAAGGAAAGCAGAATCTAAGGCAATAGGCGCAAAAATTGCATATAGAAAGCATCCCCTCCCATTGTCCACCGTAAATCATCCAATCCAAAGGTCTCCCAGGGGTCAGGTGGAAGCACACGTCTGGCAGCGTCATCAATCAGGAATGCCACGACCGTTGGCCCGACAGCAGCTTCAAGATACAGTCCGGTGGCTTTCGATTTCTCCAGATTCCTCCAGCACGCTTCCCCCCCCATGCTACCTAGCTTTCCCCCCTCCCGTTACTATGGCAGCCAAAGCAGTAAAGGCGGAGGCTGACAGAATGTCTGTCATCTAGATTCCCCCTTTTCCATACTTCGTTCATCACCCGTCACCACCTCTGTGTTGTCCTAATCGCATCACCCCCCTTCACCATGTTCTGCTGCATGAGGTCTTTCTGGATGCTTGCTTGTCAACCCTCTCCCTGTCATGGTCATCACGTAAGGCTCTGTGTCGAGCTTGATGCTCGACAGAATGTTTAAGACAAACAATAACAGAGATAGATTTAAAAGTATTACTTTAAAGTATAATTATTGTTTTAAATTTTATCTTAAATTGTAAATTTAAGTTACTTAATGACTTACGGCCTGCCCAGAATCCTTGTTAATTGGAGCAGGCTATAAATACAACAAATAAATGAGTAAATAAATATTTAAAAATATTGTTGTTCAAATAGAATTAAACCTTAATAACTAGCTGTGTTCAGTTCAATAGAAATTCATTGAAAAGTTTTCTTTTGCAATTTTCTTACACTGCATTTTCTTGTTATACATTATATATACTCCCATTCTCCTTTTATATATTTTTATGTATCTGACTGCCTTTTTTCTTTTTTCTTTGAAGAGATTCATATATACTGTAATTATAGATTTTATCTTTAGGAGCTGAATATTCAATTTTTGCATTGCCCTGAAGGACTTCAAGAAGTCCTGTATTTAATAGGTTTAAATCTTTATGAACAAGGTATAATTTATGGTAATGACTCAGTGTAGTTGCCCATTCTTGCCTGAAATACTTTTCTATCATTAGTTAAGCTTTAGAAACCTATCATAAATCTCTTAAAAGCTTTACTATATTCGCCTTGAATAAAAGTCTGTTAAATCTTTGGTGACCTTGATAAACCACTTGCAAAAGAGACCAGCTTCTTTGATAGTATAACATATATGAACAGTATTGTATCAATGCTTCCAGATTTCATATATGAAACTATTTCACATGTTAGTTATTTAATTTACAGAGGGAGTACAATAATGTCCAAGTAGAAGTGAAATTCTTTTGGTCTCTTGGTATTAGACTCACAGGATCAGAAAGGATCAGGAAAGGGCTGTCTCAGAAGTTACAAATTTAAAACAATGTATGTCACTTCAGAGCATCTTTTGAGGTGAAAGAGATCTCAGCTTAAGGGTCCCATCTACTATCCAATATTTTAATAAGAGCCGAGGTGGTGCAGTGGTTAGAGTGCAGTATTGCAGGCTACTTCAGCTGACTGCTAGCTGCAGTTCGGCAGTTCAAATCTCACCGGCTCAAGGTGGACTCAGCCTTCCATCCTTCCGAGGTGGGTAAAACGAAGACCCAGATTGTTGGGGGTAATGTGCTGACTCTGTAAACAGCTTAGAGAGGGCTGTAAAAGCACTATGAAGCAATATTTAAGTCTTATTGCTATTGCTGTTTTGAACAACCCTCATGCTGCCCCAGTGTAGCCTCCATGATATACAGAGTAATTTAATAATGGAATGCAAGAATTGGAAGCAAGACATTGTCCTGCCCTTTTCCTCATTATTAAGAGGGACTTGGCGGCTTAGATGCTGGGCTTGTCGACCAGAAGATTGGCAGTTTCAGCTCTTGCCAACCTAGCAGTTAGAAAGCATGCAAATAGATAATAGATACTTTCCCACTTTGGTGGGAAAGTAATAGCATTCATTACACCTTGGCATATAGTCATGCTGGCCACATGATCACAGAAGCATCTTCGAACAATGCTGTTTCTCTCAGCTAGGAAAGAGAGATGAGCACCGCCCCCTAGAGTCGGATATGTCTGGATGGGGAAAATATTTACCTTTTATCTTTCCTCATTATTATATTGCTGCTCTGTTTTCGCAATGAGAAAAAGCAAAAAATGAAGCAGTACTGTGGAGGGCTTCAAAAGAGATTCACAAGGAAATGGCAACAGCACATAGCAAAACTGAAATCTATGCATCCACAAGAATGGAGAAAGTGCCACATGAAATGCTCAATGAAGTTTGAACCTACAGTAATTAGAAGTGTATTATTTGGTTACAAAGCCTAAAAGACAGGTTTTCCCAGACAATGTTTACTGTAGTCTAAGATTAAGAGTAGTATACTCTTAATCTTAGACTGCAAATTTTGCTACTGCAAAATTCAAAGGAAGCTTATCCGCTGAATTACTATTTTCTTTTATTATTACAAAAGAACCTTTTAATATAAAAACAGAAATGCTTATATTTACATAGCGTGCATATGTATGTATTATAGGATTGCAATCCTTTAACACTATTGGTGAAGAATGTTAAGAGTTTGCCTTTTTTTTCATCCCCATTTTAGGAAGGATTTCTGTGTGCATAAAGATGAGCCTTGTGATACAGTGGGTAAGTGAAATTAAAAAATAGCTCTTCAAAAGTGTCATTTTAAGACTTGGATATATAGTGAGGTAAAGAAATGGAGAATATGACTTTGAATATGTGTAGTTTAATGACATGTTTAAAAACAGAAACTGTTTCAGTTCTTGTGTAATGAAAAAGAAATGAAAAAAAGAAAATGAAATGAAGAAAAGAAAAGATATGAAATGTTTGACTTTCCAGCAGGATTGTTAGTAGTGGTCAGCAAGCACTAGATATAGTCATTGAAACAATGATGTCTTCTTATGGGAAAGATCATGATAAAACACATATATTTTATGAATTTACAGGTTCAGAAGACTTAAAATATATTCCTTATATTTGAAAATGGGTATAGCTGCCATTGTAAACCTTACTGCTCTGGAAGTAGAATTGTTTTTGCTACTCCCAGCAAATAGTTTTTTGAGGAGAGTTTTGAAATTGATTTCTGACAGACAGTGAAATCTATTGTTCTTTTACCTCACTACCTTACTTTTACTTCACTACCTTACTTTGGGCAACTAGGTTGCCCAAAGTAAATAATCTAGTCTATCAATGTGATCATATATATTGGGGCTTATTCAATAAATGTTCAGCAAATTTCAGACATTGTAGAGGATTTTTTCTTTTTGACCTTTTGACCAGAGTCATTTTTAAAGGGAATGTTTGCATTCCACTAATAAACTCTTAAAATATTAATAATCATGGTGTGTATTACATTCATTAATATTTATGACTGCTTTTCTTACTTGATAAATATGCATAATACTGTAAGTGTTCTACAGCGTTTTAAAAAGAACATGGCAGCATATGAATTTAACTTGTTAAAGATGTAATTAAATAAATTGAAATAAACTTCTCCAAATTATGTTAGAGTGCTTTCTTTTTCTTATGATATAGTACCTGTATGTTGGAGAATTGCCAGTTAGGCTAGAAGAGGGAGTCAAGCAAAGGCCTAGTTTGGGGTCATTGCATAGCTGTAAAAAGCATAAACATGACTTCCTTTGAAATCCATGAAGCCTTATCTAGTCATTCCCAGGGGAAGGCAAGCAATCTGATGAGATTCTTGTAACATAGGTGATGAATGATAAAGTTACACTGAATTGAGAAAATCAGAGAATTTCTGAAGTAGAAACCAACAAGTGAAATATTTGTATCACGTCCTCTATAAATACTGTGTTTAAGGTTCAAATCATATAAGTATTATGTAGGAATGAACTTCATTACACAGTGAGTTATTTCCAAGTATAAAATAAAATAGTGTTCTAAGAGGCAAATTAAACACTGGATTTTTTTAAAAAACAACCCACAGGGCAGCAAAATTTAAGTATATAATATATAGTATTTATACTTTTTAAGCAACAGATATGTAAAACAATTTCATTCTACCTTCTTTTTTCCCTAATGGAAAACATTTGGTATAAGGAAAGAAAATGAATATTAGTTTTTTTTTTTTCAGAAAAAGAACTACAAGTCAAACTTAATTTTCCCCAACTCATGCTTTGAAGTATGTGTATCTGAGAAACATTTGTGTTTATTAAAAACAGAAAAAAAAAACAACTCAGAAACATATGAGCATAATGTATATCACATTTGCTATTTCAAATATGGCTTAACTTTTTTCAAATGCATTTGGGTGAAAATTGAAAAATGAAAGTTGAAGCCTTATAAATGTACCATTCAAATACATTAGGATTTATTAGTGCTGCTTATCAGTTTTCTGCATGAAAGCACAATCCTAAAGAGTGATTGTTTGTGTTTTAAATATGGTAGGTATTTATTACTTAAACTGATTAATAAAAATATATGTTTAGATTGTAAAAATGCCAATTTCTGTTTGAATTATTTCTAAAATGTGTTGTCTTTTTCTTTTTGCACTGATATCTTAAATTCAATTTCTCAAAGCTCAAGTCAGCCTTCATAATAATAATGGATTATGAAAATCATAGCCCAAAGCTTCTAGAGCACAGGTGTCATACTTGATCACATCATGGGATGGATCATGATGTATCATGATATTTTTTGCCTTTGCTGAGCTGCAGTGGGCATGGCATACACATCATGTACCCAGCCCACAGCCAGCCAGTTTGACAGGCCTGTTTTAGAGGTTGTATAACTTCGTACTTTAGTATCCTTCTTTACTCTATCAAGTATCAGTTTCTTTTCATCAGAGTGTTCTGACCAGCAATTTTCATGTCCAGTAAATATCAGTTTTTTTCTTCATTCTTTTTACCTAGCATTTTCTGCATCTTGTCTATTTGTTTTTATTTCTTTTCCTTTAACTGGTCCATAATGTTAGTGGTGAGATGGTTGGCATATAAATTTCAAAAATAAATAAATAAAATTTAATTTCTATTTGTGCCCTTCATTTCTTCTTAAGACTATTCTTCTGATTCATACAAAAGATCTCACTTTTTGGAACTAATTTCTTAGATATGGCCGGTTTTTTTAATTGCCCCAGTGGACTTCATTTCTGTCTATCAGTAACTATATCTTTGTGTTGTTATAAACTCATGTTTGTGGACATCAGTGATAGTATTTAGTCACCTTTTCTTTTCATGCATCAGGATCTTTTCCATTGATGTGCCTTAGCATTAAGTATTTAAACTTTATGTGTGAGCCTGAATTTACTTTTCAAAGGCTATCTGCAATATGTTGTAATGGAAAGCAGTCAAAAGCTTTAAGATACTAATAAAGCAAAAACAAACATCTTGGGGACTTACCTTTTCTATTATCTTTTAAATTTTAGCAATATGATCTCAGATATCTGTGTATCTTTTGAATTTAGCTTGTAAATTTGGCAGTTTTCATTCCATCTATTGGTGAACTCTCAAAAGTACAAAATTCTGATTGTTATCTTAATAGTAAGTGAGATAAATCAATTATTGGATGTTTCTCCTGATTACAGGAATCATTTATTGCCTCACAATCAGGAGCTTGTGAGTTCGATCCTAGGTAGAGGCAGATGTAGGGTCTCATGCTTGGGCAGGGGGTTGGACTCAATGACCTGCAAGGTCCCTTCCAACTCTGTTAATCTGTTAAATCTGTATTAAATAACAATTTGAGGATAAAAAAGACTTTTCTTTCCTGTGATCTTGCCACTGAAGCTGTCGGTTCTTTCTACAATAATACATGTATAACATGTAAGACAAAAATCCTTTATGAAAGTCCTGTTTTCAAATTTTCTTTCTCTCCATCCACAGACTTTTCTCAAGTCCTTTATAGCAATAGCACTTAGATTTATATACTGCTTCACAGTGCTTTACAGCCCTCTCTGAGTGGTTTACAGGGTCAGCATCTTGCCCCCAACAATCTGGGTCCTCATTTTACCCACCTTGGAAGGATGGAAGACTGAGTCAACCTTGAATCTGGTGGAGATTTCAACTGCCCAATTGCAGGCAGCCAGCAGTTAGAAAAAGTAGCAGTACTGCATTCTAACCACTGCACCACCACGGCTTAGTGATTTATATTTCTCTCTGTCTTCCCATTATCCTCTTTACTGTTATTTTGTTGCTTTATGCGTTGCATATGAGGACAAGATATTTCAGGAAAATATTACAAATAATTTAGACTAAATTTTATATAATAGCTCTTAATTTTGGTTTCTTCTACTCTAAAGTGTTGGAAGCCAGTTTGGTTGTTGAAAAATATGTTTAGAATCAATAGAGATATAAAGATAAACCATATTTACATAACATTCAGAAGAGACAATAAAAAAACCAAGAAGGAAACATCCTCTCCAAGAACCAACACCCAGATAAGCAGGGATTAAAACTAGGCAAACAAGCAGAAAACAATTCCATAATCAAGGGACTATGAAAGAGAAAACTACATCCCCACCAAAATTGGCAGGACAATCTACTGTATATAAACAAGAAGCAAACCTCACCTTATTCATACTGATTATGTTACCTAGTAGATAATGAAACAACTGAAAGCAAACAACCAAGCTCAGAGAACACCAAGGATTCCATTGCTGAAAATACTTCCCCCAGCATTTTCTACCCACTATGGCACCCCTGCGCTCCTTACCTGAGACTCTTGCCTTTTTCTACTTAATGATTCATTATCGGGAAACACTCAGCCAGAGAGGGAGGAGGTCTCAAGCAGGGGATTAGCCTTGAATCATTGTGCAGATTCAAGATATCCAGGACTGACCACTCCTAAACTCCCCTGAACCTTATCTATCTGTTCCCAAGAGATGGCAAGGAGTCTGGGGAGATTCCTGTATAATAGGCAAAATATAATAAAGTAGTTAGCGTGAATTCTATACATGTCGAATTAGTTGCTTGCACCAGACATGGGATTACATCAGCAACCAGGACTGCTGGGATTGGCATCGCTAAGCAATGCTATCCCATGATGTGCTTTATTATCACATCACTTAGTGATAGCAATCCTGGTCCCTATTTCCATCGTAACCTGAGGGCTACCTATGCTTCCATTCTTTACTGATTAATACATCTATTCATTTAGCGACCACTTCACCTTATAACATCAGTAAATATTAAGAGCAAAGTCTGTCCTAGATCAGGCCAAAATGTTTTAAAGCAAAATGTTATGGTAAAATATTTAGATTGGGTACACCCCCCCCCCCAAAAAAAAGCCTTTGAGTCTTATCTAGCCTTTCCCAAGTGAAAGCTACCAGTCTGAAGGGATTCCTATGAAATAGGTATAGAACTACAAAATAGCTAGTTTGAACTTTACACATGTGGGTCTGGGTTGTACGTGCCTGACATATATTGATCACATGACAAAGAATATATAAAAGGAAAAACAGTTATGGATTAATAAATGTGTGTATTTTATTGTTCTGCATATTTGTGCTTTTTAAAAAATTGGATACAACTATCAATTGTGCTTATTTTTGAAAATATGATTCAACATGGAATTAGCAATTTATGTGTACTTATTTGATTTTAGTTGAATTTATTGGAATTTACTTTTGAATAACTTTGTATGAGATCTGACTTAGCTCTGTTTTCATGTTCTAGCATGTAGAAACCATAGGTTCTTTAAACTTAATTGTTATAAAATTACAATGTTCCTTCTGCTTTCAAGCAGTGATGCTTCATAAGCAAAGTGTATCAATTTTCAGTTTTTAGGTAAGTTTTTAAGCAATTCCTAAGATTGACTGGTAAAGGTTTAACTATTACAAGAGATCAATTGTACTCTCTCTGTGGATTTTATCTTGGAACCATTCCAGCTGTGTTAATAAGAAACCACAGGAAAAAGGAAAGAATGAACATTCTCTCCCCCCCACTCTCTCACACACACACACAGGAAAATCTTTCTCTTACCTAAAGCTGTGATGGTTAAACAGGAGCAGCTGTTCTCTTGAATCTAGTTTTTATTTCCTAATACATGGAATTAATAGCGAAATACAAGACTTGAAACCAGTTTGCAAAAAAAAAAATGATTTGAATTCAGTTGCTAATGTTTTATATAAGTTTCATGCTCAAATACAACACTGTTTAATAAGAAATAAAATGAATAAAACACATTGCATTGCATCTAGATTCTAAAGTAGTAAATTTCTTTAAAAGGGCAAGGGCATTTTTACATTATCTCAACTATTACAGGCATAGAAGATTATCAGTCTTTGCAATGGCGGAATTAAGAAAAAAAATGTATAGTATGGATAGTGCTCAACTTACGTCAATTTGTTTAGTGATCTTTTGAAGTTACAATTGGGCTGGAAAAAAAATAGACTTACTACCTGTGCCTGAAGTTATGGCAATAACAACAACAACCACAACAACAACCACAGCCTTTATTGTCATTGTGCATCATGTATACAACAAAATTGGTTTAACCTCTACTAGTGCAATCCATGGTAGTGCCCTACAGTCACTTGATCAAAATTTAAGTGCTTGGCAGCTCATCTGCATTTACAACTGCATGGACGTTTCAATTTCTCCTACCTGCCTATCTCTCCCCCCCGTCCCCAATCTATGTCCTTTTGACTTCTCTGAAACTTGCTTTGCAGAGATGCAAACATCCCAGAACCTTGCAGCTCCGGGGCTGCTTGCTACAACCCAGAAAGTCTCAATTGTGCTAGCAACCACTCATTTGCTCAGCTGCCCTCTCTCCTCAGTCCTATGTGATCCCAAGCTTGGTTTAGGAAGTACCATCAAGCATTTGTTCACTTCTTAGCCTGCCCTAGTAAGCATCAGCAAGCATTCATTCACCCAGCTGCTTGGAATGGGCCAACTTGCCACAGCCAGCTCACTGCAGTCAACTCACCATAGCCAACTTGCCACGGCCAACTAAACACAGCCAACTTGCCAAGCCAACTTGCTACGGCACAACTTGCCATGGCCAACTCGCTGCTGGACAACTTGCCGAAAGACAATTTAAAAATTCAATTTAATTATTCAAAGTAAATAAAAAATATTTTTATTTTGTCATTCACATTTCATTCAGTCCCTCCTTTGGCATCCTTTCTTTAATTATTCTATTCCACCATTCCTTTGATAATAGGGTAACTATTGCCCCGTGGCGAGTTGGTCATGGCAAGTGGGCCATTCCAAGCACTGGGTGAATGAATGCTTGCTGATGCTTACTAGGGCAGGCTGAGGAGTGAACAAATGCTTTTTTTTTTTTTAATTTGATTTATATGCCACCCTTCTCCGGAGACTCAGGGCAGCTTACAATGCGTTAAGCAATAGCCTTCATACTTTTGTATATTTATATTTATATTTATGCTTGATGGTACTTGACCATAAGTGAGTTGGCCATGGCAAAATGTCATAGACCCCAGCTGCTTTCTCTCGCAGTTTCCTGCACCAGATTTGTCTCTTTTTTGGACCCAGCTTCTCCAGCAAATGTTTCCTACTTTCCTGTTTTTTTTCCTTCTTTTTGAAGACAGCACTTGAAAAGCTCTGCTGTCTTTGTAAAGTGGTGCTGTCTTTGAAACACTTTTTTTCCAAAGACAGTGCAGCTTTCCAAGGGAAACTCATCTACCAAAAAGAATTCTAGATAGCTATATAATTTTAATGGTGTGTAGAAAATGAATGGTAAAATAAAATTAAATGAGACAATTATGTGGTGATATCTGTCTGAAAAGAATGTTTTTCATCACTGCAATTTGTCAAAAATGAGAAATCCACAATCAAAATACAAGTAGTCCTCACTTATGACCACAATTGATACTAGAATTTCCATTGCAAAACAAGGCAGTTAAGTGAATTGCATCAAGTTTTACAACCTTTTTTTTTGTTTTGTTATGGTTGTTAACTGCATTCATTGCAGTTACCTGAATCACATAGTTGTTAAACTAATCCAGCTTTCCCCATTGACTTTGCTTGTTAGAAGCCTGCTGGGAAAGTCACAAATAGAGATCATGTGATCCTGGGACACTGCAACAGTTGTAAATACATGTTGGTTGCCAAGTACCCAAATTTTGATTATGTGATCGTGGGAATGTTGCAATGGTCGTAAGCACAAGGACTGGTCATAAGTCACTTTTTCCAGTGCCATTGTAACTTGAACAATTTTTAGACAAGAGGTTATGAGTCAAAGACTATTTATAGTTCTAGATTTTTTGCCCAAGTCTATTGCTATTGATTTAAGAATCTCATTTTTTTTATCTGTACATAATTTATTATAATTCTGGTCACCGTAATAGGTGCTCCATTCTTTTCTTTTTGAGACCTCTTTTGCTCAGCAGCACTGAAATGTTCTTAGTCCATACTAGACACTAAAATGCTGTATCCAAAAGTATTCCAGTAAAAAAAAAAACAAAAACCTGCTGGTTACATTTCCAATTCTTAATTTGTCTTCCCAATAAGGAAAAATAGAGGCTCTCTGCTTATAAGAAGTAGAGAGGGGAGAGAAGTAGGGTAGGGAATGCCTCCTTTGGTGCCAATAAATGCCAAGATCCATAGGTATTCTGCTTTCAATTCTTCAACCCCATGAAATAATCCCCTCTCTGCAAGCGGAGCCTGACATTAAGAATCAATCAATCAATCAATCTTTATTATGGCCACAGACCAGCAAATACCATTAAGAGAGATGTTCTCTGGAATAGAGAAGAGACCTGGTCCCACAATGTCTCTCCCTATTTCTCTTGCCAAGAAAGAGGGAGTCAAACAGAAAGAGAAGGAATGGCAAATGTTCTATCCCCATTCTCTCTCCTTGCTTCTCTAGCCATGGATTTGCAGAGCATGGAAAGAAGGGGGAAAAGTAGTTCATGTCTCCCTTTACTGGGATTGCTGGCTGAAAAAAGAAGAGGAAGCAAAGAAAGTGACTCTTCGACTGATGGTCAAGTGGAGAAATGGGTCACTTTGCTAAGCTCCCCCTTCTGTTCTCCTACTTTGTTTACCCAGGAGGAGGAGAACCCTGAGTCCGGCAAATAACTGCCAGACACCAGAGAGCACTCCTCCTGGAGAGTGTTGCACATCCTACTAGCTCTTCACGTATTGCCTTTGAAAAACTTTAGCTAGTCCAAAATACCAAAACTAGACTGGTAACTTCAACCAGTATGTAGCTAGTAGAGTTGTGCAGCAATTCTGATACAGTCTCCAAAATAAGTTTTGGAATGCATGGGAAAGCAAGTGTAACATCTATTCTACAGTATATGTAACACCTTAAAGCAATTATATTTCATGCAGTTGCCAGAAAAAGACGTGGCTGCTTTAGCTTGACATAAACAGGTAGTATAGTCCTATATACTCTGAAGTACCCTTTGAAAACAAAATCTGTACCACCTCACAGCTTCAACAGGGAACATTTGATAGCTTGTAACATTTTCACACAGTCCAAATTCTGGTTGTTTTATTTATTTTCTACTTATTTCACTTGTGACTTACCTTTCTACCCTATCAAATATTCAAGGCAGCTAATAAACTTTGGAAAACAAAAAACTGAATCTAAGAAGTACTGAAATTAATACAAATGCTAATTAATTGCTAAACATTTGGCAAAATAGATGTGTATTTATAGTTTTCTAAAATCTGTAGATTTTAGTAGAGATCCAAAAGCAAGTTGTATTTTACTGCTAGTGAAAATGATGACCCTTTGATAGCAGCCACATCTTCAAAAAAGCCTTACTTCCTAGTCTGTTTCATGGTGGGAAATGTAATTGTTTAAGAAGTCAAGCCTTAAGGCCATTTGGGGCTTTAAAGTTTATTATAAATGCTTTAAATTGTATTCAGGAAACAATTACTAATGCTTTAATTAAGTACAAATCACACAATTCCTGAATCTTGTGCCAATTAGCAGCCTACCTACAATATTTGTACCTACTGCAACTTCTGGAAACTTTTCAAGAGTAATTCAAGGGTTGCCAAATCTGATCAGTTTATGAAGATTACCAGCTGGTGAACCGGATCCAGTTGCATTTACTGTGTATAAAGGCCTAACAGATCTGAGACAAGACTGTTTGAAAGATGGTGTTCTTTTTAGAATCTTCGGGTTTCCTTTAGAAACATTTTTTTGGTGTTACCACCATTTTAGGCATGTTTAACACCCAACATGAGAAATAACCTTCTTAGTAGCTGCTCTGAGACTAGAGATATAACAGATAGGATACTCAATCATTAAAATGAAGAATACTTATTTTGAGGGAAGAAGCTGTCTGAGAAAAACCCTTTATCAGGCAGTTTTTGATATTTGTAGATATTACAAACAAGAGAAATACCTTAGCAAGTTACTGCCTGTCTTTTTAATCCATAATTCACTGGAGATTATTGAAAGCATTTTACTTTCTTTAAAGTTCTACTTTTAGGTTTTGTACACGTCACTTTAATTTATATGGAAGAAGTGGTAGCGATTATTGATCTTTTGACATAATAATTATTTTGTAAAGTAGGATTTAGTTTTGGCCCCTCTCTGCCAATGATTTAAGCTTGTTATAAAGCTACTGAGGCATGCCTGCCCTGGAATGCATCACCATCTGAAGGCTGTTGATATCCAGTGATTCATTTTACTTTGAACCAAGGATTTGAAGCCAATGTATACTGGATGTTGCACAAGCACACACACAAAGAGGGGAGAAGGGAAGAGGATTTTCTAGATATGGGTCAAGTAACAATAGGAATATGTTTGTCCAGAGAAATGCATATTTTCCTGTTCCAAACAGTGTTACATTTCCTTCTGAATGAAAAATACTCAATTTATTCTAGGTGAAGGTGGGGTTGCTCCTAGAATTGACCTGCTTGCTGAGCTAAACCTGCCAGATAGTAATTGGAGATATGTGTACTTTAAAGATTGCTTTTATAGTTCCTTCTCTTTTTCATTTATCCTCCTGCCCTCCCTCCCTCCTCTTTCTTCTTCTTTTGTAGCAAATTTCATGTATAACTTGGTAATCAATGGCAAGCTGCCTTGAATTTCAATACATAAAAAGCCAGCTTTTTATATATTTGAAATAAATCCTTTAGCAAGATAGGAAAACCTAAAATAAAATTCCTTTTTATTATTTGTAGCTTGTGGCTTTTCTTATACAATTTATATGATTTTTCACTAAAAACCATGCTCAGTAAATTTCTGTATATATCTACATTCAATGGAATGTCAGCATTAAAAGATAAGACCACTGTTGAGTAGCAAAATTTGAAGCACAAATGTAAACCAAATGTCAATGTATCAAATGTTCTTTTTGTCAATGTATCATTTAATCCTGGTTGAGACAAACAATAGAAGATTTCTAGGAGAGACTTCAGTAAGTGCTAATAGATACACTAAAACATTTGGACCACATGGAGAGATTATATTCCTATCTGTTCGGCCACTGTGTTGCTTACCTGAAATGATATGTGATATGTTTCCTACTTATCCACTGTTGTCCAAGAGATAAGAAATAGCCAATCCAAACCTTTAATATCTCTTTTGTTACAGTTAGTCCTCACTTAACAACTCTAATTGGGACTGGAATTCCACTGCTAAGAAAGCATTCATTACAGTGGTGAAATCCAAAATTTTTCGCTACTGGTTCTGTTGGCGTGGCCTGGTGGGCATGGCAGGGGAAGGATATTGCAAAATCTCCATTCCCACCCCTCCTGGGGGAAGGATATTGCAAAATCTCCATTCCCACCCCACTCTGGCACTAGCCAGAGGTGGTATTTGCTGGTTCTCAAAATTTCTGCTACCAGTTCTCCGAACTGCTCAAAATTTCTGTTACCGGTTCTCCAGAACCTGTTAGAACCTGCTGGATTTCACCCCTGGTTCATTAGATAAATTGCCATGTGACTGCACCACCTAGCAAAACAGTTCCTCTAGCCCCAGTTGCAAGCCTTAGGCAAGGACACCACAGTCATTAGTCAAGGACTTCATGTTTCTCCTGCCCTGCCCTGCCTCTGCTGGCTACCAAGCATCCAAATTTTGACCATGTGATCAGAGGGTGCTGCAATGACCGTAACTTTGAGGACCAACCGTAACTAGCATTCATTCAGTGCCTTTGTAGCTTCAAATAGACACTGAATGAATGGTTGGCAAGTGAGGATTACCTGAAATGTTCTGTTAATAGCAGAAACAGTTCATTGCTTTCTTTCAGAAATTGGGCTAATTGATTGATGATGCTCATTTCTTCCTTTGTAAAGGGAAAGGGGATATATATGTGTCTCATAGTCTCCTATAATTTCCTCTCTATATTTACTCCCTATTTTATTTATCACTACTATGTCATTTTAATTCTTTTTCCATTGCCAGTCCATCTATATATGTTTATGTTACTTCTCCAAGGTTGAGGTTAATGCAGTGTTGCACGAATGTGTCAGGCTGTTTGACAGTTTTGCTCTCAGCTCTTAGATTAATTTCTAGTTACCTTTTACAATATTTCTACATTCTGTTGCATTGCTACTGTCTTGTAACTAAATAAATGTATAAGAAACTCAGTTAACCAGTTGTCTTAATTTTACAGTTTGTGTTAATGCCAAAATTAAGTCAGGGAATGTATTTGTAATAGAAAGTATGGTTTAATCAGTGAATTCTTGCTAATCATAATATAAAAATTATGGCCAGTTTGAAAAGGTTTTCCCAAACTACATTTTGGGAACCTATGAAGCCATGTATTCTATAACTAAAGTGTTGATTAATAACATGCATTTCAAGCAGTGGTGAAATCCAATTTTTTTTACTACCGGTTCTGTGGGCGTGGCTTGGTGGGTGTGGTGTGGCTTGGTGGGTGTGGCAGGGGAAGGATACTGCAAAATCTCCATTCCCTCCCCACTCCTGGTGGAAGAATATTGCAAAATCTCCATTCTCACCCCACTCTGGAGCCAGCCAGAAGTGGTATTTGCTGGTTCTCCAAACTACTCAAAATTTCCACTACCGGTTCTCCAAACTGCTCAAAATTTCTGCTGCCAGTTCTCCAGAACCTGTCAGAACCTGCTGGATTTCACCCCTGATTTCAAGTCCTGTTTGATAGTTTATTAAGCTAATCTATTCCTTTTTAAAAGATTAATATGTTCTGGATAAACTTCTGCTATGGTTGAGAAAAATCCATTTTCTGCTAAAATGGTGTATTAATTTCAAATTAACATTGAGATGAAATCCTTATTGTTTCATCCAGAATGTCATATTACAGTTTGAATTTACATTGCAGCATATAATCATGTTATTTTGTACATGGAAAAATCTGGCATGGAATATGTGCAAGAGGTGTTAAGACAGTGTTTGTTAGACTGCTGTTACACTAAATAGTAGACTAAGTGTAGACTAGTAGACTATTATTTCTACCCTTTTGTACTTTTTTCTTTCTTCTTGATTTCTTCAGAGGATCTGCATTTGTTTACCCTATGCCTATGATATTACTGGAAAATGTCCACTGAATTTTAAAACAATGAGACAGGGGCAGCAAAACCTTTTAGAAAGTACATAATCATTAACCAAAACATGCAATAAATGATTTAAATTCTATCTAAATTTCTTGTACATATGTAGAAGAAAAAAAGCCAGTAGCAGCAAAGAAGATATTCCAGCAATGTACTGATTCTGTCAGATTTGGGTTACTCCTTGTAACCTTGCATAATGAACCTCTTAATTAAACATTGCATTTGAAATTATTATATATATTTTTAGAGATGCATCCTAAGAAAGCAGATATATTGTATCTGTACTTTAATTATTATATTTTTGACAGAAATTAAAGAGACTTATCAGTATAATACCGTATTATTGAGGTGAGGTATTTTTGGTAAGCATATGCAAACCTTAGTAATAACAGGAAATGAATTTACTTAGATAATATCAAATATAATAAATAATTATGATTCTTGTATCTTTTAGGAATAGCATATTTGAATGGCATGTGTAGTGAAAAACGAAAATGTATAATTGCAGAGGACAACGGTCTGAATCTTGCATTTACTATTGCTCATGAAATGGGTCACAAGTAAGTAAATGAAATAAGAAATATCTAAATTTGCAGTTACATACAGTGGTTTTAAGGGAAAAAAAAGATCCAATTTGACATAGAGAATTTGATTTTTGCTTTTCATATGCTGCTACATTTTTAAATAGAATGCTTGTTTTATATATTCCATATATAAATGCAAAGAAAAAATATTTCACATGATAGCTGGTTTGGTAATATTGCAAATAATTAAATGATAGAAACGGAGACTCTAGGAGAAGAAGAGCCAGAGCCTGGGCATGAAGTCAAGGGAGGATTCAGCATAGAATTGTTACCTGTCCACAAATGCTCCAAGTCCAGCCCACCCTTGAATTCCTTTGACTGTTCTGGAGCACCAATTTAGTGTTGACTGTTAAATGACTAGATTCTAGTGTATAGACTTGAGCAATAAATCTTAATTGGAACTTAATGTACAATCATGATTCTTTGCCCCTGACAGAGACTTAGAAAAGAAGGGAAATGATTCTTTAAAAAAAAGGGGGAGGGGGTTAATTTTTGGATTTCTGGAAACCAGATGGAATGTTTTCTGGACATGAAATTTCACATGAAAAAGGACAGAGGAACAGTCACATCAGAAGACTACTACGATTAAGGAAATTTTTTCCAAGGCCATTGTTATGTATTGATACTTTTAAGCGGGAGTTTCAAACCTGCCTACGTTTCTGATTGGCTGACAGTCTCTCCAGGATTGTATATAAGGAGGACTGCAGCCTCTGAGTTTTTGCTGAAGTCTCACAATATATTAAAGAGCTGTTGTCACTTGCTTGCTTGTGCCTCTCGTCATTCCCGAACCACTTCATTGGCGACGAAGGTGGGATTGAGGCTACAAGAAGCCAACCAGTGAGACCACGAGCTTCAGCTAGGCGACGAGGCGAACCACAGGAGACATACCGGACATGTCTGCCTACGTTCCGCCCAAGCCTTTTGATCCGACCCGCGAAAAATGGGTCTCGTACCTAACAAGGTTTGAATGCTCGCTAGAAGCCAGCGACATGCAGGGCCTCTCGGCTAATCGAAAGAGAGCCCTATTCCTAAGCCACTGCGGACCGGACGTGTTCGAGATGGCCGAGTCACTGTGTGAGCCAACGCCGGTTCAAACAGTCTCATGGGACACCTTGATGGCAACTCTCCGGGCTCACTACGCTCCCGTCCCCTCCAAGTTCGTGCAGCGATACCAACTAAGGCAGCGCGTCCAACGAGAGGGAGAGCCGGTCAGCGCGTACATGGCCAGCCTGAGAAAAGCCGCAACTCATTGCGACTACAGAGACTTGGATGATGCGTTGCTTGAGCAACTGATCTGTGGTGTTCGGGACATTAGGCTGCAACGGCGTCTGCTCGCCAAGCCTGATCTGACGCTTGCCGGAGCCCTTGATGAGGCCAGGGCTCACGAAGCCTCCACAAAGGCCGCTGAAACGCTACAGCGTCCGCCGACCAGCAAAGACAGCCCCAAGTCTGCCCCGGTGCACAGAGAAGACGCCGGATCCAGCTTGGAGTCCGAGTCGGATGAGGACGTCTTCCGAACAGAGCACCGGAGAAAAGACACTGGCAGCCCCCGGCGAAGCTGTCCCAGCTGTGGCGGGCACCATGATAGACTGTCCTGCAAATACAGAGAGGCTATTTGCAGGCGTTGCGAGAAGAAAGGGCACTTGGCGCGAGTCTGCAGAGCCACTCTGCCCAGAAGACTCAAACCACGTGAGCGCCGCAGCCAACCGGAATCAGCGCGCCAGAAGCAGCCAACGAGAGAAGGCGGCGCGAAAAAACGGCGCGAATTTGAACCGCGAGATGGCCGCAGCATACACATCGACCAGGCCAGCACAACGGTCGAGGACAAAGTCAGCACGGTGGTCGAGATCAACGGAAGACCGTGCTCGATGGAGATCGACACCGGATCAGCTCTCTCCATCATGTCGTGGACAACCCTAAAGACCCTCCTGCCGTCGTTCCGGAAGGATCAACTCTCCAGACAGAGACTGCGCATCCTAGACTACCAGGGGAACCGAGTCCCCCTCGAAGGCGTGGGCACGTTCCGGGTCACCTACGGAGACTACGAAAGAGACCTGCCGCTGACCATCGTCACGAAGCAGCTGCCGAGCCTCCTGGGCATGGGGTGGTTCCGAGCCCTTGGCATGGGCTTCACCGGCGTCCACCTGATGTCCAAGTCAACCCTGAAAGACAGCCTCCTGTCCGAGTTCCAGGACGTTTTCGGGGACACATTGGGCAAGTATGTGGGGACCCCTATTTCACTAAACTTAGACCCCAACGTAGCCCAAGTAAGACTAAAGGCCAGAAGAGTGCCGTTCGCATTGAAACCAAAGATCGATGCAGAACTGGACAAACTGATTAAGCAAGGGGTGTTGGTTCCCGTTGACCATGCCAAGTGGGAGACCCCCATAGTCACCCCAGTTAAGTCCGACGGCTCAATCAGAATTTGCGCCGACTACAAGTGCACGATCAACAAGGCCTTGCAGCCGAGCGCCTATCCGGTGCCGATCGTGCACCATCTACTACACTCCCTGGGCCCCGGAAAAATTTTTGCCAAATTAGACCTGGCCCAAGCCTATCAACAGTTACCGGTCGACGACGCCACGGCAGAGGCGCAAACGATCGTGACTCATAGGGGTGCATTTAAATGCACCAGGCTCCAATTTGGGGTGAGCGTCGCACCCGGCTTATTTCAAAGCACCATGGAGCGCCTGTTGCAAGGACTTCCGGGAGTAGTCCCCTATTTCGATGACGTCTTAGTCAGCGCCCAAGACGAACACCAGCTAGGGGACAGGGTACGGAACGTCCTGTCCAGATTCAGAGAAGCGGGACTAAGACTTAAAAAGAACAAGTGCAGGATAGCGGTCCCCTCGGTAGAATTTCTGGGGTACAGGGTGGACGGCACAGGCATCCACCCTACCGAAAGCAAGGTGAGGGCCATCAAAAGCGCACCAGCCCCCAAATCCAAAGCTGAGCTCCAAGCCTTCCTTGGACTACTAAATTTCTACTCAATGTTCCTAAGAGATAAGGCCACGGTCGCTGATCCCCTTCACAAACTCTTAGGGAAGAATGTACCATGGGTCTGGGGGAAACCGCAAGCGGCCGCGTTTGAGGCAGTAAAAAAACTCCTATCTGAGGACAGTTTCCTGATCCAATACAATGCAGAGCTGCCGCTCGTCTTGGTTTGCGACGCCTCCCCCGTAGGAGTTGGTGCCGTCCTAGGCCATAGACTGCCGAACGGCCTAGAGGCACCCATTGCCT
The DNA here is from genome assembly GCA_022577455.1 of Arizona elegans. NCBI lineage: Eukaryota > Metazoa > Chordata > Lepidosauria > Squamata > Colubridae > Arizona > Arizona elegans. The sequence continues at coordinate 40,370,821 of JAKOOJ010000008.1, read as the reverse complement.
TCTACTCCCGAACTCTGTCCAGCACAGAACGAAACTATAGCCAATTGGACAGAGAGGCTCTGGCTGCGATTGCGGGGGTTAAAAAGTTCCACGAATACCTCTATGGCCGAAAATTCGAACTTGTGACTGACCATAGACCGTTGCTAGGACTGCTAGCAGGCGACAGGCCAACCCCCGCTGCCCTCTCCCCCCGTTTAACTAGATGGGCGATTTTCTTATCGGCCTACTCGTACCAGCTCGTCCATCGGCCTGGGCGGACCCTGGGTCATGCGGATGCCCTTAGCCGTTGCCCCCTTCCCGACCTGCTGGACAACCCAACACCGGAAACCTCCGTCCTGTTGTTGGACACGTTAACCTTGGGGCCCATCTCCTCCGGCGAGGTGGCGAAGGCATCAAATAGAGACCCTGTTATCCGGACTGTTATGGGTTGGGTTTTGAAAGGGTGGCCGGACAAGGTGGTCGGGGAGGAGTACCAAGGTTTTGCCAACAAACGAAATGAACTGTTTACGCAAGGGGGGTGCTTACTGTGGGGTGACAGAGTGGTAATTCCAGCAAAACTACGAGATAGAGTTTTAGAATTATTGCACGAAGGGCATCCTGGCATCGTTAGGATGAAGTGCTTAGCCCGCAGCTATGTCTGGTGGCCCAACATGGACCAGGTCATTTCCGAGTGGGTGGGGAAGTGCAGACCCTGCCAGGAGTCTCGCCCCGATCCCCCAGTAGCGCCCATCCGAGAGTGGGAGAAACCAAAAGGCCCATGGGGGAGGATCCACATTGATTTTGCCGGCCCGTTCCATGGCCAAACGTTTTTAATAGTAGTGGATGCCTTTTCAAAATGGCTCGAAATTGTATTAATGCCATCCACAACGGCCGAAGCGGTTATCAAGGCCCTAAGAAAGTTGTTTGCCACCCACGGCCTGCCGGATACCTTGGTATCGGACAATGGTCCCCAATTTACAGCAACCCTTTTCGAAGGCTACTTGGCCGGCCTGGGGATCCGCCATGCCCTATCAGCCCCATTTCACCCGGCTTCCAACGGATTGGCTGAACGATTTGTCAGGACAGCCAAGGAAGCACTGTCCAGATTAGACAATGGGGACTGGCAGGCCAGGATAGATCAATTCCTTGCGGTTCAGCATGCATCACCATGCACAGCAACTGGGAGAAGCCCAGCAGAGCTCCTCATGGGGAGAAAGCTCCGGTGCGTGTTGGACAGGCTTCACCCTAACTATTCGCACGAAAACTTTAAGGGAGAGACCTGTGGCTTAAGGCAGTTTCAGGTCGGGTCCCCGGTGTTCGCTCGCAATTATGCCAGCGGTCCTCTGTGGGTTGCAGGAACCATAGTGGGGATAACAGGCCCAAAATCATACACGGTGGATGTGGGGGTAGATAGACTCTGGAAGCGCCACATAGACCAACTGAGGAAACGGGTGGTTGGCGAGGCAAACATCAACGCAGACATGTCCGAGCCTAACTATGACCACTTCTCCAAAACAGCTAACTCAAGCCCGGGGCCGCGAGAATACTTAGCTGACAAGCCCTGGTTCCAGCGCCGCCCCAGCGAGTCGCCACTCCCAGCCGGGAATAACCACGCCCCGGACAAAATCCAGGAGGTTCCATTGGCGGAGCCGGGAGAGACAAAGAGTCCCTCCGACCAGCTCGACGCCTCACCAAACACTGAACTGCGCAGGTCAACTAGGGCGAGAACTCAGCCTAAGCACCTGCGAGACTTTGTTTGTACATATGTTAATTTTTGAGTGTTAGTGCCTTCTGGGAAGGGAGGGGTGTTATGTATTGATACTTTTAAGCGGGAGTTTCAAACCTGCCTACGTTTCTGATTGGCTGACAGTCTCTCCAGGATTGTATATAAGGAGGACTGCAGCCTCTGAGTTTTTGCTGAAGTCTCACAATATATTAAAGAGCTGTTGTCACTTGCTTGCTTGTGCCTCTCGTCATTCCCGAACCACTTCAGCCATAGTCTCCACTTACTTTTACAACAGAATCCTGAGTCCAAGAGAATCCTCATACTGTGGTCCTGCTGTCCACAGGAAGGAAGTATCCTGCTGAAAACCAAAATTAATTTAACCACCTATCCAATCAGCAAGTTTCTGAATGAAAGAGCCGTCATATTTGGGACAAGTTCCCTCCAATTTATTTTCCGATTAGCAGGGCTTACTTCCTGTTTCAGAACTTGATTGAGACAGTGGAAATCAAAATGTGATTAGAAAAATATACTTTGAGGTGAAGCCTCAAAGATGGGAGATTTGAGTATCTTTTCTCATCATATGTCCTTAATATTTATGCTGTGGGATAAACAAAGGAACAGGAATGGGAATCTATATCTTGTCTAGTTCTCTCCTTTTATACTCTGGTATTTATTACAGTATTGTTTTGTTAGCTTCTCTGTATAAATATGGAGTCAAGGATATTGACAGTATCTTATTTTTATAAGAATAGAATAGAATAGAATAGAATAGAATAGAATAGAATAGAATAGAATAGAATAGAATAGAATAGAATAGAATTCTTTATTGGCCAAGTGTGATTGGACACACAAGGAATTTGTCTTGGTGCATACACTCGGAGTACATAAAAGAAAAGATACATTCGTCAATATATAACACTTAATTATAGACATAGGGAAACAGACAATATAAATCTTAAGGTAAGGTGACCAGATTTTAAGATTGGTAAAGAGGGACACCATTGTGGGAGTGGTTTATTTTGTGGGCGTAGCTAGCTGGTCATGTGACTGGGTGGCCGTGGCTATGTGTATAGGAACTACTCAGAGGGCTGAAAAAAGTCATTTCTGACAGGTCCTCGCACTTTTGACTGGTCCTCACACTTATGACCATCCTCACATTTATGCCCATGCAGCATCCTTAACAACCATGTCACTCATTTCACAACTGCTTCTCTTCACCATGGTGATAAGATAGGGCGATGTGAAATGTGAAAACAGTCGTAAGTTCGAGGACTGGTCAAAAGTGCGAGGACCAGTCAAAAATAACTTTTTCAGCCCTCTGAGTAGTCCATATGCATAAAAGGATACAGCAATAGAGAGGGATGAAGGAAGGGAAGGGAAATTAGAGTAGGAGTGAGGGAAAGAGGGGGAGGAAGAGAGGAGGAGAAGGAGAAAGGAAGAAGAAGTAGGGAGGAGAAGAAGAGGGGGGGAAGAGAAAGTAAGAAGGAAAGAAAAGAGAGAAGTGGTACGTTTGAGGAGAAAGATTGCTGTACAATAAAAAAGATGAAAGGGAAGAAAGCCAACCCCAAACAAATATAAAGATATTAAGATAAAGAATGAATGGTTAAACTTTAAAGAATAAAAGAGAACAAATATGAATAAATAGCAGTAATTAGAAACACACATACAAACATACAATTTATTTTCTTTGAACAGAGTATTTGGCCGGTTCACAAATTTAAACAGTGTTTAGTCACTTCAATTAAATTTACAATTTCTATATTTCCTTTTTGCCATATTTATTCCTCATCTATTTTTTAAAAAAACCAATATTACCCTTCATCCTCATCTCTAATCTTAATCAAATTCAATTTTTCCCTTCTATATTATACCCCTTCCCATTGTCATCTATTTTTATATCCATCCCCACATTGTTTAATTATGTAATTATGTAATACAGTTGTTTAATACAAATTCAACATTTTAATATAAATCAATTAGTTATAAAACTATCTTTTTTGTATATTAATCAATATGAACATGAATATTCCAATTATTTCCATGCAATCCAATTTCTTACAAATCAATTAATTATATTTACCAATAATAATAAACCAAATAATTTCCCCCATATATTCCTCTGAACCACAACTTAATCATTTCTGCTTTCAACACAATATACAATTAATAGTATCTCAATTATTACAATTCCCTAGTTAAATACAGCTTTTTTTTCTTTTGTGTTTTAAAATCTTGAACTCTCCTCCTAAATTTCCCATTGTTTGCAGTTTTTCACCTACCTTTTTTGGGGAGGAAAAATAAAAATAAAAATAAATCTCTCTCTGCCTCATTTTGTCACGTTGCACCAAAGATCCAGGTTTCGGTTTCGTTTCTGCAGCTTAGCTAGGGGGAAAAAACTGCTTCAGGAACTCTTTGCACTGATTGCCTGTAGGGCGGCCCTTTGAAGCCCCGGGCAAGAGTTTAAACAGTTTTTTTTTCTTCTAGCCATCAGCTGGGGCTCAAGAGGCAGCGGGACTCAGGAGGCAGAATGAAAAATCGGGACTTTTTTGAAATGCCGCGGGACGCGGGACAAATTGCTAAAAATCGGGACTGTCCCGCCAAAAGCGAGACGTCTGGTCACCTTATCTTAAGGATACTAGCAATAAGGTTACAGTCATACAGTCATAAGTGGGAGGAGATGGGTGATAGGAACAATGAGAAAATTTATAGTAATGCAGACTTAGTAACTAGTTTGACAGTGTTGAGGGAATTATTTGTTTAGCAGAGAGATGGCGTTCGGGGAAAAAACTGTTCTTGTATCTAGTTGTTCTATAGTGCTCTATAGCATCGTTTTGAGGGTAGGAGTTGAAACAGTTTATGTCCAGGATGCGAGGGGACTGTAAATATTTTCACAGCCCTCTTTTTGACTTGTGCAGTATACAGGTCCTCAATGGAAGGCAGGTTGGTAGTAATTGTTTTTTCTGCAGTTCTAATTATCCTCTGAAGTCTGTGTCTGTCTTGTTGAGTTGCAGAACCAAACCAGAACCAAACAAAATTTACTTCTTAGAATTCTATTTTAGAATTTAATAATAAGATTTGTTTGAAAAGAAAAGCCCAAAACTTAAATTAAAAACAGACTTTGTAAAGTATTGATTCATAAATTGAGTACAATATCAGAGGGATTTTTAAAGCCTGCCATTGTTTATGCAATCATACAAAAAATACAGCAAAAATCATTTTCAGGTAGGATTTATAAGAAGGACTTGCAATGTATAATTTATTTGGATCAAAACACATTTTATAACATTTGATTTTTCAAAAAGCAATTATAAATATGAAATTTAAATCCTGAACTTTAGCTGGTGATTTGGATAGATCAACTGCAGAAATTTTCAGCTTGTTCTCAGGTTTTTCTTAAGGGCTTATAGAACATAGAAAAAAATAACTTATTGTCTCCCGTTTTCGCAAATAAAATAAAACTGTTAAAATGAAGTTGTCTATATCCATAGGTGAAGCACAAGGAACTTTGGTATAAGGAATTATTGTTGTCTTTCAATTTATGTAGTCATATCTGATTATTCAATGGACTGAATAATCATGACCCAATGGACATTATTTCACTGTCTTCCAGTAATTGCTGCTTTTAATTTTTATGAGCATATACATGTCTCATCAATTAGACTTCTTTTTTTCTCTTAGCTTCTTTTTTATCTTTAATTTTTCTCTGAGTCAAGATTTTCTCCAGTAACTGTTGACTTCATATTTTGTGCCCAAAATATTTAAGCTTTACTCTTATGATTAGCATTTCCAGCAAGCAGTCTGATTTCATTTATCTTCATATTTCATATTCCTTCATCTAGTATTGAAATATTGGCTCCTTTTGCAGTGCTAAGTAGTCTCATTAATGTTCTCCAGCACCACTATTCAAAGGTGCCTGTTTTCTTTTGTTCAGTCTGTCTGATGGTCCAATTTTCACAGCCATGTTGCAGTTGAGAAAACCATTCCCCCTGTGATGTCTTTTTTTTGTGTGTGTGTAGTTTTGTTATAGTCAATTAAGAGAAATCTTGTTAGTGAATAATTATGGTAATTGTCTTTTTGAACCTAGACACGTGAGGAAGATACGTTATTACTTAAGTATTTTATCTTCTATTTGTATTGGTTGGCATTGGCTATGGACATAAATATTTTTTAAAAAAATATTGAGATTCAGGCCAACATTTCTATTGTCTTAACATAATTCTTTAAATCTTCCTAGTTACTAGGATTATCTATGGTATTATCAGCATATCTGAGGCTGATGATATTTTACCCAACCAATTAATTTTTTAATGGTTTTTCCCAACCAATTAAATTTTAATTAATTAAATTTAATTCTATTTTTTATTTGTTGTAGCACAGCATTTCTTTTAATGCATTCTGCATACAAATTAAATAGAGTACACTGTACCTAGGTGCATGTTTTCAGCCATTTATTGCTCTATATTCTGTTCTAATGGTTGTATCCTATCCTAGTCATATAAATTTTTCAGTAAATTTTATTGAAAAAGGTGGTGATGCACTCCTTTCTCAAGATGCCATCCTTTGACCCAATGACAACTACCAATCAGTCCCCAACCTTCTCTGTGTGGAAGTTGGGTTTCAGTCTGAGATTTAGTGCTAAAATAGCTTTGATTGTGTTTCTTGTTGACTTGTGGCAGAACCAGGACAGTGGTTTGTCCATCCTTGTGCACCTTGATCTCTCAGTGACTTTTGATACTGTCGACCACAATATCCTTCTGAACTAATGGTGAGCAACATATTATGGTGTTTCTGTTTCTTATTCCTGGCTAATGACTGGTTTTAGCCATCATTGGTTGTGAGGGAGTGAGTACTCCCTAGACCTGTCTTGCATGAGATGCCACAGGCTTCTACTTTCCTTTTCAACGTCTACATGAAACAGCTGGGTGACATCATTTGCCACATTGAGGTTTGGTGTCATTAGTATTCTGATGATACCAATTGTATTTCTTCACCCAAGTCAGCCTAGTGATGCTGTTAAAGCTCAGTGCCAGTACCTGGAGGCTGTGCAGGTTTGGATGGGGAGGAACTGTCTCCAGTTCAGTTGTATCAAGACCAAGTATTGTAGATACTTGGGTCCCTCTATTGCTAATGGTGGAGCAGACAATACTGCAATCCAAAGTTCTTCGCGTACTTACATATTAAATGAATCTATTAATAATACTTAGAATCCATAGAAATACAAAGTGTTGCTGAGCATAAAAATGGATTCTCACATTCATAAGGAAGAAAATAGCTATTGTGTAAACAATGCCCAGGATTATGTACAGGGTAGTTATACGGTTGACCCATATAATTTAGGAGAGCTTTTGAGCAATCTGTATTATTGTTTTGACTTGCAGAACAAATATGAGTTGTACTCAGATTTTATTTAAGACTTAAAAGTTTATAGGCCCTTTTTACATAATGTATGTCATTATTTAGCTAAAATGCAATTGTTCAAATTTGGAACCCAGAGTAAAAAATAAATGCATATCAGACACACCGGGTGGTTTAGAGGGGATGAACTGGCTTGATAAACCTAAGAAGGTGGCATTGGACATTTTTATCAATAGGTACCAAGCTGAAGAGGAGGGCATTAGAAAATTCCAGATGAGCTTAATAAGACTGACTAGTCATTCTCTAACGTTAAGGTAAAAGACAGTATATCTAGGAATTCTTGACCATTTAAGAGTGAAGCAGACAGAACTAAGAAGCCCTGGAAAAGATAATAATAATAATAATAATAATAATAATAATAATAATAATAATAATAATAATAATAATAATAATAATAATAATTTTATTTCTATACCGCCCTTCTCCCGAAGGACTCGGGGCGGTGTACAGCCTATTTAAAAACACAGACAAAACAACAGTATAAAATTTAAAATAATTAAATAAGGTGGCTCAGATTTAAAACCCCAATAAATTTAAATACCCCAATTTAAAAACTATTGTGTTGATAGTCCGGCCTGACGGAACAACAGGGTCTTCAATGCACAGCGAAACACCCAGAGGTCGGAGATCTTACGAATTTCCGGGGGCAGTTCATTCCACAGGGCTGGGGCTCCCACAGAGAAGGCCCTCCCCCTGGGTGTCGCCAGCCGACATAACTTGGCTGATGGCACCCTGAGGAGACCCTCTCTGTGGGAACAGACTGGTCGGTGGGAGGCTATTGGTGGCAGAAGACGGTCTCGGAGGTACCCGGGTCCTATGCCATGGAGCGCTTTAAAGGTGGTAACTAACACCTTGAATCGCACCCGGAAGACCACTGGGAGCCAGTGCAGCTCGCGCAGGAGGGGTGTCACATGGGCACAATGGGTTGCGCCCATAACCACCCGCGCGGTCGCATTCTGGACCAGTTGGAGCCTCCGAGTGCTCTTCAAGGGGAGCCCCATGTAGAGAGCATTACAGTAGTCCAACCAGGAAGTAACAAGGGCATGAGTGACCGTGCGCAGGATGTCCCGATCCAGAAAGGGCTGCAACTGGCGAATCAGGCGAACCTGATAAAAGGCTCCCCTGGCCACGGCTATCATATGCTCTTCTAAAGACAGCTGCGCATCCAGGAGGACACCCAGATTGCGAGCCCTCTCCGTGGGGGGCAAAGATTCACCCCCAATAGTCAGCGATGGCACCTGCTGACTATATTGGGGCGCCGGAAGCCACAGCCACTCGGTCTTGGAGGGGTTGAGTCTGAGCCTGTTCCTCCCCATCCAGACCCGCATGGCCTCCAGGCAGCGAGACATCACATCAAGGGCATCGTTGGGTTGGTCTGGGGTGGAGATGTATATCTGAGTATCATCAGCGTACAGATGGCACTTCACCCCAAAACCACGGATGATCTCACCCAGCGGCTTCACATAAATGTTGAACAGGAGGGGCGAGAGGACCGACCCTTGCGGCACTCCCCATGCGAGACGCCTCGAGGCCGACCTCTGTCCCCCTGCCAACACGAACTGCGAGCGGTCGGAGAGAAAGGAGGAGAACCACCGCAAAACGGTGCCCCCTATTCCTAACCCCCTCAACCGCTGCAGCATGATACCATGGTCGATGGTATCAAAAGCCGCTGAGAGATCTAATAGGACTAGGACAGAGGAGCAACCCCTGTCCCGAGCCCTCCAGAAATCATCCACCAACGCGACCAATGCCGTTTCTGTGCTGTACCCCTGCCTGAAGCCCGACTGGTACGGGTCTAGATAGATAGCTTCATCCAGGTGCCGGGGAAGTTGTCGTGCCACCACGCTCTCAACAACCTTCGCCACAAAACGAAGGTTGGAGACTGGACGATAGTTGGCTAATTCAGCTGGGTCCAGGGAAGGCTTCTTGAAGAGGGGCCTCACTACCGCCTCTTTCAAAGCGGCAGGAAAGGCATCCTCACTCAGAGAAGCACCTATAATCCCCTGGAGCCAGCCTCGTGTAACCTCCTGGGAGGCCAGTACCAACCAGGAGGGACACGGGTCCAATAAACACGTGGCGGCACTAATCTTACCCAGAACCCTGTCCACATCCTCGGGAGTCACAGGATCAAACTCCTCCCAGATAACATTCTCAAGACCTGCCCCGGTCTCCTCCCGTGGACTCATCCAATCGGAGTCCAAGCCATCCCGAATCCGAGCGACTTTATCGTGCAGGAATTGCACAAAATCGTCAGCACAACCCTGCAAGGGATCTTCCCGCACTCCCCCCCGAAGAAGGGAGTGGGTCACCCTAAACAGGGCGGCTGGGCGGTTCTCTGCAGATGCGATAAGAGCAGAAAAATGGTTAGATTTTGCCGCTTTTATCGCCACTAGGTAGGTCTTGATATAAGACCTCACCTGTGTCCGGTCGGAATCGGATTGACTAGTCCTCCAAATGCTCTCTAGGCGTCTTTTCCGACGCTTCATCTCTCTCAGCTCCTCAGAGAATCAAGGAGCTAATTGAGATCGGCATTGGGTCAGAGGCCGCAAAGGCACGACGCGGTCCAAAGCTCCAGCGGCCGCCCTTTCCCAGGCGGCCACCAGCTCTTCAGTCGAGTCGTGTGTTAGAGTCTCAGGAAACGGCCTAAGCTCCATCAGGAACCTTTCGATATTTATTTTACCTATTTTTTAAATTGATAACCTGTCCATTTCACTATGGTCACAGCTCTGGATTTCAAGATATAAACATTTTATTGAAAGATACTCAAAAACTTTAGAGAAACCATATACTAAGAAGCTGCTGAATTTGGTTTCCATTCCTCTCATTGCCTTTTCTCCTTCTGGGACCTTCAGGCTTCTGATTATAGCTTGTAAGAATTGGGCCAATACTTTTGTATTTAGAAATACAAGAATAATTCCTGTGCAAAATAATTTCTTAAGGATTTTTGCCTGGCTTCCTGTACCACTTGGTTGCTTGTTGATGAATGGATAAAGTATTGGAGTCCATTTTGGATTTTTGTGGTTTTTCCCCTACAGATCTCCAAAAGCCAGAGAAAGAGAATGTGCTGTAATGGGAGTATCTCTGAAACAAGCAGCTGCTAATTAAGGAAGTAAGTGAGAGTGTTTCTCAAAGATAGGAGAGTCTCTAGTCTACATATTAGTAAGAAGAGAGAGAGGAGTGAGAATCCCAGCTCAGCCCACAACCTATTCTGTAAATGATCGCAAGATTCCTGTGCTATTAGGGAAAGATGTCATTTTCCAAGTCTCTCCCAGCACTTTGAATATAATTTATTTCTGACCATTAGTTGTTATGTCTTGGCTTGTTTCGTCCTGGCAGACTGAAAAGTATTTAAAGGTGGTCAAAGATAGAAGAGATACAAATTCAAAATTTGTGTCCGAAAGGAGTCCACATGGGCAAACTGTTTTCAGTGTATGAGCCCTTCCCTCAGTACAAAGAGTTGACTGAAGAGAGCTTCTCTGCAGTTCACAACGAGACATTCCCAGAAGGGTAAAGCTTTTTCACGCCTGTCCTGAAAGTGCAATAGGAAAAAAAGCTGGAAGCTTCTTTGAATTGACTATAAAAGATTCACATTTGAAACCAATGGTAGTAGGTTTTTTTTTATTGTCACCTCTTTTTTCCTAATAAATCTCACTAATCATATTGAGTTTCTTGGTTTTCATTTCAGTCCTAATTGTTGCTGTAAGTTATGGACTGAAGTAATATCTTCCTGGACTGATGATTTGGTTATTAGTCATATTTTAATTTAGAAGAAGGAGCTTGTGATCTGAGTCACATTCAGCAACAAGACTTGGTGTAATATAATTAGTGTAACATCTTTTTTTCAAAATAAATATTGTGTTGGCAAGGTACTTCAAGTCACTGTAGAACTGCTTCAAATACCTCAGTAGTTGACAAGAGGTTTGGGTTATGTTAATATTAATTGGCTGGCCTTGGACTCAAATTGAAATCATTCTCATGTGGTTGCATCTTTCTTAGTGGCTGCTCCAGTTCTTTGGTGGTTTTTTTCTTAGTCTCCACTAGAAGATCTGATTCTTCTCTGATGTGAAGTGATTAATTTCAGTTCATGTCAATTTCCTGATTTCCAGAATGTCAATGTTTAGCCTTGACTCTTCTGCTTGACAATATTAAATTTGTCTTGGTTCATGGTTATGATCACACCAGTACTATAATATTATTTCAACACTGAACTTTCTTTTTATTGCTGGACACACTGACAGGTAGACATCCTCTGAACCTTAATACAGCTACATCATACGCTTCAATGCTATCATAATTTCCCCCTGCTCATTTACCTTCCAATATTCAGGACTCATCTTCCATGTCATATTGTGAATACCTGCTTGTGAATGTCTGTTTGGTTTACTTGGTAAAATATTTGAGTAGCTGTCATTTCCTTTCACTGGAGCTTATTTAGCCTGATCCTTCACCTATGAGCTGCCCATCATGGTGACCTTCAAAAAATATACATTTTCTGCTGTCCAATACCATAACTTAAATGCACAAATTCCTTCACCACAAGACAACCTACATCTTCACTACAAGATAATGGAGACAGGAACATAAGCATCTTATAGTATTGGGCAGCTTAGAATGGGCAGCTAAGGATATTTTATTTTTTAAAATTTGATTTATATGCCGCCCTTCTCCAGAGACTCAGGGCGGCTTACAATGCGTTAAGCAATAAACAATAGCCTTCATACTTTTGTATATTTATACAAAGTCAGCTTATTGTCCCCACAAACTGGGTCCTCAATTTATCTACCTTAGAAAGGATGGAAGGCTGAGTCAACCTTGAGCCTGACGAGATTCGAACTTACAGTAATTGCAGACAGCTGGTGTTAATCACAATGCTATCAGTCTGCTGAGCCACCAGCAGATTTTATTATTCATTTGTTATTTATTGCATTTATTTGTTATTATTTGGGAGGTTATTTATTTTCCTTGTTTTAAATTTGTTTGATTATATTAGGATAGTTAACTGCCCATAGTTGGCCAATAATTAGAGTAGCATAAACCTTGTAAAATAAATAAATTTATATTATACCATAATTTTATTCATATATGACAACACTTGAAATATGTTGGACTTATAATTAGCTGAATATCATCTATTGAATTTCATCATTGAATGGAGATTTGAATCTGCATGTCTAACTTTCTGCTGCGTGTCTGGAGACGTCGGGAAGGAAAAACGCTGCAAAGGCTTGATAGTTGTAAGCGGTTTATTCCAACGGTCGTCAGCACCGTCAGCGTTAAAGAAAACAATCAATGCAAAGGCATACAAAGTCGGCGTTGGGAGCGGGCGCCTCCCAACGCTTTAAATAACACACCCAATAATTACAACAGCCCACCCGCCCTTCCGGCTTAGCGTAGCCCAGCCCCTGCATGAGTCAGCAAAACAAAACAAACCCTGGCTCCGACCGCATCGTGACCGACCGCCTATCACTTATGCTAATCACCTACCACCACCTGTGCAAATGACCCCGCCCAATGCCCCTTCCGCCGATCCAGGTCTGGGAAGCGCTGGGAACCAACTCCACAGTCACGGCGCCAGGATCCGCGGCTACTGCCCTAGCGCTGAGTGTCGAGGGGATCTCGACAGGCGGCTCCCCCTACCAAGTGTCCTCCTGGAATACACAACACATGAATGTTAACCTCCTATTAGGGTTTTATATCAGCACCCCGGGGCCCGGGTTTATGTGGATACTTTTTATGAAACCGATCAAGTAGTCGACTAGCCCTCAAATTCGTAGCCGTAACCCATGAAGATTCCTCGAATGGATACCCCTTCCATTTGATTAAATACTTTAGTACTCCCCTGCTAAGTTTTGAGTCTAATATATTTTCGACCTCATAGTGATCCCCTTCCACTGGGCCTGGTCCTATTGTTTGTTCCCGAATGACAGCTATTGGTTTTAGGAGGCTACTATGGAACACAGGATGGACTTTCCCCAATAGCGGAGGTAGTCTTAATTCCACTGTAACGGGATTAATCACCTTTATAACAGGAAAGGGCCCTAGGTATTTGGGCCCCAGTTTACGACTGGGGGTTCGTAGTTTTAGATATTTCGTAGACAAATAGACTAAATCCCCAACTACAAATGGTTTGTGGTCTGCTCTTTTCTTATTGGCTTGGTATTTATAAGTGTCAGTTGCTTTGTCCAACGCCTCTTTTATTTGGGGCCATAGACCTTTAATACGAGCAGCCCAACTATCTGGTAACACACTATTCTGGTCCTGGAGAGCCAATTCGGGGATCGCAGGAAAATCCTTACCCGAAACAACTTGGAATGGCGTAACCCCCGTACTCCCATGAGCGGTATTATTATATGCCATTTCCGCAAAAGGGAGTAATTCAGACCAATCTGATTGTTGGTACGATACGTAACAGCGTAAGTACCTTTCCACCATGGCGTTTGTTCTTTCTGCTGCTCCATTAGTACTGGGATGGAACCCAGAACTTAGACCTTGTGACGAGCCTAACATCTTTATGAAATTGCGCCAGAACATTGAGGTAAACTGTACGCCCCTGTTGGAAATAATATGCCGGGGTGCACCATGCAGCCGGTATATATGCCATAGAAAAAGTTTCGCCAACTTCCTAGCTGACGGCAAACCATGACACAGGATAAAATGAGCCTGCTTGGAGAAAAGATTGACTACAGTCCATATCACCGTGTTGCCACTACTCTCCGGGAGGTCTACAATAAAATCCATACCTATCTCTTCCCAGGGACTATTTGGTTCTGCTACTGTCTGTAAAAGGCCGAGAGGCTTTCCCGGTCGAGGTTTAGTCCTTGCACACACTTTACACCCTTTTACATAATGTTCAACTTCTTTCCTTATACGCGGCCACCAGAATTGGCGTCTTACTAGGTGTAATGTTTTCAGGAACCCGAAGTGCCCTGCTGTTTTTGCATCGTGACACCTCTGTAATACTGACTGTCTTAACGACTCAGGGATATACAGCTTGGTTCCTATCCAAGCAAATCCGTTTTGGTGAGTCACTTTATCTCCATGTTCTTTCAACCAGGCATCCGTAAGCACTTCTCGACGTAAATTGTCTTCCCATGAAGGTGAGGACTTGTTATGCGCCGTTCGAGCCCACTGTTGATGATCAGGGATCATGGCTTGTACGACCTCTTCTCTTTTACTTTCAAATTGAGGAAGTCGCGACAGAGCGTCTGCCAAGAAGTTTTTCCCTCCTGGCACGTATTTTAACTCAAAATCGAACCTTTGGAAATACTGTGCCCAACGTACCTGTTTTGGTGACAGGCGTCTGGGGCTTTGGAGTGCTTCTAGATTTTTATGATCCGTCCATACCTCGAATTTGGTACCACTGCCCTCTAACAAATGCCTCCAGGTAAGCAGCGCCCACCGCACAGCAAATGCCTCCTTTTCCCAAATAGCCCACCGTCATTCTGTAGTTGTCAGTTTGCGGGACGTATAAGCGCATGGGTGCAACACCCCGTCACTAGTCCTTTGCAACAACACAGGCCCCACTGCAACATCACTAGCGTCGGCTTGTACAATAAATGGTAAGGTCGAATCAGGATGTCGTAATATCGGTGCCTGGGAAAATAGGGTCTTTAAACTGTCAAAAGCTTTTTGACAGGCAGGAGTCCACACTACTATTTGTCCTGGTCTCGCTTTCAGACCTAATTCTTTTGTACGAAGTAAATCGGTCAAAGGGAGAGCTATCTGCGCAAATGCGGGGATGAACTGTCTATAAAAATTTGCAAAGCCAAGGAAGCTTTGCAGCTGTTTCCGTGTTGTAGGCGCCTGCCATTCTAGTACTGTTTCCACTTTCTTGGGATCCATCCCCAACCCGTTCTCTGAGATACGATACCCCAAATAGTCCAACTGTGTGCAGTGGAACTCGCACTTCGATAGTTTGACGAACAGTTTTGCCTGTAACAATTTACTCAAGACCTGTCTCACCAAGGCTGTATGTTCTTCCATCGTTCTGGTATAGATTAGAATATCATCCAGATATACCAGGACACCTCGATATAAGTGCTCATGCAATACCTCGTTTATCACTTGCATGAAAACAGCGGGAGCACCTTGCAGACCAAACGGCATTACTTTAAATTTATAGCTACCTAAAGGGCAGTTGAACGTGGTCTTCCACTCATCGCCTGGCTTTATACGTACTCTGTAGTACGCCTCTTGTAAGTCTAACTTTGTGAACACTCGTCCGGTTGATAAGGTAGCCAGTAGATCTTTCATTAATGGAAGAGGGTACAGGTGTTCGACACATACCGCATTCAACCCCCGAAAGTCCACACACAAACGTAAACCGCCGTCCTTCTTTTCGCGAAATAAAATGGGGGCGGCCATATGTGACCGACTGGGTTGGATGAAGCCCCTGGCTAAGTTTTTATCAATATATCGTCTGAGTTCTTCCAACTCTAGTTTTGTCATAGCATACATTCTTGGCTTTGGCAACCGAACACCCGGTTTTAGTTCTATAGCGCAATCAGTCGCTCTGTGAGGGGGTAGTACCTCACACTCCTCTTCGTTAAACACTTCTGCTAAGTCTCTATATATAGCAGGATATCCTAATTGTGATGAGTCAGCTGAAATATCTCTCTGCAACCCCGCCTGCCCGACTCTGGCCTCTGGTTTTGGCTCTGGTCCGACACTTAATCTCAGGTGTCGGTAACCGCCTTCCCACCATATGTTGGGCCTCCATTTATCTAACCACGCTAGACCTAAAATAATAGGTTCCACTATTGTGTCCACAATAACAAAACGAATGTTCCCCCATTTCCATGCGTACTAACTCGGTAACCCGAGTTGCAGCCGTGCCACCCAGGAGAGAGCCATCCATCTGCTCAAAACGAATGGGATTTTGTAATTTGGCTGATTGCAACCCCAACTCTATGGCTACGCTTTTCCGGATGAGACACCGGGTACACCCCGAATCTATCAGGGCATCTCGTTGGACTGCCCTTGTAGTCAGAAGGTTTCTCAGAGTAATCGGAATGACAAACGGATGTATAGGATCACTCACCATAGGATCAACTGGCGCCTCCTCATCGCTGCTGTCCGGAACCAGCGAGACACTGTCCCGGTGGAGGGGCCCATCTGACCCTCCATTCGTCCCTCGAGTACCTCGTAACGCCATGGGGGTAACCACTCTGGACCTCTCTGACGACGAACGTGCCCGTTCACGGCCTCTCCCAGTTGACTGGTGGACCTCGTGTAGTGGTGAGCGGAACAGGAGGTATGGGACAGTCGGCTACACGATGGCCCAACTGGTTACACCTGAAACAACGAATCGTCCCCCTCCCCACAGGGACTAGAGAATGAGGTGTGGAGGTGTCCACTCCTTTTGGGCTCACTGGTCGTCCTATGGGCCGACGAGGGGGAAAAGGAAGGCTACTCACTCCCTGAGTACGAAATTCTCGTAGGCCGACATCTAAATCGAACGCTGCGCTGAACCATTCCGACAGCTTAGGTGGCAGTCCTCGATAAACACATGCTTGCCGCAATTCTCTGTCCAATCCTAGACGGAATTGGTGCACTAGGAGACGTTCAGGCCATGTACGGAGCCGACCAGCCACAGTGCGGAATTCTTTTACATACTGTCTTGCCGGTCGACCCCCCTGCTTAATGGCTACCAAGTCGCTTTCAAGCAACTGTGTCCTGAACTGGTCTTCAAACCGGCAGCGTAATGCCTCTAGGAAAAGTCCCACACTAGCCAGTTCTTTTGCATGGTCGCTATGCAGATCAGCGACCCAATCTGCTGCCTCACCTGTCAAGACAGTGGTGATAGCAACCACCATAGCCCATTGGGACGGATAGAGACGGCCATAAAGATCCATATAACTTAGTATTTGGCTCAAAAATAAGGAAACCCTATCTGCACTACCATCAAATGTGGCCTGTATGGGGGGTGGGCTCCAGTACTGTGGTTGAGGGGTGCCCACCCCCAGCAGCCAAAACGGGGCTGGGGCCCCCGGCTGGGCATCCTGAAAAACCTCTCTTTGCTGAGGGGTAGGACCACGGGGCCCCCCTTGGCCCTGTTGAGACCCAGACCGTCGCGATGCGTATTGGTCTTGATCCACCCCTCGTAAGGACCCCCCTACCAGGGGTGTGGGGCCAGAGGGGAGGGGGTCTCTTTTGCCGGGTCTGTACCCCCCATTTCAATGCGCAGTTTCGGACTTGCCAACTGGAAACGGGTTCCGGAGCTGCTGCGGGTCTCCCCATGACTCTGCCACGATTCTTGACTTGGCGCCCATGGTTGCCAGGAGGGGGCATCTCTGAAGCTCCCCTCTCCAAACTTTTCACGTAAGACATCCAGGGTGGAAGCTCCTAGTCCCGTGGAATGGCTCCAATCACACTCCTCGTCGTCCAGCCATCTGCGCTCCCTCCACCCCTGGAAGGACGTTTCCCCCGACTGGGGAGAGAGGGGCTTCGAACCGGTGAGTGCAGAACTCTGCCACCATTCCCCCATATCAGGTTTCACTGTACTAGGACCGGGAGCCTTGTCTTCTACAGAGGCTGCCTCTCCCCGCACCAGTTTCTCCTTAGGGCGGACCACTGGCAGCTCCCCCTTCTCAGCTACCTGAACACCTGGAACAGCCTCCACCACGGTGTCATCCGCCGTTTCCTCCTCTATCGCCAGCGAGCCGACCGTCGTGCCTTCCGCCATCCCAGGCTCAGCCCCGACGGGATAGACCAGCGTAAAGGATGCAAAACGCCGACTTTCTGTCTAACTTTCTGCTGCGTGTCTGGAGACGTCGGGAAGGAAAAACGCTGCAAAGGCTTGATAGTTGTAAGCGGTTTATTCCAACGGTCGTCAGCACCGTCAGCGTTAAAGAAAACAATCAATGCAAAGGCATACAAAGTCGGCGTTGGGAGCGGGCGCCTCCCAACGCTTTAAATAACGCGCCCAATAATTACAACAGCCCACCCGCCCTTCCGGCTTAGCGTAGCCCAGCCCCTGCATGAGTCAGCAAAACAAAACAAACCCTGGCTCCGACCGCATCGTGACCGACCGCCTATCACTTATGCTAATCACCTACCACCACCTGTGCAAATGACCCCGCCCAACGCCCCTTCCGCCGATCCAGGTCTGGGAAGCGCCGGGAACCAACTCCACAGTCACGGCGCCAGGATCCGCGGCTAATGCCCTAGCGCTGAGTGTCGAGGGGATCTCGACACTGCATCTATTTCATCTATTCCTACTTTTCAACCACTATACTGAGGGTTATATTTCTGTACCAGATTGATGATAGAAGACTTTTATCTCTCTGTTTTCCTCGGTTTTGTTATGATTATTTTTTTCATTGTTGCAAAGGAAATTGCAATACAATACAGGTAGTTCTTGACTTATAATAGTTTGTTTTGTGACCATTCAAAGTTTACAATGGCACTGAAAAAAGTGACTTATGACCATTTTTCACACTTATGACTGTTGTGGCATCCTCATGGCCTCGTAATCAAAATTCAGATGCTTGGCAACTGACTCATATTTATGACAGTTGCAAAGTCAATGAGGAAGCCAGATTCACTTAACAAGTGTATTATTAACTTAATAACTGCAGTGATTTACTTAACAACTATGACAAGAAAGGTCATAAAATGGGCCAAAGCTCACTTAACATCTGTCTCGCTTAGCAACAGAAATTTTAGGTTCAGTTGTGATCATAAGTTGAGGACTACCTATAACCCACTTTTTTTCTGGTGGAAACAAAACTTGTTACAATGGGAAACAACAATTATTAACTGCAAGCCTAAGGCTGGTTATTTGAATTATGATGTACTCAGATACTTTTCTGAAATAAGTCAGACCATAACCAATATATGTATTAGATTGCTCAGCAAAGCATAGACATACCTAACCAGACAAACATAAATCTGAACCAAATGAATACATTCAAGTAACCATAGTCTTGTTTATCATGATTTGTTGAATAAGCCAGGTTGGCAGGATTCATTCAATGCACTAAGCCACAAATCAAGGATTATAAATAAGAATGGCTAAGTCTCAGTTTTAAATCCAAGGAATAATACTATATTAATTTAACTGAAATTAAGAAGAAATGATAGACATGGGTATCATTATGTGTATATGACTGTCTGAACGTTTATCATCAATTTAAACTTTAAATAATTAATTAAATTCTCTTTGTTCTTTAAATATTGCAAGCATGTTAAGGTTCTGTTTTTTGTTGGAAATTTACATTCTGTTGTGTAACATTTGAGAAGCTGCTTTTATACTGTTCTTCCCTTAAAATACACTGTTTTCCAAACTTGTTTCAGCATGGGAATAAATCATGACAATGACCACCCATCTTGTGCAGATGGTCTCCACATCATGTCTGGAGAATGGATCAAAGGGCAAAACCTTGGGGACGTTTCATGGTCCCGCTGTAGCAGAGACGACCTAGAAAAATTTCTCAGGTAATTCATTCAAGAAGTGGATATAGTTACAATCAGGCTTTTATTTTGTTCAATTATTTTTTTTCCTGGTGATTATAAATTTCAGGTATGCCAAGCTTTCAATACCTTACTACAATACTATCAGATTGAAAAGAACTATTTCTGAAAATTGCTTGCTATTCTTTAGAAATATTATTACGCAATACTTATCTGAGGCAGAAGCAGTTTTTAACAAGGTATTTCTTTAGATTTCAGCATTGTTGGGAATACTCAATAAATGTTAGTATTAACTTAAAAATTAAAATCCCATATCATGTATATAGTGACAGTTGAATACATACATACATACATACATACATATGTACGTACGTACGTATGTATGTATGTATGTATGTATGTATGTATATACCGTGTTTCTCCATGTTTCTATCCTGTCTTATATTTTTTTTGAACTCTGAAATAAGCACTTGGCCTTATTACCATGCACTCAAAAGCCCGATTGGGCTTATTATCAGGAGATGTCTTATATATGTGTGTTTTTCTATTGAGACACCTGGTCTACCCCAGCATGTGGGAAGGAGCATACTGCATCCCTTTCGCCTTTCAGCTCCAATCCAGGAACCTTCAAGCAGTCGCATTCATGACAAACCATTTTATACCAAATTTATATTTATTTCTTTATCAGCGATATATATATGTATGTATGTATGTATGTATGTATGTATGTATGTATGTATATGTATATGTGTGTGTATATGTGTGTTTATATATATATAAACTGTCACTATTCATTATTCATCTAAGTAAGCTGAATGTCCCAGATTATGATAGAAGTCTAGTCACTAGTTTGCCTCCACTTACTAATCTTTTGAATTTCTCAAACTTTTGATACATACCTTTTGAGACAAAAAAGAATATCAGAATTCCTTAGCAAGGTGATAAAAGAGAGGAGAAGAGAAAGTCATGAAAGACCATGACTGGAAGGATATACAGTGATTCTACCTGCATACCTGCTAGTAATAATGAGCACTTTAGTTCTTCCTTTTGTCTTTCCTTTTAGAGAGGCATATATCAGGAGAAAAGCAAATTAAGAAGGAAGTTGCCTTCCCAACCCCTTATTTATATAGAATAGACCAAATCCAGGTTAGAAAACTGGGTGTTTCCTTGTAATTAGAAAATCAAAATGGAAGTCATTCTCAGTAGTTAGAAAACCAAACTGATTGGTTAGAAAACCTAAATGGAAGTCATTTTCCTCAGCTTTGGAAGATGCAGAGAAACAGACTGACTGAGGTATTTACTGAATGCTTGACTAAACCAATACAACAAACAGACAATCAGAAAGCAACTAAATCTTGATTGGCAGTACCAAAAAATAACTAGTTTCAGTTAATCCTTACTTAATGATCTTAATTGGGGCTGGAACTTCTGTTATTAAGCAAAGTAGTTGTTAGGCAAAATAGCATGTGATCATGTCACTTAGCAATAGCAATTCCAGTATCCCAGTTACACTTGGTTGTTAGGTGAGGATGATGCTGTTGTTAGGCAATAACTTCATTCTTCTCCTGTCCTGAGTAAATTGTCATCTCTGCAGCCTCCTTCCCAGTTGGGCCAGATGAGACTCTTTGGCAGACTCTGCTGCCTGCCATTCTTACCTAAGTAAGAATCACTTGTATTTTTAATTTTTTAAAATATTGCAATGCCCTTTTATTTTTGCAGTATTAGAAAAAGTGTATAGTCCATTTCATGCAATATTACATGTGTATTTTGTGACAGGATTTTGAATTCCCTGGTTAGAATTATCCATAATATTTCCACAATAGAGTTAAGTAGTATAGGGATTCTATACAATAAAATTAGAAACTGAATTCAGGTTTGTACCCAGACGAATCTTATATATTTTATCTTTAGTTTATCCAGTTCTTCTTTGTGTTTAATAGCTGTTTAATTTAAAATGGGAAATTATGGAGCAAGATTTTTTGTATTGACTTTAGATTGAGGTTCAG
The DNA here is from genome assembly GCA_022577455.1 of Arizona elegans. Taxonomy (NCBI): domain Eukaryota; kingdom Metazoa; phylum Chordata; class Lepidosauria; order Squamata; family Colubridae; genus Arizona; species Arizona elegans. The sequence continues at coordinate 40,349,281 of JAKOOJ010000008.1, read as the reverse complement.
CAGTATTCAAAGATATTCAAAGTCACATTACATGACTTTATTCCCCAAACATATTTGGACTTGTGTTCTTTCCTCATCACTTTCACATGTAATGATCTTGAATAATGAGTTCCCTGCCCAATATTTCAACTAATTTTGTTTTTCACCTAATTCTTGGGGGAGGGGGGGTGTTGAATGGAGACACATGGACCTCCTCCAAATACTACTGTTTAAAGTGCCTTTTCTACTGAAAGCTGCCTCACATTCATGGACATATGTCATATTATCCTCTTTTTCACTAATATAAAAACTTTCTTTGTTAAATTAAAGCAAGATTGAGTTTTAAAGCTTTCATCTTAATTCTACATAAAACATATATGTTATTATTCACCAAACTCTTATGCATTGCCAGGTCAAAGGCCAGTAACTGCTTGCTGCATACAAATCCCCAGAGCCTCAATTCTGTGATTATTCCTTCAAAACTCCCTGGGATAACATATACTGCAGATGAACAATGTCAGATTCTTTTTGGACCAACTGCCTCTTTCTGCCAAGAAATGCAGGTAGGAATAATAGATTACTGCCATTTATGACTTAACAATATACCCAGTTTTAAAGCTTGCTGTTTTGCCTTTCTGTACTTTGTGGTAGAATAATAACATTGAAGAAATAATAATAGCAAACGATTAAAGGAATGAAGAAAGATAGAACAATTCTGAATGTTTATTAACTATTCAAAGCTTCTTCATATTGTTTCCATTCTGTGTTTGATTTTTCAATATTTAAATGACAGCTATCAAATTAAATCAAATCTTTATAATGGTCATGCAACAGTATAAACCTTCAGATGTTATGTGTTACCAAGCTTTCATTCATAAGATAGAATAGATTTTGCATTTCTCTTGCACATTCAGATGTAATTATCCTTGGAAAACAAAGTTGCCTTACTGAATTAGAATGCTTGTTATTGGGGACATTTTTTTGCTTTTAGATAGGACTTGGAATAAAATGGAAGGAAATATATTAATAGTTTTAATTTTAATTTTATCTTAATTACACCATATCAAAAGATTAAATAGTGGGCTATAAGCTAGATCTGTGATGGTGAACCTATGGCATGCATGCCCAAAGTGGCCTGGCACATGCAGCATCGCAGTTTCTGGTGCGTATGCGCAAGCAATGATCAGCTGGCCTTTGTGCGTGCAACAGTGCCGGAAACTGGAAAAGCTGGTCTGTGAGCTGGGAATGGGGCTTCCTCAAACATCAGAATTGTGAATGTCCAGAAAAAAGGAGGACCAATGGAAATTCTCTCTTCTGCAGTGTCATTGGTCTCCGGGCAGAGTCTCCCTTGACTTCACCCACTGGAGCAGAGAGTTCCGCACAAAGAAGAAGCCCAAGTTGGTTATTAAAGCCAAGATCCCCCCTCCCACTTTCTCCAGTTCGCTCTCTTTGCAGAACTGTCTCTCCTCCTTCAGGTGAAGTCCCAAAGAGCTCTGCCTGGAGACCGATGACGCTCAAGCAGGGAGAATTCTCATTGGTGCTACCCCTCGTTCTGGCCCCTCCCATCTCAAAAGTCCGAGATAAACACTTCCTTTCCCAATGCAGAACTGCGGACTCCTCTTCTGGGGCTGGAAGCATCTAGCAGGACACACATGTGTGTGAGCATGCGGGCCACCAGCTAATTGGTGCATGTGCATGTGCGGCAGTAACTGGAAGACTTGCTGGCGCATCGGAAATCAGAAGTGCCTTACCCAGTGAGCGCATGTCCCATGGGCAGCTCCTCTTCCTGGTCGCAGCCCTGATGAAGTGCTCCATTTTCAGCACTTGGTGCCGAAAAGGTTCACCAACACTGAGCTAGATGTTTCCACTCAAATAATCAGGAATATTGTATGAAGGCTAATTTATTAGTTTGAAGGCTGTCACAGTGAGGCCTTTTCATGCATTAAAATGAATTTTAAAATGGTAAAAATATAGAGCATTTTATTCTTTATAAAAAAGAATTGTTTCATTAATTAATTTAAATTATTTAAAATGTAATAAACATAATTATATAAAACATAATTATATTAATACATAATATAATTATATAAAAACATAATTATATTAAGTAAAATTTTAAAACATTGAGAAATAGCTATTAAATAGCTATTTCATTTTGGTGAGCATTCTTTATTCACCAAAATAATGGATTGAAAAATAATATTTATTAACAATCACATCTAGGATGATATAATTTTGGAACTTCATTCTATCAAAATCTGTCCAAATTTCCCTTTTACACTTTTATAATCTCTTATTAGTGAGTAGAAAGATCATCTTGTTTTTCTTCTTTCCTACCTCCCACTTCCTCTTTCTTCTTTTTATTCTCCAAGGCTGGTGGTGTTGTTCCTTTCTTTCTTTGGCCAGTAGAGAAATTTTACTTGTTTCTTTGCCAGGACTGACTTTCCTGCACATCTGTCCATGGATACAAAAATAATATCTACCTCTCAAATCACCTTCATTACAACCACAGAATTTGAAATGTTACTCTTAGAATGTAATCATGATTTGAAGTGTAAATACACTACTATAAAGAGTCTGCAGTTCCAACAACTGTCATCAAGGTTCATCCTTTTGCAACCTTGTGATATATGTAAGAAAAATGGGGGCTCACTTGGTGATGTCATTTCTTTTCAGACAGGCGTTTGACAGAGAGTTTGACACCTCCCCGATACTATTGCTACTAATGATTTATGTATTAAAATATAAATATTAAAAGATACACATACATGTCATGATTATAAGGAAATAGTTGGCTTCATTGATTTTTAAATTTATTATGTTATATGCTATTTTTTCTTATATCAGTTTATAATACAGATTAGAAATATGAAATAAATTATTAATTCACATTAATTTCCCTGAAATTGGAATATGCATATTTGAATTCATTTTGTGTCTTTTAGCAAACTAGTTTGGCCTAGTGGTTAAGGTGCAGGACTAGGAATTGGGAAAGCAGAATTCTAATCCTGCTTTAGGCTTGAAAGAGATCTGGGTGACTTTAGGCCAGTTATTCTCTCCCAATCCTAGAATGAAGGCAATGACCAACCACTTCCATAACTACTGCTGTGAATAATTGCAAGGACTTGTCTATGTAGTTGTCAGGAGTCAAATTAGAAATGAAGGGATGGAAAAGGCAACTTTACTTATAAACTATGTGAAGAATAAAATGGAATTACTGTCATTCTAGTCTTTTATTATTCTTTACATTTAGTGTTTCTGTAATGTAATGATTTAATGTCTCATGTTTATATTTGTTTATGTATGTTCAATTTTGAAGTTATGTATTAAAAATATCCTAATCAGATTCTTCTCCAGGAAATGTACAGACAGAAATTGTTTTCAATAGATACATTACAGTCCATTAAACTACATAAAGTCAAAACTTTAAATTGGATGATTAATTGCCTTCACAAAGCAAATTGAAGTTGGAAAGAAAAATAGTACCAGAAAAGGCAATCCCAATTTTATATTTATGTAAGCTAAACAAACAAATCCTTTTTTATTTTGCAGTCAGATCTACAGTATTTCTGTATTGAAGTCATGAAAAGAGATTACAGTATATACTATATCAAAAGCATAATTTATTCACAGCTTCTTTATTCACATGTTTCTTGTGAAAGTTATGAAGGACATTTATATACAAGTTTCTACATTTCTATTTATTCATTTCCAGCATGTTATTTGCGCTGGGTTATGGTGTAAAGTTGAAGGTGAGAAAGAATGTAAAACTAAGTTGGATCCACCGATGGATGGAACAGATTGTGACACTGGAAAGGTGCATTATAACACTATTAATTTTTAATAAGTGAATTTGTTTATATGTGATCTTAAATCTATATTTCATTGCATCATTTTTATTTAAAATGTGATTATTCTAAAGTGCTAACTAATTGGTTTAAATATTATACCTCCATTAATATACAAAGGATATTTCCGCAGCAGTTGCTATTGTTTAATTGAAAGCACTTAGTCTTTGTAGAAAATGCATATAGAATTTCAAAGTTGTAACTACAAGAAATGAATTATTCTATTTTTAGTGGGTTTTTTTTATCTATGATTAACTTCATTATTGCTTACTTATTATGCAGCAGAATTTCAAATAACTTAGAATAATATTACCGTATTTAAATCAATAAAGTCAACTGGCACATCATTTTCAATTCCAGTGAAACTTGTGACCTATCAGTAATAAGAGTTGAGACCCTTATTTTCAAAAGGGAAATACAACTCAGTAAAATAAATAGGTTATTTCATTAAATGAAATCCATAACTATTTAAATCAATGGCAGTCTCATACAATCAACCAACAACCGGAAAAACCTTAGTTCTAGATTATTGTAACTAATTCATAGCATTTTAAGCCAAAACCTCACTCAGGCTATTAGGTTTCTGTCTAATTGGTTTTGGACTTGTGTGGATTTAATATAAAGATTGTAAAAATTTACAATTGTTAGTGATTCTCAAGTGCATGTATCAAAACTACAGCTTATCCCAGGGAAATTAGTGACCTGGCTTATTTAATGAAGTAAAATAACACAAAAATAAACCTTTTAACAAAGAATCTTCTTTTTGATGAACCTAGAAATGCTTTTTGATTATGTGCAGTCATAAAATAGTGGGGATGAAGATATAGGATAGGAAAACTAGAAACAGTTTCATTGAAAATAAAAGGACAGGCAGAAAGGAATGTAACTTAAATTTGAAACAATTGACAGTAAAATTTCCTATTTTATCTGAATGCTTTTCTTTATTAGAATAGATGAGATTCATCTATCCATAAAAGGGAGACTAAGAGAATTTGGTAATTGAGATGGCTAAAAGTAACTATATAATCAATGTGATTCTATTTCATAAGTTCCATGGATAATATGGCTGCTGCCAAAATTCTCAATTTTATAGCAGAAGCTTCTAATGATTATCATAAGATATCAAAGAAGGCAGAAAGCTTTTAGGATTTTTCTCTTCATAAGCCAAAATAAATTGGCCTTCCTTTTATGTGGACATCATTTCTTGTTATTTGAGACATTACGCAAAGTTGAACCAGCTTTTTTTTTGTATGTATGTAGAGTTGATTCATGATGCGCTGTGATCTTTCTATATATACTTTTAATTACAGCTATGTTGCCCTAGGCAATGTATTATGTGGATTACAGATTCAAATTTTTATAGGCAGGCTATATTATATGAAAATAATGTAATGAGTATTGACTCCTATATGTAATACCTTCCAAAATATTCTAGTTTTAAAATATAGTTTTAAATACATGATTTGGGAACTTAATTTCCAAATCTAACTCTATGGTTTCAGGCATTTCATTCATTGATACAACAGGTAAAAAGACAAAATGTGGACCAGCGTAGACTATATCATCCGGTTAGCAATAAGTTGTTTTAAGAGAGCAGAACTAAATAGTAAACATGTCTCTTTCATTCTAACTTACCCCTAAGTAGAGAAGATGTAATTACTCACAGTCACTCATGCCCTAGTCATTTCTCGTCTTGACTATTGCAACACGCTCTACATGGGGCTGCCCTTGAAGAGCATCCGGAAGCTCCAGTTGGTGCAAAATGCGGTGGCCCGCATGATTTTGGCAGACCCCGGTGTGAACATGTATCACCTCTCTTGTGGGAGTTGCATTGGCTGCCGATTTGCTTCTGGGTGCAATTCAAGGTGCTGGTTGTCACCTTTAAAGCCCTTCATGGCTTGGGACCAGGTTATCCGAGGGACCATCTTTTGCCGGTCACATCTACCCAACCCATCAGAGCAGGGGGGCAGGGAATGTTGCAGGTCCCATTCCCCAAGGGAGATACACCTGGTGGGACCTAGAAGAAGGGCCTTCTCCATGGTGGCTCCCTCTCTCTGGAACATCATTCTCCCAGAGATTATAACGACCCCCACTCTAACACTGTTCCAGAAGGCGCTGATATCTGGTTCTACCAGCAGGCCTGGGGAACCCAGAGTGGGATGGAGCCCATTAAATGGCTCGTGTGATCTGCTGTTGCCGGGGCGGGGGTGGCTGGGTGGTAGGGGTGATTTTATTATATTATACTATGTTAAATTATTTGATTCTTTTTATTGTTTTTATTGTTTTAAATGTGGTTTTATATTCTGTAAACCACCTTGAGTCGCCATGGGTGAATAGGCTGCAATATAAATTAATTAATTAATTAAATAAATACTAACATTTCTCTGTTATGCAAATATTAAATCTAATTAAAAATAGTTATCCTCTTGATTTTGCACCTTTCAAGAAGAATAGATAGAGTAATAGTGAATTTATTGGAAGGGAAGACTTATTTTTCCCTCCAGCAAATAATTTGCCTTTAAAAAAAATGAGTTCTCCTAAATTTATGAAGAATGCAGCAATGGAGGCGGAATTGCACTTTTATTCCTCTCTGCTTTTGCAATTGTGTCAGATATTGTAGTAAGTAAGGTTCTTTTTGAGTTTATATAGTAAATTACTTTGTATGTACTTCATACATTTTAAACTAAAAGCTGACATTTGTAATAGTGGTGTAAAGTTGGAGAATGTATCAGTAAAACATCCTTCGCTGGACACATGGAAGCAGAATGGAGTACCTGGAGCTCTTGTAGCAGAACTTGTAACACTGGAATTAGCAGTCGACAACGTAGATGTGCTAGGTAAGCCATAACTTATTTGTGTTCTGCTTGTCATATTATTTACTAAATTCCAAATTAGTTACGGACAGATGCTCTGTCTACTACTTCACAATGTAAAAAGGATATTATGCAACTAGGGTCATGTTATTACATAAAATTGTAGATTGCCAGTAAACACAAATATTTCAAGTGCTGAGATAAGCACTCTCAAATATATTTCTTTATATACAATTCAGTTTAAGAAAGGAAAACTAAGTAGTGTTCGGCATGTATTTCTGATTTTTAAATAAATGGTAGAATAAGTTGTTGTTGTTGTTAGTTGCTAAGTCGTGTCCGACCCATCGTGACCCCATAGACAATGTTCCTCCAGGCCTTCCTGTCCTCTACCATCCTCTGGAGTCCATTTAAGGTCATCCCAACTGCTTCCGTGACTCCATCCAGCCACCTTATTCTCTGTTGTCGCATTCTTCTTTTGCCCTCAATCGTTCCCAGCATTAGGCTCTTCTCCAGGGAGTCCTTCCTTTTCATTAAGTGGCCAAAGTATTTGAGTTTCATCTTCAGGATCCGACCTTCTAAAGAGCAGTCGGTTGATCTCCTCTAGGACTGACTGGTTTGATCGCCTTGCAGTCCAAGGGACTCACATGAGCACCATAGTTCAAAGGCCTCAATTCTTTGGCGCTCAGCCTTTCTTATGGTCCAATTTTCACAGCTATACATTGCAACTGGGAAAACCATAGCCTTGACTATACACACTTTTTTTGGCAGGGTCATGTCTCTGCTTTTTGGTAAGCTATCTAGAGTTGCCATAGCTTTCATCCCCAGGAGCAAGCATCTTTTAATTTCTTGGCTGCAGTCGCCAGCTGCGGTGATATTGGAGCCCAGGAAAATAAAATCCGTCACTACCTCCATTTCTTTCCCATCTATTTGCCAGATATTTAGAGGGTTGGATGCCATGATCTTAGTTTTCTTAATGTTGAGATTCAAGCCAATTTTTGCACTCTCCTTCTTCACCTGCATCAAGAGGCTCTTTAGTTCCTCTTCACTTTCTGCCATTAGAGTGATATCATCTGCATATCTGACATTGTTCATATTTCTCCCAGCAATCTTAATTCCAACTTCTGATTCATCTAGCCCCGCCTTTCTCATGATGTGCTCTGCATATAAGTTAAATAGGCAGGGCGACAGTATACAGCCTTGCTGGACTTCTTTCCCAATTTTGAACCAATCAGTGGTTCCATGTCCAGTTCTCACTGTTGCTTCTTGACCCGCATATAGGTTCCTCAAGAGACAAATAAGATAGTCTGGTAATCCCATCTCTTTAAAAATTTGCCACACTTTGTTCTGATCCGCACAATCAAAGGCTTTAGCATAGTCAATGAAGCAGAAGTAAATATTTTTCTGGAACTCCCTAGCTTTCTCCATGATCCAGCATATGTTGGCAATTTGATCACTAGTTCCTCTGCCTCTTTGAAATCCTGCCTGTACTTCTGGTAGTTCTCAATCCACATACTGCTGGAGCCTAGCTTGTAGGATTTTAAGCATAACTTTACTAGCATGTGAAATGAGTGCAATGGTGTAATAGTTTGAACATTCTTTGGCATTGACTTTCTTTGGAATTGGAATGTAAACTGACCTTTTCCAATCCTGTGGTCACTGTTGAGTTTTCCAAATTTGCTGGCAAATTGAGTGTAGCACTTTTACTGCATCATCTTTTAAGATTTTGAATAGCTCAGCTGGAATACTGTCACCTCCACTAGCTTTGTTGTTGCTTAGATTTCCTAAGGCCCATTTGACTTCACATTCTAGGATGTCTGGCTTGAGGTCAGTGACCACCCCATCTTGGTTATCAGGGACATTAAGTTCATTTTTGTATAGTTCTTCTGTGTAATTTTGCCATCTCTTCTTAATCTCTTCTGCCTCTGTTACTGTAGGTCCCTGCCATGTTGGTCCTTTATCATGCCCATTTTTGCATGAAACGTTCCCTTCATATCTCCAATTTTATTGAAGAGATCTCTGGTCCTCCCTATTCTATTATTTTCTTCTATTTCTTTGCACTGTTCATTTAAAAAGACATTCTGATCTCTTCTAGCTATTCTCTGGAATTCTGCATTCAATTGAGTGTATCTTTCTCTTTCTCCCTTGCCTTTCGCTTCCCTTCTTTCCTCAGCTATTTGCAAAGCTTCCTCAGACAGCCATTTTGCTTTCTTGCATTTCTTTTTCTTTGGGACGATTTTAGTTGTTACCTCTTGTACAATGTTGCGAACCTCAGTCCATAGTTCTTCAGGCACTCTGTCTATCAGATCTAATTCCTTAAATCTGTTTGTCACCTCTACTGTATATTCATCAGGGATATGATTTAGTTCATACCTGAGTGGCCTAGTGCTTTTCCCTACTTTCTTCAATTTAGGCCTAAATTTTGCAACGAGAAGCTCATGATCTGAACCACAGTCAGCTCCTGGTCTTGTTTTTTACTGACTATATAGAGCTTCTCCATCTTTGGCTGCAAAGCACATAGTCAATCTGATTTCTGTATTGACCATCTGGTGATGTCCATGTGTAGAGTCATCTCTTGGGTTGTTGGAAAAGAGTGTCTGCTATGACCATCGTATTCTCTTGACAAAATTCTATCAGTCTGTGTCCTGCTTCATTTTGTACTCCAAGGCCAAACTTGCCTGTTATTTCGGTTATCTTTTGGCTTCCTACTTTAGCATTCCAATCCCCCATGATGATAAGGACATAATTTTTTGGTGTTAATTCTATAAGGTTCTGTAGGGCTTCATAGAATCGGACAATTTTATCCTCTTCAGCACCAGTGGTTGGGGCATAGACTTGGACTATTGTGATATTGAATGGATTGCCTTGGATTTGAACTGAGATCATTCTTTCATTTTGGGGATTGTATCCCAGTATTGCTTTTCCTACTCTTTTCTTTTATTGACTATAAGGTAGAATAAGTATCTTTATACAAATCATTACTCAACTTTAGGCACATTGGGAGCATGGGGAAGAATTCACATAAAACAAGGATAGTCCATTCCAGCCTTTCCTGCTTTTTCTTCAAATATATTGGGGTGCACCTTTTAGAATATCTGATCATTGGCCCCCAATCTGTCAGAAAACCACAAGATTAGAAAAGGGTGAGGAAGGGAGAGTCAAATAATTGTCATGGTTTAGCCTAAATCTAGTTTGGTATCATAATATTCATGGTGAATATTTTTTTGCAACAGTTGTTGTTACAAAACTGTTCCAACTATTAGATTCTCTTTACCATTTATATGCAGGCTATACATAGGCAATCACTTTTAATTGTTTGTAAGTAGGTGTAGTGCTTATAAATTGGACTGGAGTTATGCATCCCAGCGTGTGATTTTGAACTGAAGCTGTCTAGGAATAAAATGAGGTGATGTGAAACCGGATCCTCCTCAAGCTCACAGATACAAATGTGATGGCACTAATAGCAGTGTAAATCATGCAAGCCATGTCCACACAACTAAATTTAATTTAATAATTTTAATTTTTATCTTTCCTAGTCCAGGTCATGAAGAAGCAGAATGCCAGGGATCAAGAATACAATATAAAATATGTAAGAATCCCTCTTGTAGTCCCGGACTCCCTGAGTTCAGGGATTGGCAATGTCAGGTCTTCAGTGTCAGGCTAGCATATCAGAAACATGTACACCAATGGCAGGCTGTTATAGATAAAGGTAAGAGCAAACCTCTATCTTATATTTAATAGCTACATGTGTACTATCAAAAGTACACTTGTGTGCACACGCATATGCGCACACAAAAATCTGAACATATGTATTAAAATAGATTTAACAGTTCATTATACCTAATAATTATATTAGTTCAATACAATAGTAGGACCCATATCAGTGAGGTTGACTAATCCAATGAAAACAATGAGAAAGCAATACAGTTATAAAACCTTATAATAGATTACTTAAGAAATATTTTTGTGTGCTTTTTTAAAAAAATGAAGAATGTTTTCTTGCATTTAAATAAAAACACATCCTGTAGTAGATTTTGGCAGACACAAAATTAATTATTAATTTTTAATCATGAAATATTTCTTTAAAATTTAATTTTATCCATACTACAAATTTGCAACAAAATCAAAGAAATATGTTAACCTTACGACTAGTCATGTTATGCTGATATTAGCTTTTGTGCACTGTCACATTAATATAGTGATAAAAGCTTGTGCCAGAATACATGTCTTAGCATTAGCATTAAGACTTATATAACACTTCATAGTGCTTTACAGGACTCTCTAAGCAGTTTACAGAGTCAGTGTATTGCTCCCAAAAATCTGGGTCCTCATTTTACCAACCTCGAAAGGATGGAAGGCTGAGTCAACCTTGAGCCTGGTGAGATTCGAACTGCTAAATTACAGGCAGCCAGCAGTCAGCATGAAGTAGCCTGCAGTACTGTGCTCTAACCACGGAGCCACTATAGCTAGCATTTAAAATACCATAAAATTGTTCAATTTGAAATACAAAGTATAAACAATTCATAAAGTAAGAATTGTAGGATCACACTCCTAAAAGTTGATCACTAAAAAGGTGCAGATTTAATGCTGAAATGTTTCAAAAAGTAAAATAATTTATCAGCATTCAATTCTGATATTACCTGTTTCTTTCAAATACAATCAGAATGATGTCATTTACTTTAAAGATAATGAAGTCAATATTTGCAGTTTAGTAAGAGACTGGGTACAAATAAATATCTTTTCTTTGGCTGTAATTACTGTTAAATGAGGAGGTTTTTATCGTGTTGTCCCTATTTTCCAATAATATATTAAGTTAATACCAGTAATTTTTCTGGGTCTGCTTTGCTCCCGCAGTGAAGAGACAAACAAGATGGATTTGGGTCTCAATTTTTTAGGTCCATTTTTTGTTATTGTTATTTTTGCGCTATATTTGTGCTTCATTGCATGTAGAATAATTCCATCATTGCATGTCTATGTTTTATAAAACATTGATTTTTAAATTGTCACAAGAATTGTGTATTACTATTATTTGAAAGTTCTTGAACTTCATTCAAAAAGGATCAAAGTTTTCTTATTTATCTCTTACAGCAAATAAAATTTATATGTATGAAATTAAAAATAATAACTACCTTTGCAAATACTTTTACTTTTTGATTAAATATAATATATATAATTATGCAAATACAATTATTTATAAAAGGCAATAATTTATCAGAAAAAATAAGTGTGCTCAAGATTAAACTGTGTTCAAGATAATTAAATTTGAGATACATTTTTTTTCAAATATAGGCACTAGTAAGACACATGCTGTTGATGAACTAGATATTTAGCAACCTACTGATCTTTACTCCAAAATATAATTTGCATCATAATTGCAGATTAAAAAATGACAGGAGAAGTAGGGAGAAAAATGATAAAGATATATGTTGATCTCTTCAAAAGAAAAGAAAAATATAGTTCCTATTCTTACTTTGTCAAAATATCAGTATTCTTAAGAAAAAATGCACTCATTAAGACTCTTAAAATATATGTATTTTAACCAGTACTGGATTATTTGCATTGTTCAAAACTATTTTCAAGTCACATTTTTAAAAAATGTATCTATTCACATAGAAAAACCATGTGCATTATTTTGTTCTCCAAATGGAAAAGAACAGCCAATATTGGTAACAGAGAAAGTGATGGATGGAACTTCCTGTGGCCCTCAGGATGTAGATATATGTGCAAATGGAAAATGTCAGGTAAGTCTTCCAAAATTAACTATTACTGTTTAATTATTGTGAGGAGTTTTTTCCTTAATTCTTTTAGATCATGGATATCATTTTAAAACTTAAATTAACCTGCAATTTAAATTTAGAACACTGTGAAGAAATGGATAAGAATGCTATATTTTTGTATATATGAAATGGAATTTTGAAGGAGAGCTTTGTAAAACCAATCTTTTAAGGAAAAAGTGATAACATTTCTGATGGGAAAGAATATATTTTTAATTCCATTTATTGTCCGGATACCCCCAAAATAGTTCAGAATAGGTTATTACATTTTATTTTTAGCAAGTAATATATTTCTTATACTAATTATAGTCTAATTTGATATGGAACTATCCTTTAGCTTGAAGTGGACAATGTGCTATTCTTCTTTTTTTTACTTCAGAAATTTGGTTGTGATGGCATATTGGGTTCTTTAGCATGGGAAGATCACTGTGGTATCTGCAATGGAAATGGAAAATCATGTAGAATTGTTAAAGGAGATTTTAATCATACTCGAGGAACAGGTAAATTTCTTTTAACATTTATTGATTAAAATTTATAAATGCATTGAGTACTCTGCAGGCTATAAATTGTGTAGTAATATATGATATCATATCATATATCATATCATCATATATTATATTATTACTATCTGGAACGAGCTCCCCCCGGAGATACAGAGGATCCCGGATCTACGCACCTTCCGCCGCGCTCTCAAGACCTTTTTATTTCACCAGGCTGGTCTGGCCTAACATCTCCCATTCTCTTTTTAATGTAAATTTTAATGTAAATTTTAATTTGTTCTTAACCTGGGGTTTTAAATTTGTCTTGGGCTAAATTGATTTAATTCGATTTTACTTCTGCTCTTAAATTTTTTGTATTCTATGTGTTTTATCTTGTGCCTGTTCACCGCCCTGAGTCTTTCAGGAGTAGGGCGGTATATAAAACAAATAAAATGAAAATGAAATGAAATGAAATTATAATTTTAAGAGTTTAAATATTCTAAAAAAATTCAGGGGTAAAAAGAAATATTAAATAATTACTTAATACATTTAAATTTAACAAATAAATAATAAATACATTTAAGGTTCCTGTTCTTTATTTGTTCATCATATAATTTTTATAGAGATTGTTTTAAGTTTTCAGAAATGCCAAGTAAGGTAAAGTAGCAGGCTTATATATTTCTACAAAAAAACTTAAAATACAGTTTGTTTTTTTTTACTAGAGGTGAACTACTTATGAAATCATCCCTTTCCTCTGGATTTTTAGGAATAGTTTGATAAACATAACCATTTTCCTATCAGTCAATAAATTAAATTTAAAGGACTATAAACTTAGTCTATATTCCATGTCTGGACTTGGACACGGTGGCTCAGTGGCTAAAACGCTGAGCTTGTCAATTGAAAGGTCGACAGTTCAGCAGTTCGAATCTCTAGTGCCACATAATGGGGTGAGCTCCCATTACTTGTCCCAGCTTCTGCCAACCCAGCAGTTCAAAAGCACGTAAAAAGTTCAAGTAGAAAAATAGGGACCACCTTTGGTGGGAAGGTAACAGCATTCTGTGCACCTTTGGTGTTTAGTCATGCCAGCCACATGACCACAGAGACATCTTCGGAGAGCGCTGGCTCTTTGGCTTTGAAACGGAGATGAGCACCGCCCTCTAGAGTCAGGAACAACTAGCACATATGTGCGAGGGGAACCTTTACCTTTACCTATATTCCATGTCTAGGTATACTGATATAAATCCTGTTCATTTCTTCATAAATTATGTATGGAAGCTTTCTAGAATTTGCAACCACAGTGCTTATCTGTGGTCTTAATGATTAAGTAGTATTTGTTTTTATTGAATCTGTATTGCTGCTGTGGTTTTTCCCTAAAGAAGTGTTTGAATGAATGTCTAGCTTTGTTATGATCAGTTAACTGTAGATCACTGTGTTTGCGGATAGTACACATTCCTGTATATTTATTTTGGATATATCTATTAAGAATTTGCCAAGTGATTTTGTTAGAATTGGGAAGGAAATCTAGAAGTCCCATTTCCTTACCCCCGCCACAGTGGAGCTATCTAAACATGTTAAATTTACTTTTGATTTTTTTTATTAACCCAGGAATGTTGATCTGAATATTTTACTTGATCTTATGGAATCAGCCCACGTGAAAATTATAAAATTTGTGAATGAAATCACTTCAGTATCAGCAGATGGTGATGCTATGTTGTTGCTGCTTCTTTGTTTTGAAGTGCCTTTTGGCTGTAACAAAAATGTTTTTGCAGATTAACAGAGTTAACAGAATAACAAAGTTGGAAGGGGCCTTGGAGGTCTTCTAGTCCAACCCCCTGCTCAGGCAGGAGATCCTATACAATTTCAGAGAAATGGTTGTCCAATCTCTTCTACTATTCCCTTTCAGATTGCTGAAAGGGAATAATAAATTGAACTATATTAGGAACAATATGGCACAACCTGCTAGGAATTTGGTAATTAGTGATCTTTCAAAAAAAAAAAAAAAAACCACTTAGAAAGTTAAATTAAATTAAATTACTTCAGGTTCGAAACAACTAATTAAAATAGTATTTCCAACAGAATTTCAATCACAGATATTTGAACAGGCAGTTAAAATCTACAAAATCTAAATACAAATGTTCGACGATGCATGTATCAAAACGGCAGGGCTTTGTTCACATCACTTCAGGTATCATCTTGCAGATTTGGAACACTGTATCTCTCTCTCGCCTTTTGCACATAGCTTCTCATAATAAACATTTTGTTAGAGAAAAATTATTTCTCTATAGCTGTGCCTATTAATGGCTTTTGGAATGTACAGATACGTGGGCCAATCAGAGGGCAGCTAGTGTGTTTGAATCTCCCGGGCCCTCCCCTAACTGTCACAGTTAACAGTAAAAAAGGAGGTTCTTAACAGAAACCCTTGCTTTTCAGTTTGGTATTCAGTTTGCTCTTCACCTTGCTGTTCAGTTTGATCTTCTGTCTAGTATTGTATTGTATTCTAGGATCTTACGTTATATAACTGAGCAGTTTGGAAGTCCGTTAGAAGAGCAGTTCTGTGGTATAAAGTGGTATTTCTTCTGAGGAAGAATATTCATAGATAGCATAGCTTAGAAAGAATAGATATGTATATAGATAGATAGTGACAGTATAATTTATAATAGTAACAGTGATGTTTATTAATTGTATATGTATTATTATGTTTTTATTATGTAAACAAAAATATTTGCTGTATGCTGCTTCAGAGGCTCATTTGTTTAAGTAGAATTTCATAGAGATAGAGGTTCACGGTTTATTGATTTATTAACCTCCACATTTATTAACCTAACACATTTGTACTGCGTGTGTGGGTATGTGGGGAATCATAAGAACACATACAAGATTGGAAAGGTTCTCTGCTTGAGCAGGGGGTTGTACTAGAACAGGGATCAGCAATCTGTGGCTCTGATTGGCTCTTTCATCCCTCTGCTGCGGCTCCCTGTTGCCAGTCGGCTCTACAATTGATAGGGCTTTCGGTTAGGAGAGGTAGAGGAAAAAGGATGCTGTGCTAGGAGGAGACTCTATGGTGGGAGAACCGGGCTTCTGGTCGGCTCCAGAATTGAACAGGGGGCTCCTGGTTAGGACCTTTGTGGCTCTTTGAGTATTTAAGGTTGCTTACCCCTGTACTAGAAGACCTCAAAGGTCTCTTCCAACTCTGTTATTCTGCATAGTGTGTTAAAACAGAGCAGGATTTTCTTTCTAACTTCCAACATTCATGAACTTATTTAGAGATGGCTGGCAATCACATTCTAATATTGTTGACTAACATCAGCTGCTGAATGATCCAGAGTGAAGCATGGCTTAACAAAAGATTTACACAAAAGATGATATGACCTGTTCAGCTGCCCACCATCATTAGTTTAGGATACTAGTTAGTTGGTAATAGTTCATATGAAATCTCTTATATCCCAATTTGTTTAATGCTTCAAACAGATCCTTAACATATCGAACAAGGACTAAAAGTTTATGCTTGGCCCTGGCCATTTTTTTTAATTTTATGTAGGATGCTTGGAAACTAAAGTACTTTGGTTGATAGCTGGTCCATTGAACCCTCTCCAAATAGTTGACAGATCAGCTGTTTTAGCAATTTAGCACTTTTTTATGTAGCTCAGAGATAAAAATAGGGAGGATGTAGGCGCATGACAAATTTTTTGGAAAATAAATAGCTTCATTGAATAAAGAATAGTATAGGTTCATTAATATTTTTCAGAAAAGATAAAAACTTTTTCTCCCTTTTATCGTCCACAGAATCTATAAAAGGGACAAGTTTGTAATCAATTCAGAATTGTTCAAGTGAGATACAGTAATACTTGATAATGGAGGTGGGAGAGATACAAGAAGTTGATGCACAAAATCAAAAGCCTAGATTCCAGAAATTTTAGCAGATATAAGTTTAAAGATTTTTGAATAGATGAAACCAATATACATTCAATATAAATATTATTCCAATTTAAATAAACAGTTAACAATATAAATGTCGGTATATATACTCAGGTTATGTGGAAGCCTTAGTGATACCTGCAGGAGCAAGAAGAATCAAAGTTGTGGAAGAGAAACCAGCTCACAGCTACTTGGGTAAGTTGCCATCAAATCAAATCAAACAGTGTGACTGTCAGGATGGTGGGTCTGTTTAACCTGGATGAGACCAAAGCAAGTAGCTTCTTCCTTTTTTAAATAACACAATGGGAGCATTCCAGTGGTGAAATCCAATTTTTTTTACAATTGATTCTATGGGCGTGGCTTGTGGGTGTGGTGTGGCTTGGTGGACATGACTTGGTGGGTGTGGCAGGGGAAGGATACTGCAAAATCTCCATTTCCACCCCACTCCTGGGGGAAGGATATTGCAAAATCTCCATTCTCGCCCCACTCTGGGGCCAGCTAGAGGTGGCATTTGCCGGTTCTTTGAACTACTCAAAATTCCGCTACCAGTTCTCCAGAACCTGTCAGAACCTGCTGGATTTTACCCCTGGAGCATTCTAATTAAGAATTTCAGAAAAAAAGTAATGATTGTTATTGATCAGATTAAAAATGACCAACTGGACTGCTAGCAGTTTCATACACTTTCTGTATGTATCGTACAACTTTTCTGTTTGTATCGAATTTTGCTTATTGCCACACCAATGCTGTAGAATTAGTTAATAGAATATAAATTGCTTTGAATCCTTTTCTTGTAGCTATAGCTAACTATAACCTATTTTGACTGCAGCTTCTAAAAGTAAAAGCAGTAAACTGGTCAATAAATTCAGTGAATGTTTTAAGAACTGGCCAATTTGGGGTTTTGCCAAGTGTTAGCACTTAGTTTGGCTGTTTTAGAATGATTGATTCAAAAGTTGCAAAATTCACAAATCCTTTCATGATTAAAAGTCTGTAAATAGTTTTTGTAAAGCACAGAAACAAAGACGTCTCTGTGGGACTTGCTGTCTCTTATAATTTACCATAGAATCAACTGAACACTGAAAGAGAAAAACTGGCAGAGTCGAAGTTTCTAGCTTTGTTCTAAAGCACTCAAAAAAAAAAAAAAGAAAGAAAGAAAGAAAGAAAGAAAGAAAGAAAGAAAGAAAGAAAGAAAGAAAGAAAAAAAGAAAAAAACATAAAACTGACAGCAGCCAAAAGCTCATTTTGGAAAATACCCAGAATTATGATTTCTAATGTTTGTCAGATTCAACTGATACTGCTTTTGCCTTGTGGAAATATTTAAAAGAATCTAAGTTTGCCAAAGCAGTAGACTGAAAATTGAAAAGTGATATAAAACGGTTACAACACATATTAGCCCACAGTGGCAACTTTACATCCTGCTGGCTCAGGAATTCTGGATGTTGAAGCCCACTGGTCATAAAAGTTGCCATAATTGCCCACACCTGTATTAGTCACAATGTTGCAACTAATGTGCAAGGCTAAAGGGGCTCACTATTCTTGGATGAAAAAGGGACACAGTGGCTCAGTGGCTTAGATGCTGAGCTTGTCGATTGAAAGGTCAGCAGTTCAGCGGTTCGAATCCCTAGTGCCGCGTAACGGGGTGAGCTCCCGTTACTTGTTCCAGCTTCTGCCAACCTAGCAGTTTAAAAGCACATAAAAAATGCAAGTAGAAAAAAATAGGGACCACCTTTGGTGGGAAGTAACAGTGTTCCGTAGGCCTTTGGCATTTAGTCATGCCAGCCACATGACCACGGAGATGTCTTCGGACAGCGCTGGCTCTTCGGCTTTGAAACAGAGATGAGCACCGCCCCTTGAAGTCAGGAACCCACTAGCACATATGTGCGAGGGGGAACCTTTACCTTTAGCTTTATTCATGGATGGGAATTACCTATGAATATGATTGCCTGTCTAAAAATGGAATCACATTATGTAGCAATATTACCAAAGAAGGTACATGCAAGGTCGACTTTGAAAAAGAATAAATCAAAGTATCAAAGAATGAATCAATGTATCCAAAACCCTAAATAGACAGCTGTATCCATAAAATACATTTCTCTTCCCCTCCCTCACCACCCTCCAATGCTATGTGATTCAGGAGTAAACTACAGAGTGAGAATTGAATACTAATTAGAGTGTGATTTGGAGTCCCTGTTTAAATTTTAATACAACAAAAATTAGTTTTCCAACATGTCATCTTTTTCAGTGTTTACAAACTATCAATCAATATTGCAAATATCACTATAAATCTTTTAAATATAATGAATAAAATATCTCTGATACTTGACATGTCAGGGTTGATACAGCATGTCATAGTGAGACATGCTTGTGTTACCTTTTTAACTGAGGACCTCCCTTGAAACCTTTGGCCTAGAATACAATCAGCATTGGGATATACAGCACACAAAAGAAATTCCCATCCTACCAAAAGGGCTTTTTTGTACAAATTGTAATATTAAACATATAAATGCAGCTTGATTTTAATCTTACAGTGTAGTGCTTTAAAAATTGTTCGTGTGTGTGTGTGTGTGTGTGTGTGCGCACATACATATTGAGTGAGCTAAAATTCTCAACAGGATGTAGACAATGTATAAAGTATTGCTGCTGGATTGGGTGAATGTTGTCACAGACAAGATCATGGGTTTTTATTTTTTTAAAAAAAACAACATCTATTTTCACACAATGTTTAATTATTTTTTGATGATATACAAAACATTTCAGAGGAGAAGAACAAGATTCCTATTTAAATCTAGAGTTGTTTTCGTAACTTTGCAAATGGAATGCATTTTTTAAAAAACTTATCTTTCTCCAGAGCATAGTTAATTATGTTTTTATAAGCTGAAGGGCCCAAGAAAGCTTCAAAAACATACTGCACATTTTCCTGAAACGAAATTGTTTGCATGCATGTTGCATCTGTACAGATCATAAGGGAAGACCTGAAAGATTATATCAATTCACATCTGTATCTGTTTATGTGAAGATAGTATTGGCTTGTTTTCTAAGGGGAAATACGAAAATGGCAATGACAGGAAGTTGCCCCACTTAGAAGTATAAGAGGAGAAATGGATTTGCCATATATGAAGAATATGTCATATAAAAAAGAGGAGAGAACAAATACAGTAATTAAAACATATAAGGTCAATTCTAGCACGCGGATGGAATCTGCAGTATTCACACAGTATTGCCAGTATTGCCACAGTATATGACAAATCACAGAGGTGTCAACAGTATCCAAATTATTTCTTCCCATATAATATATAATTTTAATATATATAATCTCATATAATATGTCTGGAGTTTTCCAAACACATTTCCCTACAGTTATTTCCCCTATATTTTTATACTTTAAATCACTTGCCACACAAGGCTGGTAATTTCTCTTAATTAATTATTATTTTTCTTTTCCCACTCATATCTAATTGATTGTTTTGCCTAGAGGTTTTATTTTGTCATCTGTGGGAAGATGCACCACTCTTTGGCTCCTTCCAACCAAAAAATACCTACATGGATTTCCTTTTTAGATATGCAATATCAGCTCGTTGAACTGTTCTGAGTATTAACTATTCTGAGTATTAGTTGGCTATCATAAAGGTTATCATATTTGGGCCATGTCATGAGAGCTGACTCGAAAAGTCAATCATGCTGGGAGGGATCAGCAGAAAATGGAGAAGGGGCCGCCCTAGTATCTGTTGGCTGAACGTGGATGATATTGTGATGATTAGCAGATCTGAAGGAGGCGGTGCAAATCAGAGGGGCATGAAGAGTGCTGATATATAGTGGCCGAGAGTCGGACATAATTGAATGTCTGACAACGACGTATTAAATGGACTTCTACAGACTGGTCCCGTGTAAATGTTTCACTAAGACTTATCCAGGAAGCATTTTGTAGATAAGACATTCACACTCCTGACTTAAATTCTTTGTTAGGTAACTCTATTAAAAAGGCCAACGTAAAAATCCAAATAGTCACTTGAATGCAAATATTATTAAGTTCAGCTTTTGAATGAGTTGTGTAAATGAGATGCGTAGGCCTAGTGGATGACCAGGATAAAGGACTTTAACTTATTTATTATTTATTTGCAAAATTTTATGACACTGCAAACCAGGATTCCACATATAAATCATTCAATATAAAATGCCACAATTATTAAGACATTATGTAGAAATTACCATTAAAATTTCTAAAAGAATCTAACACTGGAGGTAAGAACAAGAGTACCCCAAGCACAGGTAAGCTATATGTTATATAGAACATTATTATGTCACAAATAGTAATGGGATGAGGGCATCTTAATCTGGGAGATACAAGATGTTTTATAACATAGGGTTAGCCACTGCTTTCAAACTCTACCCTCTCCCCCCTCATTAAGGAGAATTTCAGCATACCTGCTCAGCGTACATGCACACAGGGCAGGGAGATTCCAGTTAGTAAGGACTCATGCCATAAAGGGCTTTATAAAGCATTTTTAATTTTACACAGAAAGTCATTGGTTGCCCACAGTGTAAATGTTGCCCACAGTTTAAGTGTTGCCCACAGTATAAAATAAGCTGTCACCCTTTAGCAATTGGACCACAACCTTTGGAATCAACTGTGGTTTCCAATTAGGCTTCAGGGACAGCCTAAATAGAATATATTGCAGTGGTCAAATATGACTCAATAAGGGTATCATTAACTATGCAAGGGTATGTTGCTTTAAAGAAAGTTGTAACTAGCATACCATCTGGCTGTCCTGAGTCATGACCTCCACATAAGGTTACTAGTTCTTATGTACTTTTTAAAGTACATAAGAACATGAATGTTTTTCTCAGCATGACATATGTTGCAACTGGAATTCTTGTCTGGGAATGGCAATTGCAATACATCTAAGCATCAGAAAGCAGATGGTGTGTAGAGGTTCTCTTTTCCTGGACTTTGGCTTCCATCACATAGTTTGGAGAAGGTAGTTCCTTTGTCTTGTCTGGTGCAGTAGGTCTTATTTTACCTTCATTTGTTTTTTGTTGTTTCTGCATATGGTGCTACTTGAGATAACAGCCATAAATTAGGAAGGCAATATTATATACTGTGTATTGAGTACATATTGTGGATAGGCTTAAATAAGCAGAAGTCAGATTAAGGTAATGACTAGAAATAGAATGATGATATAACATATTGTGCAAAAACTCACATTTTCTTGAGAGATCACACTCACATCTATAGGTAGTATCTGATTTGCCAGCTGTGTGTCCCTTTGAAAACATCATGATAAATGTATTACTTAAATGTGTTCTATGTTGGGTAGGGGGGGTTTCTCCACTAACATTTGTAGTAGAAAAAATCATTAACAATTTTAATGGTACTATGGTTTCCATTGTTTTCCAGTATGGGCCTTTTCACTTTTATTTTATTAAATATAATGCTCTAAATGTCATGAGTGTAAAAGGAAAAAGCTCTTTAGCACTGCTGCATTATTGAATATTGCAAATATTACAGAACATTTCACATTTATTTGTAATCATTTTGCTGTCCTTTAGTGGCCAAAATGATTTTTGGATGATTTAATTGTATTTTTGATGGCGTTCTTGCCATTGTTTCCTATAGAAACAATACAAAACAATACAAATATGAATGGGAGTTGATTGCCAGAGGTGACTCACAGAAACATACAACTTTATGAAGAATTTGGGGGCAAGGGGCAAGTAACTGAAGCACTTTCACATAATTAATGCCAAATATGCAACTTCGATGAGAAAGTACACTTTAGAGCCACCTAGAGGACTTCAAGTTTATTTTATTCTATATTTCTGAGTCTGAACCATCAAAATTCACATTACAGGAACAACAGTGAAAGACTATGAATCAGTACTAATAGGTCTTTGTAATCTATATAAATTGACATTAAAACTGTGGCTTCATTAAGCTGTGGAAAGGCAACAGCCAAAAAACATTATTTCTGTCAGGATAGATCAAAGACAGGATAAGTCTCATTTCAAATATCCAGAATATTAAAAACAACATAAGAATAATTTTGAACACATTGGAATACTATGAAGCACATCCGGAAAAACAAATAGTGCTCATGTTTCTAGATGCACAGAAAGCATTTGACAATTTAAACTGGCAATTCATGATACTGCAACTAAAATATATGGAATTTGGGGAAAATGTATCAATATGATCAAGGCAATATATACCAAACAGACTGCTAAAGTGTTTGTGAATAGGGACATAACAGAGAATATTAATATTAAAAGAGGCACAAGACAAGGATGTCCATTGTCCCCCTTATTATTTATTCTGACTCTGGAAGTATTAAATAGAAACATCCGCCTAGATATAGAAATAAAAGGCATGGAGATTAAAAAAAAAAGAAAAATACAAACTACAAGCTTTTGCAGATGATTTGGTTTTCATCATAGAGGAACTGCAAAAAACGGGACCCAAACTAATAAAGAAAATAAAAGACTATGGTGACATTACAGGATTGAAAATAAATAAAGAGAAAACTAAAATCCTAGGTAAGAAACTTACAAAGGAACAGAAAAAAAGACTTAATGAAGAAGATAGACATTCAGATAGTAAAAAAAGTAAAATATTTGGGAATACATCTATCAGTGAGAATGTGTAATCATAAAAGAAGACAATTACTTAAAATTAACACAGCAAATTAAATTGGATCTGGAAAAGTGGAAAAACACACAGTTATCACTGTTAGGAAGAATAGCCACCATCAAAATGAATATCCAACCGAGACTGTTGTACCTGTTCCAAACAATCCCAATAAAGCTAGAATGGAAATATTTCGAGGAATTAAATAGAATGGTAACCAAATTTATATGGCAAGGCAGAAAGTAAGAATTAGGTTGAAGTTAATGCAAGACTCTACCAATAGAGGAGGTTTTGGTTTGCCAAATTGGGAATTATACTATATATATAATATATCAAGTAGCTGCCCTTATCTGGCTAAAAGCATGGATAACTCTGAGACGTAGAAAATTACTTCTATTGGAAGGACATGATTTAAAATTGGGGTGCCTTTCTATGGTATGAGAAATACAAAGCACATAAATACTTTCAGGGACACTACATTAGAAATGCCCTACTCTCAGTATGGGCAAAAATCAAGAAAAAATACTATTTGAAAATACCAGTCTGGCTCTCCACGATAGAGGCACTAACATACCCAAATGTGATGGATATGGGAAAAATTGTAAGATACAAAGATATTTTAAATGAGAAGGGGGAATTGAAAAACAAACAGGAATTGAATAGCCAGGGGATAAATTTAGCATGGTAGCCGCATGTACAGATACAATCTAGATATTATCAAAATGTTAAAACATATGGTTTTTATAAAGAACCAACAGAATTGGATCAAATCTTAATAGGACCTGAGCAAAAACTGATTTAAAAATTCTATAATTATTTATTGACTATTAAAGAATGGAAGAGGAGCAAGTAAAATAAACTACAATAGCATGGGCTAAACATTTTGGGTATTCTATAGAATTGGACAAATGGCAAACGTTGTGGGACAGAAACTATAAATTGACAACTGCATATAAAGAAAATTTATACAAAATGTTTTATAGATCGCACTTCCCCCCAGCAAGATTAGCTAGAATGTTTAAGAATATGTCTGCCAAGTGTTGGAAGTGCAACCAAATCCTGGGCTCGTATTACCACATGTGGTGGACATGTCTGAAAGCAAAAAAATACTGGTCCAAAATACATACCTGACTAGAAAAAATGATAAAGGAACATTTAGATTTAAAACTGGAAACATTTCTGTTGGACATCACACCAGATAAATACAGTCAAAGAAATGCATACTTAATAATACCCTGTTTCCTCCAAAATAAGACATCCCCTGATAATAAGGCCAAATTAAGTTATTGAGTGCATGGCAATAGGGCCAAGTGTTTATTTCAGGGTTCAAAAAAATATAAGACAGGGTCCTATTTTCGGGGAAACACGGTACATGTGTTAACAGTGGCCAGAATCGTGTTTGCACAATGTTGGAAGGGTGAGGAGATCCCCAAAGAAAAAGAGATAATAACAAAAAATTTAGAATGTGCAGAAATGAATAAACTAACATTTGAAATTAAAGAAGGAAGACACTGAATATTTTGAGATATGGGATCTGTTCTATCGATGGTTAAATACAAGAAACAGGAGTTAGAGCTTCAAAAATTACAAGAGAAAGATTAATTTTATTATTAGGGTTGTTTACTGTAACATTAATTTTGATTAATTTTGATTAGTATTAACAATATGTATTAATATTATGAGGGAAAAACACTGTTATTATAAGATTACTATTAGAGAATACTATTATTATTACTATGGTGAATATTACTCAAAAGAATTGTAATCAGACAACACACTGTTTATATGGATTTTGAACATGATGCTGTTTTATTTATATTAATAAAAATAAATTTAAAAAATTAAAAAATAAATATCCAAAATATATGCAACTCTATAGGAAATTTAAGTCAAGAGTTTGCCTTAAATTATGTATTTGCAGACATTGTAATCAATAGCTTACATAGTGAAAAATAAAGTCTTAGTTTTTTATAAGTGCTCGGATCCCACAAGCTATTCATCAATGTGTTTGTGTGTATGAGGGAAAGAGAGAGAGAGAAAAAGGGAGAGAGGAAGAAAGGAAGGAAGTTCAGGTTAGCAAATAGAAAGCAGATATTTTGAACCTCATATCCCAACAGTCTAAACCAGAGTAGTCAATAGTAAGGTTATGGAATTTCAAATTCTAGAAAATTTGGAACCAATTTTCATATCCCAGTTCTATTATTCAATCAGTAGGATTTTTAACTCATAAGAACAATGATATATCATATTTAAAGTAACATAATAATGTTACATATATATTCTCTCCCTGTGTTTTAAATAATTTTCAATTAATAATTTGTAGAATCCATATTATAGTGGTGGATTAATTATTATAGGCTTTTCATATATTGAAATATGTATTGAATGTTGAGAGAATTCTGAAAGCACGCATAACTTTTGTAATTCAGCTAAAGTACAGCTGTTTTCTTACTGGAATTTTATTATTATGCTTATTCTTAAATTGTTGATTCATTGGCTCTTTTAGCATAATAATCAATTAGAAAGAAATGAACCACTCTCTTTTCTACTGTTTTCTAATGTATCCTCAGCACTTCGAGATGCCAGCAAACAGTCTATTAATAGTGATTGGAAGATAGAACATTCTGGAACATTCAACATTGCTGGTACCACTGTCCATTATGTTAGGAGAGGTCTGTGGGAAAAAATTTCTGCCAAAGGTCCAACTACATCACCTTTACATTTATTGGTATAGTAGCATAGATCATTTATTTAAATGTATTCTAAACTATGAGGTGAAATGTTTATGTCTAAATATATGTATTGTTTTGCAAGCAGTATGGTAACCAACTTAGAATAACATAAGAACACAAAACTAGTTATGCCAGATCAGACAACAGACTCAGTCTAACACATTATTGGTTCATATCAAGAAAGTGGCTAGCTATTTCCGAATGAGAATCTGCAACATAATATGACCCCATTAGTAATTCATATCAGTATCAGAAGGCCTACATTCTTCATGACTGGAGATAGGATTTGGCATCATGATATGCATCTTCTCTATGAAAAGTATCTCCTTGATTACAAGAATGTATTCTAAAAAAAATCTAGGAGAAAAGGAGATGTATGCATAATCTGAACAATATGCTAATGATCAACTATACTTACAATTATTAAAATAGTGCATCTTTAATTTCTCCATAATCTCAAATGTGCTCAAATTCTGGAAGTGCTAATTCTGATTACTATTCAGACTGTATGGGAAAGTTCTAGTTGTGCTCAGAGCATGGATATGTGAAAGTGCAGAACATCAAATTCTTAATTCATTTCAGTGGAAAGAATCCATCTATGCAAATAAGCTTCTATAAGTAAATGCAAATCAACACACTCAGAAAGTTTTTTATTTGTACTTATGTGTACATACATGAAGTACATTGAATAATCATGAATAGGATGATGGAAACAAAAATAAAATCTGCCTTTGATGAGTAGACTAATTGTAGACCTACAATTGCAGGTAGTCCTTGTTTTATAATCATAATTGAGCCCAAAATTTCCATTGCTAAGCAAGATAGTGGTTAAGTGAGTTTTGGCCCATTTTATGACTATACCTTCCATAGTTAAGCGAATCGCTGCAGTTTTTAAATTAATAAAATAGTTGTTAAGTGAATATGGCTTCCCCATTGACTTTGCTTGTGAGAAGGTCACAAAAGGCGATCACATGACCTCAGGACATTGCAACTATCAGAAATATAAGTCAGTTGACAAACATCTAAATTTTGATCATGTTACCACAGGGATGCTGCAACAGTTTTAAAAATGGTCGTAAGTCACTTTTTTCAGTGCCATTGTAACTTCAAACGTGCACTAAATGAATGGTTGTAAGTCAAGGATTACTGTATTTGTACCAGAATTCCTAGCCAACACAATGATTCGATGGCTAGCAGAATTCTCAGGGTATGCTGACAGATTTTTCCTTCCTTCCTTCCTTCCTTCCTTCCTTCCTTCCTTCCTTCCTTCCTTCCTTCCTTCCTCCCTCCCTTCCCTTCCCTTCCCTTCCCTTCCCTTCCCTTCCTCCCTTTCCTCCATCCCTTCCCTCCCTCCCTCCCTCCCTTCTTTCCTATAAATGAAGTCTCTTATATTGATTAAGACCAGTCTTATTTTACCTGCTGGAAGTTAGCATTTAGAGACCAGAATTTCTTAGCTGTTCTACATGAGATAGTTTTAACTTTGAATGCTGGGCATTTATTTTATGGAATTTCTTTATGATTTTCTGTAGACTGATGTTCTTTTTTTATCATGTCTGCTTCTTTTTTGTCACATCTAGACATACAAATATTAATTACATATATGTTACAGGTCCTGCTTTTTCAAGATCAGAATTATGGGCTACATTATGAATATACTATTCCTTTAGATCCAGTTACTGAGAATCAGAGTACAAAAGTATCAGAACCTTTATTTATGTGGACCCACTCAGGTTGGGAAGACTGTAATGCTGTATGTGGAGGAGGTAATGATTATACATTTGTGGTATAGCTACATATGTATTGCTGTAATACTTAAAGGTTTGATGCTGCTTCCACTATATTAATTTTGTCATTAGGGCTACTAAGTCAGGCCAATTACAGTAAAAAAGCAGAATTGTTCAAATATTTATATAAGGGGGGTAAAACACAAAGACAATCATCTTTAACATCGAAAAAGTCAAACTTGTTTTGTTTTGTCTTGGTAAACCTCCAACACAGGGGTGGGTTCTACTTACCTTTATCACTGGTTTGCAGCAGGGCTGCGCTCGCGTGCTCACTTCACTCTTGCGAGCACATTCTTCTGCTCAAGTGCAGAAGTGTTTTGACGACGTCGGGGTCAGTGGGCTGAGCCTCCCGCCGGTTTTACTACTGGTTCTATAGAACCGGTGCGAACCGGGGGCAACCCACCACTGCTCCAACAAAATGAAAAAGGATTCCAATTGGCCCTTTAACTGTATGTTCATAAATGTTTATTCACGTAGAACATGAAATGTCTCTGTTTGATAGGACAATGAGTAAAAAAACACCCACTTCCTTCTCAGGTAATATCAGCTGATCACAGTACTTCTGTTTTGGTGTGATCACAATGCTGTAAAGTTGTCTTGCCATAATTATTTTGCTTTTTTCAGTACAGTGTAACTACTATCAATCAATTGGCAAACTACTATTTTGAGGTCTGTCAAAACATTTTAAAATTTCCATTGCAGCATTGAATGTGGTATTTTAGAATTTTTCTAGGTGTTTCTAGTATCTACAATATGAACCTTAACAATTTCTTCAATAAACTATTTTACATTGTTCCACAGACAAATATTTAGCAAAAGTGTTCATTTAGGTTTATAATTTTGACTAACATAAAACTTGCTGTTGTTCCTAACTGTTTAGAAAACTAGATTTTTTTTCATTTCTAGGTTTATTTGTTTTTTTGCAGTTTTAATGTAATATTTTTAAAACTATCTTAAAAGTTATATATAAAAATATGAAATCCTCAATAATTTATTTCATCACTTTCAGGATGGAATTTGATATTTATCCCCAAGTGAAAATAACTCTAATAAGCATTAGAGTTTTTTCCTAGTATAAATGGCTATTTTATTTATTAATATTTCAATAATTTTGAATAATTTTATTCAATGATAAAACTTTTGTCATCAAAGCTATCTGCAAACTTTGTTTTCCTTTTACCAGGTGAAAGAAAGACAACAGTATCCTGCACAAAAATTTTGAATAAGCATATTAGTTTTGTGGATAACAAGAAATGCAAACATTTAACAAAACCTGAACCACAAATTCGAAAGTGCAATGAGCAGCCATGCAATACTAGGTGAGGTTGAGACCCAAAATGAAGATTCATACAATGAACACTGAGTTGGAATGAGAGGCTGTTCCTTGGGAAGTAACTCATAGTTTTGGGATATTCTCTTTGACATTGAATGGATGATGGATGCCTTGGTCTATAGAAATAAGCAAGGAAGTGATACTTAGGAAGCGAAAATGGGGAGTGGCTACTTGGAACGTGAATTTTCAACCA
Source organism: Arizona elegans (assembly GCA_022577455.1). Classification (NCBI taxonomy): domain Eukaryota; kingdom Metazoa; phylum Chordata; class Lepidosauria; order Squamata; family Colubridae; genus Arizona; species Arizona elegans. Next base: position 40,319,815 of record JAKOOJ010000008.1, on the reverse strand, counting down.
TAATTATCAGATCTTGACTGTTAATCTCTTCTTTCTGTAATTTTATGGAACAAAAAAAGTATTATTCCCTTTGATCAATATTATCTATCTAGTTATGTATATTAGAACTTCGAGAATGATCTGATTTCTAAAAAGATGCAGTTAATCAGTTAAAGTATATATTTATAATAGCAATAATTATTAAAATAGATACATTTAAGATTTTTAAAGCAATTAGTTTCAGCTTTCAACTGTAGTTTTATCAAAAGAAAAAAATAATGTAGATTGTGAGAAATATAATTAGATTATTCAAATTATCTGCATCAGGAGAAAGAAAAAGACTAATAGTAATCAGTGATGGTTAACATGATATTAAATTGGAGTCATTACTAGAGATAATGCTTGCATGTTTATAATGGATAGCATTGTAGATTTTGGAAAAGTTAGCAAATAAATAATTAAACAGAATGCTAAGAATGTTGCTAAGTTAAGATAATAGAAGTAGAAACCTGTATTCCATATATCAAATAGCAGATAAAAGTATTTTTAGGTGCACGAACAGGCAAGGAGAAGATTAAATATCATATTCTTGTCTTCTTGTCCTGTTTCTCCCATAATTTTTATTTGATACCAGAATTTCACTTCTTCCATTGTAGAACATACTTGCTTCTTTCCACTGATACAAACAGTGCTAAATTTAAGAAAGTCTGTGTAAAAACAACTAACATTACTTTAGCTTCCTTTCCTATTCCATGTATACATAAGATTTTAATATAAAAATAGAACCTACCTGGATAAGATATTTCTATTTCACTTTTTTTAATGAAGATAGCCAGAGACATTGATCATATTAAAGTGGGAGATTTTAACTCTACTTCCAGCCATCTTCATGAAAAATTCTCACTTTTGAAGTTGGCAGTTCCATCCATAGACATCTCCATTGGCACTAATAGATTATTTCCTAATAATGAAAATATCAGCTTCAAAGGAAAGATTTCAGGAGGAGGGGAAAAAAAGACTAAATTTTAAATTTTCTCCTGATAATATTTGCATTTTTAAAGTATTGCTTAAATACAGACATGCATCCTTTCATGACACATATAATTGTTTAAACTACTGACACTCTCACAGATTTCATTAATGTTTCAAGATAGGTGGTGTGGGATTTTTTAGACTTAACATGCAATTTTATAATAATGAAAATAAATCATTTCTACAACATGCAAAATATCACTATGCTTTGGCTTAAGTTTGACAGAAACATTATCGTATAAAACATTCAGCACCAAGTAACCATACGAAGAAGACTGTCATTTTACCTGTTAAAGGACTGCTATGTTAGTGGTGCTCAACAAGTGTTTACAAAAATTGAATAACCAAATTCAATTAGAACGTATTTTAAAATCAGGCAGAACGAGAAAATATTTTGAAGATTATTTTGGCTTGCAAAATCTAGCAAAATGCCCATTCATGATCCACCTACCCCCTTTCCTTTAGGTGGATGATGACTGAGTGGACTTCGTGCTCAAGGACATGTGGGAAAGGGACACAGAATAGGCAGGTAGCCTGTACTCAGCAACTGAGAAATGGAACCCTGATCAGAGCCCGAGAGAAAGACTGTCTTGGCCCTAAGCCCACTTCAACACAGCGCTGTGAAGGCCAGGACTGCATGACAGTGTGGGAAGCTGGCGTGTGGTCAGAGGTGCAGTATAAGCATGGATTGTTTATTTACTTACGGTATCTCTAAACTATCGTTCATCCAATTTATTATAAGACAGCTGTCATGAACTTAGTAATCATTTATTTCTATTGATTCTGTTGTTTTGGAATGAAACAATATTCTGTACCAAATGAAAGTATAACAAAATCGTTTAAATGTCAGGGCAAGTTATGTGGTGATGAAAAAGATTCATTGTCAGTGTCAGCTGTGATTCTTCAAAAGGGCATTTCCTACTCAGTATATTTTATTTCAGGTAAGGTCACAACTAGCATACCAGCCAAAGCTGGCAAAAGCCCACTTCACAATGTATTCTACCTGACCTCTGAGCAGAAGTTCTGAATCCAGGAGGCGCCTCCAGCTTTTGATCTTGCTCTTTCTGATGGCACAATGCCATCGGGAATTAAGAATGGTACAATCTTGGAGACAGAAGGCTTTTGAATTAATCGATACTCTGTCTTATTTGGGTTGCATCAGATCCAGACATAGAAAGCCATCAGTCATTCCCCCAATAGGCCCAGGCTGATGATCTGCAACTGGGTTTCATGCTTATTTGTTCTGACCTAGGCTCCCTTAACAAGCAGGAGCAGGAATTGGTCCCGGCAAAACCTCTTTTATTTACACAACTGTGAATTATGTTCATTCACAGTTAGTAAGGTTTGTCCAAACAATTTTTCAAAGGAATATTTCTCAACACACCTCATTTGGCAAGCTGCCATGTAACTTGTTTCCAACCGTAGTACAAGGCAAAACTTGGGACAGAGTCTCTTAGAATCACGGAACGAATGAATTGTTTCCTGCAAAAGCCCACTCCCTATTCACTCCTCTTTTATTTCCTATGGGAGGGGCCAATCACCTCCAAGGTATGGCTTTACTCCTGAGTCGACCCTGCTTTCTTAGTTGTTCTTGTCTTCAGGCAGCTCTGCGCATGTGCACACTGGAAACAGGCTCCAGCTGTTCCTCTGCCTCACTGCTGTCTAACTCCCTTTCTGCCTCCAACGCAGAGCCCTCGCCTCGTCCAAGCTTTCCCCAGCCCCCAGGACTGGCCCAAGTTTCTCCCCAACCTCCTCACTGTCCGACTTTGCTGCCAGCTTTGCTGGCTGCCAGCGGGCCACTACACTATCAATCATACTATAACTAAATTTGTGGATTATTTATCCCAGAGGTTTTTTGTGTAAATGTTATTCAGAATAGATGTCAGGCCCAGACCAAAATGTCAGAACAATTCAGCCAAAGTCCAGCTCTTTATTTGCTTATTTGGTTAATCTTTCCAGATTAAAAACTATATTGCTCTAACCCTAGCAGGTATAATCTAAGATATTCTATGCACCACAACCTATTCTGCTCATGTAGGATTAGAATAATTGTAATGATGGTTGGGAATATTCCGAAGTCCCAATCTTTGCAAGAGACTCCAAAGGATATAGTGGTCAGCTAAGAACCATGAGATATTCACTTGTTAACATATTTATTTTTTTGCTTTATTTAAGTGCCCAAAATCAGCCATTGTCTAGATCACTTACAGAAATTAAATGCTAAAAACAAGATAGAAATCAGGGCTGTGTATCAGCGGTGGAATGCTGGTTTTGGGTGATAAGTGTGAAAATTATGGGAGCTGGAGTCCTAACAGGTTGGAGATGCTGCTGTAAGCACTGGATCATGTTTCTATCTTTCTACAGTGCTCTGTAAAATGTGGCAAAGGCATACGGCATCGGACCGTAAGGTGCACTAACCCTCGGAAGAAATGTGTTTTGTCCACAAGACCCAGAGAATCAGAAGATTGTGAAGATTATTCCAAGTGTTATGTCTGGAGAATGGGAGACTGGTCGAAGGTACAATATGTTTTATGAAATTGTCAGTACTAGTTTTTGCCAAATATTGTGCAATGTATTTTTAGTGAAGGAGAAAATCTGAATATGAAAAATGAGAAAAAAACATAAGTTTATAATACTGATGTATTCTAGTTTGGCCATGAAAACGATTTAAAATGTATATACTAGAGTTATGAACGTCCTTCAGAAGAGATATTTGAAAACATGGAAGAACTCTTAAATTAGCTTTTTTCAAATAGTTAAATGAACTGCGTCTTTTTCCAACCTTGTGTAGCTGCTTCAGGAATCCAACATGCGAAGCACATCTTCCAAAGGATTTGCATAGCCCTAGCATAGATTTATTTTTTATTGATTGCTGTTGATGCCCATCTGCTGTTTATCTCACCATTGTGTTTTTCAATTCCTTAGTTGCCAGCTTGTTCCTACCTTTTACTCTTAGAGTTCTGTTTGAAAACCTTGTTAGTAAAGATACAAAATGTCCTTGTGTGTGTGTGATTTCAGTTGACTGGGTCAGGACAATCGTAGAATCACAATTAAGAGTTAGAAAAGATATTGAATGGTTACTTTAAAACCACGCAAATAGATTCCTTATCCATTAATACATTCATTTGTGTGCTTAAAAATTCAGTATGGGAAAACATTACAGGGAATAATTTTTTATGTTGCCAGACTTTGGAGAAAAATTACTAAAGAAATAAATTAATCTTTGTGTGTTCAGATGGGGGAACACAACTCTTAGAACATAGTATAATATGAGTCTTACATACGCAAAATATGTGGTGGAGTCATGGAGAACCTATAAAGCAGGGGTGTCAAACTCAAGGCCCGCAGGCCAGATCCAGCCCATGGAGTGCTTAGATCTGGTCCCCAGGGCTGCCCTGGAAATAGAGAAGGACCGGCCCACAGTGCCTCTGCCAGCGAAAATTGAGCTTGCATCATGGCCATGCCTCCCCAGCCCCCTGAGGTCAAACAGAACCCTGATGCGTCCCTCAATGAAATCGAGTTTGACACTCCTTCTATAAAACAATTCTAAGTGGCATGATACTAAAAACACTATTCCCTGATCTCTGTCACTGCTGACAGAAAATTTACCAGTCCCTATGACTTTAGTTGAGTAGAATGACAATTACATAGCTCTTCTCTAGATCTAATTGTTAATTCTTTAAGATACAGATAGTTCCAATTGTTCAGCTACCACAATTGGGACTAGCAACTTGGTAAAGTAAATCTGTGTCTAAATGAAACCACGTCTGTGCTTATGATCTTATTTCACTGCTTTACAAACCTGTGAAGTAATAAATGTGAGGATTGATCTCAAAGTTACTTTTTCATCACTTTAAATGATCAATAAATGAGACAGTTGCTAAATGAGGACTACTTGTATGGCACAAGCATATAACTCGACCTCAAATTTATTTCACGGTACTTTGCAAAATACAAAAAGAAAACAACCACAGTGATTTTATTGTTAAGTTCTAAAAAACTTGCAGTTGTTTTGGATACAATTGCAAAAAATTTTAAAAATTAATTTCAGCACTGCTCTTGCTACCCCTGAATATTAGAAAATGGTTTCTAGGTTCAAAGCCCACAAATAGGTTCCAAATATCCAAAAGTCATTTTGGAACAGTCTTTATATTTAGTAATAGTTTATAGCTATATAAGTACATCTGGTTGTATAATAGGCTTCAAGTCCTGGTTTGTATCCCAGGCTCTCTAAAGGCTAGCCAATATTGCTTGTATTTCATTTTACAAAGTATTCTGTGATTTAAAAAAAAAAAAAAGACTATGACTGATGGTAATAATTGTATTCTGGCATAATGATCTAAGTGGAAATCATTGTATGTAATTAATGTAGACTTGTTTCCAGTCTTACAGAAAATCTTATTAATAAATGCTGTTCATGTCAGTTGGGAAACAAATATAAAAGCAGCTTCTTCCATATAAAAATTAGATTTTCATTATTGCCTCATGCATTTATTTTCCTTTTGCACAATAAGTCTTAAATTATATGTAGAATAATATTTCTTACTTTGAAAAATGAAAAAGTTTTAGTTAAATGTCCAGGTTGTAGACTTGAAAATTTAAATACTTATCAAAAGCACCTTGTACAGAATCGGAAACATGATGATTCAGAAAGAGCATGTGGCATAGACTAGGTGAGAGTGAGGATTGTTAGCTTCCTATTGGAAGAAAGAAACAGTGTTAACAATTCATATGTGTTATGCATTCATGTAATGTAGAAAAATCCTTCTCCCCAGTGAATAATAACAGTTGAATATCCTGCTTAGTAAATTTTAGAAGCCTGAACAAACTAAATGTGCTCTTAAAAACTCTTCTGCTGCATAAAGCAGGTTCTTTTCTTGTTTATGTTTAAGACATATCAATTAATATATGACTTTTAAGGTCCTGATCTAGTTGAGGTCAGGAGATCTCTGGTGATCTCCAAGAAGACTTTATTGTTTTTCCTATGTTTTCTGGGTTTTGGAATAGGTGATTTGTAGTTTTTAACAAAAGCAGTCATTTGTTCTTGGAACATATTGTTCAAACCTCTGTTGTTAACAATGATACAGATTTTCACTCTCAATTTCATCTTTAAAAAAAAAACAAAAACTCAGCAGTGATTGCAAACTATTGTAGCTGAATAAGACAGGGCTATCCTTTGGCAGGGACAGTTTTTTCCTTAATTTTTCCAGAGACCTGCTAGAAGAAGCTATGACATTACATACTGTCCTTAGCTTTTAATCTAAGCATTCTATACTTATTTCAAAATATAGTCTTTGGAAAATTGAGCAAAGACTCAAGTAACATTGGTGAACTCCAAATTGAAACATTTCATATTATCTCTGCAATGATTAGTAGTAGATGAAAACTGAAATAGGTTATATTGCTTTCTATCAGCACCTTCTTTGTGGAAGATTCATTTTTGTAATATTTGGCAAGAATGCTCTGCTTGGAATGTTGCTTAGATAGGTTTTTAAAACATTTAATGCTGCATGCAGAGGTGTAGAGTAAAAACTTTTATGCCTTTACTAGGTCTTTTTCCAGGCCAGACAGGGTAACCCTGGCTGGAACCATTTTTCAGCCCAGATAAGATAACCTTGTTTATATAATTTTAATTTGCTAATCAAGAGCAGTTAAAAGCAGTTCACATTATGAGGTACATAGTTTTTACATGTGACAGTATTCTGATGGCAAACTGAATTTGAAATAATTTAATCACACCATGATACCTCCTTTAAATGTACTTTAAAGAAAGTATATTTCTTTAAATGTTTAGGCACAAGGTATGTTTACACATTATAAAAATGTTCTTCTGTATACCAAATTCTTGGCAACTATTCTTGTAATTGACACCAACTTAAAAGGTTTGATATTTACCAGAGAACAGAAAATTGATGAAAAGCCACACAGAAGTCTCCTGAGGATTCTGTATATACAATAAACCTGCAGATTGCCACTACATTATATGGACTAGAATGGTTGACAACAGTTCTACAGTTCTTCATAAAAGAATTGAATTTAGTCTGTTTGTGTAATTGATGATTTTATATCTGGATCATATGGTATTATGATTGTACTGTATTGTTAATGCTGTAATCTCTAAATTCATACTGGACTTAATAAGGTTTTGTTCCATCAAATCTTGCTTTCCCAACCTAAAAGTTTTCCTCTGTAAATCTTTAGGGAATCCCACTTGCTGATCAGTCCTTCTTCCTTAATAGTGAGCTTTTAGAATATGAAGGTTTTGGCAGTGAAAAATTTATTTTGATATTGAAGTGATTTGCAACTGAATGAATAATGCCAACTGCAATTCTGTGGGTCCTCTCCCAGAATTTGTACTTCTGTCACCAAAGAAAAAAGTGAATTGATATGCCATTTTTTATGTACACCTTTGCATAAAATTATGTTTGGGGAAATATATCTATGACTTCCAAAGTGATAAAATAGGATCATTCCTTTCTTGAATTGTTAAACCACAACTTTAATTTAGGTGTTCAACATTACATCTTTATACTTACTTATTCCATCCATGATGGAATAGCAACCAAGATATGTGCCAAACATAATAGAGATCATGTTGTTTTTCTGATTGTTTTAAAACTGTTAAGAATTTAATTGCTATTTCTTAATACTCAGGTTGAGGTAGATTTATATTTGGGACAAAAAAAAAAGCATTTTTGTTTATGTATATGTATCTTATATTCTTTGAAGTGTTCTATCACCTGTGGAAAAGGAATGCAATCACGAGTCATCCAGTGCATGCACAAGATCACAGGAAGGCATGGCAGTGAATGTTTCTCCTCTGAAAAACCTGCAGCCTACAGACCTTGCCACCTGCAGCCCTGTAATGAAAAAATTAATGTGAACACAATTACATCACCTAGATTGGGTAAGTGACTACAAGTGTCATATGAAGATAATTATTCTGGTCTTGTCTGCCATTTTCAAGTTATGTTTATCTGGCTACTAAGATCAAAATTCTAAATTCTTTATACTTCAACTGTGAAAGCAACATTAAGTCTATGTTCAGGCTAACCCATCTGACTACATTGATCTACAATATAGTTTCTCTGTCATAAATGTACTATATGGGAACTATTTGAGAATTATAAATGTGCCATATACTGAATCATTCTTATAACAGTCTAGATTTCCCCAGTCTAGTAGGGTTAGGTGATAGGTATTTTTCGATTCAGAAGCAAAACCCGCATACAGTAAGTATGAGTGCCTAAGGCGTATTTCAAGGCAGTATGAGAAAACAACATAAGAGCATAAGACAGCAATGAAATGAATCCTAAGGAATCTCCCAAAGTTAAGGAATACTTATTTATACCAGGTGGCAATGAGACCATCACAAATTTTTTAGTTGAAAATAAGAACTATCTATCCTACTCTATACATATGTCTCATGCAAAAGACAAGACAAAAGAGAGTATAACCTTTTACTGATTAACATAAATCCTTGCTTAATTTTGGATTACTAACTCAACAGTTACATGGAAATGTAATTTCTGTGTATTATGCACTTAAGGAAAGAGATATATACCACTGTCCAATTCTTCTTTGCCAATCTTATGGTGAAACCACTATTATTACAGTTCCTTAGATGGTGGATAATATACAAAAATTCTAGTAGAGAATTCTCAAGAATGGACATCTGTTTTTTGCAGCAAATATCTAGAAGCTAGTCTAGATGGTGTTAAGTGATACTGAATCCTAATAATTTGCTTAGAAATTTAGCCTTTGTTTCTACATTTTGAAAACTTTTTATATTTTAGTTGTATTTCATTCTTAGTTTGTTGTTTCATAACATGTTATCGAGTACATTTAAAAACTTTAAATATGTGGCATATTCTTGTCTAGCTTGGAGCTATGTTCTTTGCATTTGACAGATCTCTTGGGAAGTTGCATGCTATGAAACAATGCAATAATTTCCAACCACAATTCTGAGACCAGGTATTCTTGGAAAATAAACAATAGCTACAGCCCAATGTTGTGTTTAGAACTGTGCCCACCTTCCCAGAAAAAACAAGACTAATAACTAAGGGAGCTAAAACATCAAAGAACAGGATGTTATGGACACATCCTTATCTATTTTATTTAATTGATTTTATTGATCTTAATGTGTTTTTGTAATTAAACTTGCTTATCATAACAGCTATTTTCTGAAAATGCCCATAATATTAACTTAAAATTTCAAATGTGCAAACCCAACCAAAAAGGTTGAATATGCCTATGTCATATGCAGCCATAGTGATGTCTGTGATTTTGTTTTATTTCACAGCTGCCTTAACATTCAAGTGTCTTGGAGACCAATGGACTGTATATTGCAGAGTGATACGAGAAAAGAACCTGTGTCAGGACATGAGATGGTATCAACGTTGCTGTGAAACATGCAGGGACTTTTATGCACAGAAAATGCAGCAGAGGAGTTGACCCATAGCAGGCAGGCTCGTGGGCTCTCGGCTTTTCACAATCACATTATTTATAAATTCACACACACTTCTTCAGACCAAATATATCAGATTACATATAATTTAATCAAAGTAATTTATTTTTGCCCGCGAAGACATTTTTTTAAAAAAAGAAAGGTTAAATAGCTTTTGTTTGGGTTTTATGATCAGAGTTTCCATAATTAAATTTTATATGAATTATTTTGGATACATTTATGAAACTTTTTCTAAAAATACTATTTTAAATGTTTATATTCAATAAGGTAAGCAACTATTTTGGCATCCTTGCTATTCAAAAGAGAAATAAGTAGTGCAGTACTACAAATAGATTAGTTTGCTAGTCTTGTTCACTTGAAGTCAAAAATACTTAAGCCTACTAAATTGCTTACTGAATTGGATAATAAACTATCATACTACCCTGAATTTATTTTCTATTTAGATGAATAGTTTTTCTGTACTGTATATGGAAATGAAGTCATCTTTATTTTTATTTTGTTTATATTTTGGTGCTCAGAGTCAGATTGACTCCAGAAATTTTACAACAGGTTTTGGAACTCCATTCATACTTTATAAAGGGCCGTATATAACATGATCTGTTCTTGGAAATGTATTTATGTAGCAAATGTAACACTTGACTCAGCACATCCATGAATATAGTCAGTTTCCTAGGCTACATTTTTAATCTTTGTTCCACCAAAATAATCTCAAGAGTCAATTCAATTCAAGTTGTGGGTAATTTTCATCAACCCTCTGTATCATTTTATATATTTTCTGTTTGAATGCACTCTGGAAATTGTTGGAACACCTTAAATTGGTAAGAGCTCTGTGTGCCCTTAGAAATATTCTATAGGAAATTATCTACTGTAATTTATAAATTTTTATATCAAAATCAGACAAACATGGCAAAGTAGGCATTTTAATCATGTGAACATATACTTGAACACAAGTATTGAAGCAGTTAAACACTGTAAAGATTTACACTGAATCTCTGTTGCACTCCTTTATGTAATGTAGAAAAACACCTTTCTAAACCTTGGAACATCTTTTGAAAGAAGTCTGTGCTATTTTAACATGTCATTTGCTTTTAAGTATACCAAGCAAAAGGCCGGTGGCTAACCTGCAATGTTCACATGTAATTTCTTGGGAATTTGGTTTACTAATGGAAGAAACCTAATGTTTAAGATGAATTGGGCTACATTTTCAGGTTTAAAAAAACTTAGAAGATACTTCTGCAATAAATTGTTTCATAAAAATGTTATTAAAATACACTTTTACAATTGTGTGAAATGTGAAGAAAACACTTTCCTTATGAAATTTTGTACATGAATCACTTGATTTTTATATTTTCAATAAATATAATTAGAGATATATAAATATATATATATATATATTTATAAATTCCATTTATATACCTTTTCTTATTTCTTAACATCTGTTTTCTGTTCATAATAAAATCAGGACAGGGAAGTGGGGAAAGCAGACACTAAACAGCAGAAACTGCCTTGTTTTGAGTTTTACTAGTGGTTCAGACACAAAATTAAATCCAGAATTGACTGGAAATAATGATTGAAGAACTATAGACAATTTTACTTTCCAGCCATGTGCATGTAAGATCTTTCTCTATTATTGTATTAAAGTGCTATCCACTGATCTTTAAATGAACTGAAAACTAAGTAGAATGAAATTTGTGCCTCCGTTGCTGATAAATACCCTTCCTATATATGCATCTCTCTTGAGTCACACCCCAGTAATGCTGTCCTGGTTATGTGTGCAGAAACTGATACACAAAACAATGGTTGATTCTTCTATCTGTGCTTTTCTCCTTCTTAATCATGTCACTAGCTGACAGGAAAATAGGAATCTCCCAATCACAACATTACCATAAAAATGGGGCAAATCTGATAGTAGGACTTTGATATCTTTAGATTTTTTCCGTTCTTCCTGCATCTTATTTTGTAATAGCTCAAATTGAATAAAACAAACACAAACCTATCCAAGTCATGAAAGGAGCTGAGTTATTTGGCCCAGTATTCTTTAAAATATCTCCTTACCTTTCTTTCATATTCCTTTCATATTCATAGATAACATATGGCAACTGCTAGATTCCTCCATGTTATGTTCAGGGGTTCATTTTGGAATAAGAGGTTGGTCCCATCATTTCAATAGTACACTGCTTCAGGCTATTACGCAATTTCACTTTTATTTCAGCCCCTCACTCCCAAGTAATTTTCTTCATCTTTCATGCACTGTTATATATGGTTCTAGGAAAACAATATCAGCTTGGTAGGTGCAACACTGCCTGGAGACCAGAGGCAAAAAATTTGCATGTCCACATCAGTCTGAATTTGATAATAAATTCATTAGCCCATCTCTTGACTTCAGTTCTGATGTGTTAGATGGCTAAAATATAGCATTTTAGCATTTATTTACATTACAGTTATTATTGAATGTTGTCAGTTTAGTAGAGAAATATTTGTGATAGTGGTGACTATCTCTAGCTCAGGTGAAGGATGAGGGTGGAGGCTCATTCTCCAAGCCTGTGGGTTGGTTTCTGAACGTTTCGTTACCAGGCTAGGTAACATCTTCAGTGGAATTTAGGCAATGTTATTGATGAAACGTTTGGAAACCAACCCACATGAGAAAATATTGTGTATTGTGAATACAGTTAAAGCTGTCTTGATCCGTTCTTGTTCATGACATGGGATGAAATGAAGGCATTGCATGGCAGAAAAATGTCACAGAAACATGTTGGCATCATGATTGGTGTTGGTAGCGAAAGGACTATAGATGATTCTGCAAGCAAAACCTATCCTAAGCTATGTTTATCTCATGTCCTATAAACTTTAATGTCTAATTTTTTAATTTATTTATGTGTGAGGACCCAGATTGTTGGGGGCAATATGCTGACACTATAAATCACTTAGAGAGGGCTGTAAAAGCACTGTGAAGTTGTATATAAGTCTAAGTGCTATTGTATTGTGATACTACTCAATTCCAATGACTCTGAGTGGTTTACAAAAAAACACACTATAAAACAACATAGCAACTTTGAAAGAGGCTGCACCTATCCTAAGCAAATCATAAGCAAACAGACAGGTCTTCAAAGCCCTCCAAAATAGCAGCAGGTTGGAAGCCACCTGGATCTCAGAGGGAAGCTTATTCTATACGCCAGGTGCTGCAACAGAGAAGTTGTGTTTCCAGGGTCTTTGTAAATGGCAATGTTTAATCAAACAAATCTGTAGTGCAATTAGAGATAAGTGTCTCCAGGTAGCTAGGATTTACATCATTTTGATTTTTTTTAATGGGAGAAGATGTCAGGGATATTAAAATAATGGACATTTTTATATGTGTGCAAGAAGATCCATGATAGAAGAGATCATCAAATCTTCACCACAACTGGTCCTAAAACAAACTTTTTTTTAATCTCTGCCAAGGGGAAGCATTAATTACTGGTTTCCCTTTGGGGGCTAGCGCAACCATTTGTTTGTTTGTTTGTTTATTAAATTCCAATGAAGATTTGTTCTTCAAGAAGAACTCAGCAACTAAGCATTCACAACCACTAAAAGAAATATTCAGGACATTCGTACCCATAACATAACAGCAGGTCTAAAAAAATCATGTATGAATAAGCCTATAACTTTGCTGAATACTGAACGCAGTTTACTGTATGTACTCTTCTCTGTGGGAAGAAACAGACAGTGTTAGGCTATCTTATATAGTGTGGAATTATTTTAATTCGGCTCCTGATTGTGAAAAAGCAGTTAGCCACACAAAAACTAACTCCATATAAAAGAAAAGCCTAAAATAAGGAATATAAATATAAAAAAACTAATCCATTTTGGGTTCTCACTGCAGCTGTCTTATGTTGCAACCCGATGATCAGAACAGTGTGATGCTTAGAAAAATAATGGAAAAGGAAAGGTGACTGGCCATCTTCAAGCATACGTTGAAAGCAACATGAAAAAGGTCACCAAATGCCTGTTATGTAACTTAATCATATAAATGTTAAAACTCTGTTTTCCCAGTAGAATCTGACAATGTGTTGTTGTATTTAATTAGATGGTGCAATATATTTGTCTATGATTCTTCCTCCTCCCCCAAAGCCATATTAGTTCTAATAAGGAACTTTCTTCTGAGAACTATTTAGTTTCCATTTTATGAAAGGTCATATGCCATGTCAGTTTGCAATCTGGATTACATCAAAATCATGCTGCAAATCAGACCATTCTCTCCTGCTTGGTAGAGAAAATACATCTTTCCTACTTAAATTGGCTGAGTTTAGTTGTCTTACATTTTTAAACCCTAAAATGCTACATAAGGGTATTGTTGCCATAGATTCAAATCATGCACACAGGTACTAATAACCACATTTGATGGGCCCCTTCATAGCTTTCCCTGCAATTTGTGCAGGCATTAGGAAATGAGTTTGCTTGGAATCCAAGAAGGCCAGTTACAATTTCAAGGACCAGAAAAGCCCTATCTTTGTTCACTTAATTAATTATTGAAAGCAAAACTAGCTGCTGAGTAGAGTAAGTTGGTTACACTAAAAGGTAAAGGAGAAAGATGGATTTCTCTGCATTGCCAAATAACAACCCTGATAAATTCCTTCAGCTAGAAGTGAAGTCCTTAGCAAAAACATCAGCCTTTTTACAAACCTGGTTGGCAAATTTTCCAGAAGAACCTTTTCCTGAAGAACAGAAGTGGCACAATCAAGTCTATTCACAGGTAAGTAGTTTAAGTTCCAGGCTTGGTTTTAATTTGACATAATGAGGCACTGTTGTCATGGAAGCAGAGTTTCCAAACCTTTGGCAATTCTTGTGCATTCTTCTTTTGCTTTTGGGCTTTTGACAAGCGTTCAGTAAGAATATATGCAAGACAGTAGTGTCACACAACATTTTATATTTAATCTAAGGGAAACAACTAAAAGTGAGGAAGTGTTCTGTTCCTTAGTTGCTACAAAACAATAACCAACTCTTTGTTCTTTTCCTCCTCCATTTTCACCCTGACAAGGTTATTATTTTGGGTGAAGACATATTTTAAATTAATAGCGGTAAAATGATAGGGAAGAAAGTCAGGCCAAAGCAGAGAGCTTTGAATGATGATGGTATTGTTTAGCTGTCCTACTTGAATTGTGTGGATCCTGAACCCAGGGGAAGAAACCTGCTTTTGCAGCCACTATTGTGGCTCACTACTTGGCTCACTGCTGAATCCTGTACATAAAGCAGATGAACAAGATTTCCTGCTCTGTGCTAAGGGCCATCAAAAACAACTTAAGCATTTTCTTATAATAAAAGATTCTCAATGAAGTGAAACTTTCCACTTAAGTACGTTGGCATCTTGTCTTTACTTGCCATATTTTCATGGATCTTATCTAACAGCACAGGCACAGGTTCTACTCTTTTGACTTAAGCCAACTTTTTTAAAGACATGGACAAATAGCTGGCTGTTATTTTTTTTATGGAATCTTGAATACAAAGGAATCCAGAGTTATTTGTTTCCTTGTTTTTACTCCAGCAATCCAGCTACCATCTGAAATTTTTTTCAGTATCCCATAATGCCTAATACTATAATTGTAATTTGTTGCTATATTTTATCTCAAAATGCAGACTTAATTATTTATTTTTTGTCTATTTTTCCTGTCATAATACCTCCCATCTACCTTTCGTAATATCTAGTCTGATGAACAGCTCTTGAAGGTTTGCATATTGTTCAAGAACTTAAGTTGGCCTATTAAAGGTATTACCTTAATAATTAAAAAATGAAATGAAAAAAGGACTACTAAGCACCTATACTATATAATAATAATAATTAATAATAATAATTTTATTTCTATACCGCCCTTCTCCCGAAGGACTTAGGGCGGTGTACAGCCTATTTAAAAACAGAATAGACATTGAATTAAAATAATTAAAAAATATTAAATAATTGGCTTAATTTAAAACCCCAAAAATTTAAAACATCCAATTAAAAATTATGTTGCTAACCCAGCCTGGCGGAACAATAGGGTCTTGAGTGCGCAGCGAAATACCCGGAGGTCAGAAATCTTACGAATTTCCGGGGGCAGTTCATTCCACAGGGATCAGCCCAATAAAAAGACCAGATTTAAAAAAACCAATACTATTTAGGTTATCACTTTTATTGTAACAGTTATAGTTAGAATCTTGTAAATCTGAACGTACTTCCATCACCCTCACTTTATCTTCATGTGAACTAGGGAATCACTTGTCTAAAATATTTTTTTCAAGTTATTTTCTTGGCCTGTACTCAAGCCCCATTTATGTGATCATTGTTTTGGCACTGCCTCTCCCTCTTTTCCATCAAGGTCATTCCCCTGCCGTCTACAAAATATAACTTAAAATAGAAAGATGTTCCAGAATGGATTGTCAAAATTATACATACATACATACATACATACATACATACATACATACATACATCAGTAATATAGGGATGCGGTGGCTCAGTGGCTAAGATGCTGAGCTTGTCGATCGAAGGTCGGCAGTTCAGCAATTTGAATCCCTAGTGCCGTGTAACGGGTGAGCTCCCATTACTTGTCCCAGCTTCTGCCAACCTAGCAGTTCGAAAGCACATAAAAAATGCAAGTAGAAAAATAGGGACCACCTTTGGTGGGAAGGTAACAGTGTTCCATGTGCCTTTGGCGTTTAGTCATGCTGGCCACATGACCACGGTGACGTCTTTGCTGGCTCTTCGGCTTTGAAACAGAGATAAGCACCCCCTAGAGTCGGGAACAACTAGCACATATGTGCGAGGGGAACCTTTACCTTTACCTTATCTCTGTAATGGGATTCATTGACTTCAGCAGGATTTACTTCAAAATAAATAAGCTTGGAATGTTAGCCTAAACTATTTTAAAGTATTTTTACTATTAAAAATAGAAATAATAATATTTCAAGTTCTGGTATTAAACATGATGTATACCATATGTAGGATGAATGATCAAGGATGAACCATATGCTGGTTTAAGGACAAATGAGGTTAAGGATTCATTACTACCAGTGTGTTTTGTATAGAGAAGGATATGAATAATGACCTGGGTTCTGGGGTTCATTAAATCTTGAGGGTAAGCTAGAATTTCTGCCTATGAATTTGTTTTTGAAAAAAAGTTGATTCTTAGAACTCAGTGCCTCATATAAATTGCATATGCGAGGCTATCAGGATGTCACAAACACTTCATTCAGATTAATATATCCATGTGTGCTTATTTGTTCTTCATCTAGAAGTTTAGTCTATTCTCTATAGAGGTAGAAGTAAAATATTTCTCAATCTATTAAGTAACTTCTATTTCAAACCAAAATGTTTTTATCCAATGCTTTTTTATCTTACTCTGTCAGTTATCAGAGAATAAAATTAAATAATCCACAAATAATACTAAAGTTAGCTGAGTTTCTTCAAGTGCTATGCAAAACCATATGCATACAAGTATTTCATCTTATCCAACTATTCTTACATAAATAGCATTTGGAAGTTGAAACTCTAATAATAGAAAAACATTGTTAATATTATACTAAGATATGGTGATTAGTTTGGAACAAGTTTATTCTTAATTATAGAGTTTCCAAAGACCTTTGAATGTTTTGAACAAATCAATTTTCCACATTTTAAATGTAAGTATGCCAACAAAAGAGTTATTGTTTATAACCTTGGGCCCTGAACCGTAGTTGAAATTACTCCAATGAACATTTACATGTAAAAATAATTAAAGATTTCTCAGAACAAATGCTGTGCAGATGTTTGAGATAAAAAATGGCAAAGTTCTCCAGGAAATGATAACATCCTAGTTTTACTGGGCAAAATGGTGTTATTGCATTAGCTTTATACACATGTACAGTGCAGCTGTATTAGAAATACCATACCAAATATGGGCAATTGCACCTCAAAAAGAGATCAGGGAATCGCAAGTTCCAGTCCAGTCTCAGCCAATCAAACTATTTGTCAGCCCAACCAGCCTCATGGGTTTGTTAATGTGGCAAAAAAATAAAAGGAGACAGCACTTTGTACACTGTCTTGAGTTCCTGAAAAAGGCAAATCCAATCCAATGAATGACAAGGCAGGTCAGTATTATTAATGAGGCTGAGAGTGTTATGAACCCAGAGCTTTTAGAGAAAAGGCAGGATATAAATCTAAAAAGAAAAATGATGAGAAAATTCTGTCATTTATATGAATACTGTTAAATTTGCCTATAAACACATTTTATTTTAAAATTATACACACGCACACACACATATGCACACACAGACACATAGCCCAGAATAGCTTTTTGTGAGATGTGCAGCTATAAAATTTTATTAATAAATAGATAAATATTCAAATAAACATTGAGATTTCCCATTTGGTATAGTGTAGTGATGGCTAACCTTTTCCAGACCAAGTGCCCAAAGTGCACATGCCTGAACCCCCAAAAGGCAATGTGCATGCACCCCTACATGCACCCCACCCCCTGCACATGTGTGCATGGCACCCTGCACACACCCCGCCCCCTGCACATGCGTGGCAGAGACCTGAAGACCAGCTGGCCAGCAGGAGGGGTGTGCGCATGCGCAGCAGAGCTGAACTGAGGCAACGGCTCGCGTGCCATCAGAGAGGGCACTGTGTGCCACCTCTGGTACATGTGCCATAGGTTCACCATCGTGGGTATAGTGGTTAGACTATCAGACTAGAATCTGTGAGACTGAGTTCTAGTCCTTCCTTAAGCACAAAGTCAAGTGGTGACTTTAGGCCAGCCACTTTCTCTTAGCCTTAAGAAGAAGCAAATCACTTCCAAAAATGCTACCAAGAAAACTGTAGAGACTAGTTACGTTGACTTGACCACTATAAATACAGCTTGAGTCACTATCATTGACATATAAAAGGTTTAGTAAAATCTGCTTGATTTGACACCGAAATAAAGCCAATCTGATCTCCTGGGGGAAATGCATTGGGATTCTATTATTTGTCTGCCAATTCCAAGAAGATTGTCACGTGAGTCTCCTTATAGAATAACTCTCAGTGAGGGGATGCAAAGTAGATCTCCCTAGGCTGCGTTCAATTTGGGATGAGAGGGTATACAGAAAGAATTGCAGAAAGGGCTACTAAAATACTTGGGGACTTTGAACAGATCCATTGTGGAATGGTGCTTAGAGCTTTTTTGTTTAGAAAAAATGGTGAGTTCAGAGATACATCCTCATCATAGAGATATGGAAGCCCTTGATAGCATATTATGTATCAAACTATGCATGACATAGATAAATATTGGAGAATCTAAGAAGTTCCTCAAACCATTTGGGCAGCCATACTGAGTTCACTGGGAGGATGACTGCCCAAGCAATGCAAAATTATGGGAATGCTATTCCTGCTAATATGCTTTGGGGAGTACCTCTTAAAATATCTACTTAGACATAGCTACTAATTAGTGCTTTGAAGTATTTGTTCTACATCATGTCTTCATATCAAGTTTAATCTGAATACCCTGAGTGATTGTTTTATCTTATACAAATCTTTCCTCTTATTAAAGTGTCATTCATATTTGTCCAATGGTTTGACCCAATTACAAGGAGAAAACAGTGCTATTGTTTTTCTCAACAGTATCTTTTCAGTGCCACCGACTGATCATTTCTCTGAAGTAATTTCACCCAGACTACATCCTGAGCATAAGGTTGAACTTTAGGGAACTGAATAATAACCCTCTTTTATTGTGTGTGCTTTCTAGAGAGAAAAGAAAAACATCCAGGAACAGCCTGTTTGGCAGCTGTACCCACTTCACCCAGCAATGATTGACAAAGCTCTTGGAAAGCATGTTACGCCTGTCACTTTGAAATCAACCATCAAAAGCAACCCTCTCTATGATGGGATCCTTGCCGATGATTGTTGGGAGAAAAGGAGACATAACCCATCATGGACAGTCCAAGATTATGATAGGCATTCCAATTCTAGCCTGCCTCGCTATCTAAAGGTACAATTCCCAGTACTACAGAAACAATAACATGGGATTTTTATGCAACTGAGAATTGAAAATAAAAATGTACAATAATTAATGAATAAAAGAGAAGAGCAATGCAAACTGATAGGCTTGGGAATAAGATATACTATCCATTTGTCCTTCTGGAGGTCAAAGGGTTAGACAAGATGGCCTATCTTTCACATCAAAGGATCTGCCAAAGGAAATGGATAGCATTTGTCAACATGGCTTTGTAAGATATCAGTAAGTAAGGGTATGTTGAAAAGACACTGGTCTTCATCATTAGTAACCTGAAAGTACAGCACTACTACTAACTCCTTGACAGTTTAGTTAGTATTTAGTTACAGCAGTACTTAAATTATATGTTTAAGAGCAGAAAGCAGTATTTGTGGTTTCTTTTCCACTTACATTTAGAACCAGTTTGGTGTAAAGGTTACAGCATTAGGCTAGAAACTGGGAGGCTATAGGATCTAGTCCCACCTGGATGACCTTGGGGTAGATTGAACAGAAGAAAAAAAATAATATCATTTTGATGTTAATTAAATGTAAACAAATGGAAATGAAACCATACATACTGCTTTGTGTTCTTGAATATATTTTTTGACTATTGTTGTGTGATAGTTTTCCCTTCTATTGTTTCACACATTATACGCTAGTGAAAATGATCTGATTTAAGAATGCAATGCTTGTATGTAAGAATGTGGAGGGAAAAATAGATTGAAACAATAGTGTGATATTTCCCCTAGTTTTTGCAAATACTACTAAAATTTATGCAATCTTTGAAATCATGATGGGAATCCATTCAAATCACCAGATTTCTTGAAATGGAATCAACAGACATGTAGCTTTGTTCTACACTGATATCATCAAGCAGGAAGTTGTATGATTTGACTAGGTATAATATTAATAGTAAACCAAACAAGTTCTTATGATTTTTTTTCCCTCAGAAAAGTGTGTTTTATTTGTCCTTAAAATGTTTTGAGCCTTGGAAAAGAAAGAGACTTTTAAGCATCTAGACAATTTAGATTTTTAATTTCCTTAGATCTTAATTTCTTGTACCATTAAAAACGAAAAACAAGAAAAAAAGGAAGGAGGAAGAATTCCTTTTACAGAAGGAGCTTCTCTATATGAAACAAAAGTAAACAAAGAAACCCTTGCAATGTGTTTAATTCTTTTGTTTTAATTGTTGTAACTCATGTGGGAGCACCTAAACTAAGACTAGGTGTTTCATTGTTTCAGCATTTTGCAGATCAATAAGAAATTAATAGACTGTCAGTCCTGTACCTCTTTGGATGGATAAAATATTCCAATAGAAGAAAATATGCATAGCATAAAATTGAATTATCCTTTGTGTTCTCTGAGCTGGTTCTTTGTTTGCAGATGATTCATTAGCCAACTAAATGATATCATCATTACATCTCATAAATATACTTGTTCATCTAACTCAGGATTAGCAATCCATGTCTGATTAATTCCCTGCATTTTCTCAGCTCTTCTTTCATTTTTGTAGTTCCCCCTTCCTCCAAATGCATCCAGTAGAAGGCATGATTGCATAACTAAGTTATGATGTTATTGTGCAAAAGATACAAATTCTTCATCCATGTCAGTTGTATCATAAAATGCATGTGCATACAAAGTACGTGTGATACAGTTGATCCCTTTCTCCCTGTGGAAGCCCAGTCCCTCAAGGTAATGCCATCAAAATTCAGTATGACTTTTTCATTCTCTTTTTAAAACAAAAAAACAGTTTAATAGCTGCTTAAACCTATTTACTGAAGACAGAAATTAAAAGAGATGTGTATGTAACAATGCTTTCACCATTGAAAGCATTGCAACCTGGGCCATGTTGTTCATGGATGCGAAAAGTTAAACATAGATTATCCAAACATAATCCAAACATAAAAGGATAGGATACAAATACAAAAAGGTTATTCACCCACCCACCCCCCCCCCCATCTGGGGCAGGGAGACAGTCTAATTTTATGCCCATGGCTAAATCCAGTTACCATATGTATTAGAAAGTGGGATGTGATTTATTGCTAAGTATGCTCCATTATATCCAGTTATGGTCCATGCATAAGAAAAGTCAATTTAACTTTCTTGTAGGAAAATCCAAATGATTTACAGTACTGGATGGAAGATATTTACACTCCAGGATATGATACCTTGTTGAAAAAGAAGGAGAGAGAAGGAAAACGGTCTAGACACTGTCTTATCATGCTCCTTGTATTGCTAGCTGGTATTGTGATGGCTGCTGTAGCAGCCTGCATCATGTTGATCTGAGGAGCCAAATCCAGCTATTAAAAGTTTATTGCACAATCCTTTCCTTTTTCTTTTACATTTCTTTGACTAAAATTGTTACTACTATTAAGATCAATTAAATTAGTCAGCCTTGCTTTAATTTAATTCCCATGATTTCAGAAAGAATTAAATGCAACAATGGGTCTAATTTTCTAATTTGCTTGTAAACAGAGATCTATAAAATCTCCTAGGAGGGCAATCTAAAATCAACAAGTGATGGTGACTTTAAGTTTACGTTGAGGAAAAACATTGGTTAATGAATTGGTTAATATAGTAGAAATTTTCTTTGGAAGTACTTTGAAATTGAAACTATACTGCAAATGTAAAATGCCCATCTGTCATGTGACTCTAAAGGTATTGGTCTGATTTCACATTGCCTTGAATTGTAATGTGATACACTTTTTAAAAAATAAACCGTGGATTAAAACTTACTGTATTCTGTGAATCCAAGTACTTGTGGTAAACTCAACAGATAACAGAAGTTTATTTAATTATTTATTTAAGTATCAGATTTATATATTAAAAAGCGAAAGTTAGAATATTTTGGAGATGTGATGCGACAACCAGAAAAATACAGCATACTTCACTTAATCCTCCAGGGAAAGATTGAAGGCAAACAAGGTCCAGGTAGAAGAAGAACATCATGGCTTCAAAACCTAAGGGACTGGTTTGACAAAACTCAGCGGCACTTTTTCATACGGCTGTTGACAAAAATAGGATTACCAACATGTCCGATGACAGATATGGCACAACAACAACAACAACAAGAATCAGATTTATATAGCTGTCCACCTCACAGGCGTGACTCCGGGCAGCATAGTTAGTGGGCAGACAATGGAAACAATTGAAATGCAACTATTATAAACAAATATAGAATAAAAAATAGAAATAAATCTGCAGGGGAATGAACCAGCATCATTCATACAATATAATCATCTTGCTGGCTCTCCATTTCTCTGACTCACCAAGTCTGCTAAAGAAAAAAAAAAAACAAAACACACACACACCAAGTTTTGAGGAGGTTTATAAATGCCAATAGTTTGGGGCCAACTTTACCTCAGCGGACAGATGTTTCACAGGGTGGGGACCAGGGATGAAATGCTCCCGGTTCGGACCAGCTCGGGCGAGTAGGTAGCAATGGCGGCGGGCAGTTCAGAGAACCGGTAGCAAAAATCCCTTCCCCCCAGCCTCCAGATTGCTTACCTTCACACACCTGCTTTGCTTCGCTTGCTGTAATCCCTGCAATCCATTGCATCAGCAAGCAACTGAATCTCCCTGTCTGCAATCAAACTCATCGGTGAGCAGCTCTTTCTGCCTGCCTGCCTGCCTGCCTGCCTGCCTGCCTGTAAGTTTTTTTCCCCTTTGGGAGCTTTAAAAAAAATATTTAATTGGGGGTTTTTTTAGTTGTTCTTTTTTTAGACCTAGCCGTTTAAAGTTCAGGAAGTTTTAAATTTAGCTGCTTTTATATAAAAATAAAAATAAAATAAAATAAAATAAAATTTGTGCAGCTTTCTGAGATTTTGTGTGTTTCTGTAGTGTTTCACTCTAACTACACAAACACACAAAATTTCACAAAGCTGTATGTGGAATTTTGTGTGTGTAAAGTGTGACAGTTGGTTTTTTGGACTTTTTGTGGCTGTGTGAGCCTCCTGCTTGTTGCAGGGGCCATTTTGTGTCTAGCACAGCTGCTTTTACATTGTGGGTCAGCCAGTCATGTTGTGCTGTGCTGTGTTGTGTGTGAAGTGTGAAAGTTGGTTTTTGGGGCTTTTTGTGCCTGTGTGAGGTTCCTGCTTGTTGCAGGGGCCATTTTGGGTCTAGCACAGCAGCTTTTACATTGTGGGTGAGCCAGTTGTGTTGTGTTGTGTTGTGTGTGTGTAAAGTGTGAAAGTTGGTTTTTGTGGCTTTTTGTGGCTGTGAGAGGTTCCTGCTTGTTGCAGGGGGCATTTTGGGTCTAGCACAGCTGCTTTTACATTGTGGGTGAGCCTGTTGTGTTGTGTTGTGTTGTGTGTATGTAAAGTGTGAAAGTTGGTCTTTGTGGCTTTTTGTGGCTGTGTGAGGTTCCTGCTTGTTGCAGGGGCCATTTTGGGTCTAGCACAGCTGCTTTTACATTGTGAGTTAGCTAGTTGTGTTGTGTTGTGTTTTGTAGGTTAAAAAGGGCAAAGAAGTGACATCAACTTGGCCACACCCACCTGACCAACAAGCCACACCCACCCAGTCACCTGACCACTAAGCCCCGCCCACTAATTAAGCTACGCCCACAGAACCAGTAGCAAAAATTTATAGATTTCACCCCTGGTGGGGACCACAGTAGAAAAGGCCTATCTTTTGGGTCTCAACAGATGAAGCACTTTAGCAGATGGGACCTGTAACTTATCCCTCCTGCTGGACCTGATGGGTTGATATAACTAGAGTGAGAGGGGTCCCTTAAATAACCCAGCCCCATGACACGTGGGCTTTAAAGATCAAAACCAGCACCTTCAATTGAACCTGGAAGCAAACCGGCAATTAACGCAGTTCACAGAGCAGAGGTGTAACATTTGCTATTCTAGGAGTACACATAATCACCTGCACCTCTGCATTTTGCACCAGAATGCTTTTCTAAGACAGCTCCATGTAGAATTTAATAAATAATTCCTAGTGCCTGCCCCTCTCTCTCTCCCTCTCCCTCTCCCATCCCCTCTCCTCCCCCCCTCACTGTATATACATATCTACATAATGTATGTATGTATTTATGTATGTATGTATGTATGTATGTATGTATGTATGTATGTATGTATGTAAATGTATAAACACAGATAAAAACACAAATACTGTATGTATGTATGTATTTATTCATGGGCCTTAGACAGGGGCCATTTGGTTTCACATGCAAAACCTGAAAACAAGAACCCTATTACTTTCCTTCTGCAACTGAGGGTTTCTTTTGTTGACATTTGTAAGTGTATTTATTATCTTGGCTGATAGCTACTGAAAGAATTATGATCTTTCCTCCAACTCAATTGGAGCCAACTAGGTTGTGTGTTCATTGGTATATCTTGTCATCCATGAATCCTGAAACTATTTACTATATATACTAAATACAGAAAGACTTTTTTTAAACATCCTTTGTCTGCTCATCAGTTTCATTTGGCACCAAAATTAGTATTAGAAAAGAAAGATGCATATTTAATAATTAAATACATATCACTTTGATTGTTTAAATTTTAAGCAAACCATTCTAATAACTTTATTTTTTCTGTGTCATGGTGATTTTCCAGCACTTTGGAAATTCTGACTAAATTTGTCTATATTTTTAACTTTGATGAGATCAGAAAAGAAAGATGTTATGTCTCACAGGTTTTTCACATCTACTTTAAAATCCTCTAACGTACTGCAAAGGTGGATTTTATCAGAAAGGTCCCTGAAAATTGGAGACTAGAAATACACAAAATAATACACAATTGCAATTAGATACTGTTAGAAGTCATGGAATTATACCATTAGAAAACAAAAACTTTTCTCACCCACATACAAAGGTAAAAAAATTGCTTAAAACCTTTTCATCCTATGTAGGCTGAAATTGACAAAGTGCAATCGCCAAGAAGCCAGAAGATACTGGCAAATCAATCACAAAGCAAAATTCCTTCAAGGATATGGAAATCTGTTCCTTGCTGCCAGATCTAGAATAGAATAGAATAGAATAGAATAGAATAGAATAGAATAGAATAGAATAGAATAGAATAGAATAGAATAGAATTCTTTGTTGGCAAAGTGTCATTGGACACACAAGGAATTTATCTTGAGTACATATGCTCTCAGTGTACATAAAAAGAAAAGAACCAAAAAAATACATTCATCAAGAATCATAAGATACAACACTTAGTGATAATTATAGGTTACTAAATAAGCAATCAAATCATACTAGGAAACAAATAAAACAATATAAACCGTAGAGATACAAGCAACAAGGTTATAATCATAAGTGGGAGGAGATAGGTAATAGGAAGGATGCGAAGAATAATAGTAATACAGTCTTAGTAAATAGTTTGAAAATACTGTGGGAATTACAGTTTAGCAGAGTGATGGCATTCGGGAAAAACCTGTCCTTGTGTCTAGTTGTTCTGGTGTGCAGTGCCCTATAGTGTCATTTTGAGGGTAGAAGTTGAAACAATTTATGTCCAGGATGCAAAGGGTCTGTAGATATTTTCACAGCCCTCTTTTTGACTCATGCAGTATACAGGTTCTCAATGGAAGGCAGGTTGGTAGCAATTGTTTTTTCTGCAGTTCTAATTATCCGTTGAAGTCTGTGCCTGTCTTGTTGGGTTGCAGAGCCAATGCCAGACCCCCCCATAAAATTCCACACCTAGAAAAGATGTTGCAGGGCAAGAGATGACTTTCCTCGTTGGACTGCCTACATCCTCAGGGCAAAACCACCTCAATTAACACATCCACACAATCAAAGCCCACTATTACTACTCTCGACATTCTGATTGTGTAGCCTACCTTTTGATAGCTATACTGCAGTTATGCTGTTATATAAATTCTGCCTCTGTTCCATGCAACTTGTATTGTGTATTCTTTATTTGACTCAGCCTGAATTTGAACCTAGAACTTTCTTCTAACAATGCAAATCATGTCAAAAAAAATAAATTTAGTCTAATTAGCTTCTTTTACAATGGACTCATCTACCCTTATGGCCTAATTGCATGTATATTGGAACCACTAATACAACTCTAAATGAGTATGTTCAAATGTTAGATGTGGATTTTGAGACAAAATCATTTAGTCTGATGTATTTTGGTGAACATATGAATATGTGGAAATGAGCCCAGGACAGCAGCAATATTTCCACCTATAAAAATTTCAGTTCTCCTGTGTTTCCACTGAGTTGGGCCAGGATTTTAGAACATAAAACCACTTTGGCTTTAAGCATTTTTTGTGGTTCTTCTAACCTCTGACAGACTTTGTGTTGTGTGAGAATACCAAAGATTAGGCTATTTGATTTATAAGGACACATTTTAAAGGAAAATGTTAATAAAGTCTCAAAATCTATTGTCATCAAGCCCTCCTGAGTTTTCTATACTTGTTTGCTACTAGATTCTAATAAAGCAGAAGTAACATAAATGGAATAGAATCAGAATTTCACAGCAGAATTTGGAATAGATTTGAATGCTAGGAAAGTGAAAATAATTTACAGTTAATTAATTGAATAAAGCATGAGGGGGGCAATAATTTGCATCATGGTGTAGAAACTAGGTTGCAGTTCATAATAACTGAACTCTGTTGAACATTAACTTGCATTCCTAAAAGAACTGAACATACTCTTCACTGTTATTCTGCTCCTTGCTACATTTTTTTTTAAAGTGAACAACAGGAAATATTAAAAAGAAATCTATTTATGTACATAACTAAAGTTGATGGGTGGAGACCTAAAACAAAAATATTGTACTTTCCAGGAAGGCAGCCAATAACGAGCCTTTCTAAACCAAGCTTTGTGTATGCAAGGGGAGGAAGAGAGGGGGAGTAGGTTGTGTTTGAGTTGGGATAGTCTTTTTCACCTTTAAACCTCTAACTTGAAGTAGTTTGTATTGCTGCCATCTAGTGAAAACTGACTTTTTGGAATTGGATTTCCATGATCTGCTGCCACCTGGTGACATTATTATACTGCAATCCAGAGCAGTCTTTCCTAAAACGTTTGTGTTTTAACAGAATAACAAGATTTGGAAGAGATCCTGGAGATCTTCCAGTCCAACCACCTGCTCAAGCAGGAACCCCCATATCATTTCAGACAAATGGTTGTTCAATCTCTTCTTAAAAATTTCCAGTGTTGGAGCATTCACAACTTCTGGAGGCTAGTGAGTCCACTGATCAATAGTTCTTTCAGGAAATTTCTCCTTGGTTCTAGATTGCTTCTCTCCTTGATTAGTTTCCATCCATTGCCTCCTATCCTGCCTTCAGGTGTTTTGTAGAATAGCTTGACTCCCTCTTCTTTGTGGCAGACCCTTAAATATTGGAACACTGCTATCATGTCATCCCTAGTCCTTCTTTTCATTAAACTAGACATACCCTATTCCTGCAACTGTTTTTTATATGTTTTATCTAGTGGTGGGATTCAAGTAATTTAACAACCGGTTCTCTGCCCTAATGATTTCTTCCAACAACCAGTTTGCCAAACTGCTCAGAAAGTTAACAACCGGTTCTCCTGGAGTGGTGCGAACTGGCTGAATCCCACCGCTGGTTTTATCCTCAAGTCGTTTTGTAGATGATTAGGAATATATAACAGATTGCTTTTTCCTACTTAACAATTAAGTCAGGAAAAATGTTTTCTCTTGATTGCTTTACTGACACTACTAAAAAGGCTAACTCCAGTGAATTACATATGTTGGTTCTACATATGTCTGTCTAATTACATATGTTGGATTTATGACCGTTTCTTTAACAACTGCTCAAAGTTACAACAGCATTGAAAAAATGATTTACAACTGGTCCTTGCAATGACCGTGACCCAGGCACTTGACTATCAATTATGACAATTGCAGCATCTTGCAGTCACATCATCACCATTTTCAACCTTCCCAGCTGGCTTCCAACAAGTAAAGCCAATGAAGAAGCCAGCAAGGAAGGTCACAAGTCACGATCACATGAAGCAGTGGTGGGCTGCTGCTGGTTCGGCCCGGTTTGCGCGAACTGGTAGTTAAGATGATCAGCTGGCCCCACCCACCACCCTGCCCTATCCTGTCCTACAGTTCCTTCTTTCTGGTTCAGCTGATTCACGCAGAACAGCTGATTTCAGTACCTCCGCTGTTCTATTTACCGGAGCTACCTTAGAAGGTAAGCAGCTGAACTTCAAATCGCTGTATTTTGAACACTGCATGCAAGTGCGTTAACAACAAGTGCATTGTTAAACTAGTTGCCACCACTTACATGAAATCTCACTTTATGACCATGGGGGTTACCATAATGATCATGACAAAAAAGACCATAAAATCGGGTGTGGTCATATGATGCCTCACTTACTTAACCACATTACTTAACAACAAATTTTCTATTCCTGATTGTGGTTGTAAGTCAAGAATTACTGACCACCACAGATAATCAAAGTACACGATAATGATGATGATTGGCCTAGATAAAACAATTAGCAACCAAAACTATACCCAAATCTAGGCTTTTTGTGGGTGTTTTTTTAAATATATAAATAGCATAACATCTATCACCAGGAACAGGAATGTTTCCTGTATCTGACTACACTTGTGACTGCGAAGCTACCACCAATTGAGTGTTTTCTTTGGATGAAAATACTACCATAAATTAGGAATTACTATTGTGACAACAATCATATTGGTTTCAACTTCTTTCTGTCTCTTCAGCTAGTAGATATGTCAGCATGAGAAGACTGCTCAGTATGTTTTAGCTGTATGTCCTGGACATTGCTTCTCATTGCTTCGAAGTTATACCTATGAACAACATTGCTGGTGTTCATTTTGTTTTGTGTGTACTTTTTATAAATTAAGCATGTGCAAGCTTTTGATTCAATATGACATTTTCTCCATATAATGGAGAGCATCCTAAAACATTCAGCCAATTCATTTGCAGTTGTATGATAGGACACTGTTGTAGCTGCAAATACCCCTGGGCATTCTGATCCTGTATCTACTACTGTTAAAAAAGTTGTGGCCGCAAGTCATTCTGCAAAGGCTATGGGACTTCTTTTCCACAACGATGCTGCCATCCCCATAGGTTAATTGATATGGATTCTGGGTTCATTTGGACATTCCTGGCAAGCTGAACAACTCAAAGCTGTTTAATTTATTGTTCAATAAACAAAACCGCAATCTAGTGCCTTCATCTTTACCAACACCCTCAGCTTGGATAGCCGGATGACTTTCAATCTGCACATAATTCAACTCTGCCAAGTTTGAATTTAATATGGCAATGGTATGACTCCACATACTGATTCTTTTGTCAATATATTCTCATGACATCTGGGTTGCTATGTAGACTTGAAATAGCATCAGATCACGTAGAGTTTCTCCTTAAATTATCTCAGCTGTAATGGGAAAACTCTCAATCTCTGAAAGTATGTTAAAGGAACCCCCACCCAACAGTAAATTTTTCAGATTACTTATTCTGTAGAGCTACATGAGGCAATCAGTCCACATTTGCATGATTATGCGTCCTTTTGACACTTGTTTGTACTGTGTCCTCCAGAGAATAAATCCCAATACTTATTCAAGCAACTATTATGCCTTTTTTAAAAAAATTTTTTACTGAAGATTAGCACTAGAGGCTTATGAGCAAGTGGTTAGAATCAACCCCATCCCTATAAGTACTGATTAAAATAGCAATAGCAACAGCATTTAGCATGTTACGATATTTTCAGGATCAGACTCAATAAGTAGATTAAGAATTAGATATTCAAATAAAGCACTGTTTATTTACAGAAGGCATTCTATATTCACTGAATATTCACAGATAGAAGCACAGAAGGAAAGCATACAGCTCCTTATATATACATGGGGTGGAGCTAGATGTAGGAGTGGTTAAATATGAATATATTAAATAGAGAAGAATAAGTTAACCCCTGATACCCTGGTCATATATTATTTACATAAAGGAGAATAAGGCATTTACTTGTGACATAGCATATACCGCTTCATATTACTTTACAGCTCTATATACTGTATGCTGATTAGTGGCTTACAGAGTCAGCATATTGCCCCCAACAATCTGGGTCCTCGTTTTACTGACCTCAGAAGGATGGAAGACTGAATCAACCTTGAAACAGTCAAGATTGAAGGAATTGAACTCCTGGCAATATGAGCAGAGTTAGCTTTCAATATTGCATTATAACCACTGTGCCACCAAGGGTCTTATGTTTAAAAGCAAGCATAGAAGTTCTGTGTTTATTTGTGCATAAGTCTTATTTGCAGCAGAGAAGGGCAGTGATGCAGAGGTTATTAGGTACTCACTGCTGTCCTTCATAATGTGTGATGCCATTTGTGGTGTTGATGCCACATTTTGAGGCATGACACGCCATTTTCACTGGTGTATAATGTGCGAGCACCATGTCTGATATCACCTTTTTTGATTGTTTGAAAGCTTATTCACACTGTTTTACCCACTGCCATGTCCTTCCCACTTGTAGAAAAGTGTCCAAGGTGATGATGTGGTAAATAAAGTTGGCAGAAATCTGCTATAATAGTAAATGAACTCTAAAAATGATTGTGGGTGTCACTGGCACTGGTGACATTGTGGGTGTCACTGGCAGCCTTGGGATATTCACAGTTGCTTGATTTGTCATTGTTGTTTTTTGCACGTTGGTTAGCTTGAAATAGTGGATTAAAAGAATGCGAGTTTCATTGCTTGTATCTATTGAAACATAAGTGTAACCTATGGACTCCAATAAACATTTGAAATAATGTATTCAGCTTCTATTTAATCAAGTTCAGTTTCTGCCACTTAGTAAATGTCATATGGAATTTATTGAGTTTTGCAAAACTTTGGGTCACATTTTCCTTTAAAATTATTTCACCTTTGAGATGTGCTTCAGTATGCTGGAATATACTGGACAAAACATCATCCAATATCATTTCAGCTTACGTTTAGTTGTTTTTGGGATAGGAAATACAGCATGCAGGAGTTTGATGAAATTCAAATCCAATTGAAGTTTCTTCATTCAATTACGATCTGAATCATGATCTGTTTCACAGCAAAGCTCACTGATTATTATATTTTACATAAAAGCATTATTCCAATAGATTTGTTTTTTCTCCCTGTAGTATAATATTTGATATTGTATTTTTGATGGCTTTAGATTAGTATTTCTGAAATGCTACTCAAATGGATGCTGTGTTATAACCAGTGGTGAAATCTGAACCGGTTTGCTACCGGTTCGCTGGCATGTGCACCAAACGCGCGCTGCATGTTTAAAAAGCTACCAGTTCAGCATGTGCAGTACACACCAAAAGGAGGCTTGGGATGGTAAGTAGAACAGTGGGAGAGGGGGGAATCAGCTGTGTTTTGTTGTTAAGCTTCGCTAGAAAGCAGGATTTCCTGCTTTCGAGCAAAACTAAACCAAGCGGCACAGCTGATTGTCGGATCGTAGCTTTTTTAAACTACCGGTTCAACCGAATTGGTAGTTTTTATCAGTATCGATTCGCCCGAAATGGAGCAAACCTGTAGCATTTCACCCCTGGTTATAACCAACATAGGAGAGCCAGCATCCAATTGTATTGATATAATTTTGCTATTTATTCCTGCAGTGGTCCATACTGATGGCTTGATTTTCCCATTTATGCTACAGATTTCCAGGTTAGCTATCCCTGTTTCACATCAATTATTAAATCCTTCATCTATGGCATGCACTAATGCATTTTCTTAAAGTAACTTTTTTACTTGCTCATCTTCAACAAATAGTTTTCTTTCTTATTGAACATATCCCATTTTGTTGATTCTTCTGCATTAATCTGCTGGGTTTGAAGTGCTACCATGATGAAAGCACAGTTAATGTTACCTTACCACAATATTTTTTTTGTTTTCATGATGTTGTAAGTTTATTCACATTTCCTTGTAACTAGTAGTGATAATAGCATCTCTAGCAGCTTCTTTGGAGATAGCAATTGCAGATCCTTTCTTAAATGCAAAACCTCTCCCCTTTTAAATGCTTTTTGGGATT
This sequence comes from Arizona elegans, assembly GCA_022577455.1. Lineage (NCBI taxonomy): Eukaryota > Metazoa > Chordata > Lepidosauria > Squamata > Colubridae > Arizona > Arizona elegans. The sequence goes on along the minus strand of JAKOOJ010000008.1, from coordinate 40,287,420 downwards.
CCAGATTAGACATACCTTAAAGCATTATTTAATTATTATCAAATTTGTAATACTTTGCTTCTTTTTTAATGATGTCACAGTCATCATCAGGATTGTGCCTTCTTGTATAACAAACAAAATACACCAGTCAATGGAATCTCTAAGGATTATATCATATAAGGGTAGCCCAAGATAGCTAAATAACAATCATAGCATGCTTAATCCATCAATAACAATTATCTAATACACTACATGCCCTACCTGTCCTACGAACATCCGGGTGGGGGGGGAGTGCTATAAAATCTCCTAACTTTCGATTCAAAAGTAAATTTCATCAGTACTTATGGATAAAGCTTAATTTTGCATAATGATTTGAGCTTCGTTTTTAATCTACTATGAATTACTAGTAGTAGGATTTCTAAAATTAATTTTAACAATATTCCCTTACACACAGTGGTTGCAATTAAAAGGATTGCCTTTAAATCAGGTTGCATGCAAGAGGTCGTTAAAAGACATAAAGAAAGCTCTTTAATGCCATCTAGCGGTTAGATTTTTCAAGTTCCGTTTTGACCTGGACCTGAAAGTACTGTAGTACTCTCTGAAACAAAATAGCATAGGCTATAGTGCAAAACAAAGAGATCAGGAAAATATTAACATTTTGTAAAAATTAAATATTTGAATAATCTGAAATGAAGATTTAAACTGATCACCCATCTACAGTGAACATAGTCTATGTTCATGTTCTGCCAATGAACAAATAGTCTTCCACATATGATTATTGATTTAACAAGCATTTGAAAGTACGACAGTCCTGAATGAAGAGACTTATGACCAGGGGTGAAATGCTCCTGGTTCGGACCGGATCGCCCGATCTGGTAGCGATGGTGGCAGGTGGTTCGGAGAACTGGTAGCAAAAATCCCTGCCCCCCACCCAATGCCCAGCTGAGCACGATCATCAGAGGCTTTTTTTTTTTACTTTTAAAAGCATTTTTTCTACCACCTCTTCCAATGAAAAAATGCTTTTAAAAGCAAAAAAAAAAAAAAAAAAAGCCTCTAATGATCGCGCGGCTCAGCTGGGATTATCAGAGGCTTTTCAAAGCATTTTTTTCTGCAACCTCTTGGCTGAAGAGGTGGTATTTTTTAAAATACCTCTCTGCCGATCAGGCAACTCAGCTCGGATGGTCAGAGAGGCTTTTTAAAAAATACCTCTCTGCCAATCAGGCAACTCAGCTGGGAATTGTCAGAGAGGTATTTTTTAAAAAGCCTCTCTGACTATCCCAGCTGAGTTGCCTGATGGGCAGAGGCTTTTCAAAGCATTAGAAAAAATGCTTTGAAAAGTTAAAAAAAAAAAAGTTGGCCACGCCCACCCAGTCACATTACCTCCCCCCAACAAGCCACACCCACAGAACCGGTAGTAACAAATTTTACATTTCACCCCTGCTTATGACCTGTACCCAAAGTTATGGCCTCTGCAGGACCCCTGTGGCCATGTGAAAAAAACTGAATGCTGGGCAATCTACCTGTCCTTACATCCAACCGGAGGGATGTTGCTCTCATCTGCCTTTCTCCCCATGCCATCCTGTAGGTCCCTTGGGCCAACTTCCCCTCCCCCAGCTGTGTACCCCCAGGCCCTGGCTTGCTTCCTACCCTACTGGGCTTCCCATCATGCCTCACATCACATACACTTCCAAAAATCACCTTTCCCAAGGGAAAGCAGCCAATGCACCATGCAATCTTCCTATACAGAAGCCACATGTAGTGCCATCATGGAAGTGGATGCCATATATGGGAAGCAGCTGCAATTCTCGGATGCACAATGGATCAGCTACTTCTCCTTGTGAGCTATGGAGCAATCTTCTTGTGAGCTGCAGTTTAGGCCTGCGCCAGGCCTCCCAGGGCCTTCCCGATCTCAATGATCCGCATGGTTGCTTAATGACTGCAACAGGGACAGCCGGGCTTGTGGTCATTAAATGAGATGATCACATGGCTACCTTGCTGAACAACCACCACGACATACAACCATAATTCTGAGCTCAGTTATGGTCATAAGTCAAAGACTACCTATGTTTAATTACCATAATTTCTCTCTTAATGAAAAATTTTCAGACAGCTTTCCGATTATGCATACATCTATCGTATTAATCGTTTTTAGAAAATGCCTTTTCATATTATTATTTGTTCATATTACAGAAACCGCAAAATAATTTGATCAGATGTTAACGATACCTGAATTTGAATAGCAGCTTTTCTTTTCAATTTGCATCTAATTATTTCTGTGTGTTGTTCCTCTGCTACTTCTCCTGGAGAAAATTCTAGAGAACACCTTGTATTTCTAGGGGATATGAAAAAACAACATTTTTTTTTCTCAGAAAATATCTTCTAGAAAATATTGTCTCAAGTCAAATATAGGTACTATGTACTAATTAACTTCATGTGATATAGTGGCTTCATGAACTATTTTCAATTTGAGAACCAATAGTAGTCAGTAAATCAATCTTCCATCCTAGAGGTCTTTTTTCTGATTTTTTTAAAAAAATTCTCTTTAGCATATACTGTATTTTTCGGAGTATAAGACACTCCGGACTATAAGAAGCACCTACCTTTTTTGGTGAGGAAAACAAGAAAAAGAAATCTGCCTCTGCCTCCCAGCAATTTTGCTTCATTGCAGCAAACAGCAAACAGCCTGCTTTACTTTCATTTTTGTTTTTAGCATAGCTTGATTAGCACAAGAAAAAAATCTACTCCCAGCAATTTATCTCCTTGCAGCAAGCAGCAGAGGCCCGTACAGAAATAGGAAGTGGGAATTCCTGCAGCCTGAAACAGCTGAAGGTCAGGAGGCCAATCCAACTGACAATCAACTTGTGCTAATTATGCTGTGCTGAAGCTGAAACGGGCTGTTTCTTCTTGCTGCTTGCTGCAAGGAGGTAAATTGCTGGGAGGCAGAGGCCAAAGGTGGGAGCCAGTGGGTGGGCGGGGCTACATTCAGTGTATAAGACGCACCCAAATTTTCACCCCCTTTTAGCGGGGAAAAAGGTGCATTTTATAATCCGAAAAATACTGTATATAAGAGAACTGAACCTGTGCCTAAAATGTTATTTCATAATATCTTTCCTGAAATTAATCCTTGGTTTATCAACAAAACATATGTGTATGTTGCTAATGGTCAAGGTTGGAAGGTAGTGCAATATAATTTGAGACAGAGAAAGTAGAGAAGACTGAATCTTTTTGCCTGTAACATTTACTGAGACCTGGTGCAATAGGTTGAGGATGAAAAGTTTAAAATGTTTGATGATAATAATAATAATAATAATAATAATAATAATAATAATAATAATAATAGAAAGTTAGAAAAAATATATAAAGTATAAACTGAGATATGAAGAAGTGTACAAGAGTGCATTACAACAGGTGCATAAAGATTGTTTGTTTGTTTGTTCCCCCAAAATTCCATCTGTATGGAGTGCTTGATTCATTTCCGGTATCCTTGCCAAGGAATCTCCCAACAGGAGTTTTTACATTATGCTAGAGAGAGATCTGTTGGAAGAAATCCCATTCCTAAAAGCTTGTTAATGTTTTCCTTAATCTGTGTTGGCTAATTTACCATTTTTGCAAGGCAACAACAAATACCAGTTAATGTTTTCAGGCACTCTAATTTAGATTTCGTGTCTAACTTCGTAAAACATAGTAATACAAGTGCTTGAAAAGCCTTTTTCTTTTAAACTGGTTTCTGGCCTTCCTAAACAATAAGGACTGGATTATATAGCACACTGGCCCGTCTGCATCCAGAAAACATATCTTGCAAACACAATGTTACTTCACAAGGTGGTGCCGTTACTCTTGATCTGTCCATTACTGTTCTGAGGATCTAAAAATACATGCAAATGTGCAAGAAAAATTCAAGTTGCAACAAACTCCCTGGCAGAGCTTATTGTGGTTTTTAAAGACTACCTGAGTACCCTGTCCTTTGTCTTAAAATACGCTTTAGCTTTACTTCTTTCAATTGATACAAAGCTAATTAAGATGGGTGGCTTATACAAAACAAAGCATTTATCAGAGGGCACAGCTCCATCTATTCAAGTAGAGCTGTCATTCTGTTCTAACATCCAAGGTAAGCTCTTAGACTATGAATAGCTAGTAGTGCTATAATCCAAATTCAAATGACATTGTTTTATGCTAGGGAAACATAAACTTTGAAAGGGATGTACTGCCAGCCCATGTGACACAAGTACTTAATTGTGGCATCTGTATAATGTCATTGAATGCATGCTATGATTTTGATATCCTTGTTATTTGCTCTGGATGTCACTACCCCTTTATTCTCTGTAATTTGTGGTTACTTTAAAAAAAATTGGTATAATGTTAATGTTATGTTTCAGAACTGACTCAGGGCCACAAAACCAGGTCCCTAATATCATGTTTGATTCAAATTAACTCTTGATAATGTACTAGTAGCCCAAGGAGCATATCAACACTTGAATTGTTTTATAACTCCTCTCTTTTCAATGACTCCTGATAATTAGCCTTCTGCATTGAATACTGTAGTGATTGTGTTTATATCCAATCAATACATTGAGAGTTTAAGGTAGAATAATACATGGGAACTCTCTTTTCATAGATGAGAAATAGTGACAGGGCTATGGTGAAATGTGCTATCAATGGGATATTTAAACTTGACATTCCCAGCCTTCTTTCAAAACCTGGACCAAAATCCATGGATGCCTTGGCAGTTGACAAGCAGCATGAAATCAATATCAAGTTTCCCATTGTCTGGGTTATCATATGAATGTGCTAATAAATAGACAATTCTAATATTCTAGTTTCCAAGTCAGATCTTTTGTTTGGTTTTGCTGTTTCTAGCAATCCTCCATTCATATTTTATTGTTAGAACTCTTCATGCCTTTTTACTTTCTGGTAGCTTTTCAGTCTGTTCTCACTAGCACCTAACAATAGCCCAATAGCACAAACCTGTTTTTTTTTTTATAAGGCTGCCCAACTTATCACCAAGTCATGATATTGTCTCATCTCTAATTCATACTGAAGGTAGCTGTAAGTAAGCCTCAACTTCTCCAGTTTTCAGATATTGATTCCCCTTTTAAGCAGGCAATAAGCCATGAAGCTTTTCTATAGATACCATCTGATATGCTTCATTGATCTTTCTGTTGCTGCTCCTAGGAATGGGATCATTGTAACATTATTGAACAGTTTAGGCCAGTGGGTCTCAATTTGGGCAAAATTCCTGAACTTCAATGCCCAGAATTGCCCAGCCAACATGAGAAATACTGATTTAGGCTGAGAGCATGCCCCCTCACCATTAATCCCTGGTTATTTTGCCTTGTATGGCAAATGTTTCTGTTTGCTTCTCATCAGGCTATTCCCTTCATATGCCATGTCTGGAGTTGATCCTGGCTCAGAGACCTTGATCAGTCTGAAGAGCAGTTAATAGTAGCAACCATATTTGAGAAAGTAGGAGTGAGACAGCTCTCTCTCCCTTGCTTCATGGCACAATATTCCTGTGCACTATCAGCTGCTGGGTTGGATATTTCTAAGTTCAGTAGTTGGGTGGGATGGATGAGTTTGTTTTCTGTCCCCTTCATTGTGCAAATCCTCAATGTGCCAATCAGATTAAGGCTATTTTAAAGCTTGGTCTTAATGTACTTTTGAAAAGGGATGCGGTGGCTCAATGGCTACCTGAGCTTGTTGATTGAAAGGTCGGCAGTTCAGCAGTTCAAATCCCCAGTGCCGCATAACGGGATCAGCTCCCGTTACTTGTCCCAGCTTTTGCCAACCTAACAGTTTGAAAGCATGTAAAAAATGCAAGTAGAAAAATAGGGAGCACCTTTGGTGGGAAGGTAACAGCATTCCATGCGCCTTTGGCATTTAGTCATGCCGGCCACATGACCATGGAGACGTCTTCGGACAGCGCTGGCTCTTCAGCTTTGAAACGGAGATAAGCACTACTCCCTAGAGTCAGGAACGACTAGTACATATGTGCGAGAGGAACATTTACCTTTACCTAATGTACTTTTAAAAGAACACTAGACCCAGGTTTCAATATAGGACTCTGAAGTCAAGTAGGAAGGAGCTATTCTGCTGCCATGAAACTTTGCTTCTGGTCTAGAGTTAAAACTGGAAGAAGAACAAGTTAAAGAATCAATGGTAGCATGGGGGAAAATTTTTGGTTATGGAATTGATTTAGAAAAATGGCAAAAATTGTGGTCTTATAACTATAAAATGACAATGTCTACACCTTATAAGGAAAATTTGTATAAGATGTTTTACAGGTGGCATCTATCACCATCGAGAATCGTCAGAATGTTCCAGAATAAATTGGAGAAGTGTTGGAAATGTCATCAGACCCCAGGATCCTATTACCACATGTGGTGGATATGCCTAGAAGCAAGGAGATATTGGACTAAGATACACATGTGGTTGGAAAAAATGACCAAGAGACACATAGACTTTAAATCAGAGATATTTTTATTAGGGATTTTACCAGAAATATATAACAAAGAACTGAAGTATTTAATTGTGAATCTTCTAACAGCAGCTAGAATTGTATTTGCTAAAAATTGGAAAGAAGAAATGATACCTATGGATGAAGAAATTATTAGGAAAATGTTGGACTCCGCCAAAATGAGTAAACTGACATTTGAAATAAGAGATCAGGAAGAAAAACAATATTATTTGATATGGGATCTATTTTACCATTGGGTAGATAATAAAAAATGGTGATATGTAAGTAAATGTTGAAATACTTTAAATGATGATACAACCGATACATTTTATATAAGAATAATTTTTGGATATGTAGTGATATTATGAAGAGAGGAGAGGCACTAGGGATGCAAACCAACCGATGTACTGTCTGTACTTGATTGAATGAATGATGTTTATGTTTTATGTTTTATTTTTTTGTTTTAAAATAAAAAATTATTTGGCAAAAAGAAAAAAGAAAAGAAAGAAACTTTGCTTCTGGTCATCTCTTTGAATTTGTCTACCCAACTTTTACAATTCCAGGAACTAATTTTCAGCCCGGACGAGGAGACAGATGCAGAGAATGAACCAACTTTTTCAAACCTTTGGTTTCCTGGGAGGTAAAGAAAGACCAGTGTCTTTCTTGGCCTGATACTTCTCCATAACTGGGGTTGATTGGAGAGATGGCAAGTTTCATTAGAGAGGTAGCTTTTTTAAAGCCCCCAAGTCTCCAGACCTGTGAAGACATTCACAGCATTAGAAAGTTGAAGACCCCTTTGCCATCTTTCCTAATTTGTCAAGAGTGAATTCTGACAAAAGGCTAAACCTGCAGTACTGTTATTGCCAGTTGGTTTCCCCATAGCATGGGTGAAATTGAAAGCTGGGGGCGCCAGCCTTCCCAGTGTGAGAAATGAAAACATTAACCTTTGGCTAGAAGCCCAAATAAAAACAATTGGCGTTTGCAAAACAAATTGCTTTATTGGTTTCAGGAGGGAAGAACATTTTAGTGAAACTTGAGAAAGGGTCCCTAGAGCCATGGAGAAGGCTTTACTGTAGAATTCCAATATTCAGAAACTGATACAAAAAATAAATGTGCAGAAGTCTCCCTTAAACCCTGGGAAACGAGAGAGTACTAGGAAGAAGCACAGGCTATTTCTCCCTAACTAACTGGGGTGTAAGAGGAGCAGAAAGAAAAACCAATCAAACCTGCCAAATTCTGGGAATCTGGGCAGGGAATTTTGCTACCGGTTCTCTGAACCACCCGCCTCCATCGCTACCGGATCAGGCGATCCATTCCCAACTGGGAGCATTTCACCCCTGGAAGGGGGCTTAACTTTCCTGCATTCTTTTACCTTTCTTGTTGCTGAGAAGGAAAATACCTTACTACTTAAGCAAGTAATTTTTCCTACCTCTTATCAAACTTGTCTCACATGCCTACATTCTGTTACAATACAATTCTGCATCCTGTGTAGCACCTGTTTGGAAGGGGACTTAAAGATTCTCCCACACCCTAAAGTGTGATTTTGGGAAACCAAGACACAGGACATAGAACAACAGGTTGGAAAGGACCTTTGAGGTCTTCTAGTCTAACCCTCTGCTTGAGCAGCAAACCCTACATCATTCCGGAAAAACAGTTGCCCAACCTCTTCTTGAAAACCCCCAGTGATAGAGCACCCACAACGTCTTAAGGCAAGCCGTTCCACTGATTAATTGTTCTCACTGTCAGGAAATTCTAGGTTGGAATCTATTTTAATAATCTGCCACCCCTTTCTTCTTGTCTGCCCTCAGGTGCTTTAGAGAATTGGTTGACCCCTCTTCTTCTCTTCGACAGTCTTTCAAGTGCTGAAAGAGTGCTCTCACGTCACCCCTAGTCCTCTTCGTGAGACTAGCCATACCCAGTTGCCATAACGGATCCCCGAATGCTTTAGCCTCCAGTCCAGCCCCATAATCATCTTTGTTGCTCTTCTCTGCACTCTTTGTAAAAGTCTCTGTTATGTATTGATACTTTTAAGCGGGAGTTTCAAACCTGCCTACGTTTCTGATTGGCTGACAGTCTCTCCAGGATTGTATATAAGGAGGACTGCAGCCTCTGAGTTTTTGCTGAAGTCTCACCATATATTAAAGAGCTGTTGTCACTTGCTTGCTTGTGCCTCTCGTCATTCCCGAACTACTTCATTGGCGACGAAGGTGGGATTGAGGCTACAAGAAGCCAACCAGTGAGACCACGAGCTTCAGCTAGGCGACGAGGCGAACCACAGGAGACATACCGGACATGTCTGCCTACGTTCCGCCCAAGCCTTTTGATCCGACCCGCGAAAAATGGGTCTCGTACCTAACAAGGTTTGAATGCTCGCTAGAAGCCAGCGACATGCAGGGCCTCTCGGCTAATCGAAAGAGAGCCCTATTCCTAAGCCACTGCGGACCGGACGTGTTCGAGATGGCCGAGTCACTGTGTGAGCCAACGCCGGTTCAAACAGTCTCATGGGACACCTTGATGGCAACTCTCCGGGCTCACTACGCTCCCGTCCCCTCCAAGTTCGTGCAGCGATACCAACTAAGGCAGCGCGTCCAACGAGAGGGAGAGCCGGTCAGCGCGTACATGGCCAGCCTGAGAAAAGCCGCAACTCATTGCGACTACAGAGACTTGGATGATGCGTTGCTTGAGCAACTGATCTGTGGTGTTCGGGACATTAGGCTGCAACGGCGTCTGCTCGCCAAGCCTGATCTGACGCTTGCCGGAGCCCTTGATGAGGCCAGGGCTCACGAAGCCTCCACAAAGGCCGCTGAAACGCTACAGCGTCCGCCGACCAGCAAAGACAGCCCCAAGTCTGCCCCGGTGCACAGAGAAGACGCCGGATCCAGCTCGGAGTCCGAGTCGGATGAGGACGTCTTCCGAACAGAGCACCGGAGAAAAGACACTGGCAGCCCCCGGCGAAGCTGTCCCAGCTGTGGCGGGCACCATGATAGACTGTCCTGCAAATACAGAGAGGCTATTTGCAGGCGTTGCGAGAAGAAAGGGCACTTGGCGCGAGTCTGCAGAGCCACTCTGCCCAGAAGACTCAAACCACGTGAGCGCCGCAGCCAACCGGAATCAGCGCGCCAGAAGCAGCCAACGAGAGAAGGCGGCGCGAAAAAACGGCGCGAATTTGAACCGCGAGATGGCCGCAGCATACACATCGACCAGGCCAGCACAACGGTCGAGGACAAAGTCAGCACGGTGGTCGAGATCAACGGAAGACCGTGTTCGATGGAGATCGACACCGGATCAGCTCTCTCCATCATGTCGTGGACAACCCTAAAGACCCTCCTGCCGTCGTTCCGGAAGGATCAACTCTCCAGACAGAGACTGCGCATCCTAGACTACCAGGGGAACCGAGTCCCCCTCGAAGGCGTGGGCACGTTCCGGGTCACCTACGGAGACTACGAAAGAGACCTGCCGCTGACCATCGTCACGAAGCAGCTGCCGAGCCTCCTGGGCATGGGGTGGTTCCGAGCCCTTGGCATGGGCTTCACCGGCGTCCACCTGATGTCCAAGTCAACCCTGAAAGACAGCCTCCTGTCCGAGTTCCAGGACGTTTTCGGGGACACATTGGGCAAGTATGTGGGGACCCCTATTTCACTAAACTTAGACCCCAACGTAGCCCAAGTAAGACTAAAGGCCAGAAGAGTGCCGTTCGCATTGAAACCAAAGATCGATGCAGAACTGGACAAACTGATTAAGCAAGGGGTGTTGGTTCCCGTTGACCATGCCAAGTGGGAGACCCCCATAGTCACCCCAGTTAAGTCCGACGGCTCAATCAGAATTTGCGCCGACTACAAGTGCACGATCAACAAGGCCTTGCAGCCGAGCGCCTATCCGGTGCCGATCGTGCACCATCTACTACACTCCCTGGGCCCCGGAAAAATTTTTGCCAAATTAGACCTGGCCCAAGCCTATCAACAGTTACCGGTCGACGACGCCACGGCAGAGGCGCAAACGATCGTGACTCATAGGGGTGCATTTAAATGCACCAGGCTCCAATTTGGGGTGAGCGTCGCACCCGGCTTATTTCAAAGCACCATGGAGCGCCTGTTGCAAGGACTTCCGGGAGTAGTCCCCTATTTCGATGACGTCTTAGTCAGCGCCCAAGACGAACACCAGCTAGGGGACAGGGTACGGAACGTCCTGTCCAGATTCAGAGAAGCGGGACTAAGACTTAAAAAGAACAAGTGCAGGATAGCGGTCCCCTCGGTAGAATTTCTGGGGTACAGGGTGGACGGCACAGGCATCCACCCTACCGAAAGCAAGGTGAGGGCCATCAAAAGCGCACCAGCCCCCAAATCCAAAGCTGAGCTCCAAGCCTTCCTTGGACTACTAAATTTCTACTCAATGTTCCTAAGAGATAAGGCCACGGTCGCTGATCCCCTTCACAAACTCTTAGGGAAGAATGTACCATGGGTCTGGGGGAAACCGCAAGCGGCCGCGTTTGAGGCAGTAAAAAAACTCCTATCTGAGGACAGTTTCCTGATCCAATACAATGCAGAGCTGCCGCTCGTCTTGGTTTGCGACGCCTCCCCCGTAGGAGTTGGTGCCGTCCTAGGCCATAGACTGCCGAACGGCCTAGAGGCACCCATTGCCTTCTACTCCCGAACTCTGTCCAGCACAGAACGAAACTATAGCCAATTGGACAGAGAGGCTCTGGCTGCGATTGCGGGGGTTAAAAAGTTCCACGAATACCTCTATGGCCGAAAATTCGAACTTGTGACTGACCATAGACCGTTGCTAGGACTGCTAGCAGGCGACAGGCCAACCCCCGCTGCCCTCTCCCCCCGTTTAACTAGATGGGCGATTTTCTTATCGGCCTACTCGTACCAGCTCGTCCATCGGCCTGGGCGGACCCTGGGTCATGCGGATGCCCTTAGCCGTTGCCCCCTTCCCGACCTGCTGGACAACCCAACACCGGAAACCTCCGTCCTGTTGTTGGACACGTTAACCTTGGGGCCCATCTCCTCCGGCGAGGTGGCGAAGGCATCAAATAGAGACCCTGTTATCCGGACTGTTATGGGTTGGGTTTTGAAAGGGTGGCCGGACAAGGTGGTCGGGGAGGAGTACCAAGGTTTTGCCAACAAACGAAATGAACTGTTTACGCAAGGGGGGTGCTTACTGTGGGGTGACAGAGTGGTAATTCCAGCAAAACTACGAGATAGAGTTTTAGAATTATTGCACGAAGGGCATCCTGGCATCGTTAGGATGAAGTGCTTAGCCCGCAGCTATGTCTGGTGGCCCAACATGGACCAGGTCATTTCCGAGTGGGTGGGGAAGTGCAGACCCTGCCAGGAGTCTCGCCCCGATCCCCCAGTAGCGCCCATCCGAGAGTGGGAGAAACCAAAAGGCCCATGGGGGAGGATCCACATTGATTTTGCCGGCCCGTTCCATGGCCAAACGTTTTTAATAGTAGTGGATGCCTTTTCAAAATGGCTCGAAATTGTATTAATGCCATCCACAACGGCCGAAGCGGTTATCAAGGCCCTAAGAAAGTTGTTTGCCACCCACGGCCTGCCGGATACCTTGGTATCGGACAATGGTCCCCAATTTACAGCAACCCTTTTCGAAGGCTACTTGGCCGGCCTGGGGATCCGCCATGCCCTATCAGCCCCATTTCACCCGGCTTCCAACGGATTGGCTGAACGATTTGTCAGGACAGCCAAGGAAGCACTGTCCAGATTAGACAATGGGGACTGGCAGGCCAGGATAGATCAATTCCTTGCGGTTCAGCATGCATCACCATGCACAGCAACTGGGAGAAGCCCAGCAGAGCTCCTCATGGGGAGAAAGCTCCGGTGCGTGTTGGACAGGCTTCACCCTAACTATTCGCACGAAAACTTTAAGGGAGAGACCTGTGGCTTAAGGCAGTTTCAGGTCGGGTCCCCGGTGTTCGCTCGCAATTATGCCAGCGGTCCTCTGTGGGTTGCAGGAACCATAGTGGGGATAACAGGCCCAAAATCATACACGGTGGATGTGGGGGTAGATAGACTCTGGAAGCGCCACATAGACCAACTGAGGAAACGGGTGGTTGGCGAGGCAAACATCAACGCAGACATGTCCGAGCCTAACTATGACCACTTCTCCAAAACAGCTAACTCAAGCCCGGGGCCGCGAGAATACTTAGCTGACAAGCCCTGGTTCCAGCGCCGCCCCAGCGAGTCGCCACTCCCAGCCGGGAATAACCACGCCCCGGACAAAATCCAGGAGGTTCCATTGGCGGAGCCGGGAGAGACAAAGAGTCCCTCCGACCAGCTCGACGCCTCACCAAACACTGAACTGCGCAGGTCAACTAGGGCGAGAACTCAGCCTAAGCACCTGCGAGACTTTGTTTGTACATATGTTAATTTTTGAGTGTTAGTGCCTTCTGGGAAGGGAGGGGTGTTATGTATTGATACTTTTAAGCGGGAGTTTCAAACCTGCCTACGTTTCTGATTGGCTGACAGTCTCTCCAGGATTGTATATAAGGAGGACTGCAGCCTCTGAGTTTTTGCTGAAGTCTCACCATATATTAAAGAGCTGTTGTCACTTGCTTGCTTGTGCCTCTCGTCATTCCCGAACTACTTCAGTCTCAACATCTTTTTTGTATCTGATGGCGACCAGAACTGGATGCAGATAAGTCAAAGGAAACCCAAAGCCAGGGCCGGATTTAGATGAAAAGAGGCCCTAGGCTATTCCACTTATGAGGCCCTTTCACCTATAGTGAAAGTGTAATTTTAATTTTGCTAACAATTTGAATGTAGGCCCCTCTTGATCTTGAGGCCCTAGGCTGAAGCCTAGTTAGCCTATAGGAAAATCCGGCCCTGCCCAAAGCTGCTTTTTCGGGAGGCAACTGGACTTACTTGTTTTTTTTTTCTTTGAATACGTTTTGCTTCTGATTCAAGAAGCTTCTTCAGCTCTAATTGGGTGGCGGGGAATGGAAGGAGTGGAAAATCCAGCCACTATTCAGTCAGAGCTGAAAGAAGCTTCTTGGATGAGAAGAGAAACGTCTTCAAAGAAAAAACAAGAAAGTCCAGTTGTCGCCTGAAAAAGCACCTTTGGGATAACCATGACCTGGATGACTGAGAATCTCCATACACTAAGTGAAAAGAAAAGTGTGAGAACGGGTCTTAAGGGACGTGTGTGTGTGTGTTCGTGTGTAAATCTTCCTTCCGGAGGCCCTTCAGGCGGCGTCGGCTATTTGCCATCCTTGCATCGACGGTGCTGTTAGTGCAGTTCTCTCCGGAGCGCGGCGCTACGAAGCCGCGCCTCGGCGGCCCTGAAAGGAGCGGGATGAGCAGCGAGCAGAGCCACGTTTGAGAGCAACGGCGGCCGCTCGTTCGCTCCGCAGCTCTTGCGTGGAGGAGGCTGAGGGGTGGGAGGGGCGCGAAGGAACCAGCGCGGCAGCGACGCTGGGAAAGTGTTGCCCGCGGAGCCCGAGAGCGGGCGCCTTTCTTGGACACCGGGAAGGGGGCGGCGGCTGTTCGCTAATCCCGCTGCCCGCGGAGAGAACTTCCACTCGGAGCAACAACCCGGAGCTTCTGCCGCCGGTGGCGGCGCCTGTGCTGCGGTGGGAAGCGACCACGCCTCGCGGACTCGCAAAGGCGGTCTCGGGCTCTGGGAGCGTGACGAGAAAGAGGCGGAGGGAAAGAAGGCGGCGGCAGCGGCGGCGGGACCCGCAGCTCGGTGGGCGTCTCCTCGCGGGACGGAACCCTTTCTCGCTCGCTCGCTCTCTCGCCGCCGCCCCATCCTGTGGCTACCACCATGGCCGCGCGGTCCCGGCGCCCCTGGCTGAGTGTCGTCCTGGGGCTGGTCTTGGGATTCACGGTCGCCTCTTGGCTCATCGCCCCCAAAGTGGTCGAGCTGAGCGAGAGGAAAAGGCGCGGCGGCCACGGCGGCTCCCTGAGTGGAGGAGGCGGCGGCGGCGACGGCAGCAATAACCTCTGTGCTTTCTATGGCCGCGTGGCTGGTCTGCCCGGAGGAAAGAGGCAGCTGAGACCCGAGGAGCCGGCGGTGACGGCTGCCGGCTTGGGGGGCACTGGCGGTAGACACAGGCGGTGGGAGAAGGAGAGGGAGCCCCGGCCGCCCCCGCCGCCGCCCGCCGCAGATGGGCCAGTGCCGAGTCTCCCGGTTGCAGCTGCTGGAAGAGACCCTCAGGAGGAGGACGAGGAGGAAGAAGGCGGCGCCGGCCGCCACGGCAGCAGCCACAACGGCAGCGGGGACTACGCGGGCACCCCGGGCTGTGCCAAAACCCGGCACTTCCTTTACGTCGGGGTGATGACCGCCCAGAAGTACCTGGGCAGCCGAGCGCTCGCAGCGCAGCGGACCTGGGCGCGCTCCATCTCCGGCCGGGTGGAGTTCTTCTCTAGCGAAGGATCGGTCCCTCCTCCCGGCCTAAAAGGGGAGCAGCCCCTGCCGGTCGTGGCTTTATCCGGCGTGGACGACTCGTACCCGCCGCAGAAGAAATCTTTCATGATGCTCAAGTATATGTACGACCACTACCTGGACACCTATGAGTGGTTCATGCGGGCGGACGACGATGTCTACATCAAAGGTGAGAAACCAGAGTTCCCTTAGCGTGACTTTGTCTTGTGCAAAAGAGAAAGAGAGATGAGGGGGATTGACCATGTGCAGAGGGCACCAGTGGTTGGGATCCGAAAAGTCTAACAAGCACCAGGAAGGCTTGCCTGTTGGCAAGCTTTGCCTGTTGCACGCTTTAAAACCTGCCTTTTTGCAGATACAAAAACTCTGCAGCATCTGTCCACATATTCCACATGCTCCCAAAACTTACTAGATATCTGAAATGACAAGGGATCAAATCCTACTGAAATTCTGCATGAACCTGCCCAAGGCTGAGCAAGTAAAGAAACCCTCTTATTTGGACTCACTGGTCCCTTGTTATCTGCTTGTCAAAACTGACTCATAAACAAGCTACGAAAAAGTACACCTTTACAAAAAGACTTCTGTGATTTGAGTTCAACTCTTGGTGGTTGCGTGAATACACCCCTTGTCGAGAATCATCTAACGGAAGAATGGCAATAGCCATGCAAACATATTAATAGATTTCAAGTTACTGCAAAACCTGAGCAAGGGCAATAATGTACCATTGATAACAGGATATTCTATAAGAAGGATTATATTTAGACACAGCCTGCTCTTGGTTGAATCCAGTAGTGATTTGGAGTTATTCCCACCAGCAAACTTTTTGCACATTGTTGATATTGTAGAATTTCACTGTGTACCTTGAAATCAATGAAAAGGTGGAAACAAAGTCTAGTAATGTTTTTAATTTAAATTATATTTTCAGAAACCTTTATAAAGAAGGGAAGGTAGGCTTCCTAAGCTGAAGTGCCCAGAGAAAGTTTTGGGATGGGGAGAGTGACAGAGGGAATAGACAAGGTGAGGCATTGAATATGAGACCTCTCTAATTGATATTGATAACTGAGAATAAAGCATGGGATAGAATATATTATATATTATATTAGAATATAAATGATATAATTCTTTAATTAGATTTGGAAAATGAGATGTGCCACAAAATAAACTAGATTAGTATTTCGTAATATACCATATGTAAACACTATATTAATATAATGTACAAACTAATTTACGAAGTCTTTTTCCAACTTTATTTAATATTCTGGTATACTAGTAATAAATTATAGAGTAATAAATTGTTAACCAACTCTCTCTGTCCATAAATAGAATGCAACATAAATAAACAAGTGGAATTAGAAAGAAAAAATTGTAGAAGTCCTTTTCAATGTGGTGGTGTCCCTAAATGTTTTCAACTACTGTTTCCATCATCTCCATTGCTGGGAATTGCATTGTACACATCTAGAAGCAGCTGGATTAAGTTGTAGAAGTCTGGTTTATAGTTTCTGAAATAGCAAATTGCCAGATGTGAGTTTTATTTTCTCTTTATTTCAAAGGTTTTAATACCAGGTCTTAGCTGGCATAGTCTTTAAATTGCAGAGTAAACTGAATTGACAGATCCTCAGAATTTTAAAGGAGTATCAGTAATATTTATCAAATGTCTCAGTTCATAAGGTTGTTTTGTAAATTCTAATTCCAACTAATTTAGGTTTTTAATCAAGTATCATTGAAACTGTGCCTTGTAATACAGATAATCCTCGATTTACAACAGTTCATTTAGTGACTGTTTAAAGTTACAATGGCACTGAAAAAGGTGATTTATGACCATTTTTCACAGTTACCACCTTTGCAGCATCCCATGATCATGTGATCAAAATTGAGATGCTTGGCAACTGGTTCATATTTATGATGGTTGCAATGTCCTGGATCATGTGATCCCTTTTGTGACCTTCTGACAAACAAAGTCAATGGGGGAAGCAAGATTTACTTCATCAGGTGACTAATTTAACTGCAGCAATTCACTGAACAACTGTGGCAAGAAAGTTCGTAAAATGGGGCAAAACTGACTTCACAAATGTCTCACTTAACAGAAATTTTGGGCTCAATTATGGTCTTAAGTTGAAGATTGCCTGTACAATTTTATATCTGGAGTAAATATATAGGATTCTATAGTTCTTAGAAAAGTACCCTTTGACAAGAATGTAAACTTGATAGCTAGACAACTAAATCATTCTTTCTTGTAATTAATCAAACAGCCTTTACTGCATCTATTATATAAATACATCTCAGCTCTTCTGGATACTTGCCTGACATCCACTAAAATAGTTGAATGTACAGTAAATCATTTTTTTGCAAAGTAATTTTATTAATTAATTAATTAATTAATTAATTAATTAATTAATTATATTTTATACCGCCTTTCTCCCGTAGGACTCAAGGCAGTGTACAGTCAAGAAAAAATATAGATACACAGACATCATAAAATTGCTAATTAAAATTATCATTATAACATAGTTTGGGCCAATTAAATAGAACCTAAAATTAGATAACATTTTAAAATCATTCACATGTTCATATGTTTAGCCCCGTCTGTTGGAACATCAGGGTCTTGAGGTGCATTCTTTACTTTTTGAACAGAGTATAGCTAGATCACTGAAATGAAGAGGGATCCCTGCGGAATGTTTAAAATTTGATTAGGACCCTAAATTCTGTGTAGGTTAGTGGGCTTTGTATTGCAGAACTACAAAAGACAATCCATTTGCTGCTATATGTTGTGATTTCTCCCTAAAGTGACAGGCTAGAAAGGGAGTAGATGCTTCGTGATTGATATGCCTCCTCTCTAATCATAGACAAAGCTTTGTTCTAGTATCTTCAATCATAGTACTTTAGAGGAATAATATGAAGCATTATGCTATCTTTTTCTTTTCAAAGACAAAACATTAAAAAAAATTTCTTTGTCTTTGTATTTTAAAGTTGTATTTTTAAATTTAGTAAGAATTTAAAGGAATTGAACTTTAAAACACTTGTACATATTTCTCTGGAAGTAGGCAGGATTCCTCTCAAGAATACCATGTACTGTGTCTGCCTATAGCAAAATATGGGTTTTCTATACTAATGAGTGAAAAATTGATTTTTTTGAATCTTGCTTAAGAGGGGACAAAACCAAACCACTCAGCTTCTGAATTTATCAAAATAAAAATATGTTCTAAATTATGAATTATGTAAATATGTGTTTGCATGAAAAGAGAGAAATACATGCAAAGAGTAAATAGATTATTATTGAAGATGCTTTTAAGACACATGTTTATGAAACATGTTTATGAAAGAAGGATTTGTGTACTGTTGGCCTCAGCAGACTGTGATACTGCTAACAAAATTGATTTTCATTACACAATAAGATGCAATTTAATTCCCATTGCCTGGGAGTAAGGCCCATTATACAAAGAGCATTTTAAAAGGCGAATATATTATTTTCTTTGTAAAAGATAGATTTGTGCTGTACATAATATCTTTTGATTTCCCCCCCCCCCCTTTTAGGTGAAAAATTGGAGGAGTTCCTTCGGTCACTGAATAGCAGCAAACCTCTTTATTTGGGACAGACTGGACTAGGAAATACAGAAGAACTTGGAAAATTGGGTCTTGAACCAGGAGAGAACTTTTGCATGGGAGGGCCTGGGATGATCTTCAGTCGTGAGGTTCTCAGAAGGATGGTACCACATATAGGTGAATGTCTTCAAGAGATGTACACGACTCATGAGGACGTGGAAGTGGGCAGATGTGTTCGGCGATTTGGTGGTACTCAGTGTGTCTGGTCATATGAGGTAAGGAATGGTGATGATGGCATTTGTACATTATATGAGTAAACATTTCAGCTGCACACTCTGACCCCATGTGTCTGTCCACAAAAATATTACAGTATGTGCGGTGTTGCAGACCTAATCAACGTATTTTAAGATATTGTATGATTAACTCAATGGGCTGTGCTATTTTGCATTCATGCCTGACAGCAACCTAATGTATTTTGTTTTGTTGACATGATGACATGCTACAAATCAGCTTACACTGAGTTCAATGTATGTCAAAGTATCATACCATCCTCATTTACTGTATGTACTATTGGGCTGGAACTCAATTAATTGGAGGGATGGGTTGTATGAATGAAATTTAGTGCTTATTCATCATAATTCTAAACACCACCATGACAGGATGCATTCTGGTACATTGTTTTGTTATTTCATAGTTTGAGTACTAACTTTAAAGTGCATATATAAATAATGTAATAATCCATATATTTATTTAGATTGTAGCAATACCTGTCAGGGATTTATTTCTGGTTTAGTATAGAGCTTCCTGACTTAATGGAAAAAGTTTTGGCATCACTTCTCAGAATGCAGTTTGCTGTTGGAACAGAAAATTTGGGCCTTTCTATTTTATGAAAAGTAGTCTTCTTGCAATCCAGTTTGGCACGGAGTTGCCAGTTGTGTTTGAGCTGGATTTGCTTTCGAATGATTTCTCAGTCTTTCCCAGACTAAACATTATGACCTTGAGACAGCAATTTTGATCTCAAAATGTAGCTATAATACTAAGATAACACTTTCAGGGATGTAGGAACATAGAATACTTTTATATGGTCAAAGCATATTTCAAACTTCTGAATGTTTTACATATGTCTGGGCATACATCGCTTTATGAGTTAACTTAACCTTACTGTTTCTAAGAAAGAAGTTAAAAACATCCTCTCCTGCTATATTTTTGTGGTGGTATGATTCTACTGGCTTGTAATTGTTTATTTTAAATTGTTACTCCTCATGAGTTATTTACAGGTGAAATAATATCTATTTACCTATAACATTAATCTCAAGTATTTTTTGCTTAACATTAAGACATTGACATATTGCAGAAATCACAATAGGTTCTTTTCTATCTAATACACACATCAAAATAGGTCTGGTCTTGCATTTCCAGTAAAGACATGCATACATGTTTTCAACAAGCAGTCATGGATTCCTGGAAGTTATAACATTCTATTTCATTCACTTCTGAATATTACCATATGTGGACTTTCTCATTCTTCTACTCTGCAGAGGGACATGTTCCCTTCTCCATCTATTGATTTTAATTTTGGTTCATGGAAAAACATTTTTGAAATGGAAAGAGTGTCGAGTACATGAGGTATGATACGGTGTTCCTCATGTAAAATGAAATCATTTTACTGGTTGTGCTTAAAACAATTATTAATTATGACATTAATAGGCTATTAAAATAGATGTTCTAACCCAGCTTCCCAAACACGACAAATCCACTGACATGAACTCAAAAGATTATTAGGAGTGCTGGCAGCCCTGGCAAAAAGTTTCTCTCACAGGCTAACAAGTCCATCCATCCGGTAGATGAATAGTTGTCTGCCACATTTATTCATCTCTGCCTCCTACCTTTTATCCCAGAGCTAGGGTGGGGCTTTGCTAGCTCTTTCTTCCCCAGGATCGGCTCACGGCTTTCCACTGCTCTCCTCTTCTCTACCTTCTGCACAGCCACGTGTTGGGCACTGGACCCAGCTGTTCCTCCTCTTCTTCATCAACCACCTCCAGACTCGGGGGCTGTTGACTCTCCATCTGAGGGCTGACGGATGGCCCAGGCTCCGCCTCTTGTCTCTCTCTCTCTGCCAGCTCCATTCCCTCTTCTCCCTCGGAACTCTCGGGTTGCCCTGATGCCAACCCTGATTTTCATGCCTCCTCCTCTGATTCGGCTACTGGAGGGGCTAGCGGCCAACAGGCCACAACAATATATTATAAATGCAGAGTAGATAAATAGTGTTACATATTATATAGAACCTCAGTGGTGCAGTGGACTAAAGTGCTGTTAAGTGCTAGCACTTAGCTGCCAGCTGCCTGCAATTAGTGCAAGTTCGAATCTCACCAGGCTCAAGGTTGACTCAGCCTTCCATCCTTTCAAGGTAGGTAAAATGAGGACCCAAATTGTGGGGGCAATAAGCCAACTTCGTATAGAACAACACCGCTTAGGGGGGCCCAAAAGCCCTAATAAGCAGGTATATACAAAAAAAAAAAAAGTATGCAGGCTATTGCTATAATGTATTGTAAGCCGCCCTGAGTCTATGGACAAGGGCAGCATATAAATTGGACTAATAAATAAATAAATAAATAATAAATATTATGGAATTACTTTAGTTGGCAGAAATAATTTATGTTTTCACTATTGAAACATACAGTGCATTAATAGAATACAGTGGTTCATTCCATGTAAGACTTATTGCAATCTTAATATTGTTTAGGTACTGACTTATGATTTTCGGGAATGCCATTTGAAGGTTATCTTCCATTCTTCCATTAAGTATGGCGAGCAACAGTTTTAATGTATCATCCCAAATTGATCTTTTGGTTTCTCACAATGTGGTCCTTTTTTGTGTTGACAGCTTTTTCCTAGTCAAAATTCTCAATATGCAGTCATGTTGCTTCATATGCCTGGAACTACAAAATTAAAAGACTTTTTCCAAACCTCAACATTTAATTGAAATACATCTGAGGTCACCAGATCGGATTGATCGGATAGCATTGAGATTACGTGATTTGCCTAGATTTACTCTGTAAATTGAAGACATAAAGATGTATAATTATTATTGTACTTATGTTCTAAATTATTGTGCTACTAATTTAGTATTAAAATATCCTTGCCCTTGTGTCACTAGCTTATTAAACGGGAAAAAATCAATTTAAATAGGCCAGTAAATGAGGTTATATGCTATGAAAGACAAGACAGAGAAGAATAATTGGATTTGCTGATAACATAGCATGCTTCCGTTTTCTTTTGAAAAACATTTTAAAAGTAAAGTCTGCAACATAAAATGCCTACTATAATCATCTAAATTCCAACCATGTTGTTAAAACACAGAATATTAAAATATAATGAGGAACAAATATATGACCTCTGTAATCACGTAAAACCCTTAAACTTCTGGAAAGTTGGAACAAATTTCCCCTTCCTGTGTCAACAGCTTATTTAAAGATGAACACCAGTGTATTGGGTGAACAGGAACAAAAATTCAGGGGCCTGGGCAAAAGTCTGTTGGTGCATCATTATCTTTCATCTGATTAACAGCGAAAGCAGTTTTATTCATTTTTGACATATATCATACCTGTTGATTAATTAAGTGCCATCTGATCAGTGTTAATCCTTAAACACCCTAGATAGCTCTTCTTCAGAATCGTCTATAAACAACTTTGTCCTTCAGGTCTCCCATATTGCACACATGGTCATAGTAATTATAGTAATTAACCACTTTACTGCTGGTTGCCATCTTTCCTTTCCTTCCACCTTTCCAAACATGATGGACTTTTCAGGGGATGTGTGTCTTGACACATTGTGTTCAAGATAATTTGAGTGTCTTAAAAACTGTGGGTTGGTCAATGAACTATTTGTTTTCTTGCAAATAGTTCAGAAAGCATCAATATTCTTTCTATCCTGCTTCTTCAGAGTCCATTTTTTGTTTCCCTAGAATGTCCTAAAGAAAACCATTGTCTCTACAATTCTTATTTTTTTTAAAATAGATATAGAGACATCAAACATTTGGATATCTTTCCCTAGGCCTTCATTGTTACATGTCCAAATGGTAGTCTGAGCCATATTGATTAATTCCTGGTTTCTTTGCTGTTGATAATTTATCATAAAAGACACAAGCTTTCTGTCATTTCACTGTTTGTTACTGAAGATTGCCGCTGTGCCTGTTGACATTAGTTTGCTCTTCCTTGAATATAATTATAATCCCATTTTTTTCATCATGTCCCTTGATTTTCGTTATTAGAATCTCCAGTAAATTTTTATTAAATTATCAGAGTAATATCATCACAGCAGTGCAGGTTATTGATGTTTCTTTTTTTCCAGTTTTAAAACTATACTCATCTTCATACAGTCCAGTCTCAATTAATATATAATATCACCATATCAGTTGCATAAATAAGGAGACAGTATACAGTCTTGTCTCACTCCTTTGTGACTTGGAGCCAGTCTGTTTGACCCATTTCTTTCAGACTGTTGCTTTCTGGATATAGGTTTCACATTACAGCAGTGAGATGTTTCAGATTCCCCTTTTCCCATGGAAGTTCTGTGCTTGATGTGGTTAACATAACAAAAGGCCTTTCTATAGTCAATGAAGCACACACTGATCTCTGTGGCTTTCTTGATTATCTATGGTGCATCTGCAATAATCTCCCTTGTTTCTGTTTTAGCTTTTCTAAAACCAGCTTGCGATTTCTATGTAGGGCTCTAATCTGTTTTGGATGATTGTAAGGATTATTTTGTCAGCACCTGAAATTAGGATATTGTGTGATAAATAGCACAATATCCTCATGTTAAGTCTCTCCTCTTTGCTGCTGGCATGTAGACCGACCTCTTCCAATCCGTTGGCCAAATTGGAATTGTATTGTTTTTCATATTTGCTGTAGAGTTTGATTAGAATTGATTCTTGTTTTGTTGCACATCGTATTTCTGCAGATAGTTCATTAGTTCCTGTAGCCTTCCAATTTCGTAATGACTTTAGTTCTGACATAGTTCCACCATGTAGTACTAGAAATTATTATAAGTAGAGAATATCTTTAAGGTATCTTAGCTTTAAGCAGATCCCTATCGTATGGAATTTCAGTATACTCCATTTCAATTCATTGACATTAAGTCTACAGGTAATACTTTACTTACAAACATTTGTTTGTAGAGTGTATCCCTACTCTACTGACTGTTCAAGGTTACAATACCACTGGAAAAAGTGACTTACAATTTGTCCTTGCACTTATGGCTGTTGTAGCATCTCTATGGTCATGTGATCAAAACTCAGTCACTTGGCAACAGCATATATTTACAAAGGCTGCAGCATCTCTAGATCATGTGATCACAATTTTCAACCTTCTCAGCAGGCTTTTGAAAAACAAAATCAGTGGGAGAAGCCAGATTTGCCTAATGACCATGTGATTAACTTAATAACTAATGATTTGCTTAACAACTGAGACAGACAAGGTCATAAAATTGGGTGACAACTACCTCGCTTAGCAACAGAAATTCTGATCCCAATTGTGGATCTATGTCAAGGACAACCTGTAGGTGATTTATTTCATCTTTTCCTGCGCTGAGTTTTCCCACGTTCATTCTTCTTACGTTCTGTATTTATAGCAGGATTACGAGATTCTGTAACAGCTTTGTTCCTTGTGCCATCTGCCTTGTAAATTTGCAGGATTTTTTTTTTTTGCCATGTATATGTATACATTTGAACTAGATTGTGATCTTTCTCTGTATCGTGTGTGTATGTGGGTATATGCATAATGGTTATCCTTTGAGAGCAGAATGCAACAAAATTTCATTTTAATTATGCTGATTACTGTACATTTAGTGACAATAAATTTCTCTTCTCTTCTCTTCTCTTCTCTTCTCTTCTCTTCTCTTCTCTTCTCTTCTTCCCTTCCCTTCCCTTCCCTTCCCTTCCCTTCCCTTCCCTTCCCTTCCCTTCCCTTCCCTTCCCTTCCCTTCCCTTCTCATCTCCCTTCCCTTCCCTTCCCTTCCCTTCCCTTCTGTTCCACTCCACTCCACTCCACTCCGTTCATATTCTCATTGTAATTATCCCTTATAGCAGTGGTTCTCAACCTGTGGGTCGTGACCCCTTTGGGGGTCGAACGACCCTTTCACAGGGGTTGCCTAAGACCATCGGAAAACACATATTTTCAATGGTTTTAGGAATAATTTTATGGTTGGGGGTCACCACAACATGAGGAACTGTATTAAAGGATTGCGGCATTAGGAAGGTTGAGAACCACTGCCTTATAGGACTTAGTTTTCAGTTCTTTTACCTTTTTTGGTACCCTTCTCTGGACTTGCTCCAGTTTACCAATGTCTTTTTCAAACTGCAGAACTGAATGCAATATTTCAAATGAGGTCTGACCAAGAGCAGAGTAGAGTGAGAACACACTCCCTGCCTGCACCCCCTCCCCATTTTCTGGCCATAATGAGGTAGCAAATGAATTTTGTTTCTGTAAATTCTGGGTTCATTCTTTGGAGGAGGTGTCTTAACTCTAAGCTTTCTAGGGTAAGAGCAACTTCCTAGCTGGTACACTTTTTTTGCCTTAAATTAACATTTTTATTTTTACTTGAGAAGGCTTTTACTATAAGTACACTGTAAGGATGAAACAGATGAACCCTGAGCGTTAGAGCTAGGTAGCAAAATACAGATTGCAGAAAGAAAGAAGCAGATAAGTCCCACCAATCTAGGGAAAAGGGAGTAAATCTTTTGGTTCTTTGGTTGTGTATTTTTCAATTCTAATGGCAGGGGGGAGGGGAAGAGAGTAAACTGGTAAGGAGAGTTCTTAGCTTTCCATCTCTTACTTTCTCACTGACCCATCAGGGAAACAATCACATAATTGTCTTAACAAAAATATAAAAGTGGTTAAATATGAAAGTGATTTGCCATTTTCTTTTTCTGGAATGGTAGAAAAAGTACCAGAGCCTTGGAAACTTCTAGAACTCTGGAATTTCCTTGTGGTTACCCATAGAAGTACCTGATTATTTTTTTCCTCAATCTTACAACCCTGTGGTCTTGTATGTATTCTTGTAGAAGGATGTCCCGTAGAATGTGTGAATTTATATTCATGTGCTGTATATAATTTTCATACTTTATTTTTCACAGTTGTGTTTGAACAAGAATAGCAATGGCAATAGCACTTAGACACATATACCGCTTCATAGTGCTTTACAGCCCTCTCTAAGCGGTTTACAGAGTCAGCATATTGCCCTCAACAATTTTGGTCCTCATTTTACTGTCCTTGGAAGAATGGAAGGCTGAGTCAACCTTGAGCCAGTCAGAATAGTTCTAGAGAGTGTGCTTGCTTTGGCAGCACGTATACTAAAATTGGAATGATACAGAGAAGATTAGCATGGCCCTGCGCAAGGATGACACACAAATTCTTTTTTTTTAAAAAAAAGAATAGTTCTGGAGTAACTTACAACTTTCATTTACTCTGATTCTGGTTTCTGTTGTTCTCTCTTCCAGTAACCCTTTCCCTGATTCTCTCTGCATAGTATCTGCTTTACTGATTTCTTTCAATATCTCCCTTCTAGTGCTTTCCTCAGCAGTTACAGAAGGTAGAAGAAAAACTGCTAGAGCTTTCACCTTTCTCACCACACCAACTGTAAGGTAGCCCTCTTCTACAAAAGGGCCCTGAGAATAAGATGTTTTCACACTTTCAAGAATGTTTACAACCTTTCAAGAAAAACAATTCTCTCTGTGAGGGAGAAAAACAACAGCAAAAGAGGACGCTTCCTTGAATCTATACAGTCCCTGAAGGAATCCAGGAGGGGGGAAATGGAAGGGAAAAAAGACCACAAATAATTTTGGGCACATCTTTGGTGAGCGGGATATTTAGGCAGAATTTCTAAAAACAAGACAGGCTACACCACCCCTATCCATCATACATCATGCATTAGGCATAAAAGCAGTTTTCCCAATTGGCTTTTTTGGAATTCTGTTGGAAGAATATATGAGTATTTTCAAAGCTTAGATATGAGAGGCTTCTGCTAAGTGTTTTTTTTTTTCTTTCTCATATGGAGTTCGTGATGCTCATAAAGGCTTGCTGAAGGAGAATCTGCAAACAGAATGACTGTGTGGAATGGAGAGCTGGGGACCCAGGGCCAATTTGGGTTACTGAGGCATATTTAATGGCTGCCAGGATTCTAGTAATAAATCTCTAGGTAAGATGGGCAGCAAACAAATCTGACAAACTAACGAAGTCTATAATGGCTGTGAAGATTGGAAGATTCTTTTTTTAACTGTTTTTTTCTTTTTCACTCTTCATTGCTTTGACACTTTTTTTAAAAAAAATTCTATTCTAACGTTTATGTTTTGTGTTTACCTTTCTAACCTTGTAAAAAAATCTTCAATAAAATTATATCATTATATGACTAGATATGGTGACCTCAATGACTATATATAGTTGCTTTTCTGCCTATCTGCAGCCCTAAATAGCTATGGCATTGCCCCATTTATCTATGCGGGTAAATGCTTTGGGAGCCGGGATACTGAATAACTGTGAAACATAGCAGTGGAAAAGATGGAAGAAATAGGTACCAGGTGGTTATTAAAAGGGACTGTGTTCTTATTTTGGTGGAGGGCAGTCATCTGTTTTTAGTGGCTTCTGTTTGGTGTGCTGTGTTGCATGTCTGGGTAGTTTCATCTGAGTTCAAACCAGATAAAGGAAGAAGCCTGATATTTCCTCTACAACTGATAGTTTACTTCAGACTGAGGTCCCTCAATTTATTCTTACAGAATATAATGCTGGCATCCAAAACCAATATAGTCCATCAATATAGATGTACATCTCATCCAAACAGTAGAGATTTAAGTTTTGAGAGACAATACTTGCAGTAGGGGTGGGTAGCAGTGACAGTAATCTTTATTAGAATCACTGACTGGAATTGGATAGCTAATAAAAATAAATATTGACTGACTAATTGTGTTGTGTATCCTGGATCTGAAATATTTGCAGGTTTCCTGTACATACCTTGTGACTTTAGGATATTTGGTTATTTCCATGTAGGCAATCCTTCTGATTGACTTTATTACTTGCATAGAAAAGAGATGTGCGAGTTCATAGTTATAATCTATGGAAACGGGACAAAAGATCTGTTTTAAACCAGCTTGGATAATGTTTTCTAAAACTAGTAAATGATTTCTGGGAAGCCTTTTATATGCTTCATTCCTGGCTAAGTATTTGTTGATAATTCTGTTTTGTTTGTTTATTATATGTTGCATTAAAAGAACTTTCTTTTAGGGGAAGCATTTGTGAGATACTCAGAGCATCTTTTCTAGATAAACGTTATTTATCTATATGTCTTTATTTTTTAGATTCTTTCCCAGAAATACAATATAATCAATTAATTCCTGAAATTTTCATTATTATAGTAAAATTGACAGCTCTTCTGGTTATAATGCAAAGTATTAAAAGAATATTAAAATAATAAATCATGTTTCCTTTTGCTCTTTCACCACCTCTGTTCCCTAAGACAGAATTTATTTATTTATTTAAATTTATTGATGGTCCAACTCAGGTGGACTCCATGGTTAATATAGTCAAATCAGAAGTTACAGGAAGGCACCGGCAAGAATTATATTATATGGTGAGAGATGCAGCTTGGAGTGTCTTTACCCAAAGAGTCACTAGGAATCAGCTCCTATTTGACAAACCATAAAGGAACACACAACACAAACCATGATTTTGACATTACTCTATAGCCTAATGCAGTAAAACTGGGAAAAAATGCAACAAAATAAAAAGAAAAAAAATGTACATAATTATTCTTCTGATGAAGTTTTGTGTGATTTTTCTCTATTGATTTTTAGCTATATATGTTCAATTATTATTAAATATTGGCTATAAATATATTGATATTTTTTCTAGAAACATTTAGGTTATGATAAATTTGTTACCAAATGTAATAGTTTAATATTTACTAATAAGCAAACAATATTCATTTGCTGAATCTGTTCAGTCAATGAGCTAGTGTAATTGCTAATGAAGAAGAACCCATTTTTATGCATATGAACCACTTAAACAGCAATAAACTAACAAATGCAGAGCTAAATGTTGCCTATGCTTATCCCTTATGCATAGTAATAATGCCTTTATTCATAGTATCTTAAATTAACAGAATTTGGCAGTGTTCTGTTCTGGGGAATGAACAGAGTGGATATCTTGGACTATTGGATTAAATTGTGGTGTTCATTTAATAGGACTAATTCCAATCTTGCGGCTGCTCGTGTGCTCTCCTGTAGTTGCCAGAATCTGGAAGTTTATTATTAGTTGTCCACTATGCTATCTTTGAATGTTAAAATAAAGCTAATAATTTTAAATCTTATTAATATGCACAATCAGTTTCTTGGTAACATGGGTAAGAAATGGATTTGCTTCAAATAAGTTATAATTAAAATGAACAAATTTGTTCATTTTAGGTGACACAAAACTGTTGGAAGAAAATCTACTATTTTTACTTGCACAGTAGGAGATGAAAAGTAGCTGATTCTACTTTATTGCATTGTCCAGATGCAGCTGTAATGGAGGTGTTTACTTCACACACTAGATTACTCAGTGAATTTGCCCAACACATTAGATAAATTTGTGATTCAGTGTGTTCTACAAACCAGGCTGTGTTAAAATCATAGTCATAGCTAATGATTCTTCCACATACAGACAGGACTTGATTCACATTGAGCATTAGTGCTTATTTTCTTTTATAGTATAATATGGATTGGAATTGAGCACACAAACATTAGTTTTAACCCCCTATATTTATTTTTAGATTTTTTTAGTCCTTTTGGGGTAATTCAGACATGGAGTAAGACATTTTTTGATCGGATGATTGGGAGTTCATCAGACAGCCTATCTCAACTGGAGTTCCAGTTGTGATTGCTGAAATCTGTTCACATTGTGTTCTCCACAGGAGGGCAGTGATTTTACTTCAAGTCCTCTTTTTAATTCATTTAGCATTGTTGCTCCAGAGAGCACTTTGTAGTAAATAGTGAGTGACATGAAATGCTACTGCTTTCTGCTCTGGTAACCAGAAATACTTTGATACTAAAAATGCATTTTCTTTACATGGAAATAACATGATACGAGCCTGACCAATATTAGCTGGAAATATAAGAATATTAATATGAAGCCAGCACTGGTTAAGAGTATTCTAAGTTATTAATGGCTTGTATATTAGCACGGTTAAAGAATATTCTTACTACTTTCATGTGTGTGTGTATATGTATATGTGTGTGTGTGTGTATAAGTGTGTATGTGTGTGTGTGTATTTGTGTGTGGCATGATATGGCATGATAAATTATGTTATCCTAAATTAAATTATATTGATTAAATGTCAGTTGAAACTGGGAACTAAAGATAAAAAGAGAAGCAGAATATATTTTCTCTCCATAAATAAAATGATAATGCATTCCCAAAGATTCTGTCTAGCTTCATATGTCTTGTACTGTATCAGTTCGTTAATAACTTTGTTCAGGTATTTTTGAAATTAAGTCATTGCCATGAGATGGAAGCTCCTATATGTTCCCGCTGATTTTATGCATCTGTTTCTTTGTTTCTGGCAGTGCAGTCTGGCAATTAAACAGCAGTCATATGGTCTTTGCATTCTGTTCTTAGGTGTGACGACTAAATCAAATTAATGTTGTAACAATTAACTTATGTAGTAGTTATATGTAGAGCATTAAGGAAATTATTAATGTCTGGTCAAGAGGGTGGGAAATAGTTTATATCCATTTAAAGTGAATTTTTGAAAAACAGGAAGCACAAGAGGTCTTGGTTTTAAATTCCTGAATTTCTTCAAATAATTGGAGGGAGACAAACCAACAATAGCAATCAGATAAGGCAAATGTTCTTATATCTGGGAAAATTAGGATTTATTTATTTTACTTGCTTTATTTATACTCTACCACCGTGATAGTGAACCTATGGCATGCGTGCCACAGGTGGCATGCAGAGCCCTCTCTGTGGGCATGCCAGCTGTTGCCCCAACACAGCTGTCCCCACATGCGTGCGCACCTCCCACTGGCCATCTGGTCTTTGGGTCTCTGCTGTGCATGCGTGGGGGGCAGGGTACTTGCGGGGATGCATGCGTGCATGCACGGGGGCAGGGTGCATGTGCAGAGGGTGCATGCATGGCGGGTGCTTGCATTGCATTTTGGGTTTTTGTGCGCACCCTGTTTTGGGCCTGGAAAGCCTCCTGCACCAACCTGGAAGCCAAAATGGGGCATGGGGGGTGGGGTGCATGGGCAGGGGCAAGGCACATGTGTGGGGGTGCTCGCATTACATTTTGGGGGTTCAGGCACATGCATGTGTGCTTTGGGCACTCGGCACCAAAAAGGTTAACCATCACTGCTCTACCATCTTCCCAAGAAGACCAGAATAATGTACATGGAGTCTTTTTTCTAGAATTAAGGTTTGCATAGCTCCTATTCCGAAGTGTGTTATTAAATGGTTTCTTCTATGCTTATTTTTAAAGAAAGGTTTGGTTTCTTCACAAGATTTATTCAGTGTTGTCATATGAGATATGAATAAGGTGTCACTTTTAAATTTCATACATGCAATGTTTCAATTTTATCTTGAAATAAGACAAGCTGATTGCCAAAAAAGGTGTAGTTAAGATTGCAATTGGCATCTTGTGTTTAAATGAGGCGATGTAAATGAAAATAGAAAGAGGGAAAACAAGCTGGGTAATAGCTTCTAAAAATGACTTCAAATTAAGTCGTATTACTATTTCTCCATTTCTTCAGAAATAAATAGAAAACCCTAGATGAAACTTCAAAAGCCATATTTATTGTATTTGGGAGGTAAAGTGTTATTTTGTCAAAAGAAAAAAGGAGATTTGCAAATTGGACATTACAACATTTTGTTTTGTAACTGTTGAGTTCTAGCCCTAGATAACCATACAAATTGTCTCACAAATTATGACAGCATTTCTCATAAAGTGAAAGATTGGGAAAATGGATACATTCAAGCAGGGGTACAGAAACAGTTACTTACCAGAAATCCATACTATTCTATTTTAATTTTTTGAATTTTGGTATGTTAATTAATATTTAGTCAGCATTCTTTAATTAACGTATAATGGTTGCTAATATGCAAATCTGACAGGATTTTGATTCAACTTCTATTCAGATTTTGAACAATATTGATTTTGTTGTATGGAAGAGCAAGATGGAAATTATGTCCTCCATTTTTGTTTCAGGCTTATGTAAACTTCATTTCATTTATATTGTTTCTGCTTTACAAGCGATAAATAGTTAGGGACAATGCTAAGGACAAATATAGTTGGACAGTGAGATGGGCAGCAAATACATTTAAACAAACAAACAAACAATATATTTTGTTATGATTTACTTGTATTGGTTCAGCATTTCTTTTTAAAAGAATAATAAAAGCTAAAATAATAGAATTTTCTATTTTGTAAATGTGAATGATTCATACAATTTTGCAAAAAAAAAAAAAAATTCATGAGGTGATTTTCCTCATGAATATATCCCCAATGGATTAGTAGGTAAACTTATTTTAGGGAAAAAATAGGACATAGTATATTTTGGATTTCTGGCTCCATCCATTTTACTTTGTGGTAATTCCAGTACAACCTCCAGCTTGAGGTTGCAGAATGAGGACTACTACTGTGAGGATGAAAAATTATTCTGAACCATTTCAGCATGCTGACAATATTTCTCCCTTGCCTTCCCAGCCAAACAAGTTTGTGGTGAATTGGTATACCACAAATACATGTCAGTTTGCACTACAGTTTGCTCAGCTACATCAATCATATGGTTTTGGATTCCAAAATCTTAAATTTGTCTACCTTAAACTGATGATGAATTTTTCATTTCTCTTGATGAGAAAGTCTAATCTAATAAGAAAGTTGTGCTTCCATTTTCAGTTTAATTTGAAATTACTGTTTGGATGTATAATGGGAAATGTGTAACTTGTTTTGACTGTAAAAATGAAAATCAGCTCTGAAAATCAGTTAATTGGAACACAGAACACACAATTGCCCAATTTTCCATTGCTAAACAACTTTTTATTACTATTAACGACTTAGTAATTGGATATAATACCAGAAAGGTTTAAACTTGTTGCTTACCACACTATAGTTTAGCACATAGCCACAGAACAGTTTAATCTTGTCAAATTTCAATGGTCTAATCATATTTCTACTTTCAACTGCAGAATATTATCATTAAAAATGATGTAGCAATATTATTTAAATGACTTTAGATTCCTTGGCATACAATTTTTTTATTATAGACAATCTACATTATTTATGTTATTCAACCACATGAAGTGCTGTTTCTGAAATTAAGAAAAAAACGCAGTAGGAAGCCTTCATCATATGATTACTTAATTTATTAGTTCCTTTTTAGAAGCTTGTTCTAAAGTCTTCCCAAGAGAAGTAGCAGGGATATAAAATTTTTATTGGAGAATCACAGGACTTTGGCAGATACAGTGATGTTAGCATGTGCAAAGTATATGCATTTGATTAGGCTTCTTTCTACCCTGTGTTCTTTAGGGCTAGGAGAAGGTATTTTCATAACTATTATTACAGTGTCAAAATTATTTAACCTATAAGGAGCTCTCAGCCATGGGAAAAGCTTGTACACAAATCTGAGGCATTTTAAATCCCATCTTGAGCTTCTCAAAAGCATGACATAAATGTAATGTGTATGTCTTTTAGGATATATTTATTTATTGTTAATTCATATAATTCATTTATATGGCCACCCATCTCCAATATATGACTCTGAGCTATTAACAGGGAATAAAAATGAGTTAAGAAACATAATAGAAAACAGTGGATAATAAATACAGGACACAATCAACACAACCAAGATAGGAGCTCAATGGGCTTAGCAAAAAGCCCAAATTGTGTGGGCTTTACAAAAAGTTAGTAGGTTTAGAACAATAATGTGTATTTATTGATTGAGAAAAATAATTGAAAGCTATTTTTCTGTGTAGCAAAAGTAAGTGAAGCTTTACTTTGTAAGTTTCCCCATTTTATACATGTATAGCTTAATATAAATAGCTAGTTAGGATTGATTACAGTTGTAGTCCTATACTTTTAAAAGATGATAGGTCAGATGTGTGTAAAGTATATTAATATAGTGGACCATTACAGTCTAAGTACAATGTATAAATATTTGATTCAAAAATAATCTGATGCCTCCAAATTAACATCAGCCCAACCAACATAGCCAATTATGATAAATTATGTGATCTATTCAAACCATGAAGATGCAATAAGATTGCCTATCCTGGGATAAAGGTAGAAAAGGGAACTAGAAGGTATCCAATCAAATTAATTTTTAAAATTTTTAAAATCGTTAAACAGGGTAAAATATTTTAGTTGACTTTGATGCCAGTTAAATTATATAGAAATGTTTCTTAGTGGAAATATTCTTACTCGTGTAATAAAAGAATGTAGGGTCTATCTCGTGTTTTGAGTTGAATATCATGAATAGACAAAAGATGGGAAAGTCTTGCGGTATTTGGATTTTTAAATCAAAATAAGTCCTTATAAATAACTACTGTAGAACATGAGGGTTTGGGAATTCAGTGTTATTGAAATTTTCAAAGGACTAGTCAGTTTAGATATCACTGATCTCAGTCAGCTATAAAGATATGTTTTGGGCTGAAACGGGAAACATGCAATTATACAATAAAGAAATCAGGGAATAAATCTTTTGTGACAATTTCTCATATCTGTATATGATAAACATGACATAGTATAGAGAAAAATAATATATAAATCCAGACAATTGCGTTTTAAGTCTTTTTCAAGGAGCCAATAACAACTGTAGAAGGACTACTATAAATTGTGCAATAAAAACAATACTAAAATAATACTTTCACTCAGAATTTTCTTGAATACATCCAACCAAATTTCAGCTTTTTAAATTAATATGTTGTTATTTGTTCCTTGCATCTAGACTTCTGATAAATTACTCTTGAGTACATACAAAGTAGCAAGTACTTTTGCTTTATTTTTCTTATGCACAGTTTCATTTTTTAACATTATATTGTGTCTGCTGTTATGTTGAAACAAAGAGCTAATATAAATATTATAAGAACTGCAAGATAGGAGGAAATGTATTAATTTTCCATATTTGATTGTGCTTCATTACCATAGTATCACATAATTACCATTTCATGTTAAATTTGTATAATTATAAATATGTAAAATCAAGAACATGATTATATTGTTATATCATCATTGTAGAAATTTAAAACATATCTTTGAAAGAAAAGTAAGGATTCCTTCTATTATATATTTATACAAAAGGAAAGAAAAAAGGGTCTAGGAAAATGAGTACAGTGCTGTATGTATCATGTGATATTTCACTTGGAAGTAAGAGTGAGTAGTTGGTAATTTTATAACTCATTAATTGGTTACTGTATGATTAAACATTGCAGAAGCCATTCCTTCTTTAGAATGCTTCTTAATGCCAGTTTTTGTCTTTCGTCTCAGAGGTGCAACATTTCACAAGCAGAAAACAATTTAATCAGTCTCATGAGTTCGCTCATAAATTACATAACCGAAATTCAGTGATGAAGCTTTCTAAGCTATTTTAAAAAGCAACAGTTGGGCCTTCTTTAGTGAAAGAAGGAAACTTGACGTTGTTGGACAAAAATCTATAAGAAGGAATTTAAGAATTTATCTTTATCTCGTTTTAGACTTCCACATTTTTCTCCCTTTGCCCTTATCTTCAAGGACAAGATGAGGCTTGTTTTCTCTACTCAATCTGGACAACATAGAGTAATTCAGTTTCCATAAGTTTATTATGGGTTTGCAAAGCCAGGTCAAGCACATTGGCATGTTCAATAATATTCCCTATTCTCCAAACAAAAGAAGTACATATTTATCTACTACGGGATAGCAAGGAAATATGAGTTTATAACAAAAGAAAACAATTGGTTACCCAAGAACTCAAAGATTAAAATAAGTAGGTCAGGCTCAGGAATGAAATCCAGCAGGTTCTGACAGGTTCTGGAGAACCGGTAGTGGAAATTTTGAGTAGTTTGGAGAACCGGCAAATACCACCTCTGGCTGGTCCTAGAGTGGGATGGGAATGGAGATTTTGCAGTCTCCTTCCCCCAGGAGCGGGGAGGGAATGGGGATTTTGCAGTATCCTTCCCCTGCAACGCCCACCAAGCCATGCCCACCAAGCCACACCACAGCCACCAAGCCACGCCCACAGAACTGGTAGTAAAAAAATTGAATTTCACCACTGGTCAGGCTGCACCTTTATAATGATACAGTACAATAAAACTTTCTGCTAATAGTTTAGCCCACTTCCTCTTCCATCTTTCTAACTTCTACCACAATATGAAACCTATGCTACATGATTGTTCTGTAATTGCTGTTATATTTTTACTGGCTATGTTCAGGAGTACAATACTAAAATATTTATTAATATTCAAATTAAGTTCTTTCACAGCTTACATAAATTCACATCACAAGTATGCAAAAAATATTTGCCTGAACAAATATCTAGTTTCATAAAGCTAGAAGTCAATATAGCCTAATGCCGTCAAATTTATGAAGTTCTTATAGAATATAAGTGATAATAGAGTTGACATTGAATGCTTGCTCTAAGACTGAATGGATTCCACAGTACTCATAAAGAAATATAATGTGATGTTAGATTCGCCTGCTCCATTAATTAACTGTAGATAAACCTTGCAGTAATACATTTTAATAAAGTATATAAATTGTATCAGGAGTATCATAGAGATCAAAATAAATGGGTATTCCCACATAGCTATGCCTTTTGGACATATATGTGATCATATGATCAATGTCAATGTTAGGTTAATATCAATGAACAATTAAAGATAAGCATGAATATTTGTTGGCACTTCAAAACCCAGTAACATCAAATATTTTATAGTGTCTGCAAAGAACTTTAAGCACAGTGCAGGATAAAGTTGATCAATATTGCAAGTCATTTTTTAAAACAATGAAGCCACTGTGAATATATAAATGGATGGTTTGATGGATGATAGATAGATAAAACTTTATTACAGTCATAGACCAAAAAAGAAAAGACTGCCATAGTAAAACATTGCAAAGATGTAGGAAATAGGTTTCTCACAAAACTCTGAAGGGAAAAATTAGGGTTCCATTTCTCCTTAAAATCAAAATATATTATATAATGATAAGTTACATATATCCATAAGTCTGTTTACTAGGATAATGCCCGATTTAAGCAAATTAATGGCACATTCAGACAGAGCAAAAGGCTGTAGTGCTTGGAAAGGGCTGAAGGACAGATAAGAAGAGGAGGACCAGCAGGAAGGACGATGGATTCATTAACAGTTGCAAGGGATGCCCTGTTGGAAGATCTGAGACAACAAATTAGGGACATACCATCATGGAAAAATCCATGTGATTCCTAAGAGTCCATGGTGACTTGACGGCACATAATAATTAAAATCAGCCGAGCAACATCTTGTTGAGCAATCAGCAGTTAAGTACAATGTTAGACCCAATGATTTACAGTGTGTATACCGAGTTATATATACTCAACAGGCCTTGACAAGTTTACAGTACAATACATAAGAAGAAATTCAAACCTAATCTATGTATATGCTTGAGGTCAAATTTTGTTTTTCAGCCTCATACTGATTAGGGCTTAGAGGGAGTGACTGGACAAAGATCACACAACTGACTTCCATGTCCAAGAGAGAACTAATTCCTGCTCTTAGTCTCATAGTTGAACCCCTACACCACTGCTGGCTGAAATGTAAATGAGCTCTTCCTAGAGACAATAGCAATGGGAAATCAGGCAAATTCAAGGTTAGGCAAAAGGAAGAAAAATAAGATAAGTAAGCTTGTCCTTTTCCAAAACTCTGGTTGCATTTTTTAAAATCACTTTCAGAATTTGACAGTACTAAGCTGTTTTTACTTAGCCTTAAAAGGAGTTTTTCAGAGCAGCATAAATGGATTCCGTAATTAGTTTGATGACTGACTTCTTTATATAAAACTTCCAACCTGAGTGTCTTGTCTAATAAGCAGCTGTCTCATAAATTAATAAATTTGTTAATTTGGTACTCAAATTAGTATGGTAAGCAAAATGTAATTAGACGATCGGTAGATTTGTTTTAATAAATTAATCCTATAAATCTACTTACGTCTTCTATGTTGCTCATATAGTTAAATATTCTTTCTGCAAAAAATTAGAGGAAAGACTAGATTAGAAACACCCCCTCCCCCCCCCCCAAGATTTAATTTGCTACTTTGAAATATTTATTTGTGCAAAGTTGGATATTGATTCCAATATTTAGCCTGAGTACATATAGGTACATCCAGCATTGCAACAGTTTGGGTGCTGCGAATTGCACTTAAGATAAGCTTAACAGGCAGAATGGCCACAGTGATGGTATTAAGTAAACAGAACAATGTGACATACATAGGTGGAGGCAGATTTTTCTATTTATTTTGTCCAGATATTGGGGATAATTAGTTTTTTTTCTTAATTATAAAAAAGTTAAGACTATTTCAGAGATCGAGGTTAGGGAAACTTTTTCAGGGAAATGCTCTTTTGACCGTTTTATCTTATCTCTCAGATCAGGTGCCAAGATCCCTGGAAGGTATTTACAGTATCCAGGCGATACTTCCATGGTTTTGCTTAATGTTACTGTAAACTGCCTTGAGTGTATATGTATGTAAATAAATATTTCTGCCTAAGTACACAATCGTTTTTGTAATTTTTAGCAGTTATCAGAGGAAGCATGGAGGTAGGGGCTCTAGGGACTACAAAAAGAAAAAGGGGTAAAGGAAAGAAAAAGAAAAATATTTTCAGACTGCATCCATTTTAGAGTTTGAATTGCCCACTTGGGCTAGAAAGTGATTTATCTTCGGTAAGAAGTTAGTTTTGTTATAGCATAATACATATGAAATTATAAAAGACCGAAAACAATTTTTAATATTGCCTGATTCTGAAATATATAGTCTGAGCAAACGTTTGCACCTTGGCTTATAACAAAGGCTTTGATGCATTTTTTGGGACAATTTTCATTATTCTTTAATTCAACCTGTCCGTTATGTGCAGAAATGGAAAAGACTGGTTTACCTTAATTTATATCAACTGGAAAAGCTAAATAAAAGAAACATCTTTTCTTCCTATTCTTAAATTGCTGTGCAAAAATGTGGGAGAAAGGAGGTGTCTAGTCTTTAGCTTTAAGGAATTGTTTTCCAATGAAAGCAATGGAATGGTGGCTGAGATAGCCGGGATACCCTGGGAGTGGCTGATGTATAACATTTATTTTTTAAAAAGCATTTCATAACATATGTAAGTTTTAGCTGTAGAAGTTGAAGAGTAGGCACAAGTTTATATATCTTTGCATCCTTGCCACGCACTGTAGCATATAAGCCTAGGTATTGAGCTGTGTTCTAGTAATGATGAAGTGATCATTATATCATATTTTGAGGTGTTTTTAAAAAGGGGGGCATTCCAAAAATAAGAATTGTACAAAAGATAGATTTCCCCTTTGTTTCCACAAAGATACAATGAAAATACTTGGGGGAGGGGGAATTAGTAGGGGATCTAAACTAATTTTTGTTAAGATGAAATTCAAAGACATTTTGTATGAGATGGTTTACAGATCCCTATGCCATATATGTATATCCAGCAGAAAGAAGTTAAAAATATTGTCAGGTTTAGTTCATGTGCATTTATTTCTGCCCCTTCTTTCCTTTATAAAATGAGCTATTTAAATTATTCTGTATTCTCTGTACAGTGAACTTCAAATAGTACATGATCCACTGATTTTACTTTTTGCAGTCTCAGGCCAGCACATGGATCAATGAGATATTACTAATTTTCCTTCTAGGAGGCCCGGGGGTAAAGCTTTAATCCACACTAAAATTCTTTGATTTATATGTGTGAGATTCAGTACAAAGCTGACTATTAATAAATCTATTTTGTCCATGCTGGCCTGTCCTAAAGTGAACAGCAGCTATATTCCTATCTTTTAGAAGGTTGGTGTTCAGTACTATTTTTTAGCAACTACTCTAGCCTTATGCAGCCCAGTGAGATCAAAAACTAAAAACCACCCAGAGTTTTGAATATCTCAAACTGATCTTTTTACAGACTAAATTAAAATTGTTTTAGAAAGTTAGAAGTCCAGAGATTCAGAAGAAAAGATTAATTAAAGCAGTAGTTTGCGTGGTATAGATAGTTCTCCATTAAACAAGCACAATTGGAACTGGCAACTTAGTCATTAAGTAATTAACTTAGTCACCTCAACTCTGCTTACTTCAGCTTTTCTTTGCTTTACAGTCCTGCAAAAGTTGTAAATGCAAGGATTGGTTGCAAAGTTACTCATATATATATAACACTTTCTTGGTCATGAGGGCAGCATGGCTATTCACTGAGGTGAATGGAATGCTGTTACTTTCCCACTGAAGTGGTACCTGTTTATCTATTTGCATTTGCATGTTTTCGAACTGCTACGTCGGCAGGAACTGGGGCAAGTAATGGGAGCTCACCCCGTTGCATGGAGCTCAGGTCTCAAACGTATCTGTCTTACAAGCTCAGCAGCTTTAACCATTGAGCCATCGTGCCTCCATAACTTCCAGTAAGTTCTATTAATTCATACCTTAATGAAAATACAGCCAGTATAAAAACTGATCACTATTTAGATCAGAATTTATTTTCTGCTTGAATACATAATTTATCTTATATTTTGTAATTTTCAGTTGGGGGAATTTTTTTTTGGGTGTAAAGAATTCTAAATATAAAGTATGCAACAACAGCTTTTGACATTTGTATATTGGAACCATTTCAGTGTTTGTAGGATTCAGTGAAAAATCTAAAATGTGCTAAAATGGATGGAATATTTTGGTTGTTTAATTGTTATTTTTCTCCAGATCTCATTTTGGATTATATATTCCATGTTTGATTACTTTTTTTATACCATGAATCATCTAAGCCTCTCAGAGCCATAGAGATGGGACAGCCACCAATCAATCAATCCACCAACTGATTGATCAGTCAATCGATCAATACACAGTAATACTTAAATGCCAGGAAAGTCTCCTTGGTTTATAGTTTCATTCGGCTTTAGTCCCTTTTAGACTCCCTTTTAATCAATCAAAAACTTGTGTAATTTTGCCTGGAATCAACTGATTAAAATGGAAATAACAAGCAACTCTTTAGAATCAATACATTCATCTAAAAAGCAGTTTCTGCATATCTTAAATTCATCCAGGCATTATGAATCTGTCACTCTGATGACATCAGTTTTCCTATAGACATACATATAATAAACACAAATGTCTGTAGGAGAAAAACTGTATTGACCTGCATATGAGTTAAATCTTTGTGCTTGTAAGCATTCATGCTCATGCACATATGCTTCAGGAAAGATCATTTGAGTGTTACTCAAGGCTTAATTGAAGCAATCATATGGTGAGTATGCTAGTTTAACTAACATATGAATATGGCTTTAAGTATCATTGAGGCCAAAATTGATTGGTCAGTCCTTACGGCATTGAAAACTATATTTGTCTTCTGAATAGTCACATTACAGAATTTTTTTTAGATGGGATAAAACAAAAAACTAAATTCCATTTTATCTCAATTACAATTATTTTTTGAAAGTCCTTCGTTCAGAATTTCTCCAAAGGCTTTGAGAAGCAGAATGCAATTCTGGGCCTTTGGTTGTGCTTTGCTGATTTAAATAACTGTGCAGCTGGTTCTGTGTTTTAGATTAACAATTCCTGAAAGAGCAGTTCCTTATGTTGCAAACCACTTTTGAAACAGAGAAGAATTTTGAGCACACATAGTTCACTCCGTGTGCCTTTCTATGTGCGTATGTTTAAATAAAAATGCTTAAAAATCCTGCAATCACATCACCCTTTAGGCTTGCCTAAAATCATTTTCAAAGACCAGCAATTACTACAGAATGAACTGAGTATAGATACAGGCTCCTGAGGAAAAGTCAGATATGCTTCTCTAAAAATGTGAAAGTCTATATGTGGAGTCCTTGGTGCTCTCTTAGCCTGGTTGTTTGCTTGTTACTAGACTAGGTAACATGGATTTGGTGGTGTTTGTGTGTGTGTGTTTGTGTGTAGATTAGAAGGAGGGAGTGGGAGAATGGAATGCCAAATATATTGCTGATCAGTTATTAAGAACCATGGATGAGATTTTCTAATTTGTTTTCTTGTCAGATATATTCCACTGTGATACACATATACTGAGTTTAAGACAAAAATATGTTTATTATAAATGACTCCCATGATAAGCCTGTCAGTTGTAACTAGTCATGATAGCTAAATAGTAACTCCCAATTCCAGAGGCAGACTATTTCTTAAAAAACACTGGTGGCACTCGTGAGTAGGAGAATACAACCTGTATTCAGGTGTAGTTTGCAGATTTCCTATAAACCTATGGCTGAACATTGTCAGAACAGAATGGTGTACTATATAAACTGTTAATTTAGGATTGCTCAGTTTTAATTATGAACTTGATTATTTTAACTTTCTTTAAGAAATGTCCTCCCTTAAAAGATAGGTAGTTCTCCTGAGAACCACAATTTTAGAACACGGGGTGGGGGATTTACCAATCATAAGAATATCTGTATAAGAACTATATTATTATTATATAGAACTATATAGAACTAAGTTCCTTGGTTTTCAGAAGAACTTACATCAAAGATATACTTTGGTTTGAATGTCAGCAGAGGAATATTTGAAACAAATGTGGCTGAAAAGAAACGAAAATCTCATGATGATGGAAATAATGTCAGTTTTGCCACCCCTGCATGGACCACTAGAGTTTTAAATTCATGCATGAAGGAGCAAAGAATTAGGAAGAACAAAGTGTTGTGATGAAATTGTAAAACATTTTGCTGGTAACAAATCTGCAACGATTTGATCTGCTACAATTTAGAGTTAACTCTGAAAGCAAGTTATGGGCTGGTAGAGAAATAACCTTTTTGTCTAATTGTTATGGAACATTTCATTTTGAATAAAAAAAAATTGATTAGCAGACCAGAACCAACCATTTTTTGCTAGACCACCACCCATTCTAGTTAATAAAGAATTACAGGAATTAATTATATAATACTTTACCATCCACTTACTCCATCCCCATATGCTGACCCTTTCTTTCTAATAAAATTATCATATCCCCCTTATACTATGCATTTCAAAATAACATTCTACTATAACATTATATAATAACTCCTAATTTAACATAATAATATTATTATATCTCCCAGTTTAGCAATTTCTGCTCATAATCTACCCTTTTTCTACCTCCCATACATATATCTCTTAAGTCATACCTTTTATGAATATTAATATAACATTTCAAAGCAACCTTCCACTATAAAACTATATAATAAATCCTAATTTAACATTTATTCAATTCATAGTCTACCC
The DNA here is from genome assembly GCA_022577455.1 of Arizona elegans. Lineage (NCBI taxonomy): Eukaryota > Metazoa > Chordata > Lepidosauria > Squamata > Colubridae > Arizona > Arizona elegans. The sequence continues at coordinate 40,244,618 of JAKOOJ010000008.1, read as the reverse complement.
ATTTCCTTCACCCCCATCGTTATATCTCTTAATTCAAATCTTTTACATATATTCATATCTAAACATAATATCCCTTTTCTTAAACTAAACAATCAATAAACTAACCTGTATCCACCCACTTTCCTACAAGACTACCATACTTAATAAATCTTAATATCTTTATTCTTCTGCCCACTCCACTAAAAAAAATTTTTCCTTATGTAAATAAAATCCTCTTAAAAAGACTTTAGGCTTGTAGTCCATATAATATCTTCTGTAATGTCTTTCAGATGGATTATAAACTCCATCACCCATGTTAGGGTAACATCACATCCTAATTCCAACAGTATGTTCGATATCTTCAATTACCATCTGCCCCCATCAATAGCAAATATCTTCATAATAAGAAAAAAAAAAAAAAATCAACCACCCGAGTGACTTTATATTTGTATTCCATATCGTGTTTGTAGAGGTGTCTTTTATCCAGATTATTAATTCCAACCACCGTAATTGGGTAACAGCCAGATCATCTGCGTGCCCCAATTCCATAACACTCTTGCCTTGTGACTCAGCATAGTATATTTATCAAAGAATCCAAAAAAAAAAAAAGATAATTCCAATCCATTCAGTTTAAGGCCCTTTTCACATCCCGAAAATACAGCACTGCAGAGGTCTGTCACTCTCCTCAGGATAATATAAACCAATACTTTGCCGATTATCTTATCATGTATTCAATCATCTCTTAAATAACTGGCATTACACTGTTGTAGTTTAAAAGTTTTTGTTTTTGTGAGACCTACTTCTTCTTTTCTTGACTTTTTGTGGGTTGGATCTCCATCCTGATTTTCTTTCTGTAAATTGTATATCAGCTATTTGATTTTCATGCTGATCTGTAACTTGATCTTGTTGGTTTTGCTTTGGTGGCTTAAATCTCCATTCTGGTTCTATAAATTGTATATCAACTGATTGATTTCCGTGCTGGTCTGTAACTTGGTAAGTCATCACTTTATAATCCAGAGCCGCCTCTCTTGTATTTATAAATGATCCAGCTGAGATCTCTAAGGAAGAATCCGAAAGCGGCTCATCTGGAAGAACCTCTGTAACTTGTTGTTTTTCCATTACTTCCAGCTCCTTTTGCTTATCTTGAATTTCTATCTCTTGTTGGTTTTGCTTTTGAACCTTGTAGTAAAATTCTTCCGTTTTTTCAACAGTATTTAACTGATATCTTTCTCCTTGATATCTCAATATTATACCAACTGGATTAGGGTTTTATTATGAAGAAGTCACAGGGGGGGAGGGTGAGGGGGGGTTAGGGAGGAGGGGGGAAAAAGGGGGAAAATTTGTATTTGAAAAACTTTTTCAATAAAAAAAAGAATTACAGGAACTGTAATCCAATATGAACAGCAGACTATTCATGCTTTAAAGGAGTTACCAGATAGTTCATAATAGGAACTATTATTGGAACTGGAATCTCCATTGCTAAGTGATGAAGTTGCAAAGTGTGACAGTGATTCTGGTAGTCCCTGTTGCTATTATTAAGTGAGGATTGTGAGTCATTAGGCAAAAACCTCCTCCTGTCTTCCTGCTCACTTCCAACAACCAAAGTCACTTGGGAAACTGGCAGGAAATTGCAAGTTCCAGGCAGTACACAAAAGAGGCTGGTGGATGGATTAGTGGCTGACATGGTTCAGCACAAGTGCAGCCAAACTAGGAGTGGCTGCTGATGGGGGTGAGAGGTGCACAGGGCCCCTCCATATCCACCCCCAAATGATATTCACTGTCTTCTTCCTGAAGGTGACAACGTGTATGTGTGTGTGGGTGCGTGCACACATACACTGTGTTAAGGATATTGTTGTTGTGTTACCAACCAGCAGAGTAAATGCACAAGGAAACGTTGCTGAGAGCAATGAATAAGAGATATGCAAACTGGTTTATCAAAAGCTTACTTTGTAGTAGAAAAAACAGTCTCATAGTCTTTAAACAAATTCCAAGTCTTTGCCAGTAAATCAGTCCAGTAGTTACAGAATCTTCTTACTCAACAAACAGTAGTTGGTTAAAATAACAAACTCACTCTGGTTCACAAACCACGATCGTTGCAGATCCATCAAACGATGATTAGCAGATAACAACTCCTCTCAATGGTAGCTTATCATAGCAGCTTCATCATCTCATTATCTTCATACACATTGGCAGCATAGCATAGCAGCAACTGAACACGTTACAATACCTTGCTTAAATACTCTCACAACCAGTCATTACCTAATTACAGCATGACTCAGCATAAAGTCACATAATACATTTACAGATTAAAGTTACAGCACACTTATATTGCCTGGACAACTAGTTAGGCTCAACTAGTTAGGTTCCGAATGGAGCTTGGGCCATTTCCTGAGACTCTGGCGCACGACTCGATGGAAGACCTGGTGGCCGCCTGGGATAGGGCGGCCGCTGGTGCTTTAGATCGGGTCGTGCCTTTGCGGCCTCTGACCCGGCGCCGAATCTGCCCAGCTCCTTGGTTCTCCGAGGAGCTGAGGGGGATGAAACGCCGGAAAAGACGCCTAGAGAGTAGTTGGAGGGCCAGTCGCTCCGAATCTGACTGTACACTAGTGAGGTCTTATATCAAGACCTACTTAGTGGCGATAAAGGCGGCGAAGTGTAATTACTTTTCCGCTCTTATCGCGTCAGCAGATAATCGCCCAGCTGCCTTGTTTAGGGTGACTCGCTCCCTTCTCCATTTGGGAGCGCGGGAAGACCCCTTGCAAGGTCATCCTGAGGATTTTGCACATTATCTGCACGATAAAGTCGCTCAGATTCGGGAAGGCTTGGACTCTGGGTAGGTACAGGCGGGTTGTCCGAGGTCTGTCTGGAGACAGTTATCTGGGATGAGTTCGACCCTGTGACTCCCGAGGACGTGGACAGGATGCTGGGGAGGTTGAACGCAACCACATGTTTATTGGACCCGTGTCCCTCCTGGTTGGTGCTGGCTACCCGGGAGGTCACACGAGGCTGCCTCCAGAGGATTATAAATGCTTCTTTGAGTGAGGGGTTCTTGCCTCCCGCCTTGAAAGAGGCGGTGGTGAGGCCCCTCCTCAAGAAGCCCTCTCTGGACCCAGCTGTTTTAGCAAACTATCGTCCAGTTTCCAACCTTCGCTTCTTGGCGAAGGTTGTTGAGAGTGTGGTTGCACGACAGCTCCCGCAGTACCTGGATGAAACCGTCTATCTAGATCCGTTCCAGTCCGGCTTCAGGCCCGGGTACAGCACGGAAACGGCATTGGTCGCGTTGGTTGATGATCTCTGGAGGGCTCAGGACAGAGGTTGCTCCTCTGTTCTGGTCCTATTAGACCTCTCAGCGGCTTTTGATACCATCGACCATGGTATCATGCTGTGCCGGTTGGAGGGGTTGGGAGTGGGAGGCACTGTCTTAAGGTGGTTCTCCTCCTATCTCTCTGACTGGTCACAGTCTGTGTTGGCTGGAGGGCAGAGGTTGACCTCAAGGCACTTGGTTTGTGGGGTGCCACAAGGGTCGGTCCTCTTGCCTCTCCTGTTCAACATTTATGTGAAGCCGCTGGGCGAGATCATCCGTGGTTTTGGGGTGCAGTGCCATCTGTACGCTGATGACACCCAGCTGTACATCTCCACCCCAGACCACCCCAACGATGCCCTTGAAGTGATGTCCCGGTGCCTGGAGGCTGTGCGGGTCTGGATGGGGAGGAACAGGCTTCGACTCAATCCCTCCAAGACTGAGTGGCTGTGGCTGCCGGCGTCACGATATAGTCAGCTGGTGCCATCGCTGGCTATTGGGGGCAAGACATTGGCCCCCATGGAGAGGGCACGTAACTTGGGTGTCCTCCTGGACGCACGGCTGTCTTTAGAAGAGCATATGATGGCCGTGGCCAGGGGGGCTTTCTATCAGGTTCGCCTGATACGCCAGTTGCGCCCCTTTCTGGATCGGGACTCCCTATGCACGGTCACTCATGCCCTCGTCACTTCCCGCCTCGACTACTGAAACGCTCTCTACATGGGGCTCCTCTTGAGGAGCACTCGGAGGCTCCAACTGGTGCAGAATGCGGCCGCGCGGGTACTTATGGGGGCGACATGGCGCTCCCACGTGACACCTCTCCTGCGCGAGCTGCATTGGCTTCCGGTGGTCTTCCGAGTGCGCTTCAAGGTGTTGGTTCTCATCTTCAAAGCGCTCCATGGCTTAGGACCCGGTTATTTACGAGACCACCTTCTGCCTCTGATAACCTCCCACTGGCCAACACGCTCCCACAGAGAGGGTCTCCTCAGGGTGCCGTCTGTCAGACAATGTCGGCTGACGACCCCCCGGGGAAGAGCCTTCTCTGTGGGGGCACCCGCCCTCTGGAATGAGCTACCCCCAGGGATACGACTAATCCTGGACCTCCGTACCTTCCGCCGGGCCCTGAAGACTTTTTTATTTCAGCAAGCCGGGCTGGGTTAAAATTTTAATTTTAATTGGGTGAATTTTATGGGTAAGGGGTTTTAAAATTGGAGAAGCCAAAGATAATTTAATTTTGTTTTAATGTATTTTAATATTTGTATTGTGTGTTTTTAATTCTGGCTGTTCACCGCTCCGAGTCCTTCGGGAGAGGGGGCGGTATAAAAATTTAATAAATAAATAAATAAATAAATAAACCATATCCTAACACACTGCACAGCTTAGCCCTTTAAAAGGTAGCTGCTGGGGCCTTCCTGAGACAGTAGAAGGACTTCAAAGGGCCAAGTCATCTGCACCTTGTCAGCAGTGGAAAAAGATGGTGAAGTTCAGCTGGGACAGCAAGGTCAGCAGGGTGACAAGGATGGCAAAGTGCAGGATGGTGGTGACCACAGAGAATTGAGCAGTGGAGTGGAGGAATAAAGTGTGGCCAAAAGGTCAGAAATGAGAAGGAGATAAGCAGATGGACGAGTTGAAGCTCAAACTACGAAGCAGCTGAACTTTGATCATGTGATTATGGCAGTGCTAAAACGGCCATAACTACAAGAACTGGCCTTAAGTACCATTTGTCCAGTGTCTTCTGATTACACTTCCCAGAAACCCATAGTTTGCATGGCATAAAGGAAGATGGGAGGGGTGTATCCTACCCACTTTCCCTCCCTTTGCCTCTGGCCCAAAAGGGCCTAATGGGCCAGTGGCAATTGGCTGCTTTGAAATCAAGATTTAAAATTTCTTAATGGTGGTGGGCAATAAGGAAAGATCAAGCAACCAATTCAGATGCCTGCTGTCAAAGTGCAGCTGGCTAGGGGGCACTGAGAGTCAACAGGTGATCTCTCTTCCACCCTGGAGGGAGGGATTTCTTGGGAACATGCCAGGATGAGAAACGGGGGTGCAGTTTCCCTCCCAGTCCATGCCTCCCGTTTGTTCTTTCTTTTCCCAGCAAAATTCTGCAGGTCAGCCAAAGCAGAGGGGGAGTGATTTCCGATGCTCCCTACCAGCTTTCCACAAGCAAAGTCAATGGAGAAGCTGGTAGGAAGTTGGAAGTTGGTCCTGCTCCTGATGCTTTTTTTGCCTGCTCCTGGTCATTTTGTTTCTCTGTTTAGGTAAAGAAATATTCCTGAAAGGATGACCAGCCGTGTCATGGGTTATCTAGTGCTGAATTATCTGGGAACGATAAGGCATGATATTTGAGAGTCTTTTCATCTGTTAAGTAGGTGTGCTGTCCCAGTGTCTTCATCAAAACTCTTGGTGACAGGAGAAGGGAGGAATTATTATAATTATTTTTTTATTTTTATAAAAAGTTTTTTATTAATGGTACAAAATTTAAAAAAACATCGGTCATAGATATGACATCACTGGTTCCAAATATCTTCTGTCACTTTGCAATAATATTAGTACTCATATAAGGGAGGGAGAATTATTATAGTGGTAGATTGAGATCCAGTGAAGTTTATCTACTCTTATTGAATGTTAGACTTTTTTTTTAATGCTCTGGGAGTTTTTTGAGTTGCCAGTATTGTTTATTCTGCCAAGACTATGATTTTACTATGGAACATGTAATACAGTGACCCACTGGATGCCTTTCCAGCAATATAGAGTTCAGGTCATTCACAGATTTACTATATTACACAAATATAGAGATTAAAATATCATGAAAGTATCAAACTTGTAAGGAGAATGGTCAAAATGAATAGTTCTTATTTGCCGTGTAATGGTTAAGATATAGGAAGATCTACTTTGCCACTTATATTGCTACCTACAATTTAATAATGTTCCCATTTTGCTTGTTCAAATAATCTGACTTGTTTTCATTATGTTTACAGTACTGAACTGAATATAGAAGTTGAATCTGTTTCATATCTGCTAATAGAATGCAATTTGTACAATAAATGGAGGACAAAATTCATACTAGGAATTTTCTGATCTTTTCATGCCCTGAAACTTGTTAATTAAATAATAATAATAATTCCCTAGAATCTCTGATTGACAATATTGGGGCTGTAGCATTTTTTCAAGGATGACCAAGTGTTGGTTAGTCTACCATAGACACCCCTGGCTGTGTTTGAATGAGTATTTATTACTTATTGCCCTTTGTTTTTCATGTAGTTCCATCAAGGTCTCATGGACCCCTAGGGTTCCATGGAACATAGTTTTCAAAACCTTGCTTGATTTGATGTAATTTGATTTATGCCACTATTATTTATAAACATCTAAAAGGTAAAGGTAAAAGTTCCCCTCACACATATGTGCTAGTCATTCCCAACACTAGGGGGCCGTGCTCATCTCCGTTTCAAAGCTGAAGAGCCAGCACTGTCTGAAGACGTCTGCGTGGTCATGTAGCCAGCATGACTAAACGCCAAAGGTGCACAAAACGCTGTTACCTTTCCACCAAAGCTGGTCCCTATTTTTCTACTTCATTTTTATGTGCTTTCGAACTGGTAGGTTGGCAGAAGTTGGGACAAGTAACAGGAGCTCACCCCATTACGCGGCACTAGGATTCAAACCACTGAACTGCCGACCTTTCGATCTACAAGCTAAGCGTCTTAGCCACTGAGCCACCGCGTCCCTTTGTATAAATCTAAATCTGTTTTTTTTCATGTTTTAAAGCTAACAGTTCATGCTTTTTGCTGAGTAATCCTTACTATGATGAGTCTCACTTGGTTAAAAAGATGTATACTGAGCTCAGAGCTGTGTGAAATCAGAATCCGTGATATAATTTAATTTCAGTAAAAATGAATGCTCTAGATTTAGTTTCTTCTTTGGCTAAACAAATTTTATATACTTAGATAATATATTATTATTTTTTATAAGATGTCATTTTAATATCCATATTAATATTAATATTCATTTCTTTCTGTAAACATAAACAATTCAGAAATAAGTTTAACTGCAAAACATAAACAATTCAGAAATAAGCTTAACTGCAAAATGTATTGAGGATAAAAGTAAATAAAATTCTTAGAAAACAAAGGCTTTTAAAACATTTTGAGTACCTGAGACTGTGAAAGAACTAAGAAAATATTTAAAATGTAATTTAACAAAGCCTTTATGTCATTCTGTATTTTTTCTTTTTGGGAAGAACGTTTGTTGTTAAAATGGAATAAATATATGTAATCTCAAAGTGACTTAGATACCTGCTGCTATTCTTAAATTTTATATGCCATAACTTCATGTCAGGTGTGCATTGGTGTATTATAGATCACACATGTGCCTGGAAATAAACTTTATGGAGCTTTATACATTACAGTATATAGTTTCCTTATGGGTTGAAGTGGAGGTTGAGAAGAAGATTAAATAGAAGCCACAGTTTTGATTTAAATGCAGATACTCCTTGACATACGACTGTAATTGAGCCCAGAATTACTGTTGTAAGTCATGCCAGTCATTAAGCAGGTTACCATGTCACTGTGTCTGCCTTCATGACCTTTTTTGTCTCAGTTGTTATGTGAATCACTGCAGTCTTTAAGCAAATCCATTGTCCAATTGAAATTCATAGTTTACACCCACTCACCCCTCCCCAAAGTGCTATGGAATATTGTGGAAAATTAAACTAGATAGAAGAAAGAAGTTTCATCCCCTGTGCTTAATTTACTATTGGCCACTCTTACCATGGCAGTCATTCCAGTTTAAATAGTTTCTAGAGCCATCATCTCATTGTAGTGACTATGACAGATGTACAAATAATGTTTTTGATAGAGTGAATATGAAGAGTTAATCAGCACCTGATCAACCAAAATGAAATTTATATCTTTATTCAGATAAACTGTAAAAATGGCATATATGCAGATATACATGTGTATATATATGCAGATATACATGTTTGTCCTTTCTTCCTTCTTTTTTCACCGCCATCTATGGTTTGCCGTAAAGTTGCACTATTGCTGGCAGAATACTTCCAGATACAACTAACCATGCAGTATCCTTATAAATGAACACAAGGTTTTACTTTTGATTAGCTGTAGCTGGAAGTATCCTGCATTTGACAGAATGGATTATATTTAAAAAATGGATAGCAGTTTTCTAGCCACATTGTCATCTACAAGAATTTAAGAGGAACAAAGCTGCAAAGTAGGATTCATCGTAAATTATAAGCGTAAAACACACTGCTGCATACTGCCACGAAGAAGAGGGAGTCAAGCTATTCTCCAAAGCACCTGAGGGCAGGACAAGAAGCAATAGATGGAAGCTAATCAGGGAGAGAAGCAACTTAGAACTAAGGAGAAATTTCCTGACAGAACAATTAATCAGTGGAACAACTTGCCTCCAGAAGTTGTGAATTCTCCAACACTGGAAGTTTTAAAGAAAAGGTTGGATAACCATTTGTCTGAACAGGGGGTTGGACTAGAAGACCTCCAAGGTCCCTTCCAACTGTTTTCTCTTCTCTTCTCTTCTCTTCTCTTCTCTTCTCTTCTCTTCTCTTCTCTTCTCTTCTCTTCTCTTCTCTCCATTTTAAAAAATGTGTATTAATTTATATATTTTGGCAGCTAGTCCTTTTCATTAGGCATTTTCACATAATTTGCCAGGAGAAAGGCCTCATGTAGAACAGAAAAATGTAATTATTATACTCAGACTAATGTCCATCTAGCTCAGAGTTCATGCTGGCTGGTTTTATGTCTCCAGAATTCAAGTCTTCAGTTTTTCATAGCCCTGTGAGGTAAGGTTAGAGAATAAATCTAGATTATTCTGTATGTAAAGTAGAGTCTGTACCACTGAGCTACAGTCTGTTGTTCTCTTTATCTTGGAAATATTGGTAATCATTCTGTGGAGGAGCAACGGCAGTATACATTAGAGAGAAATTACTAGCATTTTGAATTCATGTTAACTTTTATATTGTTGATCAGCCTCTATTTTAATCAGCTAACATTTGGCTTTTGTGCTTCTTGATTACTGTATGGTACCCATGCTCTTGAAATTGTAGTTTTGTCCTAGAACAGCAGATTCTATGTTTAATTGTTCAGTTAACTAGAAAATACTTGACTGCATGAGAGAATAAGTTTACAATTTCTGAAAGTTTCAATGAGTGAGCACCCTGGGCAGTATTTAGATTGACTTTGAAAAATAGCTACAGTAAGTAAGTAAGTAAACAAACAAACAAACAAACAAGCAAACAACTAACTAACTAACTAACTAACTTTATTGTCATTGTACGTGTATACACAGTATACCCATACAACAAAATTCACTTAACACCCAAAGACCAGATCCAACACACATAACAATCCCCAAACACAGTCCCACCCACTGCAATTCTCCACCCCTAAACCACCCAAACATCCACACAACAGACCAAGTATAGGTCTGTTCTCCAGCGCGCTGCTTGGAGAATCCAAAATTATGGGTTGGTTCCTCAGCTTGATTGCCAGACTGGGTGACTGTTTCTTTAAGAAACATCCTTGGCCACTCCTCCTTTGCTTGGCTAAGCCCCAGTTCATTCACTCAGTCAAAGCAAGAGACTGGGTTTTTCCTTGGCTCTGACAATTTGGCTGAAGAATCTCCATAATTTGGTTTTTCATATTCAAAATTTCTCAATTCTGGACTGCCTAGACCTAACAGTGCTGTGGTGGGTGAGTACTCCCTGGGGATTTGCCAGGGAACTCCCCTCTGTTGGCCTTCTTGATTCCTCGGAGCACTACCTGTCTGGCAACTCCGAGTTAATATAATTGCCGCTGGTGTGTGTGTTGGGACCGGATCGCCGGAATTACCACCTCCGCCCTTTTTAGCGCTATATTTACTTTAAAAATAGCGGCCAGGAGTCCCTGCAAGGCTCGAAAAACTCCTAACTGCCTGTATTGCCTCGCCTTATTTCTACGGCTTTTGACGCCTCTCCTGGACAGCGGAGCAGCCTTATTTAATTATCTGACAGCTCAACGCCTTTAAAACGGTGCTCGGCGGCTAGATTTTGGTTGCCTTCTCGCCCCCTTCTTACGAGGACAGCAGCTATCGTCTGCGCAGGCACCTGGCGGCACTTTTCGAGCCGCGTGCGCGCGTAAATTGGTCTTCCCTGTGTTTCCAGCCGTTGATTAACGGCGCAAAAGGACTGAGGTGTTTGGCGGCCATTTCGTGCACTTGCGCGCCATTTCACAACGTTTGGGGATTGAGGGGCGCTATTTCTCATTACTGCCCTTGCTTCCAGCCAGCTGTCTTTTCTGGATTGCTCTTGGCAGGCAATTAGACTGGACCCTTTGACTTGTTGTGAGTGCTTGTCTTTAATTACTGGCGAGGTGGCTGTCAGGTGTTGTGACACCTCTTGGCCATAAAATTGCTGCTATTTGTGGGCATATATATAAAGCAGCGTTAAGTTTGTTTGTTTCCTGTTTTTTAAAAGAAAAAGAAAAAAAGAAAATAGAAAAAGAGAATTAGTTGGTCATTTATTCACCTCATCAATTTATTATATTAATTCATTAAATCACTTACCTGTCTCCTCCATTCTGATGGCTGAATCAGACGTATCATCCGAAATTGATCAAGCTTACAGTCCTCCTGAGGCTAGAAAGAGATCAAAGGCTTCTAGCAAGATTTCCAAACAGCGGAATGTCAGAGCTAGGTCTGCAAGTCCGCATCCTGCTTCTCGTTCGGCTGCTTCAGATAGGGCTGAGGAACGTAAACGTAAAGCCTTTGAACGACAGTATCTCCTGGCACAGCAGAGAGCTCAATCGTCTTACCACCAGATGTGCCCAGACAGACCGCCTCAGGATTCTTCTGTGGCTGTACAAGGATTGTCAGATGTCCAATATCTTAGAGAGGCTGCTTTTCCACCAGTGGTTCCTGGTTCCAGTATTCCTGTCAACAAGCCTCCAGGTCGCCCTATTCCTGAGGCCACCTTTACTCCTACGGCCGCTGGTCTTCGTTCATCGGAAGGCCTTCAACCTTCTCTCTCCAGGGACATCCAAGACCTTGTGTCCCAAACAATGTCTCAAATTCTGTCTTCTGTTCTTCTCCAAGGATCGCAAGGCCCTGTCCTTGCACATCCATCTCTGGTTCCATCGTATGGTGATCCTTACTGTCCCTATTTTCATCACCCAGAACCCCTCCTTGAGGATTCTTCTCCCTGGGAAGAAGAGGAACTTAAGGAAGGAGAATTGTCTGAGGACGAGGACTTAGCTCCTGAAAGGCCTTCATTCACTGGCTTGTTCCGTTCTTCAATGTTTAAGTCGTTGCTCCACAAGGCAAAGACTACCACCAACATGGGATTATCGTCTTCCCAACCATCTAAACAGTCAGATCCGAAACCTCATGATGATCTCTTCCAATTGCAAAAGCCGGATGAGGATTTTATCCCATGTCCGGAATTATTCACCGATGTCCAAAGATCGTGGTCACAACCTGCATACATTTCTGCTCCTACTAGCCTTGACAAGCGCCTATACTGCTCGGATCCTTCCTTCCAGGATCTAATCCAGTTGCCTTCGGTGGACCCACCTGTTGCTCAGCTGACATCCTCTGCGGTGATTTCCAATGATGTCCTTGATGGCCTCAAAGCCGAGGACAGGAAAACGGAGTTATCGCTCCGCAAGACACACCAAGCTGCGGCATGGGCCATTCGGTCTGCTACGGCTACTTCTTTCTTTGCACGAGCATCAATCATCTGGTTGCGCCAACTGCAGGAGCGGCTTCCACCTGACGACAGCAGGCTTCACCATGACATAAATAAAATCGTGGCTGCCACCAAGTATTGTGCTGACGCATCCTTGAATGCTACAAAATTCTCTTCTCGGGCCCTTGTCTCCAATGTTACCTCTCAGCGTCTCCTTTGGCTTCGCCACTGGAGGGCTGACCTCAGGTCAAAGTGGAAGCTGGCATCTGCTCCCTACAAGGGTTCCCTTCTCTTTGGAGAAGCCCTAGACCCGATACTCGTAGAGGATAAGGATAAACGTAAAGATATGCCTTCCTCTTATAGGCGTCATGATAGGAGGTTCGCTCCTTATACTCACAGGCAGCCCTTTCGGACTGACTCTGGGCCCAGTGGGTCCTATTTTTCCAGACAATACACTCATGGAGGAGAGAGAGCCTCTGAACGTCCTGCCTACCGTGACAGGGGCAGGGGTCAACCCAACACTAGACACCAGTATCGTGGGGCCTCCAACTGCCCCTATAGAAGAGGCAAGTGACTATACCACAGAGTTTCCCATTGGGGGTCGTCTTATCCACTTCCTGAACCAATGGGTGTCTACGACAACAGATGCTTGGGTTCTTCAGACTGTACGGTTCGGTCTTACTTTGGACTTCCTCTCCAGCCCTCCGAACCGCTTCCTTCGGTGCCCTCTTCCCAGCAATCCGGAGAAGAGAGCATTAATGGACGCAGAGATACAACATCTACTAGATATCTGCGCTATCGAACCGGTGCCGACAGAACAATGGGGATCCGGGTTCTACTCGCGCCTTTTTCGCGTCCCCAAATCTTCCGGGGACTGGAGAGGGATTCTAGACTTGAAGGCATTGAACAAGTTTATCAGATGCCAACACTTCAAAATGCAGTCGCTCAAATCAATCCTACAGGGCATCCAGTGGGACGACTTTATGACGTCAATCGATCTCAAGGAGGCTTACCCGCATGTCCCGATCCGTCCTTCCCATCGACGGTTTCTTCGATTTGCCTATTCCAACAGGCACTTCCAGTATCGGGCCATGCCGTTTGGCCTTTCGTCCACCCCTCGGACCTTCACGAAGCTGCTGGCGGCCTTGGCAGCATCTCTGCGGCAAGTTCCCATCAGGGTCATGTGCTATCTGAACGACATCATAATCCTATCTGCCTCCCGACATCAGGCTGTCGCCGATCTGAGAGCTGTTTCTCTTGTCCTACAGCAGCACGGGTTCTCCCTGAACCTCAACAAAAGTCAGCTCTCACCTACTACTCGCATCCTCCACCTTGGAGCTCTCATAGATTCTGTCGACTGTCGAGTTTTCCTATCCCCTGACAGGATTCACAGGATTCAATCCTTGGTGACCAGAGTTCGTTCTCTCAGATCTGTTCCTCTTCTCACCTTATCCCAACTACTCGGCAAACTAATTTCGTGCATCTCCATTGTCCTGTGGGCTCGTCTTCACAGTCGTCCTCTGCAATGGTTCCTCCTGCCCTATCAGAGGTCCCATCGGGCCTGTTCGAACAACACAGTGGCCCTGCCAACTACGGTACGGCTGTCTCTGAGGTGGTGGACCTCCCCGTCCATACGGAAGGGCTCCTTCTTTCTGGAATCCAGTCGCTTAATCCTGACGACAGACGCGAGTCAGTTCGGCTGGGGCGCCCATCTGCAGTCATCGGTTGCCCAGGGCTGCTGGTCCAGTCTGGACTTACGTCACGACATAAATTGGCTAGAACTGCGAGCAGTCCACCTTGCTCTCCGGCATTTCAGAACATCAGTGAAGGGACATCATGTTCTAGTCCTAACGGACAATACAACAACGAAGGCCCACATCAACCGAGAAGGAGGCACTCGCTCCAGGCAACTGATGGAGGAGGCGACGAGGATGCTCCTTTGGGCAGAGAAGACGGTTCTCTCTCTAACAGCCGAACACATATCCGGGGTCGAAAACATCACGGCAGATTGGCTCAGCCGGACTCAAATAGATCAGGCGGAGTGGCGCCTAGATCCGGCCTTGTTCAGAGATCTATCGAAGCGATTCGGCCTTCCAACGGTCGACCTATTTGCAACACGTCTGAACACCCACCTTCCCCGATTCTTCTCCCGGTTTCCCTGTCCCGGAGCAGAAGGCTGTGACGCACTTCGAAGCCGTTGGCCTCAGGGCCTGCTATACGCTTTTCCCCCTCTGATGCTCATTCCTCGGGTGATTCGCAAGCTGTTGGAAGAGAAGGCGGATCTCATCCTGGTCGCCCCCAATTGGCCGTGTCGCTCCTGATACGCGGACCTTCGGAGTCTCTCGGTGGAGCGTCCTTGGCACATTCCCAACGACCGGATATCTCTTAGACAGGGGGTCATTCTGCACCCAGCCCCCCAGTGGTTGCGGTTGACCGTCTGGCATTTGAGAGGATCCGCTTAAGGAAGGACAACATCCCGGCCAGCGTGATCCACACTATGCAGTCTGCCATCAACAAACCGTATTTACGACGCCACCTGGCGTGCCTTTTGCACATGGTGTTCCAAGTCTCATCAGGACCCTACAACTGCATCTCCTTCTGATGTTCTCGTGTTCCTACAAGAAGGTTTGGACCATGGCCTTGCCCCTAATACCCTGAGGCGTCAAGTGGCTGCCCTCAGCACAGTTCTGTCTCCTGTGGACGATCGACCTTTGACTCAGAATCCCCGTATACAGACATTCTTACGAGGGGCGTCCAACCTCCGTCCCCCTACTATTCATCGATACCCAACTTGGGACTTGCCATTAGTTCTATCGGCTCTTATGTCACCTCCATTTGAGCCTCTGGCTTCAATCTCCCTTTGATTTCTGACTCTGAAGGTCGCTTTCTTAGTGGCAATTACTTCTGCGAGATGAGTGTCCGAGCTGGCTGCACTGTCTGTACGACCTGACCTTTGCGTTTTCCATCCCAACAAGGTGGTGCTTCGTACAGACCCTTCCTTCCTGCCAAAGGTAAATTCTCTGTACCACCGTGCCCAAGAGCTGATTCTACCGGATTTTTGTTGGGCTCCTAGCCATCATCTTGAACAACAATGGCATACCTTGGACATTAAACGAGCTCTCCGCCGATACATCAAACGGACTGCGTCCTTCCGTAAATCCGAAGCATTGTTCCTGTCTTTCAATCCATCTACCTTGGGCATGAAAGTTTCCTCATCCATGATAGGACGTTGGATCAAGGTCTGCATCGTCACGGCTTATCGCACCAGACGGACTCTTCTGCCAGGGAGGATACTTCCACACTCCACCCATAGCGCAGCCACCTCAGCGGCGTGAGCTACCCAGGCATCCATCCCTGACATCTGTAGGGCTGCGACATGGACTACCTTGACTCCCTTTGTTAGACATTAAAAAATTGACTCCTTTGCATCGGCTGAAGCTTCATTTGGTCGTCGAGTGCTACAGTCTGTCCTGGCTGTTCCTTCCCGGGATGACGCAGCCTCCCACCCTAATTCTAACTAGCTTGGGTATATCCCATAATTTTGGATTCTCCAAGCAGCGCGCTGGAGAATGAACGTTGTCTTACCTGAACGTTCCTTCTCGGCGCGCTGATGGAGAATCCAACCCATCCCTCTGGCTGCTTCTGGCCAGGACTGCTCTGTTTTGTCTCATACTGTTGTTTCAGGACTGCACCATCTCCTGTTGACTTCGCGAATGAACTGGGGCTTAGCCAAGCAAAGGAGGAGTGGCCAAGGATGTTTCTTAAAGAAACAGTCACCCAGTCTGGCAATCAAGCTGAGGAACCAACCCATAATTTTGGATTCTCCATCAGCATGCCGAGAAGGAACGTTCAGGTAAGACAATGTTCGTTTCCATGACAATTCCTTCCTAGGTTTAAAAACCCACAAGTATTGAAATCCAGGGGAAATGTTCATATCTTTAAAAAAAAATAGCAATCATTGACTGGTTCATAAAAAAAATAAATTGAAACTCAGTAATGTTAAGACAGTGTTCCTGATCCATCAAAGGCAGATCAAGGCATGCTAGACTACTTAGAAAATAACAACAGCATGATTTTGTAAGCTTGTCTTAAAGTATTCCCTTACTACCCTGCTCCAGTCCCAGAAATGAGTACAGCAATATTGGAATACCTTGTAGCATTGGTATAATTCACAGCTGTCTTCCTTTTCATGTACCTGCCTTGATGAAATAATTTTTAGAAATTTTTAGAAAATTACTGTTTTAAAATTCTGATTCAATTTATTACAGATTATGGTCTTTCTTCCTACTTTTGTTTTTAAGTAGATCCTTTTATTGATCAATCATAGTTTTATTCTCTAGCAAGAATCCATAACAATTATTACTAGGGCTGAACAAGGATTTTCCAAGCTAAAAATATCAAAAAAATAGGACCACACATTCTAATAAAATGGGCAAGTAATGATGACAGATTTTTCTTTATATCTCATCTTGTAGGAAGATTAAAAAGTAGGGCCTTTTTAATAAAAGCAGGGAATCTGGGAATTATAGCTCATCCAGAAAGCTAAATCTCCTTTGGCCCCCCACTGAGGACTTTCATGCCTAGTTAGTTCACTTGTAGGAAGGAGGTAACAGATACTTATATTCGTTGTGCAATCCAAATGTGTTTATTATCTAATTATAATGACAGAATCTCAATCTTGCTTGCATTATCCTCTTTTTTGTGTGGCGTGATTTCCCTGTCTCTTTTGTTGCTTTTTTGGCACAACGTATTTTGTTTTACTATCTGAATTTGGTAAACTAAAGATTGCACAAACCATGATTTAGATGGAAAACATGGGTAGGAATTACAGGATGTGAAAATCAGCAGCACATCTTCTAAGGTAGATGCTTTGGATGTTCCAAAAAAGAAACACAGTTGGAAGGATGGATGGATTGATGGATGGATGGATGGAAGGAAGGAAGGAAGGAAGGAAGGCTATTTCTAGGGTGAAAATAACTTAGTGATGGCAGGAGTAGATCAAAAAGTGGAGAACAGAGGGAAAGTAGCAGAGCTGTAATGGCAGCAGTGTTAGAGGATTGAATGGCAGTATGTTTGAGTGGGATCCAGACTGGGCCCAAGACCCAAGGGTGACCGAAGACCTGGGTGGCCGAAGACCTGAGATGCAAGCAGGTCGCCCAAGGGTGACCGAAGACCTGGGATGCAAGCAGAAACCTAGGTGCCAAGTAGAATACCAAGAAAAGGGAATTGCCAGAATCTTGAAGCTCCTACACAGCAGCAGTCAAAAATGTAAATGCCACAACACTACTCAAGTTGGACCCAGAGAAGACTATGGAGCAAGGCTAGCTGCAGATTGAGTGTTGCAAAGATAAAGTATTGTAAGGAAGAATATATATATATAAAGGGTAGAGGTAAGATATGCTAAGAAAAGCTAGAATAAGTATCAGATGGATTGATGAAGAAAGATGTTTGGGATAAAAAATAACGCCCCAAAGATTAAAAGTATGAATTGTAGCAGTATAAACATAACATTAAATAAGATTTATTTGACCATAAAATTGGTCCAATAAGAAATGAATTATATTAACCATAGTAATTTGTCCAAGGATATGGGAGGAGAATATGTTTATTTAATCAAAAGGACTGTAATCTCAGTTGCACATCAGTAACTTCATTGTATAAATAATTTGTAACACAAGACTCCTAATTGTGAAAAGCTTCTTTATTTATTTATTCAGTTTTCCCAACTCCAAATGTCTCTGGCCAGTTTTTATAATACACCACACAGTGTAAAAACAGTGTAAAAGCAACCTTTTCCTCATACACACCCAGCCCCAAAGGGCCCAGTAACCCTTCTACCTCAAGGTTTGGGAAATTAGCCAGATTTTCAAGGCTCGTTTAAAGTGGAAAGGGGCAGTTTGACTTATTCATATTAGACAATGTTCAATTGCACTTGACTCTGGAGAGCCAGAATTGAAATCTCTAAAGAGGATTTTGTTCCATATGTCATAGTGCATACTTCTTGGGCCCTGATAGGTGGTGTTGTTTAATTGAAGAAACCTGGAGCATGCCAATATTGTATGGCAGGCACTGTAAAACATAGGCAGTCCTTCAAATAATTGAGCCATATGTTGTGTGATGCTTTATAGTCTGCAACCAGCACCCGAATCTCACCTGGAAGCAAACTGATAAGCAGGGGAAGTGTACAGAGCAGCTTTCCAAAGAGAGCCTCTTGACGAGGGGGGACACCATAGCCTTTTTAAGGCTGGAGGCACCACCTCTCCCTTAAAGGAAGGATCACTAGTTCTGGTCTGGAAAAACCTTGTAGATTTCAGCAGAGAGTTTAGCTTTGGAGTCCATTTCTACTGTATATACTACCTAATTTTATTAGCTCATTATTTATTTATTTATTTATTTATTTATTTATTTATTTATTTATTTATTTATTTATTTAATATGCTGCCTTTCTCCTGTAGGACTCAGGGCGTCTTACAAAAACAAACAAGGAATTACATAAACAATTAAAATCAGTTTGAAATTAAATTAAAATCAATTAAAAATTATTAAAATTAATTGAAGTCACCCTTATAGATTCAGCCTATTTGGTGAAAAAGCCACGTCTTCAATTCGCGGCAGAAGGAGAGGAGGTCCGGGGCTGTCCTGAGGCCGGTGGGCAGCCCATTCCAGAGGGTCAGCGCTCCCACAGAGAACGCTCTCCCCCTGGGGGCCACCAGCCTACATTATCTGGCTGACGGCACCCTGAGGAGGCCCGCTCTGTTTGAGCGCACTGGACGGTTTGCCTCTCAGAAGTCTTCTGTGAGAGTAAGGTTAGTGTTTAGTGTTTAATTCACTTTCTCAGCTCTTAATATGGGTAGCAACAAGTCTTAACTTCCTCTTGGCAAATCTAAGCTGCTCCTATCACAGTACCTTAAAGTTCACTTCAGTTCTCTGAGCTCTTTTTTTTTTTTAATTTTTTAAATTTTGATTCAAACATCATCTTCCACTAAATAGCGTGTCGTCTAGTTACAAATATTTTGTGCAAATATTTTATACAATAACAATTACAATTTACAGTCATATTTATTATCTTATCTATTCCTAATACTAATAGTAATATATACCATACCTAATACTATAACAGTTCTCTTTTTAATTTATTTAACTTTATTAAAACATTTTCTCTATTTCACTCCTCTGCTTTTTTCCACTTTTCATATTTATTCTCTAACCATTGATAAAATGGTTATTCAGTCTTCTGAGCTCTTGAAAATGTGTTTAATGCTGACCATTCCAATATACACTCTAGGACTAAAAGGCATAGTTGTGCCAATTTAACCTAAGATTCTCTGCCATAAACCAAGTAAATATTTTAACTTTCAGTTCTGGGATCTCAGCCAATGTCATCATAAAAAGTAAAAAGTTTCTACTTGCGTTTCTTGTTCTATAAATTTTTATTTTTTAATCTGTCAAATTATGGTGAAGCATAAGCACTTTATTCATCACCTCATTCTTGCACAAAACATAGCTCTGCAGTTATTCTCCTGTACATTCCATCATTACTATTCCATCACTAATATTAATTTTTTATGTTGGCCAAGTTAATAATCTAACTAGAACCTAGTAAGTAAGAGAATATCAGACTTGTAAATACAGGCAGTCCTCGATTTATGACCACAATTGAGCCCAACATTTCTGTTGTTAAGTAAGACAGTTGTTGAGTGCTCCATTTTTATTTTATTTTTTTAATTTGATTTATATGCCGCCCTTCTTTGGAGACTGAGGGCGGCTTACAGTGCGTTAAGCGATAGCCTTCATACTTTTGTATATTTATACAAAGTCATCTTATTGCCCCCACAAACTGGATCCTCAATTTACCTACCTTAGAAAGGATGGAAGGCTGAGTCAACCTTGAGCCTGGCGAGATTCGATCTTAATTTAATTGCAGACAGCTGGTGTTAAATTACAGTGCTCTGTCTGTTGAGCTATCCAGGCTCTTTTACAACCTTTCTTGCCACCATTGTTAAGTGAATCACTGCAGTTAAATTATTAACAAGGTTGTTAAGTGAATCTGGCTTCCCCATGGACTTTGCTTATCAGAAGGTCGCAAAAGGTGATCACATGACCCCAGGATACTGCAACCAGCATAATATGAATCAGTTGCCAAGCATCTGAATTTTGATCATGTGACCATGAGGATGCTGCCACAGTCATGAGTGTGAAAAATAGTCAGAAGTCCCTTTTTTTACTGCCATCATAACTTTGAATGTTGTAAGTCGAGGACTACTTGCAATACTTTTTAATCAGTGCAAACATTTTGATTAGATTTCAGCTGCATAATTTATTTGCAAATTTATTTATTTCATTTGTCTTCTGACCTAAAATGTTGGAGGTATCTAGTAGGTCAAATGGTAAATCTACTGTATGTACTGTTTCTTGTTGTGTTTAAGTATCTTAACTTTTATTTTATTTAACAAGTTCTTGTCTTTTTAGATTCGGAGCCTTTTAAACCTGCCATTGTGAATTCTTTTCTGCACATATTCTGTACATATATCTTCTGTGCATGCAGTCTACTGACCAGAAAGTAATCACATCCCATCAACTATGTATTTAAAGTAAGCAGGTTTTCCTGGATTAATGCTGTGTCTAATCAAGAATTAAAATAAAGGACAGCATGATTTCCTTAGAGATCTAAATACTCTGATCTTTTAAAGAATATGCTTAGGATGTTTATAATTCTTCTACCTTCACATACAATTTGTAACAAGTTTAAATTACATTAGTCTCTAAATTAATAAAGTGTATGTGCACATTATTTCAGGATTTCACAACAATTTATAAACAATAGACTCACAGCTCTTAGAATAATGGTACATTCATTACAAGAAAGCTCTTAAAATGTTAATTCATTTTACCTCCTCCTTTAGGATTGCAATATGTTTCAAGCTGATTAGAACTGATTTATTTTTAATAGTATAGTTTTATTTAAGTTTGCTGTATTTTATATTTCTAAGCGCAGAGGATCATAAATTCATGTTTTAAACATTTTAATGAATCATTTTCTGCACCTTCTTTCTCCGTAACATAAAAATGCTAATATTAAATCACAATTTATGTATTCATTATGAGAATGAGTCAGTTTAGTATCAAATTTGAGCATGTCAGTTCCTCCTTTGCTTTGACATAGTGGTGTATACCAGATAAGAAATTATGAGGCTTACTTCCTAGCCTAACTAACAGTTTGTTACTATGGTACAGAATGTGTAAATTGGAAAGAGCAATTGGTTTAAACTATATATTGGAATAGGTCATTTTAATCAACTGTATACATAGGATAACTGAAGCTTCTCCTAATCAGGAGCAAATTATAGTAATACCTCACTGTCACCATGCTGAGGCAGCATCACAGGATTTGAGAGAAACAACATTGAATTAGGATACAAATCTATCATTATACAAAAATCATAACAAAGTGAAATCCAGAATCTTTCCCAGAATTGTTTCATTATATTTTTCTATGTAAACTAGAATTATTTTTCCCAATAGGTATATATTTATTAATGAAGTATAGGATAACACTGATAAGATATTCTACTTAATAAACACAACCATTTTAAAAATAAATTTTAAAAGGTATATCTTGTACATGTGCTTTGATATGCATGCTCATTATCTTTAACTTAATATGAAAAATCCACATCTACCTCAAGTGACAGAAACATTCTGCTAATTCTTTGTGTTCTTAATTTTAATAAATGTTTCTATAAATTATGCATATCTTAATTCATGCTACATATTTGCAGTCAAATTGAAAATAAATACTCTTATCAGCAGACACACTAATATTTTTATAGTTTAAGATAGTACTATTAAAGTTAATTATATCTGGTTCACTTCCATGAGCCTATTTTAAGCACTATTGAGTCTGGATATAATGTTCTTCAAATTTCAAAAAGAGTAAAAGTGAACTTAGTTCAATAAAGTGTGCCTAACACATCTTTTGCAGTGTGCCTTTTTTTGAGGGGGAGAAATCATGTTTTATTTTTCCTGAAAATTTACAGCTGTTCAGTAAAATCTGACATAGATCTACGCTCGTAATTTACTTCTATTTTTATTCTATTTCTTGAACCTCATAGGGATGCAGTTCTTTGGGCAGAATTGGGCAGAGTTTCATGGAACATTCTGGCAACCCATATGAATCCTCTTGAATTTATGCAACTTCTTGTCTTGATCGTGCAATATGATTATGTGTGTGGTCATATTTATTATCTCTGATGGCAGAACCCATTGCT
This sequence comes from Arizona elegans, assembly GCA_022577455.1. Taxonomy (NCBI): domain Eukaryota; kingdom Metazoa; phylum Chordata; class Lepidosauria; order Squamata; family Colubridae; genus Arizona; species Arizona elegans. Next base: position 40,222,384 of record JAKOOJ010000008.1, on the reverse strand, counting down.
TGTTTCCTCATGTGTTTTTTTTTACAAAATGCCATGGCTGGCTGGATTAAAGATTTCTTATATTGATGTGCCTTCTGTTGCACTACAAATCTAATACAAAGGACAACTTTGGCTCAGGGCAGATGACTGTTACAGCTGTGCTCATAAGAATAGTGTGTAATTTAGGAAGAAACGCATACAGCTTAGGTTATAGTTCTCATCCCAAGAGGCTTTAAGATATAGAGTAGGTATCTCAAGCTCCAGTAATCACAAGGGCTGTGTGAGAACTAGTTCATTAGCCTGAGGGAAGCATTATTAAAGCCCTTTAATTCATTGATATGAAAGCTTAGCACAGGCTGGCAAAACTCATAGAGGGCTGATGTTACTTCTGCCACACCCAGGTTTAGAGCAGTGGCCCCCAACCTTTTGGGCACCAAGGGCCGGTTCTGTGGAGAAAGATTTTTCTGTAGACCAAAGGTGGCGTGGTTTTGTCTGCTGCCTGGGGCCTTCCCTTGTTTGCAAGGCCCAGTTGCTGGCATTCCATGGACCAGTGCTGGTTCACAGACTTGGGGCCGGAGACCAGTGGTGGGTTGCTACTGGTTCTCACCGGTTCGCGCGAACAGTTGGCGGAAATTTGGCCGAGGTCGTCAAACTGTTAGTGATGGCGGGCAGGCCACACTCCCGAACTGGTCCCCTGGTTGCTGCTTGCTCACCCTGGCTGCCATGTTTGTCACCACCATGTTCTTCGCGCACTGCATCCCATTGCCTTGCAAGTCCAATGAGATGAGCATGCACGAAGAACATGACAACGACAGCAGCTTTTTCCATCAGTACTTTTTGGCGGCCTGCAGAGAAAGCGGCTTATCCGAGGCTCCTTTGCCAGCTGCTTTCCAGCAGCAGTGGCTAGCTGGAGGCTGCCGAAAACTTCAACTCCAGACCAGCCGCTGTGGAAGGTAAGCAGCCAAACAAAGAGGCAGTGGTGGGGGACGAAGGCAGGCAAGTGGGTCTGGCCATGGGGACCGCCAGGAAGGCAGGCAAGCATGTGGGGGCTGCCCGGCCATGGGGAAGAGAGCTAGCAGCCTACTCCCTTCCCTGTGGCCCTGCCATGCTTGCCTGCCTTCCCGGCAGTCCCCCACACCTGTGCCTTCCAAGGTGGGGTAGCCCATCCAGCCCATGATGGGAAATGTGCCGCTTCCAGCCTGGCCTGGCCAGTGGCTGGGTGGACGGCTCTTTGGAGAGATGGAGCCGCTGTTCTGGAGCTGAGAGGGGTGGCGATAGCGGTGGTGCTGTGGGAGGGCTGTCCCAGGCTGTTGCACATGTGCACTACATGTGAAGGAAGGCAGGCACCACGCCTTTGAGGAAAAGTGGTGGTGAAGCCCTGGCTGTCACCCAGGAGAGGACCGTGGAGGGAACACACACATGCGTACGTGCCCTTATTGCCCCTACTCCTGCTACTTTTGCTCTCGGCTTCTCGGTGCTCAAGTCGATCTTGAAAAGCTGGAAGGCTGGAACAATGAGTTTGGCGGCAATCTAGGAAATGTCTTCCAGCTCTTCAAGATTGACTTTAAGAGCGCTGAGAAGCTGACAGTAAAAGTAGCGGCAACAGGGACATGTGTGTGGGTGTCCCTCCACGGTCCTCCTCTCCCAGCTGACAGCCAGGGCTTCTCCGCCATCTCTTCAGCAAAAGTAGTGGCGGCAAGGGCAATGGACGTGTGGGGTATCCCTCCGCAGTCCTCTCCCAGGGGACAGGGCTTCCCAGCCTCCTCTTTTCCTCAGAGGTGTGGTGTCTGCCTCCAAATCCTTGCAGAGGAACACACACACACACACACACACACACACATGTCGCCCTCATTTTCCAGTCTGGGCTGCTCGGCAGGCAGTCTTTTATTTTGCCAGCCCAAGGTGGAGGAGGTATGTAGGAAATTGCCCTGTTTCTGCAGCATTGACATGTAACTGAGTGGGCATGGCCAACTCGAAATCACTCACAGCAAGGTGCTGTCCCACCTTGCAGTGAGTGACTTCGAGTTGGCCATGTCCACTCAGTCACATGACCACCAAGCCACTCCCACTCAATCACATGACCACCAAGCCATGCCCACCAAACAAGCCACGCCCACAGAACCAGTAGTAAAAAAATTTGGAACCCACCCCTGCTGGAGATCCCTGGTCTAGAGCTAAATCTCTGACATAGCAGGAAGAACTGTGGCAGTGGTTGTTGTATTTGTCAATTTAAAGGAAGATGGTAAGCTGATGCCCTATTTATGGCTGTTTCTGTACAAAGCTGATGTTTTATGTTTTGTTTTATGTTTTATTAGATTTCTATACCGCCCTTCTCCTGAAGGACTCAGGGCGGTGAACAGCCAAGATAAAAACACAGAAAATACAAAATTTAAAATAGGTTAAAACAGATTAAACCGTTTGGCTAAATTTTAAAAATATCCCATAATTTCAAATTCATGTTTAAAATTTAAATTTAAAATTTAAAAATTTTAAAAAGGAGAAGATTTAGGCCAGGCCAGCTTGATGGAATAAAAACGTTTTAAGCGCACGGCGGAAGGTGCGTAGATCCGGGATCCTCCGTATCTCCGGGGGGGAGCTCGTTCCAGTTCGTAGGTGCCCCCACAGAGAAGGCTCTCCCCCTAGGGGCCGCCAGTCGACATTGTTTGGCCGACGGCACCCGGAGGAGCCCCTCTCTATGGGAGCGTACTGGCCGGTGGGAGGCTATTGGTGGTAGTAGGCGGTCCCGTAGATAACCAGGTCCTAAGCCATGGAGCGCTTTAAAGGTGGTAACCAAAACCTTGAAGCGCACTCAGAAGACCACCGGGAGCCAGTGCAGCTCGCGCAGGAGAGGTGTTATATGGGAGCTCCACGTTGCTCCCATAACCACCCGCGCGGCCACACTCTGCGCCAGTTGGAGCCTCCGAGTGTACCTCAAGGGGAGCCCCATGTAGAGAGCGTTACAATAGTCCAGATGAGAGGTGACGAGGGCATGAGTGACCGTGTGTAGAGAGTCCCGATCTAGAAAGGGACGCAACTGGCGAATCAGGCGAACCTGATGAAAAATCCTCCCGGCCACGGCTGTCAGGTGCTCTTCTAGAGACAGCCGTGAATCCAGGAGGACGCCCAAGTTGCGAGCCCTTTCCGTGGGGGCCAATGATTCGCCCCCAATAGTCAGCGATGGCACCAGCTGACTATATCGGGACGTCGGAAACCACAGCCACTCAGTCTTGGATGGGTTGAGCCTGAGCCTGTTCCTCCCCATCCAGATCCGTACGGCTTCCAGGCACCGGGACATCACTTCAAGGGCATCGTTGGGGTGGTCCGGGGTGGAGATGTACAGCTGGGTGTCGTCAGCGTACTGGTGGTACTTCACCCCGAAACCACGGATGATCTCGCCCAGCGGCTTTACATAAATGTTGAACAAAAGGGGCGAGAGGACCGATCCCTGCGGCACCCTACATATGAGGGGCCTCGGGGTCGATCTCTGCCCCCCTGTCAACACAGACTGCGACTGGTCGGAGAGAAAGGAGGAGAACCACCGTAATACGGTGCCTCCCACTTCCAACCGGTGCAGCATGATACCATGGTCGATGGTATCAAAAGCCGCTGAGAGATCTAACAGGACCAAGACAGAGGAGCAACCCCTGTCCCGAGCCCTCCAGAGATCATCAACCAACGCGACCAATGCCGTTTTCGTGCTGTACCCAGGCCTGAAACCCGACTGGAACGGATCTAGATACGACGATTCATCCAGGTACTGGGGAAGCTGTCGTGCAACCACACTCTCAACAACCTTCGCAACGAAGTGGAGGTTGGAGACTGGACGATAATTAGCCAATACTGCCGGGTCCAGGGAAGGCTTCTTGAGGAGAGGCCTCACCACCGCCTCCTTCAAGGCGGCGGGGAAAGGCGAAAGATTTATACGATCTGAAGAGAAACCAGAAGGATCTTGAAAAAGAATTGCAGGAAGCTGAGTGCGGGGAAAAGTTACCACCCTTTTCTCTGAGAGATGAATTTAAGTAGACTACCCGAAAGAAGTGACCCGACCATTGGCACGTCCCCTCTCCCCCACTCTCTTTATAGAGGCAGAAACCAATTGAGGATGTGGGGGACGAAGATTGTTTGTTATTCAATGTTTGATGTGTTTTTTGTCCTTTTTTGTTTTTTTTTTATTGTTTTTTTTCTTCTATGTTGAATGTTGTTTGGAATGTGGGAGATTGGTGTTGGGATCTGGGCACAGAAAGGAAGAGGAGGGGAAAGGATTAAAAAAATTACAGTTTAAATGGGTTTAATAAAAATAATGACATGGAATGTGAAGGGTACAGGGAATCAGATTAAGAGAAGACGATTGGAACTTAAAATTAAAAGAGATCTACCAGATATATTATTTTTGCAAGAAACCCATCAGAAATCTGAAGACTCAAATAAAATGTATATAAAGGGTATGCAAATTTATGAAAAATCTTTTGGAACTTCAAAAGCAAGAGGAGTTGCTACATTGATATCAGATAGGGTATATTTTGAAAAAGAACAAGTAATTGTGGATGAAGAAGGAAGGTATGTAATAATTGTGGGAAATATTAATGAGGAAAAAGTGACACTGGTTAATTTATATTTACCAAATGAGAAGCAAAAAGAATTTCTTGAAAAAATAACTAAAATTTTGGAAATCGAAAGTGTAGGGAAAGTAATTGTGGCTGGGGATTTTAATTTAATTAGAGATAAAATAGATAGTACTAACCCCACTCGTTGTGGAGAAGCAAATAAAATGGGGATCTTAAATAAATGGATGTTTCAAAACGGTGTGGTGGATGCCTGGAGAGAAGTGAAAGGAACTGAAAGAGTGTACACTTTTTACTCTAAGATACATAATACATATTCAAGAATTGACTATATCTTAGTTTCTAAAGATTTGTTGAATAATGTGGATAAGATAGATGTGGGAATTTTTAAGGATTCTGATCATGCAGAAGTTACGATGGAAATAGATTTTAATTTTGAGAAAAAAGGAAGTTGTTGGAGATATGATGAAAAACTGTATAAAAATGAGGAGGATAAAAAATGGATATTTAAAAAATGGGAAGAATGTTGGAGATTGAATGATAATGGAGAGGTTAAATTTGAAATTGTTTGGGATGCGATGAAAGCAGTGTTTAGAGGGGAAAGTATCAAGTTATCAAGCAGAAAATATAAAAATTATAAAAATAAAATTGAAAAAGATAAAAGCCAGATTAAGGAATTGGAAAATCAATTTTTGCTTACTAAAGAAAAGTTTTTTTTGGAGGAATTAAATCTGCTAAAAAATAAATTGATAGAAGAAGATATAGAATTGGTAAAAAAGAATATGAGATACTTAAATAGGAATTTTTTTGAATTTAGCAATAAAAATTCTAAGTTATTGGCAAGGATGGCGAAAAATAAAAGAGAGAAGAGAGAAATTGGAGCCTTGATAGATGATAAGGGCATAAGACGCTATAAAAAATTAGAAAAATGTGAAGTGGTCAGGAACTTTTTTCAAAATTTATATTCGAAAAAATTAATTGATCGGGGAAAACTGAGAAGCTATTTAGAAAAACATGTTGTGAAAATTGACCAAACATATAAAGATTTAATGGAAGAAGATATAACACAAGACGAGATTAATGGAGTAATACAAAAAATAAAATTAGGGAAAGCTCCAGGTGAAGATGGATTACCTGCTGAGTTTTATAAAGAATTTAAGGAAATAATAATACCAAAATTGCAAAAACTATTTAACGGAATTTTACATGGTGGAGAAGTTCCGTTGTCATGGAACAGAACGGTGATATCTATAATCCCTAAACCAGATAAAGACTTAGAAAGGATTGAGTCCTATCGGCCCATCTCTTTAATTAATCAAGATGCAAAGATATTTACTGCCATTATAAGTAATAGATTAAGTAGATTTATAGATAGATATATAAGTTATAACCAAGTAGGTTTTGTGAAGGGTAGATATATGAGTGATATTGTCAGAAGAGTATTAAATATTATAGATGTTGCTGAATATAATGCTGATAAAATAGGTATAATATCATTAGATATTTTTAAAGCTTTTGACTCTGTACAATGGGAAACTATTAAAATAATTGTTGAGGTACTAGGTTTTGGTAATAAGTTTATACATGTTATTTCAAAACTGTATCAAAAAAGTAGTGCAAGAGTGAAGGTGAATGGAAGGCTGACAGAAGAGATAAGATTGGAAGCGGGTACAAGACAAGGATGTTCCCTGTCTCCAACATTATTTTTATTGGTTATGGAAATTTTGACTAAAATGATAGAAAAAGATGAAGAATTGGAAGGCTATAAGGGATATAAGATAAATCTGTATGCGGATGATACTTTGATTATTTTGAAAGATATAGAGAAAGATTTGAAAAAGATACATAAGCATTTGGAAGAATTTGAGGAAATGACAGGTTTGAAAATAAATTGGTCAAAATCTGAATTATTAATGAATAATAATGGTAAGGAGTGGGAGAATATGCAAGAACAACTTGGGATAAGGATTAAAAAAACATTGAAATATTTGGGCATAACACTTTCACTCAAAGTTAAAGAAATGAAAAAATTAAATTATGATGTGGCGATGAATGAAATTGAGAAAAAGATAGATAAATATAAAATGATAAAGTTGTCTTGGTTTGGTAGAATTGCAATGTGTAAGATGATGTTGTTGCCAAAGTTTAATTTTTTATTTGAGATGTTACCGTTAAACTTGACAGAGAAAGATATTGAAGGATATCAGAAGAAATTGGATAAATTTTGCAATGGTGGGAAAAGACCTAGATTAGTGAAGAAAATGTGGTATCAAAATCAAAAGGAAGGTGGATTAGGAATCCCCAAACTACTCAATTATTATTGGGCTTATGCTATTCGGACTGTGGTAAAAATATTTAAAGGTGAAGATAGTCATTGGAGAGATTTAGAATTAAAGGACATTAAGAGATTTGGCTCAACATGGTTTTTAGATAAAGCAAAATCAAAATGTGTAATTAATAGCTATTGGTTAAAGGGATTGAGTAAAATTTGGAACAAATTTGTTAAAATTTTAATTCCAGATATAATTTTCTTAGGGAAGACAATTGAAAATTGGCCGATTAAAACTAATATAAGTCGTGATAGGGTAATGGAAGATGAAAATATACAAATTATAATAGATTGGTTAAAAACTTTAGAAAATGAAAGGAGGAAAAAAGAAATCATTGAAAAATTGGGTTTGGGCTGGTTTGAAAAAATACAGATAGAAAAATGGACTAAGAAGGTAAGGGACAATTGTTCGATAAGTAGAAGTAAAACTGAATTTGAATACTTAGTATTCCAAATTATGAAAGATGAAATTGGACTAAAGGGACTCGTTAGTAAGATATATAAGATTATAAATTTTGATGGAAAACCACAAAGGGTGATGAAGATGAATTGGGAAAAAGAACTTAATATTAAAATATCAGATTTAGATTGGAACGTGAATTGGAAGAGTAGAATTATGAAGACTTTATCTGTAAGGATTAAAGAGCACAATTATAAGGTTGTTTGGAAATGGTATTTGACTCCATTAAGATTGTCATTGATGGATAAAAAAATTAGTAAACAATGTTGGAGATGTGACATGGAATTAGGGACTTATGAACATATGTGGTACAAATGTGATAAAGTTAAAAAGTTTTGGCAACAATTGGAGGAAAGGATATTTGAAATGATGGGGAAAGCAATAATATTGAGACCAGAAACTATATTACTGTTGATAATTAAGGAAATAGAACCAACAAAATATGAAAAAGAATTGATTAGAATTATGATTATAATGGGTAGAATTATAATAGCCAGATATTGGAAATTAGATGTGAATTTTAGAATAGAAGAATGGTATTGTGAAATGTGGAAATTAGCTTTAAATGATAAAATGACATGTGATATTAAAATTAGAAATGGTGACTATAAAGAAGATATTTTCTGGAATATTTGGAAACCATTTGTGGACTATGCGCTGGGAAAATTGGATGCTTCGGTACCTGTACCCCGAGAACGTGGATTTTGGCGATCATGAGGATATATCCGAAGAACCAAATCTTCCTTTCTTATGTATAGCACAGGGTGAAGTATTGTATATGTTGTTTGTAATGTTAGTAATTTAAAATATAAAATGAATAAAAAAATTTAAAAAAAAAAAAAAAGGCGGCGGGGAAGGCACCCTCACCCAATGAAGCATTTATAATCCCCTGGAGCCAGCCTCGCGTCACCTCCCGGGAAGCCAGTACTAACCAGGAGGGACACGGGTCCAACAAACGTGGTTGCATTCAGCCTACCCAGAATCCTGTCCACGTCATCTGGGGTCACAGGATCAAACTCGTCCCAGATAATATTCTCAAGACCTGCCCCCGTCACCCTCGCTGGACCTACCCAGTCGGAGTCCAGACCTTCCCGAATCTGAGTGATTTTGTCATGCAGATATTGTACGAAGTCCTCGGCTCTTCCCTCCAAGGGGTCCTCCCGCGCTTCCTGGTGGAGCAGGGAGCGGGTCACCCTAAACAGGGCGGCCGGGCGATTATCTGATGACGCAATAAGAGCAGCACAATGAGTACATTTTGCTGCTTTTATCGCCACTAGGTAATTCTTAATATGAGATCTTACCAGTGTCCGGTCCGATTCAGAAAGACTAGCCCTCCAACTGCTCTCTAGGCGTCTTTTCCGGCGCTTCATCTCCCTCAGCTCCTCAGTGAACCAAGGAGCCAGGTGAGAATGGCGCCGGGTCAGAGGCCGCAAAGGCACGACTCGATCCAGAGCTCCAGCGGCCGCTCTATCCCAAGCGGCCACTAGGTCTCCAGTCGAGGCGTGTGCAAGATCCTCGGGGATTGGCCCAAGCTCCCTCTGGAACCTTTCAGGTTCCATCAGGCGCCTGGGGCGGTACCATCTTACCGGTTCCGCCTCCCTGCGGCGGGGTACCGCGGTTCGAAGGTCAAGGCGCAGGAGAGAGTGATCCGACCATGACAAGGGCTCAGTAACTATGTTCCCTATCTCAAGATCACTCAACCACTGTCCAGAGACAAAAACCAGGTCCAGTGTGTTTCCCCCCCTGTGCGTAGGGCCAGAAATTAACTGGGTCAGGTCCATGGCCGTCATGGAAGCCATGAACTCCCGAGCCACCTCAGATGCCTCACCTGCGGATGGCAGGTTGAAATTCCCCATGACCATAAGTCTGGGGGTATCAACTGTCACCGCGGCGATAACATTGAGTAGCCCGGGCAGGGCTGCAGCCACGTGGCAGGGAGCCAGGTACGTGATCAACAAGCCCATCTGAACCCCGTGACCCCACTTCACAAGGAGGGACTCACAACCGGCTGTCTGAGGAACAGTGGTCTCCCTCGGCCTAAGGCCTTCTCTAATAATAACCGCTACTCCCCCGCCCCTCCACTGAGGCCTCGGCTGATGGAATGCGCGGAAGCCTGGTGGGCACATTTCTACCAGAGGGACCCCTCCCTCCGGGCCCAACCAGGTCTCCGTAATACCCGCCAGGTCCGCTCCCCCCTCCTGAATAAGATCACAAATGAGGGGGGCTTTATTTACTACAGACCTGGCGTTGCACAACATCAGTCGAAGGCCTGGGCCCTGAGGATCTATGCAACCTGGAGAACGAGTGGAGCTATGGGGGCCGGAGCGCCCTACCGCTTGAAGACAGCGGGTGCGTGCTCCCTTCACATGATATGGCCCCCTACTCCCGCCATATCTACCCCTCCCACTCACAGTACCAATGATGGAAACACAGTCTGGACAAGCTTGACCCCCCTGTTACCCCTGGATCCCCCCCACCCCCCGCCGCACATCCTGGCCCGGTCCGACCCTCCCCTAAGTGGGTTATCCCCCAAACCCACAATCCTAATCCCTGTCCAACCCCCCTCCCCCCTCCCCGAACCCCTTAAAAGTTTGGACAAAGACAATTTTAAAAAATCCCGCAGCCCCCTCTTTGTGGCATGCCACCTCTCGGGGTTCCAAAGCCCGTCATCGAGGTAGGCCCTCGATAGAGTGGAGGGCCAAGCCTGCGAGAGGGGGGAGTCTCGCAGACCAAGAAGTTCTGCCACTGAGTACATCTTAGCCGAATGGGTAGCACGACCATATCCTAAGGGTCTAATAAAGGGTCTAATAAAAGGACCGGAGGAGTAGACAAAGAAATGGGGGAATCTATGAACATATTTACAGGACCAAGTCTGCTGTCCCCTCACAACAGGGGACAAAGTCCAGAACCAAGACGACCACAATCCAAGGGGGGCAATAGATCCTACCACCCTCTCACGGTGGTTAGGTCAGCTGGTCGGCCCCCTCTTGTGGTGAGATGGCAGCAATGGGCCGATGAAACAAACAGCATCCGGGGGTCTGGTCCAAAAAACCGCCCTCTCACGGCGGTTGGTCCGATGGTCATGTCCCCTCCGCTGACAGAGTACATATATGTAAAATCATCTGATCTCTGTCAGCTTGTGTACAAGGCTGCATGTCCATGAAAGAATGTATATTACTGTTTTTAGAGAACACCAGTTCCTATAAATATTTAGGATCAAACTATACTAGTTATAAATGCAGCTATAGTGTCTGTGAAAAAATAAATGTTTTTTATATCTAAGGAAATACACAGCTCTTGGTACTTTATCTGCACCAGATATTTCCAAAGTCACTTCATTTGGAAGGAAAAATAAATTGCATGAGGAGATATACAATTCTGAGTAGGGATGAATTTATTGGATCCATGAAGATATGATAATGAAAAGGATATCATATCTTGCAGAATGCAGATATTAGAGTTGTGACCACTTTCCATGATGCATTCTATATATCTTGTCTACTTTTGATCAATTGTCATCCTTCCTTTGAGTACATTTACTCTCTCTTCCTGAGTTTCATGCCTTTAGTTTCTTGATGTGATGACTGTTATGTGAACAGCTCAAATGGCAGATTGCCAATCAATCATTTGAAGAAACACTTTTCATGCCAGAGAATATGAGATGATGACAGCATGCGTTATTTAGCTGTGCTCTTTCTATTCACTTTAGTAGCTTAAGATGCAGAAATACAGCTCAAGAATTAAGTTAATTGGTACAAGTAATCCTGGAGATAGACATCACTAGGAATGAGATAAAGTTCATACTTTATTTATAATTAAATAAAGACAATTCTAGTGAATTCAGATAGTGAATATTTCAGTGTCCAAATATTAGATACTGAGACAATGAAATATTGTCAATTATTTTACTTTGGTTGGTTACATAAATATCTCTTCTAACATTCGAAGAGAGAAAGGAACTAATCAGTTAATATAATTCAAGCCAGCACAATAAAACTGGCTTTATAATTCAATTTCACATATGGTAATATATAAAAACTTAATTGTCTTAAACTATTTGGATCTGCTTTACGTAGATTATTTTTGAATATGTTTGATCTGAAATAGAGTTTAGTAAAGCTTACTTCTGTGAATCTGTATACAGAATTAAAGTTAGAAACAAATTCCTAGAACAAGATTTTTTAATTTTTTTTCAAAATATATAAGCATACATTTAGATTGTGAATAAGTGTTTTGTCTAAGTTTTTGTCTAAGAACAGACAGGAAGACAAAAAGGCAGAAATACACGTAGAAGACAAAAAAGCAGAGGTTTAGAGACAAAATATTGTTATATAGATCTGTCTGTTAATTTGCTTATCCTGAATTTATTTCTTTTCATTCTGCAGTGGGTAAGGGGCACAATTTATCAACTGTAAATCAAAGAGGAAATATTTCAAACTATATTTAAGCAGAATTTCCCATGACTGTTTTCCATTTTAATAATATAGAACATTTTTTCTCTTTCACATGGTAGAAAAAAAAAGCTAGTTTTTCCCATTCATTTTTAAAGTTATTACTTATTTGTTGCAGATGGTGGGAACACTATTTGTTCTGTAACTCATTAATTTGGCAAATGTCCAATTTTTTCTGCTACTGCTGAAGCAACATATGTAAGAAGCTCAGAACAAATGTTTGCCTTAATATGTTTTCTTACTACATTGAAAAACCTTTCAGCAAATTATGCTACAGTCTTTTAAGGGTTAAAGTATCTAGGTGTATGCACTCACACTCACACAAACATATGAATATCCTAGATTTTAAAAATAGCAAAATGCATAGAGCCCCCTTTTAACTTAACAATGTAATAGCATTAGTATTGATCTTCATAAGGATAGCATTGAAAAGACTAAGGCCATGAAAGCAATTGCTGCATAAACATATAGACAAGATGCAAAAATTGATGAGGTAATAAATCAGAAATAGGTAGGTGCTCATGACAAAGTACAAAATGACAGCTGGTAAATTTTAGCTAATTCAGTGGATTCATTATTTTATATAAATTTAGGATGTTAATATTTATGGCTTAAGCTGAGATATTTTGGAATGTACTGTACAGTCATTCAGCGATCTAAGATATTTGAAAATGAAAATTCTATACCATTCTGTAAGCATTTTTCTTATAAGAATATTGTTAACTATTTATATTTAGATCATTGACTGATATATAAAATCAAATCACCTGAAGTTTTAGTACCACTTTATAAATCCTTAGTTAAGACCACATCTGGAATACTGCATTCAGTTTTGGTCACCACATTACAAAAAAGGTTGTTGAGACTTTGGAAAAAATGCAAAGAGCAACTAAGATAATTAAGAGTAGACAAAAACATATGAAGATTGGTTGCAGAAATTGAGTTTGCCAGTCTAGAAAAAAGAAGGATTAGGGGTGACATGATAGCAGTATTCCAGTATTTGAGGGGGTGCCACAAAGAAGGGAGACAACTTATTTTCCAAAGCACCAGAAGACAAGACAAGAAGCAATGGATGATTCATATCTGTAGAAAAAATGAAAATAGCAGAATGTAAGCATGCCTAAGAGAACAATAATACTGCTTAATTAATACAGACTAATACTGAACTCAGCATAATATCAAATGATGAACTGAAGCAAATAGGTATCTAAATCAAGTACTTACAATCAGAAAACAAAACAAAACCTTTATAAAATAACAAAAGCCATATTTTCATAGCCATTCATTGGGCAAATATGGTGAATACAGAAAGAACAGGTTAGAGTGATGTGATTACCTAGATTACTTTATTATCCCAGAAAAGAAATGAAGTGACCAACTTTTGCAATCTTTTGACAAGGAAAGACAATGGGGAATCCAGATTCACTTAACCACTGTGTTACTGTCTTAAGAACTTCAGTGATTCACTTAACAACCGTGACAAGAAAGATGGTAAAATGGAATAAAACTCACTTCACTGTCTCACTTAGCAGTGGAAATTTTGGGCTCAAATGTGGTTGTAAGTCGAGGACTACCTGTAGTACTGTAAATAAAGACAGCAAAAATGAACTCTACAAAATTTGTACAGTTCTTTTCTTTGGTGTATCTAGATTTTTTTTCAGAGTTGCTTCTCAGTGTGAAGTGCAGTGTAATAAATATGGATGAAAACACTGGTCATATGTGGGCCCTGAATAGATGTTTTTGTGTTCAGAAATACTTTGAATCTGTTTTATCTGTAAATCTGTTGAAACATGTATGCCAGATTCATCTGGAAGGATTGGTGGAGACATTTTGTGAAATGATTTTTAATGGATGTACACAATATCTTCAAATATTTGTTCTTCCAAATATTAGTTGAGATCAGTATCTATTGCTTTCAGTGACACCTCTCCAGTTCCTTCCTCCTTCTTCATGCATAAAGAGTGAACAGGTAATATCCAAATGTAACAATAACTCCTTTCTTGGGAGATTTATAAATGGGTAGGATTCTTGGGCAGCTTATTAGCTTCTCTAGCCAGTCATAATTTACTGCAGAACAGTTGCTACATCAAAACATGAGGAAAAAAACACAAAAAACACAACCCTAGGCAGTGGGCTCTTTCTTCTGTAATCCCCACTGTGCAATCTTCTCTGCCCTTCTCCCTCAAGACCTGGTTATGCCAACAAAACTGGGAACCCCAGGAAACTGGTGAACTAGTGAGGGAGCTCCATTACTATTAGCACTCCTTCATTTATTATTGTTGGGTTTTTATCTCTTTTTATAATTGTTAATGTTTTAATATTTAATGATGTTAGATAATAAAAGTTGTACACTGCCAATAACCACTTCTTTGTGATGGCTATATAAATGAGAGGCAGAGGAGATTAGATAGACATGGATGAATGGATGGATAGATAGATAGATAGATAGAAAATCAGTAAGTAAGTAAATAAAAGCAACAATCAGGAATCAGCAATGTTAGGAATAAAAAATGCCCTTGTCAAATACCCATTGTATTTATGGATAAAACAAAAAATATTATCTGAGATATAGAATGGCAATACAATAGTGATTATTTTTGAGAGAATAAATGAACAATATTGTGTACCACATGACATCAGTCTAACACTCTGAAGACTATAGGGTTTTCTTCAAACTTCACAATTACTAAACAATTTTATGTAGCATTGGTATTATTTATTTTGTTCTAGACTGAAATAATATTCTGCTCATAAAATAATGGAATAGTATATTAACCGCTGTATCAGTGAGATGGGTGGCATCGAAATTTAATAAATTACTGTATTTTTCGCTCCATAAGACACACTTCCCTCCCCAAAGTGGGTGGAAATGTTTGTGTGTCTTATGGAGCAAATATTGCGTCATATCTGTCTTTTTTATTGCCAGTCTCTTCTGTCTCTTTTCCGCAGTGCAGAAGTCAATAGGCAGAGCTGGTACATGAGAGGACACCTATCTATGGTCCTCTCAGGCTCCGCCTCCTGACCTCACTACACTATTGCTCCATATTCGGTGCTCCATATTCCCAGTGAGACGGCACTCCATATTCATATTTTTTTCTTGTTTTCCTCCTCTAAACCTAGGTGCGTCTTATGGTCAGGTGAATCTTATAGTGCAAAAAATATGGTACATAAATAAACAAATAAATATTAATTGCCTATAAAAAGCATCCTAAATAAAATATGCATAATTGTATGAAATTGGATAATTTTGACTTTAGTGGTTGATATCAAATGTTTTATTCATTTTTACAAGCTGCAGCTTTGGCAGTTGTGCTCATGAAATAGATTTTGTGGTTTAGAGTTGCTAGACTTCCTGAAAATGTCAAAAACTATTTGCAGTGTTTCATTTTGTATTAGAGTGCTTTGCCAGTTTTCTACAGCAGATGATGTGCCCCAAAATGTATGGTTGATTGATAAATACATCTTGTATATAAACTCCAACATTACACACAATGCATTTGGATTTGATTAGTTCTACAGAATTCTGGTGAAGAAGAAATGTTCTAAACATTCCACTATTTTAGCCCTAAAAATTTCAAATGTTAGACTCTGAAAGATATAATCTAAACAAGCAATTATGTAGAATTTATGAAATAACAATATACTGTACAGTAGTGGCCAAAATTGTGGAAACCTTTTGGGAAAAGTGTATTTTTGAGGTTTGATGGCTAATAACACCACTTTTTTGGGAGTTTCAAGATAATCATATTCCACTGCTGGAATGACCTGGGAATAGCCCAGATCTTGGGTTAATCAAATTGAAAATCTATGGAGCTGACTAAAGAAACTTGTTTATCAGAAGTGACCCAGCAATAAAACCCAGTTAATAGAAGCAATAGAATTCAATCTTGGTTTCACATTATAACAGCTGCAGAACTAAAAGACTTGGTTCACTCCATGGGAAGACATTGTAATGCTGTAATTCATGTTAAAGATTACCCAACTAAGTATTAACTGACATGATCATTTTTGTATATCTCGTTTCTTCTACATGTTTCACTTTTCTTCTTTATACTGTAACTGCTATTCTAATAGCAAATCCTTCAAAACAGTTATTGCATTACATTCTTGACCAAATTATCTTCCATTGATATATAATTTTTAGTACTGTTAAAAAAAAAGTGGTGTTATTAGCTAGTTTTAAAAAATACACTTTCCCCAAAAGGTTTCCACAATTTTGACCACTACTGTATCTACAATTTTCATTAGTGGGGCTTTCTGAGTTTAATTATTTGTATTTAA
Organism: Arizona elegans; assembly: GCA_022577455.1. Classification (NCBI taxonomy): domain Eukaryota; kingdom Metazoa; phylum Chordata; class Lepidosauria; order Squamata; family Colubridae; genus Arizona; species Arizona elegans. Next base: position 40,206,322 of record JAKOOJ010000008.1, on the reverse strand, counting down.
AAAACAAACATGAGATTGAGTCCTAGTGACTTCATAGATGTACCCAGATATTTTTCTTTCTAATAATATGAAAAGCATTTGTATTGTCTATAGTAAATGGACTGGTAATACAATTATTTTTCACTTTGTAAGTAGTCTTTATCACACAAAAAATAATATATAAAAGACTAAGAAAAAAGCAGGTATCTATCAGTTACTAAAACACCTTCATAGACTGACAATGTTAGCTCTGTCTTAGATGTGTGAAGAACTAGATTATTTGACTCTGGTTTATATGGTTGAGTTTGCATTATTGTTCACATTATTGTTTTGTAGTTATAATTTCCTAGTAGTCTAAATGGATTTTTATTCATATAATGATGATTTTCTAGTACGCTGCTCCTCCAAACCATGGATTGGATTGGGAAGCTCTCCTCACGTTGCTGGGGAACTGAGTGCAAATTTTCTTGGCTGGCCACGTCCCCCTCTGTGTCACTCCCGTCAGTCTTTCTCACTCAGTTACTGAGGGAACTTGTGTTTTACTTAGCTCTCTGTAGATTCCTAAAGCCCTTGGCTGATTCCTGAATTTGTTTTTATTTTAGTTTGTTATTTTCGTCCCTTCTCTGTGTGAGTGGAGCTGCAGCATGGGATTGGTGAGGCTGCTGGGGGAGCGATAACGTGCCTGGGGCTCCAGGGCGTTTCGTTCTTTCTTTTCAACTAATTTCGAGGCAGCTATCCGGATTCCGACCCGGCTGGGCGGATCCGCGATCACCCTTAGCCGCCGGCGCTTCATTGGATTCCTGGTGAGCTGGGATAACCACGAGGGCCTCAGCTCCTATTCTTTTGGGCAGCTCCGGAGCATCTGTCTATGCTTCTGACAGGCTCTGAAGTCCAGGCTTCCCCTAGCCGTTAATTGCATTGCGTCAGCGATCGGGACTGCCGGCCGCCATTTTAGAACGCCGCCGATCATCGCAACCTGGCTGTTTCAGCGCCGCCTGCCTCAAAGTTCTCAGGCGCTCTTAGAAGCAAGCCTGTGTGGCCGAAGCCTCCGGCAGCCGTAGTAGACGGCACCCAGCGCCTGCTCGTCCAGGAAGGCTACTATCCAGCCCTTTTCGCTGCGGTCACCATTTTGGTGAATGCTCTTTCACGGCCGCCATTTTGGACCATCAACCGAGCGTTGGTAACGGCGATTTGGGGGACAGACTGTTCTGACCTTATAAGGCCAGACTTGAAAGACCTGGAATTTGCCTGGATGTGGGGCTTGAGGACGATTCCCCACTAAGTGGGAATATCTGATTACTGGCCCGGGGGCCCTTTATATGGCTGTTTATTGTGTGTCTGTCTGGCCACTGCTGTTAGGGGCAATTCCTGCAGCTGTTTTTTTTTATAATGGCGGATTTGGAGTTGTCATCTGACGGGGAACAGGATGTGGCTCCACCTGTTGAGGCAAATCAGCGCACAGGGGGGAAGAAACGCTCCAAAATCAAACATCTTACATCTTCCAAAGCATCTCAGGCCGTACAGCTTGGAAGTCAGCACAGATCTGAGTTACAGCGTCACAAGGCGCTTGAAAAACAGTTTGCAAGGGCAAAGAAAGCCAGGGATCAGACTACCTGCCCCACAACCTCAACAAGGTCTGATTTTTATCAAGGCCATTCCAGTGCATCTTCAGTTTGCTCGGAGGCTTTTGTGGCCACTGACCATCACCCTTCTACTTCTTCCAATTTGGAAACAGTGCGTGGGGTTTCTATGTCTTTGCCTAACGTGTCCTTGATGGATCAAGCGGTCCAACCGGATCATTCCAGCTACCTTTACCCCGGCGGCTGCTGGACCAAGACCAGAGGAGCACACTGGCCAGATGGATTTACAGTCGATGTTGTCTGACGCATTGGCCAGGATCTTGGCGGCCGGATTGCAACAAGGCATGGGCGTTCTTCAAACAGCTTCCAGCTCGTCGAAGCCACCGACCCAATTTCCTCAACCTAAAGCGAAGGACTTCTCCCAAGTCGAATGTGTCTCTTCGGAGGCATCTGACCAGGAGGAGGATTGTCCGGAGGACATGGAATTCTCTGAGGAAGAAGGTCTGCCACCGGAGAAACCATCTTTTACTGGACTGTTTCGTCCTTCTGTCTTCAAATCACTTTTGCACAAAGCTAAAGTGACCACTCAATTTGGACTATTGACTGCTCCTCTTTCTGACACAGCTACCAAGTCTTCATCCACACATGATGCTTTGTTTCAGGTGGCTAAGCAGGAAAAAGACGCTATTCCTTGCCCACCACTCTTTGTGGATGTCATCCAGAGTGCCTTCGGTCAGCCAGGTTCCTTGACGGCTCCTAGTAACCTGGACAAGCGGCTTTATTGCGTGGCGGCGGAGTTGGACGATATCCTAGCATTACCAACGGTAGACGCGCCCGTGGCCAATCTTTCTTCGTCCTCCGTAGTGTCAGCAGATGCGATGGACGGTTTAAAGGCCGATGAAAGAAGAACTGAAATGGGATTTCGTAAAGCCCATCAGGTGGCCGCTTGGGCGATAAAAACTGCAACAGCGACATCCTTTTTCAATAGAGCAATGTTGATTTGGCTCAAACAGCTACAGGAGCGTCTTTCCACCGTCGAGAAACGCATACATCAGGATATTAACAAGATAGTCGCTGCTACGGAATACTCGGCAGATGCGTCTTTAAACGCCGCAAAATTTGCAGCCCGCGCTCCTGCTTCCACGGTTACTAATAGACGTATGTTTTGGCTCCGCAATTGGAAAGCCGATTCGAAGTCAAAGTGGAAGCTAGCTTCATCAACCTTTAAAGCTCCAGCATTGTTTGGCGCCACCTTAGACCCTCTCTTGGTGGAAGATAAAGAAAAACGTAAAATTCTTCCTTCTTCCTTTCGCAGACCAGAACGCAGGTATACGCATTACGTTAATCGACAGACATTTTGGACCTATTCGGGATCCAGTGGTTCCTATGCTCAACGACCATTTGGTCACGGCGGTGACCGTTTCCAGGAGCGTCAGTCCTTTCGAGACCGACAACGCTCACAACCATCTTCCAAGCGTCCTTTCAGGGATGGCGGCCCCCGTCCCACCAAACGTGGCAAATGACTCGCAACATCCAGATGCCATTGGTGGTCGCCTCCAGCAGTTTCATCATCAGTGGCAAATTTCAACGACCGAGGAGTGGATCCGGCGCACCATTCGTCATGGCCTTTGTCTCGAATTCGTCGGGGTCCCTCCCAGCCGCTTTCGTTGCTGTCCGGTGTCTCCTGTCTTACACCAAAGACAACTGATGGAGGCGGAGATTGTTCATCTATTATCCATCAAAGCTATAGAACCGGTGCCCGAGCCCCAAAAGATGAAAGGGTTCTATTCCATTTTGTTCTTAGTCCCCAAGTCTTCGGGAGGGTTCAGAGGTGTTTTGAACCTGAAGCACTTGAACAAGTACATTCTGTATCGCAGGTTCAAGATGCAGTCCCTTTCGTCGATTCTGGCATGTATCTGGCCGAACGACCTGCTGCAGTCGGTGGATTTGTGGGAGGCCTATTTGCACGTTCCGATCCATCAAGCGCATCACAGGTACCTGCGATTCGAACACAACTCTCACCATTATCAATACTGTGCGATGCTCTTTGGTCTCTCTTCCGCTCCCAGAACCTTTACGAAACTTGTCTCCGTGGTAGCCGCGTCCCTGAGGTCTCTACCGATTCGTCTTCTATGTTACCTAGACGACATCCTTGTCCTTTCATCTTCTCCGCGTCAAGCGTCGAGCGACATAGAGACAGTGCTAAGAGTCTTTTAGAGTCACGGCTTCACATAAACCACAAGAAAAGTCATCTGGTTCCAACGACATGGATTCTCCATCTGGGGGCGGTGATAGATACAACCAAAGGCCAGGTCTTTCTGTCTCCGGATCGCATCAAAGACATCAAATCATCGGTCTCTCAGATTTCAGCCAGCCGGAAGGTTCCACTTCTTCGTCTGTCCCAGGTCTTAGGGAAAATGGTGTCCTGCATCAATATCGTTCCCTGGGCACGCAGACATGCGAGACCGTTGCAGTGGTTCCTGCTCCCATTTCAGAAAGCCAATCGCAGCAATTCTCAGTCATCAGTTCGGCTTCCACCTCAACTTCGGTCGTCGCTGATGTGGTGGACCTCTCCTGCACTTCTCAGGGGATGTGTCTTCCTCGAAGTCAACCGACTGGTCCTAACATCAGATGCCAGTCTGGTGGGCTGGGGGGCTCACCTTCTGGATCACGTAGTCCAGGGTCGTTGGTCCCCATCGGAGAAGGTGAACAGCATCAATTGGCTGGAGTTGAGAGCTGTTCGCCTTGCTCTCCGGCATTTCTGGCCAGTCTTGGAGGGCCGTCACATTTTGATCCGGACGGACAACATGACAACCAAGGCTCACATAAACCGAGAGGCACTCAATCGCGGAGCCTCATGATAGAGTCGGAATTGCTACTAACATGGGCAGAACATCACACAGCATCTCTAAGAGCAGATCATATTTCCGGCATTTCCAACGTGCAAGCCGACTGGCTCAGCCGGGAACACATCGACCCGGCCGAGTGGCAACTCCATCCAGACATATTTCAGGACATAGTTCGACGTTTTGGAAAGCCGCTCGTAGATTTGTTCGCCACTCCCAGCAATGCACAACTACCAAGATATTTCACCCGCTACCAGTGCCAGGGGGCGGAGGGTTACAACGCATTGAGGTGCCAGTGGCCGGATGGGCTTCTGTACGCGTTTCCTCCACTTCCCTTGATCTCTCATGTAATCCGGAAAGTGTTGTCAGAACAGGCGGAAATCTTGTTGGTGGCTCCCTGTTGGCCGCGCAGGCCGTGGTATGCAGACTTGCTGAACCTTTCCGTGTCTCCTCCATGGACAATACCTCAGCATGTCATCTCTCTCCGCCAGGGGGTCATCGCCCATCCAGAGCCCCAGTGGCTCCGATTGACCGTCTGGCACTTGAGAGGCGGCTGCTGAAGAAGGATCGACTATTGGCCATTGAAATTATCCAAGCTGCCAGACGACCTTCGACGTCTCGTATATACCAAGCTTCTTGGAAAGCCTTCTCGATTTGGTGCTCAGGACACCATGTGGATCCGACTTCGGCCGACGTCTCAGAGGTGTTAGACTTCCTCGTGGATGGTTTGAATAAAGGGCTGAAGCCTGCCACATTGAGATGCCAGGTGGCGGCACTTGCAACGGTGCTAATATGTGAACCTCATCGTTTGTTGACACAGAACCCTCGTATCAGGAGTTTTTGCATGGTGCCTCTAATATTTCACCACAGGTGGTACATCGTTTCCCGACTTGGGACTTATCCCTAGTCCTCCAAGCGCTCACCTCGCCTCCCTTTGAGCCGCTGGCTTCTATCCCGCTGAAGTTCTTAACCTTCAAACTTACATTTCTAATTGCGATAACTTCAGCGAGGAGGATTTCCGAACTGACCGCCTTGTCAGTTCGAAGCGATCTTTGCCAGTTTTTTCCAGATAGAGTAGTGTTGAGGTTGGACCCTTCCTTCTCACCAAAGGTGAACTCCTGGTTTCACCGGGCCCAGGAACTCATTCTGCCAAATTTTTGCCTGGATCCTCGAAACCCTAGGGAGAAAAACTGGCATACTCTAGACGTGCGATGGGCCCTCTGCAGATACATCAGGAGAACTGCGTTTTTTCGGCGTACTGAGGCCTTGCTCGTTTCATTCCACCCTTCCACTATGGGGAAGAAAGTGACACCAACTACTGTAGGTCGTTGGATCAAAGCCTGCATCTCGACGGCATATACTAGCAAGGGCAGGGCCGTTCCGGGGGGTATTTATGCACATTCCACCCACAGTGCGGCGGCCTCAGCTGCCTGGGCGACTCAGGCCTCAGTTCTTGATATATGTCGAGCCGCATCTTGGACGTCCGTTTCGACATTCATCCGACACTACAAAATTGATTCATTTGCTCTATAAGCTTGGGTATATCCCAATCCATGGATTGGAGGAGCAGTGTACTAGAAAACGGACGTTGACTTACCTCTGAACGTCCCTTTTGAGTACGCTGCGACTCCAATCCATACCTGCCCTTGATTTGGGCTTCCTGTTCCGGAGTTACTTCCATGTTTTATTGTGTTGATTGAGATTCTAGTTGACATTGGAGCTCCTGTATCTTCGTGAGGAAAGACTGACGGGAGTGACACAGAGGGGGGTGTGGCCAGCCAAGAAAATCTGCACTCAGTTCCCTAGCAACATGAGGAGAGCTTTCCAATCCAATCCATGGATTGGAGTCGCAGCGTACTCAAAAGGGACATTCAGAGGTAAGTCAAGTCCGTTTTCATCAAATCTTGAGTTGTACATTAATGACCTAACTCAGGAGTTGTTCTTTTTCCACAATGGATTCTTCTCTTAAATCCCCTTAATTAAAATTAATTGTAAATCAAATCCTTTTAAGTGAAATTAATTGTATTTTAGGGTAGTTGACATGCTTTTCTATGATAAAATATTACACACTTAAGTCATTTTTAATGAACACAAATGAAATAGTCAGATGTTAACCAATTTATTATTGCAAGTTTTCTACCTTCTTCATGCATTATATAAACAAAATCTAGAAAATATGTTTATGGTTTTGTTTTCTTACCATAAGTATTAATAAATCATTTTCCATTTTTTGCTGACTTTTCACTGAACAGTTCTTTTCTGGCATTGACTTAAGAAAAAGAAATTAACTAGATGCAAAAAATGAAGACAATGGAAAGATTTATAGTGCATATGGTGATGGGGGGAAGATAGACAGAATGTATCAAATGAGAGCAAAAAACGTTGCAGATTAAAGGACAAGAAATTGCAATGTAATTTTTATGGAAACAAACAAAAACTCAAAGTGGAAGAGAGTAAAAAGGGATAAACAAGCCTCTAACTGTGAATGCACTTAAAAATAACTGATGTAACAATATGGGGTGAAACACGTAATGCAATTCTTCAGTTTAATATATCAGAAATTTGAATATGGCTTTTAAATATTTCAAAAAGAACTGAAAAAACCCACAACAGTAGTTACTATAGATGCATGAGGAATAATGCAACTGATTTTTAAAAACATTTTGAAGTCTCAAAATGTGAAGACAAAGAAGGCAGTTGAAATGAAGATTATGAATCTTAGTGTCCATGGGGGAAATAATGACAGGAAGTAATAAATACTGTGAGAATGTTGAAAAAAGTTAACACAAGTATAGACCATACAAATGCAGTTATTATAAAACATAAAGCCTGCTTATGGAGTGATGTACATCTTGTTTAATATATTGTGAAGACTGCATTTATGCTCGACAATTGAAGAATATTATCAGTTCCTTACAGAAAGGAAAGACAGCAAGAGTGAATGCAAGAGGTTTAGTTATCTAAGCTTAAGGTGACCAGATTTTAACATTGGTAAAGAGGGACATTGTGGGCGTGGCTTATTTTGTGGGCGTGGCTAGCTGGTCATGTGACTGGGTGGGCGTGGCTAGCTGGTCATGTGACTGGGTGGGTGTGGCTAGCTGGTCATGTGACCGGGTGGCCATGGCTATGCGTATAGGGTAAGGTGAACAGATTTTAACATTGGTAAGAAAGACACCATTGTGGGCGTGACTTATTGTGTGGGCGTGGCTTGGAGGCCATGTGACTGGGTGGGCGTGGCTAGCTGGTCATGTGACCGGGTGGCCATGGCTATGTGTATAGGGACTACTCAGAGGGCTGAAAAGTCATTTCTGACAGGTCCTCACACTTTTGACTGGTCCTCACACTTATGACCATCCTCACATTTATGCCCGTGCAGTATTCTTAACAACCAAGTCACTCATTTCACAACTGCTTCTCTTCACCATGGTGACAAGATAGGGCAAAAACGTAAAATGTGAGGACAGTCGTAAGTTCGAGGACTGGTCAAAAGTGTGAGGACCAGTCAAAAATAACTTTTTCAGCCCTCTGAGTAGTCCATATGCATTAAAGGATACAGCAATAGAGAGGGATGAAGGAATGGAAATTAGAGTAGGAGTGAGGGTAAGAGAGGGAGGAAGAGAGGAGGAGAAGGAGAAAGGAAGAGGAAGTAGGGAGGAGAAAAAGAGGGTGGGGGGAAGAGAAAGTAAGAAGGAAAGAAAAGAGAGTGGTGGTAGGTTTGAGGAGAAAGATTGCTGTACAATAAAAAAGATGAAAGGGAAGAAAGCCAACCCCAAGCAAATATAAAGATATTAAGGTTAAGAATGAATTGTTAAACTTTAAAGAATAAAAGAGAACAAATATGAATAAATAGCAATAATTAGAAACACACATACAAACATGCAATGTATTTTCTTTGAACAGAATATTTGGCTGGTTCACAAATTTAAACAGCGTTTAGTCATTTCAATTAAATTTACAATTTCTATATTTCCTTTTTGCCATATTTATTCTTCATCTATTTTTTTAAAAAAACAATATTACCCTTCATCCTCATCTCTAATCTTAATCAAATTCAATTTTTCCCTTCTATTCTATATTATACCCCTTCCCATTGTCATCTATTTTTATATCCATCCTCACATTGGTTAATTATGTAATTATGTAATACAGTTGTTTAATACAAATTCAACATTTTAATATAAATCAATTAGTTATATAACTATCTTTTTTGTATATTAATCAATATGAACATGAATATTCCAATTATTTCCATGCAATCCAATTTCTTACAAATCAATTAATTATATTTACCAATAATAATAAACCAAATAATTTCCCCCATATATTCCTCCAAACCACAACTTAACCATTTCTGCTTTCAACACAATATACAATTATTAATAGTATCTCAATTATTACAATTCCCTAGTTAAATAGAGCTTTTTTTCTTTTGTGTTTTAAAATCTTGAACTCTCCTCTTTTGCCCAAAATTTCCCATTGTTTGCAGTTTTGTACCTACCTTTTTTGGTGAGGAAAAAGAAAAAGAAAAAGAAAGAAATCTCTCTCTGCCTCATTTTGTCATGTTGCAGGTTTAGTTTCGCTTTCGCCTTTGTTTTAAGTATAGCTAGGGGCGGGGGAAATCTGCTCCAGGAACTTTTTGCAGCTTTTTGCAGCTAATTAACCTAGCGGAAGCTGTTAACAGGGGCTGTTTTTTCTATTTTTGCAGGCATGGGTCTATTCATTTTTTTTTTAACACTGATCAGCTGTAGGTCGGCCCTTTGAAGCCCCGCGGCAAGAGTTTAAAGAGTTTTTTTTCCCTCTAGCCATCAGCGGGGATTCAGGAGGCAGAATGAAAAATCGGGACTTTTTAAAAACGCCGCGGGACGCGGGACAAATTGCTCAAAAGCGGGACTGTCCCGCCAAAAGCGGGACGTCTGGTCACCTTATCTAAGCTTGCCTGAGTAGAAGTTTAGCAGAGTTTTGGTTGAAAAGATAAAAGTAACAATAAACAAAACATTTACTGAACTAAGGAAATGGATGAAGAAATATTAAAATACAAATCTAATAATGGGAAATATTGTGAAAAATAAATGAAAATGGCTGTGAATGAATGTGTTTCTACTGGCTTTGTTATATGGAATTTAGAGCTAGGTGTATCAGGCTAAACATAAAAGTAACGAATGCTATGAGAATGACGAAAAGTGTATATGGTAAAAAAAAAAAAAAGCCATCAATAGACACGTAAAGATAAATCACATTTACACATAATTCAAGAGAGAAAATAAAAAAGCTAAGAAGGAAACCAAAGATCAGGACACATCCTCTCTAGCAGCCTACTGTACATCCAAGATGAGCAGAGATTATCAGTAGACCAACAAGCAGAAAATAATACCCAATCAAAAAATCACCAAGGACAAAACTACACTCCCATCAACATTGGCAGATGTATGTAAAATATATATAAATAATGAGTGAACCTGACCATGTATTGACTGGTTATCCAATTAATACATCTTTTTTTTATTGTTTCTTTTCTATACTTGGCCTTCTTCTTTGTTGTTTTCAAGAGCTTTCTTTGGTTGACTTCTTTCAATAAGACTTCTTAGTTTGTCTTAGTATTGTCATTCGAGGCACCTTTTTCACAGTTTGGTTCACCTGCAGGAGTTCTCTGCCTCCTTTGATTCTTGGTAAATATGTCTGACTAATATTGGTTTTTGGATGTACAGAATGGTATATTGTCATTAGTTTGTTTTTCAAACTAAGTTATAAAGTTCCATCTGGGTCAACTGTTCCTACTCTATTACTGTTACAGATAATTGCACAGCCAGCCAGATGTTTTCATTGGATTTGACATTTTTATCCGCTTACTGAGTCCTTCCCAAGGACCAGGCAGAGGGAGATGTTGTTTGATGGTGTTTAAAGATATTGCCGCAGGATGTAAGCTTTTCCAAGTAAAGCTGTCATTTGTAGTTGACTGGTAGTGATTTTGTCAATGTCGAGAAAGTTCAATTGGTGCTCCATATGTTTTTGGATTGGACCCCAGGCATCTTTTGACACTACTTTCTTTTGTCATGGTCATTCTGTTTCTGTTTGCAAATCTTTGTATTTTGTGGTTTTCTCCAGTTCTTTCTCTTCAATTCTGCCATCTCTGAAAAGTTCCAAAAACATGCATTAGCATTAGTAGAGTCAGAGATAATTTTGGCATAGCAGATTAAGCCTAATTTAATCCTACCCTTGACTGATCCTCCCCATAATGAGAGAGGTCATAAATCCCCCTTCCCTTTTGCTATCCCTGTCTAATTTTTAATGGTTCAGTTTTCATAAAAATATTACATTAGCAAATTTGGTATAAATTATCCTTTCAATATGGACAGTGATTATGATAATTAACATAAACATCAATACCTTTAAAGTAAAACAAAGGTTTACAAAATTGGCTTATTCAACCAATGTTAAAATACGTGTTATTTTTTTAATAAAAAACTAGCTTTTAATGGGTTTTTCTTGACTAGAACTGAATGATGAGGCTTTCAGTATTTGTTTATGTACAGCATGGGAAGAAGAGTGTTTCTGTTGCGTTTGTAGAGAAAGTGATAAGCTATGGTATTAAAATTGAGAGACGATGGTGATAAGAAATTAATTTGTGGGACATCATTTGAAGGGATTAAAAGATTACAGTTTTAAATATGTTGTTTCTGGTAGCTGGTTTCTGGTAACAAGAAATTGTTTTACTTGTTTAAAGTATGTGTGTGTATGAGTGTGTGTGTATCTGAGGAAGTTAGGCAGTTTCTAAGTTAGATAAATAAATACTGTTATTTCTGGTAGATCTTTAGTAGAGTTTTGCTGAATAAGATTGAATAATGAGGCTTTATTATTTGCTAATAGATAAGAGATGGGATGAAGTTGAAATACTAGAGAAAGTGTTTGCACTTGTCTTGATGAAGATGGAAATCATTTCTTTCTATATTTTTACTTTGGTTTTAATATATTTTTCATGTATATTAATTTATCACAGATTAATTTGAAAATCATTGCAACTGCAAATGATTCTGTATGTGTGCTTAAACAGACAATTATGTTTGCAGCAGTGAATTTTTTTTATAAATAACATTCCAATTATTAATTCTGGATCACCTTTTACTTTATCAAATTGATTATTCCAATTAGTATTTCTATTGCTGTTTCTGAATATTGTAAGTAATAGAATATTTGCATCTAGCCATATAGAACAGTGATAATAGCACATTAAAATTAGTGAAAGTGGAAACTAATTTATCATGAATAGTAGGATAGAAAATGTATTAAAATTAATATATATATAAATATTTTATAAACTTCTAATGTGCATCTTAATGAGTTATCCTGTACGCAGTTTTTTTCAGCCTTACCAGGTAAATCAGCCAGGAAACACAACCAGATGAACTAATTCTACATTATTTTAAGCCTACATTAAAACAATCTTATAATTCTGAAAGCACAAAACTCCTGCTATTTCTTTTATACTCCAAGAAAATAGGGAGGGTCCCTTATGAGTCTCTTCCTCTGTCTATTCCCTAAATAGCACCACTTCATCCAGTCTCCCAAGGGCTTTCCCACATACCATTACAGGGTGCATGTGTTTTTTAATACAAAAGTTGCAGTGTAGCTTACAGTTACAATTAGGGTGGATCTGATTTAAATCAAGTCGATTTAAATAATGATTTTTAAAGAGCAACTATCATCTCTATACCATAGCGGCTCCTGTGATCTGCTGTTAACTCACTGATAGTCCCATTCACTTTAATGGGACAGCTGCTGATGCAGCTGTGACACAACAAGATGAGGGACGTGGTGGGCAGCAACTGAGTGGATGCCCGCTAACAGGCACTGCCATGATGGATCTGAAATGACAGGTGCTCTTTAAATGTAAGGACTCATTCTTGCGGGTAGTAAGAATCTTTCAAATTATTATTTGCAAATAAAACGAAGGTTTCCTATTTAGCTTGCAGAACTTGGATTCACTGAATGAGTTTACCAAAACTGTAAATATTTCAGAATATAAACCTAATGCTACATAACTAAGCTCAATTTCATGCTGAATAAACTAAATTATTAATGTATCTTAAATAGAAAACTATCTTTAGATAGATTTTTACTCCAAAAGCATTTTATTAGAATAAATTTTATAAAAATAATAAAAAAAATTTACTATATTTTTCGGTGTATAAGATGCATTCCCCCCCCCAAAAAAAAAACCTGGGTGGAAATGTCTGGGAATCTTATAAAGTGAATAAAAACCCCGCCCACCCGCCGGCCCCCAACCTTCAGTCTCTGCCTCCCAGCAATTTACCTCCTTGTAGCAAACAGCAAAAAGCCTGGTCAGCTTCAGCACAGCCTGATTTAGCACAAGCAGCTGATTGGCGGTTGGATCGGCTTCCTGGAATACCACCTATCAGCTGTTCCAGGCTGCAGGTATTGCCAACACCGTCGCCACCCATCACTGCTGCTGCCTATCACCGCCTCCGCACACCACATTTTCAGCCTCCATGCATCCCCTTTTTGGCCCATTCCAGCTGGCGGGGATAGGTGCTGGCAGTGATCCCTGCCTCCTGGAACGGGCCAAAAATGAGACACATGGAGGCCAAAAACAGGGTATGTGGAGGCAGCAATAGGCCACAGCAGCAATGGGCGGTGACAGGCGGTGGTTATCCCCGCTAGCTGGAACAGCTGATAGGCAGAATTCTGGAACATCAATCCAACCGCCAATCAGCTGCTTGTGCTAAATCAGGTAGTGCTGAAACTGACCAAGCTGTTTGCTGTTTGCTGCAAGGAGAGAAATTGCTAGGAGGCAGAAGGAGATTTTTTCCCCCTTGTTTTCCTCCCCAAAAGCTAGATGTGCCTTACACTTTGGACCTTCTTATAGTCCCAAAAATATGGTAAGTAAAAAAAATAATTTTTAAATCATCAATTTTTATTCACCCTGATTACAATTTGTTTCACTTAATATAGCGAGAGTTTTCAACCTGTGGGTGGCAATCCCAGGGGACACAAACAATTTTGATGTGATAAAACTCTGGCTACACATGGATATGTTGTGGTTTTTGTCAAACCACTGCCTTTTTGCTCACAGCAACAGCCCAAACTCACTCCTGTACAGGACTATGAAGCTTCCCCCTCATCTTACCTTTTCCCTTCTCCATGGGCCGTGACATGTACTTTTGATTCTTGCCCTAGTTTCAGACTGGGGGAGAGAGAAAGTCTTGGATTAGTGGTATATGACATGAAGTTATATTTGGAACAGAAGATCTACTTGCTTGTCCATGATTTTAATTGTGTTAATTATAATGTGTGTTTTTAAAAATTGTTCTAGGCTTCCTTGAGTGTGTACATAAACAGAAAAATGAGGGTCTACAGTCAATAATTAAAAAAATCTTTAGAGAGTGGATTAACAGGACCTCAAGGTACAGTTTTATAAATGGACTTGTGAGAAAGTAGGAGGGGATACAATGGAAAGAGAAAATGTTACTATTTGTTATGTTTCATTATATTACTAAGATATTAAAAAGTGCCTCAGGCATATAGGAGCTGTTTTTAAGATAGTGCATTCTAAGTCTGTTATGTAGCTCCCTCTTTTCCCCCTAGTTATCAGTATCAAATAAATAGGGTTTTTTTCAATCTCTATGAAGTATGCAATTCCCTGTCTGATTTCAGTTTTTAAAAGTTTTTAGTAATGCATTTATGTTAATTATGGAGTATTTTCATCTCATCTCCTAACAAAAAGCTATGGCTGTAGAAAAGTATTATGGCAATATAATTAAAATTTCTTTTAACAGAAACACTGTAATAGACATCTTGCCATACTTATGTTATTTTAATTGGATGTTTGGCTCTAGGGAAGTTCATAAGTTATTATAAAATTTTAATGTTAATAAAATTAGCTAAAAGGAAATTGCTCTTAATTCTATTGATTATGCATTAAGGACTAAGGCTTTATTTTATTATATCTAACAATAAAAATAGGTTTAATATAGGAAGGAACACTGTGTGAGATATTGTCAGGGGCAAAAAAATAGGTCCACATCTAAAGGTTCAATTAAGCCAGAGGTGAAATTCTCCCGGTTCGGACCGGATCACCTGATCCGGTAGCGATGGCGGCAGGTGGTTTGGAGAACTGGTAGCAAAAATCCCTGCGCACCCCCCCCACCATGCCCAGCTGAGCCGCAAGATCATCAGAGCCTTTTTTTTTTTACTTTTAAAAGCATTTTTTGTATAACCTCTTCCGACAAAAAAATCCTTTTAAAAGTAAAAAAAAAAGCCTCTGATGATCGCGCAGCTCAGCTGCGATCGTCAGAGGCTTTTCAAAGTATTTTTTTCTGCAACCTCTGGGCCGAAGGGGTGGTAAAAAAAATGCTTTGAAAGGTCTCTGACAATCCCAGCTGAGTTGCCTGATCGTCAGAGGCTTTTCAAAGCATTAGAAAAAATGCTTTGAAAAGTTAAAAAAAAAAGTTGGCCATGCCCACCCAGTCACATTACCCCCACCACCACCAAGCCACACCTACAGAACCGGTAGTAACAAATTTTACATTTCACCCCTGAATTAAGCTAATTTATTTCTAAAAGCCTATGGACAGGAATCTTAACTAATGGTCAGCACTTGCTTAGAGTTAGATAAGGGTCAGTGGCACTCAAGGGGAGGTTGGTTTAGTTTGCTTGTGGTCATGTAGGGATTCTAGGCTGATCCCTCTTTTCACTCCATCTCCAGGTTCTGTCATTCCTTCTACTACAAATATTAATTGAAGTGGGCACTAGTTCTTCCAAATAGTGCGCTAATTAGCATGGCATTATTTGGTTTATCTCCCACACTGATTAAGATACTGATATATATTTTGCAGTATGCTGGACACATGTTTGGTACTGATGGCAGTGTGGTAGGCATCAAGACAGTAGTATTCCCTTCATTCTTTCTAAAAATTCTTTGAATTACCTCTGAATTAATCCAGTATAGTAAAGCAGATATTTCTGCTACAGTTATCAACCTGTAAACTCCCTATCCTTGGACAAATGAAATGTAATAATGATGCATTTAGGGAGATTCAATTTACTACTTTCATCAACTATGTTATATGTGATTTCTGTAATAGAAATATTTCACCAGTCTTAAATACACTCTCTGTGAGATAGAGAAGGTAAAAATATGGAAGGTGGTGATTGCTTTTATTATTAGGTTTTCTGGGCAACTTTATTGTTGGATTTGCTTCTCTTCTTTAACCCTGCACATTGAAATAAAATGGCACCTCAGTTGATAAATATGAAAAATTATTAAAAGCTCTTCTAGGTTAAATACTATTACTCATGACTTTTACTTTAATATTGATTTAAAATGTAGGAAGCTTTTCAGTGAGCTGTATAATTTTACTTTTACTTTTCTCTTCACTGCCTATGTTATTTATATTACTACTCTCATGGGCTATTATAAACAATTTCCTGTCAGAATTTTGGTTTGTTTTGATTTTAGTTCTTTGTATAATTTGAGGACGATATCTCTTTACAAATAATCAGAAACAAAGTATGAGTCATTCTTCTGCATATCTTGACTGTTAGCACTTAAAAGAACCTTCTGAATTTTTATTTAAATTTTTTTAAAAAACAGATTGAAGTTACAGATTATTTTGTTTTCAAAGTATTCACTTGACTGAATAGTGCCCTCAGAAAAGACAGACATTTTCTGGCCACTGACCATATTTAAAACTTTACACTAATTTTTTATATCTTTAATTTCTTTTCAACTAAATTAATACTGTTACGGCATAGTCACATTCCTCATAAGAATGTAGAAAATATGTTCCCACTGTTCTGCAATTTTTTTAACCAACCCATATAATCTACCAATGTAATATTATTTTGGTTGTATACTCTCTGAAGTTCAAGCATTTTTATCAGGATTTATATATGATCTAGAACTTAATGAATTATCAAGTCCACTATATCACCAGGTGACCTCTGTCTCTTCTGTCCCCATGAAGCATATGATTTCCTTTCTGATTTTAATTCTTAAAACATTTTTAGGAATGTGTTTAGATTAATTATATTTTGAATTCATCTCATCTCCTAACAAAACATAGCCCAAAATAACCTGCTATAAACTCCATAATGAATATATTTATGCTTGAAAATTAAATTGACATGGTTTAGTTAATATTTCCCTGATACAATGCTATTCTGTTTTTTTCCCTAGATGCAGCAATTGTTTCATGAAAACTATGAACGCAACCGGAAGGGTTACATACAGGATCTTCACAACAGCAAAATTCACACTGCAATTACACTTCATCCAAATAAAAGACCAGCCTATCAGTATAGACTTCATAACTACATATTGACCCGCAAAATTTCAGAATTGCGTTACCGCACCATCCAGCTCCATCGAGAAAGTGCTCTCATGAGCAAGCTCGGTAATGATGAAATAAGCAAAGAAGATCAGCTTCTGGGAATGACGCCATCTTTCAGTCGTTTCCAGCCCCGTGACAGGAATGAAGTCATTGAATGGGATTTTCTGACTGGAAAGCTCCTTTATTCAATAGCTGAGAATCAGCCACCTAGACAAAACATTAATAACATCCAACGAGCAGCATTAGATGACACTGTAATGCAGGTAATGGAAATAATCAATGAGAACTCTAAATCTAGAGGAAGGCTTATTGACTTCAATGAAATACAGTATGGATACCGCAGGGTTGACCCTTTGCACGGTGTAGAGTATATACTGGACTTGCTGCTTTTATATAAAAGGCATAAAGGAAGAAAGGTCACTGTTCCAGTTCGAAGACATGCTTACCTTCAACAATTATTTAGTAAACCTTTTTTCAGAGAGGAAGAAGAACTGGATGTGAGAAGTGTGATGGAAAATGAGCAGAGTGACACACAATCCCTCTCTTTCCTTTCTAATTCCCTGAAGATGTTCTCACCATTTAAAGACACCAAAGAATTAAGGGGAAGCAATAACAAGAAGATACACATTCTTGTCCCTCTCACAGGAAGATACAATATTTTCTTGAGATTTATGAAGAATTTTGAAAAGACCTGCCTTGTTACACAGCAGAACGTGCGGCTGGCGGTTATTCTCTTTAGCCCAGACTCTAGTCAGGAGTCCAGTAAACATATAGAATTGATCAATGCATATCGCAATAAGTATCCAATGGCAGACATCACTGTTATTCCTATGGCAGGAGCTTTTTCAAGAGGTTTGGGTCTTGAAACGGCTTCCTCTCAGTTTGATAATGATACGTTGCTATTATTCTGTGATGTTGACCTAATATTTACTCCTGACTTTCTTCAGCGGTGTCGAGCTAACACCATCCAAGGAGAACAAGTTTACTACCCTATTATTTTCAGCCAGTATGACCCCAAAGTAACCTATGGAGACCACCCTCCTGTGGACAGTTATTTTGTTTTCACTAAGAAAACAGGATTTTGGAGAAATTATGGATTTGGTATCACTTGCATTTATAAAAGTGATCTTATAAATGCAGGCGGATTTGATACTTCAATTCAAGGTTGGGGACTTGAGGATGTAGACCTTTTTACTAAAGTGGTAACTTCTGGCTTGAAGGCATTTAGAAGCCAAGAAGTGGGGGTTGTGCATGTGTTCCATCCGGTTCATTGTGATCCCAGTCTAGAGTCTAAACAATACAAGATGTGCTTGGGGTCTAAAGCAAGTACATTTGGTTCTGCAATGCAACTAGCTGAAATATGGCTAGAAAAGCATTTAGGTCTTAGGTATAATCATACTTTCTCCTGATATTTTAACTGGGACTGGCTTCCTAGGAGAAGTTTACCTCATTGCTTTTTCATTTCATCATTGCATTCTTAAACTTCTCTTTGTCTTCCAAAGGATTTGTCTTTGACCTTTAAAAAACATCTATTAGGAATATTGGAGATTCCTGCTGAACTGATGTGTCTTTCTGCTCGTGATCCATAAACTGTGTGAAATCATTGCAACAGAACAGTTGCATAGATAACATCCATTACTAGGACCACATCAGAAGAATAGTCTCTTTGGACTTCAGGATGCAATATTGATCTTGATTGTGTCTGTCAAACTTAATGTGATACAAATATTTTTCAGTAAAGGTATCACAAAAGTGCTTTATGCTTCCTCTGGGAAAGAGACTCTGGCAAACTTGAGTTTTATAATTTATATGAGGACTGAAATAAAAACTATTCTTTATAATTTTTAAGTAATAAATAATGGACTCATCTATTTTTTAAAATAAGGGAAAAATACATTTTCCAGGTGCAATGGTACTGGCTACCAAGACCCTTAAACGGCATATCAAATTGACCTCTTCAGTACTCTGCAAATGGACTGTATTTTCTCGAGAAAACAGCATAATCAGATATTTGCATATGTTGAGAAGGTTACGAAACAATAACTTTCATTTGCTGGCAAGAAGAAATCATGACACAATATGAGTATTTATAATAAAGAATAGGCATGTGATCTTGTGTTTTCTAAGACAAGAATATTTTGCTTTGTTTCTGTTTAGATTGAACATCTAATATATACATAGTTTTCTAATTCCTTTCATAAGACTGCACTTGTTACAAAGGGAAATCAAAGGGTACTTAATATTGTCTTTTTATAATTCTGTGTTAATATTCATATTCTGAATCAATTGTTGTTAAACTTTAAAGAAAATGTAATTATTTAACTATGAAAGTACTATTGCTGGTCAAAGTTCTTGCAAATATATTTATAATAGTGAAGATATATAGAAAGTGGAATGTGTTAAGGTTTCCGTCTCTGTAAAATCCAAAAATTCCAGAAAATATATTACGGATAGTGAAAAAATATTAGATGGTTATGTTCTGTTAAAATGAACACAAACCATGACCACATTATCATTCATATAATGATTTGATCAAATTTATGACATGTAACTGTAACATTTTTTAAAAAAAACTGAAACATTCCCAGGAAATATATGTCAACCCTGATGACCAATATAATGTGATCAACTTTAAAGAACATTACAAGCATCTCTAAATAAATAATATCTGGTATTTTTAAGAAAAGGTGCTGAACAGTATATGTTATAATGGCCATGATAGAATCTGAACATTGCCTGAAACATCTAATGGAATCTGCAATTCTCACAATTTAATTGGCACATAGCATGCTCGCTTTGGCAATATATATACTAAACTAAATTGGAAAAGAGCAAGAGATAGGCATTCTGAATAAGATATGCTTGTATCTTATTCAATTTTCTTTTACAAATAAGAATAACCATGGCAACTATGTTTCAGAATCAAGATTTTATTAACTTAGATTAAGTATAGTAAGAAATACATATTTAGTGATTAACTCGATAGGTTTAGAAATTCAGGACAAAGCAACATAGTCTCTTGACCATTACACCAAAGATTCTTCCTAGATGTTATTTTTCTTTTGTATATTCTTTTTTGTCACAGCATGTTAGGCTAGTATTTTCTCGTGACAGTGGTAATTTTTCTCATTTTAGATATGACTCGCAGCAGTGTTCCAATTCTGTGTGCCACATTTATACCCAGGTATAATTTCATTTCACATCTATGTATGCATGTATAAATCTCACTGCTGTATAATTAGTCCTGATTCAAAATTACATACTGCAAATTCTTCCCAGATCAATAGCAATTAGCATATTTTATTTTTATGATTGGGTATTCTACAGTACCAACTTCTAGCTTCATTGCATATCTGTTGTAGCAAATAAGCTACTATTTTTAGTTGGCCCATTACTTAATATTTAATGTCTATGTAAGATGAAGTTTGCCCACATTCTCATACTCATAATTAGCATATGGAATATCAAAACTATAATAGGAATTTAGAGAGTCAGTTTGGTGTAATGGTTAAAAGTGCTAGATTAAAAGCCAGGAAACTGTGAGTTCTCATCTTGCCTTAGGTACAAAGTCAGCTGGATGACTTTGGGTCAATCTTCTCTCTCAGCCTTAGGAATAAGGCAGTGGCAAACTATTTCCAAAAATATTGCCAAGAAAATAATGTGGTTGCCATGAGTCAAACCTGACTCAGAAGTGAAATAATTAAGTATATATGAGATATGCAAAAAAAAAAATCTATTTTATCTTCACAAATGAGATACTAGGTTATCTTATAAGATAGAGTATAAGCAAACAGATTTTAAGGCAAACAAATAATTTGATGTATTTATATTACCTGTGGCAACTCCTTAAAATGCACTCTGGAGCTCCTCTGTCAAGCCCTGGGGTAATCAGAACATCCAAACAGTTCAAATGAGTATAAAGATTTATTTCAAGCTTATGTTGTCTACTACAAGACAGCCAAGCAAATTGGCGGTAGATAAATTCAAAGAATTCAAAGGAATTCAAGGTAGGCTGGATTTAGTTCTCTTGTGAGTGTGAAGGAACTCATAACTGATAACACCTTTGATCCCTCCCTCAGGTTCAGTCTGATTATCTTCTACAACCATATTCCCAAATGGCTGCTTTAAAAAGTTGCAAGCAGGTGCTATGCTTGCACCTCAGCATACTCCAAAACATCTTTTTGGAGATGTCAAATCCAGAATGCTGCCTAGACCTATCAGGTTAAAGAATACTTATTACTTTGGGACTTAGAAAGAGTAATGCAAATTTTAAAAATTCTGTCTGAATTTGTTTCGTAGTTATAGAGTGACATGCACAACTACTTGTGAAAACCAAAACCTTGTCCCCCAAAATGTGTATTCTTACTACATTGTCATATTGTAATTTCCTTTTCTAGATATTTTTTTTTTTATCTGTTGTTTGGGACACAGATATTTCTTGTTAACTTGAAGTTATTAAAATGTCAATTAACTGTATTTGAAGGAGCTAAGCTTTCCCTGGTAATTTCAAATGCAAAAAATCATGAGAGTTTACCTTAACTCCTTGATAAAAATGTTGAATATTTGTCCATAGCCTTAAATTAACATGGTTTGCTCAGACAAAATTTCAACATATAGCGTGAACTGAACTTGATGACTGTACAGGGAATTCTGTGTACAAAAGGACTTGCCGGATCGGGTCCTGAACTGAAAAAAAAATGAAATGTCAATTCTTATTCTTTAGAGATATTTATTTAGTGTATGACCAATTCATTTGTTTACATGATGGATTACTTTGTTGTAAACTGGATTATAAATGTTTGTTATAAAATATTGTGTTGTCTTTGGAATAACTGTTCTCAGATAAATTGTGTTAGTTGATTTGTGACAGGAGAGCCATTTTAATGATGACATAATCATAATGGATGCAATTTTGCTGTATTCAAGTGAGCAGGAACTGTGCCAAGGAACTCACTGGTGTTTATTCCGGATTATCAGAGTGCCTTGCAAGTACACTCCCAATGAATTATACTTGCTGTTAAGACATTTTGCAAAACAGATTCCAATAATGTATCTTTCTCCCTCTCCCTTTTCAAAAAGATTGAGGAGAAAATGAGATTGGTTCCTTTTTTTTTTCTTCAAACATGGCTGTGCCCAGCACCATCAAACCAATCAAGAAGCATACACACTCACTGCTTAGCCAAACTCTTTATTTAAACAAAGCAAAAACACCCCTTTCTTAATGTATAATAATATATAATTAAGAATTCTTAATTCTATAATGTAATGGCCATTATAGGGGTGACAAGATGAGCAAAAGAGGGGAGGACCATTTGACCAAGGAATCCTGTCAAACTAACCCCATTACCGCCATAATTGGTGCTGAAATAGTTCAGCTGATAAGAGTAAGGTTTACATCCATAAGTTCTTTAATTTGAAGCAAACCAACACTGTCACTTTCAGAAGGCTGAAAGGGATTGGACCTTTAGTTTCTGTGCTTTAAGTATTGGTTAATCACTATCATAGAAAAGATCAATGATAAAATAACAAAGGTTTAAAGGTTTCCCTGTCCAGTCATGACCGACTCAAGTGGGTGGGACTCATCGCCAATTCTCAGTCAAGGGAGCCTGTGTTGTCTTGACAGATTTTTCCTTCAGCATGTGACCAGCATGAAAATATAGAACACAGTAACCTTCCCATTGAAGTGGTACCTGTTTATCTAGTTGCATGTGCATGCTTTCAAATGCTGGGTTTGCAAGAGCTGGGGTAAGTAGTGGGAGCTCACCTCATCATGCAACACTCAGGTCTCAGGCCCAGGCTATCAGCTTTCCAGCTGACAAGCTCAGCATCTTAACTGCTGAGCCATCGGATCCCCTCCAAAGTAATATAAAATAACATAACCTACTTTTAATCAGGGCAGCACTTCTCATTTTACATAAAAGCAAATGCCCAAATCAAATGAGGAGTTTCTTCCCTTTTGCTAAATCTTTTTCCATCATCCTCTAGTTAACAGAATTCCATGATTCATTCTTCCACTACTGCATCCCAGGATTTTCTTAGTTTCTGGCTTCCTCTTTACCACATATTTTTTTTAAAAGTACAGATATTTCTGGTCTTGGTTTAAGGATATCCACTTTGCTGAAGGGTTTCTAGTTCTGTTGCTGATTGTTTCCAGGTTCTTACCACAATAGTTCAGCAGCTTCATGAATGTTATTTCTTTATTGCTTCCTTCCCTGGCTCAGTCAGCAATCCCTTTAAAGTCACGGAATTCCAAAACCAATCCTTTCTCGGTTTCAGAAATAAATACTGTCAGACAAAGCTTAGTTCCAGCCCAGAAAAACAGCACGATTAGGTTATTTTCAGTAGTGTGGAATTTTTAATAACATGACTACTGGTTTAATAAATGTAAATTCAACATTGTTGGGTTAGAATGCATTAGTTCTGTGTTATTTTAAAAACAGCACCATTTCTATATTAAAATCTGTAGGTTTTTTTAATGCATTCAAATCTTCATTTCTTAACATAAATATTAATATTTTTATCAAAATTGCCAAATTATAAACTTATTTTTCAATAAACTATTTTAAAAATGCATTTTTAAAAGTCCAGTATAGTAGTTAAAGCATTAGGCTAGAACCACGGGACATGAGTTCTAGTCCTGCTTTAGGCCCAAAGCCAGCTGGATGATCTATCACCCTTAGGAATAAGACAATTACAAATTTATATATACACACAATTTTATTAAGAATTTTGTTTATAATAGTAAAATCTAACATCTAGTAAAAAAAGAATAGAAGTAGAATGTGCAAGAAAAAAGAGAAAATAATAATAAAAGAAATAAATAAAAAAGTGAATTCCAATCTACCACACAAATCTGAACAAATTGAAGAGACTCTTTACCCCCTTTAAGCTTACAAACATCTCTTCATTTCATATCCTATCTCTTATCTATAAACAAATCCATAAAACATAATCTTTTCAGTTTCAGTCAACAGAAAGTCCATAAAGGATAGCCAGAAGCAACTGACTTTTCCTTTCAAACAGTCTTAATCTTTAGTTCATTCAGATATTGTAATATTTGATTTATTGCATTTAACTTGCATTTCTCTTTTAAATTTTAAAATTTTAGTCAGTTTCTTTTTTAGATCCAGTGAAACATCCCTTTCTAAGCGAATAGAATAGAATAGAATAGAATAGAATAGAATAGAATAGAATAGAATAGAATAGAATTCTTTATTGGCCAAGTATGATTGGAGACACAAGGAATTTGTCTTGGTGCATATGCTGTCAGTGTACATAAAAGAAAAGATACATTCGTCAAGAATCATAAGGTACAATACTTAATGATAGTCATAGGGAACAAATAAGCAATCAAGGAAACAGTCAATATAAATTGTAACGATACCAGCACAACATTATCTTGATCTAAATTTGTTCTACATCTGCCATTTCTTCAATAACATCTTTTGGACATACTGTAGTTTATCCATAGAAGTAATCATCACTAACATTATTGATATTGTGGGTATTATTCTTCAAAAGTCTCCTTCAGTATTTTTATTCTATAAACTTTTAACAACATTTTATGGACTTGTAAAACTTCTTTATCTAAAAGCTTTAGTTCTCTTTTGTGTCCAGCTTTTCAAATCATGAAATTGGTCATCTTTGTTTTGCCTTGTAAAATCAAAACAAGAACTATCTCCCACAAAAAGCTGTTTGTTCTTTATACTTAATTCAAAAATCTTAATGTAAACATTTCAATACTTCAGTTTTATCTGGACCCTTACTCCATTTATGATTTTCTAAGATGAAAAAAGCTCCTTGCAGATTCTTTACATCCTTAAGCTTATAATTAAATTTTACTTTCATTCACGACTCTACCCAACGTTTTCAAATTTGTCATTCTGAAGGTCTCTTAAGATCACCAGTTACTTGGCCTTTCCCCTAGTCAATGGCTCTGCTTTTATAGAGCCCTCTTCAATTTTGCATACCTTCCCAAGAAATGCTTGCAATGGTAAACTTTTCTCCAAACACCTTGTCAAGAAAACTGCAGGGTCCAGACAGTCATTGAGTCCATACTGAGTTAAATGCACCACTCAAATCACAGTTGGAAGAGCTGCCATCCAAAGAGTATCTACAATCCAAATTGACATGCACAACAAAATCATTACTACATACTTCAAAATGTTCAATAATGTTCATGTTTTCCTACCCTAATGTGAAAGGCTAATAATGATAGAAAAATGTGATTAATTGATATAAATTATAAGCATGATATTTAAAGATGATGGAATGCTTTGCTGATGTTTAAGAGTTGAATCCTTATCAGGGTATTTGGGTCAAGGATTTGCATTTCAGAAACATCCAACTCCTCATATCAAATGTATCCGATTTTATATACTGTAAATATTAGACAACCCATAATCCATTGGGTCATCCTTTCAGAAATATTTCTTCATCTAAACAAGGAAATGGAATAGCCATGAGTAGGCAAAAATACAATGGGAAGAGGAGCAACTTCCAACTTTATGGCAAGGAGTTTGGAAATCACTCTCCCTCCTCAGCTCTCCCTTTTACAAAATTACCTGCCACTTTGCTGAGGGGAGGGGGAACAAATGGAACTGAGGACTGCAAGGAAAACTCCATGCTTGCTCCCCATTCTGGCATGTCTCCAAGGACCCTCTCCAGAGATTAAAGAATCTCACCTGTTAACTGCTGCAGCCACCATTCAGCCTTACCTCACCAACAGCCATATGTATCAGTCTCTCATCCTTCCCTCATGGCAATCTCCATTCACCTATCAAGCATTGCCACCATCCAATTAGGTGCAAGAACAGAGGGAGGTGGGAAATAGTGCAGGAATACCACCTTCCCTTGTGCAACTCAACCTACAGGTTTCTGGAAAGTACAACTGGAAGCTCGGAGGCCTTGAATGGCCACAACTTCTCCAAATTTCATTTCCCCAGGAACCATGAGTTCCAGCACTCTGTAGCTCATTTGTTTTTCCTTGGTTCAATAATAGTTACCATATACCTCCCAATTTCACACAACTGCGGGTTATAAACAGACATGTAAATTTTAGTCATATATAAATAGATACAGAATATAGACATTAATAATGAAACTTAGTATTTATAATGTGAAAGGAATTTTTGCCCAATTATCGGAACTTATTAAAAATCTTCCCTTTGCCAAGTGAAAGGTAGGATACATGAGAGAGAAAATCCTCACATTTCAAGATATTTCCACTTATTTCAGAGAAAGTCCAAGAAGTCAATAAATAATTTGAACAGTGTGTTCATTTCTTCTGAAAAGCTGAATTTAACTGTGGAGAGGGAAAAAATTGTCGGTCATTCTAGATGAATAGCTTGATTATTGCAGTAATGTTATTGGCTTCTAAACCATAATGATCTCTTAATGTCTGAAATTTAATATGGATTTCATAGAACTGGGCTTTTATTTGATAAGATTTTTAGATTCATTAAAGAAAAGCCTGGGTTTTATTCTATTCTCATGGTAACACGATTTTACTGTATCAGCCACTAACTGATGTCATTAAACTAGCAGGTGTAAATTCTGCTTTTTTTTCCCCTTGAGCATAAAACTCCTTAAAAGAAAAAATAAAGCGTATACATTAAGGAAAGAAATGGATATAAGCAGTGATGGGCTGTTGCCGGTTTGGACAGGTTCAGGCGAACCGGTAGTTCTGATGATCAGATGGCTCCTCCCACCCACACCAGCCCTATCCTATCTTACAAATTTCTTCTTTCTAGTTCAGCTGATTTGCAGGGCACCGCTGATTTCCACCCCTCCGCTGTTCTGTTTACCGGGGCTGTCTTAGAAGGTAAGCAGCTGAGCTTCAAATTGTTGTATTTTGAACACTGCACGCAAGCGCGTTAGGCGCATGTGTGCGCATGTGAAGTGCGCGCTCACAAAACCGGTTGTTAAACCGGTTGCAGCCCACCACTGGATATAAGTAATATAAACTAAAAATATAGATGAATTGAGAAGGGTGTTACTCAATTCTGTGCATAGGCTGGGATTTTTTGTGCCACAGTTTTGAAGAGACATCTAAAAATTCTTCACAATCTAGGAGAGTAATGTTCTCTTAAATTAACATTTTATGCTTTAGAAGTTTGCACATTCTTACTGACATGGTATGTAGTTTTTATGTACTATCTTTTAGAACACATGGAAAAGACTAATAATTTAAAATGTTGGAGGGTTAATCAAGGTTTAGGTACTCTCAAAAATTGCTACAATGGAAGTTTGAACAGCATAGATCACTATTGCTGATGGCATACAAAATAAGTCCTTCTGAAGGAATCACTGAAAACCCTTGGCCTTGAATTTGGGGTAGACTTGCAGAGGCAACAAACTTCAGTGTATTTATGGCACTTCTGTTGTTTGGGGCTAGTAGAACATATAATTAACTTTGCCAATAACAGCAAAGGGAGCAATATAGG
This sequence comes from Arizona elegans, assembly GCA_022577455.1. Lineage (NCBI taxonomy): Eukaryota > Metazoa > Chordata > Lepidosauria > Squamata > Colubridae > Arizona > Arizona elegans. The sequence goes on along the minus strand of JAKOOJ010000008.1, from coordinate 40,179,125 downwards.
AGAAGGAAAGCACAATATTAGACTCAGGGCCATGGAGAACATAGTGTGAGAGGAATGGGGTTGGATATATATATATATTTTCAATGTTGCAGCAGTGACACTGGAAAAAGCCTCTCCTTCCATAGATCCCCAGTACTCAGTTTCCCTGAGCAAAATCCCGCATTTTTGAACGCTTGATTAGCATTGCAAATAGAGGGGCATCTGTTTACAGTCCATTCTGATGAATATTTATTGCATTTGAATTGCTGTTTTTCTGAAAGCTCAAGGCAGCATAGATAGGAGTATCCCATAAACATGTTTCCCATAACAGTTACATGCTGTAGAGGAGTATCTTTGAAGAAGGGCTGCAAGGGCAGCTATATAAACATCAGTTTATCTTTGAAAGAATGGAAGAAGCAAAAAGGAATTTGAAAGTTATCCTTGATTCTCTTTGGTATAAAAGAGTGGAAAGAGGCTTCCAAGGTTTGGTTATTATACTCTGCAACACTAATATAAAAGGATGGAGTCTGTTTTCTGGTCTGGTCTACCATAAAGGGCTGATCCTCTGTAAAGTAGAACCAAAATGACTGGATCACCTTGATGAATTCCCTGCAACCTGGGTCTTTTCAGTCCAAGTACATCTTAGTGGAGGTTCTGCAAACCTAATGCCTTCAAGATGTTTTATACTAGGAAGTAGAGAAAATGAATGAAATAACTTCCTATCTCATACCATCATACAAGTTCTTATCACAATTTCAGCTTGTTCAACATTTTTTGAGAGGCGGGAAAGTTCTAATCTTTCAGGCATATGGAGGGATTGTTGAACAGGGACTGGTAGGGAAGCAAGATCTTCTAACTAAAAATGGCACATCTCAGAGCAGGCATTTAAGAAGATTGTCAAGTAAAAGCACTAGTATATTTCTATTTCTTTTTATTATTATTTTTGGTTACTTTGTTTTATTTTATCAGATCCTATCATTTAACTGTATGCAGCCAACCTTACCCAGTACTGGCTAAGAAACTTTTATTTCCATTTGTCTTTATAAAAAAAGATAATAGGGAAACTAAGAAACAACAGAGTGAATTTTGCTTAAACCATTTAAGTGACAACCCTCCCCCCCCATTTTACAAGATTAAGTAAGAGGAATGATAATGTAAGTAATAAGTATAATAATAACAATACTAATAGAACAAGCCTTGAATACCATAAACAGATGTGATGTGCTGAGTTAGGATTTGCCAGATGAATGCAATAGTCATTTAGCCCAAGGAATTGGAGATCCCCAGGCTCCCAGATGTAGTGGCTCCACCTCCATGATCCATTCATCTCCTGCACTTACCACAAACGCTTGCCCCGAACAAATCCTTAAAAATGATAACACAGATTTTATATCCAGGCACTACTTATTGACTATACCGACTGCAATTTCAATTTTTTTTTTCAGAATCTAAAAGCAATAAAAGCAAAAGTGGAATTCTTTGATATATTTATCCTGTCATTCCCAGGAAATTAGCAGGGATTGCCATAGCACAAAACTCTTGGTTTAAAATTGAACAAAATGGGAGTTTACTCAAAAGTGAGACTTTAATATTGAATCCAACAAGAAATTTTAATTGAATTCAGAAAGAGGCTCCCTCCTGGTCCATGAGAGACTGAGGGCCTGGAAGTGAAAACAACCAAACCTTACAAACTAACTGAATTTCCTTACATCACTCTTAATTCAATAGTGATTGGTGGGATTCAAAGAAATCAACTGCTTTTCCCTTAAGCCAGTGACTATGCTATATTGCTGCAACAATACACAATTCATTTCTGTGGGGAGGGGGGAGTTAAAGTGATGCCCTAGGGAAAAGAGCAGCAAGTGAATTTTATTGACATTTAAGCACCCCACAATTTAAATAAACAATGTTATTTGAAAGACAGTACCCTTCCTGACCACTCTCCATATTTCCAAACTGGATATTTTGTGAGGCAGATTTCTTCGCTTTTTGAATTACTCCAACAAGATGCCATCAGCACTTTAACTGTGAAACTCAAAGTGGCAGCTGCAGATAGCACAATGGCACCAACCAGCAGCACTCTTGAGAGCAGTCTCCTCCGATAAACAGCTGATGGTAAGGATAGGAGGAGAGTGGGTTGCTGAGCCTCTGGTGGCAGAAGTAATTCATCTCTTTGAAGCCCTGCCAAGTTGCAAGCAGGAGGATTTATTGAAGAGACTGAACGATCTCAAGCAAACTTTATCTGCGAGGCATGAAACAGCTGTCCTACTAATCAATTTGATTTCCCTAACCCCCATAGATAGTTGCAAAAATGGAAATGCCTTAGCCCTTCTACAAACACCCCCCCCCCCCAGGTTAGAAGACCTGAATCTGTCAGAATCAGATTTACCTGATTTTGTGAATCTGTCACCAAATCTGTTCTTGTTGATTTAAACACATCACCCAGAGATACAAGTCTAGCCCGGCAAACTCCTGCACCATCTTTACTGATATTATTTGACACACAATGTACTCAGTAAAACAAAATAGATAAATAAAAATAAAGCAGAGGAGTTATGGGGCAATACTATACAGACTTTCCCTGGTAATATTTCCAGTGGCACCCTTATGACAGAAAGATGACCAAAAGGATGAGGACACTATGTGTTAGAGTTACCCTCAACTCTTACTCAATTCTGGATGTTTTTGCTCATGTAATAATGTGCCCTAATCAAATTAACTTGCAATTAGCAGATTCAAGGCTGTTCTCACTATTATCATGGAATATGGTGGGGTGGTATTTTAAGGCAGGAGGTGCTTCTTTTATCCATTTATATCTCTGGGTGACGTCTTTTATTTAAAAACAGACTTGCACCTTATGAGAACAATACAGTAAAGGGTGTTAGGGTCAAAAGGAGACCCAGCAATGTAAGCAGTATATCTCCCCAGTTCTTCCTACTTGTCCCTCATGGTCCAGCGGAAGGGACTTGCTCTGGGTGCCATCAGTTAAAGAGTTTTGGCTGATGGGACCTAAGAAGTAGGCCTTTACTGTAAAGTAAATGTGCATATTTGGTAACAGCCCTGTGCTTGCATATTTAAGATTTCAATATTTTTGTTCAATATAATATTTCTTATGTCTTCATAAACACATAGCAAACAAATGTGGAAAGAGCTCAACAATTATTTGAAAATTGTATCATGTCTAAATCTTCAGTTTCCATTGTATTTGGAAGTAATGTCAATCCAGAATGGGAGCAGATGCAGTAATCCCCTTTTCTTGTTTTCATAGCTTCTTTCTTAAGCAGAAGGATATTGTCTTCTCACTTTTTATATGGCTGAGGATGGGATTTGCAATTTTTCATGATTTTCTCTTGCAAGGTTCACCAATTATTTCAATATATGGAGTTAAATGAGGCTGTACGAGGACATTTCCTCATTGAATTCACATAATGGATAAGGTTTTGTATGGCAATAGCATATTATTGGCTGATCTCTTCTAATTATGGATATAAATTCTATGAAAGTTGAACTTTGCAGAGACAGCAATCTGCTCATAGGGTTGACATGTCTTGTAAACTAGAACAATTTATAGCAAAGTATATTCCACATATGTTAAGTAGTATGAAAAATGACATATTTTCTTTTCTAAAATCTTCTTAGATGAGGAAGAATCACACAAAGATGGCAAATATAAGAGCTGATTCCCATTTACTTGAATTTTATTTATGTTGGTGCCTTCAAGTCAGTATTGTCTCCTAGTGAGCGCCTGGACAAGTCCCTGCAGCTGAAATTGCATTTTAATCAGAATTTACATAAATATCTTGTCAAAGAGATGGCAAAGCAAAAGTCGAATTATAAGTATAGATTGAAAGTATAGTTTGGGAATCTGAGGCTACCAAAATATCTTTAAAATATGCCCACAAGAACCAGCATAAACACCAACATTTAAATTATACCCCCCCACACACACAATATAAATCACATTTGTACATCAAGAAAAGAGAAATAATGACAGGTGTTTATTGCAGTTCAAGATAAAAAATCTATTTTGGCATATGATAGCAGAATGGGTTAATGACAATCTTTTCATAAACTGCATTTAATCAGATTCCCATGGGGGCGGGTTCGGAAGCTCATTTTAAAACTCTATATAAATTTTAGGACGTCATGGTATGAGACCATAATAATGAAACTTTGTCAGACTGGCCACTAAGTTGATGTCTGAAATGAAAAAGCTTATCAGTGGCCTTAAACCAGGCCTGGCAGTGATTGTATCTGCCTTTAAATGCTGAAATCTCATCCTTTGAAGGCAGACAAGAACCAGAACAAAAGAAACAGAGAAATAGTCAAATGTAAAATACAAAGCAAGAATCCCAGCCCAAAGACATCTCAAATAGTAAATAGAAGTAGCAGAAAATCATATTAGGAGATTACAGTGTATCTCTAAATCAGATTATAATCTATAAAATTAAAACAGAATGAAATTAAAACCATTACAAGATAGTTTTTAAAACAAAAAATATAGGATTGTAAAAGTATAACTATGAAATATGGAACTGGGGAAAAAATTCAATAAAAATTATATGTGTATCCATTTTTGCCTTATTTCCATTGCGACAATATAAAATTTAGTTACTGAATGAGTAATAGAGGGTGTTGGAGAGAAACTGGATGAGCCAGAGGAAGGAGTCAAGTGGGGATTTAGTCAGGAATCCTTATGTAGCATAAGAGGGAAAGGTTCATTCCTCCTCCCAATGCTGTTTATCTAGTCTGGCCCATGTGAGAATCTGGGAAGATTCCTGTGAAATAGGCATGAGCAATAATGTGACTAATTAATTATTCATGTGTGGATTATTCACATCTAACAGAAGGTTTCAAATCTAAAAGGCATTCGATCTTCCAGCTTGTTTGTGTAATAAGGATAAATAAATGGCTCCCTAAGTTTTCAGTATAGTAAGTAAGAATAGTAACATGAAACCTGGTTCAAAAACAGTAACTGTGAGAGGGAACTTGGACGATCACTTAAATATGAGCCAGCAATGTGCGGTAGCAGCCAAAAAAGCTAATACATTCCTTGGTTGTCTAAACAGAGGCATAGAATCAAAATTACATGTAGTATTAATACTTTATAAAGCCTTAGGAAGGCCACACCTGGAATACCACATTACAAAAAAGATGTTAAGGCTTTGGAAAAAGTGCAAAGAAGAGCAACTAAGATGATTAAAGTCCTGGAGACTAAAACATATGAAGAACAGTTGGGATCTGGGTTTGGCTAACCTAGAGAAAAGAAGGACGAATGTGTGTGTGCCATGATGGCAGTATTCCAGTATTTGAGAGGTTGCCACAAAGAGAATGGGGACAAGAAACAATGGATAGAAACTAATCAAGGAGAGAAGTAACCTGGAACTAAGGAAAAACTTCCTAACAGTGAGGACAATTAACTTCCTAAATAGTGAGGACAATTGCCATCAGAAGATGTAGGTGCTTCATCACTGGAGCTTTTTAAGAAGAAACTAGACATAGAAAAGAAATATGAAGATAAGAGGATAGATAAATTATTTAGATAATAGAAAGTTAAACGAGGGAGAGGATAAAAAAGAAATAGAAACCCAATAGAAAGGGGGATGGGAGGGGGAAAAGAAAGAAGATAACAAGAATACAGTAAGTGTACAATTATGATGATAATACTGATAGAATACATCTGAAAAGAAATTGAAAGAAAGTATGTACTATTAGAATACAGGAGTTGTTCGGATATTCTCCTTGTTTGCAAAGAAGATAGAAGGGAGAGAGGAGTAGAGGGTAGGAAGAGGAGAGGGAGGGAAAGGAATGGAAGAAATAGAAAAGGAGAGGAAGGAAAGGTAGGTGATAGGAGTAGGAGAGAAGGTGAGTAGGGGGAAAAGAAGAGAGGAGTGGGGGAAAGAAAGGGGAAGTAGGATGAGGTAGGAGAGGAGGGAAGAGAAAGTAGGAGAGGAGAGGAGGGAGGGAAGGGAAAGAGGAGAAGAAGAAGGGTTGTTGAGAAATGGGGGAAGAAAGGGTAGAAGAGCAACTCCTAATGTAATTAAAATGTCTTATTTTAATGCTTTCTTTAAGGAAAACATGTATATGTAGGATTAATTACGTATAAGAAAATGTACATTTTATATTATGTGTATAAGAAATAAAACTGAAAAACTTTTCCAAAAAAAAAAAGAAAAGAAAAGAAAAGAAAAGAAGAGACTAGACAGTCACTTGTCTGAAATGGTATAGGTTCTCGTGCTGGAGCAGCACCCTGGAATAGAAGACCTCCAAGATCCTTTCCAGTTCTATTCTGATTGAGATTGATTTTATCAACACCACATGGCAGGATATTTAATTCATGGGATATTTTTAGCAGCACAGATACTAAAATTGGAAATCTCAATATTAATGATTAAAAGATTTGCATATGGATAAAGGATGGCTGATGGGAGAAAAAGATACTTATATGTAATGTTGGGCAGGGTTGATAAATTAAAGTTTGTATTTCTGATGGAGACCAGAATCTACTTCTTTCTATTTCTTTTTTTTCTGTTTTCTTATTTTCTTTTTTCTGTATACATTTTTTCTTTACTTTCTTTCTGAGTTAGTTTGACTTTTACTATTGTTATTAAGTTTTTCAATAAAAATTATTTCAAAAAAATAAAATTGAAAATCATATATTAATCTGTGGACTCCAGTTTTGCCTGTGCTTTCCACATCAACAAATATGGAAATATGTCCTCAGATTATGGAGTGGCCATAATTTTCCAGAAAAGCGATAAGACGATCCTGCCAACTATCAAATTATAAACCTGTTATCAGCAAGACTGTAAATTCCAAAAATGGCTGGCAAATGAAGGTTTTGGTTGTGAACTGATGGGGCTTAGACCTGTTCATTATACACTACCCTGTTTTCCCAAAAATAAGACATCCCCTGATAATAAGTCCAATCGGGCTTTTGAGCACATGGCAATAAGGCCAAGCGCTTATTTCAGGGTTCAAAAAAATATAAGACAGGGTCTTATTTTCGGGGAAACACAGTCGACTATATTCTGATTTAATTAAAAAATATACTGCTCAAAAAAAATAAAGGGAACACAAGCAGAAGACATCTGAGATCTGAATGAATGAAATAGCCTTGTTAAATACTTTATTCTTTACATACAGTAGTTTATACACTGCTCAAACAACTAAAGGGAACACAACTACTGTATGTAACGAACAAAGTATTTAATAAGGCTATTTCATTAATTCAGATCTCGGATGTCTTCTGCTTGTGTTCCCTTTATTTTTTTTGAGTAGTGTACATTTGAAGCAGAAGTGGTATTCAGCAGGTTCTAACCAGTTCTGGAGAACCAGTAGTGGAAATTTTGAGTAGTTCGGAGAACCAGTAAATGCCACATCTGACTGGTCCTGCCCCCATCTATTCTCTGCCTCCCAAGTCCCAGCTGATCGGGAGGAAATTGCGATTTTACAGTATCCTTCCCCTGCCATGCCCACCAAGCCGCCCTCAACAAGCCATGCCACACCCACCAAGTCACGCCCACAGAACCGGTAGTAAAAACATTTGAATCCCACCACTGAAAATTTGGAAGATCTGATACTTCTATTATTAAATCTTTTTATTGTTTTTTAGAAGACAGAACATGACAAATAAAAACATAAAACATATATTTCCTTTTTATAATAGTTTCATAACGGTATTCTTCTATTATTTACATTTTTCTCCTATTCTTTTTTAACTATACTTGTCTTTATATTCCCTTTATTCCTTATTTCTGTATATAATCCTTCACACATAATATTATAACTATATATTATTTTACAAACATTATCCGTTTTGTGACGTTTTCCCATTCATTCTTATTTACTCTTTCTAATCTCCAGCCAATTATACATTTGTTCCATACTGCATAGTATTCTGTATCTGATACTTCATGTGGCCTTTGCTGATGTCAAATCAGCATTTGATTGAATTTTGAGACCTCTTGTATGGAAAAACACATAGAGAATTGGTTCTAATCTATGGTTACTGTTCCTAATCCAGAAGCTACATTCTAGCATAAAATTATCATCAATTCCCATTTCTGTTCATAATGGAATAGGACATCCTATTCCTCTTTTGACTTACATATAATTTCATTGGCAAAGAAGCATTGGAATCCAACCTAAGAACACAAACACACACACACACACACCAGAATAGCAAACATGAATGCCCACTCTTGCTTTAGGCAGTCCGCATTTCAAGGACTCCCAACTGGCCTCAGACATGCACTGAATAGCTTAGTGAAGCTATTCTCTTATTGCAGAGAAAATTCCCCTGTAATAAACTTCCAGAAGACTAAAGTAATGATCTTCATTAAAACATTCAGGAAGCTTCAATTAGGGATAAAAGGCCAGGAGAATGAGTAAGTGGGGACTTTTAAATATCTGTCTCTGGTCCTTCAAGACTGAGGTTCATGGAATGCACACAATGATGCTGTGGTCTCATAGGCCCAAATAAGTACTCCGACTATTCTAATCAGGTTTATTTCCATGCAAAAGATAGGGAATGTATCTCTATAGATCTAAAACTGCTTACGGTAAAATCCTGGGCCTGATTGCTTGATGGATCCCAGTTAGGCCTTTACCCACATTTTAGCTGATGGAAATAATGGAAACTCAGTTCATAACAGCAGTGCCTCAAGCCTCAAATGTGTATTCAATATAATTCTGAGGCTAGAGACTGCCAGTTGAGGATTGAGGTAAGAGCTGCTTATTCATGTTCAATTATTGGTTTAAACCCTGTTGTTTCTCAGTCAATCGGATCCCATTTCTTCTATCTGACAACTCCTAACCCTTCTGGTTCCAATTTTTATAAAACTTTCACCATATGGCTTTCTCCTTGATTTCCTACATCTCGTGAATTTATTCAACTTAACAGAAGTATCAGAGAATGGCTTTTAGATATTGCATGAAGTAATGAGAGAGGTCTTATTCCAGAATCCATCCAAAGAGAGTTTAATCACCCTAGGTGGAAACAAGCTAATTACATTAATTCACTGATCTTCCCATTTCAACAAGTGGGTTTTTTTCCCCATCAGAGCCAGATACAACAACTTGCCTTCAGCACTTTTATATGAAGTTTTAATAAAGTTCCCACAGCTAGTCAAGCTTCTCCTTGTGGTGCTGGTTCAGTTGAATCACAGCTGGATTAAGGCCAACTAATACTCTATGCACAGCCTAACTATGCTGCTCCTCAATGGAAGCGAAGTTCTCACACTATGAGACAGAAACAATGTGATAGCTGACATCTTCAAACCAAACTATTAAACTATAATCACTCCCTTGATAAACATTTTTCTGGGTTGAAATGAGCACTGATGAGGTTACCCAGTTTGGGTAATGAAACGTCTGCATGAAAACAACCAAGCTCAGATAGTACCAAGGACCCCTCAATTTTTTAAAAAAACGCAGATTAAAGTTGAACATAGCAGTTAAGGACAATTTAAAAAAGAAATGACTAAAATCAAGTGCGGCAGTGAAAGAGTTAAGAGCACGACTGTTAGTGGGGAAAAGTCTCTGATGCAACCCTTCCCTTGATGCCCTAAGCATCACTTCTTTTGCTTAACTAAGGGTGAAATTGAATCTATCATCCATACACTGGTCTTTTCATAATGATATCCAAAACTAATTTTACCATGGCTGTTACATGCTGCAAGCCAGTCTGAGGAATCCTATGCGTATTTCCTCCTATCAGTTTTTTTAAAAAAGCCTTATTATGCATAATGTAGCAAAGTCAATGTATGATTTCTGGTCTACATGAGTGTATTTATTCCATCAATCTTTGGTCAAATATGAATAGTTACTAATTGTAACTTAACATTTTAGATTATTAAACATTACTGTCCAATTTATATCTACTGTACAGTATATTGTTAATCTATTTCACTATAGATTCAGTATCTTGTTTTAGACTTCATTTATAATTAATTATATGAGGGTTTTTTCTTGTCTTAGCTGATTTTAACTCTTAGAGTTAATAAAGTACAGTGCTGTGTTAGTTTATTTATACTTAAGTATATTATACCCCCGTGGTTGGGTTTTGTTATATTTTGATTTAGCTACTCCCCAGCCAAAATAAAATTATCCATCCAACATCCCAGAATGAATGTGGATCCCCAAAAAGATTCTCACACAGAGAGAAAACATGGGCTTGGATTTGACTGAGGTACAACAAAATGAAATTATGGTGGTGGGAAATGGCAATGAATAATAGAGTCGAAGAAATATAGTAGCATTCAATGGGGAAATTTAAAAAATGCTTTGTTGAAGAAATAGCAATAGAAGCATTCACAAGCTACTCAATAGGAAAATGAACAGTCATATTGGGGGAAATAGTAATTAGTTGGGGAATAGCATTTAAACAATAATTGAGAGAATAACAGGGAACAACTCCCTGGGCTAATGCTGGGGTATTGCAGTTTTTTTTAAAAGAGAGCAAATCCAATATATAGATATACTACACGTCTTTTTTCCTTAAAAGAGAAAGAGAGTGGAGAAGGGAGGGGGGAAGTCTGTATATTGTCTGTTTATTGTGAGAACCAGACGTTCATGAGCCAAAGGAGGACTAAAAAGCCAGTTTATATGTAATAGATAGGAAGGGAAAATTTAAGGAATAAACAAAAAAAAGGAAAGTGAGGCAGCTCAAGATTACTAGGTTGTAGGGAGGGGAAAGAAGGGTTCTGGTATATATTTCTGCCAAACAGCCCTTGAGATTTGGTGTTGGACAAAAATCATAGGGGTGGAAGGAAGATAGAGGGTCCACCTCAATAGCAAGTCTTTTTTGTCTGGACAAGCTCAGCATAATCTTTGGTTTCCTGAAGCTATGTTTCTCCTGCAATTCAGGATTCAGACCAGTTCAGAGGGTGGGGGCTACTATACTGCTATTTTTTATTTATTTATTTTTATTTATATTTATATGCCGCCCTTCTCCGGAGACTCAGGGCGGCTTACAATGCGTTAAGCAATAACAATAAAATCAGATTTTATCTGATTTCAGCCCAATGGATCAGGTTACACCAACTGGTTCTGCCAGGCTATGAAATTCAATTCAACAAGAGTTCTGTGGAGATGTCACACCACAAAGCCTGTCTCCTAGACACGGGTGGATCAGGTCCCACTGATTCAGCAGTCATTGTATCCAACACTGGCAGCCTCCTGGGTTCCTCCTCAGCCAATACTGATCCTTCTTTAACCAACATGGTGTTGGAAGGAAAATCCATCTGGTTCAGTTCCAAGCTGGAAGAAAGACGCTGGAAACAACATGGAGGCTGATTGAAAAGTTAGTTTATTGATGAAGCAGAACCACATAAAGACAGCGTGCAGTTCTGGGTCAGCACAACAACTAACTAGATGAGTACCAGGATTTTATACAGGTCCTGATATGCTGCTGGAAGTGATGGTGGTTGTGCAATGAAAGGGCTTGTGTTCTGAAAGGGTGTTGGGCAGTGGTGGGATTTAAATTTTTTAACAACCGGTTCTGTGGGCATGGCTTTTTTGGGGGGGGGAGTTTGTGGTCATATGACTGGGAGGCCATGGCTAGCTGATCATGTGACTGGGTGGGCGTGGCTAGTTGGTCATGTGAATGGGTGGGCATGGCTATGTGCATAGGGACTATTCAGAGGGCTGAAAAAAGTGATTTCTGACCGGTCCTCGCACTTATAACCATCCTAACATTTATGTATTTATTTACCATCCTGCACATTTAATCAGCATTTATAAGATTTTTGTAACCCAATCAGCCTTTCAGCAGAGTCTCTACATGCTTGTTCCATTGTCTCACCACAATGGAAGTTTTATCCCTATAATTAAGGGAAATAATCAAACAAGATCACAGTTACAAAAACTTGAGTGTGGAAGATGGGAAATGAGGATTCAGGATTCGTCCTAATCGTTGCCTATTTACAAAGCTTTGGTTCCTCCAATATCTGTCACATTATGACAACTTTTCTTCCTGTATAAAGGCTACAACGGTGCATTGTTCAAATTTTAGGAAGCAAGAATCGCAGGAAAAGCTGAAGAGGGTGGGGATTGATCAACTTGAGGCATCATTACCTCATCTCTCTTTTACGACTGAGCTTTTTATGCCAAGTAGAATACAGAAAGCAGACACAGAGTTTTGAGAATTTAGTGAAATATTATATCATAACAGGGCTTTCTCTCTCCCAAGCATGCACACTCATAAGGAAGTGATGTACATGATAATAGGATCAATATGTCTGGAATCCTCTCCCTAGCCACAAGAAAATTAATTTCCTTTCCATTATGTTTCCTTCTGGTTGCATAGTTTCAGTTTATGAGATATGTTTTACTTACAGAGCAATTTTTCTTGAGTTTGTAGGAGAGTTGGGAGTCAAATAAGTTTAAAATATTTGTGATTTTATGAAATAAATGAGTCGTATCAGGCCTCTGGTTGACTACTGTGGAAAATTGAATATGGAGTTACCTGACTAAACCAACAGCGCTAGAAAAAATAAAACCTACCTCCAGAAATTACAATCTAGAGTTTGTCTCTAACTGAAGTAGTTCAGAGAACTGGTAAATACCACCTCTGACTGGCCCTGCCCCCATCGATTCTCTGCCTCCTGAGTCTCAGCTGATCGGGAGAAAATGGGGATTTTGCAGTAACCTTTCCCTGGATTGGGGAGGGAATGAAGATTTTACAGTATCCTTCCCCTGGAGTGGGGTGAGAATGGAGATTTTACAATATCCTTCCCCTGCCATGCCCACCAAGCCACACCCCTCAAGCCACTCCCACAGAACCAGTAGTACAAAAATTTGAAACCCACCACTGGAATGAATGAATGAATGAATGAATGAATGAATGCCAGATGCAAAGTACCTAGATTTTGATTACATGACCATGGGAATATTGTACGGTCTTAGGTGCGAAGACTAGTCATAAGTCATTTTTTTTCATAACTGTTGGTAAATGAATGAACCATTGTTTCAGTTGTGCCTGAAGTCTGTGGTAGGAATGTATATTCACTTCAACAATTCTCTGAAAGTTGATCGTATTTCCCAAGGTTGTATGATTATCCCAGGTAAAATACAAGCCTGAGATGCTTCATAGAATGTAAGATAACTCCAGGTCTGAAATAAATTACTTATAAGAGATTAGCTCAGTCTTGGCTCTTGGCAAGGTGTTTGAAATATTTTTGTAGAAATTTAAATATTTTATATAGATTTCTGAAAGTCTATCACAAATGGTAAGCACCAGGCATCAAAGGGGAAAGGGGAAATCTGTTATCAGGTTTTTATTATTGACTCCAAAGGGGAATTACTTTACATCAGTGGTCTTCTTTTATTTCCAACTGGAATATGTCTGGGAGGGACACAGAACAAAAGAAGCCTTTTATGTGAGTTTTTCAATTTCTGTCCAGAATTGAGCTGTATAATGGCAGCTGTAGTAGACCCACCTACTCTCTGTGTCTCATTTTTGCTGGCTCTTTTTGTGCTAACAGCCTCCCACTGATGTTCTGTGTGTGCTTTGTAGGCACACGCTGCTTCTTGGCTACTCCAGATGTCTGTTGTTCTACTTTCTGCCACTCCCTTAGCTTTTATTTTTTTTACTGTGGGATATGCTAAAGAGTAATTCTGTCGTGATAAAGCATTTAGAACAATAGCATCATCAGGTGAGTAGGTTAACTGAGATGTCTTAGTAATTTCGTCTGCTCACAAACTAGTTTTCTTCACTTCTGTGACAGTCTGAATTGTCAGCAAGAACCACAGGGTGACCATCATGACGCTGGCTCTGCCTCTCTCCTCCAAAATACATTCAAGAAGGGAACTGCTTCCCGATGAGAACAAAACTCAGGGAGCCACTGGAAATCCATCATTTTTGATTAGCATTGTCTGCCCCAGCAGCAGATATGCAAGTAGCCTGAATTCTAAGCACAAAAGAGATAAATGGTGAAATGGTGATGTTAGAAAGGAAGCATTGTGTGCGAGGTTTGATCTGGATCCGTTCCAGTCGGGCTTCAGGCCTGGGTACAGCACGGAAACAGCATTGGTCGCATTGGTTGATGATCTCTGGAGGGCTCGGGACAGAGGTTGCTCCTCTGTCCAGGTCTATTACATCTCTCAGCGGCTTTTGATACCATCAACCATGGTATCATGCTGCACCGGTTGAAAGAGTTAGGGGTGGGGGGCACTGTATTGTAGTGGTTCTCCTCCTTTCTCTCCGACCGGTTGCAGTCTGTGTTGGCAGGGGGGCAGAGGTCAACCCTGAAGCGCCTCATATGTGGGGTGCCACAAGGGTCGGTCCTCTCGCCCCTTCTGTTCAACATTTATGTACAGCCACTGGGCGAGATCATCCGTGGTTTTGGGGTGAAGTACCATCAGTACACTGACGATACTCAGCTGTACATCTCCACCCCGGACCACCCCAGCGATGCCGTTGAAGTGATGTCTCGGTGCCTGGAGGCCGTGGGGATCTGGATGGGGAGAAACAGGCTCAGGGTCAATCCATCCAAGACTGAGTGGCTGTGGTTTCCGATGTCCCGATATAGTCAGTTGGTGCCACACACTGACTATTGGGGGCAAATTGCTGGCCCCCACGGAGAGGGCTCGCAACTTGGGCGTCATCCTGGATTCACGGCTGTCTTTAGAAGAGCATTTGACAGCCGTGACCGGGAGGATTTTTCATCAGGTTCGCCTGATTCGCCAGTTGCGTCCCTTTCTGGATTGGGACTCGTTACGCACGGTCACTCATGCCCTCGTCACTTCCCACCTGGACTACTGTAATGCTCTCTACATGGGGCTCCCCTTGAGGAGCATCCAGAGGCTCCAACTGGCGCAGAGTGCGGCCGCGCGGGTGGTTATGGGAGCGACATGGCGTTCCCATGTAACACCTCTCCTGCGCGAGCTGCACTGCCTCCCGGTGGTCTTCCGTGTGCGCTTCAAGGTCTTGGTTACCACCTTTAGAGCACTCCATGGCTTAGGACCTGGTTATCTATGGGACCACCTGCTGCCACCAGTAGCCTCCCACCGGCCGGTACGGTCTCATAGAGAGGGCTCCTCCGGGTGCCGTCAGCCAAACAATGTTGACTGGCAGCCCCCAGGGGGAGAGCCTTCTCTGTGGGGGCACCTACTATCTGGAATGAGCTCCCCCCGGAAATACGGAGGATCCCGGATCTACACACCTTCCACCGCGCTCTTAAAACCTTTTTATTCCATCTGGCTGGCCTGGCCTAATTTTTCCCTTTTTCCCTTTTAAAATGCAAATTTTAATTTGTTTTTAATTTATTGGGGTGTTTTTAAATCTGTCTTCGGTCAAATTGTTTAATTCAGTTTTATTCTGTTTTTAAATTTTTGTGTTTTTATGTGTTTTTATCTTGTGGCTGTTCACCACCCTGAGTCCTTCGGGAGTAGGGCGGTATACAAATCAAATAAACTAAACTAAACTAAAATAAACTAGGTTGCCTCAGCATGAGCAAAGCAAATAACCTTTTTCAAAGAATAAGAATGTAAGAATTGTTAGTCCCCAACCCACTGAGAAGTACTTTTTATCTGTTCTTTTCTGCAATGTACATGTCAATATCTGTGTTTTCCAATTTATATCAGCTCAAGCAGCATTTTCTGATTGGTCTGCAATGCTTCATTTCATTGTAGATAAACTCCTCCAGTCCACCTGGCTATTGGACAATCTGCCTGTGCTGCCGGACGTGTGGACAAGCAGTCCTTCCTTCCTTCCTTCCTTCTTCTTTCCTCCCTCCCTCCTCCCCCCTCCCTCCCTCTATTAAATTGACAAGAGTTCTACCATTACCATTACTCCTTATGGTCCATGACAGAAACATAAAAAAAAATACTTCCTCTCCTCTTCTTGATCATTTCCAATTCTAGCTCATAGGAAAAATTATAAAATTGTGTTTTTGCTGGCCCACAGTGAACATATCAGGTGGGAAAGTGTAAAATATGAAACAGTCAATGAAAACTGTTAATACAATAAAATAAGTATTTAAAAAAGGTCTTTCAGAGACCACATATGGAAAAGAAGGAAACTGGTTCTTGCTGTCCCAGGAAATGTGAGAAGATAAAGAAGCAGGGCAGTGGTGAAATGTAAAATTTGTTATTACTAGTTCTATGGGCGTGGCTTAGTGGGGGGGTAATGTGACTGAGTGGGCATGGCCAACTTTTTTTTTTTTTTACTTTTTAAACCATTTTTTCTACAACCTCTTTGGCTGATGAGGTTGTAAAAAAATGCTTTTAAAAGCCTCTGACGATCAGGCAACTCAGCTGGGATCATCAGAGGCTTTTAAAAGCATTTTTTCTACAACTTCTTCAGAGGTTGTAAGAAAAAAATGCATTTAAAAGCTTATGACGATCCCAGCTGAGTTGCCTGATCATCAGAGGCTTTTTTTTTCTTTTAAAATCATTTTTTCTATAACCTCTTCGGCCGAAGAGGTTGCAAAAAAAAAAAATGTGTTTAATAGCCTCTGACAATCAGACAACTCAGCTGGGATCATCAGAGGCTTTTAAAAGCATTTTTTCTACAACCTCTTCAGCCGTAGAAAAAATGCTTTTAAAAGCCTCTGACGATCCCAGCTGAGCTGTACAATCATCAGAGGGTTTTTTTTTTTAACGTTTAAAAGCATTAAAAGAGGTTGTAGAAAAAATGCTTTTAAAAATAGAAAAAAAAAGCCTCTGATGATCACGCAGTTCAACTGGGCATGGGGGAGTGCAGGGATTTTTGCTACCAGTTCTCAGAACCATCTACTGCCATCACTACTGGATTGGGTGATCCGGTCCGAACTGGGAGCATTTCACCCCTGAAGCAGGGCCATAGTACATGTGATCTAGGTAGAAGAACAGGCCATCACTATGACTGACATGGAGGAAGGCTGAAATCTAGAAAGAGATTTTTTAAGTCAATTTCATTTTCAACCAATTGGAATTAAGCAACTGAAATCTACACTTTGGAAAAGCCTTAAGCCAAAGTTGACATAGGGAAGCCTTATTTGGAGGAAGCATGCATGGGAAAATCTCAGATAAGAAAATTCCCATCTGGAAAACAAAACAAAACAATAGTATTAAGAGCAAAAACTGGCTGAGTTAGAATCAGTCAGCCAGATGTATCCCACTGGGTTTAAGACAAAATAATTGGATTTGCCAAAGGAAGGTAGGACATAGACATGATAAATCACTTGGTATTTTTTTCTCTAAATAAAATAAAATAATTTTACAGATATTTCTTGCTCTTCTTATTTTAGCCAATGGGGAAAACATCCAGGAATTCAGAAAAATAGTGAGGTGTGTCACAGATACCTGATAAAGCATAATATCAGTTCAGTCTTACAACTTAGCCCATAAAGGAGATTCTAAAATGAATATATTTTATGTTCAAATATAAGTTTGATATAGTGAATCTTAAATACATTTTACATCTGATGTTTCTGTTATTTATTTATCTTATGTAGAATTTCACCGTTCATCAGAATCAGGGAATTATGCCAGTTTTCATAACAACTATATTTCACATCCTGGCTCAATACTTGGCTATTTATTAATACATGGACACATCAGACTGCACATTTCTGACATTTATTTTCAGAATAGTGTTCCTTTTATATTTGCATACTACAAAGATAGAATAAAATAAACCTTGAATCTATAACAAATGTCTACATCTTCCCATAAATTAAACTGAAAGGTCAGAATGATCTTGCAGTGACTTTTGTTTCCTATTGATTCTCACTTATTTGCCACCTTATTTTGATCATGTCAGCCCTTCTAGATAGTTCAGAGAAGAATGAACTACCAACTAAAACCAAGAATACTTAATTTAATTAATTTAATTTAATTTAATTTATTTGTCAAGCATATATAACAGATAAAAGTATAAACATGATTATAAATTGGACTAATAATAAATAATAAATTATGAATACATGAAATAGATACAAATAAAAAGGGACATTAGGACAGGGATGGTAGGCACATTGGTGCGCTTATGCACACCCCTTACAGACCTCTTAGGAATGGGGTGAGGTCAACAGTAGACAGTCTAAGGTTAAAGTTTTGGGGATTTGGGGAAGAAACCATAGAGTCAGGTAGTGCATTCTAGGCATTGACCACATTGTTGCTGAAGTCATATTTTCTGCAATCGAGTTTGGAGTGGTTTACCTTAAGTTTGTATCTATTGTGTGCTCGCGTATTGTTATGGTTGAAGCTGAAGTAATCATTGACAGGTAGGACAATGTAGCAGATAATTTTATGTAATACGCTTAGGTCAGACTGAAGGTGGTGTAGTTCTAAGTTGTCTAAGCCCAAATTTTCAAGTCTGGTGGCATAAGGTATTCTATTGCAAGCAGAGGAGTGGAGGACTCTTCTCATGAAATATCTCCAGACTCTCTCAATTGTATTAATGTCCGATATGCAGTGCGGGTTCCAGACAGATGAGCTGTATCCGAGAATTGGTCTAGCAAATGTTTTGTATGCTCTAGTTAGTAGTACAATATTACTAGAGAAGAAGCTACGCAAGATTAGGTTAACAATTCTTAATGCCTTTTTGGCAATGTTGTTACAGTGGGCTCTGGCACTTAGATCTTTAGAGATGAGTACTCCAAGGTCCTTGACAAAGTGAGGGTCGTCTACAAGGACATGTCCATCTAGTTTGTATTTTATGTTCTGATTTTTTTTTGCCAATGTGTAAGACAGAGCATTTGTTGGTTGAGATTTGAAGTTGCCACTTATTTGACCAATCTGACACATACTGTAGTCAAGGTCTTTTTGAAGGGTAGCAGCATTGTCGGTGGTGTTGAATAGTTTTACATCATCAGCGAAGATAATATAGTTGCTTTTAATATGATCACAAATGTCATTTATGTAAAGTATAAAGAGTGTTGGTCCTAAAACACTGCCTTGGGGAACACGGCTGTTAACAGGTACAGGATTTGATAGAGCACTTCCTATTTTGACCACTTGTTGCCTGTTTGACAGGAAGGCAGCTATCCATTTATGTCGGAGTCCAGAAATGCCATAGGATTTTAGTTTTATAAGTAGTTTGTTGTGTACCACTGAGTCATGTACCATACTAATATTATTGTAATTATTACAATTATTATTGTAATCTTATAGTAGCCTAATCTTTCAAATCTGAAAGTGCTTTTCCCTCTCCCTGCCTTTACACCCAAGAAAACCAGTGAAGGTCTGAGATGCTTTCTCCACCCCACCCCCCATTGCTGCTTTGGACTGGATAACATTTCTCTTATCAGAACATTGTTTAGACCAGGGGTGGGCAACTGTGGCCCTTTTATAACCTGTGGACTTCAACTCCCAGAATTCCTGAGACAGCCAAGCTGGCTCAGGAATTCTGGGAGTTGAAGTCCACAGGTCGTAAAGGGGCCATATTTGCCCACCCCTGGTTTAGACTGTAGTTCATCTGCCTCTCAAACTTATTTTCACAGTCCATTAGAGACCTTTTATAATTGTTTCTAGTTAGGGACTGGCATGTATCTCCTGATTAAAGCTTTCCAATGTCTACCTGTCAGATTTCTTTTTAGAGCTGATGAAGAAGCAGGGAGAATAGCAAAAGGTGTAACCGGGGAAAGAAAGTAGAGTGAGTTGTGTAATGCCATTGCATTTGAAAGAATTTGAAGTATCACAGCTTCTCCATTTATGAGATTAATAGCCTCAGAAATTTAAGCCTTCCTTTTTTAATCAACTATTTTTAAAATAGTAATATTACAATATTACTTAGTAGACTATGAGAGTTCTATTTAATTTTCTGATGCCATATGGTAGTTTCTCCCCTAAAAAGAAATGAATTCTAGAACCAAGCCTATCATTAGGAGTCTAATCACAAGTATAGATTCTAGAAGTTCTTGCATAAAACCTTTCTTTTTATTATTTATTTTATTTATTATTACTTTATTTGTATCTGTGATTTATTATACTTGATGGAAAAGGCATGTTTAAGTTGTTGTTTTGAAGATCATAGTTTTATGTACGCATGTTTTAAATGTACACACTTCCAACTTCAATCACTTGAAGAAATTTGTGCAAAAGTAAAACCTTTTTTAAAAATATGAATAGCAGTGGAAAACTCAACAAGAAAAGAAGAAAACAGAATAGTCACCCATCTCATTCACCTTTATTCAGACTGATGTGTTCCTATCTATCTTCCTATCAGAAGTTGATAATAAGCATAAGAATGCAAAGAGAGGGGTTTGTCTGCACATTCTCACTCTTCTATATTTTTAACCTTCACATGTACAGTATATAGAAGAAGAATGGAGAGCTAAGACTTTTCTAAATACTTATCTGCATGTACTCTGCCTTATGGTATGTATGTATCCCACTCACAGGCTGCTGTTGCCTAAATCAAATATTAGAAGACAAGAGAGTCTGAGCTGTCAAATAGCCACCTCTGCCTGCTTCACACAATGCCAGCATGGGCTTTGATTGCTTGACAAACTCAACTGTCTTTCTCAGCAAAGCTTTAGTCACTTTCGTGATGAGCTACTTTTAATTCAGCGCTGTTCTGCTTTCACACCATACCATGGTCTTTACCGTCTGTTCTTTGCTGGCCTTCATATCTGGCTGAAAGTATTTTGTAGCATAATCTTACCTTGAGGGCTATGACTGTTCCTTTGTGGAGAGGATTATATGCAGTTCCCATTAATACTAATGGAGTTACATGCATCGGTAACTCCAGAGACCATAAAATGTAAGCATGTCATATTCCTCCAAAGCGTAATCCTACTGAATGGTGATAGTCCATTAGTGTTTATCACAGCAAATTGTATTGAGAGAAAGGCAGCTCTTTTGTAAGGTGTTCAAATTCCTTCATGCATTTTTATCTTCTTTTGCAGTTCCTGCTTATTTTAGGATGTGCATAATTTAGAACCTTTTTCTTCTTCTTCAAACAATCAGCTGTTGTATAAAATGTATGAATGATGAGGAATGCTCAATTTGGGACAAATTTATGTCCCAATAACTTGGTCTAATACTCTTCTTTTCTGCCCTAGCTCAGTAAAATCAATAAAGGACTGAAAAACATTAATAAATGTTTAACAATCCTTTAAACAGGCCAAACAATAAAGCAATCTTTCAATGAAAAGGTGATTACAAAAATGATTGAGAAGAGGAATGGAAACAACTAATGAGATACTCAATGGAAACATATAATGGAACATCTGATATTATGTTCTCTTGAAGCCTTCAAGTTCCTCTAATTCAGCGGTTCTCAACCTGGGGGTTGCGACCCCTTTGGGGGTCGAACGGCCATTTCACAGGGGTCGCCAAAGCCCTCTCTCGCCCCTCCCCCACGCCTTCACTCCCCTCACCCTCTGCCTCTGCTGGATCGCCCAGTCGCCGTTCGCTTACCCCGCCCACTCCCAATCTATTGCTGCCTCCGGAGTCCCAGCTGATGGCTAGAGGGGAAAAAAATTTAAATTCTTGCCTCAGGGCTTCAAAGAGCCGCCCTACTCTCAGCTGTTTTGCGGAGGGCTCTGTTGCTAGCTAGTTGCAAAGAGGTAAATTCCTGGAGCAGATTTTTTTCCCCCTAGCTATGCTGAAAAAGCAAAATTGAAAGTAAGCAGGGTCTTGGCTGCAATGTGACAAAATGAGGCAGAGAGATTTCTTTTTCTTTTTCCTCACCAAAAAAGGTAGGTGCAAACTGCAAACAATGGGAAATTTAGGGCAAGAGGAGGTTCAAGATTTTAAAACACAGAAGAAAAAAGCTCTATTTAACTAGGGAATTGTAATAATTGAGATACTATTAATTGGTTAAGTTGTGGTTTGGAGGAATATATGGGGGAAATTATTTGGTTTATTATTATTGGTAAATATAATTAATTGATTTGTAAGAAATTGGATTGCATGGAAATAATTTGAATATTCATGTTCATATTGATTAATATACAAAAAAGGTAGTTATATAACTAATTGATTTATATTAAAATGTTGAATTTGTATTAAACAACTGTATTACATAATTAACCAATGTGAGGATGGATATAAAAATAGATGACAATGGGAAGGGGTATAATATAGAATAGAAGGGAAAAATTGAATTTGATTAAGATTAGAGATGAGGATGAAGAGTAATATTGGTTTTTTAAAAAAATAGATGAGGAATAAATATGGTAAAAAGGAAATATAAAAATTGTAAATTTAATTGAAATGACTAAATACTGTGTTGGAAGAAATATCCTTCTGGGTTCTGCTCCAAGTGGGGAAAAAGACACTGGAAACATGGAGACTACTTGGAAAGATGGTTTAATGGTGGACAGGATCACATGGCTTGATGGGGCCCATTGTGTTAGTTTCTGTTGCTATTGTGTTGCAAATGTCCTTTGACAAAGGATTGAGTTTCTGCCTCTGGCCCATTAACAAAGGGTGGGGGGCAGGAAGGTTTGAGTTGCTTTGTCTGTAAAATATGCTTCTCCATTTCTCATACAGAAAAATATAATATTCTGCCTTTTTAATATTTCCCAAAATATTTCATTCTTCTAGGAAAGGGGTGCGTGCTAACCTCCTACAACTGTTTAAATTTGTGAACCGGCCAAATACTCTGTTCAAAGAAAATACGTTATATGTTTGTATGTGTGTTTCTAATTATTGCTATTTATTGCTATTTGTTCTCTTTTATTCTTTAAAGTTTAACAATTCATTCTTTATCTTAATATCTTAATATTTGTTTGGGGTTGGCTTTCTTCCCTTTCATCTTTTTTATTGTACAGCAATCTTTCTCCTCAAACCTACTACCTCTATCTTTTCTTTCTTTCTTACTTTCTCTTCCCCCCCTCTTCTTCTTCTCCCTACTTCCTCTTTCTTTCTCCTTCTCCTCCTCTCTTCCTCCCTCTTACCTTCACTCCTACTCTAATTTCCCTTCCCTTCCTTCATCCCTCTCTATTGCTGTATCCTTTTATGCATATGGACTACTCAGAGGGCTGAAAAAATTATTTTTGACTGGTCCTTGCACTTTTGACCAGTCCTCGAACTTACGACTGTCCTCACAATTTACGTTTTTGCCCTATCTTGTCACCTTGGTGAAGAGAAGCAGTTGTGAAATGAGTGACACGGTTGTTAAGAATGGTACAATGGGCATAAATGATGATAACTGTGAAGACCGGTCAAAAGTGCGAGGACCTGTCAGAAATCACATTTTTCAGCCCTCTGGGTAGTCCTTTTGTGCACAGGGACTACTCAGAGGGCTGAAAAAGTTATTTTTGACTGGTCCTCGCACTTTTGACCAGTCCTCAAATTTACGACTGTCCTCACATTTTACGTTTTTTTCCCTATCTTATACCATGTTGAAGAGAAGCAGTTGTGAAATGAGTGACATGGTTGTTAAGAATGCTGCACGGGCATAAAGGTGAGGATGGTCATAAGTGTGAGGACCAGTCAAAAGTGCGAGGACCTGTCAGAAATGACTTTTTTCAGCCCTCTGAGTAGTCCCAATACACATAGCCATGGCCACCTGGTCACATGACCAGCTAGCCACGCCCACTCAGTCACATGACCTCCAAGCCACACCCACAAAATAAGCCACGCCCACAGAACCGGTAGTAAAAAATTTAGAACCCACCCCTGGTTGGGGGTCACCACAACTTGAGGAACTGCATTAAAGGGTCATGGCATTAGGAAGGTTGAGAACCACTGCTCTAATTGCTGAAGGAGAAGTGACATTTGCTGCTATTTATTTTATTTATTTATTTTATTATTTATTTATTTATTAAATTTTTATACCGCCCCCTCTCCCGAAGGACTCGGGGCGGTGAACAGCCAGAATTAAAAACACACATTACAAATATTAAAATACATTAAAACAGAATTAAATTATCTTGGGCTTCTCCAATTTAAAACCCCGTTATCCATAAAATTCACCCAATTAAAAATTTTTTTAACCCAGCCCGGCTTGCTGAAATGAAAAAGTCTTCAGGGCCCGGCGGAAGGTACGGAGGTCCGGGATTAGTTGTATCCCTGGGGGTAGCTCATTCCAGAGGGCGGGTGCCCCCACAGAGAAGGCTCTTCCCCGGGGGGTCACCAGCCGACATTGCCTGACAGACGGCACCCTGAGGAGACCCTCTCTGTGGGAGCATGTTGGCCAGTGGGAGGTTATCGGAGGCAGAAGGTGGTCTCGTAAATAACTGGGTCCTAAGCCATGGAGTGCTTTGAAGATAAGAACCAACACCTTGAAGCGCACTCGGAAGACCACTGGAAGCCAATGCAGCTCGCGCAGGAGAGGTGTCACGTGGGAGCGCCATGTCGCCCCCATAAGTACCCGCACGGCCGCATTCTGCACCAGTTGGAGCCTCCGAGTGCTCCTCAAGGGGAGCCCCATGTAGAGAGCGTTGCAGTAATCGAGGCGGGAAATAACGAGGGCATGAGTGACCATGCATAGGGAGTCCCAATCCAGAAAGGGGCACAACTGGCGTATCAGGCGAACCTGATAAAAAGCCCCCCTGGCCACGGCCGTCATATGCTCTTCTAAAGACAGCCGTGCGTCCAGGAGGACACCCAAGTTACGCGCCCTCTCCGTGGGGGCCAATGTCTCGCCCCCAATAGTCAGCGATGGCACCAGCTGACTATATCGGGACGCCGGCAGCCACAGCCACTCAGTCTTGGAGGGATTGAGTCGGAGCCTGTTCCTCCCCATCCAGACCCGCACCGCCTCCAGGTATCGGGACATCACTTCAAGGGCATCGTTGGGGTGGTCTTTAAAAGTTCTTTCTGCATACCTCCACATTCAAGGCTGTCTTCATGCTATCTACAGTATGCTGAGATGCTAGATTTCACTCCAGAATTTCCAGTTACACTGTAGCTGAAGAACTATTTCTAATGCTAGCCAACAGACGCAGTACCAGAATAGATGGATCAAATGACATGATCCATCTATTCTGGATCAAGAATATCATATTTGAGAATGTAGAAAAGCAGCTTTCTACATTCTCATATTCTCATCTGCTGTAATTTCTGAATAACCATTGAAAACATGGTTATGATATTTTCCCCTCTTATAATGGCCTACTTGGGACCCCCTAGTTAATGGAATATGAAGAACATATTCTTATTAGCTTACAGAGGTTAGATATCCTAGGTTACACAGAATAGAGTGAGCATATTTGAGATCAGTAGTGGGTTCCACTTACCTTAGCTACCAGTTTGGAACTGGGAGCGCGTGGGGGCGTATGCTCACTTCGCTCACGTGCAGTACTTCTGTGCATGTGCAGAACCTTCTGCACATGTGCAGAGCATTCATGATGACATCTGGGTGGGTGGATGGAGCCTCCCGCTGCCGCCACTACCGGGGAAAACCAGTAGAAACCCACTACTGCTTGAGATATAACTGAATTTTAATTTTGCTTGCAGTATAATGATGAATATATACCAGAAGTAACTGATATTATCTTTATTGGTAGGTGGTAACACTATATGAGAATGGATATGATAAAGGCTCTTAAAATAGTCTATATTTTCTCTAACTTTCTGGGGAAAATAGATAATAAGGGCAACGTGAGAACTAGTGATAAGCTTAGCAGGAAATGTGCAATATTCTCAATCAATGTGATCTAGGAGGGGAAAAAGATTCTACTAGAATGATTAGAAACAAAAAAAATAGAATTATAGAGTGCTACAGAAGCACAAAGAATATGAATGTATGAAAAAAATGTTTGGTGCAATGATGAAATGAAAGAGTCTGTGAATGTGAAAAAATGCATGTATGGGAATGATCCCTGTGAAAAATAAAAGAAAGAGAAACATCCTGTATAATGCCTATACAGAAAAAGATAGTTGCAGAGAATTTAGTTAAAAAGAAGTGGTTAAGATTAAAAAGGCAGAGAAAACACAAAGTGATTTTGAGGGAATTAAATATAATTATTTTGGAAGTAATGATGAGCAGTAAGTAAGGCGCCTCTAGCAGATTGAACGGTATTAAAAATAAAAGCGATGAAACAACTTGGGACAAAGCAAGTGAGCAGATGCTGGTGTGCGATCTGTATAAGAATGATACTGATATCTGAAGAGTGGAACTGAAGCAAAGGCTATAAATGTTCAGGTCTGAGGGGGAAAAAAGGAAGAAAAGCAATTCATAAATGCAGCTGAGAAAGTTGAAAAACAATAAAGCTGCAGGTGTAGATGGAAAAAAACTGGAAAATGTTAAACTAGGGTCATTATTTGCTTACAGAGTAGCTATGCAACTTGGTTTGCTTGTTTCTGTTAGCCCTGTGAGATAATCCAGACCAGAAGCATAACTAGGAATACTGATTCTATCTACTGTAATCTCACATGAACACAATCTAGCAAGTCTATCCACTTTTGCTTTTACTCACCAAAAGACTAGGGAGAAACACTTTCCTAAACTCTTCCTTAGGGAAACATTTGATCTGTGGGTGCAGGAAGTTATTGAATTTTTAACTCTATATATCAGAATCAGAAGGCGTTATTGAAGAGGAACACGCCCCACTAAATAAAAGTGACTTACATGTTGAATGAAAAATAGTGGTTTACAAAGAAGAAATAGAAATGGTTTTACAAATGAAAAATGATGACTTCAAAATGGAAAAATATATACAAATAACAAATCAGTTGAACGATCTAGATTATTTCTTCAGATTGGATTACAAGAGGGATTTGTTAGTGCTGCCATGCTGGCAGTATACAGGCAGCCTGACAAAGATAATGGTAAAAATTTTAAGAGAAGAGACAAAGAATTGGAGAAGGTAGATGCTAGACTTTTCCTTAATGAATTAAGATTGTTTGCAGAAAGAAGAAAGAATCCAGTATTGATTTATTTGATCAAGGTTAAAATAATGAGTTGCTATTTTAAGAGATTTAGTGGCTTTTCTGATTAGGGCTGGATAATGATGGTAATTTTGGGAATGTTTAAATGAAAAGGAAGGATTTAGATTGAGTGTAATAGATATATTTTGCAATATTTATATTTCTGATAACCCTTATTGAATTTTTTTCTGTTTTAAAGAGTGGAATAAAGTTTTAGAGATGAATTTAAAAAATGAAGTGAAGTATGGAATAAAGAGATGTTTGGCTGTATTTTAAGAGAAAGTGATAAGTTAATGTTGATTATACTTGATAGGAATGAACAGGCTGGTTTCTTTTTATATTTTTCTTTTTTTCCCTTCTTTTTTCTTGTGTCTGCACTTTTAAAAAATATTTTTAATATATTTCTCTATTTTTGTAGTTGTATAAATTTTACTTGTATAATATAATCTGTAATAATTTTTTAAAATTGTTATAAAATGAAGTTTTTGCTGGATACAAGGATAATCCAAAAAACACTTCCTATTGTATGCACTTTTATACTGTATCTGCTAAACCCTTGGGGCATGGATAAGATTACATGTATCAGTTGCAGCCTTAATACAGAGGGCAGTTACAATGTGCTTTGTAACCCCGGAATCTTTTCTGCTTCATCAAAAAGTAAATATTTGTTAAGGTGGGAATCTGTGTTATTGCATGGAAGATTTCCAGGGCTTCAGCATGAAGATATTGTAAGTGTTTGGAGAGTTATATTCTAACATCTATTTGCTCAATACTTCACCTTTCTTGGCAGGATGAAAAGTTAGATCCTGGAAGTGATATATGATTCACTGAAGGAGGTAATGCTCCTAGGTGGTTTGGAGAAAGCTGGAAAACAAATAAAACAAAATGAAATACAGCTTCCCAGGACGCAAGCAGTGACCAAATATTGCCTTTTTCAGTGAGATGAAAGAGATACTCCAGACTACCTTTAATAAAACATTATCTGCCTTCTGGTTTCTGCCTCTGGTGGAAATTGAAATTGTCTTAATTACCCTGAAAGATGATTTACACCAGGATAAATTCTGGGGTAGTGTAACCATTTTCATTTTAGTTGAAATCTCATTTCATTTCAGTATTGTCAGGGTAAATGTCTAATTCTCCCAGGCAGGGGCTGGCACCTCCCCATATCCCATCATACCCCCTTACCTCAGACTCCTCCCCTGGTATATAAAAGGGTCCTACACGTGGGCATCCAGCAGTTCCAGATGTGTACCTGCAAAGACAAGACAGAGGTCAGTGACCTTTACCCTGAATTGGGCCTAGGAGGACTCCAGGCCTAGAATAAAGAATTAATGAAAAGATACCATTGTCTCCTGTGAGTTATTGGGTTAGATCCATCCAGCATTAACAAATTGGCAGCAGAGGATGGTTACCCATAACTCTAACGAATGACTGAACAAGCCGTTCACTCTGATAAGAAGAGCAGAGTAAACACCAGGGCATTCACCAAGAGGATGGCTGCTCAACTGACACCCAAAGGTGCCATGCCAAGAGCCACCCCAGCTGAGAGTGGACAGGACATCGAGCCGGGCCCATTCCTCTGCAAAGAGAGACCACGGGAGGAAGCAGATGACCACGAAAGAGAAGGGCCACGAGAGGAAGACGAACTGAGAATGGCCCTGCTGAGAAGATGGAAGCACCCATCAGCAATGGAGAGCTCATCACGAAACTCCAAGGCCTCCTAGAAACCCATGGAGCAGCGATGAGCACCCAAGAAGACGCCAGCCCGGTAAGGGAAAGGGAAGGGGATTCCCTCGCAGAGGCCCCGGGCATAGAGGGGCTCAATTTCCCGGTGGCCATCTTGGAATGGCCAGCAACCAATGAGAGGCAGCCTTTGGCTCCGCATTCAAGCCTCCTGCACCAACCACAAGTTGCCAGGAAAACCTCGAAGGCCAAGAAGGCACCAGAGTGACCACCGGATTCGAGACACCAACCCTATCACTACCAAAGGGGGCAACGTGCTTCCACGACGAACAAGAAACCCCGACCGCCTATGGAGCAGAACAAAGGCAGGACTCGAACTCACCACCCGCCTCACTAACTACGAGGGATCCAAGAGAAGGGAGACGTGCCAGCTACCTACCTGCTCTGCAACCTGTGCCAGGCTTCTCCAACCGACCAGGGGCCAGCACATCCAGATCAGGACTAGCCATCGCCACTGCCGCTGCCGCCGCGCCACCGATCCTTAAAAGTCCTCGACTTACGACCGTTTCAATCCCGAGCCTCCAGCCATTCTTCGCTGGGGACTACACAGCCCAGCAGCGACTTCCAGGGTCCCACGATGCATCCAGACCCACCAGGGTTGAGTCAAGGGCTCCACCAGCAGGCCTAGGCCTAGGCCTGAGAACTGCAGCCATGAGCTCCCCTCCAGACAGCCTCCAGCATGAAATGGGCCTCGCACATGCTCAGACGCCACCTGCAGGAAGAGAAGGGAGGAGCATAGAGATAAGTCAGAACATAGAGACAAGTCAGTACAGAATAGCCATTCCCATGCCATATTGTGAGTTCCCTCACTCACAAAACCATGGACAGCTACCCTCTGTAAGTAACCATTCTAACAATTCTGGGGCTTTATCTGTCAACTTTCCCAAACTGCAAATAGATGGAAAAAAATCTTCTAGAGTGGAGTCAACAGCTGCAGATAGTTTTTATGAAAGAAAACTTACTTTTCCTAATATCAAATCCACCCCAGAAACTCTGGACTTTTGAAATTGACTGTAACCACCACAGGGCTTTTTGTATTTTGTTAACCAGTATTTCTCCAACTTTGTACCCAAGCATAGGGAATCACATGACAGTGCATGAAGTGATACAAAAACTTTATAACCTTTTTTACAGCAGAAGTAGAGCAACCACAACTAGGATTTCCAGAGAATTCCATTCTGCCAGACTTAGACCAGGGGTCCCCATGAGTGAACACCTGTTAAAACTTAACGAAACCAGGACTGAATTAATGCATAGGGGTGAAGCAATCACTGAGGAGAGTATGATGAGTATAGTCATAAACTCTTTAGACAGTAGCTGGGACAACTTTGTGATGCAATTGGACAGCCTCAGTCTAGAACACTTAACATTAGACACACTCACTAACCGCCTTATTGCAGAGGATAATTTAAGGAGGGACCGCCACATGTCAAGAAGGGACCCCAGATCCACCAAAAGGGTAGAGTTCCAGGACAGGGGAAAGGTTGCCCCAGAGTGTTTTTCCTGTGGGTCCAGGAATCATTTAAGGAGGGATTGCCCCAGAGGAGATAGGGACAGGGGATATAGAGAGAGACAGTCACCAGACCACAGACATTTCAGGGAACGGGGACGTGGGTGGTCACCCAACCCTAGAAAAAGCAGTGAACGCAGGGATGCTCCCAGAGATAGCAACCCAGGGACCATGTACGGCTTCAGGCATGGTAAAGCAGACCCCAAGCAGGGAAAAGATGAGAACATGTGGCTTCTGGATTCAGAAGCCACTAATCATACAATACACAACCCCAATCTATTCACCTCCCTCGTAGAGACAGACTTCAAGATCAGAATGCCTAACCAGAGCACAGCCAAGGGAGAGGGAATGTACATATACCAGGGGTTGGGAAAATAGAGGGGGTACTGTACATGCCAGAAATACCCCACAATGTCTTAGCCATCGCAAAGCTCACAACAGACACAGACACAGAGGTAACATTCAAGGAAGGCAGGGTACAGATACTCAACCAAGGAAAAAGGCTTGGCAAGGTAACCACACATGATGGATTACTGTACTTTACACCCAGTGAGAACAGCGAGGGAAGTATAAACACAAGCATCACCCATGACCAGGGGGAAGACACTGAAACTAGAGGGGGACCCCAGGAGGAAACAAACACTGTGTCACCAGGCAAAAACGAGGTATCCGTGGGAAAACCCATCCACGACAATTGTGCCCACCTCCTCTACAGAAGGCTAGGACATATCAGTTT
The DNA here is from genome assembly GCA_022577455.1 of Arizona elegans. Lineage (NCBI taxonomy): Eukaryota > Metazoa > Chordata > Lepidosauria > Squamata > Colubridae > Arizona > Arizona elegans. The sequence goes on along the minus strand of JAKOOJ010000008.1, from coordinate 40,148,403 downwards.
CCCGGTTGTAGAAAAAATGCTAGGATGTACAGAGGGTTTGAAAGTAAAGGACTGCAAAAATTATTTGGAGTGTTCAGTGTGTAAATCTTCAAAAATTAAGGTCAAAGCGAGGCCCAAAAGGTCAGAGCGCACAACTGACCACCCATTTCAGCTAGTACACATGGATTTAGTGGGACCACTGAGACCTTCCATTGGACACAGGAAAATATTTTTCTTAACCATAGTAGATGACTACAGCAGGTATGGCTATGTGTACTCTCTCAAGCATAAAAATGAGACATTCCAAAGGTTCAAAGACTTTTATAAAAGGGTGGAACTACAACATGGGGCGAAAATCAAACAGATAATGACTGACCGGGGTACAGAATTCATGGCCAAGGACTTTGCAAAATGGTTAAGGGAGAGGGGCATATTGCATTTTAGCTCCGCCCCTTTTTCCCCATTCCAGAATGGGGTCGCAGAACGAAAAAATGGATTGCTCCAAACAATGATGAGGTGTGTTTTGGAGGACCCTGGAATGAGCCAATCATTCTGGTCAGAGGCACTACACTATTCAAATTACACACTAAACAGGTTATGGTCAAGTTCAATCAATAAAATCCCATATGAACTAATATACAATAGAAAACCCAACCTAGCCCACCTACACGTATTTGGTGCCCCAGCTGATGTCCACATTCCCCGACAGCTAAGGAAGAAGGGAGAAAAGGTGTCAAAAAGACTAAGGTTCATGGGCTATGAGCCTGGAACAAAGGGATTCATATTTGTGGACTGCAATAACAAATTCATTGTGTCCAGGTCTGCGGAATTCCATGAGCACTCGAATTGGTCAAAGCTCCACTGCAATGACATTTTCCTTGGCAGAGAATGCAACCACATAACCAAAGCGACAAAGAACTGACCACCAGGGGGCCAGAGGAAACTGAAACAGACAGACCCAAACACCAAGAACTGAAAGCCGAGGAATGGAAAGAAGGACACCCCACAGGACACCCCACACTGAACCTAGATAGCCTCACCGAAAAAGAAGCCGAATGCCTGCATGAAGCAGATACGCCTCCAGACAGACCAACTAGATCCAGTAGGAACAAGTTACCAAAGAGACTAGAGGACTACGTCATGTCCATACACACAGAGCATTTCACACCCAGTTCCTACGAAGAGATACTCAGCCTCCCCCAGGAAGAGAGGGAAAGGTGGAAGCAAGCCATGGAAAAGGAGATGGAGAGCCTCTGAGAACTACAGGTATACTCGCCAGCTCAAGCACCTGAGAACAAAAAGCCAATTGGGACCAAGTGGGTGTTCAAAGTCAAAACACTCGAAGACAACAAAACGCTCTACAAAGCGAGGTTGGTCGCACAAGGCTTCGCCCAAAGGTACCCGGAAGACTACACGGACACCTACTCCCCCACAATCAGGGCTGAGAGTGTCAAGAGCGCCCTAGTAATTGCCACCATCCTAGGGCTGGAAGTATTCCAATTCGACGTGCAAACCGCATATCTACACGCAGAATTGGATAAGGAGATCTATGTTAAGGCCCCACCAGGATACAACAATGGAGAGGACAACTCATGGCTCCTGAACAAAAGTTTATATGGACTCAAACGCAAGAGGTGGTACGACTGTCTAGCCAAAGCTCTCAACATCATGGGCTTCAAAGCCACCTCTGCAGACAAATGTTTTTTCACAAAGAGAGAGGGAGGAGCATTCGAAGGTGTTCTTGTGTATATGGATGATATATTGTACATAGGGAAGCAAAGGGCCAAATGCGATAAATTTGCCACCAAGTTGGGAAATCATTTCTCTCTGAAGTCACTAGGGAAGATAGACAAGTACCTAGGGGTGCAAGTGGTTAAAACTGACAAGGGCTTCCGGATCTCACAAAGAGAGAAAATCATGGAACTGTTATCCAAATGCAACATGTTGGGGGCAAAACCTGTGAGACACCCATGCAACCGGACTTCATAAGGAGCATGTACAATGAAGCTGAACCCTTCATTGACAACAAGCTGTACAGGTCAACAATAGGCTCGCTACTCTACATCGCCAACTGGACAAGGCCTGACATCGCTCTGGCCGTCAATCTACTGTCCAGACACGTGAGCAAGCCCACTGTCCTGCACTGGGATGCCATAAAAAGACTGCTCAGGTACCTGAAACACAGTGCCAACGCCCAGCTGTGCCTCGAACCAGACCTGTCCGAGAAACCCAAGTTAACCTGCTATGCAGACGCTGACTGGGCTGGGGATGCCAAAAGCAGAAAAACACTTCCGGGTATGTAGTCTTCTTAAACAATTGCCCTATACATTGGTATACGGGAAAACAGAAGCTGGTGGCCACTTCTACCACCGAAGCCGAATTCGTCTGCTTATCAAAAGCCGCAAATAACCTTGTGTGGTTTAATGATTTACTTACTGACATCTGGGCCAAAACAACATACCCCATAGTCATACATGAGGACAACAAGGCAGCTATAGAAATATCAAAAGCAGATGGCGTGGGGCAGAGATCAAGGCACATAGACATAAAATACAAACACGTTAGGCAATTCTCAGAAATGGGGTTCATTAAAGCCATATACTGTGACACTGAACAACAAACAGCAGAATACTTACAAAGCCACTACCTCAAAAGCAACACACATATCTCACATCAAGAATATGTGTATATATGTAGATCTTGTGTTTTATGTACCTAACATGTATGTTCACAGATATCATATGTCTGCCATTAATTAGACATTTAGAGGGGGATTTGTCAGGGTAAATGTCTAATTCTCCCAGGCAGGGGCTGGCACCTCCCCATATCCCATCACACCCCCTTACCTCAGACTCCTCCCCGGTATATAAAAGGGTCCTACACGTGGGCATCCAGCAGTTCCAGATGTGTACCTGCAAAGACAAGACAGAGGTCAGTGACCTTTACCCTGAATTGGGCCTAGGAGGACTCCAGGCCTAGAATAAAGAATTAATGAAGATATACCATTGTCTCCTGTGAGTTATTGGGTTAGATCCATCCAGCATTAATAAGTATGTTCGACCACAGTATTCTTCTAAGCTTTCCATCTGGGTTAGGAGTAAGATAATGTAATTATTTTCATTTTATTTGAAATCTCATTACATTTCACTATGTTTAATGATGGTATTCTTCTAAACTTTCTGTCTGGTTGAAAGTACTGCATTCTGAAAATGTATTTGCAATATAGCAAGTTTCTGAACTTATTAAGTCCTCCAATTTTACATCTGTGTGAAACCACTAGAAATTTATACTGTGATGCTCAACTGTATTTTTCCTCTTATATAACTTAATGGTAATAGATCATATAAAATACATGGCTAGAGAGAATCTATTTCTGACAGATGAAATCTGCAGGTGACAAATTTCTTTTCCTTCCCAACCATATTGCATGCACCTCAAAAGTGTATTAGAAGAACTTCCATGCCATATTTGGAGTGCATTTGGAAGATATTCAGGGGAATTAAACCGAGCAAAATTTCCATTACATCATGGAATGCAGTCCTAGAATTTTAACTGGACTTTGCTAATCTGCTCAGATTTCACCAGGTTTAAAAGATTTTTGTATCAAAGGGCAAATCAAAATTTGAATCTTTTACCAAAACTTTTTAAAAGGGACTTTTGCTTTGTACCAATTATATCTCATTTCTTTCCTCAAACCTGTAATGGCTGAATTTATAATTATTCTACTATTGCTGTTTTATTTTGGGTAAGGATTCTATTGTACATTTTTGAGTATTTTTATCAGTTTGGAAAATCAGCTAATTGTTATTTGCCATGTATTGGTAAAGGTAAAGGTTTCCCTGTCCAGTCGTGCCCAACTTTAGGGCATGGTGCTCATCTCTATTTCTTGGCCAAAGGAGCCAGCATTGCCCAAATACATTTTCTGTGATCATGTAGCCAGCATGGCTATATGCCAAAAGTGCATAGAATGCTGTTACTTTTCCATCAAAGTGGTACCTATTAATCTATTCGCATCTGCATGCTTTCGAACTGCTAGGTGGGCTGGAACTGGGGTAGGAATGGGAACTCACACCATCACGTGGATCTTGGGTCTTAGCTTTCCAGTTGACAAGCTCAGCATCTTTAAGCACTGACTCCTCTCATGTATTAGTTCTATGATGAAAATCAAAATGGCAGGAAAATAACATAGTCATTACTGGGTTTTTTAAAACATGAGAACTGTATTGGCTTCCTAATTTAATATAGAAGCAGTTTCTATGTTTCTGATCTAATTTTGTGTCTGTAATGTTATATTCATGTCTTATTACTGTTTGGAACATTATTTCTTCTATAATGTAGATATTTCCTTCTGTATCTGTAAAAGTCTATTGTAAAATCTGTTCATTAACTGAGTAGTTAAAATATATTTTCTTCCTGGAAACAAACTGACATAATATGAAAAAATGTGAAGCTTCCCCCCGACTAATGAAGACATTATCACTGATGACATTTTTAGCAAATAAAAAGGAAAGAAATGGTAGTTTTGAGAAGCTGCTGAGATTTCCACTAATAACATAGCATCTGTTGGGATTTAATGAAAGTTCCTATTATTAAAACAAGATGAGCCAAGAAACTAATGAAAGCTATAAATTGTATGTTACTGTATAATGCACTGAACATTGTTAACATTGTATGTTAGAATATTGGGAGAAAATATCCAGGAGTATATTAACAAAGGTATATTGGTGTACTCAATTTTGCCTATTTTCTAGAATAAGATTGTATATGTTTTGGCAGAGTCCAAAAATGTGACTCTACTGATGCAGGGAAGAATATTGAAGTTTGTTTATTTATTTATTTAATTTGTTTGCTGCCCATCTAGCCACCAAGTTGACACCATGTCAGGGGAAAAAATGGCTTGGAAACTTGATAAATAGTTATTTACATGGAACTGCAGGTGGGACAAAAAGGTAGGAAAAACATCAAGATGGTGCCACAGCTAAGCAACTTTTCTACCTATTCCATTTCATCCAATAGGAAAGATATTTGTGAATTAATTTCATCTTGAATGATCCAGAAACTGGGTCTTTTGGGTTGCTGCCCAAAAGTAATATTGATCCCAAAGCAGGGGTGAAATCCAGCAGGTTCTGACAGGAGAACCGGTAGCGGATTTTTTTTTTTTTTTTTTTGCAAAAAGTTTTTTTATTTTTTTCCAAACACACAAATTACATCCTTTCGGAACAAAGCTTTGATCCGGTCATCATTTTGTTCAATTTTTAACAAAATCTTTAACAAAATTTTATCTATATTATTTTGCCATAGCACTTATTTCTAAATCTTTTTTTTTATTGGTTTTTATTGTGAAATACAGAAATACAATTCTACGTTTTTCGGTTCCGTGGTGTTAAATATAAATACATATTATTTACATATTATTTACATAATATTGCATCTTGCTTGTGTATGATTTGGATATTATTACAAGTAGTAATGCACAGATCTTTATGATCATATATACATGTTATTTACTTGTTGTTTACATAGATTATAACCTTAATTCAGTAATGCACATGGTAATAGTTAACTCTTTATGATCATTATTAGTTAACCTTTATACTTCTCAAACTTCACTTTTTGTTTCTTTTCTCTATCCACTCGTACCACAGCTCCTACACATCATAATATTCCGTGTTCTCTCTTTCGTTAAGTTCTAATGTTAGCTTATTCATTTCGGCGCACTCTAATATTTTCCTGATTACTTGTTCTTCGGGTGGTAATTTTTTCTCCTTCCAATATTGAGCGTAGGTTATTCTTGCCGCTGTCATTATATGTATAATTAGATACTTCTTTTTTTTTTTTCGTATTCTGTTTTCAGGATTCCCAGGAAAAAGATTTTCGCTTCAAAATATTATCTTTTATTATTTCCATAATCCATTTCCAAATCATTTTCCAGAATTTTTTTGCTTGGGGGCAGGTCCACCAGCAGTGGTAGAAAGTACCTTGGTGATGGCCACATTTCCAACAATTGGGACTCATGTTGGGATATATTTTGGCTATCTTAGCCGGGGCTAAATGCCACCTGTACAGCATCTTATATTGATTTTCCTTATAAGTCACTGCCCTAGTCATTTTAAGGTTGCTATTCCAAATTGTGTCCCATTCGTTTAAATTTATACTTTGTCCGATGTTTTTGGCCCATGATATCATCTGCTCCTTAACCACCTCTTCCATCATATTGTATTCCAGCAAATAATTGTATAATTTAGCTAATTTAGCTGTTGTCTGTTCCCATCCATATCTTATTAAATCCGTTAATACCTATCTCAATGCCAAACTCCTCCTTGTCCTTTTTATAACGGGACTTTATTTGTGCATACGGCCACCAAACAATGTGGATGCCTTGTTCTTCCAGTTCTTCATTTGTTTTAAGGTTCCCTCCCACATCTAATAACTCTTTATATTTGACCATTTTCCCCAATTCCAATAAGTTAGGATATATCATGGCCTCCATTGTGGAGAGCCATCTCAGTACTTTTGTATATTGTTTTCGTCTTATTTTGCCCCATGTCTGTATTAGTGTATCCCTTATTTTATGACTATGAAAATATGTCCTTGCTTTTTTCCTATGTCCCAAAGGAAGGTGTGCCAGCCCCTCTGTAGATCGTGCCCTTCCAGGGTCAGGAGTCTTTTATTTTCCAGAGTTGCCCACTCCTTCAACCAAACCAAATTCACTGCTTTGTGATACATTTCCCATATTGGGAGTCCGAACCCACCTCTATCCTTTTTGTCCTACAAATTTCTAATCGCTATCCTGGGTTTCTTCCCGCCCCAATTAAATTTTCTTATAGTAGAATTAAGTTCCAAGAAGAATTTTTTGTCCAATTTGATAGGGGCAGTTTGGAACAGGTATAGCAACTTTAGTAACACGCTCATTTTTATTGCTGCGATCCTACCTAGAAATGATATCTGAAGTTTTCCCCACTTTTCTAGGTCTTGTTTAATATTTCTAATTAAGGACACGTAATTGTCTTCCTTAAGGGCTGAACACCTTGCCGATATCCACACTCCCAGATATTTTACTTTCTTAGCTATTTGGAGCCCCATTGCTTCTTCAAATGCTTTCTTTCGTTTCTCAGTCATATTTTTAGTTAGCAGTTTAGTTTTGGTTTTATTTAATTTAAGGTCGGTTACCTCTCCATATTTACCCAATTCTTCCAATATTTTTACGCCTGTTTCTAATGGCTCCTCCATAATAAGGGCCACATCGTCAGCAAATGCCTGGGTCTTATACGTCTCCTTTCTAATTGTCAATCCCTTAATTTCATTATTATTTCTAATCCTTTTTAATAAGACTTCTAGGGCTAGTATGTATAAAAGTGGTAACAAGGGACACCCTTGTCTCACCCCCTTTCTAATTTGAAAAGTTTTTGTCAATTCTCCATTGAATAGAATGTTGGCTCTTTGTTTTTCATATATTGTGGTTATTGTATTTTCAAAATTTGGACCAAAATTCATCTTTTTGATCTGTTGTATCATGAAGTCCCAATTCAAGTTGTCAAAAGCCTTCTGGGCATCTAAAAAGACCAGTGCTATTTCTTTATTCGGGTGTGCCTCATAATATTCAAGTATGTCTATTACCATCCTTGTGTTGTTTTTTATCTGTCTCCCAGGGAGGAATCCATTTTGGTCACTATGTATTAAATTATTCAAAATTATCTTTAGCCTTCCTGCTATAACACTCATATAAATCTTATAATCCGTATTGAGAAGTGAGATAGGTCTATAATTTTTTATCAGTTTTAGATCCGCACCTTCTTTTTGAAGAAGTGTAATGTATGCCTCCCACCATGATTCCGGTATTTTGGATTTTGTCAGGGCCTCATTGTAAATTTCTAACAATTTTGGTAAAAGAATTTCCTCTAAATCTGGGTTTTGGTATAATTCTCCTACTGGTATAATTCTCCTATAATTCATCTACTAAATTAAATTCCTCAGCTAAGTCAAAGAAGGTGGGGTGGGAATGGAGATTTTGCAATATCCTTCCCCCAGGAGTGGGAGGGAATAGGGATTTTGCAGTATCCTTCCCTTGGAGTGGGTGGGAATGGAGATTTTGCAGTATCCTTCCCCTGCCATGCCCACCAAGCCATACCACGCCCACCAAGCCATGCCCACAGAACCAGTAGTAAAAAAATTTGGATTTCACCACTGCCCCAAAGATATAAACTGAGAACTTCTAGGTTTTAGAGAACTTAAGACCAAAGTATGAAAAAACATATCATTTAGGTAGTAAATGATTATAAAATTAAGGGTTGCTAATCCATTGAGATAACAGTAGTGATGGTCAATCCTGGTAAAATACAAAAGCATTATTTTGTTCAAATGATCCAGGAACCCAGATTAAGTTGAAAACTGAAAGTAAAATTCCCTTTTTCCAAGCACCCAAACGAGCTTTCTCAATTTGCCAGCTGTGCACTGGATAAAAAATTAAAGGTAAGTAGACATCTTCATTTCAGCTTCATAAAAAACTTATTTTCCTGAGTGAGGATTATTTTGCAGAGTTGAATAAGGCTTGTTAATCTTTAGGAAGGTTCTATTTTCAGAGTTTTTCACAGAATTTTGCCTTCCTTCAGAGTGCCTCGTGTGTTGAAGCCAGTCATTTAACAATGTCTGAAGGAAAAGAGATAATGTCCCCAAACAGAACTGTCTATACATTCAGATGTTACTTTCTTGGCATGCCCCCTGTTTCATTCAGGTGGTTTCTAGTTAAAGAAAGCCATGTGAGACTACAGAATCTTGCTTCTGAAATATCCTGCTTATTGAGATATCTGTTTTGCTGTAGGAAGGAAAAATAAGTTTACTACAAATTCTTCTAGGAGGAGGTTTGGAAGTTTCCCTTCAACAGGATATTTAATGAGGTGCTAGTTTCTTATTTTGTTCAAACTGGTAGCTGGGGATCTTTCTATTTAAAAAAGAACATGTCATCTAAATTATGAAGTACAATATGATGAACATAATAATCAATTACAGAAATGACTCCTTTTCATTTAAATTGATGGACCACTGAATGAGGAACAAGAGGAGCAAATGAAGGAGTTATTGCAAGTAGGTGACTCAAGAGCTCATACAGAATCACTTCTGACATTTTCTCAAAGGTGGATTTCCACAAAGTCCAACTAGAAAGTTAGGAGGCACCAGCATTTTATAAAAGCCTTTATTTGACAGGATCTGTACTTGAATAAAAGCCAAATGAGTTTCTTTGCATGAATGAACACAAACTGGCAAAAGGAACTATTATTTTATAGTGATTACTTTAATTGAAGCAAGTATTCCTGGACATAATTTATTTTCATAGCAATACAATTCTTTTTAAAGCATTACCATAAAATCTTTGTCCTTGAATAAGCTCTCTTAACTTTCGTTGTCATCAATTTCACTTAATAACACTAGCTTGTTCCGAGTCTACTTGTTTAGCCTTGATAACCTTCAACAACTTAATAAAACACCTGTCATATTTAACAATTGTTTCTATTAATTAACCATAAATCGGAGCAGATAATGTTGACAATGACAATTATGTTTCTTAATCTACAGATATCTTAACAAGGTGACTTCACTTCTTCAAATGCCAAGTTATAATATCTTGAAGCCACATTCATTTTTGCTTTGTTATTGAAAACTCTACTGAAATGGTGCCACTTTCTTTTTTATCAGCAGCACATGTGTCAGGACAATTTTTGGAAACATTTTGCCTTTCAAGCCAAAAACTAGGGTAGAATAAATAATGGCAGATAAGTGTAAATAAGAAGAAAATTGATGTTAGCAGGAACAACTGGAATCATAATGAAAAAAATAAAACAAAGTGATTAGGCATGGATATTATACGCCCCAACATTACCAGAGCTATCGCTAACTTACAGCAGATGAGCTGAGTTAGAAAATTACTAAGGGAAAAATCTATATGGAACTGCATAATTTGGTAATCACACTAATAATCACAAGTCAGCAACTCAAAATAAATTGGTATATGTTAGTAGTATCATCATGGAAACAATCTGGCTTTTAGAAAACAAATTAACAAATCTTTTACAAATTAACATCCAATATTAGTGCAAAATGTTGTTGATGGATATTTGCTTCTTCATATCCTATTTGTTCTGTGATCTCTTTAGGACAGGGGTGGGCAACTATGGCCTTTTTACAACCTGTGGACTTCAACTCCCAGAATTCCTGAGTCACTTTCCCCAATCTGGCAAAGCTCATCTTTATTATCTAGCTGGCTGCCAAGCTGTCTCAGGAATTCTGGGAGTTGAGGTCCACAGGTCGTAAAAGGACCACAGTTGCCCACCCCTGCTTTAGGACAAACATAAAACAAATCCACCAATACTAGCACATGTACTTTACTATTTTCTCATCCATTCACTCCTTCACAGATGCTGAATATAACCTGAAGCCACCAAAATTTGCCCATCCTCAGACATGGAGTTATTGTACAATAGGATATATTTTATGTGATGGAAGAATGTGATCATCTTTTCCACTTCTTAAAAGTCACCATGTCTTTCTTTTCTTTGTATTTGAAAATACCTGAGAAAATCTCTATTTTATTTTCAAAATGACCATACATGGGTCATTCTGCCCACCCCAAACTGCCACGCCTACCCTAGGGGGAAAAAAGTCACAATATGTCATGTGATGGCAATGGGATGCCGTGAGTTTGAGACCTGTGAACTACAGGCTTTTGAAAAGTCACTAGTGAGTAGCATCTCATATTCAATTCCCCAACAACTAGAATTGAAAATGTACTGTCTCTAATAATTTGATTTGACCCTGTTAATTGGAGATAAGAAGTGAACTTCAGAAATCCTGTAGACAAAACACAGCTCTTACTACCAAGCAGTTGTTCCTTGTCTTTCAAACCAAAGATGAACACAATGGAGGAAGCAGTATCTTACCAGTTTCATATCTAGGAAAGGCAAGGGGCATAAGTAAAAATTGGTGCACAATAATGTTTCACATTTTATAGATTTTGGTAATTCATTTTGAAAAAGGACAAATGGTCTCACAGCTTTGTTTTAAAAAGTGATTTTTTAAAAAAAATATAAATGGCTTTGGGTTTTCTCAACAATTTCAGGCTGTAGTTTCTGTGTTTCTTTCCAGCAGTTCTTATCTACCAACGTTCACCACTTTCAATCCCATCTTTCACCAACAAACTTGTCATCCATCAAATTCAGTTTTTTCATGGTCTTAATAAAGAGACCATATACTGTGCTGCTTCAGCAGTACATTATTCTTGGGGGTCGTTTTCAGAGGGACCTTTGTTGGAGGGATGGAGCTAGAAGAATGGATAGCAGAAGATTACAAGCACTGTCTTAAATCACAGCTCTGATAAAACAATTTAAGTAAAGACAGAAACTTTTGACAGTACCTAAAACAACACCTATTAAGGACATCATCTCTGGCATTCTCTCAATTACATTTTTATCCACTTTACATGCCAAAAATTGCTATGAAGTTGGAACCTGGCCATATTATCATCACGGGTATTCTTAAGTCTTTAGCAAATATTCAGATGCCATGATTTGTCTATACCTACAAAGACTGAAATAATGCAAGCAATGTTATTCCCTGTTATATTCTATAGAAGCAAAAGTTAAACTTTGAAGGAACAAGATAAGAAAAGTATTGATGCTTTTGAATGTTGTTGCTGCTGAAAATAGTATGGATAGCCAAGAAATAAAACAAATGGATAATTGAATAAATAAACCCTGAGTTTTCACTCAAGACACATATAAGCAGGCTCAAATTATTATTCTACTTTACATACATTTTGTTTGAGCTCTCTAGAGAAGGGTCTAATGCTAGGAAGGATAGAAGGAAAGAGAAGAAGAGAGCCGAGGTGGTGCAGTGGTTAGAGTACTGTACTGCAGCTACTTCAGCTGACTGCTAATTTAGCAGATCAGCGGATCAAATCTCACCGGCTCAAGGTTGACTCAGCCTTCCATCCTTCCGAAATAAATAAATAAATAAATAAATAAATAAATAAATAAATAAATGAATAAATAAATGAATAAATAAATAAATAAATAAATAAATAAATACAACTAGCAAAAAAAGATGGATGGACTCAGTTACAGTGGTGATGGAGTGATGGCTGGAAAACCTATTAGACCAGGTTGGGGGCAGATTATCATGGAGAAAATATATCTTTTGGTTGCTAAGGGTTGATCCCAACTTGATGATACATAATGAAAAAAGATTACATTATTTTGTAACATCAGTGTTTTATTTTCTTTTTATGACTTCACCTCAGGGTGACTGAATGGAACTGAGCGTTTACTGTCCATATGCCCTTCCTGACGCCTACACAGAGTTAACAACAGATATTTTGTCTTTGCACTCTGCTAGAGAAACATTTGCCATTGCTTGGGATGGAACTCTCAACCTTCCGAGTGGGAGGCAAGCATCTTCACCTCTAAGCCACCACAACGCTCTTATATAATTAGTGTTTATTCCTGCTGAATTAAAATTGAATGCATGTGCTGTATGGTGGCATTCATATCAATTTCCAAATATAAATGTAACCTTTAAAATAAGGTGCCATCCTTTCTTTTCTCTTACTTCCACGCAACCTGAAGCTACTTAATCAGCCATACAGATGAACACTTTCCTGTGGCACATAATTCTCTCTATTCTTCTAATATAATTTCCTTAGAGAAATATATTATTAATTTATTTAATCATGTAATATATTTTTATATTTTTCATATGTAAACCTAGGGAAAGATATTAAATTATTACATTTCAAATTACAAAACAAAATTAAAATATTAATCTGAAAGTCTATAAATTAAAGTTACGAGGTGGCGCAGTGGTTAGGGTGCAGTACTGCAGCTACTTCAGCTGACTGGTAGTTCAGCAGATCAGCGGATCAAATCTCACCGGCTCAAAGTTGACTCAGCCTTCCATCCTTCCGAGGTGGGTAAAATGAGGACCCAGATTGTTAGGGGGCAATATGTTATTTAGTATACTGTCTTTGGTGTAAGCTGCCCAGAGTCCTCGGAGAATGGGTGGCATAGAAATATGACTAATACTGTTTATCACAGCATTTATAGAGGGAAGATCTCTTTCTAGATAAAGAGAGATGTTTTTAATTATACATGCACAGAGAGAGGCGGGGAAGCATTTTAGACAGCTAACTGTCACTGGAAAAATCACCTAGTCTCATTATTTCTGATGATATCAGTATTGATATATCCTCCTTTTTGTCTCCTCTGCGAATAATGTATAGTGAAATAAATGGGCTAAACAATGTGTAATAAAAATAATTTCCCAGCTTCTCTCCAAAAAGCAACCAAATCTCTTCTTATAATTGTGAAATACGTTTGTCTCCCATGTCTGCCATTCTAAGCATCTGGATAATGTGAATTGAAAAAAAAACACACAAATTTATTCATTACTGGGTATGGGATGCACATCCAATACACTTAGATGCCAACATGTTTTTTGTGTTGTTGAACACAATTTTCTGTTTTAATCAATAGTAAACATGAAGGTAGGGATTGAAAGCTTGAGTTCACACATAGAACTTGCATTTCTTTTCCAAAGCTTCCATGCCTTTTTTAGTAGGGTTTTGAAATGTGCAGAGGATGGTTTCATTCTTAAAATCAAATTTCTTCTATTATTATCATTTACTTATTTTTTAGATTTTTAAAAATTCCCTCCTTAATTACTTTGTAAGTAACTCAAGGTGGTGAACATACATAACACTCCTTCTGCCTATTTTCCTTCGTGGTTTGTTAAGATCCTTTATGACTCAGGTTTTACATAGAATTTTAAAAAGCTACTTTCAGAATGGATTTATTAGGCTCATTACCACTAACTGTTTCACATTGCTGTTTTCTGAATATGCTTGATATAGATCTGAACCATTTTTTTCCCCTTATGCCATTGATCTTTACTATATTACACAGGACAGGGAAACGCAAAAGGACAACTGTGGTGAGACGAAAGGTCTCTTAGTATTAATACTTTCACAGACTCTCCCCTTTTGGTATGAGGATAGCTAAAGATTTTGCAATTCTCGGCTTAAAACATGGACTAGAATCGGGCAGCCAGTCAAGACATGATGATGGAGAAGTTTGTGTGTCTGTTGTTGCTGTGTGTGTATTAGGAATAAAGGCTTTTGTTAATTTTTACGCTTCTGAGAATGCATTAGCTGATTGAATTTCTTTTGGATTTTTAGTTATTTTGATAAAAAAAATGGAAAGCTATTCATTTTGGATGAATTGAATAACTTTCCTCATTCCTCATCTTCAATGGCTTGTTCAATTTTCTTGTTCATCCCTTGGATATTGTTGTCCTCTCATCATCATCAATTCTAACTCTTTCAGGCCCTTGTGGGATATGGAATCATGTGATAAACAGCTACCTGCTGCAAGTGTTACTAAATCATCTTTTTTTCTTCTTGACATGCTATCTTTATTAAATAGAATGCAAAAAAAGTTGCATTTCTATTTTAAAATGAATTCATTTTATTACTCAGCCCAATGGCGCTTTTAATTACTTTTCATCTCATTTAGACCATGATATTCCTACCAGCAAATCCATACGGGGTGAGACTGCAAGTAGAAATTCTGCAAGTTGTAATTAATACTTCTTGAGAGTAGAAGGCTGAGGAAGTGCAGCCCCAGAAACCAAGTTTGTTTGCTCAGATCTAAATGCTTTTTAATTAAACCAGGGGTGTCAAACTCGCGGCCTGTGGGCCAGATGCGTCATGCACTGGCCACCCGTATCCTCATTTTAGTGAAGGGGAGAAAAGTTGTGATACATCACATGATGACAACGTAATAACGTGAGTTTGACACTCCTGCATTAGACTATAGCTTAGAAGATAATATTGCCTCTATACACCTGCTTCCTGTTAGATTCATATTCCTGCCCAAAGAATATATTTATATCCTGTTTTTCTATCGTATCAACAACATCAAACACTCAGTACTGCTTTCTCTATTTTATACTCAAAGAAACTTCCATAAACAAACCACAAGCCAGACTAATAAAATCTCTTCAGTTATATGACTACAATCACTATGCATATTTATTTGTTTGGCCTTAAGCTTCATTGAATTCCCTGCTGCTTACTTCTGACTGCATATTCACACCGTAAAGCACATCGAGCTTTAAAAAGAGACCATCTGAAATGCAGGATTAACTTTTAATTACAAATGCAGCACCTTTATACAGACAAGTGTTACTGTCTGATCTGGGAGGGGTCGGGCTTGTTACTGGGTCAAATGTCATCTTAAGCCTCTTTTCACACTTAAGGCATATGTTTTGCACCATAACTTCACACAACTGTCTCCTAAAATAACCATGAGCCAACTTTTATGTGTAAAAGTCTTTTAAAATTGTAAGTACAACATTAAACAAGTCAGATATTATGTAGGCATTTTGTGCAGTAATTTTAAAGCTTGCTGCCAAACAGTTCAGCAGCCGTTAACTACTTGATGGCAAGAAGGACTCCTCAGAAGAATAACTACAGAGTCTCCAAAATGAAAGACATGTTATCCTTATTCACTCCAAGCTAATCTTGACTCCTATACCAGTGCTTTCTTTGCTTAAAACTGGAGCAATATAAATAGCATTGGTTAAGAAGCACAAACATTGCACAGAAGGCTTTTTGTACCCAAAAGGCTAGGTAGCACTCTCGAATTCTGCTATAGAAAGCCTCACAAAAAGAGAGACAGAAATCCATTTTAACTACAGGCAAGATTAAATGACATAATTTGCTCAGCACACTCTAATCTAGCCCATTCATTTGGGTTTGGATGGCAGAGATGCCATCCATTCATCATATACTTTTGTGCTGTAAGGAAACATGTCTTCTGAATAATTTGAATGTCAGGGGGTAGGGAAAAATAGATTTTGCAGATGCATAATCATCCGCAAGCATATTTGCCAGAGCTTGGTCTTGTTGAATGCAAGCTGTCAATGGTTTGCCTTTCAGAATTGAATGCTGAGTGTGATGCTTGAAGTAAAAACAGCAGGGCATAATAATAATAGGCTCCCTGAGGGGGCTGAGATCTAAAAATGCTTTCAAGAGCAATGGGCAATTGTGACTGCTCACATTGTCGAATCAGGTATATTTCCAATCATATAGCAACATACATTGTTTGCCGTTTCCTTGTCAAGTGCCGTTTTGCAAATATGTTACAATTACAGATGGCATATAAAGAATAAAGAATATGGAACTTTTAAAAATCACACAATAACTAACCCTTTGGTGAAAAGTAATTCTCAGGAGGAAAGTTGGCATTGCTTTGCCATAGGTTTAGGTCCATCCATCCATTGCCTCCCGCCCACCCCACCTCTGCACCATTTATGAAACAATGTTCATAGTAAAGTTCAGTAACTGTAACAGTGGTACCCCCACCCCCCTGTTCAGACTGGTTCATAAGAACCAGGAGTAAAACCGACAGGAGGCTCCGCCCACTGACCTAGATGTCATCATAGGTGATCTGCGCATGTGCAGGCGCAATGCGAACCGCTAGTAAAGGTAAGTAGAACCCACCACCCTGAACTGTATGTATGGTTCCTAAAATGGCAAGAAACATAGCGTACCTGCTTGCAATGTAGTGCTAAAGATTTTTTAAAAACACAAAATATTGGCGAAATATAAGAAACAACAGCAAAGATACAGCAGTGACTGTAAATTTTTTAAAAAGCTACATAATTACAGTGATTAAAATAAATTAAACATAAAAGAACGAAAAACTAAAAAAATTAAAAATAAGAACCACATAGCATTCAACATGAGATTTATTCAGTCCTTAATCATCATTAAATCTAGATAATATAGAAACATGTTGTTCCATCTTCTCATTTCTAGAATATAAAACTGTTTCAAAAATTGACTACACACACACACACACACACACACACAAATATTTTAACATCAGGAAAATAACTTTTTAACATTTATATAAAAGTACTCTTTCTGCTGAGCTATGGTCTCAATAAAGTCAAATCTCTTAATAAAATATCAAATTCCATATTTTAGGAGAGTAATTCAACATCACATTTTTATCTTTACTAACTATATTTTTCCACAGGACTGTGTTAACATATGCTGTAATGTAAACAAAAAGAAACAAGACAAAATCATACGAATTAATGAAACCCAAATTTCTTACAGTAATAGTAGCAAAAAGATACCCAACCTCATTTAAACACTCTTAGAGGAGTCTAATAAACACACAAAAATTGTCTGATAAATTAGCAGCATTCTTAAATAGTTAAACATGGACAGGCAGTCCTTGCTTACCTCATGTCTCATTCAGCGACTGTTTAAAGTTACATCAGTGTTATAAAAATTAATTTCATTTGTGACCTTTGCAGCATCCCCCAGTCACATAATTACCATTGCAGTCTGTATTCATTGTCTTGTGCCTGACATGTGGCTTTCTCTTCTCTTCTAAGTTCTGATTTTAAAACATGAATGATATAAAATTTTCCTATGTTCCTAATGGACCAAAGAAAAGAACAAGCAAACATCGGATCATCCTGTCATCCTAGTCTTCAACATCTATAAGATTTGGAAGAGGCAAGTTGTAAACTATGACAGACATGAGTGGGTCTTAACTCACACAAGATGACAATGATGATAACCAAATAACCGAATAACAGAGATGGAAGGAACTTGGAGGTTTTTTAGTCCAACCCCCTGCTGAAGCAGGAAACTCTACACAATTTTCAGAAATTATTCTCTCAAATTCTCTTCTTCTCTTTTTGCTGTTATTTGAATGCAAATTCCATTTTTTTGTTTTGGGGTGTGGGTTTTTTTGTTTTGCTGTTTGAATAAAAAACAGCTGGAAAATTTGGTAGATTTCTCTGTTTCCCATTGCATTTCTCATTCTAAGTTTAGCACAGTTAAATTTGTATTAATCTGCTTGGAAAATTGGATTGCAAAATATTTTCCATTGGATAATTGAAGATGAATGTAGAAAATATTTTAGTGTTTTTTTTTAATGAAGCCATATCTTGACTATAGATATTATCAATATAGGTTATTATTCTTTTTTCAAAGACTTATGGGTCAATATACAATACTGTTTGGGGTTATTGTACAGTGGCAGTTTGCAGAGCAACAAAAATAATTTGTTTTTGACAAAAGTGAAGAGCCTCTTCTGTTCTTTGCCACATAATTCTGGATGATTTGTCTCACAGAGAATTAAACCTGAACTGACATCTTTAGAAATGCTACAGAACAAGAGACAAAAAAACAAAAAAAAAAACAAAAAAAAACATTTCTCTATTTCCACAGAGACCAAATTTTAACCAAATGCTGAGATTCACCACCTGAAGTCCAGAAACAAAAACAGAACACATAATTATATAAGACTTAAGACCAGGAATTAATTCTAAATCCAGAATTAAGGTGAGCACATAGTGCTTTATATAAAAAGTAAAAAATGCTGCTTATTACATAAATGGAAATTGAAATAAGAAAAGGTTGTCGTCATAAGCAATCTTTTTTAGTGAAACTATTTGATATTCTTAGTCATATCAAAACTAATTGTATACTTCTTCCAATTTTTTTCCTTAATTAATTTTCCATAACTTCTTTTGCTAATTATTCCAAATCTGACCGGCTAGTCAAGTGCTATTGCTTATACTCAAGTACAGAGTTAGATTTAAATGTATCAAGGATTTTTTATTCTTTAAGCAAAAAGTATGTGCCTAGTAATTAGTATCCTAAAAGTAATTGAACTCCAAAACTTTTTTCTTATTTCTCATTCTGCAGTATATATTTTTAAATCTCAGTTCTGATATTTTTACTATATTTTTATAGATTTGCTTTGTTTTCGCAGAATTCAAGGCAGCTTATATGGTGTTTTGAGATAGTGACTCACCTAACTCTTGATCATTCCAGATGTCATTTACTTCCCTTATTAAATGGTCTTATGTAATAAAGGATTTATTACATGCTCTGCCTTTGCAGCTCATGTTGTGCAAAGAAAGAATGCAGCCTTCACTGTTGCAGATGAACATCTGACTCCTATCTTAACATTTTCAGAAAGATGCAAGAACCTGGAGTTTTAGCAGCCCTGGGAACAAAACATTCCCAGTTAAAAGGACTATGCAGGGATTCCAGAACATTTATTTCTTACTTAAGTTGAACAGGACAAAGTGAACCTTGGATTATACTTAAACTGATTGAGAAATGCACCTTTGGGAAAGTTGTGTTTAAATTTATAGAAAAGCTAGATTAGTTTGCATCCAAAATGCAAGTATTATAGGCCCAAAAATAACTTTATACATTTGACTAGTATTAGTCTAGGGCAGTGTTTCTTAACTTTGGCAGCTTTAAGACACATGGACTTCAACTCCCAGAATTCCCCAGCCAGAATAGCTTCAATTCTGGGAGTATAAGTCCATGTGTCTTAAAGTCAGCAAAGTTGAGTAACATTGGTCTAGGGAATGTGAAACTGCCTTGATGCTTCCGACCTTCCTATCCAACATAAATGTTTAAATAAAAGAAATACATAGGAAGCTAGCCTATTGCAAAGTGAAAACTAACTTTTAACCCCCCTTTTTGTTTTACAGGGATAATTTTGGTCCTCTCAAAATCTACTGGGATTGTACAAAACATACTAGAAGTTATGTTTTTGCTCAATATTTTGTGGCTGGCCATCCCTCACCATGGCAGACATTTTGTGAATAAGTAAGTGCGAGTCCCTTGGACTGCAAGGTGATCAAACCGGTCAGTCCTAGAGGAGATCAACCCTGACTGCTCTTTAGAAGGCCAGATCCTGAAGATAAAACTCAAATACTTTGGCCACCTAATGAGAAGGAAGGACTCACTGGAGAAGAGCCTAATGCTGGGAAAGACTGAGGGTAAAAGAAGAATGAGTTGGCTGGATGGAGTCACTGAAGCAGTAGGCATCAGCTTAAATGGACTCCAGAGGATAGTAGAGGACAGAAAGGCCTGGTGGAATGTTGTCCATGGGGTTGCGATGGGTCGGACATGACTTCGCGACTAACAACAACAACAAAGTCTGTCCTAGTAGTCATGTTGGGAAAACATCCTTTTCTCAAAATTCCAAATATGGAGATGGCTCCAAAATTGCCTACTCTAGACTAGTTTGATATAAACACATCTATAATGGGAACAAGAATTTTGTCTGTATACCCAAGTTTAAATTATTACCAATGTTAGCTTTAAGGGTCTGGCATATCAAGTGACAATAGATGTAAATTCCTATACTGCTACAGAAATGTATCAGATTGTACATAATTAATTCTGTGAGAAGAAGTTAGCATATCAACCAAGAACATATGCAGCTTAGGCACTAATTTTCTCTGCAGATTCCATGTTTATATTAGAATGAATGAAGAAATAATAATAGGAAGATTCCAGAACATTTGTTTTCCTGTGCTCGGGAATACTCCATGACTTGGTCTCATTAGAAGCACTCTTCTCTTCCCTTCTCTTCTCTTCTCTTCTCTTCTCTTCTCTTCTCTTCTCTTCTCTTCTCTTCTCTTCTCTTCTCTTCTCTTCTCTTCTCTTCTCTTCTCTTCCCTTCCCTTCCCTTCCCTTCCCTTCCCTTCCCTTCCCTTCCCTTCCCTTCCCTTCCTCTTCCCTCTTCCTTTCCCTCCTTCCTTCTCCCAATTTAACAAATGACCCAGCAAAGCAGCTGAACAGAAGTGTTTTATGGAAATAAGAAAAGTATATAAATATATAGAATAAGGAGAAAGCAAAATATATTCAGATATACTATAGATCAAATAGAAACTTTTATGTTTTTGGTCTTGTTTGCTTTCCCACAAATCTTGAGGTTTTTGTTCAGACAACTCTTTCTGGTTTCAAGAACTCCTTTCTTTTCCTACTCCTTCTACTTTACCGCCACCAAACCTATTTTTATAGTTCTCAGTTGAGTTTTAATATTTTATTCTATTTTGTTATTAATGTTAAGCTATCTGAAGAATGTAGTTGTTGGATGATCTAAAGATAGAGTCAATCAAACAATTATTTATTAGTCTATTATATAGATCAGACCAGTGAGGTGTTCCACCTATAGTTTTTAGAGTTGTACAAAGATCAGCATGAGAAATGCTCTGATATTCTTCTCCTCATATCATCTTAAAGAAATGATATTCTTTAAAACACTTGGCCTCAGGAAGTGAAAAATCATTCTGCTTTGCTCCAACTTGATTGCATCGGATTATTTTCTTTAAATTTGTTTATTATGCAGCACTAATTGTTACACAAGTTCATAAAAATAGTACCAAAACAATCCAAATACACAAAAGGTAATGGGGTAAAAATTCAATGCTATAATCTCCATTCCATTGAGCCTTTCTGATTGTCAGATTTTGAGCATTTTATTTTAGGACTTTCTTTACGTATTTTAGAAGAGACTAAATACAGATGGGAGGTACAAGAACTGTGATTCTATAAAATTAGTTTCACATTTACAATAACAATAGCAAGAAGAAGAAAGTTTCACTTATATAAGAATCTAGTGAAAATGCATTCTAAATTTTGTTTTTGCCAATTGTTGATAAGGCAGTCAGGAAGATGATAACAGCCTGTTTCATTTTTGGAACAGTAGCATTTGAGACATAATTCTGACATACATTGACTTAATTATCTTTCTCCTTCTGATGATGATAATGAGTCTGCATGTATTGTTTGAGGTAAAGCTCGACCTCAAAGTGCCATCTGGAAATCACAGGGAATTAAAAATGGAAGCAGATGCCCAAAGAACGACTGTAGTTAAGCAAGATGTTCTCTGACCTTTCAATCACAAAAGCACAACTTCTGGATAAAAACAAATGTTTGGGCAGGAGGAAGGCCTGGGATTTCCATGATTAAAATCAGGCAGCTGTTCTCCAAGAGGACCTTCAGTGGAAAAATTTGCTAGTTTGTCCCTCATGCTCAGATTTAGATTGAGTTATCTGCTTATGGGAGGAACAGTTCTAGAAGTGAATCTAAGTTCCCATCAGTGTTTGGTCTGACTCACTTCTGAATCACCTGGAGGTTCCGTTTGAGCATCTCATGCGATGTATCAAAGATAATGGAGAAAAGTAAATGTGACCACGTTGAGATAAACGGGTAGCTGTTAGACAGCTGTTAGTCTTATTTCACAAAAGAAAGAGCTTAAACAAACTTGCAAGTATTTATCTTAGCTGAGCATACATCTTTTGGTCTAAATAATCACAATTATGAGTGAGTTTTTGATCTGAGGCTGGTGCTCCTATAAAATTTGCAGATGACATATGCTTTCTGAAATATCAATATATTTGAGAAAACCAAAGAACAATAATGAACAAAAGGATGCTTCATAGAGAACTTTTCTTGGAAACAAATTCATTTGCGTGACTTAAATTTGGTTGCATCTTCAGGCTGGGTTGTCTTTGTTTAGCTCTCTTTCATGCTTAGTCTTTTTGTCCACATATACAAAAGCCACAAATAAAAAAATATCTAGACCAGGGAAATCCAACCTTGGCAACTTTAAGACTTGTGGGCCAGTGGTATTCACTTACCTTTGCTACCAGTTCGCAAATGTGAGCAAGTGTGCATGTGCAGAGCCTTCTGCACATGCACACAGCATCAAAAACAGGATGTGATGACGTCTGGGCGGGTGGGCGGAGGCTCCCACAGTTCGCCTGAACTGAATAGAGCCGGCTAAATACCACCACTGTTGTGGACCTGTGGACTTCAATTCCCAGAATTCCCCAGCCAGCATGGCTGGCTGGGGAATTCTAGAAGTTGAAATCCACAGGTCATAAAGTTGCCAAAGTTGGACACCCCTGGTCTAGGCATTGTAGATGAAGAAAACGTCATCACTAGAAAGCAGACAAACCTAGTTCACATGATTCAGATTTATTTCCAAGGCCTGGATCTGTGGTCCACCACTTAGAGGAACTTACTACTGATCCAAATGTCTGAAGTCCTGCTAAGATTTCCTTTCCTTTGGCTTTGTTTAGAACCTTCTAATGTGTGACATATGGGACACCAACTGCTTGCCACTCATTGGAAGCCCTCCATCTTCTCATCTTCTTTTGCTTCTAATACCCATCCAGAGTCCCAGCTTGACGCATTTAAAGAGGGGGGGGGGGGAAGCCTGACACTACTAATTGGTTCAATTAGAACTACTGCTGTTAAAAAGCAATCATGATTACACATGTTAAAAACAAAAACATTATCATCATCAGGTTAATGGAGGAAAAAAACAAATTCACTAGCAAGCATACTACAAAGTGCTGTATATTAGTAGATTTGTTTACGTAAGCAAAGAAGACTGCTTTCTCAAAAAAAAAAAAAAAACACCCTGCTTTTCTCAACTGAAAAAGATTGCTTTCTCAAAAAGTTGCCCCTGGAACAGCTTGCATAGCAAGAGAATTGCTTCTTACTGCTCTATAGCCGTGATGGCAAACCTATAGCATGCGTGCCACAGGTGCCATGCAGAGCCCTCTCTGCGGGCACACCAGGTGTCCCCAAGCCCAGCTCCACCGCACATGTGCACGCGACTCCTGCTGACCAGCTGGCGTTCAGGTCTCTGCCGTGCATGCGCGGGGAGCAAGGTAGATGTGCAGGGGGGGCGCATGCATGGAGGGTGGCTTGCATCCAGGTTGGTTAAGGCCAAAATGGGGTACGGGGGGGCACACAAACCCCAAAGATGCAATGTGAGTGCCTGAGTGCATGTGCCCTGCCCCCGTGTGCGCCCTGCCCCCTGTGTGCGCCCTGCCCCCGCGTGTGTGCCCTGCCCCCATGCATGTGCACGCACATCCTCCACATTCAACCCGGGCCCTGCGCATGCGTGGCAGAGATCCAAAGACCGGCTGGTCAGTGGGAGGTGCACACATGCGCTGTGAAGCTGGTCCGGGGTGACAGCTGGTGTGCCTGCAGAGAGGGCTCTGCTTGCTCCCTGTGGCAAGGTGTGCCATAGGTTCGCCATCATGGCTCTATAGAAAACAGCTGTATCTACATAGACACCTGGTATCATTACGCTACTTCTTTTAAGACAAAGAAGCAAAATTGTGAGTTTATTCTGGAGCTGCGTGCCAGTTGCCCTTCAAACTTCTGTATGGGTATTCCTTAGTTATCGACCACAATTGACCACCAATTCTGTTGGTTGTTAAGTGGAAAAATCACATGATTGTAGTGGGCTTACAATCTCACTTCCCCTTCAGTTGTTAATCATTGGAAGTGATTTATGATTTTATTTCTGCCTTTCTATTAACTTTGCTTGTTGCAAGCCAGTTGAGAAGCATGTGATTGGTATCTGTGGCATGCGTAAAGGGTTGCATTCGTGCGCAAGCATGCAAGCGGCCATGAGTGTGAGGACTACCTGAACTAAATTGGCAGACACAAAAGGTGACTGGATGATTTCTCAATTATTTTACAGAATAAAAAATTCTCTTACCATTTCTCAGGAGTAGCACGTCCCATAAACTATGGTAGTAGCATTGCTCCTAAAACACCCTCTGGGAGCAGTCAAGAAATCTTCCTTTGAGATTAAACGTTGTCTATGTACATGTGTATATATTTATTATATAAAATAAAAGAGCAAAAGAAGAGCACTGTATAAAATAAGAGTATGTGATAAAACAGAACTTTAACACACAATCCTGGGCATTTCTTAATGAAATCATTGCAAAAAGTCATCCTCTATCTATGAGAGGTTCTCATAGTAATTCTTTCTCGTTTGAAAGAATTACTAAAAAATCCATCCCTCTTCGCTTTCATCAAAATGAATTAATACAGCTTGGAAGGAAAAAAAGAACATAAGTAACCTGTTCTTAGTACTAGGTCATCCACTGTAAGTTGAACTGATAATTCTTTTAGAGCAGTATAATATAGAAAGGATCAAAGACTGAATTCTTACAAGGTTTTGGAGCTACTGTCCTGTTTGTCTCATGGAATAAGAAACAAATCCTTCCACTTCCTATTAATGATGGAACATAGCATTGAGATATCTAAGAATTCCAGCTTTCATTATAAATTCCAGCTTTCATTATAGCTGCTTTGAGCTATAATGACTCAAGAATTTTCTTTTCTTTTTTTTAACATCACCCAGAAACTATTTTTATTTGCCAGAAATAACATTTCACCTTGTAGTGTCCCACATTCCAAATTTGGAAATATTTGACTGACATGGTCTGATTTCTATCAAAACTAAACAGCTGATGGAGATTTGGTGGTTGGGACAACCAACACCCATTTGGCTTACATAATTTGGTGGCCTGTTAGCAATCAAGTATTTCATCCCCCAGATGTATATTGTGTGCCACTAATCAAAATCATTAGAATCTGATAGAACAACTGAATGTTATGAAAGTCACATTTAAATGTATTACCCAGTTAGAAGCCACACGTGTTTCAGAATGAAAATGAGGCCAGAAAAGAATGTTATTTTTGGCACAAAATGTTACCTGCTGTTCTATATTTTCATTCATTTTCATGGCTTTTGCCTATTTCAATATAATGATTCAGTGCCTTTTCCTAAATAAATCATGCTGTGATGACATTTCGAACTTACGATCACTGTAAAAATATCATGGAACATATATGGAACAATTTTGGCACGTCAAAGCATTTCACAATAGCAATCTAGTTCTGCTACCTTGTCTCAAATCTGGTTTCCTGCTTTGTCTACTAGCGTAAGTCACTAGTTATTGTTATCTGGCATTTTGCTTCTCTAAGCTATTCTCTCATCCAGTGGTGGGTTTCAATCGGTGTTACCACTGGTTTGCTTTGCGCATGCGCTTCACTCGCTTCACTCACACGCATGCCAAACTTGTGATCTGCGCAAGCGCATTGCATTTTGGAACAGCTGAGGTGCGGCAATCCGCTGCGCCTTTCAGCTGGGCTAAAAACGACTGAATATAGGTAGGTATAATGCAGGGGCAGGTGGGAAGGGGGAAGGCCCAGCTGACAGTCAAAGCAAACCGGTTTGCTCTCAGCTCATGATTGCCGCTACCGGTTCACCCAAACCTGGGCGAACTGGTAGAACTAGTAGAAACCCACCACTGCTTACAATGGATTTAGATACCTTTGGAAAGTCCAAGGACAAAAGAGAAGGAATGTGTTATCATTGGAAACGGCTCTTGATGTCCATTCCATAACTCTCAGGTGTTAAGACCACACCTTGTTGCAAACGACTGGTATCATAGGTAGATCTTGACTTACGTCCACAATTGAGCCCAAAATATCTATTGTTGAGTGAAATATTTGCTAAGTGATTTTTGCCCCATTTTACGCCCTTTCTTGCCACAGTTGTTAAGTGAATCACTGCAGTGGATAAGTTAGTAACATAGTTGTTAAGTGAATCTGGCTTCCCCACTGATTTTGCTTGTCAAAAGGTTGCAAAACGTAGTCACATGATGTTGGGACACAGCAACGGTCATAAGTATGAACCAGTTGCCAAGCATCTGAATTTTGATCACATGATCATGGGGCTGTTACAAAGTTCATAAGTGTGAAAAACGGTCATTAGTCACTTTTTTCAATGCTGTTGTAACTTTGAATGGTCACTAAATGAACTGTTGTAAATAGGACTACCTGTATTTTAGATGGAGCAGTTAATATTGCAATCTTACGCAGAAAGACTTAATGGCAAAATTCTCTCTTTATATGTATTTAACCGGTGTGACTCTTGCTTCTTCAGCAATTGACTGGAGGCTGCTGAGTATACAGATCAATTTCTGCCCATCAAGGTTTTTTTTAAAAAAGTGTTAATATCCAGATCTCCAGATTGAGCAGAAAGAGTTTTGCTTGAAACCTAGAGAGTTAGTAGTATCAGTCATTGTCAATGTAATTACTCAATTTTAAATTAAAATTCCTTTTGAGCAACAGTTTCATTCTGGGAAACTCAGAGGCACTTTGCTGTTTGAAATGAAGTGTCAAAGCCATATTATCTCTCCACTGCCAGCGTTGTACAGATAAACCAGATGGACTAGCAGTTGAATCTGGATTTCAGCATGAATGGCATGAAACCAGAGGCAAGACATTATCCATCTACATCTGGAGGCAGCAGGATATATTAAAGGTAGATCAGATTGCATACAATAGTCTACATAATACCACTTTATAATGCCTTGGAAAGGCCACACTTGGAATATTACATCCAGTTTTGGTCGCCATGATGTAAAAAAGATGTTGAGACTCTAGAAAAAGTACAGAGAAGAGCAACAAAGATGATTAGGGTACTGGAGACTAAAATATATAAAGAACGGTTGCTGGAATTGGGTATGTCTAGTTTAATGAAAAGCAGGACTAGGGCAGTGGTGGGTTGCTACCAGTTCTACTCAGATCAGCAAACCGGTAGCGGCGGTAGCAGCAGGCTCCGCCCACCCATGCCGGACACTTCTGCGCATGCGCAGAAGCAGCGCATGCACGCAAGCACACGCAAGCACAAGTAAACCGGTAGCGATGGGTTTTGCAACCCACTTCTGGACTAGGGGTGACATGATGGCAGTGTTCCAATATCTCAGGGGTTGCCACAAAGAAGAGGAAGTCAAGCTATTCTCCAAAGCACCTGATGGCAAGGCAAAAAGCAATGGATGAAAACTAATCAAGAAGAGAAGCAACCTAGAACTAAGGAGAACTTTCCTGACAGAATGATTAGTCAGTGGAACAACTTGCCTCCAGAAGTTGTGAATGCTCCAACACTGGAAGTTTTTAAGAAGAGATTGGACAACTATTGGTCTGAAATGGTATGGGATTTCCTGCATAAGCAGGGGTGGGCTAGAAGACCTCCAATGTACCTTCCAATTCTGTTATTCTGTGTTTTCCCTGTCTCACTGCTATGCTTTGCTTAATGGTAGACTACCCTTGGCTCAGTGTTAATCAGCCTGCCATCTTCAGCTTTCAGGTGTACTTTCATGTTGTATAAATGATATTCTTTCCAGAGTGATCTGGATATGGTCATAGTATGAAAGCATATCAAGAAATATAGACTGTAAAGAATATGGCTTTGACAGAAATAGGCAGAAACTGTTACCTAGGCAAAAAAAAAGAAAAGAAAAAAGATTGAAATACTTTTTAAGTCCAGAACAACAAGATTTGGAAGCAGCTCAGATAGATGCTGCTTAATTCACTGGAGTAAAAGGAGGCGGAAGTGGAAGAGACGTAGCACAATCAGATTTGCAAGATTATGTTAGTATAGCAAGTCACAATAAAAGTAGTTGTAGCTTTACCGTGGAGTTGATTTCCTGGTCTGGTCTACCTAGTGCAGGGTTCTGCAACCTTAAAACTCAAAGAGCCATTTGGACCCGTTTCCCACAGAAAAGAAAACACCGGGAGCCACAAAACCTCGGTGGGTGTGGCCAACTCGACATCACTCACTTTCACCAGTCACATGACACCCCCCCACCCCAGCCATGCCTACCCAGCCGGTCATTAGGGCAGAGAACCAGTTGTTAATAAACAACGGGAGTCACAAAACCCTTGTGACATCTCTCTCTCTCTCCCTCCCTCCCTCCCTCTCTCCCTTCTCTCCCTCTCTCCCCCCCTCTCTGTATCTCTCTGTCTCTGCCCCGGTCGCTTCTCCATCCCCCGCTGTTGCCCTTACCTTCTCAGGCCAGGCAAGGAGTGACTGGGAGGGAAAGGCAAGGGTTGGGGCCAGCCAGTGTTGGGATCATCCAACAGGGAGCCACAGCAGAGGGCCCGAAGAGCCGCATGTGGCTCTGGAGCCGCAGGTTGCAGACACCCAACCTAGTGGGACTGAAGGAAGCCAAATAATGTAGTCAGAAGCCCTTTTATGTTCTCAAAACAGTGTGAAAATGGTTTTACTGCAAAGACAACTATGCCAGTAAAAATATGTGTGCCGAGGCATGGACTCAGATGCACTTATGTTTGAGCAAACATGATCTAAATCAGGCCATTGCCCTGTGTACGAAAGAGAGGCTTGTGCTCAACAGGGAACTGCAAGCATCTCCAGCCTTTTCAGGTTTGTGGTCACATTTGGAATTTTTAGAAAGTGTTGTGGCAGCTCTCACATGATGACTACCACCATGAAAATGGCCAGTCAGAAAGCACTCATTTCCCTCAAGACAAAGTGTTAAGACTAAAAGGAAAAAGAAGCTTGTTTAAAGACATAAATTCAAGACATGTCTGAGCTTCCAAATACAAGACCTCTATTTTGAATGCTCGTTTTTCTGCCAGCAGAGAAAAGCATTTGGCCGAGGGACTCGGGGAAAGCCAGAGGTGGTTACTGAATTACAAATGCACCTTCTTGTCTCCTTCCCCTGGCAATCCATAGAAAGGAAAAGGAAGGGCAAGAGGTCTGGCAGATGCCAGACTGGCATGTTATGGACACCTGAGATATCCTGTGAAGTTAATGCAATGTCTAAGCAAAGTGCACATACCCTCTGTGGAGTATAGATCCATTTGCACATCTGTGTCAAGAGAAATGGGGAAGTGTGTTTTTAGTTCTGATCCTTGAAATCAGTGCAAACAAGTGAAATTCAATTGTTAAACAAGTTTAGTGGAGCAAAATCTTTGCTATCATTCCCTTGGGTTATTTGTCTTTTGGCAATATGAATTTCTGGGACACATTACCCTAAAGGATAGATAAAAACCGGCTGCTCTCTTGGCCAATATGTTCTGTTCTGTTCTGTTCCATGCAAATTCTATTCTATTCTATTCCATGCAAATAAAAAACATTCATTTATGAAAGGTTACATCATCTGGTTTATATGAGGAAATAAACGTGCCGTATTTTAGAAGGAAATTCAATCTGCTACTGAAAAGAGTAGAACATTACTTACATGGAATTTATTTGAGTTGGCTGAAACTTATTTGAGACATATTGAAAGGCAGAAATATTTGGCATCCATGGAGAAACAAGGTTTATTGCAGAATGAGAAAACACAGTTTCTAAAATCAGTTATCTTGTATTCTCGATATTAGTCTGCAGTGGAAATTAAATATTTAATCCAGAAAAGCAAAGGCATTTTTTTGTTTAAATTTATTCTTGTTTCCACTCACTAGAATTCTTGATTAGTTGGTTAGTTAGTTGCTTAAAGCAAATCCCCATTAAAGCAGGAGCCATGCCAGAATAATAATGGGAATGAAAGGTGCTGCTGTAGTTTAATTAGGCAGCTACCAAACTAATTCCATCTTTCATTAACAATAAAAAGCTAAAAGCAAGAAATTACTTTTCTGTGTTTCCCGAATCTAATCAGATGCCAAATTTACTTTCTCAAGTGGGGACAAATACTGATATAGAAGTGTAGCCAAGGTTGTTGTTGTTTTTGGTATCTGAGCTCTACATCTTTTTTTAAAAAAAAATATTCGCTGCATTAATGTTTTTCTAATCACTAATATATGAAGGATTGCAAAAAATAATGCAGTAAAGATGATTGTAGAGCACTCAATTGAGGAAATTGTGTCTTACTTTTTATTTAGAAATTTGGGCTTTTTAAAGAAGTAAATAGCAATGGAAGTCTACTGGTATGCATACAGAAAGAGTTTTCAGAGCTCAGAGAAAGGCCTATATCTCAACAAAAAGCTCTTCAAGATCACAAAAATACACACAGCAAGGCTTTCAGGAATGCCATTTTTTTCGTTGTATCATATAATAGCAGAATCTTGAAAACCTGCCAGTTTTGCTGTGCCCCTTTTATACAAAAAAGAACCAAGGCAAAGCAGTCTTAATTTCTTATTTTCTTATTTTGTATTTATTAATTTGTCAAACATGTACAAGATAGCAGGTATAAATATAAACATGGATATGAACGAAATAACTGAATACAAATAAATGGGGACAGTAGGACAGGGATGGTAGGTACACTGGTGCAGTTATGCATGGCCCCTTTACGGACCTCTTAGGAATGGGGTGAGGTCCACGATAGACAGTTTAAGGTTGAAGCTATGAGGGTTAGGGGCAGGGGTGAAATCCAGCAGGTTCTGGCAGGTTCTGGAGAATCGGTAGCAGAAATTTTGAGTAGTTCAGGGAATTGGTAGCAGAAATTTTGAGTAGTTTGGAGAACCGGCAAATACCCCCTCTGGCTGGCCCCAGAGTGGGGTGGGAATGGAAATTTTGCAGTATCCTTCCCCTGCCATGCCCACCAAGCCACACCCACAGAAGTGGTAGCAAAAAAATTTGGATTTCACCCCTGGTTAGGGGATGTAACAACAGATTCTTTCCAAGGCCTGGATTGTCTGTTCCTGTATACCTTCCTGAAAGCTCCACCTCACTGTTCCCATATACCACATACACACACATACTGTTATATATGCCATATATTTGAAAATATGCCATATATTTGATCATCCTGAAACCTGGCAGGAATTACTTACCTCGTCCCTAAGCCATTTTAATAAGATGGGAATGTTTAATGAATATTTTGTGCAATCACTTTTAAACTGTTAGATGTGTAAAATTATGGTAGAATGATACATTGTCTATGAATAAATGGTGATGAATAGTAATCATGAAAAATAGTTGGAAAGACTATTTATATCCAATAGAAGAGGATATATGTAGCTCAGGGTCGAACTGTGGTGTCCTCAGTGATCTCTGAGCTTTGTTGTTTGCTTGCGGACATTTCATTAACCAAGTAGGTAATATCATCAGTGAGTGTGAGGTTTGCTCCCTGTTTATATACAGCAGCTTGCCCTGCCAGTGTTGGTGGAGGTGTGGTTTTCTCCTTGGAGGTACCTTGACTAGGGTACTTTTTTCTTCTTAATAGTTCGGTGTTAATCTCTGATTATCACTGTGTTGATAGCTGGAGAATATGTGTTCTGTTCTTTTGTTTTCTTCTTAGCATTTTTAATCGTATCTTCTGAAGGGCGTGTAAATGTGGTTTATTTCTATATGTCTTGATGTCTGATGTGTCTGAGAACCAAGCTTCCAAGTAAAAAATGCAAGTTGAAAAATAGGGACCACCTTTGGTGGGAAGGTAACAGCGTTTCATGCGCCTTTAGTGTTTAGTCATGCTGGCCACATGACCATGGAGACTTCTTTGGACAGCGCTGGCTCTTCGGCTTTGAAATGGAGATGAGCACCACTCCCTAGAATTGGGAACGACTAGTACATATGTGCAAGGAGAACCTTTACCTTTACCTTATTGATGTCTGATGTGTCTGAGAACCAAGCTTCCAAGTATCCCCTAAATTTTTTTAAACTAGCTTGTTTTAGGATGATCACAGTTTCTTAGTTGAAAACTTGGTTGAGATTGTGCATGTGTTGTGAGATTAAAGAGTTTTCATTGTGTCTTCTGGATGTGCTCTGCTAAATTTCAGCTTGTCTGTCCTACAAAATCACTATCGGGGTTCTTACACTGTATGTTGTAAATGACTCCTTCTCCTCCTGTTTTTCTTCTTGGCTATTGGCTCTTTTGGTTTATTTAAAGTTTGTGGAGAGCTTTGGTTGGTTTGTGTGGTACAGTGAAGTCATATGACAGTAATAGCCTATTGGTAGTTTTGATACATTTTTGAAGTATGACAGTATTATATTTTCATTGCTTCTGTTGGTTGTGATGGGTTGAGTAGTCAGGCACATTTTGATAAAGTTGTGTGGGTAACCATTTTATTGGACAATGTTGTAAAGGCAGGTTTTTTTTTTTGTGGCATTCTGGGTTACTGCAGCACATTTATACTTGCCTGAATAATGTTCTTACACAGCTCCCTTTGTAGGGAGTTGGGTTGTTACTTTGATAATAAAACACTTGATTAGTATGGGTTGTTTTTCAATAGACTTGTGTTTCTAATTTGCTGTTGTTTTCTCTGCTAATGAGGATATCCAGGAAGGGTAGTGTGTTGTTGTTTCCTTCTTTCCTTGTGAATTTTATTCATTTGAAGATTTTGTTACTTGTTTCATGTGTCTTCTTCTTACATGTTGTTTCTTTTTTATTATAACAAAAGTGTTGTCTGCATACCAAATCCATATTTTTGGTTTTGTGTGTCTGGGAGTGCTATAGTTTCCCATAGCACATGGACTTGGGTATTGAATCTGAACCATACAGGCAAATCATTAAAAACTGACCATAAAAGATCCATGAGCAATATTATGCCCCATTAAGATTTCAGTATTTTTAATGGATATGCCTAGTCACTCAATGCTATTGACTGGACATTTTTGCAGGAATTTGGAAGAGTTGCACAACATTCACAAGTTGTTATTGCTCCATATTTCCTAATACATAAAATGCCTTTCCTTGTTGCCCGGCCATCTTGGAGGTGCTCCTCTGGCAACAGCAGGGCCGACATGAGCTGGCAAGATGGTGGCCGCCAAGAAGACGAAAAAGTCTTTAGAGTCCATAAACTCTAGACTTCAGCTGGTTATGAAAAGTGGTAAATATGTACTTGGATATAAACAAACTCTGAAAATGATTCGGCAGGGCAAAGCCAAGTTGGTTATCCTAGCCAATAACTGTCCTGCTTTGAGAAAATCAGAATTTGAGTACTATGCTATGTTGGCCAAAACTGGTGTGCATCACTACAGTGGAAACAATATTGAACTGGGAACAGCTTGTGGGAAGTACTACAGAGTATGTACACTTGCTATAATTGACCCAGGTGACTCTGACATCATTAGAAGCATGCCAGGACAAACCAGTGAGAAGTAAAATTAATAAACTTTGTGTAATAATACATAAAATCTACCTACCTAAAGAAATGGTTCCTATTGTTCTTATTGTTCATCATTTTAGTTTGTTGCTACAACACACTGGATTACCAAAGACTTTTCTTGTTGGATGAGTGCTAATTTCAAAATGTGTTAAAATACCTTTATTGAAAATGTAATGCTGCAAACAAAGAGATCTGAAAAATTCTACAGGGAAAATGTATTCATAATTAATACTGCACTAAATATGTTCTCAAAATTGACTATCTTTTTATTAATGGATTTTCATTGACTATACAAATGTTTTGGACAGGAACACTGAATATGGATATTTAAAATGGTTACATTGACAAAATTACATACATATTTAAATGTGTCTGTATGCATATACACAATTAGTATTCCTTTTTTAAAATTGGTTTTGGTTGGCTGATTCTGCTTTCCACTTTGTACTCATATTGTAATTGTCTTCTTAGTTTGGTTTTTCCATTTTGTAGGAACAAAGAAGAGAAGAAAGAAGTTGCTAGCTCTCCCCTTTTGGAAATATTTAAGTCACTATGAGCTGAGACCATCCCATTTTACATTTAAAGCCAGCCTAAAATGCCTCAACATGGTTTCTCTAGAATCAACAGCATTCCTTGTTATTTTTCCTCTGTTTAAAAAAATGGACAGGAATGCCATTAAAACAGAGTGTTTAATGCAAAATAGAGAATCTAGGACCAATCTTTAAAAGCTGTCTCCAAAATGGTGAGGAACACTTCATGAGCACCTTTTGAGTGTGATTTTTGAGACCACTATGTAGCTACCTAATTGTCATATTACCCCTACCATACTTAACTAACATCAATCAGAAAGTCATGGCATACTTTGTCCAATTCTTTGTTGAAGTCAAGACATATTGTATCTTTAGCATTCTCTATTAGGTAGTCCTTAATCAAAAATGTTAGTCTGGAAAAAATGTCAAGTCCATGCTGGCATCTGGCAAGTACCCCATTATTTCTAAATGTTTACAGATGGATCTCTTTATTACCTGCTCTAAATTCTTCCCAGATGGATGCCAGAGGACTAGTCTACAATTTGCTGGTTATACCTTCTTAAATGTACTTTCCTTAAATCACTTGGCGCTTTACCAGTTCTCTATGTTAGTTTCTTCCACTGCCATGCACTGAACAGAAGTTCTCTTTCCATAAAGGGCTAATCTCCCTTTATGGAACCCTAATATGCTGGGATCAATCCACTTCAGTGTATTGCTTTGATACCACCATTTCTGAGATCAATTATCCATTAACTAAGTAATCTTAGTAGACCTCAATAGCTAGCCTTTCATCATGCTAGTAAGGATGGTCATGCCCATGTGGACATCTAGAGGCCAGAAATCTAGATTCAAGGAAGTGGCAGACCTGTGAGAAATCCCAGAAATCTCCTTCTGGGATTTTATTTCTTTACTTGCTTGGATCTAGAGCAGGGTTTCCCAAACTGTGAGTTGTATCTTCTTTGAGTAGATTGCAGATAGAGTCGAGAAAAAGCATGAAGAACATTTAATAAATCTACCTTTCCCCAAGTTTCATTGTACAGGTAGTCCTTGACGTAAGACTACAATTGAGCCCAAAATTTAAGTTGCTAAATGAGAAATTTGTTAAGTGAGTTTTGACCCATTTTATGCCCTTTCTTGCCACAGTTGTTAAGTTAATCACTGCAGTTCTTAAGTTAGTAACCCTGTCGTTAAGTGAATCTGGATTTCCTATTGTCTTTGCTTGTCAGAAGGTTGCAAAAGGCAGATCACATAATCCCGGGACTCTGCAACTGTCATAAATATGAACCAGTTGCCCTCCCCCACCCCAAATCTGAATTTTAATCATGTGGCCATGGGGATACTACAATGATTGTAAGTGTGAAAAATGGTCATAAGTCACTTTTTTCAGGGCTGTTGTAATTTTGAAGTCTCACTAAATGAACTGTTGTAAGTAGAGAACTACCTGTACTGTTTTCATTGTTCATTTATATTCATTTTTCTTGTTTGGATTCTTAGAGGGGGTACTTCCAGATTACACTAAAGCAGTGCTTCTCAACCTTGGTAGCTTGAAGATGGGTAGACTTCAACTCCCAGAATCCCCCAGCCAGCGCTGCTGGCTGGGGGATTCTGGGAGTTGAAGTCTACCCATCTTCAAGCTACCAAGGTTGAGAAACACTGCACTAAAGGGAGGTATAATGGCAAAAGGTTTAGGCTCCTCTTATCTAGACCGAAACCTCCAAGTGGCTTACCTGTAAAGAACAATTAAATGAAAAAAGAAAACAAAACACATGCATACCCAAAACAAACAATCCAATATATCAAAAGAAAATTAACAGAGGTATGATAGCCACCATGAACTCAGGCTGGGATTAAAGCCAGATTTTCTACAATTTGCAAGATAGCTGCAAGGGGAGAACCATAAAGATCTTTGGGAAGATGCTCTTCAAGAGGATAAAGCACCACAGTTGGTAGGATCTGCTACCCATTGAGTTATTCCATCTCTAAAAATGACATGTTTCCCCAAAAGATCAGGAAATCCTTCGACCATCTGCTCAGCACTCACACAGCACATTGTGAAGTTGTGACTGACAACTCCTTTCAGGATTACAGAAATGTTTTCTCATGACAATTATCTTTTAGAAACCGCTCATGTTAATAATCATTTATTTTAGTAATTGGTTTAAGGTTTTAGATGCAGTCCTAGGTTCAACACATAAGTCTTTCTCTGGCTTTGGGGAACTGTAGAGAAGAAAGAAACAACTAATTTCTAAATAACAACAGAGCTATTTATTCAATAAATCAAGTTAGTGAATAAGCATAAACAAATAAGAAGAACTAAGCAAACCTCCTTCATTGCCCTATCTCTAGCAGGTCTTAATCTCTTTTAATTCCCTTGCTGAGAACCTTTGACAAACCATTTACATAATTTTTGCCCTTTTCACCTTTTTTATTTTTTGAGTTTAAAAAAATCAAATAAGTAAAGCCCAGAAGCTTTTTTTTAATTCAAAAAGTTTTTTATTTTATAAACAAATAAACAAACAATACATAATCAATCATTCAATATATCTTCTGAATACATCTTTTGTGTCTTCTTTTTGCTCCTCCAATATTTATCATATCTTAATATTATCATTTCCTTTATTATAACATTTCCTCCACTTTTCTTACTTATCTATCTTTTAATTTTATTAAAAATTAGGCAACCATTTTATCCCCACTCAACCTTCAACCCCCCCTTCCCCACCCCCGCCCCCGACTTCCCAGAGCAAAAACAGGGTATAGCATTAAACAAACATAAGCTAAAATATACTAAGTTACTACAAGATTCAAAACTCCCTCACACTCTTTAACTCCTCTTTTAAAAATTGTTCATCAGCCTCCCCTTTTAGAATTCAAATTTAAACATTTTAAAACTTTCTTTAAAGCATATCTTTTTAGAAAAAAATTATTTTATATCCATTCAATTTTAAATTAACCATTTTAATATTTCAGTAAGTCTTTCTTTGGCTTTGGAGAACTGTAGAGA
The DNA here is from genome assembly GCA_022577455.1 of Arizona elegans. NCBI lineage: Eukaryota > Metazoa > Chordata > Lepidosauria > Squamata > Colubridae > Arizona > Arizona elegans. The sequence goes on along the minus strand of JAKOOJ010000008.1, from coordinate 40,111,325 downwards.
AGAAAGAAACAACTAATTTCTAAATAACAACAGAGCTATTTATTCAATAAATCAAGTTAGTGAATAAGCATAAACAAATAAGAAGAACTAAGCAAACATCCTTCATTGCCCTACCTCTATCAGGTCTTAATCTCTTTTAATTCCCTTGCTGAGAACCTTTGACAAACCATTTACATAATTGTTGCCCTTTTCACCATTTTTAATTTTTGAGTTTAAAAAAATCAAATAAGTAAAGTCTAGAAGCTTTTGTGTATCTTTTGAAGTTTGAACCAATATTCATTCCAAATGCTTCATTTTATTCCAAATGGTTCATTGGTTCACTGAAAGCAATGCCAAGCAGTAATCAATACATAGTGTTCAGTAACACCTCTAATTTACTTTTGGAAAGCATCATCTAACTTTCCTTGTTAGGCATTATCCTCCAGGGTTATTCTAGTTCAGGTAGCAGGAAAATCTGGTTGTTTCAAACTGGACTCTTCTCAAGTTCCCAAATCAATCCCTGGTAGGGGATTTGTATCAAATACTGATAAACCAGTTTCTCTGCTATTTCTTGGTCTAAGCCTTCCTGTATCTGTCAGATGTTGTTCAGGCACCATTTGAAAACAGGTTTAACACTATTCTGGAACAAAAACACAAATCCAGAGCAAATTTTAACAAATGCTAAATGTACTTGTTTGCTAAAACTCAGCTCCTCTGCATCCTACATAAATGAGGATCATTGATGATTTTTTTTTAATGTTAGCTGTTGACAGTTGATGGAAAAAGAGAGAAACAAAGCTGGACAATCCAAAAACCTCTATCTTTAGCACATCCTGCACAGTGTAAATAAGAACATAGCATGTTTTGTTGGCATTTTTACCTTTCTTTTAAAATTCTGCTTGGTTTGAAACATCCTAACTATTAACTGTACAAGATATATAATTTTTATTTTGTAACTGTTAATGTTTTAGATTTATCCCCCAGGTGACTATAGGATTAACATAGTAATAGAGGAGTGAATGTTACCATGTTTTCCTGAAAATAAGACCTGTCTTATATTTTTTTTGAACCCTGAAATAAGCGCTTGGCTTTATTGCCATGCGCTCAAAAGCCCGTTTGGGCTTATTATCAGGGGATATCTTATTTTGGGGAAAACAGAGTATATTCTGTGATTTATTTTGCTAGTTAGTATTATGTATTGATTTGCTTAACTCTGTTTTTGCTGATCATTGACCAAATAATTACTGATTTATTGAGTGATTGATTGAGTGATTGATTGAATTCCCTTGGTTTCAGAACTGGTGGTTTTTCCTAACTCAGCTATGAAGAAAAATCTTTTATTCCCCCAGCTTCTGCTGTCAGAGACCATTTAACATATATGAAATAGATGAATAGAGACCATGATCATATTCCATGTGACTGGTGATTTTTCATACTTCAAATGCAAATTATATTATCTTAATAGAGAATATTCATTAGATTTGATAGAAGACTATATTGCTGTTATGATCCCCTTTAATCATTTTGTACACATTGATTGATAGCATGGATAATATGCAAATGACAATTGATTAACAATGTAATTCCCTATTTGTATCATATAATTTGACCTACAAGAAAAGTATCTAACATAGATATTATGTGATTTGTTCTTTATTCAAAGAGAACTGAGATATTTTGTCTATCATTAAAGAAGTTTTCAGTGGAATTTTATGATACAGTTTATGGTTATTCTTATTAAAAGAAGAGCCACAGTTTTCTTAAGTGGTTTAAAAAGAATAGTACCTTAAGAAGTAAGGTACTACTTCCAGAGATTTATGAAGTAAAGTAACATCCAGAGATTTACTATTTCAATGAAAGCTACATGTTATATGTAATTTTTAAGCAAACAGTGTCCCATGATGGCATTTGATTCTTGTGATGCTTTACTTCAGTCCCCCAAATGTAATGCAATGAATTTTAAGCAATGCTGAGGATTTCATTTGGCTTGGATTTTGACACAACTTAATAAATTTGAATATGGAAGATGTGTTCCATCTGAATAGTAGGCATAGAATGCTAAGTTATAGAACCTATTGGAAAGGAACATGGCTTGTTGTTTTACATGAAGAAATTGCCAGATGCAATGCTTGACAACTTTTCTGAAAAGATCAGAATGGAGCTAGGGAAGAAAAAGCTAATAACAGAGAAACAATATTCCAACTGTTATGTAGGCTAGTGTGAAGGCGAATAAAGAGGGGGCATTTTCAGGAAATGCGCCCCACCAAATTGTGAATGTTTTCATTGCATTTAAGACTAGATTGACCATAAAGTGATAGGAAGCATTGCTCATAAAGGCTGCAATCTAGAGTTATTTGGATTACTGTAGATTAAAACTAGATTTAGAATCAGTCTTCCATTGTACAGGAATTCAAACAAATTCTAGATGGTGTGGAATCCTTTTATAGAAATAACAGACTGCTGAGATGTCAATAGTCCTGTCAGAAAAATGTAAGACCAATATACCTTTTTCAAACATCTCTGATAAGATATCTCTTGGCTAAGTGGAAGAAACTATTTGCTGTACTGTTTGGGGTTATTTTTATTTAACTGCAGGCCTTAAATCATGTTCCAGGGGAGTGGAAATCATGTAATGGTTTCTTTAAAAAAATCAGGCAGTATGAATAAGAGCTCAGATTATTTTCTTCAGTACTTTTTCAGGTTTTCAGTATTTTTGCAGCATTCCTATATAAAAATGTACTTGATCTGTTTTTTTAAAAAAAGCTAAAGATATTATTTAAGAAGATTTAGTTGTACATTATAACATTGCAGGACCATGATTCCTCTTCATCAGTTGTAATGGAACTCATATAATTAATTGAGAATATATTTGGAATACAAGATATAACAAAGAATCAACCTTCTTATAACACTCAATGGAGTAAATATTTGCTGAAAGCTCTTTGTCTGGATTCATTGTAAGACAGGAGCCAAGGCTCCAACCTTTTTAACTTGTCAACCCTACCAGTACTGCACAATTATCAGGACAGGAGCCTCCCTTTTAAATGTTGCTTTGCAGGTGTCACAATGAATTGCTGTGAGATCCATAGACTCTGCCTGGAAATGATACAGAGTGTATTACTCAGAGGAGTATGGCGGTGTCTGTCTGTCTGGTGAGTGACAGTTTTGTTAGCATAGGCAAAGTGGTATCCAGGAGTTACAGTGAATCCTCTCTCCACTTCAAGCAATAAAATTTCTAGCTATAGAAAGCTTTAGTCTAAAGGAGATGCTCACTTCTTCCTTAGCTTATCGGGATTCCTTCTATTCTGATTTGTTTGTGCATTTGTTTTTCTGTCTGTACATGCCAGAGATAAAGTACCTTCTCTTTCCTGCATGAATATTAATTCCAGAGCATCTTTTTCTTTCCAGGAAATGTCCCCCTTCTCCAAATTATCAGTTATATTGCTAAGAAAATAGTGCTATTGCCAGAATTAAGAGATAAATTTGCTTCTTATTTAAAGATGAAAGTTCTTAATTTGCATGACCCAAATCATCCAAACCAGTTTATTATTCATGTTTGTCTGGGCTTAATTTTTTAAAAAAGTATATACAAAGGTCTGTCTGTTTAAAAAAAATGCTCCCAAATGTTTATGTTACAATAGAGTAAAATCTTAATTTAATGCACCATTTGAGCAGAAACAATACCAGTTAACATAAGGTATTCCTTCACATTTTTCTTTCCCTTCCCAGAGTTCTTCTCTGGGCATTTAAGAAAACAGCCTCCTGAAGAACATTAATTTTCTGTTGAAGGACCCTTTTTTCTCTAGATGCTCTGTCAGCAAGGAAGCATGGGTTAAGACAGTAACAAGAATATGGGACCAAAATGGAGCTGTTTTCACAGTCTGCCCATCACTCATTCACTTGATCAGTCTTCCCAATCCTTTCCTTCCCTCCAAGTCACCATCCCAGTTTCCTGGTGGTGTATCCTACCTCTTGCCCATTCTTTCCAGTGCTTTCAGACCTCTCCTCCTTGATTCAGCAACCATCATTGCTCAACACTCTGCCCTCTTGCCCTCATCCTCCACAGGAAGTCAACCATCTTCCAAGCATTTGTCTTCATTCACTCAGAACTCAAAGTATGTGTGCAAATATATCCATTTTATAGCAGAAGCAGGAAGCATTGTCTGGCTGCTTTCTTATGCAGCAGACAAATTTGTTATTTTAGGAGGCTGTCAGGATATAAATTTTGCTTATTGTAGCTCAGGTCTGCTAAACTAAGGGTTTAATGTAGATATAAGTAGTTTCATGTTCATATTAAAAAACAGTTTCCAAAATGATAAAGCAATGGGATCACCAGAGAAATTGTCTACAATTTCTAAAGACACTTCAAACGTATGTTGGAAATGTGAAGAACAAGAAGGGACATTTTATCATGTTTGTTGGATGTATAAAAAAACTAGAAAATTCTGGATTCAAATAAATATATTGATTCAAAGAATTTTAAAGGTGAATATACAATTGAAACCAGACTCTTTGGGGAGGGGGTTGATGGACAGACAGTTGGGAAAAAATAATGAAGCTTTGTTTTTATACATGCTAACTTCATCAAGATTAGGCACACAGATGGAAATATTCAATATTACCTACCATGGCTGAATGGTTGGTGAAGATGATAGAAGTTGCTGAGATAACTAAATTGATGTCTTTGATCTGAAAAAAGATAATGTCTAGATTTATTGCTGACTATAAATCTCTATAAACTTTTTTGTATGAAAGAAAAAATGAACATATAATTTATGGTTATGATGATTAGGCATGATGGATTATAGAAAAAAAAGAAAGTTATTTTGTAACCATAGAAGAGGTAAATTTATAATTGTATTTATAATTGTTATAAAGCAGATTGAAAGCTTGTATCTTTTTTCTTTACATTTTTCTTTTTTCCCTCCTTTTTCCCTTTCTCTTAGATTTCCCTTTCTTTTTCTCGCTTTACATTAGTTTGCATTAGTTTCTGATCTTTTTTTTAAGCCCTTAATAAAATTATAACAACACATCCAAGATAGAGCAGTGGGACCAAGTATTAAGTTCTATTGCAGTCAAACCTAATAGCAAGAATAATGACTAATTCTACTTTGCTAGACTGAAGTGTTTAGTGTCAATATTGCTTGTGATAAGCATTTTAAGGAGAAAAAAAAAAGACTGCAGTATTTTCCATTTTCCTCAAACCTCTTCATTATTTTTTTCCCCAACCACAAAAATAGAGGGAAATCTCAATTGTTTAAAAACATTCTCATTATTTGCATTTATCTTAATATACACTTTATTTGCTATATTCTTCTAGTTCTGCTTCCATGCCAATAGTGCAAGTAGGCATTTGTCTCTGGGTGTGTGTGAACCATGAAGTGACATCTTTGACATCATCAGGTCAACTTTCATTTACCCACCAAGTCCCTTATCCTGCAGCTTTGGAACGTGGACACATGGCTGGCATGCGTTGCAGTTTGAGAGACCCCAAATAAGAACATTTCTGCTTCAACAGTTTGTGAAATGGTAATTAAAGCAGATAATTTTCTAGCTTGCTGATCCGAAACATGTGGCTAGTGTGGGGATCAGTATGTATTAATAGACTACAAGAACTAAATGGTTGCTTCCACAATCAGCGGACCTTGCAAGATAAAATTATTTCTCAGCTCTTGCTTGAAAGTTCAGCTTGGGGTGAGAAGTAACGAGGGTTTAATGGATGTTTAATGTGTTTGAGATCTAGAGTGTAGCAATGAAATCAAAGTGCTCCAGTTAAGCAGTGAGAGCAGGGCAGCTAGTGTTTTAGACCCTTTAAAAGCATGTTCCCTTCCATGGCTTGCATCTACATTAGCCAGACCATTTTGATAATTCATTCCCATTTTAATTCTATGAAATTCAAAATGCTTGCAGTCAAAAAGAAAGAAAGGCATAATTCTGATGTATGTATGTATGTATGTACGTATGTACGTATGTATGTATATCTCTCTCTCTCATACAATTAGACTCCAGACTATTAAAATATATTGCAAATCAGATTAGTAAAAGGAATTTTATACTTTTATACACACACACAAACATATCCCATTGGACTCAAGGACCAGGTAATGTATTAGATATTATAATAAATACTGTAAATTTGCTCTATAGCAACATACTATCCAGCATGCAACCCTTCTGGGAGATAAATTTCAATTAAATGTATTTGCTTATATATATATATATATCTTTGGTTATTCGGGTTTTCCCGATGAAACATTGCCAAGACACTGCCAATTTTACGCGGGAGACCTACATACAAACACCCGCGAAAACCTCAGAAAACAAATATATATATATATATATATATATATATATATATATATATATATATATATATATATATATATATATATATATATATATATATATTCTGTTCTCTGAATGACATTTTCACAGGAAAAACATTCTAAAATTGCTAGAACTACTTAGTGGCTGAATGAAAATGCAAAGTAAATTAACAACACAGGTAAGAGATATGAGATGAATTATTTAAGCAATATAAAAAATTAAAATGCTATCATATGAATATAGTTACTATATTTAGTATTAAAAGAATCATATAGTAGGTGCCAGGCATGTAGATTTCTAGAATTGAGGGCATAGGAACAAGTGAAAACAGCAGTTCATTTCCATAATACAGAGTAGCATTCAGGGTAGAAGTTCTGAAAAGAATATTAGGGTATTCATAGGAATATATGGGAAGAGGTATTCTGTTCCCAAGCTTTGCAGATCTTTATAGATTAACATGAGGACCTTCAACTGGAAAAAAATCTGGGAGTAAACTAGCATAATATGGACACAATATTCAGTTTCCTGTTCCTGCATAAGAAATGCTTATGTTAAACAATACATTGAGATAGTTTTCATGGAAAGTGATCAAGTATTGACCGCTGAAGGCAGACTATATTTGTAGAGGGCACAAGGAATAGCCTTGACTGACAGGAGAAAGAGTCGCTAACAAGGCAGATAAACGTGACTTGAATCTGCTCCAAGATATGAGTTTGACAAAAAGTTGTAGAGAAGTATTTCACACTAAGATGAAATGAAGTGGGAGGAAGCACATTCTGTTGCTACAGCAGTTAGAGAAAAAATTGTTTCAGACCTACACGGTATTGATTTTTTAGTCTAGTCTATCTCATAGGGTTGACAATATTTATCCAAGTAAATAGTTTGTTAAACTGATAAATGACACTCTATCTGGACCTTTGATGCCAGATGTGGATCTAGAAGTACTTACAAACTACAAGCTTGTTTGTTTTAGAGGGAAACTATTCCTTTCAGAAAAAGTTGAATGCCACTTTTTGAGATATATCACATCAGCCATTAAGAGACATTCTGTTGTATCTGAATGAACTTTTGTCTATTGACCATCATCAATTCTATTACAACAGCCAGATACAAATTAAGCATGTCCACTGCCTCTCCTGCATCTGATGAATAGAAGAAACAAAGCTGTGAGTCATTAGCATATTGATGGTCATTTAATGATCTCTTTCAGTACTTCTATGTACATTTTGAACATGATGATAGAATTGGAAAAAAAACCCTCACTGCACTATAAATCCCATGGGTGAATCTGGCAGCAGTGGTGGGATTCAAATTTTTTTACTACAACTTCTGTGGGTGTGGCTTGGTGGGCGAGGAACAGCTTGGTGGGTATGGCTTGGTGGGTGTTGCAGGGAAAGGATACTGTAAAATCTCCATTCCTACCTACTCCAGGGGAAGGATATTGTAAAATCTCCATTCCCTCCCACTACAGGGAAACGTTACTGCAAAATCCCCATTTCCTCCCGATCAGCTGGGAGGCATAGAATAGATGGGGCAGGGCCAGTCAGAGGTGGTATTTACCGGTTCTCCGAACTACTCAAAATTTCCGCTACCGGTTTTCCAGAACTGGTCAGAACCTGCTGAATACCACCTCTATCTGGTAGTCTTTCTGGAAGGACACCGAGGTATATCTCTAAACACTGCAGACTTGTCCAAGAGAGAGTCATAATTTCCAGTTCCTCCCCTGGCAATGATATTCCCACAAGGCAACCAAAGCAGTATCTAGTATCAGAACCAGTTCTAAATCTCAACTGAAAAGTTGATTTAGATTTTATTTAAGACTGCCTGATTGAATCTTCTTAGGCACAAGAATGGGGTGTTGACCATCTATATTTTTCTTCAACAGCAATCTCACTACTATTTCCTTTGATGAAGCCATCTGCTTCTTAAGAAGGCTTTTATATTCTCCAGCTGAGCATCATTTTCTTTCTAGAAACATTCTACCACATATAATTAAAGTGGGTGAGTGGGTGAATAGAAATAGATAGTTTGCTGTATTCTGTCAAGATTTATTTTCAGGATAACCTGAACGTTATATTTAAAAATCTATCTAGGCATGCCGTGGACACAACTACAGATTAAATTACCCACACTGTTGAATTTAAATCAATATGAATACAATCAATTTTGTCCTCAAAGTGTTTTGCAATCATGTAACCAGGTCACAAAGTCCTATTAAGGAGTCTGCTTCCAATCCACTTCACTCAGAAAAGCTCTACTGAAAGAGCTCAACAAGGGAGAAAAATTGCCTTTTCATCTATTTCACCACCATGGAATTAATAGAGTTCTTATTAGCATTTGATCAGATTTTGGACAACTTTTCATTCACCCGCATTCCAATCTCCCAGTTTTGGTCTTGCTCATTAATAAACATTCATCAGATTATATCAATTGAGCGGCAGTGCGCCTAATTTTACTTAGAGTGGGGTTTAGAACTATGAATTAGAAAGGAGAAACCTTTTTTCAATTATTCATATGCTACCAAGAGCTTTCATTTTATCAGGAAGTAACACGTATGAAAAATATATGCTGGAAATCTGAAGATGCAGGAATACTGTACACAATTAAATGCCAATTTGCAGGGCACTGTATGCTGAAAAATTGTATCTAGTCCTTAAACAACAGTGCTTGACCTAGACATTGCTGGCATTTCAAATATTGCAAAGAGACTGTAGGCTAGCAACTTGAAAGCTTTGCTTCGTTTGATTGCCAGAACTCATTATTTCCTGCTAATTCTGCTAAAATAGATTTTCCAATCAAGCAGTTTGGAATAATTACACAACCCATATACATCTATGTAAGCACCATTAACAAAATAAATAACATTTTCAAAGAATATATATGTGTATGTGTATATGTATATGTCTCTTTAGCCAGGTCCCTGTAAAGGAACAATATTTGTTTTTCTTTCTTTTTTGTAGGTTTTATGTGTATGTCTCTTTAGCCAAGTTCTACCTACGTAAACCAAGATATTATGCAGCCCTAGTTCAGTGAAATCACAATTCACTAGTTTCTGGGCTTTTTTTTTCTTTTTCTGGCAGCCAGCAGACCCTTTGCTGCCCATTGGGAGACTAAGATAGATCTATTTCGGCCTTATAAGGCCTCGTCAGTTAGCCACACCCTCATCTCATGTATCCTCCCTATAAAGGTACAATATTTGTTTTTCTTTCTTTTTTGTAGGTTTTAGGAAGTAAAAGAAGTAGGAAGGCCGAGTAGGGTTTGTTGTGCTGCAACTGAATTGAATCAAACAAGAATAAGTAATTTGGGGGATGGGGGAATAAGTAGAAAGCTGATATTTTTAAATTAATAGCTCAGGTAGCAAACTAAGTTATTGTGGAAGTGAGTGATGAAAGCAAGCAATATCCTAATCCCCAAATTGACCTGTCTGCTACTTCCAAATGTTATCCTTGAATCCACACTGTAGTTAAATCCACTGGTTCATATACTGTACTTCTTGGCAATAAAACCCAGGCAATAATTTTGGTATGTGAAATGATTTATAGAGTTTGCAAATAATCTTACCATAATTTTCTTAGAATTTATATAACAGCATTAAAAGGGGTGTTTATTAGAGAAACCATTATTTCTCCAATCTGTTGAGGAAAAATAAGAAGAGTTATTGAAGGGCAAAACTAAAGATTTATTATGGGATGCACGTTTGTACTCTTGACAGAATTATGGATAGAGTAAGAAAATATAAGGACCAGCCTGAGATATGTCAATATAGAACTCAAATGAATAGAAAAATAATAACTGATTCATCATACCAGACACAGATAATAATTTATATGTTAAATTAATTTATCACCAATATAGGGGAATAAACTCATAGTCTTAAATCCAAATTAGGTTGAAATGCATTTATGGATAAATAAGAAAAAAAAAAGATATAAGCCTATCTTTTTGTTGCTGTTGACATGTTGTAACTTTGATCCCAGCAGCAAAATATGTGGGGAGATTTAAACTTAGAAGTTTTCCATCTCAGCCAGCACTGTTTGAAAAGACAGCAGTGAGTTTATAATCAGAATGAAAAAAAGAGCATCTGAAGAAATTGTAGCACTGCGCAGCTGATATATTAAGTTTGGGAGAGGTTTACTGACTGATATCTTGGATTGTGTGTTATGCTGGCTAAAAAAATGTGTTTACTTATTTGCCGAACGCTTGACATGAAGGAGACAGCCTTACAATTCATCAGGTGACCAGCCATTGAATAAAGCAATTCAGTCCTAACCAGGTCTCCTTAGAAAAAAGACAGGCACAAAGAAATTTGTGAGAAGAGAGTAACCAGTAAGAAGAAAATAAACAGAACTAGCAAAGTTTTTCAATGCAATATAGTAGGACATCTAAAAGAGAAGAACAGATCAGCTCCAGACCTAGAAGAAAGAATAGCTGCCCTGAGTCTCCGGAGAAAGGCGGCATATAAATTGAAATAATAAATAATAAATAAATAGAACCTAACAGAGCAATGGCAGGACTTCCAGGTTTCCCAGCAGTGGTGGGTTTTAATAATTTTTACTATCATTTCTGTGGCTGTGGCTTGGTGGGCGTGGCAGGGAAAGAATACTGTAAAATCTTCATTCCCACCCCACTCCAGGGGAAAGATACTGCAAAATCCCCATTTCCTCCCAATCAGCTGGGACTCAGGAAGCAGAGAATAGATGGGGGCGGGGCCAGTCAGGAGTGGTATTTACCAGTTCTCCGAACTACTCAAAATTTCCGCTACTGGTTCTCCAGAACTGGTCAGAATCTGCTGAAACCCACCTCTGTTGTCCAGGCTATGTTTTTCTTACCAGAAGACTATGCTAACTATTAGTATGCATGCTTGAGTCATTAGTGGAATGCAAGATAAAAGGACCCGAGGGGAGGCTTTGTTCATTAAGACTTATCAGGGAAGATAGCCTGCATTCAACCATGGCTTCTTTTGGGCTGTTTATATTTCTGTATGGAAACCTAAATAAGAATTTTTTGCTAACTTATAAGAGAAGTTGAGATTGGAATTAGTTTTGTGTATCATTTGAAAATGTTTCCCTAGGAAGAAGAAAGGCTCCCAGGCTGGCCTCAGAGCAGGAGTCTTAAATGACCAAACAAAACAGAGGGAAGACTCAATGGAGACGTTTGCATCTTAGATTAGCGTCTAAGATTGATCTAGGTAATAATGATATTTTGGAATAATATTTTGGAGGAATAGAAGAATAACATGTAAATATTCTGGCACTTAGAAATGGAGACTCAATTGATGAATATTAGTTCTGAGGGATCAATGTAAGAGACAAAATGTTTTATTTAAAATTTCGAAAAAAGGAAAATGCACAGTATTATATCACAGAGGAATATATTGCTACAGCTAATGATCTGTAATTTTGTAAAGAATTTTAATTTAGGGCAATTTGGCTTGGGAGTAATTTGTTACTCAGTTTAGTGTTGCTGAAATATTCTTGCCTTAACTAATGAAATCTCTCTCTTTCTGTGTGTGTGTACTTTTAACAATAGTTGTGTATGAAAAGTTACAAAGAAGCTATAATTAGGAATCCTCTAGTATTATGCAAGTGGTTAAATGCGCACGAGATATTGAATCATCCAATACTTTTTCTTCAAAAAGACAAAAGCATGTCTTTGAATTTAAATTTGTTTACCATTTCTTATATATCAATTATTATATTAATCACTTTGCCTATGTTACGCATTAAAAATCCCAAATGAGAGCATAGATAATTAACTGGCAACCAGAGGCATTAAATGCATTTTAATGGTGTCCTTGAACTAACTAACAATTACAGAGGTAATTTACATCACGTTTACTGGTAAATTAACTATTAAAAATGAATTGTAACTGGGGTTTTATCAAAAAAAGGAACTTGGACCTGTATCAGCAGACAGAATGTGCACGTGTACATTTGGATATGCTGTTGCGAGTGTGTTTGTGAGTATAAGAGGGAGGGAGGGAGGGAGGGAGGGAGAGAGAGAGAGAGAGAGAGAGAGAGAGAGAGAATGAGATTCAGATAAGCATGATGGAATTATTAAAATGTCCTGGTAGAGAAAACAATTATCAGATTACTAGTAGGCCTGCGGAGTCTGTTGCCCAAGCACTAATTTCTGATAAGAAATTTCAACCGCTTGTAATATTTCATTACCTTTAAATTAAATTTGAAAGTCCTTGAAAGAGAGCAGCTTAAATAGAGGAGTCTAGGCGTGTGTTCTAATCTCTCTATATCTCGCCTTCTGCTATCTCCCAAAAGAGATGCTGTGCAAAGCAAGTTCTTCATTTTGTACTTACTAGAAACATCCCTGCTGGTGGATTACACCCTCTGGCAAACAACAAGAATGGAGCCCTTATTGCCTGTTAGCAGGAACAGCTAAATTAAGCAAGCTGAATCTAACAAAATGAAAACTTCCGACAAACCTGACTGTAAAATGGCTGAGCAAATCAAAAGCTTCAGAATTGATCAGAAGACGCCACATTCTGCTAAAAATATATGTGCAGAAAAATGTTATATTACCCAGGTCTCTTAATATTTGTGCATATTTATGGATAGGATATACAGGGTGGGAATATATAAGCAAAGAAGTTGTGCTTAAGAAATATTAGATGAAAACAGTTATAGCTACTGCACAGTTGATCCAACTAGAAGCATCAAAACATAAAAGGGCTTTTAATGTGGTTCATTGCACTGCTCTCCCTTAACCTCTGCTGGAAGGAATATAGAAGAAAATCGTTTTTCCACCTGTCCTTTTGTAAGGATGGACAAATTGAAACCATTTGGCAGATATTTTTCTATTGTCTAGATTACAAAGACATTCATAGCATTGTTCTCTTCACTGGATGATTACTCTGGTGCTAGAATGGGCAGATAGAAGCAGGCATCACCATCCTGTATTATGACCCCATTCACCTTCAAACTTTTCTTTATTATGTCAGAAGCACCTACAAATTATAGACATACAAAATTCAACACAGAGTGAATAAAACATATGTCATAGAAATATCATGGGGAAAGTATGCAAAATTAAAACTAAATGACATTTGCCCATTTGTATCAGGCCACGTCAATAGCATTATCTTTCACCAATATGAAGATAAATCCATACCAGTGGTGGGATTCAAAAAATTTTACTACCGGTTCTGTGGGCACGGCTTGGTGGGCGTGGCAGGGGAAGGATACTGTAAAGTCTCCATTCCCACCCCACTCCAGGGGAAGGTTACTGCAAAATCCCAGTTTCCTCCTGATCAGCTGGGACTCGGGATGAGGGCGGGGCCAATTAGAGGTGTTTTTTACCGGTTCTCTGAACTACTCAAAATTTCCGCTACCGGTTCTCCAGAACTGGTCAGAACCTGCTGAATACCACCTCTGATCCATACATATTGAAGGCCTTTCAAAAGTGAACTGAGACCAGTTTTCTGCTCCAAAGAATACTTTTCCATATTAGGTTGACTTGAGCATTCTGGTTGGTTTGGGACTAGGTTCTTCAATTTGTTGCAGGCTAACTTCAGAGGTTCATTGGCTACTTTGAAGAGGAAGCCATTCAACCGAGCTGATGCTTACCACAAGTCTAATAGCTTCTATGTCTCCCCTCCACTAGGAGAGTTGAAAGAACATATTGGATATGATGTTTACTTGGCAGAAAGAAAGTGGCTGGTTTCAGTTCTGGCAGATTTCCTTTTAAATTAAGTTTTATGTTCCTGCATATCTAGTCTTCTCAAGCTTTCATTTTTTAAAAATGTTCAACGTTGCACCAGTCATGTGAAACAACTATCAGTAAGAATTAGCCCGGCCTGTTACATTATATCCAATTATATTTTTTTATACAGTGACATAATTCTTTTTTTTTTTAAAAAAAGTTACATTTTCTCCCCAATTTTCCCCCCCAAGCCCCCCATACCCTCCCTAGCCCTCCCCTTTCCCCTCCCAGGACTTCCACAATATAAAATCCTAATCGAGAAAATACATTTTATAAAACTTAAACCCCTCCACCCCCTATATATTGTTTATACCTTCATAAAACTCAATTAATTTGTGCCTACATAATACATTCATTTAGCTAAAAGCTATCTGATATTTCTTAGTTTGATATTTATTCTGCACATAATCTATCCACTTTTTCCACTCCCATACATAAGTCTCTTGAGTTCGGTCTTTTAAATATGCTGAAATCTTCACCATCTCTGCAAAACTAGCCATCTTCAAAGTCCATTCTTCAATAGTTGGCATAGCTTCATTTTTCCAATATTGACCTATCAGTAATCTCGCTGCTGTCACCATATACAATATCAACTTTGTTTCACCCAATGTAAAACCCTTAACTATACCCAATAAAAACAATTGTGGAGAAAACTGAAGTTTTTTCTTCAAAACATTTTGCATAACCCACCAAATTTTTATCCAAAAAGCCTTCACTTTCTTACAAGTCCACCACATATGGTAATATGTGGCATCTAAGCAATCACATCTCCAGCATTTTGGTTGAACATTAGGATACATACACGATAACTTCTTAGGATCTAAATGCCACCTATAAAACATTTTATAAAAATTTTCCCTCAAATTCTGCGACTGTGTAAATTTAACATTCTGGACCCATATCTTTTCCCATGTTTCCAACATCACTGGTTCTACATAATTCTTAATGTTATGGTCCATTATTTTTAGCTGCTGATAGTGTATAACACCATCTTATTATGATTTGAAATACATAATATTAGAATATATTTTTAATATTAAAATATATAGTAGCACATTTAACCATTAGTTTGGTTTTAATTTAATATTACATATTATTGTCTTAAAGATAAAATGAATAATATTACAGTTTTGAGTTCCCTAGTAACTTCATTATTTTTATCTTCTAAATAACTGACTCACAATTTTACAGCTATTCTTGCATAATTTATAGGCATGGGTCATTATTAAATTACAGCTGTTAAGCCTACAGATATTTTTTAGTCCATATGTTGTTTATCTTATGCTGGTCCAAGATTTAAATAAAGCTATTACTTGATTACTAAAAATACAAGGAATGTAATAAAAACAGAGAAGTTCTAACTAAACAATTTTTACAGATCTAAGGTTGATATTTGAAAGAAGAAATTACTGACCTTATCAAACTGAATTGCTTACTGGACAAACACAGAGCCTATTTTCCTATCACAACATGGAAAGTTTCAAATAAGGCTTTGACTCACATATGCAGGTTTTATGTGGTTAGTAATACTGAAGATTCCAGATGGCAAAAATTAAAAACGGTATTTACACATTATTTTTCCAAATTTATGTTGAATCTTTTATTATTCTGAATCCAATTTGTTGCATTATATTGTGATTGTAAAGGCAATGTTATAATGCTGTTTTTGAAGCATGGCTCTGATCTTTTACATGCTTGTATACTCTCATCAAATGAAAGGAATGCTAGGGAACATTTGTGTAGTGGTTTCAATAGCTAAACAGGATATGTACTGGTACAGTACATGTACAGTGCATTATTTGAATCCTGAATGGATTATTCCCAATTATATTTTGACTCAGGTCTCATGTACTATTTTTTCCAAAATGATCCTTGATTCTCTGCTTGGAACTGATGCCTAAATGAGGCATTTCCTCTATTCCTCTTGAGAAGGTCACTTCTATTTATAAACATTTTCTTTTAGATTATAGTTTAATGTAAATTTTAAACCCTTCATCCACTTGTTTTCCTTTAGTTCAAGCAAAAGGGTATTATATTATACCCCAAACTCCTTGCCAATTGAATCACGTAAAGCTTCACAAAATCATTCTCCAAATTCAATTTTAATAACAATTGATAACCTTGGCAATAACATATTCATCATTACCACATAGTACAAATTCCATTTTTTATAAAATGATGTACCATGGGTATTTAACACCTGAGAAAGAGTCAAAGAAGCAGAAAAGTATTTCAAATGTATGTTAGAAATGTAAATGTAAAGGAGGAACTTTTTAACCATCCTTGGTGGATTTGTGATAAAGCAAAATAATAAGGATAAGTTTAATATTTTAATGCAGAAAATTCTTAAAAGTAAATATAAAAATTACACCAGAGACCTTTATTTTAGGTTTAATAGACAAAGAACTTGGGAAAAAAATTGGATCCTTGCTATTGTACATATTGACAGTAACAAGAATGCCTTATGCACAAAAATGGAAAGATACTGCAATTTCCACAATGGATGAATGGTTGGAAACTAATGGAACTAGCAGAGGTGGCCAAATTTATAGCTCCAATCAAAGAAAAGAATACATACAGCTTTCTAGATCCTATTTGTTGAAACAGATGCATGGATTTGTATCATAGCATTCTGGCTGAAATTATTAATCCTCCCACCCCGCAAAGGTTTGAGTTATTTTCTTATTGAGGAGACTTAAGAATCTGTATGGACCAGGACAATTTTACAAAAATTCTAACGTTTTGACTTTTCTTGGGAGGTATTTTTTAATGATAGGTTATGAGCCCCATTTAGTGTTAAAGACATTGAAGTTCAATAGCAAACTGGTCTGCATTACTCTATAATGCTTTTCTGAGAAGTCAATCTCCAATTTTCAAACCAGCAAGACTTTTACATCATATAACCGTTCCCAAGTTCTGAAGAGAACTAACTTTAGTGTGCTTCAACACTCTCCCCACATCAGTTTTAGAGGAGTTATAAAAATGTCCATTATGAGTGAAGACTATGTCCCTGCAGACACAGAGATACTGAAACTACAGCTCATGGAAACTACAGCTATATTCTACCCTTATAAGGATCCTAGGATTTACCTTACAACTGATAAACTACCTGGTAAAACACCCAGGAAATTCTGGTATATTTTATATAAAGTTATTTTACTCTGACCTCCTACCAATAAATCCACCATCAATTTGTATTTTTATTCCTATTTTATTTTTAACATGTTTTATATAAATTCTGGTCTGTTGCAATATTTTTTTTCCAATTCAGGTCAACCATTTCTGATTCAATTCAATCATTTCTTGGATACTGCCTATATCAAGATCCTGCAGTTTTCTTGGTTATATTTTTCAGAGATGATTTGCCATTGCCTCTTTCCTAGGGCTGAGAGAAAATGACAGGTCCAAGGTCACCAGCTGACTGGGTTCCGAAGGTGACACTAGAACTCATGATCTCCCAGTTTTTAGCCAGATGCCTTAACCACTACATCTATCATCCTGCTTGTTATATTAATTGTATCTTAAATATAAGAACTAGCTACTGATGATAAAGGTGAAGAAGGTATAAGGAAATAACTTCGAGATGGAATGGCTACTTAGAAGTTAAGAGGTGAAACACATTTCTCAGAGCTATTTTAAAAATGCTTTTCCTGGCAAACAGATTTCACTTAAATCATAGCTCTCAGGCATAACTGTCAGTGCTGATAAAGTAGCCACTTTATTGATGCCATGAATGCCAGCTCAAGCATTGACAAAGTAAGACTCTAAAACAAATCACTGCAGGAACAGAGACAATAACATTTCAGTGATAGCCTTATCAGTAAAAGGTTCATTTTTCAAACATTCTCAGACTGTCACTAGAAGGTCAACAAGGCAAATTAAAAACATTTTCATCTCATGATAATATTTCTTGATTCTGTGCTATTCTCCTCGGTTGGCACAGTTGGATTCCATGGATCATAGCTAGATAGTTTTTTTAGAATTGCATTATAATACCACCAATATTTAATTACACTCATCACCAAGTAGCACTTTACAGGAACAAAGAGTCCTGGTAGATTAAAAAGTAATTTTATTATTTGAATGCTGGCATGCACAAACCAATTTCCATTCTACACTGAGATTAAATATAATTGGCAAAAAATTGACAGTACATATTAATTAGAAAATATCACTTATATAGTTATTATGATACCTGGGGATCCATTTGCATTTGCAATGGTGGCAAATATCTGTAGCTCAGGTGCAGGATGAGGATGGAGGTTCGTTCTCCAAGCTTGTGGTTGGTTTCTGAATGTTTCATTACCAGGCTAGGTAACATCTTCAGTGGAGTTTAGGGGATGTCAGTGTCAGTGTTCCTCTGTTTATAAGAGCTTTGTATGGTCAGCAGGTCTTGTAATAGTGAGGTCACATCAGGTCAGTCTTGTGATGGGTCTTGTGATGGATCAAGTGTGGGTTTTATCAAGTGAGGTTCTTCTGATGGATCAAGTGTGGGTTTTATCAAGTGAGGGTCTTGTGATGGGTCAGTTGTGGGTCACAAGTGAGGGTTTTGTGGTGGGTCTTATGATGGGAGGTCACATTAGGGTCATTGGGAGGTGAAGTGCTAGTTGGGGAGGGTTGCATGGGTTAGTTGAGGGTCAGTGCTGTCTCTGGTTGGCTGTGTGGTTGAATTGAGATCTGGGGGGTTTATAGGCTGGTTGTAGGTCGATGTGTCTCTTAATGGAATTGCTTGGAGTGCCAGCCTTCGATAAACTTGTGAGCATGGTGAGTGGTAGTGTAGCCGATGATTCTTGTACAGCTCCAATCGAATTGGTGCTATTCGGTGTCAGTGTAGATTAGGGATTTAGGATCATGGTGATTGACTGCCAGCTGGTGTTCATGGATACGGGTTTTCAATTGACATGATGGTTCTCCCACATAGAATCAGTTGCAATTATTTCAGTTGATTTTGTAATTTACATTGTGTCTTTCATCCTTCTGTATCTTGTCTTTGGTTCTGGATAATTCCTGGTGGAGTGTGGCTATGGATTTGTAGGCTATTGTTATTCCTAGAGGTTGAAGAATTCTGACTGTCATTTCCGACACCCATTTTGTGTATGGTAGGATTAGTTTTTGTGTGGTGGTTGGCTGTGTGGTGTATTGTTGTTTGGGTACTGTGTGTCAGAATACAAAGTTTTTTTGAATAACAATTGCAGAAAAAGATGTCAAACAGCCATTTCACTTCTGTTTTTCTTAGTGCTGTGGTGCTGCAGTGTGTCCTGGCCTTTTTGAAGAGGGTCTAGATGTAGCTTCCTTTATTTCCAGTTCTCCATTGTCTAATCTTCTTATGTTAAGGAACAGTAGTCTTTTTTCTGTTTCTTCATCACATGTAAATTTGATCCTGGGAATATGCTATTGAGTAGGTGGTGTGTTTTTTCAATTTAATAATAATAATAACTTTATTTGGGAGCATTTGATGATGATGAACATGTCATCAACATAGTGGGTCCAAAATTTTGGTTGTATGGTGGGTAGGGCTATGGATTTGAGTAAATGCATAAATGCTACTGCTATTAGACCTGATATTGGTGATCCCGTTGGGGTACCTTGTACTGTACGTGCTTAGCTTATAGATGTTCCCATTGTACGTAAAGTATGTGTTGAGGGATAGATCCAGAAATTTCATGATAGTTTCTGTGGACATGGAGTGTTCTGTGGCAGCAGCAACCTTATGGTTATGGTGCTTAATGCGTGTTGTGGTCCGCTGGCGGCCTGTGGCGCTGACAGCAGAGTCAGACAATGAGGAGGTTGGGGAGGAACATGGGCCAGTCCTGGAGCCTGGGGAAGGCTCGGATGAGGGCTCTGCATCCAAGAAAGGGCCATCTGGAGGTACGTGCTGCCTCTGGAGCCTCCAGAGTTGGACTTCAGCAAAGCAGAGGAACAGGGGGAGCCTGTTCCCAGTGCGCGCATGCACAGAGCTGCCAGAAGGTAAGAACAGTTAAAACAAAAGGGACAACTCGTGAGTAAGGCTTGGAGATGATTGGCCCCTCCCAAAAGATTTAAAAGAGGAGCAAAGGCACGTGGGCCTTTGCAGGAAGCAACATTGTTAATTCCTGCTGTTTTTTCAATCTTTCTGGAAAACATTTTTAAAGACCTGTCCAATTATATCTTTTTCAATGAAGAACCATTCCAATTAGCAATATAGAAAATATTTAATCAACAGCTCTTCATGAAAAATCTGAGTCCACTCATAATATAGAACACAGTTTCCTACTGCCAGGAACTGCCAGGGCTTGATTCACAAATATGCAGGATGCTCAATACTGTTTTTGAGGCTGTTAAGATTTTGTAGTGAAAACAGTATGATCTACAAAGAGCAACTCACTTCAGTGGCAAGCAATACTTAAGCTTTTATAAAGAATACAAGTCCATGTATCTGTCATTCATCCCTGCCATTTTCTGTTAGAGCATTCTGGTGATGTTGGTTTCACATTTTGATAATTTAGTTGTTATCTACTGGAAACACTGCCCTTTTCCTTCTTGCCGTTAAACAAGGATTTCTTCACATATCTTCACTTTTCTGGGGTGAAATCCAGGGGAACCTGTTGTGTGTATGATTGGGGCTCCTCTTGGATAAGAGCCAGAAGCAGTTGGAAGGAGATTTAAGCCTCATTTGCCTCCTGGTGATACATGGAGCATTGGGTAGAAATGATAGAAAGAGCTTCGCTCTCACTTCATGGGCTAATGATAGTTTGCCCACTGGATGGTAAGAAAAGAATATGTTGATTGTTCTCCATGCTTTGCGGACCACTGAGAGATTTCTTTGTACATGTAGGAAACCCTTTTAACTGTTTCAATAACCTGCTAAAACATATTTCCACCTTTGGAACTTGGAGTTGCAACCACAATAGTGGTGGTGGATAGAACATCTAGCATTAGGAGCCTGGAAGGCCATTCTAGGAAGAGGGGGATTATAAATTTAAGGGCTTTTCCCTGTTCTGGAAGGTTTTGGAAAAAGATTCTGCCTCTTCAATGAACATGTCTTGTTTTCTGTAATGGCAGATTAGTCCAAAGTGAAATAAATAATTTACAATTTGATTGTGGATGATCAAGACGACTTGCCTTGTGTAATGGAGATCTGGATAAAGGAAGTAGGATCATATGAGCCAATGTTGCCCCTCTGGGATACTTTGTAATAGAGCAAGCCAAGGTAGTATGCTGCTGAAAGGTAATATGGCTATGATCCATAAGAATATTTTCTGCTTACTAGAATAATAGGGAAATAACTTGTCCATATTAAATATGTGTATCTCAGTTGCAGGGTGAAGTTTAGACTGGAAACTCAACTACCATTTTGCTGCTGGATGGAGTCCCTGACTGAGGAGACAGTCCTTGTTATAGATTTTATATGGAGCCATCTTGGTTTATAGTGTCGGGGGGGGGGTTCAGTATTCACTTTGGACATGGTTGGTCTTAGGGGTTCATAGTAGCAATGATAAATATGGATCTACTTCACCTGATCAGAAAATCAACACTTGATGCAAGTCATATGTTCAACTTGGCTAACTTGCTTGACTAGGGGAAAATTTTCAGAGAAAGAGGATAACTCAAATTTCCCCACAATCCTGAATCACCACCTCCTTAAGATTGGACTAGTAGCTACACATCACCTTGTAGCATTTGTGTATATTAGGATGACCCACCCCAAAATGTCCGTTGATGCAACTGGATGCCAAGATACCTTATCGTGATTTTGCCAATGTCCATGTTGATATTGCTAGGACAATTGACATCATTATTCTGTAGTCTTTCCAACCTATCTCAAAGATGGAGCATGGATAAACTGTGAGAGCCAAAGCAGTGAGGATACATGGTCAAAGCAAAAGTGAAAGAAGACCTAATAAGGCACAACACAAAGACACTTTGAATGGTCTTTACATGTAGCAAATAAACTCCCTCCCCCATTTATTACATCCACAAACTCATGTGCTGCTGAACTGTTTCAGATTGTGAAATGGCTGATTTGTAATCCCCACCTCCTTTTCTTCCTAGAGTTCTATTACTGAGTCCCCTGAGTCTTGTTTCAACACTTTCAGTGAATTTCTTTATAAGAATGAGTTTGCCCTTGTGGTTCAGAAGAAATTGAAACAAGTGGCCATACTACTGATTACTAGTGATTGCTATACTGCAATTTCTATAGGGACATATGGAATTTTTTCCTCTTTATTTCTTCTGTGACAATATTCAGACTGTACTCTATTAGGCTTCTACTTTTTACTGTTTACTCTTTCTAATACTAGTATTAGCAATATCTGGCTACTTGTTGCTGCAGTTAAAACAGGTCATCAAATATGCATCCCTGATTGTTATGGTTTCTATTTTTCTATTTTTGTTTTTAATAGGGATCATTGATTATAATAATCAAGACTGGCACTTCCTATAAGCTATTTGTGGATAAAAAAAAATCTCTAATTTGATAGCCAGATTAGATGCTGCCCTAAATGTAAAATCAACCACAGAAGTATCTAATGACTGCTTTCATATGGTTAGGATAGATCAATTTCACTGTGTGAGATCCAAAGATATGGACAAGCTGCTCAGAGAAGCATTTTCTACCATTTTGCCTCTGGAACATTATCCAGTTTAGCTTCTGGCTTCTAACGTCTAGCTGGGAGGTGATTAGAAACGTCTTAATTAGCACCAGAAATACTCTGAAAGAGGGCAAGAAATCAGTCTTTGTTCACTGAAAGATTGGCAATTATTGGCCAGATTTCAACTTTCTGTGCCTGAGACAGTGGTGGCTTTTCTATTGTGGGCAATGCTAAGAGAAGTGGATTATCCTGCTTAGTTCAGGATGGGTTACATAGTTCAGAATGAATGATGGATGGTCTTTGTGGACTTTGTTTGGATATTGATAGAGGAAACGTAGCTCTGGTGGATCTTCTTGATCTCAATGACTTTTAATGCTGTTAACCATGGTGGCCTTATGAATTAGTCAATCAATTTAGAAATAAAAGGCAGTTTTGCATTGGTTCCATTACTGTCTCTCGGGCAGATTGCAGATTCACTTGGACAAAGTTGCTTCTCAAAACCAACCCTCCATTCTGTCTCTGATACTTTTTAATGCCTATATAAAACTATTGGGAAGATCATTGAGAAACTTGGAACCTGTTGTTATCAGTAGGGTGATAACAGTCAAAGATATTGTTCTGGAACATCTTCAGGTTGGGCTGGAGGAAGGATAATAAATTGAAACTGAAACTTGGCAAGAAGAAGTGCTCATTGTGGTAGCTGATTGGATTGTAGCAACATGCGTTCCATAGTGCTGCCCTCAAAAATCACCCAGAAGCTTCAGTTAGTCCAGAATGAAGTAGCACAGTAATTAAGGGAGCATCTCTCTAGGCCTTTGTAATACAGCTACTCTGCAACACTGGCTTCTATTAGACTTCCAGGTGTGATTCAGCATTCTGGAAATCACCTTTAAAGCCCTACATGTCTAAGTTACCTGAGAGTCTACCTTCTCTGAGGAGCATCTGTATGCCCCACACAATTCCAAAGGGAAGGCATGCTTCAGGTTTTGTTAAAAAATATTTTCATTTTATGGGATTTAGCAAATATACCCTTTTTTGTCCCTCTGGAATGATCTCCGCCTCCCTATTTTTTGAATTTTCCCATGTTTGTATTTCTTATGTTCCATGTTCCCACTATAATTCTATCTTTGCAGCTTTGGATTTTCTTTTCCTGCATGGCAACATCAGCAACTAGATGTCTGGAAGGCTTTAATCTGCTTAAGACATTAAGCACCATTACTACTAAAGTTTCTCAGCTTTTCCTCAGTAGTATTTTCAGTGCTATCCAAACTGAGGGCCCATCATCCAACAGATTGGTCACCAATCTTACACTTCCTATCCATGTGGTATTCCTTGGTCAAATACAGTCATTTACTCTTGTTTCTCCCACACAATATGAAATGATCTTCCATCTCCAGCTTCTTCCTATATTGCTACTGACCAATATAGGTGCCTTGTTGCTTTAGTTGGGTGGCTAGGATGACATTCATGCCATATATGACCCTGATGGGATTGTATACTCTTGGGATACACTCACCACCTTCTTTACTCATTCCTCCCAAGAACCTTCCCTGGCCATGATGGGGCAGCACAGGGGTAGAAGGGGAGATATGAAACTGCTCCTACATATCAGAAAAAAAACTATACATTTTAATAGGGATGGTAAAAGATTACCTTTGATGTTCACATAACTGCATCCCTATATAAGCAGATGAAAATAAGATATGTTCTGTATGAATGCCAGGATTAGGGATAAATTAGATAAAAAGGTAAAGGTTCACCTCACACATATGTGCTAGTCGTTCCTGACTCTAGGGTGTGGTGCTCATCTCCGTTTCAAAGCCGAAGAGCCAGCACTGTCCGAAGAGGTCTCCTCATGGGGTCGGCATGACTAAATGCCAAAGGCGCACAGAACACTATTACCTTCCCACCACCAAAGGTGGTCCCTATTTTTTCTACTTGCATTTTTTACGTGCTTTCGAACTGCTAGGTTGCCAGAAGCTGGGACAAGTAACAGAAGCTCACTCCATTATTCGGCCTAGGGATTCGAACCGCTGAACTGCTGACCTTTTGATCGACAAGCTCAGCGTCTTAGCCACTGAGCCACCACATCCTTATAAATTGGGATCCTAATGTTCAAAAGTAGATTTATAATACCAACTGTTTATATTAGATCAATAATACAATGTAGTATATCCTTTCAGCATGAACTTCTCATACTTTTCTTACATCAAAACAAAGTTACAGTAGTTGGGATTTTTAAAAAAATCAATTCAGCAATCTAAAATGACTTCATGTGAAATTACAGTTATCAGGAAATCTCAAAGTTGATTTTATGACAATATAGTACCTATGTATGCCACATAAAACTTTTAAGAAATCATGAACAATTATGTGTATTCTGAAAGTTATGAGATCATAATTTGGAAATCTGCCTTTACATAGACTACAGAGAACAGATGGCTGAGCTTTTCATTTTTTAGGTACGCTTAGTTCCTGGAATTTTTGGCTGTCAGTTTTACCACAAATGGTCAAGCCCTCCCCCCCAACCTGTCAAATGTTACATGATTTCATCACTTCTATGCTGTGTGAAATGTATATATTATGTAACTGCAAAACTCCTAGTTTTAAGTGCACCTAGCACACATCGCAAGAGACAGAGAGGGAGGCTGTATGTGAGAAAAAACTTCAAAGTATAAAACCATATTTCAGGCAAGGATGTGCTTATTCACTAAACATTCAAGAAATATATATTTTTTTCACTAAAAACATAGATGGATTACAGTGTCTTAACCAAGTAGACCAGTGGTGGGTTGCTACTGATTCTCCACAGTTCACAAGGACCGGTAGCGGTAATTTGGGCTGTCTCAGAGAACCGTTAGTAATTGCTGGCTGGCCACGCCCCCGAACCGGTAAGCTTGCTTGCCCCAGTCACCTGATGCTCGCTTGCCCCACCCCCTCCACCCAGTCACTCCTCACTTATACTGTGTGGGTCCTCGCTTGCAGCTTGCCTGCCTGAAGTACTGCACCTGCCAGGTAAGCCTGCGAGTTGCGGCCTACCTAGCTGCCCCTGCCTCCCCCGCCCCCACCATCCCAGCCTGCCTCCCCTACTCCCTTCCCTGCAGCCCGTAGCCCTGCCATGCTTCCCTGCCTTTCACACGGCCTTCCCAGTGTCCCCGAGACCAGCTTGGGAAGGCAGGCAAGCGGGCCTGCCACGGGGACCGCCGGGAAGGGAGGCAAGCATGGCAGGGCCACCCGGCTGTGGGGGAGAGAAGCTAGCAGCTTCCTTCCTTCCCAAAAGCCCTGCCATGCTTGCCTGCCTTCCACGCTGCCTTCCCAGCGTCCCCATGGCCAGCTTGCCATCCACCCCCACCCCGCTTCCCTTTTACCTTTCTTTAATGCGCCCCGCTTCTCTCCCCAAACCTTGGGAGGTGGCGTCCTCCATGCTGCAAAGCCCTCGAAGCAGCTGCAGGAGGGGGAAAAGAAAACAAAACCTTGGCCTCTGAAGCCTCTCGAAGGCTTCAAAGGTGTGTGTGTGTTTGGCGGCACTGAAGGGAGCCATGTGAAGGGAGCCCGCTGGATAACCACGCCAGCTGCAATCGGCCCCTTGCCTTCCGTTGCTGCCTCCACCTGTGCCTCTTCCTTCTCTCTGCCAACAGAAGTCAGAGAGAAAAAGGCAGTTGCTTCGCCAAGTGTTTCTCCGCATTTCATCCCAAGTCAGCTGCCCTCACTGGAAACGTGGATATGCAGATGATACCATTCTAATGGCAGAAAGTGAAGAGGAACTAAAGAGCCTCTTGATGTAGGTGAAGAAGGAGAGTGCAAAAGTTGACTTGAAACGCAACATTAAGAAAACTAAGATCATAGCAGAGAATGAGATGGCTAGATGGAGTCACTGAAGCAGTAGGCATGAGCTTAAATGGACTCCAGAGGATGGTAGAGGACAGGAAGGCCTGGAGGAATGTTGTCCATGGGGTTGCGATGGGTCAGACACGACTGGGCAACTAACAACAATCATGACCAACCTCCTGAATATTTCTGGCTGATGATTAGTTATTTTATATTCTTTTAGGTTTTCCCAAGCCTTTAGTCCTTGGCACATGGATGCCACAAGGATGTGTGAAAGGTTAGTGAGTAAACATAAGGCAGCTTCGGAAGTGTTAGAAATCCTGCTTTGCCTTCAGGTAAATGTGACATATGGAACATATCATGCAACAGGATTGCCTACAGAGATTTCAACAGTCCTTAGAATTAAAACAGAGCTGACCTTTTAATCTTTTTCACTTGAGCCATTTCCCTGCTACAAGTTACCTTCCCATTCTCTGGCTATTATTAATTACTTCTGTTTATTCCCTCTCTCCAAAGGCCATAACAGCTTCAGCGCCAAGGTTTCATTGCCTCTATTCACTATTTCAGAATAGGGTTCATATTTGTTTGGGTTTATTTGCCATTCCACTCAGCAAAGACTCTATTCCAGGCCTGTCAAACTGGTCGCCCACGGACCGGATATGTCACATGAAGGCCACGGCCACCCCAGCTCCGTCAAGGCAAAAAACATCGCAATATGTCACAATCCAGCCCGTGACACGATCGAGTTTGACCCCTGTGCTCTAGTCAAAGAATTCAAAGCAATATGCCACGAACAGAGCAAAAAAAAAAAAAAAAGATAATTATGAAAAACAGATGAATATTCAAACATTATTAACATACCATATCAAGAAGTGCCTTTGTTTGTAACAAATTCACACTGGAATCCTGTTTTGAATAGCCAAATCATGGACACATAGAAGTGGTGTTGGAAGGAATCACAAGGATCATGCCATACAAGCCTCTGCAATAGGCAGGAAAACCAGTTAAACCATTCATAACAGATAGACATTGAAATAAAACCGCAGAGGTCCATAAAAGGATTCCTCCTGCAACACAATAAACCGGCTCATAGATCATGCCATGCCAAAAGATGGTTTGTTGGGCATTTTGTAAGCTCAGCCTTTGTGGCTTGTTAACCGTGATTTATGACACTGCAAGAAGCGCAAACCCGATTGTTGTGACTCAGTCAGTACAGTGGTGAAAACAAACCATGGCTTAATGATGTGTGAGCCAGGTCTTAGATGGCTCTGTTATAGTTTATATGCATGACTATCATATCCTGGAGTTTGGTTTGAATTTCATTCATGTTACCCCATATTTGAATCACAGCTTTGCTCAAACATTTCCATCTCATCAATGGATTTCGTTTGCCATGTTTTTCAAGCTATCCTTTCCATATAGACAACAATCCATAATCTGCTGTGTAAGATTTTGTTGCCAGCACCTGAATGCCAGACCCAGCCTCAAGAGCAGCTGAGCCAAGACTCCTGAAGCATCATGAACATAATGAGGTCACTAAGCAGGCTGGCAGTAGGACTGGAAACAATTGGATAGGAAAATTTGCACTGGTTTGCCTCAAGCACCTAAACTGGGAAGCATATGCTTGAACAAGAATTTTCCGTCATTTTTTTTTTTTTAAATTCAGTATAGTGAATGGTGGATTTAGTCTCAGACTTCTTTCACCATCCTGTTTCCCCCACCCCTCTTGTCTGGAGACAGCTGTCTGCTGGTACACAGGACAGTTATGCTTTCATACAGAGGCTTAAAATAGCTTCTGTGGGCCAGGAGGTCAGATTAAGTGAACAGGCACAGCTGCTGTACAACATATGATTTTGAAGTTCTTGTTGCTTCTCTTGTCCTATTAGCAGGTTACCTTCTGCTGTAGATGTATTCAGGCTAATTGGATTCCTTCCTTCCTTCTCTACATAGGCTAGTGGGTGGACAAAATTCAACAAACATTATCAAGGTAAATTATGAAGATTTTTTTAAAAATAGAAGCTTCTTTCTCAGGACAAGAATGCTTCTGAGAAATTGTCAAGCACAGTGTTAGGGTGAAAAGGAGAACGTTATGGAAGCATTAACAGCCTTAGTGTTTAAAACACCATGAAAGGGAGGAGAAATACTTTAGATTGTACTGCATGCCAATTTAGATAGCTCACCATTCAAAACGATATGTATGACTATTCTATAAATGTCTTTTTGCACTAAAAGCAAATGTTCTTGTTCAATTTGGCTGATGCTAGTAGTCCCTATTTGCAGACAATTGAAAAGGCATTTACTGAAAGGATCATAATGTTTCAACTATAGTTGAAATGAATCTCCTCCTCCTCCGATTTATGCATGCTCATATAGCAATTTGGGAAGGAGCATTTCATGGAGATGGAATTTTACCATGACAATTAGTATTAGAGATCCCTTTTGTCCTTTATTTTTTTTTCAAAAGTAGCAATTGCAGTAGAATCCTTTTTCCAGCAATTGGAATACTTGCGAGTCACAGATTCTTCTTTGAAAATCATAATATATGAGAAAATAACAACTATATAACAAAACACAAAAACAAAAAAGTACCTAAGTATTTTTTTGACAATTAAACAATCAAAGGACGATGGTGAGATAGTGGGTGCACTTTAAATCTAGAGAACCCTGAAAGAAGTAGATTGTCTAGATGTATTACAGTTGGATTTCAGACTAGGGTTCAGAATGGAAACATGCTTGACTATGCTTGTCAAAGATCTGTAGAGAAGATCTTTAGAGGGATGAGAATGTTGTGTCCACCTTGATGCTTCTTGATCTTGTGGTGGTATATAATACCTTCAACCTTTTGAGGCCAACTTCAGAGGCACTATTTTGTGGTGTCTCTATGCTCCTTTTTCTATGCCCAGTTTCAAAGTTGATTACAGGGAGAAGACGTTAGGCTTGTGACCCTCACTTGTGGGGTCCTCCGTGACTCAGCTATGTCTTCCTTTTTATTTAACATTGACATAAAACTGCTTGGTGAGATCACCTGCCAGTTTGAGATCCAGTATTATCGATGTGCTGATGTTACTCAATTATAAATCTTGAACCTACATTGTTGTTGTTAGTTGCGAAGTCATGTCTGACCCATCATGACCCCATGGACAATGTTCCTCCAGGCCTTCCTGTCCTCTACCATCCTCTGGAGTCCATTTAAGCTCATGCCTACTGCTTCAGTGACTCCATCCAGCCATCTCATTCTCTGTCGTCTCGTTCTTCTTTTGCCCTCAATCTTTCCAGCATTAGGCTCTTCTCCAGTGAGTCCTTCCATCCCATTAGGTGACCAAAGTATTTGAGTTTCATCTTCAGGATCTGGTCTTCTAAAGAGCAGTCAGGGTTGATCTCCTCTAGGACTGACTAGTTTGATCACCTTGCAGTCCAAGGGACTCACAGGAGTCTTCTCCAGCGCCATAGTTCAAAGGCCTCAATTTTTTGGTGCTCAGCCTTTCTTATAGTCCAACTTTCACAGCCATACATTACAACTGGGAAAACCATAGCCTTGACTATATGTATTTTTGTTGGCAGAGTGATATCTCTGCTTTTTAGTATACTGTCTAGATTTGCCATAGCTTTCCTCCCCAGGAGCAAGCGTCTTTTAATTTCTTGGCTGCAGTCCCCATCTGGGGTGATATTGGAGCCCAGGAAAATAAAATCTGTCACTACCTCCATTTCTTCCCCATCTATTTGCCAGGAATTGAGAGGGCTGAGTGACATGATCTTAGTTTTCTTAACATTAACCAAGGGCTGGTAATCC
Organism: Arizona elegans; assembly: GCA_022577455.1. Classification (NCBI taxonomy): domain Eukaryota; kingdom Metazoa; phylum Chordata; class Lepidosauria; order Squamata; family Colubridae; genus Arizona; species Arizona elegans. Next base: position 40,081,115 of record JAKOOJ010000008.1, on the reverse strand, counting down.
TGGCTGGACAGAAGAAGATTCAGACTCAACCCTTACAAAATTGAGTGGGTTGGTCTGAGCCCCACAGTTTTAGGGCAATTCCAGTCTTTAGTAGGGTCACACTTCCCATGTATGATCCCCATGTGAGATTGGTTCACAATCTACCAGTCTTACAGATCATGTCCAGATAGTTGCACCCATTCTTGACCTGGGAGGGCCTTGAAACAGTTCCTCATGTCTTGGTCACTTCGTGATGTATGGCACTGTACATGGAACCGCCTTTAGAAACTTTGTATGTTAAGTAATGGTTGGTTTTCTGGTCAGATTTATTTTTATATTTGTTATTTACTATTAAATGCAAGCCATCCAGAATCACCGAGGAGTCAGGTGGCCTCAAAAATCTGATTTCTATTTTAAATTAATTTACAAGCATAAATCTATGCACAAACCTCAACACTCCAACATTGTTCCAAGTTTAAGCTTATGAGTTATTTTTAACAAATCAGAAATAGCTTATATTAGTTTAGATGCCATTGCCTGCTCAGTAGTTCTATACGTGATTCCTCTCAGTATAATTGTGGAGCACAAAATCCCAGTATCATTCTTACAGATATGGGGCTATGAGAAGTCATGATTCTTGGGTGAATGCAGAACAAACCAGTTCTTACTTTATATCAGGTTAGTTTGGACAATCTATTCATATTGAACAATCTCATTAATTCCCTTTTCCAAACTCTAGTTTTCAATTGTAGGAGTGCCACTAATTTAAAAAAAAACTACTGAATCCAACTCAATTTTTATTCTTTATACATGGACCAGCAGCTTGTTACTTCATGTCCTCTGCAGGCCTGCTTGTCCTTGTGAATATAAAAAAGGTATGTTCTTGTGTGATAAACTCTATCATTCTCCCAAATCTTTCATTCTCCAGGTGACTTGGTGGTAAAGGAGGTACATATTCTATCCTCCAGCACATTACATTTAAATTGTAAAATAAATTAAAGCCACAAGAATCCTTTGTTATCAAGATGTTACATGTGAGAGGTATGAGTGATGAAGCAGGTTTGGTCTGCTTTACTCATTTTTGTTAAGAAAAAGTTTCCATCTATTTTGATAAGAAAACAACGTAGTTTGAGATTAAATACATATCCACGTTTTTATTAAACCCACAAAAGATGTGCAGCAAATTACTTCTAGCAGACCTTGGTTTAAATCACAGTTCCCTATCCTTTTCTAATTATTAGATGGCAAAGCCTATCTCTGTCAGATACTTGCAATATTAAAATATTTCATAAAAATGATTTTGTAGACTAGCAAAATTTATTGCACACAAGTGACATTTTTCAGTGTCACTTGCACACATATTCTTGCATTTAATAAACAGATATGAGCAGTCTTTTTTTAAAAAAATATAGAGATATTATATGCATCTATCTAATGGGTAGATTTAATCATGCAGGAAAAAAGAATTCTCACAGGTCAACAGATTACATGTTGTACAATGGAGATCTGTAGTTAATTTATATTGGCTCTATATAAAAGATCTTTCCTCTCAAACTATAAAAGGAAATGGATGGTATAAGTTCCCCTTGTGAACTTTTCATAAAAATTATCCGGTATTCAAATTATGTCATCTCCACGTATTGCTGCATAGTTACTACCAATTAGTACTGAGAATGTTAGGACAGATTAACTCAAACTATAACTATAAGGCAACTGTCTATGTTTCTTTGAAAACTGAACTAGGATTTGCTATGAATCCTCAAGGATGTTCTCTTCCAGTTGAAATAACCACAAATCTTTCTTATGGTTCATTCTATTGCATTTTCATGTGATCCTTATATAGAAAATAACTTTAAAATAAGACTGGATTACAACTTTACTTTTGTAAAGTTGTAATTAGGAAATTCCATTTTCATTTGAAAAAATATCACAGAATACATTTTTAAAAGGATTAAAAATAAAAGGTATTAAACTATTATGAGATATCAGGTGGCAGCACTTAGTTGCTTTGGCTGATTTTGCAAAAGCTAAGCAAAGGTGAACCTGGGTATGTCTTGAATAAATAGGAAAATGTGAGGGTTGAAGACTAGACTAGGAAAAGTGATTTCTGTCCTCTTCTCACATTTCCCGTAGTGGAGAAGTATAACTCAAAGATGAAGCATCTGTTCAATTTTTTTGCATGTTTTGAAATGATCTTGTACTTGTATTTTAAACCCTGTTTTGTGAAAGGATGTGTTCCTTCCAGTATCCCATTTGGAGAGCAAAAGAAACATAGAACAGTAATCAAGTATTTTCAAGATCCACAAACATGAACTGAAATCGGAGGGACATAACTAGATAAAAGGCAAAGTTGGTAGTGTTTGCTCATTATATATTTTGCTGTACTGTATTCCTATGGCCAAGAAATAAGCCTCTGTTATGATTTTTTTTTTTAATTTGATTTATATGCCGCCCTTCTCCGGAGACTCAGGGCGGCTTACAATGTGCTCAGCAATAGCCTTCATCCTTTTGTATATTTATACAAAGTCAGCTTATTGCCCCCACAACTGGGTCCTCATTTCACCTACCTTAGAAAGGATGGAAGGCTGAGTCAACCTTGAGCCTTGGCGAGATTCGAACCCTGCAGTAATTGCAGGCAGCTGGTCTTAATAACCAGCTTAATAACAGGGTGCCTTAAACCCCTGTACTACCAAGGCTCTTGTGATCCCTTGTTGATGGAATCAACTGCAGCAAACTGCTTCAAGAAAATAAGTGATTGTGTAAGTTGTTATCTCCAATTCATTCTTGCTCTATCTTGTCTTGTTTCTTCGTTGTCTTTCTATAGTAAATATTTTTAAAGGCGTAATGAATAAAAGATTCTCTTGCTTAATAATAATGGGATGAATGAAGACTTAAGTACACTTAATGATCAAAATTCATGGGACTTAGGTTAATCATTAATAGTCTTTCACACTCAGTGCTGTGAAACTAATTTATTTGAATCCATTCAAATCTGTTTTTAACTCACCATATAAATACATACCCAGTGAATGACATTAGGTTGCAAGTGTCTTTGTTCGCTATTTCCATCACTGATAAACATAACTGAATACACTAAATAATTGTCTTGCTAACCATTATGCTAAATAATAATTCTGGAAAATTACAGCAGATTTTATGGCAGCAGGTCAGCTGCTATTTTAAACAGCATTATCCTGCTAACAATTACATTGTTAATTCATTGGATTAAATCAATGCATTGTGTTTTTCAATAAACCTAAATGAAAAGTTGCTACTCTTTTGTTGCTGTTCATCATGAGCAATCATGCCAGTTTATATAAATGTCCTCTAGAGACAACATTGCCTTTGATCTTACATTTTGATAAACAGTTTGATTAACTGTTGTCCTGAATATCATTTGATACTGGAAGAAGCACTTATTATCTCTTCACCCACCTAATTTCCATTATCCTTTATGCCATCTGATGCATAATAGAAAAGTAAATAAATACAGCAAGCCATTGTCTGCTAGCCCAGGTATTCTTCCCTTTCCACCCTTCCCTATTCTCATATTTCTCTCTTTTTATTTTATTGATTATGTTCCACTTTAATGCTTTAGTCATTAATGACTTTAGAAGAATCTTAACTGATACATGAATAATCTAATTAAAGGGAAAATTTCACTTTGCTTACATTCAATTCCATTGCTGGATGTGTTTCTTATTAGCGCTTGTAACATTTTTGCTGATACATACAAAAGAAAGGGATGTTATAAATGACACAGAAAATGCAAGGGGATTGTATTTAAAAAATACACCATTACTCTTCAAACTTATTAACACTTATCATCTTCCTTTCTTCTTGGCTATTGTTTCAAACAAGGTGATATAAATGGAATTACATATTCACTGTTCAGTTTTCACAATTTGGTCAGAATGAAATGAAAAATACAGATAGGATTCACATTTACATTAAATTCCAAACTGTTATGTGATAGTGGGGGATGGCAATCTTGGTAAGGTGTAAATGAAAATTCATCTGCTGTGGTTTGCATATTTTCACACATGACTCAAATACATGTCAATGTAGATTAATATCATGATCCAAACTAGAATTAGTTTAAAAGTACTTCAGTAATTTATTTGTGAGGAGCTTTACTGAATAAAAAAATAAGTCAATCAAATTTCATATTAAATGCTCCCAATGCACTCTAACCATTTACTCTAAGTATTAAGATCATTGAAAGTTTGATTTTCCAGAACATTCTTTAGATGGAAAATCTTTATGGCTTCTCTTTTGACCATGTCTCCTTTGTAATGTTTTTGTACATTATAATATACAAAAATATTATAATGTACAAAAATAGCACATTTTGTAATGTGCTATTGTTACCTCTCTTTCCTATGTCTTGATCACAGAACTAAGACCTTTGGTTGATTACTTAGAGATGTGTGGTCTATTTAAGACAACGTGTTCATCTTTTGCACCTTGCATGAGTGTAACAACAGGTTGTTTCATTCAACATACAATAGTTGGAAGATACTTAATCTTGTTCCACAATTTAGTCACAAGGGATTTTGCCCTATTGATTTGTTAGATGTTCTGATGGAGAACAATATGCCAGGCTATTGATGGGACTACACTTCCATAAAGGCCCATTGTCTCCAGCCACTTCCTTGTTATTTATTTTTTCCAGGCATACAACCAATAATAAAGAAAAGGAACTCCCTTACCTTCCTCTCTAATTCTGGGCAATGTTGCAGATTTGACTCAAGGGGTAGAAAAAACAAGTAGAAGCCAATGGAAACAGAACTGGGCTCATTCCGAGAGAATAGCCTACTAAAGACATCTTCTTCAAATGAATATAGTGAAGATTTTCTCAAAAAGGCAAAAAGTAACTTAATATTTGCTTTGAGAGAGATTCTGCATGTTGTTATGGGTTTAGTCCTGAGAAACTCCTGGCACGAATCAGGCATCAAATAACATATTACAACTGTGAACAATCTAGAGGAATGAATGCCAAAATACTGTGATCATGGGAAGCCACAGTCAGGCATCTGGAACAAGATCTAATAGGCAGTGAAAATCAAAAGTAAGTAAACCATTGCCAGATAAGCAAAAGTGGACAGGGAACATGATCCAGGAAACTGGGACTGATACAAGATTGGATAAAAGGTACAGGCTTGGAAACACAGTTCTAGAACTGGAATCCGGGAAGATAAGGTAGCATTTCTTTAGGAAAAAAACCTTTGGTCCTGCCTGAAATGTGATGTTCTCCAGATATACAGACTACAATTAGCACAATTGTTATGATGGCAGGGAACTATGGAAGCCAAAGTACATCCCATGTGAAGAGCATAGCAGAGGGCATGTTCCTGCTGCTACAGAGAACATTTGAATAAATGATAACACATATTGCACTTAATGCCCAACACTACTGTTTTCCTTCAGGTAAATAATGATGTGAAAGATCCTTATTCCGAATGGGAGAAAATATTTTAATGCTGACTTGCTGCTTGTTTAGAATTACTTACAGATGCTTGAAATTGGTACAAACAAGCCAGGGATTTCAATAGCGCTCAGAAAGCTGACAGCCTCTTTTTATCATTTAAAAAAGGGTGTTCACTTGAGCGATGAAATAAAGTGAAACTCAAGCAAGCTTTAGAACTGACCTTGTCCTTGCTGTAATTTTAAATAAAGTTGTGAACAGCCTGAAAAATGGTAACTACACAAAGAATAAGAGAGATGGATCAATGAAAAAGTAATATATTGAAAATGTAATGTTTTTAATTATGATTAATTTGTAGGCCATCATTTCTGGGCTATTTCCCAACAAAAGAAGAGTATGAAACGTTCTTCATGATAATGGCTATGTTTCATCTTCTCTTACACACACACAAACAAAAATAACATTTTAAAAAAAATCTTGGAAACAGCACCTCAGAGCATTACAATTTAGGCCTATTTCCAGTGGTGGAATTCAAGTAATTTAACAACCGTTTCTCTGCCCTAATTTCTTCCAACAACCAGTTTGCCAAACTGTTCAGAAAGTTAACAACCGGTTCTCCCAAAGTGGTGCGAACTGGCTGAATCCCACCACTGCATATTTCTACTCAGAAGTATAGAATTTGGCATATCAACATCCCATCCCTGATCCAGCATAATAAAAAGAAAGTGAGGGGCACAGCTGACATAAAGTATGCAAATGCCATTGGGTTGTTTGACTAAATCAAATGAGCTTGGAGAGAGAATTACCTTAAGCAGACTTTGAGAAGAGAACAGAATATTTCTAGAGATTTACTGGCCCTATTCATAATTTGCTTTTAAATTGAAGCTACAAGCATTTAAGGAAAAGTTCTGCCTAGCCTTGATAAACCTTTACAGTATCCAGTTTTACTAATCATGCACTGCAGACAATTGCTTTTACAATTGTAACTTACAATTCTTAGACAAGAAAATATTCTGTTTTTAATGAAGAGTCTTGCAGAGAGTATATACAGTAGAAAGAAGGACTAAGGACTATTGAAGGGCATCATTGTATCAGCAGAAGAGATCTAGACTTCAAAGGGAAACCAAGCTGTAACACATAAATACATTGTCATTCCATGCCACAGAGAATTTCTGTGTTTTTAATACACACGGAATCCACTTTTTGGTACCACAATGAATGACTGTTTTCTTTCTTGTTAAAGATAATATAGTAACAATGAAAATCTAGGAGTTTGCACCCTCAGTAATTTACCTGGATAATTTTTATATGTGTGATGATTTTTAATGTATAAAATAAAAATAACAAAACTCATCTTGGATAAACACTTTTGGCATAAATCCTCTCTTAGGGCTTTTCAAATATTACACTTATAATTGGTTGTAGCCAGTGGTGGGATTCAAATAATTTAACCAATACAACCAATTCACCAAACTGCTCAGAAAGTTAACAACCGGTTCTCTCGAAGTGGTGCGAACTGGCTGAATCTCACCACTGGTTGTAGCTACTCAAAGATAAGAAGTGAGATCAATTCACTGCTATATGGTTATAGGACTGCAACTTTTTTTAAAAAAAATATTATTGTTTGAATATATACCACCCAGAAAGAGATCTTGGCCCAAAAGACATGTTTTATGACTTTGTAAAAGAAATTAATTCAGGATATTGATTTTCAAATATAACAAAAGCTACAGTGTGAGCCTGGAGATGAAATCAAGATCATATAGAAGATTTAATGGTCATATTCTTGGTACCATCAATAATATCATCTAACAGGCCCTGGAAGTATGCCATACAGATATAGCAATAGCACTTAGACTTATATACCAATTTACAGTGCTTTACATCCCTCTCTAAGCAGTTTACAGTTAGCATTGCCCCCAACAATCTGGGTCCTCATTTTACTGACCTCAAGAAGTATGGAAGGCTAAGTCAACCTTGAGCTGGTGAGAATTGAACTGCAGTAGTACATGCCTGCAGTACTGCATTCTAACCACTGTGTCATTATGGCTCATAAAATATGAACAGTCCCTAGTACCCGATTGCTTTTCACAACTCTATGAAGACCTGGCTCTTCCCCCAAGCATTGGTGTCTAGATATCAGCATGGAAGTTCTAGTATGATTTAAGTGTCTAGTGGTTCTGTTTTTATTGAGATTCAGTGCAGTTTTAATTGTTTTGTTGTTTTAATGAAATTCTCTATTTATTTGTGCACTGCGTTTCTTGGAAAGCTGGACAGCCCCATAAATCAGATAAATAAATACATCTCAATTTTACAGATGGAGCTATGATTCAGTATATCTTATACTTTTCATTTTATACAACTTAAACTCAATATAATGTTTTACAACAGAAGTCCTCAAGGGTTTTTTTTTTTTTAATCTGATGTGCACATTGAGAATGATTGCAAAAGAATTCTCAACTGGTATATAACCAAACATAAAAGTACTGTTTTTCAAGAATGTCCCCTTTCACTTCATCAGTGGATCCTCCAGGAGATTCCTGCTTCCTTCATTGTTGTTTTTTACCTGTCTGGGTAAGCAAACATGTTTCCAAATAAAACACTCTATATGCAGCCATCTTCCTTTTAAAAATTGTTTAAAATGTTTATGGGTTACGCAGGGCCCAGAGACATTATTAGAAAGGAAGAACATGCTTAAAATTGGTCTTTATAGCTTACTATTTTCTAAATAAGCACTGGGAAATTAGGAAATTGTGCTTGCTGGACTGAGATTGGGAGGGAGTTTGTGGTATTCTCCAGTATGTGGAAACAATGGTAAGATGGGGATAACAAAACAAAAAAAAAAAGGCATTGTAGAGATAGCAATAAGCTTTTCCAAATGGTGATCTTCTGGGAAAGAAGATGATTCACTTGCAATTCCTACTCTGCCACTGCCAGATCTCATGTTCTCCTGCACTGAAACAAAAAGAAAGTTTGAATCCTGGTGGGATTCCATATACAGTAAAACCTCTGGTCATGACCATAATTCGTTCCATAACTTTGGTCGAAACCCGATTTGGTCATGACCTGAACCTAATTTTAGAAATTTGGTGCTTACAAAAAAAAGGGGAAATGCAGAAGGGGAAATCAGCCATGGAAAAAAAATGTGAAGTTTTTGGTCGAAACTCAATTTAGTTGTGGTCAGAAGTGTTCATGACCTGATCATGGAACATGGGAAGTTTAGAGGATCAACTTATTAGGTCAATGGTCATATTCTTGTATCTGAAATAGTTCAATGACCAAAAGCCATTTTGTAGATGAAACTGAAACTTATATCAACCTATTCAAAAATTACTGAAATTAAATTTATCAGGATTCAGCCTCAGAAAATTTTGTGCTAGATTGCACTTTAGAGTTTATTTCAATCGGGGAATGATCTAAAGAGTTAGGAAAATGTGAGCCAAGTGGAATTTGATGGACAATAGCACTATTTTCAAAGGGTATTCCCAAAGTAAGCATCATAAAGATAAATGAATGTTAAGATGTTGTTTAAGGAAGAAGAAATCTTTTGTGTAAAATGGAGGTGGTGGTATGTGAATACAATTCAGCTTTGACTCTATTTTCAGTGATTGTATGCAAGCTTCATGTTAGATTAATTATTGAGGGAACCATATCTTCCTTTTTGGCACGCATAATAGTCAATGATGGATATTCGAGAGCTGACCTTGAAACAAAGTTGAAAGCATTCAATAAACGCACTGAGGAAAAAAGTAAAGTAAGACAAGGGATTAAAACTTAGAAAGAAAAGGTCAAAAAGAGCATTTAAAATGTCCTTAACAAAAGAGGAGATCCCTTTCCGAAAGTCCACTAGTCATGATGGTTGTCTATTGTTTCCACCAGCCCTGTAGGAACAAAATACTAGATAGATAGGCTCTGCTTTGATCTATCATAGTTCTTTTATGAATAGTTCCACATAAGGGAACACTTTTCCTAAGGAGGTAACTGCCAAAACAGTTTTAATTGCAGTGAAATACATGCATTGTCTCTTATGTATAGATGTAGTTGTAACACTGAGTTCTCTGAAAGATCAACCTGTTCCCCCAATATTCCTGCACTAATTTGTGCAGCCGTAATGGCAGCAAAAAAGGCAACATAATGTGACAAAATGGGCCTCTGATAAACTTTACAGTTAAGTAGACAGAAGATTAGCAGGCTGAAAACAGATAGCTCTGATTGTCAAGGTAGGGGGAAGGAGGGAGGAAGGAAGGAGGACAAGATGCTCAAATTGACCTGAGATCAAGTGAGTCCTAGGTCATTTAGAAATTATGAGAAAATAATCAGGATTTTTTTTTACAAGCAAATAGTGTCGCTTAACTAGAAATTTTCTAGTTGCTGTGATGTCATTGGTAGATTTTTAGAAAGAAAATCTTGAAATTTTATTATTGATGGTGCATTGATTTCTCATTGTTAACTGCGAAAGGCAGTTAACAATGGAATATACACTTTAAAAATACAAAAGTAAATACATTTTATTTCAATAAAATAAAAGATAAATTGATGTTAACGCTACTGTTCTAATGTAAAGGGGCGTGCAAAGGATGAAACTTCTGTAATATGTTAAAATAGGAATCACATGTAAACAAAAGATGCCTTGAGTCAAGCTTGAGTCCTCAGGACTATATCCATGCAATTTCCTTGGCAGCTCCCTAGTGTAGTTTATAATTCTCAAATCTCTAAGAGCTGTCCAATATAAGAACTAGCAGAGCTGAGGCAGCTTACTTTCCAAGAACAGGCAAAGTTGACTAGATGTTGCCACTTTCTGAATAAAGCAATACAGTGTTTCTCAACCTTGGCAACTTTAAGATGGGTGGACTTCAACTCCCAGAATTCCTCAGCCAGCCTTGCTGCCAAGGTTGAGAAATAATGGGCAGATTTTGTTTGCCATGGCCAGCAAACAAGACGAACTTTTTATTAAAAATAGAGGGGGGAAAACTACTTTCGGTGTTCATTGTTCTTTCTAACAATTAACCTATAAAATGTAAGAAAATAGGAGCAATAATAAGAGTACATTCCCATATAAGTCTTTGGGGTAGTTTGAAATTAGATTAGAATTTGCCCATTTACATGATTTTACCAGAGTCAGAGAACTGAGCTGATTTATTCCTTGTTCTGCTGAAGTGCATTTAAACTGCAGCCACTGTGAGTTTTTTTTTTTTTTTTAATTGCTTCAACTGTACAGAACCTTTATGGCAATCTATTTCCCCTTTGGCAGGGAAATGGCTTCTGATCACCTTGTTGGCAAGAATTGCCCTTTCTCTAATTACAGTGCCTAAACTTTACCTTCCAAAGTTGGTGTCAGTAAAAGTAACAGAGGGAACAATGCAGGGGTGAAATCCAGCAGGTTCTGACAGGTTCTGGAGAATTGGTAGCGGAAATTTTGAGCAGTTTGGAGAACCGGCAAATACCACCTCTTGCTCGCCCCAGAGTGGGATGGGAATGGAGATTTTGTAATATCTTTCCCCCAGGAGTGGGAAGGGAATGGGGATTTTGCAGTACCCTTCCCCTGCCATGCCCACCAAGCCACACCACATCCACCAAGCCATGCCCACAGAACCGGTAGTAAAAATTTGGATTTCACCACTGGAACAATGGCTTCTGAGTGGAAATGCCATCAGCTGGATGCTTTTTTTTTCTGGTTTGATGGATTTCCTACTTTTATGAGTTCAAATAATTGCCATGGGCTGTTTGTCAGATGATCTGAAGCCAGGGAATCTGCATAAACCTTTGTGAAAACCTGCAAGAAGGTAGGTGCAGCATTGCTACTGACACCTCACCTCTTTGTGTGTATTGCTTGCACGTACAACATACACGTGAAGTATTAGTAGCAATAGCACATAAACTTATATATTGCTTCACAGTGCTTTATAGCCCTCTCTAAGCAGTTTATAGAGTCAGCCATATTGGCCCCAACAATCTGGGTCCTCATTTTACCAACCTTGGAAGGATGGAAGGCTGAGTCAACCTTGAGCCAGTGAGAATCAAACTGCCAACTGCTGGAAATTGGCAGTCAGCAGAATGAGCCTGCAGTACTGCATTCTAACCACTTCACCACCACGGCTCTTAGTACCGCTTTATAAAACCTTAGTAAGAGCAGACCTGGAATACTGCATCCAATTTTGGTTACCACATTACAAGAAAAGATGTTGAGACTTTGGAAAAAGTGCAGAGAAGAGCAACTAAGTTGATTAAAGGCATGGAGACTAAAACATATGAAGAACTGTTGGAGGATTTGGGTTTGGCTAGTCTAGAGAAAAGAAGGACTAAGTGGGACATAATATCAGTATTCCAGTACTTGAGAGGCTGCCACAAAGAAGAGGGGATCAACTTATCTTCCAAAGCACCTTCAGAAGGCAAAACAAGAAACAATGGATGCAAACTAATCAAGGAGAGAAGAGAGAAGCAATCTGGAGTTAAGGAAAAACTTCCTAATAGTAAGAACAATTAACCAGTAGAGCAGGTTTTTAAGAAAAGACTTGGCAGCCACCTATCTCAAATGATATAGGGTCTCCTGCTTGAGCAGGAGGTTGGACTGGAGGACCTCTGAGGTCCCTTCCAGCTCTATTCTGAATTGAAAAGGGGTGGAGTTTGATTGTACATTCTGTTTTGCAGATGTTGTCCTTTGTGGATCTCTCTATCCACAGCTCTGCTTTTCAGCTGTCTTCAGATTCCTTCCTGACTCACATTTATATCCTGAGCCTTCCTTCTGTAGCATTTGGCCTTGTAACGTGATTAATTTCATCTTTATATTAATATTCTTACATTTTCAATTGCTATTATGTCATTGGTAGGTTTTTAGAAGGAGAATCTTGAAGTTTCATTATTGATGATGCATGAATTTCTCATTGTCAACTGCCACAGGCTGGCTTGCTAAGAATATACACTTTAAAAATATAAACATAAATACATTTTATTTGAAATTTAATGTTTTTTTTTATTAATTGACCTAGACAGAGATGTAAATCTCTTTGAAGTTGTTCCCAGTTTATTCCTAATTAAGGAAGCATAGAATTACATTGATGTCCCATGAAATTTATTGCATTATGTTTATTTGTTTTTAATTATATTTTACTAAGTAGCTTTTAAGCAGGGGTTTACCTCCCTTCTTCCTCAAAATGTAAATTATAGATAAATATAGTAATGCAGTGTTACCGAAAAGGTGTAAACAATTGAAAAGCCAGATATAAAACTGCATAACCTATGGAATGATGGTAGACTTTGTCTGAGGAGAGTGTGATATGTCACCATGAGTAAAACCTGCATATCTAGTTGACCTTGTACATCTACTAAACCACTGCCTACCTCACTACTAATAAATGCTTTAAATACATAATAAATTATTATATTATAGCCAATTGTCATTCTTCTCACGTATTGACAAGCACTTTTGAAAATATATTTCCAACTCATTTCCTAAATCACCTATCCGGCATGTCTTCTAATTCTCATCTGTGAATTGGGAAAGTAGTCCTACAGATAGTTTTCATCTTACCAGCCATTCAGTTAACCACAGTTAAACGTTAGGATGGCCTTGGAAAAAGTGACTTGCAGCCTGCCCTCGCACCATCATTGCCCCACCTTGCAGTCACAATGATCTTAATTGGGGAACTTGGGAACCTGCTTGCATTTGCAATCAGTTGCTGCTTCCTTTGGTCACACAGCTATTTGTGACCTTCCCAGCTGGTTTCTAACATGTAGCACCAATTGAGGAAGCTGGATTCACTTAAGAACTGCAGGATTCATTTAACAACCATAGTCAAAAGGGCTTCAAAAATCAGGTCGTCACATGATGACTCACCTCATGACTGCACCAACGTAATAAGAAATTCCAGTTCCAATTGTAGTCATAAGTCAAGGAATACCTATACTCAGCTGATGTTGCTTTAGCTCAACATACATATCATCTTTTGGGTGATCTATCACTATCACTAAGAGTTAAGATTTAGAATCTTGTGGAAATCAAGTTCTTTAAAAAGGGGCACCTCCTGTCCTTTGTTGTTTGAGATGGTCTTACAAAATTCTCTTAGATCCTTAAATAATTGTAGCCTATTTTCAATAGAGACTAATGGATTTGCCAAAAAAAAGTGGCTAAGATGCAGTTTTCTGAAGCCCAAAGCAATAATAAAATGAAACAAGACCATTTTCAACAGAAATCAGGCTTCTATTGACAGTTGCTGGATGCAGTACAGCAATAATCCACATGTTTATTAACACAGTCAATCACTTGCTTCTTTAGGACCTAAAAGGCTGCCATTTGGTTGTTCATACAGAGCAATCTTCTTCAATTAAAGGGACATCTTAGGAACTATAAATTCATAGATTCAATTCCCAATTGCTATAAAGCTATTTCAAAGCTTTTTTTTTTTTTTTGAAAGGAGCCACTGGGGGCCCTAGTTTATAACATGAGCTCAATATTCCATCTTGTACTAAAATTTCCCACTATTTGAATCATTTGTATTCCCCCAGGAGAAAGGGCAAGGAAAGCTGAACAAACACTACACCGGTGATAATAGTGATTTATTCTTACAATATTTTGTTTGCTGCAGGGAATTTTCCTCTATACCCCCCCTTTTTTTTATTCGCATTTTAAATGTTGTGGGAAATAGCAAGAGAGTCACCAAAAAAAGAGAAGGTAGAAAAGAATAGTTATAGCAGATACTGAGATGTTGTAGAATAATTTACTAACTCTGGTAGTTCTGTAATATTGTTTGGGGCCTTAATATAATTTAGGTAAGTGTTTTATCCTTCCATGATAAAAGATGTGACTAAGAGGGCTGATATGGTTGATCCAATGTAAGATTTGTCATTTCTCCTGAGAATCAGAGATTTTAAAAAATTAAGTTGTTTATACTATCATAAATACTCGTGACTGGACACGGTTCCTGCCTAGAAACCAAATAAACTTTGATCCCATGCTTACTTCCAATCTGTATGTTTCCCATGAATGTGAAAAAGGTCTGTAGGAAAGTATTAGACAAATATAATAAATAATAAAGCCCTGTAAAAACCTATTCTGGGTAAGATTTGAAATGACTGCCAACTTTTTTATTCCTCAAATAAAGATATACATTTGCAGGTTTATAATCAAACTTACTTACTTACTTACTTTATTTGATTTATATACCGCCCTACTCCCGAAGGACTCAGGGCGGTGAACAGCCAAACAGTAAAAATACATAGATACAAAATTTAAAAACAAAGTAAAATCAAATTAAACAAGTTGGCCCAGACAGATTAAAACACCCCAATCATTTAAAAACCGATTCAATTTGCATAATTAAAAAGAGGGAAAATCAAAGCCTTACTGTATAGAGTTTAAAGAAATCCAGAAGAAGAATTCCTGGGACAAATGAAGCAATTTTCAGAGGACCCTTGTCAGGATTATTGGCCACATGTAAGGTTTCTCCTGCATCAAGAATGAACCTAGAAATGGCAGACGACAAAAATAATTCAGCCCTTATTTTGACTTCAGTGCAGATTTGAATCTCACACTTCTAAAATTTCACTGAATTACAACTTTTATTCAATTTGTACAAATCTCAAGTGCAATTAGAACTCATGGAATATTGTTTATTTAATTATTTTGCAAGTATATTTCTCATATATATTCCACATATTTGAAAGGCACGTCTGGGGTTCCCCATCCCATTACTTCTCAATCCATCTCCAGGTTTAAAATAAATTAAGAAATATGGAAGCAGAACATCAAACAGGAAAAAAAAAACCCTCTTTCATTGACACACACAGGGCTACCATATTTGATGATGAGAAGGTGTTTTGTAGCTCAAATCTAGTATCTTTAACACATATACAGATTTGAACAACACTAACAGTGTATGATACTTCTCTTTATTTTTACTGGGCCTCTCGGCTACTCTGTCTTTAAACATATAAAGAACTGGACTGGTTTTTCTTTAACTATGAAGGAGAGAAGCTTCCAGTAGGCTTGTCCCAAAGGTACTTTTTAAAGAGGCAACTGGACTTTCTGTTTTTCCTTTGAAGATGTTTCACTTCTCAACCAAGCTTGGATGAGAAGCAAAACATCTTCAAAGAACCAGGAAGTCCAGTTGCCTCTTGAAAGAGCACCTTTGGGACAATCATGACCTGGATGACTGAGAATCTCCATAGACTTCCAGTAGGCTTGCTATATATTTCTGTTGCCATCATAGCAGCTATTGCTGCTGCTATTTCAGCAGCCATCAGGGAAGAAGCTTAGTAAGCTCAAGGGTTGTGATGGGTGGAGTAGGGCACATCTGTTATATATACAGGTAGTCCTCAAGTTACAACAGTTCATTTAATGACCAAAGTTACAATGGCACTGAAAAAAGTGACTTATGACCATTTGTTATATACAACTTTTGCAGCACCCCCATAATCATGGTTCATATTTATGACCGTTGCTGTGTTCCAAGGTCATGTGACCACCTTTTGTGACTTTCTGAAAAGCAAATTCAATGGGGAAACCAGATTCACTTAATAACGGTGTTACTAATTTAACAACTGCAGTGATTCACTTAACAACAGTGGCAAGAAAAGTCATAAAATGGGGGCAAAACTCACTTCACAAATCTCACTTAGCAACATAAATTTTGGGCTCCATTATGGTCATAAGTCAAGGACTACCTGTACTTACAAAAAAAGACAAAATAGTGAACCACTAGAGTTTTCTATATCTCTTGTTACTAGCTTTTAGTCATTGTCCAAATTTTTGCAGCTCATATATGACAGTCCTAAGGGAGAAGTTTGCAGCCCTAAGAGAGGGATGTCCTCAGTTTTAACCTTGGGAAATATCATCCATGCTGCATTCAATGCGAACTGGGTCAAAGTTATAATTGTTCCTTTCAATTCCTGACATGTAGCATCTAGACTTCTAGGTGGCCAAGGCTTAAAAGCAGCATTTGTAAAGTTCCCCATGCCTGTTCTCTTCATCATTCATCGGGCATGTTGTTTGTAAAACACCATGAATTATGTTTGAATGCAGAGTCATTTCTCACTTTCAAGGTTAAGTCAATACGTATTGTTTGGCTCAGTTGTTCTGCTATTAGGAGAACTCAAAAAAGCTCACATTCCATTTATGGCACTTTATTTCCTGTCTCTGCTGTTCCATTCTTAATTTACAGCAACTTGAACAGTTTGGCATTTGGGATCGAGCGCTGTTGCTTTGAAGGCACCTTTCTGATCGATAAATATCATTTGGCTCTGTAGCACTGAATGGGAAGTTGGAAGATACAAATATAGTCTAATTGAAAAAGCATTGGAGTGGAAGAGGAAAAGATGAAATTAATTTACTCTCAGCTGCCACAAAGCACTAGCCTTTTGTGCTGAAAGAATGCGGCTATTCCATATATTCTCAGGTTTTTACGGGTGTTTGTATGTAGGTCTTTGGTTATTCGGGTCTTCTCCCACGTAAAATTGGAAGTGTCTTGGCGACGTTTCGACGAAGTCTCATTCGTCATCTTCAGGCTGGTGTTCTCGGCTTCGTGCTTCCAGGAGCAAGAAGCACGAAGCACGAGAAGCACGAAGCCGAGAACACCAGCCTGAAGATGACGAATGAGACTTCGTCGAAACGTCGCCAAGACACTTCCAATTTTACGTGGGAGAAGACCCGAATAACCAAAGACCTACATATATATATATATATATATATATATATATATATACCGGTATTAAAAAACTTTAAATCTCTTAACATATTGTTTAATAAAGCTTTCTCTCAAAAAAAAAAAAACAACCCACCTGATGGAAATTTGAAAAATTAGGTTTTGAATGAATTGAGTAATAATCCTTTGGTTAAATAATCTTGCATCAATGTTTATTTAAACTTCATTACAGTCAGTCCTTTATTACTTCTGACTCGAGGTCTTCCTGTCATTTCTGGCTTTTAGGATGATTCAGACATTCCAAAGACTATTTCACTGAAATTCTCTTGGGTCAGTTTTCTATCTGAAAAAAAGCTAGGTTTAGAAACTTTTTAACCACAATCTTTGCTATGTATAGACTCCTATTCTCCTTACCTACCAGCTCTCCTTTTCAGATTTTTTAGCAAGAAGAATCATGCAAGCTGAGTGATGGAGTTACAATTACAGGCTGTGGATTGCTCACATCTGTTTGAATGCTTGTCTTAGCTCTAACTTTCCATTCCAGGTTAGGAAAGGAATATGTTGTGCACAAGAACAGGTAAATACTCATAGGTTGTGTTGAGGGTAAAACTGCCCTCTGCAAAGTGGTGCAACAGACCAGACAGTGAATAGATACGTTGCTTAGCAAAACACACAGATACTCACAGACTCTGAACGTTGTAAGAAAAATAAACAGTCTTTAGTTGTAGTAAGAAAAACAAACTTGGCTTCTCAAAACAAAGATAACACTTCTTCAAATAATCACAGTTCAACACAAAAACATAGTTTGCTTACAATTCCAGTTCTCTTCAGTAACACAGACACAGTTCCTTTCAGCAATTCAACCTTCTAATAGCAGGAGCAGAAGTGAATGAACTTCCTGCCTTCTTTTATGTCTGCTTAGCACAGCCAATTAGTCATCTTGTAGCAGTTAAAGTTACAGAACATAGTTTTCTATATATTATCTACCCAACCGTAGGATAAGCATCCAACAGGTTGGTTTTATAATTTTTATTTCATAAAAATATAAATTGGTCTTAGAAGCTGAGTAGAAAGCATGTTCTCTCTTGCCCTCTCTTATCCCTACTATGCCATGGGATAGCTGGCCAGTGAGGGGGAGATGAAACTTGAAATTATGTTTTTGTACCCTGTACACCCATACACTGGACACACAGTAGATGGCACCCTGTACACCCATACACTGGACACAGAGTTGCCATCACACAACTAATAATTATTTTGACAATCACTGTACGACAAGTTAAGAACTGTGTCTAGTTATATTTAGAATTGGTAATGCAGCGTAAAAACCTACGGGATAAGTCTTGCCTTGAAAAATAATAAATAAAATATAATATAATATAATATAATATAATATAAAATAAAATAAAATAAAATAAAATAAAATAAAATAAAATAAAATAATAAAATAAAATAAAATAAAATAAAATAAAATAAAATAAAATAAAATAAAATAAAATAAAATAATAAAATAAAATAAAATAAAATAAAATAAAAAAATAGTAAAGTAAAGTAAAGTAAAGTAAAATGCTGATTAGGGATCTTATTTCTCCTTAGTTCCACAGCTTCAGCATTGGACTGCACATCGGACCAGCCATACCTGCCATGCTATTTTGCATTTCTGGCAGTGGTGAAATGTAAAATTTGTTACCACCGGTTCTGTGGGTGTGGCTTGGTGGGGCGTAATGTGACTGGGTGGGCAGTTAATGAGGTCAGAGGAGTTACAAGAGAAAAGATTGTTAGGAATTCAGCCATGATAGTTCAGGATACAACAGATAGTCCTTGATCTATGATCACATTCAATCAGTGGTGGGTTCCTTCCGGTTCTACCGAGTTCCGCCGAGCTGGTAGCAGTGACGATATGACATCACCGAACCAGTTCTGCCCCCCCGCCCCCCGCCCCCCGCGTTATTCTTACCTTTTATTTGGCCCACCCACCCCCAATCTATTGCTGCCTCCTGAGTCCTAGCTGATTGGCTAGAAGGAAAAAAAACAGTTTAAACTGTTGCCGCGGGGCTTCAAAGGGCCGCCCTACAGCTGATCAGTGGTAAAAGGCACTTTGGTGGTAGACCGGTGCCTCCATAAACAAATGAGTAGACCGGTGCCTGCAAAAATAAATGAGTAGACCGGTGCCTGCAAAAATAAATGAGTAGACCGGTACAGCTCTGCAAGCAGTTAAAAGCCTGGTAGACCAGTACCTCTGCTAAATCCTAAAGAATTGTCACATGACCGTCAAGCCACGCCCACAAAATAAGCCATGCCCACAGAACTGGTAGTAAAAAAATTTAGAACCCACCCTTACATTCAATGCCAAAATTTCCATTGCTAAGCAAGACAGCAAGAGTCAAGCTAAGCAAGACAGTTGCCACTGTATGCCCTATTCTGACAGCTGTTAAGTGAATCACTGCAATTGTTAAATTAGTAACACAGTTGTTAAGTAAATCTGGCTTCCCCATTGACTTTGTTTGTCAGAAAGTCACAAAAGGTGATCACATGATCCCAGGACAGTGCAACCATTATAAATATATGCCAGTTGCCAAGCATCCGAATTTTGATCACATCACCATGGAGATGCTGCAATGGTTGTGTGAAAAAGTCATAAGTCACTTTTTTCAGTGCTGCTGTAACTTCAAACAGTCTCTCTCTCTCTCCCTTTCTCCCTCTCTCTCTCTCTCTCTCTCTCACACACACACACACACCCACACCCACACACACTGTATATATATATATATATATATAATTATAATTATAATTATAATTATAATTATTATTTATTTAAATTTGTATACCGCCCTTCTCCTTTCGGACTCAGGGCGGTGAACAACCAAAATAAAAACATTTGTACACAAAAGTTAAAATAATTATTAAAACTAATTAAATGAAATTTGGCCCATAATTTAAAACATATCAATTAAAATCAGTATCAAACGTTAAAACCAACATGGAATCAGGCCAGCCCGGCTAGCTGAAAAAAGTAAGTTTTTAGGGCCCGATGAAAAGTCCGGAGGTCTGGGCTCACTCGTATCTCTGACGGTAGATCGTTCCAGAGGGTAGGTGCCACCACAGAGAAGGCTCTCCCCCTGGGGGTCGCCAGCCGACATTGTCTGGCTGATGGCACCCTGAGGAGGCCCTCTCTGTGGGAGCGAACCGGCCGGTGGGAGGCAATTGGTGACAGAAGGCGGTCCCGTAAGTACCCCGGCCCTAAGCCATGGTAACATCATCTCTTGGAACCAACAAGTGGTTGCACCTAGTGAACCTTGTCAGATCTCAAAAAGGCCAAAGGAATTAGTACTTGAATGGAGCATCATTTGGTAATTCCAGGACCTTTGGGGAGGTTAGGAAGATAAAAGGCATCCAAGAAAACGTCAATGCAAAATCCTTTCTATAAGGCTCCTAAGAAAATCTCATTGTGATTGTGCTTGACTCAAGAGAATCTTTACCTCTAACAAATAACTGTGTGTTCTGGCTATGCTTTTTTTACAAATAAATATACTAAGGGATACATTCAAGGTTATTTCTGAACTGGGGGTTTTGAGATTAGCACATCAAACTCCACTGTACTTTAGAAACTTTAGGATAATACTGTATTAAGCAGCCTATAAAAAGGGATGTGAGATCTTACCATTCAGCAATTATTTGGAGGAATATTTGGGGTAGTCTAGTTTCACTGAATAGATTGAATTATCTGCTAACCTCTAAGGACCAGGTTTTATTTCTATAGAAGACACTTAACATCATGAAAAAGTTAAGTAGTTTTCCGAGAGGGCAAGATCCTTGCAGGAATCCAGAAAAGTGTGCCTATGTACACATACCTGCATATATCAAATGGGGAGAGGCAGCTCTCTCAGGATCAGGGTCTGCTATCTGTTCCCCTGACCAGATTGAGAGCCATAGGTGATATCACTAGGAGAGTGGAAATGTGTCTCCAGGCAAACCTGGGGTAATTGTTTGCCTTTTCTATTCTATTTCTATTTATTTATTTGTCAAGCATATATAAGATAACAGATATAAGTATAAACATGATTTTGAATACATGAAAAGGCTACACGTAAAAAGGGACATTACGACAGGGACAATAGGCAAGCCCCTTACAAACCTCTTAGGAATGGGGTGAGGTCAACAGTACACAGTCTAAGGTTAAAGTTTTGGGGGGTTGTGGAAGAAACCACAGAGTCAGGTAGTGCATTCCAGGCATTGACCACTCTGTTGCTGAAATCGTATTTTCTGCAATAGAGTTTGGAGCCGTTTACCTTAAGTTTGTATCTATTGTGTATTTGTGTATTGTTGTGATTGAAGCTGAAGTAGTCATTGACAAGTAGGACATTGTAGCAGATAATTTTATGTACTATGCTTAGGTCAGACCGAAGGCGGCGTAGTCCTAAATTGCCTAAACCCAAAATTTCAAGTCTGGTGGCATAAGGTATTCTATTGCGGGTACTGAAGGGTTAAGAGTGGAAATAAGAATAGAAAGCTTCTAGGAGGTAGTTCACTACCTTTTCCACTTGTAAAAAGAATGCACCAATCCTTCTCATAATTGCTTGACATTTTACCACCAAAAGAGAAGTATTTTGTGAATTGGGTTCATATAAATATGTTTGGAGAGATCCTTAAACTTTGTAATAGGAATGGGTGGCCTCCTAAAGGCTTTCTGCTATCAGCTCCATCTTCAGTTTTCAAAGAAAATAGGACTGTGGTGCTGAAAATTAGCCATTTTGCCCCTGAATTTCAGCAACACAATTTTGGATCTAAATAGTGAGCTCGGGGGTTAGTCTGCCGTAGGAGGAAAGAATGAGAAAACACAATTCAATCCCACTTCCTGTTTTAGTACTCCTGTTCTACAACATAAGAGGCCATGTTTTAGTCTCTCAGACTCCTAACACTCAGAATGAGGAACTTGTTGAAAGCTATTCCTTTAATAATAATAAAAAAAAAGATAGGTCAACACTTGAATGAAAGAAAGCTCTTTCTGTAGGCAAGTATCAGTCTCCAAAGCTGTTATATGTCTATAAGCTTTCAGGTTTTCTAGGTCAGTGATGTTGCCTAGATACAGTTCTTAAAATATTTAACAAGAAAAAATATGGCACACAAAGCTTGGCACAAGTGCTTCTTATGTGAGAAATCCATTTTGCTATATTATTAAGGCCTGCTACTCAAAAGGAAAAATAACAAACAAATGAAACCCCCCATACCTCTACCAAGATTACTTGAAATTGTGTTTGGTTTGTGTCAGCAGCAGTTTTTTTAAGGTAAAAAATTCTAGAAGAAATAAAAATAACTAAGCTGTTTTTCCCACCTGACAGGGGAAATGTTTCAGTGAGACAGAATATAGTTCCCTTTCCTTGCCTATATGCCTGTGATGGTGAACCTATGACACGTGTACCACAGGTGGCATGTGTAGCCATACTTGTGGGCATGCAAGTGTTGCCCTAGCTCAGCTGCAGCGTGCATGCACTCACCCGCCAGCTGATTTTTGGGCCTTCCAGGCCCACTGGAAGTTGGGAAACAGGCTGTTTCTGGTCTCCGAAGGGCCTCCGGGAGGGGAGGCCGTTTTCACCCTCCCTAGGCTCCAAAAAAGCCTCTGGAGCCTGGGAAGGGTGAAAAACAGGCCTATGAGGCCCAACATGCCATCATGTGCCAAAAGCGGGGGGAGCATGAGGAGAGTCACATGTGCATGTGCAGGGGAGGTGGGGCACATTGAATTATGGGTGTGGACATGTGCGTGACCCCCCCCCCCCCCGCGCTCCCACTGCTTTTGGTACTCAACAGCAAAAAGGTTAGCCATTACTGCTATATGCTGTCCCAACACTATGTACTTTAGAAACTTTAGGTTGACAATTTCCAGATTTTATGATCATCATTCTGCTAATGATGAAGGTTATAGCCTCAAAATGTTTGAAGGACACCAAGTGGGCAAAAGATGCCTTTTGCAGAAGAAGTCACACACACCTAGGATTTGGAATTTACAGTAATTACATTTCTTTGGATTTTCTACCCTTATTTGGTTTGCTTTTCAGTTTCTACACAAAATCATGAAGATGATTGCCTGTTTTATCCCCATGTTGATGAAAGATTTTTTATATATAAAACCAGGCAACTATGTAAAACGCTACATTACTGTGACAGAGGAACGCCTACTTGCTCAGCCCCAAAGATAGTTGGACTGTTTGATCATAGAAGATTAATGCAACAACTTAAAATTCATCAAAGCAATTGTTGTCTTGAACATTCTCACAGTCCAATTTCTTCTGCATTTTCCATTCTACTACTTCCAGATTCTACAGTTCTCCCCATCCATCCTTGAGGAAGAAGAGGAAAAGGCACCAAAAAATAGACCATTTGAAGTTAAAGGATGCTGGCAAGACCCACGATTCCTTATTTAGTATCTATGTGTAAGATGGATGAATACTCATACAGATTTTTTTTCCCAAGTTGGAAGGGAGACTATTTAGTACAGCAAACAAGTATATTGTTTATGTATCTTATCAAAGGCTTTTTTAGCATCTAATGTAAGATTACAAATTGATCTTTATTTTTATTCAAGTCTATTAAGAGCTGCGGTGGCGCAGTACTGCAGGCTACTTCTGCTGATCCCCGGCTGCCAGCAGTTTGGCAGATCGAATCTCACTGGCTCAAGGTTGACTCAGCCTTCCATCCTTCTGAGGTGGTAAAATGAAGATCCAGATTGTTGGGGGGTGATATGCTGACTCTGTAAACCGCTTAGAGGGGGCTATAAAGCACTGTGAAGCGGTATATAATTCTAAGTGCTATTGCTATTGCTATCAGATCTCTAAATGAGTATATAATTCAGTGGACAGTCTTGCAGAATTGATCAGATCAGATTAACAGAGTTGGAAGGGACCTTGTAAGTCATCTAGTCTGACCTCCTGTTGAATGTGTTCAAGGATCGCGCCCAATAACTCCACAAGCAAGTATTCATCAAATCAGGTACAGTTTATTAACAAGGCATCTTATCATTACAGGTACAAGGCTGGATCTGCTATAGGACCGCATGGCTGACCCTTAAGTACCCCCTGGGCGTGGCTAAGGTAAGGAGGGGTTATTGGGTTAGGGTGGACCTTGGGGGTTGGCTTGCCCAGCCCCCCTGCTTCTAGCTCTGGGTCAGAGGCAAGGCATTTATTCCTGACACCTCCCACCCAAGCAGGAGACCCTATATCATTTCTGACAAATGGCAGTCCAATCTCTTCTTGAAATCTTCCAGTGATGAAGCTCCCACAACTTCCAAAAGCAAGCTGTTCCATTGGTTAATTGTTCTCACTTTCAGAAAATTTCTCCTTCTTTCCAGGTTGAATCTCTCCTTGTTCAGTTTCCAGTCATTATTCCTTGTTTGGCCTTTGGGTGCCTTGGAAGCGTGAGCCCTTCCTCTCTGTGACAGCCCCTCAAATATTGGAACACTGCTATCATGTTTCCCCTGGTTCTTCTTTCACTAGACTAGCCATGTCCAGTTCCTGTAACTTCATATGTTTTTGTCTAATTGTCAAGTGTGCATACACACATATAATCAGAAAACAAATTGCGCAAAGCTTTCCAGTGGATATGGTAATTTTTTTTTCTCAGCCTCAGCAACTTTATTTATTTATTTTTATTTACATCTTCTTCTTTTCAACATCTTCGCATCAGTAACCCATATTTATACAGTGGATATGGTAATTTAGTGCTTTGAGTTGTGCAGCTTTGGGCAGAAGCTTCATTCACTTTGCAAACTATTCCTTCAAATAGTTTTGCTAACAAGCTATGTTGTATCAGGGGTCCCCAATCCCTGGGCTGTGGCCCACTACCAGGCCATTCGGAACCGGGCCATAGAAGGGATGGGTAAGCGTGCACACATCCCCACTTACTCAAACCGTGGGCAAGCAAATGCATGTATGCTCCAAAGGGAACTCTGTATTATAATCCATATGTCTATTATAGCTAAAAGTTAAAAATTAAAAATCCAGCTATTCAAAACATGAATATAAAGTATTGGTGGGAAAATAGTTAGGTACTCGATGGCTCTAAAGATGCCTACTTATGTGATTACAAGATTCCAAGAGTCAATCATCCATTTACAGAATAAAAGAATGCACCAAAAGTCTCTTCTGTAACCAAGGACAAGTTGTTCCAGAATAAAGAACCTGAAACACAGAAATGATCACTTGACAAGGGAGTTAACTTCATCTGTATCAAGAACAGAAATCTCCAGATCTTCCAGGAACTATTTCTAGGAAAGTATACCAATGATTACCAAAACAACTCTAAGGAAGAGCTTCTGTTTGAGGTAGTCAAGGAATGAATGATATCACTCACCAGAGCTGGAAGTCTCCTGCTTGTCAAAATGTATAATGAATAAGGCATTTCAGCATTCTAGGGAAAAAAAAGCAGTCTGGCCAATATTTTTAAAAGCATTTATAGATATCTATGGCCGAATAAACATCTCTTAAAGAGAGTTGCTTTAGTTCTCTTGGTGAAAGACCAGAAAGATACACAATCTTAAAATAGGTCAGTTTCCTGACTTCCCAGATGGACATTCATCTCCTTAAATTGAAGTTATTAAGATCAAGTAGGAGAAACCAAGATTGACTTCCTCATTGTTGTTGCTATTGCTTTATTCTGGATCCCTGTTCTTTTTATTGCCTTGTAAGTAGAACAGGAAAAATAAAGGAACTATAAACAGCTCCCATTTTGATCTTTCTATATCTATATCTCTTTTTTATATAAAAAGTTTTTTTATTTTTTATTTTATAACAAACATTACATCATTAATCAATCAGTGTGTCATCTGGGTACAAATTTTTGTGTCATCATATTTAACGCTTACCATCATTATATATATATATATATATATATATATATATATATATATATATATATATATATATATATATATATATATATATATATATATATATTTCTTTGCTTTTACATTTCAAATTAATATATCTCTTATTAGAACATTTTTCATCCAGATTTATTTAATTTTATACCACTTTTTGTCCATATTCATTTTCTATCCTATGCTAGAAAATTTCTCTTTCTCTCCCCTCCCCCCCCCTCTCTCTATATATATGTGTGTGTGTGTGTGTGTGTGTGTGTGTGTATAAAACTATTCTTAGAAGTTTATGTAAAGTTCTGGAAGCCTTTTGTTGGTTAAAGTGGGAGATGAAAATGCTTAAAATAAATATATGTGAAACTCGGGATCTGCAGCATTTATTTATTACTTACTATAGAATCTTGTATGTTTTCCAATTCATTATAGATTCTAGGCTACTTACATCACGGACAATAAAATGCACATTAAAAATCAGTCATAGAAACCTAAACATTGTCTCACTCCCTTGTCAGTTTATTCCAGTCAAGTACAATACCTTCCCCATTCTAAATATTATTTGGAAGAACACTGTTTTAATGTGCTGACCTTGGGAAGTAGAATGAGATAGATATTAACAAAAAAGCCTTCTCCTCTTCACTTCATAAAAAAGGAGGTAGAAGATACAATAACCTCCCAGCGAGAATGTATTGAATTAGTAAATTCTACCTGGAACAGATGACCTGAAGATATCAAGGTCCCAAATCATAAAGAGCTTTATTGGTAATTACTACCTTCAACTACTTGCAATCAGTGCAGCTTCCACAAAATTGGTGTTACTTTATATTGGTCCTTCTTGGTCAGCATTCAGCTACTGCTTTGTTGATTTGTTTGCTTTATACATTGCCCAGCTCCATCAAGACCTTTTTGTGCCAGTTGTAACTTCTGAATTACCTTCAAGAGCAATCCCATGTAGAAAAAAGTGGAATAATTCAAGTGAAAGATGATAAAAATGAGTTGATCCATGAGGGCTGCAATGGACATGACAGCCCAAGGTGAACAAGGGCTTTCTGGACCAATGTCTCCAGCTACTGATCTACGGTAGCAGGGGTCATGACTCCTGGAGGTCTTTTCCAATTATATACCTGTTCTTTTGAGGTATTCAGTTGAGAGTTAGAGATGAGCTATCTTGGACCCAAAAGGCTTCTGCACAAATAATTCCATCTTGTGGGATATGTTGAAAATTTGTTTCAATTCTCATGGCTCCAGGTATCGGGTCAAGAATTCTACAATATCTCTTAAAGAACCCAGAATAGTGATGATGGTGCCTCATCCCAAAGTGATTGATGGACTCTATCAGATTTTTGTAAGGTAGATTATATTATGAGGGAAAGGACAAAATAACCCTCTCCTCATACATAAACACATATCTACAGACAATATTCTAGTATTCATCGTAATTAGCAAACCATCACTTGCTTCCATCTAAAAGAACATCTTCTCCAGCATTCTACTCCCGCTCTCTAATTCTAAAAAAAACAAGATGGCTGAAAATCCAGAAATATCAAATAGAATGATCAAGGTAGAAATGTCAAAATATTGTGAAATGATGTTGTTTTTAATTTTATTCATTCGTCAATTTTACCATCTCACAAACAAGTGATTCTGTAACCAACAAGGTTAAACCCAATTAAGAGATGCAGTCTCTTAAAGAATCTAATCACAATGCCATGTAGAGCTTTAAAAGCCAGAACCAGAACCTTGAATTGGACATAGAAACAGACTGGTAACCAATGCAGCTCACATAGCAGAGGTGTGATATGTATTCTACATTTTGTACCAGTGGAATCTTCTGGATGCTTTTCAAAGGAAGCCTTATGTAAAGTGTATTACAGTAATCCAATCGGGAGGTGACTAGGGCCTGAGTGAACCTAAGTAGAGTAGAGCCTCTTGATCTAGGAACAAGTGCAACTGATGCAACACTCATGCAGAAGCCCTCCTACTCATGACTGCTGCCTGCTCAAAGAACAGGTATCATGAGTTTAGATTGCGCATAGAGTCCATTTGGGGTCTGTCCATCCAGATCCTCATAGCCTCCAAAGACTGGGATAAATTGTCCATAGCATTGTTTAGCTCGCATCAATGAGTAATTGGGTATAATCAGCAACCTTAGCCCATGGTGATGGATGAGCTTGCCCAGTGGCACCATGTAGTTGGTAAAAAGGAGGGAAGAAAGCACTGACTCCTGCAGTACCCCATCCAGTAGGGGCTGAGGATGGTATCTCTCCTCCTCAATCTCCTAAAGAAGCTGTTGGCTGGAAGTGGTTGTTGCATTAACAGAGATGAGCTCCCCTCCCCCACTTCTCTGCTCCAAACCCATGGTTTTTTAATTGGTTTTGATTTTGGTAATTTTAATCTTTTTATATTTATAATTGTGGATATTTGTATATTATTACACTGTAAGCTGCTCAGAGTCTCCTTGAACTGAGAATAATTAAACGTAAAGGTAAAGGTAAGGTAAGGTAAAGGTTCCCCTCGGACATATGTGCTAGTCATTTCCAACTCTAGGGGGCGTGCTCATCTCCATTTCAAAGCTGAAGAGCCAGCACTGTCCAAAGATGTTTTCGTGGTCATGTGGCCGGCATGACTGAACGCCAAAGGTGCACGGAATGCTGTTACCTTCTCACCAAAGGTGGTCCCTATTTTCTATTTGCATTTTTTTAATGTGCTTTCGAACTGCTAGGTTGGCAGAAGCTGGGACAAGTCACATGAACTCACCCTGTTATGTGGCACTAGGGATTCGAATGACAAGCTCAGCATCTTAGCCACTGAGCCACCATATCCCTTGAGAATAATTATAGGTGATAAAAATAACAAATACCATCTGGTTGACTGTGTGACGAACCAAAATTATAAGAATAATAACGCTATCAAACATCCACTCTTTACATCCCAAATCGTTTGGAAGGACTTGGTAGGTGGACAAAAATGCCAAATCCAGTCTAAACATCAGGCTGACTGTGCAATGAACAATAATAATCACCACTGTTTGGAATTGATCCTGGAGAAAGGAACTGAAGCAATACAACACCATGCCACCCATCCTCAATCGTCTGAGTCAATCCATAAGTCTATTATGTTTGATGGTATCAAAAGCCACCAAGAGGTCAAGTAGAGCAATGATGGATGCACAACCCCCATCTTGCCCACACCAGAAATCATCCAAAAGACAACTAATACTCCAGTCCCATCCCATACTCTGGTCTGAAATGTATCCAGATAATCTGCTTCATTCAAGATCTTCAAATTCTGCTGTGCAACCACCTTCTTCATCACCTTCCCCATCCAAAAGAAAGGTTAGATACTGGATGAAAATTGTCCAGTACAATGGAGTCTAGTGATGACTTCTGTCTTGATTCAGACGCAAAAATAAACTAACAGCTAAAACATCTTATATTTTAATAGGATATAAGAATATGCATCAAAGTAATAAATTGTTGTGGCCCGCCAGCAGCCTGCACGGATCGTGGCTGATTCCGACAATGAGGAGGCTGGTGTGGTGTTGCGCCAGCAGCCGGCACAGCCGCCGCTCGCATCGGACAGTGAGGAGGTCGAAGAGGATGTGATGCCAGAGGCAGAGACTCAGCCAGGGCTTTCAAAGCCTCCAGAGGCTCCTTCTAGTGGAGAGAGCAAAGTGGAGGAGCCTCTCCTCAATGCTCGGGCATGCAGGGCTGCCAAAAGGCAGGAGTGGCTACTCAGGAGGAGGAGGAGGTCTATTCGAGGGTAGGGCTTGAGGATAATTGGCCACTCCCTTAGCCTATTTAAGTCGCACTCAGCTAGTGCTTTCTTGCTAGAAACAACGTCTCATTACTACAGAGCATCTTGGAGAGTGAGCGACTTCTCATATCTGGTTTTCTGGACTGGTTGCCAACCTTTGTCGAACTTTGTTCTTAATAACTTTGAGAAGGACTCTTTGCACGGGAAGCCTGCATTCTTGAAAGGAGTTTGTTTGGAATTAAACAGTGTTTGCGAAGCTTGGTGTGTATCACATTCTCTGGGAATCCAAGGCTGGGGCAGAACATAAATATAATGTATTAAGTAAAGCAGAATAGGATATCCAGCTTAAGTTGGAAAGGAAACATTTTTATTCTCTAAAAAAAAAAAAAATTGATTGAGCAGCTTTGCGTTCTTGATATGTCAGTCTTCTACTGAGAATGCATTCTGTTTGAAGGACTATCAAGTCAAGTAACATTTAAAGATAAAGAACTATACAAAAGGAGATATGAGGATTTTACACCATACAACTGCAATACCTGGATAGGAAACTGAACAGGAAAACAGGTTGCCTGACAAAAGTCTTCCTCTCCTGGTGACATATAATGTATTTCTATTTAAATCTGTGTTTAAGCCAAAGTCATTATTTAAACATGTAACATAAATTACTGAATGCATCTCTGGGTGTCCTTTTAGGGCATATAATTCTTTATATATATTTTTTGCTAAAATCTGGGATGTTGTATAATAATATAATAAACTTATTTTGACAGCAGACTATCTGACCACAAGGAATAAGGCCGGCCCTTGAAGTCTGTTTAATTAAGGACATAACAGCAATTAATCTGAAATGCAGACAGACCATAGTAATCAAAACAGGACGAAAAGTATTGTTTGTCATGACACAGTATTATAGAGAAAATTATACTGGATGCATAATTCTATACAATTTGGAAAAATATTAGAATAAGGCATATATTTTCCATGTAATTGTTTCCTAAACAAAGAAGTCAATTTATTTATAGCTTTCCTAATGAAGCAACCAGCCCACATTTTTGCTGTTTTCTCTCAGTAATATCTCCAAAGATGACAAGGAGGCTCACCTGGATTTACAGTTGTGCAATCACTTGTATTAACTTTCCTTTCTGCAATATAATTGTAGTGCTGTTCAGCTGTCAGGCAAAGTTAAGTTATAAGGCTTCATTCTCTGAATAAGAAGCTTTTGGTCTTAAAGAAAGAGCTGCTCAATGCAATAAGTATTTGCAACAGACACGTATACCCAAGCATTCACCCAAAACCACACACACTGTGGATTTGGGATTGTTTTTCAGGCAATGCTCATTACATGTAAGGTTCAAAAAATGTGGTGAACATGCTGAGTTCTGTCTGAGAAAGGTCAGCATGCCTTTTGCTTACGTTCTCAAACGTTCTCAGCACTAATTGGAACGCTGCAGGAAATGATTTCATGTCTAATCTAGAACTGATATCTGATGAGTGCCCCATGCTGACCAGTGAACATTTGTCTTTTGTTCACATCTCCTGGAGTTTCATGCATAAAAGATAACAAACATTCTGATGTTTCCAATCTGTAAATATTGAGAGATGCTTAAAGTATCATTGATGCTGATTTTGTAAGAACCCAAACTTATATATCGTATTTTTCGGAGTATAAGACACACCGGAGTATAAGACGCACCTACCTTTTTTGGTGAGGAAAAGAAGAAAAAGAAATCTCCCTCTGCCTCTGAGCAATTTTGCCTCGTTGCAGCAAACAGCCAACAGCCTGCTTTACTTTCATTTTCATTTTCAGCATAGCTTGATTAGCACAAGGGGGAAAAAAAATCTGCTCCAGCAATTTACCTCTTTGCAGCAAGCAGCAGAGCCTTGTGCAAAACAGCTGAACGCAAATCAGCTGAGTGTCGGGAGGCCAATCCAATCAACTTGTGCTAATTAGGCTGTACTAAAGCTGAAAGGAGCTGTTTTTTCTTGCTGTTTGCTTGCAAGGATGTAACTGCTGCGAGGCAGACACCAAAGGGTGGGGACCAATGGGTGGGCTGGGCTACATTCGGTGTATAAGACACACCTAAAATTTCATCCCCTTTTAGGGAGGGGAAAGGTGCGTCTTATACTCTGAAAAATTCAGTACATTTTATTTGCCAGTACCTTTTCCTTGAGTTTCTCAGGAATATTGTTACGCATATTTGGTTACAATGAAATCAAGATTACTTCAATTCATTAAGTTTTCAAGTCAACCTTTAGAATTTCTCACCAGAATACAAGGTGCAAAGCATCATTATTTCCTGAGTTCCAATCAGCTTTTAGTAAGGATGTAGTGGCTCAGTGGCTAAGATGCTGAGCTTGTCAATTGAAAGATCAGCAGTTCAGCGGTTCAAATCCCTAGTGCTGCATAACAGGGTGAGCTCCCATTACTTGTCCCAGCTTCTACCAACCTAGCAGTTCAAAAGCACGTAAAAAATGCAAGTAGAAAAATTAGGGACCATCTTTGGTGGGAAGGTAACAATGTTCCATGCGCCTTTGGCATTTAGTCATGCCGGCCACATGACCACGGAGATGTCTTCGGACAGCCCTGGCTCTTTGGCTTTGAAACAGAGATCAGCACTGCCCCCTAGAGTCAGGAACAACTAGCACATATGTGTGAGGGGAACTTTACCTTTAATCAATCTTTATGTTTCTAGAAATATATGGTTAGTCATTGTTTCTTTATCCCAAGTTTTATGTATAATCTGATAAGTGGATGGCTGCATTCGTCATCAGTTAAAGTTTCCAGATGATCTTCAAAGCCAGCCCCATAAAGAGTGAACTGCAGTTGTCCAGATGAGAGGTAACAAAGGCATGAGTGATGACTAACAATGCCATCTATTTTAGAAAAGGACTAGTATACCAGCCAATGCTAGTCAAAAGCCTTCCTGGCTTTTCACTTCCTTTGCTATCTAAGACTATTCCCAGATTGTGAATGTATTATTTCAGGGGAGCATGATTCTATTAAGGGCTAAAACTGGAATCAGCTGGCTTCTAGTTAGTAGCCACTTCATCTTATTTGAGCCCAAACCCTTTCCCCCCACCATTTAGGCTTTGAGATCCTCTGAACATTAGGTCAAGATTTCTACAATATTTTCTGTTGAGATCAGGCCAGATATATATATAGCTGGGTATAATCTGTATATTGTCTCTACAGAGCCAGAAGATGACTTCTTGTGGCAACTTCACATAGATGTTAAATCAAGAGCGAGAGAACACAAAGCGGCCCTATAACATCCAATAATGGAGTGCCCACTAAAATGATACCCCTGTTCCCATATCTCACAAATGATCTAGAGGTTGAGAAATTGCAGGAGCTGTCTGCGTCCATATCCTGCAACAGCAGTCCAAGGGTATAACCAATGCAGTTTCCATTACATGGCCATGGATGTTAAACTAGTTCTAAATAATCCACTTATCACTTTTTCAACAACATTCCCTAAAAAGGAAAAAGGGAAGCAATAGTTATCTAATACAGCCAGATCCAATCGCAGCATCTGAAACAAGGGGTGAACCATTCCTCTTCCAAGGCAGATAGTATTTTTTCCTCCTACAATGAGATGTTCTGTTACCAAATAGGCCCAACAATCCATTCCTTCTTTGGCAGCTCTTACTGGCCAGTGGCAAACGTAGAGTATCCGAAGTAAGGGTGAAATCCAGGAGGTTCTGACAGGTTCTGGAGAACCGGTAGCAGAAATTTTGAGTAGTTTGGAGAACCGGCAAATACCACCTCTGGCTGGCCCCAGAGTGGGGTGGGAATGGAGATTTTGCAATATCCTTCTCCCAGGAGTGGAGAGGGAATGGGGATTTTGCAGTATCCTTCCCCTGCCATGTCCACCAAGCCACCTCTACCAAGCCATGCCATGCCCACCAAACCACACCCACAGAACCGATAGTAAAAAAAAATGGATTTCACCACTGATCCAAAGATCTTCTCCATGTCCCTTGAGATCTATATGTCCAAGTAACATTGCCAGATATAACCCTATCATCCTTTCAGATTGTATTACTGCGACATCCAACCAGAACTGAAACTGAGGGATTTCTTTTTCAAAATGCCCTGCTTACTTAACACAGTCGCCTATTATCAATTCTATCTTTCTCTAGCAGAATCCAGAATACTTTAAAAATGCAGTTGAACTGTGATCTGAGGGTACCAGTATTCCACCATCCTTACTGCAGTGGTATCGGCTTGACCCTGAATTCAAACCTATGTGCAATCATATTTGGCTTCTGTTTTTTTGAACTATCTTCCCTGATAAATAATTCCAGACAACATAAAAGCTTATACATGATTTTGTGACCCTTTGATTGATTCTAATAAATATATTTATTCAAAGGTGCATTTTGGATGAAATTTTGTATAAGCTATTCAGTATGAATTGAATAAACTTGGAGAAGTTTCTCTTATGGTATCTTTAATCATAAAAGATTCATTAAAACATGCAAACACATCAAGTTCTCAATCCATGACTGTTCTGTGCTTTTTATGCTTTCAGTTTTAATATTTCATTAAAAGGAATAGATATTTTTCAAAGTTCACAGATCAGACAATTTCTTACTAG
Organism: Arizona elegans; assembly: GCA_022577455.1. NCBI lineage: Eukaryota > Metazoa > Chordata > Lepidosauria > Squamata > Colubridae > Arizona > Arizona elegans. Next base: position 40,046,852 of record JAKOOJ010000008.1, on the reverse strand, counting down.
CAATTGATATCTAACATCTATGAGAGTCTGAATTCATTAATGCTATATTGCTTGTTTGGGATTAGATTGATACTTGATTTGTAACTGAATCAGATAGTTGCTTAATAGGTATTTAGTGGCTAAAGCACTTTTCAAAATTACAATTGTTTTGTTAATTCAACTTGGAAGTGAAACAGATAATGTACTGCCTTTAGGTGATTAAAGCAGCTTAAGTAAAACTGTTTTTTCACTATAAGCCTTTTGTTCTTTTTTTTAAATGCCCTGTATCTACTGCAATAAACAACTGTTGATAAAGAATAGATTATGAAGTTCTGATTGAATCTCTGGGATTCAAAATCATCATTGGCAGCCATGAGCATTCAGGGCATACATTAATTACAACAGTGGAAACCAACCAATGAGAAGAGGTCTATAAAACACTGTCAATCATTCATAGACTGTAGCCAACCTTAAAGGTTGTTTTCAGTGATGCTGAAACTAAACTGCCCAGAATACCAGCCAATCATCCATGTTCCATGTTAACTCAGAACTCTAGCAGCAACATGCCTACCTGGGGTACCCAGTTAAACAATGCTGGTGCACGATCAGCAATTTTGGAAATGATATTGTAGTGAGCTCATCTCTGAATCATCAGGATAATCACAGCCTTTTTCTCTTTGTTCTGAAAGAAAAGAGCATCTTCTATTAATTAGAACTTTCACTAAAAGCAAGCAATTTCACAGTTCAATATATTTCAGTTTTAATGAGGCAATGTGAGTGCAAAGAGAATACATTAATTGCAGGCACGGATTTGAAGGGGTGTTTTGTGACGTTGAAAAGGTGCTCCTTTGAAGCATTTCAACAAAGCAAATTGGCCTTCTATTTCCTACATTAAGGCTTTGCTCAGTCTGCTAAAGAGCAGTTTCTCCCAAGCAAGGCACTTACGCAGAGCCTCCATTTATTGAGGTGAGATGGCTGATCAAGGTGGACTAACAAGGTTTCACATCAAGGTGAAGCACCTTGAATTAAGCAAAAACTTCCAGACAGTTAGAACAATTAATCACACATTGGAACGACTTGCCTCCAGAACTTGTGGATGCTCCAACTCTGAAAGTTTTTAAGAAGATATTGGGCAACCATTTGTCTGAAATGCTATAGGGTTTCCTGCCTGAGCACAGGGTTCAACTAGAAGACCCCCAAAATCACTTCCAACCCTGTTATTCATCAATGAAGTGAATCAGGATTACTTTACATTCCTCTAGAGCAGTGTTTCTCATGTTGGCTGGGGATTCTGGGAGTTGAAATTCACACATCCTAAAGTTGCCTAGTTTGAGAAACACTGCTTTAGAACACATGATCTCTGCATAACCATCAACTCATCAAGCTGGGCTTGGGTTATGAGCCTTCATTGCTCTTCCACATATATGTATATACATATGCTCACATTTTACATTGGCCATGTGCCTGGAAATTGTACAAATCACATCAGCTTACAAAGGGAGAGGGCATGCATCATTAATATTCTACCAGGTACTTGCAATACTTGCTGCAGCAGAAAGATTAATAGGAAAAATATTAAGGATAAATGGCTAACTCTTCTTCCTTCTCCTTCTCCTTCTCACTTCTTCCCTTTCGTTCTTGCCTTCTCTTGAAGGAGAGCCCCCGCAACCAAATGGTATATAACCTCATTTACACTGTTTATTGCACTCTTATATAAAAGATATAATCATAAGGCCCTTTCTCCTACATCTGTACGCCTAAAAGGGAACTTGGCATTTGTAATCTTCTGCTGTAACCGTTGTAACCACAAGATGTACCAAGTTGTATGCCCTATGAAACTTACTGGAATGTATTGGGTAAGAGGTAAGATATACCCATATATGGAATATGTATCACAAAACTATGAACTTCTGCTTTTGTACTTTTCCAGTGAATCTCCCTTAGAATTATCTATCTGTACGCACAATGTATTATCCATAAGCGGAACTGAATATGCTATGTCACTGTCAAATCTCAAGAACCTATAAAAGTCTGCCTTGGGCGTAGTTCGGGGCTCAGTCTTCGGCAGGTGACTGCACTGAGCCTATTGCTAGCAATACTCAATAAACCTGTTTTCTCTGGATCTCCGTGGTCTTGTCTCCTGACTTATTTACAGGTACTGATTGGGATTAGTAAATCCCGCTTCACTCTGAAGTATTTTCAAACCTATAATCTTAAGTCTTTTACAGTAGGCTTATAGGGTATAACTCAACAAATAGTCACCTTGTAAAAACTGTATCTGTTGTGGCCCGCCAGCAGCCTGCGCAGATTGTGGCTGATCCCGACAACAAGGAGTCTTGTGTGGTGTCACACCAACAGCCGGCACAGCCGGTGCTTGCATCGGACAGCAAGGAGGCCGAAAAGGATGTGATGCCAGAGGCAGAGATTCAACCAGGGCCTTCAGAACCTCCAGAGGCTCCTTCCGATGGAGAGAGCAAAGTGGAGGAGCCTCTCCTCAATGCTCGGGCACGCAGGGCTGCCAAAAGGCAGGAGTGGTTACTCAGGAGGAGGAAGTCTACTCGAGAGTAGGGCTTGAGGATAATTGGCCACTCCCTTAGCCTATTTAAGTCGCACTCAGCTAGTGCTTTCTTGCTAGAAACAACGTCTCATTACTACAGAGCATCTTGGAGAGCGAGCGACTTCTCATATCTGGTTTTCTGGGCTGGTTGCCAACCTTTGTCGGACTTTGTTCTTAATAACTTTGATAAGGACCCTTTGCACAGGAAGCCTGCATTCTTGAAAGGGGTTTGTTTGGAATTAAACTGTGTTTGCGAAGCTTGGTGTGTGTCACAGTCTCTGGGAATCTGAAACTGGGGCAGAACAGTATCATTGAATGTTAAGTGCTCAGCAAAATACTCACAAGTTTCTGTAGTGTGAATTGGAAAATACATCTAAATAAACAGCCACATTGGTTTAGGCCACAATGTCACATCATGCCATTAAATAATTCTTCCTTTGCAGCGTTCATCTCTAACAAAACTTATAGATACTGAATAAATGTTATTGTTATTTGCTTAGTTTGACAGTATCTGGTGACAGTAGAACTTAAATTTATGGTTGTTTGACATGTTTTATGGTCTCTTGCTGTTTTACTAGATCTTTATGGATTTGCCTTTGACTCATAAATTCAATGCCAGTAGTTTACTAGTATGTGAAATAATATAATAAATCTCTTGTATGCACTCATCTGCTGGATGCCTTATGGATATTTGTGCTTAATATTTGAATTTTATCAATAGATTTCTTGTAAAGATATCTCCAGATCTGCAGTGACCCCTAGAAGAGAACTGGACAGTTTAAATGAAGCAAAGTAAAAATAATTATAAACCTAAGAAGAATTAGCTGATCTGTTTCTGCAGGAGCTGACTTGTTCTTTTCATCTCATTATTTAGGTTTCAGTCAATATTTTAATCCTAATTTTTTTAAAAAAGGATTTCCATTTGCTGTACTAGGAATAGGAAGCTTATTAGGTTTGCTTTGAATAAAAAACTGATGAGTGTTACTATACTCTCATGATGTCCACTGTCAAAGTGATGGAATTGTGGCTGCTGTGTTTAGAACATGTTCATCCCAGAAGAAAAAAGAAAAACACAGCGCAGGAAACTGCCAATGGCCAATTTTCAGTTATGCTCCCAGTGTGTCTGGAAAGACTGCTATTGCTCAGCTCTCAATGATTCTAACACAAATGGGGACAGGTCCCTCAGGTCTGTTTACATGACCTGCAAGAAGTTGCATTAGCTGCTATTGTACAGCAAAGACAGTTCCTGCTCTGGTCACTCTGTAGGCATACAGACAGGCTAGATTTGAATCTCGCACTTCCTTCTCAAAATGTACCCCTTATTTGTCCTCTCACTTTGTTAGACCTTTGCCTTCCAGGCAAGTTGGCGGGATCATTTTTGTGACTTTCAGAGGCTTCTTCCAAAGGTTGCCAAAATTGTACCTATTTACAAGGCAAGCCAATGACACTCAACCCTTTCCCTTTCTGTCCTTTTCTTTTCTGCAACCTTGTACAGTGTCCTGTAATTGACTCAGAATTTTAGTCAACACCTAGGAGAGAAGATGCCTATACAAAAAACTAAATTTTCCTATTTATCTTCGCATGTTGTAGGATAACAAAATTCCTGTTCTAACCCCAATTAGATTATTATTTCCCACTTCTGTTTTAGCTGGTGCCCAATACCTGCCAGACAATTAGCAATGTAGCCAATCATTATTAATATGTAACCTCCTCTTCCCGATGCCCAACTAAACAATTTTGATGGAGGAAGGGGAGGAGAGGTTGAAGAGCTGCAGAACTTGTCCCATGAAAACACCAGCATATTATTGAGTCAGCTGCTTACACTTGTTCAGTTATTTTAAAGTTTGAAAAAAGAAGAATCTTGGCCCACTTTACTGCTGCAGCTTTGGTGTATTACATGAATAAAACACAAGAATAGAGAAATGAAGAAACTCTGGCATGCAGTGTGATAGGAAAGCAAATTTAGTAATATTTTTGTTTTGTTCTTTTTCAAGAGCATGTATTTACTAATCTTTTGTATCCTTAAGAGGTTGAGATTTGTCTGTAGGCTTTATTAGGGAATTAGGAAACTAAGGCACATTATAGAGATGTGTTTAACTAAGATGATTAAGAGCCTGGAAACAAAAACATATGAACAATGGTTGCAGGAATTGGTATGGCCAGTCTAAAGAAAAGAAGGACTAGGGCTGACATGATAGCAGTATTCCTGTGAGGGGCTGCCATAAAGAAGAGGGAGTCAACTTATTTTCCAAGGCATCAGAAGGCAAGATAAAAAACAATGGATGGAAACTAATCAAGGAGAGAAGCAATTAAGGAGAAACTTCCTAACAGCAAGGACAGCTTGCCTTCAGAAGTTGTAGGTGCTTCATCGCTGCAGATTTTTAAAAAAGACTGAACAACCACCTATCTGAAATGGTATAGAGTCTCCTGCTTTAGTAGGGGGTTGGACTGGAAGACCTCCAAGGTCCCTTCCAGCTCTATTCTGATTGAGATTGGAGAACTTACTCGCTCCTTCTCATATTGTAAAATATTATGTGAAAGCTTTGGTTGAACAAAGTTGTGATGGGTACAAGAGATTAATTTCTATGGGTCCATGATTACCATATCATATGGAAGATTGTGACCTGAATTAGAAACAAATGATAAAAAGTATGAATTATATAACTCAATAAAAGAAAAATAGAAGTGTATTTGCTCAGTATCTGAGCAAACGTAAAGGGTTGCTTTAAGTATGTAGTTTAAGAAGGAATCAAAACTACGTGGGATCAGTTTGATCCTTTGGATTTTGAGGAAGCAGAGAGTATTATTTGCTATTAATTCTGTCACCTGTGCATTCATTCTGTGCCATGTAGCAAAAGCTGCCAGGCAGGTGACAGGAAGTTGAAGAAGGGCACAATTGAGTGAGTAGTTTGCATCCCTTGTCTTGAAAGAGACCATTGTTAATCCCTTCTTCAAGAAGCCATCATTCAATCTGAATATTCTGGATAATTACTGACCACTCTTCCTTTTTGACAAAGACAATGTGTTAAAAGGTGTTTGGGCCACAGCTATATGCAACTTTGGAGAAAATATATTATTTTGTTCATTTCAGTAAGGATTTAGCCCTAATGATAGGACTGGGGGGTGCAACTTTCCTGATCCCGCTCAACCTTTTGACTGCCTCTGATAACATCAACCATGATATTCTTCTAGGTTGATTATGAACTAATAATGATGTTTGTGAGTGTCAGGCACTGTATTGAGTGTCAGGGGCAGAATTCTTGGGCATGTTATTTTGGAATGTCAGAAGCAGACAGAATTCTACAAGAATGTGCCAGTCAAAAGCCGATTGAGTCTGGAGATGGTCTGTCTTTGATACTGAATGAAGTTGCAACCGCAAACTTTTTGGATTTGCAACTCCTGTTTGAACAACAAGGGTCTAAGAAGGTCTTCAGATAAAATTAGGTGCTAATTATGTTTATTTATGGGACAGGAGATTTTGTACATAATTTTTCATCCTCTTGTTATATCTTGGCAGGATTATTGCAATTCATTCTATACAGAGGTGCCATTGATGACTCTTTGAAAACTTCAGCTAATTATAGAGGTGCTATAATTTACCTGTGTAATACTGTCACTTATGGGACCTACATTGCTTGCCAGTTATCTTCTGGGTGCAATTCAGTATCTTGGTTGTTAACACCCTGCATGGTTGAGATCTTGGGTATATCGGAGACTATGTTCCCAAGATTGAATTTCTTATTTGGTAAAGATCAGGAGAGCAGTCTTCCTGAGGATCTCATGAGTAAGGGAATGCCATCTCTACAGACCTTATACTAATGCTTTCTCTGTGATTCTCCTTACCCATAGATATCTGGATCACTCCTTCTTTCTTATATTTCTAAAGATCAATGAAAGCATAAACTTTGGGGATAAGTAAGACCATCCTACCTCTAAATAACCCTCTTGTTGGTATGCTACAAAGCATTCAGAGTTTTTGGAAATGGAACAGCATATAAACAAGTATATTTCTCTATTTCATAGACATGAAAACAAAAAGGCATTGAAGGTTGCAACAACTGTTGGAGTATATAGTCTCTTTTATCACACCATTTTTCCCATTTCTTTCTATGGGCCTTTAATTTTTTTGTGTGGGAATATGCAAGCACACATGTGCAATCTAACTTTCTCTTCAAGTCAATTCTCAGCTTAATTTTGTCCTGGGTTTCTATTTCTGGCAGCTTTGTACATATTTGAACAGTTCTGAGGCATTTTTGCCTAATATCTGAGAAACTATATGATGGACACTTAAGTTTGTATGATCTGAGAGGATTGGTAATTATTAAATTGTCTTTTCTTACCTTCCCTAATTAGTATTTCTTTTACATGTCATTATCAATAGGGAAATAAAATCAGGCAACAGCTTCAGTTTTCCAGTTCAATGGAATTTCTAAGAATTTCAAACAATTAATGGGTATGTCAAGCAACAATATATCTTAAATGAAATACCTCTTATTCTTTTTAACTCTTCAGAAATTGAAAATGAATTTGCAAAATGTCAGTATAGGCCAATAAAAAAATTCTATATTTATAAACATTCTCCTTGCCTCTTACCTTAAATAACAAAAGCAACAGCAAAGAGACTTATATACCAATCCATGATGCTTTACAGCACTCTCTGAGTGTATACACTTTGCCCCCAACAATCTGGGTTCTCATTTTACTGACCTTGGAACGATGGAAGGCTGAGTCAATCTTGAGCTGATTCAGGATCCAACTCCTGGCTGTGGACAGAGTTAGCCTGCAATCATGCTTATTGATATCCATGGCTTATTGATATCCAGCTGAAGGAATGCAGGGTCACACATACCTTTTAAGATGTTATTATCTGCTTAAGTGGATTTCTAGGGAAGCTATGGCAAATTGAAGAAGACATCTCAGCAAAAGTGGAGCTGACAACCTCAGCAAAGACTAACAAACCAGTTAACAGACCAGTTCTTTGAAACCTTTCTGGATAAGAAGATGGGAGATCACCCACATATGCTCCAAACAGCTATTCCTCACACAGAGACTGAAGAATTACAGCACTTTCAGAAATTTCCTGTTAAGCACCATAAAACTATTAGAAACCTTCAGAATCACAGGAGGGTGGGTTTTTTTAAGTTTTGGGTTTTTACTAGCAATCCAGGCAGCACCAGCTTTCCTGCTAATAAACTTTTAAAATTTGAAACTTGCAGCAAGTTTAGCATTTATTTTGTATTACCAGCCTCCTTTCTCATTCAGACCATTCTGTGTCACAACCATGTAGACTGCATGGAAGGAAACCAAATCAGCATATATATACATACAGGGGAAGATTCCTAGTTCACGTTTTCATAGATACGGTAACTGAGGCTGCCACACACATTTTGTTAGAATAATGGAATCATAGAGTTACAGTTAGAAAGGACCTTGGGCATTATCCTAGTTTAACCATCCATAATCTATAATGTACATGCAGGCCAATGGTCATCATCTAGTACCCTCAGATATGTGAGGTGCTGACTTCTAGAACTTCTAGTTAACCCAACCAAGGCAAGCCATTTTGGCTAAGAACAAATTATCAGAAGATACCAGATGGGAATGCACTGAAATAATTTATAACTGAATTCCCAATATATATTGTTCACTTTTTTATTGGTCAGAAATTCTGCCCAGTTAGTGTCAATATATCCATGCTTCTATTGCAAAGGGCACTCACCTTGTGACAAAGTATAATCATGCTGTAAAAATGGGATCTATTTAATGAGGAATGTAGTTGTCTTCAATCAGCACGAAGGACATTCTGTCTAAATATAATAGACCTCTCAGAAGCAAAAAAAAAAGACAAGAAAAGAAAAAAGATTCAGAATGCTTTGTGTCTGCTATGAAAGCCTCAGTTATTCACAAAAGTACAATTTGCAAGCTGATTGTGTGCTGAAAAAGAATGCTTATGTTCAGTTATCAAGGAGGCTGCTAGAAAAATTATTCTCATATATTTGAACCATACCAAGCCTCATCAACTTGTCTATGGCTGCCACTAATTGGAAGTCGGTTAGCTTATTGTGTTTTCATGTGTATGTATGAGAAAGAGAAGATGCTCAAATGAATGAAGCCAATTACAGTAGGCTTTGAAAACATATTGTGAACTCATTAGTTTTCATACTTTATGTAATGGGGCTATTCTTGAAGACTATCTGGAAGCTCAGCTGGTACAGAATCCAGCATTGTGGACAGTTATGGACCGTCCTAGAACAGTGCATGTTACACCTCTAATCCATGAGGTACATTGGTTGCCAGTTTGCTTCTGAGTCCAATTAAAAATGCCGGTTTGGACCTATAAAGGTCTTCTTGGTATAGGACCAAGCTATCTGAGATACTACCTCAATCTGGTTACATCAGCCCATCATGTTATATCTGCCAGAAGCAGCATGCTGTAGTTACCATCAGCTAGATACCTACATTGAGTGGGTTCCAGGAGAAGGACCTTCTCTGCTGTGGCATCCACCTTATGGAACTAAAGAGAACTAATTTCTTAGAGTAACTAAATAATTAGAAAACACATTCTTTTGATATTATGGAAGGCCCTACAGACCCGTTTATATTATTGGGGTTGAGGCTCCTAGGGAATGGGGACATGCTTATAAGGCTCCATTGTTGAGATGGCTATTTTTATTCTCCCTTCCCCTAGGATTTATTTAATTTATTTATTATATTTTTATCTGGTTACATTGTGTCTGCTTTTATAATATTTACCATTAATGTGATCTTTATAGTTTTATACCTGTGGTTTTTATATGTGGCTTTACCTATCTGTTCTGTACTGCCCAGAATCACCTTCTGTGAGATGGGTGACTATATAAATTCAACAAATAAACAATTCATCAAACATTTCTTCTTGTCACAAACAGAATGGCTGTTGAATAAACTTCTCTAATCTGGCATCCTCCAGATGTGCTGGGTTTAATATCTAGATGCTAGAATTCTATCCAGATGTTGACTATGCCCCTGGAAGTTCTTTTGTGATTCTCCAACATTTCTGGATGTCAAAAAGTCAGAGAAAGACTGATATTTATAAATGGTTTTGAATATAATGCTATATTGCACAAATCTCTGACTAATAGAAGAATTAGAAGAATTTCACTATTCTATAGAAGGAGGATATTTCTTAAATTATGATGTTTGGTTCTAACACATCTGGAAGGCATCAGGATGCTGCAGGCTGAATATTCCCAGATGGCATAATTCTGGATATCTTTCACTCAAGATCAAACTGTAATGTTCATGGCTAAAGAGCTTTATTTCTCAAAAGTAGTATACCTTGCCCATGTCTGCTTTTGTTTGAATCAACTGCCCCACCTGAACCTTAGAACTTCACATGGAATGCTGTTCTAAAAGCTATGCAAGTAATATTTGTTTAGCGATCACATTTGAGACTGGCAACTTGGTTATTCAGTAAAGTGGTTGTCTATGGAGAATCTCAGTCATTCAGGTCATAGTTGTCTTCAAAGTGCTTCTCTTCAAAAGGCAACTGGACTTTGTTTTTCCTTGAAAACATTTCACTTCTCATCCAAGAAGCTTCTTCAGTTCTGACCGAATGGTTTATATTTATAGGATTTATATTCCTTGCAGTCATCTGGTCATTAGCACTCTTTCTGAGAGTCATTGAAGCCACATGGAGGTTTATCTGTGCTCTCAAGGATCACTTGAATAGTGCAAATGGGTGTGGAACTTTCTTGGAACTGTTGAAAGGACTGTGTTTTTACAACACAGTTGTGAACAGTAAAGTGGTTGCTGAGTGAAACCATGATTGGATTTGTGACCTTACTTCAGCTTTTCTTTTCTTTACAGTCCTGTGAAGGTCATTAATATGAAGATTAGTTATAAACAGATGTGGGTTTCAGCAGGTTGTGATCAGTTCTGGAGAACCAGTAGTCGAAATTTTGAGTAGTTCGGAGAACCGGTAAATACAACCTCTGACTGGCCCCACCCCCATCTATTCTCTGCCTCCCGAGTCCCAGCTGATTAGCAGGAAATAGGGATTTTGCAGTAACCTTCCCCTGGAGTGGGGAGGGAATGGGGATTTTACAGTATCCTTCCCCTGCCAGGCCCACCAAGCCACCCACATAGAACTGGTAGTAAAAAAATTTGAAAGCCACCACTAGGGTTGTAAAATCCTCTTTCTAACTATGTCCTGTCATTAACAAAATTATTTTTAAGTAGTGACTTTTCTGGCAGTGGATCCAGTCTCTGTATGTATTCTATCTCTTGTGGGAATCTAACTTAAAAAAAAACAGTAATGGATGTTAATCCTCATTTAATAAGTACATTCAAAATCTTTTCACTTGCACTAATATTTTATCATTGTTACATCACAAGTCTGGTAAATCCCAGTGGAAATGCCACTAACTAAACACAATCCATCAATGAGGTGGGGATTAATCCTACTTAGCTTTCATGCTACAAAACCGAGGACACTCAGGCCTGGTGAGAACATAAATCCCTGCATATCTTGGCTTTTCTAATGTATAGTCATATCAAACTGCAATGTCTAGCCAGCCTTTCCAATCTGTGATGCATATTAAAAGGAGGGTTTGATTCCATGGTTGGAGCCATCGTCTTGAGTTGGTTGTGTTTTTTTTTTAACTTCTTGTGGATACCACAGAACCCGCTCCTTGTGGCTTGTAAAAACTAGCAGGAAGACAGCAAAAAGAAATCTAATGATCAACCCAGAATTATGGCAAGTAGGCAGGACTGACTGAGCAATGGATAGAAAGGGGGCAAAGCAAGGCCAGTTGTCATGGTGACAAACAGATAATCACCTCCTTAAAACAGCTGTGAGGGAAGTTTTAAAAAAAACACACAGACATGTACAGGGAACCAAATTGCTATCAGCTGAACTTTCGTTAATCAAAAAGGAGCTTCCCTTCATTCAGCTGTAATGGAGAAAGAGAACAATAGTTTGGATCTACTATTCTGCTCTATTTCCTGATCAAACATGAGAAAGAGCTAAAATCCTCCCTTCTCATTCCAAAGATATAGCATTCAAATCCTACTCTAATGCCTATAGTGAGACTGTTTTGAATTTAGATGTGATTTATTGCTATATCACAATATAGCAAATCTTGGAGATTCATAGCTCTTTTCCTGTGAGCTTATAGTGAACTGTATATACTGGGAAGTCTTCTCTCACAACAAGTATGTTTATTTCTATATCTGGAATTTGAATGGGACAATTTGCCACAGCAAACTCGCTACAGCCAACTCACCATGATCAACTCATCGGAACTAATTTGCCATGGTCAACTCACCATGACCAATTTGCTACAGGTCAACTTGCCACGGCCAACTCACCATGGGACAACTCTCTGCAGGACAATTCAACAATTCAATTTAATTCTTTAAAATACTTTTAAAAATATTTTGATTTTTGTCATTCACATTTCATTCAGTCCCTCCTTTGGCATCCTTTCTTTAATTATTATACTCCACTTTTTCTTCAATACTAATATAATTCTTGTCTCATGATGAGTCATCCTGCAGCTAGTTGGCCATGGCAAGTTGACTGCAATGAGTTGGCTGAGATGAGTTGACCAAGGCAAATTGGCTGTGGCAAGTTGGCCATGGTGAGTTAAATACGCCTATTGTACACAGGGAAAACTATATGAATGAACAGACACAGTACCTGTACTGTCTGTCTATCTGTCCTCTAATATCTAATATTCATTGAAAACATTTCTTAGGTTGATCCCTGGTATACTGAACTACTCTAACACTATGCTGAAATGCCAATTTTGAAAAATTAGAAAACCAGGACTTGTGAAAGGTTTTAACCATCTGCTCATTAAATCCTATGAAGTCTATCTTGATTCATTTGAGTTAACCAGACACAGTAATTAAATAACCTAAAAGGGATTATGGCTACTATTGTGAGTAATCCAAATTCAGCTCTGATGGGATGTGCTGGTGAAACAGTTAAGATCAAGGGTAAAATACCAATTCCAAGAACTTTCAATTCCTTTAGTTGTAGCAAACACTTGTTTTGGGATTAACGGTCAGCAAAATAGCACATAACCTTAACAACCTTCAAAACTGGTTTAATGAACCTGGATATTTATAATTCAGCTCCCCATTAAAAATGTAAACACATATCTTCAGTTTTTACATCTTTATCTAAAGAATTCTGTAGCCTATGGATGAAAACACTATAACCAATCAAAGAAAAGATCCAACCTTTTCTATTTTATGGAAATTTAGAAACCACTTTTGTTGCTTCCTTTTCTTGCCAAAACCCACCTCTTTTGATTTTATACAATTAATAAATAGGTCATTCTAAAATAATACATATTAAACTTTTTGAGTTGTCTATGTAACCTCAATTGAGATGTGGCTAACAATATCATATCATCAGGATATGCTAGAATATATACTCTCCAATTCAAAACAGTTGGAATATAAAAATCCTGGTTGTAAACAGTGGGCTCAACTTAATTAACAAAGACATTAAAAAGAAATGGATCTAATATGTGTACCTGATGTAGTCCTTTAACAGTAGAAAACTTGTTTGTTAAGGCAAGATTTATACTTGTTCCCACCATTAAGCCTATGTCTGTACAAAGGGCCTTTAAAAGGTAGTGAAGTCTTCAATGAACATTATTTTTAATAATTTCTCCCTCCAAAGATTTCTACTTATGGAATCAAATGCAGTACTTAAATCAATAAATGCAGCATTAAAATACCACCATGATTTGTATGTTTTATTATGAGGTGGAACAGGATAGGATAAAACATAGCTGAATTGACTCTCCTTGTTTAAAACCTGTCTGCTCTTCTACTAATGTGGAATTATGCTTTGCCCAGTCTTCCAGTTCTTCTGAAAGAGGAATTTTGCACAATGTTTTTGCTGAATATCTATTAAACTTATGGTCCTATAATTTCTAGGATCCGCTCAATTGCCTTTCTTAATCAGTGGTGCCACTATATTAAACTTCTCTCCCGGCATTATTTATGTGAGTAAACAAACCAATCACTAAGGCAGCCCACCAATCCAAATTATCTTTGAAAAGCTCAGGTGACATAAAATCAACTTCTGGAGCTTTTTTAGTGACTCTGCTATGGATTTTAATTCCTATATAGTAACAGATGGTCATTTGGGTAAATCAACAATACCTCTGAAAGTGTTTTCCTGACAAGAATTATCATATTGTGTTCCATCCCTGAACAATGAAGCTTAAAAATCTTCACATGCAGCAACTGATTCAGGTATCTCAAAAGTTCTTGACTCTCTGAATGGTAAAATCATGTTAAATTCTGCCCAGCTTTTTGTAATATAATTAGGTTTTTTTTTATTAGAACCAATTTTTTACATTCTTGTCTAAGCATAAGTTTCAAGGCATGACTGCCTAAAAATTTGCCTACACTTTTTTCATTTGTTTTTTTATAAGCCTGCTCAAATTTCTACATTTGGTATCTGTTAAGGATATTGGTGTTGTGTTACCAACCAGCAGAGTATATGCACAAGGAAATGTTGCTGAGAGCAATGAATAAGAGATATGCAAACTGGTTTATCAAAAGCTTACTTTATAGTAGAAAAACAGTCTCATAGTCTTTAAACAAATTCCAAGTCTTTGCCAGTAAATCAGTCCAGTAGTTACAGATATCTTCTTACTCAACAAACAGTAGTTGGTTAGAATAACAAACTCACTCTGGTTCACAATCCACGATGGTAGCAGATTCCATCAAACGATGATTAGCAGATAACAACTCCTCTCAATGGTAGCTTATCATAACAGCTTCATCATCACATCATCTTCATATACAATGGCAGCATAGCATAGCAGCAACTGAACATGTTACAGTACCTTGCTTAAATACTCTCATAACCAGTCATTATGTAATTACAGCATGACTCAGCATTAAAGTCACATAATACATTATCAGATTAAAGTTACAGTACAGTACACTTATATTGCCTGGACAACATAGTTAGGCTCAAATCATATCCTAACAGTATCAAAATATAATTTAGGCAGTTAAATCTGTATCTGTATAACTAATACAAGTTTAATCTGAAAAGAGATTTATATGCATGCAATACAGTGTCAAAATTTGATTCTGCAGTTCACTCAGTACTTCCTTGACCTTTTCCTACCTCTGATGTCTGCAATGATTTAAAATTTAACATGTCCACCTACTATCATTTTAATATTTTTTTTGTATACTAAATACACATTTTTAACATCTGTCTGTCAGCCAAAGACACTGGACTTAAGTCAGATTCAAGGAATAATTGTGTAGATATCAGCTGGTAATCATTATAGACTTTATAAAAACTAGAAAACAAACAAATGTTTTGCTTAGACATGTATATATAATTCAACTCTGCTGCCTGTATTAAGAAAATAAATTGTGTAAGGATATAATAATTTAGGGTCACTAGGGCCCAGCGTCTGCAACTGTATTCTATATAACAATGCCAATGAATTATGCCCAACACTATTCATTCTGTTATCAGCGGAGATCAAATATGGTTTTTTTTAATCCTTCTGGAAACCCCATTAGTTTTGAGGGATGTGGTCTTATTCTGGCATTAAAATTGTTCAACACTATGATTAGTGAATCAGAATAAATGGCATTTACTTCAGTATTTTTCCCAGAAGGAAGCAGATATCTATAAAATGAGAGAGCAGGGTTTATTAGAGGGATATGGATATTTACCCAGGTTATAATTACACTTAAGGTTTTTAATTTAAGATGTATCCAGTTTGGGGATATGTCAATATTTGACAACAAGTCACCTGGCCATCCTTAGTCTTCCTTAATAAACACTGTTAGACCTAGTGCTCAACCTTCATCTTTCAAAACAGGTTTGAAGCCTGTGGTATACTCTGGTACAGATTATCTGTTTTAATTATAAATCAAGAGGAAACACAGTAAATCTGGAGAATATTCCAATCAAGAACAAACCTTCAAACTAGCTGCATTCCAAGAGAGGATCTTAACTAGCAAAATTGTAGTTTGTGAATTATAACTAATAGGAGGCAATTGTATGTTAGAACTATACACGATATGAGAGGGGAAAGTTAACCCCTGAATCTCTAACTGGAAATAAGAATTAACTTGCCTTTTCTTCTTCTTTTTTTTTTGTACTACATAACTTTGCATATAGTAACAGCGGCCAGAATTGCTCTGGTGCAAATGTGAAAACAGATCAATACACCATCTGAAGAAATAGTAATTAAAAAGATACTCGAATGTGCTGAAATGGATAAAATGACAATGGAGATTAAAGAAAGAGATGATTTGGACTACTATAAAGTGTGGAATAGATTCTATACGTGGCTAGAAAATACAAATCAAAACAAGAAATAAGAATGCAAATCGAAATTTGACCCATTGGAATCTAAGAGTATTGAACACTGGTAAGGATAAAATATTGACTATGTTAATAAATAGGATGCAAGTATATATAACAATTTAGTTTATAAGAATGTTCAATATGGTTATACAAGAATAAGAGAATGATTAGGATGATTGAATTTAAAAGTAAAGATAATTGTCAATGCAGAAAGTTGTAAAATATTATATAATGTTGTTATTTATGTTTTGTATTTTACTGTTTGATGTATGTGTATGTTTTTTCTTTTTTTTTCTCATCTTGTTTTTTTTTGTCCTTTTCTATTATGTTTTTGGTTTTAAAAATGTAAAATATTCAATAAAAACTATTTTTTTTAAAAAAAGAATTAACTTGCCAATTGTTTTGAATATGGTATCACTCAACTCAAGTATCAAGGAATACAATGTCGCATTTGAGAAAACTCAATAACTAACATTAGACTTCACTAGCTAAACAATGTCTGTTTGATGAAACTTTAGTTGATTTTTCTTTTGGCTCTCTTCCCAGTTTGTTTTAATTCAAGTACCTTATTTCAAGTTAGTTTGCAACCACCATCAAATCCTTTTGTGTACTATGTTGCCTACACTGGACCAAGTTTTTTTTTAATGCAACTTTCCCATACCCTCATCCTTCTCATTACTAATTAAAGTTTCACATCCAGACTTGTATTTCTCCCAAAACTGTTCTGATCCTATAATTCCCATTTTGTCTATACACAATTTACATTCACTTAATCTCACAATGGCATATACTTGGGATCCCAGAGGCATGTCTACTTTTTTAATTACACAATTCCAACTATCCAGTATCTCTGTCTGAACAACTAATTGGCAGGACTAGAATGTATTCAATAAAGCTTTCTCTTGTGGGGTGAAAGACTTTATCCTTTCAACAGGCATTTGTACATGTCCTGAGTAGCAATTGAAGCTTCCCAATTAGACTTTTCAGCAGTTAATTGTATGTTAGGTAAGAGTAGATTTTTTGAGACCAATGTAAATCAATACGATTTGAAGGGCATTTCTCTTCCATGTAATTATTATCTTTAGAAGCTACAATTGAAAGCTACAAAGGAGATTGATTTTCAAAAAACATCTTAAAAATAGTTAAGCCATTCTCTGAATTTCTCCTTACATTTATAAATAGAAGTGTCCAGATCTTTGTATGTTATTATATTCTCAATGCTGATTCCATCAAAATATAAATATTCTAGAAAAACAGCTAATGTGGCAGGTGTTAAACCTTTTAAGATATTTAAAAGACCTATTTACTCACACTAAGCTAAAAACCATATAGTTTTAGTGAAAATTAAGTATGACTAATTTGTTTGGCATTATCACTGATTTAGAATAGATTCTTTTGTGAGCTGTAATTATCTTTGGTGACTTACAGAACCCAGTCTAATCACAGAGACATCTATTTTTCTCCTTTCTTGAGTAGTATTCAAAACTGTTTCCAATCAATCTGGTATATTTGCACCATCAGGGGTCTAGTCTGCTTTATTCTTTAAAATTAAAGTTTTTCCTTGTTTATTTGCTGCACATTTGTTTAGTCCCATTTTCCTATTTTTGTTACAAACTTAGACTGGTTTTCGGTCCAGTCATTTGCCTAGGTTCTTTAAGATTCATTTCTAACAATGCAGGCCTTGTTTGACTCCCCTTATAATATTTTGATCTTTAAATTTTTAATTTTTATTCTGACTTTGGCATCCAACTTTTGAGTCTGCTTCATAGCCTCTTTAGTCAACTTTACTAATGGATTTTTTTTCCTTTTTTGAACTAGATTCCTTTTGAGCAGATCATTTTCTTCCAGCATCTCTATCCATTTAGCGTCCATTACTATCTGAAAGAAAATATTTAATAGGAGATTGTTTTTTACATTTATTAATAACTACGCTTCTATTTTTTTATCTGATTAAATGAATGAGGAATTAGATTTGCATTTTAAACAAGAAGATTTATACATATTTGTTTGAGACACGTTCATAAAATTGGGGCTGTTCAGGATCATCCATAAGTGGTGTTATTTATGCTATTAATCATTTCAACTTCACCCCTCTGCTGGTGCTGCTACTGATACATTCCCTTTGTAGAGGGCATGGCTTGGCCAACTTAGAGACCAAGTCAACTGTGCCTCTTAAAGACATTCATTCTTTCAAGATCTTTTAAGATCCACTGACCATCTAGTATGGAATGCATGAAAGGTAAATCGTCCTTCCCTGGTTTCACTATCCAATGTCATTGTCCTTTCCTTCACTTGGTTTCAAATACTGAGTAATTTTTAATTTGTTTTCTGGGTTGCTGAAAAATTGCCCTCTGAACTAGGAATGCTCTCAAGATCATTAAAAATTCTCCAAATATATCTCATATTCTTAGCCACTACAGGTAATCTTTAATTTACAACAATTCGTTTAGTGAGTGTTCAAAGTTACAACGGCACTGGAAAAAGTGACTTATGACCATTTTTCACACTTATAACCATTGCAGCACTCCCATGATTAAAATTTAGACTGACTCATATTTATGACGATTGCATGTGATCCCCTTTTCCGACCTTCTGACAAGCAAAGTCAATGGGAAAGCCAGATTCGCTTAACAACTGCATGACTAACTTAACAATTGCACTGATTCATTTAACAACTGTGGCAAGAACGATCATAAAATGGGGCAAAACTCACTTAACTTAAATGTCTCACTTAGCAACAGAAATCTTGGGCTCGTTTGTGGTCATAAATCGAAAACTACCTGTACTTTTCTCCTCCTCTCTATCTTCTAAACTACTTGCAGTTACTTTTAAAGTGCTTCAATTTTAAGAGCAGACAAATATTTATACTTCTTGAGTAAGCAAAACAGAGCAGCTAAAACTAGAGTCCCATCAATCTAGAAAAGAGAGAGAGAGAGAGAGAGAGAGAGAGAGAGAGAGAGAGAATAAATGAAATATGTACATTTAGTTGAATTCAAGTTGTCTCTTCAAAATACAAGAATAGATCCATGAAGAGCAAGAAGGCAAACTACAGAGTCAACTTTCTCTTGGAATAGGAGATACCACCATAGACCATCAAAGTTGCACCTGTACAGTTTCTACAACCCATTTTTAATTCAACATTTTCTGAAAAAAACTAGCCACAAAGGCTCTTACATTTTAAAAGATGTTTTTTATGCAACCAGGGAACTTATCTCTGTAGGGCAGCGTGTGCGAGAGTGAAACTGTTGTAGCATTCAAGTGTTGCACCTTCTGTCTTGTTTAATGAATGATGTTTTCAAAGATGAAAATTCTTCTCCAATATGGGAATTCCAAGCAGCATTGGTATTTAGCAATAATTATCTGCCAGTGGCATTGGCAAAGAATAGAGGAGATTCTAAAAAGAAACTAAATCACCTCCCGTCTGGACTATTGTAATGCTCTCTACATGGGGCTCCCCTTGAGGAGCACTCGGAGGCTCCAACTGGCTCAGAGTGTGGCCACGCAGGTGGTGATGGGAGCGACGTGGCGCTCCCATGTAACACCTCTCCTGCGCGAGCTGCACTGGCTCCCAGTGGTCTTCCGAGTGTGCTTCAAGATTTTGGTTATCACCTTTAGAGCGCTCCATGGCTTAGGACCTGGTTATTTACGGGACCGCCTGCTACCACCAATAGCCTCCCACCGACCAGTACGCTTCCATAGAGAGGGGCTCCTCCGGGTGCCGTCGGCTAAACAATGTTGACTGGCGGCCCCCAGGGAGAGATCCTTCTCTATGGGGGCACCTACTATCTGGAACGAGCTTCCCCCCAGAGATACGGAGGATCCCGGATCTGTGTACCTTCCGTCACATGCTCAAGACTTTCTTGTTTCATCAGGCTGGCCTGTCCTAAGTCTTTCCCCTTTTTAAATGGAAATTTTAAATTTGGTTTTAAAGTATTGGGGTTTTAAATTTGTTCAGCCAAATTATTTAATTCGTTTTATTCTATTTTAAATTTTGTATTTATATTGTTTTATTCTATGGCTGTTCACCACCCCGAGTCCTTCGGGAGTATTCGGGAATTCAATAAAACTAAACTAAACTAAACTAAACTAAATGTAAGCAAAGTTCAAAGCAACCTGTTTGTTCTGGCTGTCATTTACAGCTCTTCTTCTGTAATAATGTAAAAGCAGCCACTGTATTCTACTAAGTTGTAATAAATTTGAAGGAATTCAGATAAATAAGTCACTAATTTATTTACTTATTTCTGTGCTACAAATACTTTTACAATACCTATTTCATCCAACTCCTGGAAGCATGTATCTATGTGAAAGGTCCTCCCCCCACACACACTTTATGAGGACAAAATAAATAAAATTATTGGATGCATACCAGTATAGCTATACTTTAATAACACTTAGAAAATTTAATAATTCTCAAAATTATTTTGAGAATAAAATGTTTTATTTATTTTACCACACATTGATGGAATATATATAAAGAACCCTTTATTTTGACATTTGTACTATACACAGCATGCACAAACATCAAAGAGAAGAACTGACCAAGTGCACTCTGGTCAGTTGTAGATATCCATCCGCTATTAGTTCTGAGTTTCTCATAGCTTTGCCATGCAATATTGAGGTGATTATGGAATGCATTTCAGCAACTAAGCCAGTGGAAAACAAACAAAATCTCTTTTCTGTGCTTCTTTGCCATACATTTATTTCAGAAGCAGACTGTGTTCCATAACAATTGAGGGAGTCTATGCTAATTACACAAATCCCGAAACAAACTTATTTCTGTGACATAAATCCTGCTCCTTTGTTTCCTCTGAAGATGAATTCACCTTGCTTGAGATATAATACTTGTAGTGACTTAACAGATAAGAGTCTCCCAGATACGGTGATATTTCTGGGCCTTCTGCATTCCAGACTTGCATGAACAAAGCATGAAACACCATAATATGCCTTTTTAGTTTGTTTTCTTTTTATGTTTTGTTTTATGTCTCACCAAATTAATAAAGCACATAAAAATGGCTCAGTGTAATCAGGGGCTGGGGCAGAAGTGGGTTTCAGCAGGTTCTGACCAGTTCTGGAAAACCAGTAGCAGAAATTTTGAGTAGTTCGGAGAACCAGTAGTAAAAATTCTGACTGGCCCCACCCCCATCTATTCTCTGCCTCCCAAATCCCATCTAATAAGGGAGGGAATGGAGATTTTACAGTATCCTTCCCCTGGAGTGGGGTGGGAATGGAGATTTTACAGTATCCTTCCCCTGCCACACCCACCAAGCCATTCCACACCCACAGAACCGGTAGTAAAAAAATTTGAAACCCACCACTGGGCTGGGCATGGGGTCACAGTTTCAAAATAAATTGCAGAGAAACAAATGGGGGATTAAAATTAAACAACTGCCTTTCCCTACTGAGCAAACTTATTTTGCTTCGCATCAAGAGAGAAAAATGGCCATAGAACTTTTGTTCTTAATTTAGATATAAATTTGCAGTTACATTTGCAATTACATTTCCGCTCATCAGAGGATTGGTGTTCTTACTTTGAGCAGTTAGAGTCAAATGTTTAAGGACAATAAGAGTTTTGGCTTCAGCCATCCTAGCTTTTGCAAGCACCGATCACTGTTCTGGAAGAAATGAAACCAGGAGTAATTAGAGTGTTGTTACTTGCTCGGTTCCTAATTCATCCTTGAAAATGGGAGCATCTTATTCATTTTTAGTCTGATAGGAGTACAGAAGTCTGTTTTGCCTTGCTATCATGTAAAAAAAGGACCGATTAGATCAAAGACCTATCTTGTACATTATTCCCATAGTGGCCTATTATGACACCTATTCAGAAATTGCATGTGCAATGTGTCGTTCCCAGTTACTGACAGTATCTCTGCAACCAGAAACTCATCTGTAGTCATTTATAACCAGAGACTATAATACCCTTAATTTCATTGAATTTGCCCAAGCCAATGTTATTGTTGCCTAGGTTGATGGGCATCTCAGCATATTTTAATAGCAATAGTTCAAACATTATGGCTGTCGAGAAACAGAATTGAAACCCAAACCGTGATTTGAAGCATGCATAGTTATGCCTGTAGAATTTGTGAATTCCTTAAACCAATACACCTCTTTTCCTGGGTTTGCACATCAGCTGGGATGGAAGACAGTCAGGCAAACCCAGGAAGAGATACATCTATTTTCAGATGTTTCTGAAGGGTGTTATAGTTTCACGCATGTGTGATCTTAATCACATTTTGCCCTTTGAATCAAGATCTCTGTAAAGTCTTATTAAATATGCACTGTGCAAAAAAGTGCTTACTTTTATTTGTCCATCTCTCAATATGAAATTCCATTCATCGTTCCATCCAGTGGTGCGTTGCCCCCGGTTCGCACCGGTTCTATAGAATTGGTAGTAAAACCGGCGGGAGGCCCCACCCACTGACCCTGACATCATGAAAATGCTTCTGCGCATATGCAGAAGAGCTCATACATGTGTGAGTGAAGCAAGCGCGCACACGCGGCCCCATTGTGAACCGGTAGTAAAGGTAAGTAGAACCCACCCCTGGTTCCATCCAAGTTCAGTGTAAAAGAAGAAACTATGTCTCTCTTCAATAATCTGTATAATTCTGTTCGACTCTAACATGCTGTTCTCCATTTCAAATCCAGAAAGTTGTTCTTGGTTTGTTTGTTTTTTTTTATCATTTTGATTACCTTTTTCAAAGTAACCTATCTAAATCTTTCTACAGGTAGTCCTCACCTTACAAGCACAATTGAGCCCAAAATTTCTGTTGCTAAGAGAGACAATTTTTAAATGAATTTTGCCCCAGTTTACAACTTTTTTGTCATGGTTGTTAAGTGGATCGCTGCAGTTGTTAAATTACCAATGCGGTTGTTAAATGAATCTTGCTTCTCCATTGACTATACTTATCAGACGGTCGCAAAAGGTGATCACATGACCCTGGGACAGTGCAGCTGTCATAACAATGAGTCAATTGCCAAGTATCTGGATTTTGATATGTGACCACAGAGATGCTGTAATGGTTGTTAAGTGTGAAAAACAGTCATAGGTCACTTTTTGCAGTGCCATTGTAACTTTGAACGGTCACTAAATGAACTGTTTTAAGTCAAGGCTATATAGTACATTCAGGAACCAATTTAGGACAATACTGCATTCTAACCACTGCACCACCAGAAGTCTTGACACAGACTGAATGTATTGTGCAGCATTCAATAATGGGACCATTTAGTATTTTAAAGTACTGTTTGACTTGGTTAAAGTTAACTTAGACAAGTATTAACATCTTGGAGAAAAGGCAAGTCTCAGAGCAAATATGCATATATTATTACTTAGTACACAAACAATTTTGCTTTTAAGCATTTTACATTTTCTTTCAAGTTTTAGTATCTGAATTTACATTCTGTATTAGCTCAGTTCATCTTAATAAGTGTGATCTGTTAAGAATGTTTGTTTTATCTCCCTATGACCTCTGTAAGTTTTACCAAACTGTATACAATCTAGCTTTTCAACAAATCTATGTAGTAAATAATACACAAAATAGGAAAAAGGAGCCTTATACCCTCTGCTTTATATACCTTTCAGGTAAATTGTACCACCTTGTAACCTTTCTAGCTCAAGAGGTATTTTACTATAACTGATGCATATTCCAACAAGATATAGCTGGAGGGAAAGTGTATGCAAATGATGTAAACATACTAATAAAAAATAGATAGATTATGAAATATAGAAGAGTATCTCCTGCTTCTAAGTGTATCGTACTATCAAAAATTTAATAGGTTTTGAAGTGGTTCTTGCATGAGTACACTAGATGCACTCAGCAATGCAAAGCTGTGACGCTGTACGGAATTGTAGGGGGGAAAGGGAAAACTCCAGCATGTATCCAATGGAAACTCCTTAAAGCAACTGTGTCTTCCTTACTGTAAAGTCTCAAGGAAAAAAATGTGTTTAATCCAGTGGTGAAATGTAAAATTTGTTACTACTGGTTCTGTGGGCATGGGTTGGTGGTGGGGTAATGTGACTGGGTGGGCATGGCCAACATTTTTTTTTTTTTTTTTGCTTTTAAAAACATTTTTTCTACAACCTCTTCAGCCATTTTTTTTTTTTTTTTGCTTATAAAAGAAAAAAAAAGCCTCTGACAATCAGGCAACTTAGCTGGGATCATCAGAGCCTTTTAAAAGCATTTTTTTTACAACCTCTTTAGCCAAAAAAGTTGTAGAAAAAAATGCTTTTAAAAGTAAAAAAAAAAAAGCCTCTGATGATCGTGCAACTCAACTGGGCGTGGGAGGGGCAGGGATTTTTGCTACCGGTTCTCCAAACCACCCACCACCATCGTTACCGGATCGGGTGATCCGGTCCGAACCGGGAGCATTTCACCCCTAGTTTAATCTTATAAATGCTTTGAATGATCTTCTCCTTTAAATCTAGATCATTTCATAGACTTGAAATAAGTTCATAAAATTGAAACATTGACAAATACAAACCTTTGGGGAAAATTCTGAACAGCATTGAACAATAAAATTGTAAACTTTCCACATAAAGCTTATAGAGAGTATTCTCCATCAGAGATCTTGACAACTGCACATATGACATCCGGGCAATTTTCCTTGAAGCATATTTTAGAGCCTGTCAAAATAATTAGTTTATACATTTAATTTTTTTATTATTATATGATTATTTCATTAAGCAGTTGGTGAATAATTGATAATTGGGGCCTATTTATAGGTTGCAAAGAAGGAATAGTTGAAAGGAACTATATAGAGTTGTTCGGATCTGGATAGCATATAAATCTAAATAAATATATGTATTTGATAGTTATAAGCAAAGCTTTCCACAAAGCTGGAAGTTTACAGGGCTGTGGTTATCCCTTCTCTCCTATACAGATGTGAGTCCTGGACTCTGTATCAACAGCATATCAACCAACTAAAGAAATTTCACACGTGTGTTCTTTGCTTCATTCATCTGGCATTTGTTGGCAAGACCGTATCTCCAATCTGGAGGTCTTGGATCCTATAGAGTCCACCAGCACTGAGTTCTTGATTATCAGAAGCCAGATGTGACACATTGGACACATCATTATAATGGACAACCACTGTATACCTTGCCAGTTACTCTATGGTGAACTAGATATTGGAAAGGGAACTTGAGATCATCCATACAAGTGCTACATAGATGTTGTGAAGGACACTACACTAATGCAACATCTAGCTAAGGGAAATAGAAGCTGTAGCTGCTGACAGAAGCTGCTGGGGAGCCCTATGCTATGAAGTTTATCCCAGCTTTTAAGACAGGTGCTACCAAAAACTGATGGAAAACTGTGAGCAGTATCAGAGGATCATATCCACAACTATTGAAATAAAGGACTTCCAATGTACCCACCATGCTAAACTCCTAGAAGTCTACGCTTCTAGAATGGGATTGCAGAACTACTTCTGTGTTCACAAATGAATTGCACAACAATGTGTATTCTTCAAATTCAAAGGACTACTTATTATAGTTATTAAAAATTGCAGTTGCTTTTTGCTCTGTGCAGAGGAGAATCTTTATAATTCTACCCATAGTATCACATCAATCCTTTCTTCTGTATCCTGTATGGATTTCTAGAAGTGAATTGGTAAATTTTAGCTCTGGGTGAGAACACAAAATGACAGATTTTTACCTGGACTATGATCTGTTCCCAGCTCTGAACAAACCAATTTACATCCATTTAGAAATGGAATTAATAGATTCCAGGTAGACAATCCTACCTATACTTCCCCATGAAAAAAATGCTATTGGAATTCTAGAAGCTTTGGAATTGGAAGCAGACATTACGCTGTAAAATGTGTGAAAATTCAAGATTAAATCTCAGAGCCATTAGTGTTCCTAAAATAAACTCATCATTTCTTTTAACAATTAGATTGACATTTAGAAAATTATAAAGCAATGATGTCATGGCACACTGCCAAACTGAAAACATTTGAGAATGTAAATGCCTGAATTTAGGAAATCTAAAAAGGACAGCTGTGGATAAACTAAGCTATTTATATATTTTTAGGGAGTAAGCATACTTTTTTTAATGAATTTAACTGTGCATAAGAGTGACAACTCTGGCTGAAAAAGAAAAACATTAGAGGGTGAGATTTAGCATGAGAATGTGTGCTATTTTGAACTATTTTGCATCCTACAGTAGCATGGATTCAAAACACCCTAAGGCAGTGCTGGCCCCCTCTTAAAAATGGCACATTTTAAGGTCAAAACTACAAATAATAACACTGGCTGAAATTCAAGGTTGCTTATCTTACATGTGAAGCCATTTTCTTGTTTTCCTCACTTTTAGTATGATGTTCATATTGCCCTGCAGTTTTGCAGATTGCACACCATCTGTTGGATACCTTCAAATCTGCTGATCCCATAGAGATAACTTGAATATTTTCCAGCCTTTATTTTATGTCTAAGATTTATTATTGGTATATTACCTGGGACTTCTCCTGAATGTGGGGATGTGAGATAAATGCAATGCAAACTGAGCTAATTTTGCATTTAAAAAGCAACAGAGAAACTGAAATTTAGATATTCAAACTTTATGGTTTTCTAATATTACAATAAAAATGTATTTAGGAAAATATCTGTCTAAAAATATCTGTATTTCTTGAAAATAATGTCCAAACTCATAAAATTAGGGAAAAGGAAGGAAGGAAGGAAGGAAGGAAGGAAGGAAGGAAGGAAGGAAGGAAGGAAGGAAGGAAGGAAGGAAGAAAAATGCCTAATCTAGCCTTAGAAAAGCATAATTATACTGCAAGTGCAAAATAATATTTTAATCAATCATTTTTAATTTGATTTCCTTCAGCCACTCTATATGTATATATTGTTTGTCAACATGTCAATTAGTTTTTTCTGGCAAAGGGATAAGGAACAGAGGACGTTCAAACAATTTACAATGAATTTTTATGAGACACAATTTGCAGCTTTTCATTCTTTTTTTTAATCCTTTAATTAATTTAATTGAATTTTACAGTAGATTGCCATCTTCAGTAGATAGGTTGCCATACCGATTGTTAGCATTTCTCTGGTTGGTATGGTATAATGAAATTTTAAAAATTATAAAGGCACAATTCTCTGTCTTTTTGGATGAATACAGAATAATATGTCTTTGGATTGGCTTTGCATACATAAAATGGGTTTTGTAGAGATATCTACAAAATTCACACACACAAAAAGAGAAAACATCTAAGATAGTGGCAAACTGCCTGCACTCTTCTCTCACACCTCCCACTGTCCTTTGTGTACACTCTTATTTCTAACACATCCATCCAGGAAACAGTGGCATAATTGCCAAACAGTGGCCATGAGATTTGATTGGTAAGGAAAAGATGTGAGGGACAAACATTTAGGGAAACTGAAGAAGAAACACTTGTGGATAATGCAGGGATTAAGTGTAAATTAAAATTAAGAATAACAGAATAACAGAATTGGAAGGGGCTTTGGACATCTTC
Organism: Arizona elegans; assembly: GCA_022577455.1. Classification (NCBI taxonomy): domain Eukaryota; kingdom Metazoa; phylum Chordata; class Lepidosauria; order Squamata; family Colubridae; genus Arizona; species Arizona elegans. The sequence continues at coordinate 40,019,496 of JAKOOJ010000008.1, read as the reverse complement.
CTATACCATTTTAAACAAATGGTTGTCCAGGTTCTTCTTAAAAAAATCTCCAGTGTTGTAACACCCATAATTTTGGGAGAAGTTGAAGTTATTCTCTCTCTGAAAAGAGAGAGAATAAGCCGAAAAACAAAGTAAAGTAGACTCCTATAGAAATTAAATACACAGAAATAGATGGCTGTAGGAATAGGAACACAGAACAGGCATGAGAAATGTTTAAATTAAAAACTTGGAGCATGATAAAAGATTTAAAATAAAAGGTGCACAGCAAATTCAGTAAGACTTCTGGAAATAATAAGAAATTGCAACTTCCATTGTTGAACAATAATGTAATTTTGCATATTATTTACTTTTGTAATAATGACTTTGTTCAACAACAAAGCATCTGCAAAGGGCCTAAGTCCATTCCATCTAGGGCTGAGACATGCCACAAACATTATCCTGTCCATTTTTGTTGCTGATTTTAATTATCATTTTTGATGATGAGTTCTTCGAAACATGCAACAACAATAAAAGTAATAATACAATAAACCATTTGGGGTTTCTGTTCAGTCCACATTCACACAAATTCAGTAATTTCATACTTTGCATAATTATGCACATGATGTTTTCACTCTAGTTCTGTTAATTTGCATCATTATGTAATGATGCAAATGATATCCATTGACATGCATGACCTAAAAGCCTCCAGGTCCAACTCAAAGTGCTGGTTGTCACCTTTGAAACTCTTTGCGACAGCAGCTCAAAGCTGTCTTGCCATCCTGTCATATGGTCTTGGAGACATACACACGGTAGTTATCTGGCAGCATAACCTGTGAGAAGAAGAGAAAACACACTTTATCAAAGACAGAAATTTTATCATAAGAAATGGAAGAGCTGCTACATTGCTGGTGGGGCAAGTTATGCGGAGGAAACAGCTGCAGGCTTAAAGACTTAAAGTAATTTTAGGAAGGACAATACATGGCTGATGAACCTGAGATAAATTCAGCAGTTTTGTGCACTGTTGGAGACTGGTTGGTTTATGGGTTAATTTTGAAGAAACCACTTAAGAATTGCAGGTTCAGGAACTACCCAAAGATCAGAAACAGAAGGATGGACACTGAGGAGTTTTATACCCAACATAATGGCTTTGGTGGGAAGCTGAAGAGAAAGAACATATCTTGCCAGCCCAGGAGAAAATGCCAGCCCATGTAATTACTCCCCTTAGTTAATACTAAATAGGAAACTACCATTAACAATGCACTCATTTGGTCAATACTGCATACATATCCAATAAAGAAATGCTTTGTACCTTCAAAATGCTTTAATAGACACACATTCTGGTTTATTATTTTATTGCCAATTACCAGGAAGCAGGAGAGTGGAAGAAAAATCCTACTTGGTTACTATTTTAAAAAAATGTATTTGCCTTATTTTGTTAATAAAAAGACATGGGGGGGGGAATCACAAATATGTTCTGTACATTAGCTTGCTTTCAAATCAACACTGGTGAATCCAAAAGCCATTATGTCACCATTCATGCCTTGACTCCTTGAAGTCTACAACACTATCTCTCTCATCAAGAACCGAGTGCTATGTAAACCATAGAGAGAGATGATAAATAGGTGACAGATAATAGAAGAGAGAGAAGGAGGGAGGGAGGGAAGGAGAGAGGGAGAGAGAAAGAGAGAAATATGGTTAGCTAAACTGGTTTGGAAACAATGGTTTGCTTGCCTTCAGCTGCATAATTTAATTCTTTTCAGCTGCATGACTGTTAGATCAACTGGAAAAGAAACTTTTTATTTCTCTTTTACTTTAGAGTACAGCTGCTGAGCATAGCTGTGTGCTTTGCCATTTCTTGAGCCCAAAGAGAGCTTATAGTGTTCAGTCTCTCTGGAACTAGCACAATATCACCAGAAAATCCTTACTATGTTGGGTTATGCATGACCAGGCAATCCATGCTCATCAAACATACAAAGGCACCCTATCAAATGTAATGGCTCTCCCATTGCAGACATCATCACAGAAGTAAGGACGAAACACTAGCACACATTTTTAATCAAACCATCTACCAAACTAATATGAAGATCAGAACTAAATTATGCCGCAGAAGCTATGCTTCAAACAGTGAAGAAAAATAAATGATCACAGATGAATAATAAATTTGAGGGGAAATTTCAATGCAATCAGTATATCAAGATAACATTTAACGAAGAAGTATTCCGAGTATAACTTCTAATGCTTAAAATGTACCAATTGACTTGATATAATGTAAATCTCCAAACCGTTAATAAATTGGATACTGGACATTTATTATGAGAAAGGCATGGTTCCAACGTCCATATATCAGTCCTTTGCTGTAGCACGTGTGCCTCTATTCTTCACCTTTTATTCCAAGGACATCTATTTCTGCTGTTCATCCTTCAAGTGATAAATGGAATTAATGTACCTCATAATTAATCTCTAATGGCTGTTTTCAGACCCAACCTGCCTCACTTGGGTAACATGTTCCTAAACAGTTTGCAGATATTACTGACAGAGCAAACAACTGTGTGACTTTCTAAAGAAAAAAATTACATGTGTAATAAACCATTTTTAGAAAAGTAATGACAACTAAACAAAAATGTTTAATTATGCTGGTATATATCTTAAGTTAAAACAAGAGAAGATCTAGAATCAGAGTGTTATATGCCATTGGTTTTCCTATATTCAACTGAAGGAAAGATTTAAAGTTGATAAGAAGAACTATGACTTTGAAAATGGTGAGATTGAATTTGCTGTGGAATTATGTACAAATGATGATCGTATTACTGTTAAGGTGTTTAAACTTTATTGAAAATGGAAATGGAAGATGAACAAGTTAAAAACTGTATGAAAAGATGGGCAAAAATCCTTGGATATAACTTTGGACCAATGGGAGAATATGCAGAAGAAAGGATTGAAATTCACACTGAATTATAATTTTAAAAATATTTTTTCTAAAATGATGTATTGCTGGTATTTGACACAGGATAAACTGTCAAAAATGAATGACTTTGGCATTTCAAGAAGGCACATTCACCCACTCACCTTTTTAATTTCCTAACCTTTGGAAGGTTTCCAACATGGTCCATGGTTGTCTGATCTCCAATTCTCCACCTCTTCCAAATGTGCAGAACTTTGATTGAGCCAACCAGCATAACATCTAGCTAGTTAATGTGTAATGAGTGTCTTGCCTGATCATGCAGACTATTGCTAATGTGTTTGATCCTGTCCTCCCATCAGTTCTTTATCTACACAATCGGTCTTATTCCTGGAGTCCAGATTTCTGCAAATGTCTGCAAATTTCTGCAAATGTTCTCCAACCAATGTCTCATGCAAAATAATTGAAAAATCTTTCAGAAGATTTATACACCCTTCCTTCTTCCCTGCCAGTGGTTCTGTTATTCAAAAAACAGCTCCATATAGGATTGGCTCATATAGGCCATAAGTATTTGATATCACTATTCAAAGGATAATTCTCTTCTGAACTCTTAATATAACCACACACATACACCCTCCCTAAAAAAACATTTTTGGTAAACTGGACTTCAGAAGGGCTTGTAATTTAATTTGTATGAAAAAGGTTTAGGAATATTTAACTCTCTTTGATTGTCATGATGAAAAGCTTGATTATATAATGAGGTCCTTAGAATTGGATAATACCTCATTGCTCTTTCAAAGATATATGAATCACATTTTAATGATATTCTGGGACAGGCTTTTGATTGTGGATGCGGATGATTTGCAGTTTTATTCTGTGGATGCTGTCCCCCACACTAATCAAGTAAGAGCAATTACTGAATGTCATTGTGAATTATCTAAGTTAGAAACCTGCCTGTTTTGTATCACTGAACCTCAGGAATATATGTGGCTCCAATTAAAATAGAATCCACTCCGTTGTGGAAGCACTTCAATTTGCAACATCATGCATTATGAAGTATATAGTAAAAGTGGGGATCGTGGACCAAGGATCTCATCATCTATTTTTAGAAAACATTTCTTGAAAGCTACAATTAGAAAAAAGCAGGTTCCTGCAAATAAGGTATTGTATAATTCTGTGGAAGGCAGTCATCAGACCAGGTCCCTTCTGAAACATACATCATCATCATGTGGTCAATAATGGATAGCGCATGTCTCTCCTTCCATGAGGACTACAGGTTTAAAGTCATGATCCACTCAAGGGGCAGTGTTCATATCCAATTTTCAGCCAAGGGAGCCTTTGTTGTCTGATGGGGCCAGCATGTTTCTCAGGGGCAGCATGAAAATACAGAATATGGTAACCTGTTTGGCTGGCAGACTCCAGGAGAAGAGCCTTCTTTGCCTGGCTCCTGCCCTCTGGAATATCTTACCCCCTGAGGTGAGATTGGCTCCCTATCTAACAAAATGAAATTCAATAGTGAAAAAAGCAAGGTTCTACATTTAGGCAAGAAAAACAAAATGCACAGGTATAGTATATGTGGTACCTCGCTCAATAGTAGTAACTGTGAGAGGTGTTAGGATATGGTGTAAGCCTAACAGGTTGTCCAGTCAATATATGGACAGTATGTGTTCTATGACTTTAACATGAATATGTATTCTATGACTTTAATAAGTACTGCTGAGTCATTGTAATCTGATTGGATAAACTCTGTTGTAACTGTATTTAAGAAGGGACCTGAAATGTAGTCATTGATGATATGCTACCATCGTGTGTAGATATGCTATCATCGTGGGTGGATATGCTACCAGCGTGATCTGTTACCAGCGTGAATGTGCTGCTGTTTATTATCTACTGCTGTTTTGTATGGTAAGAAGACTTTTGTATCACTGGACTGATCTGACTGGCAAAGACTTGGATTGTTTAAACACTATGAGATTGTTTTTTACTACAAAAAAAAAAACTTTGATAAACCAGTTTGTATGTATTTTATTCATCGCTCTCAGCACCGTTTCCCTGTGCTCTACGCTCTGCTGGTTGGTTAACACAACAATATCCTTAACAAGAGGGATCTTGGAGTCCTAGTGGACAACCATTTAAATATGAGCCAGCAATAAGCATTAGCTGCCAAAAAAGTCAACACAGTTCTAGGCTGCATAAACAGAGGGATAGAATCAAGATCACGTGAAGTGTTAATACCACTTTATAATGCCTTGGTAAGGCCACACTTGGAATACTGCATTCAGTTTTGGTCACCACGATGTAAAAAAGATATGGAGACTCTAGAGTGAGTGCAGAGAACAGCAACAAAGGTGCTTAGGCTAAAACATATGAAGAATGGTTGCAGGAACTGGGTATGTCTAGTTTAATGAAAAGAAGGACTAGGGGAGACATAATAGCAGTGTTCCAATATCTCAGGGGCTGCCACAAAGAAGAGGGAGTCAAGCTATTCTCCAAAGCACCTGAGGGTAGGACAAGAAGCAATGGGTGGAAACTAATAAAGGAGAGAAGCAACTTAGAACTAAGGAGAAATTTCCTGATGTTAGAACAACTTGCCTCCAGAAGTTGTGAATGCTCCAGCACTGGAAGTTTTTAAGAAGATATTGGATAACCATTTGTCTGAAATGGTGTAGGGTTTCCTGCCTAGACAGGAGGTTGGACTAGAAAACTTCCAAGGTCCCTTCCAACTCTGTTATTTGATTCGATTTCTCTTGGCATTTTGAAAGAGCCGCATGACCTGGCTCTGCCAGATGGCTTGGAGACCCAACAGGGGAGCTGCATCCTGGAGGTGGTTGACTATAACTTAATCCCACTTCTCACACACACCCCATGTGTTGGACTCCCTTCTTTTACATCTGGTGTTAATGGTTTGTACTTGTAAATGATTTTTATCCACTGTATTCTATGATTGTTGTTATGAATGTTTTTAATGCCTTCATTTTTTATGCAGTAAGCTGCCCAAAATAATTGGATACGAGATGGATGGCAAACAAATTTCCTAAATCAATCAAAAAAATCAATCAATCAACCTTTCCCACAGAAGCGGTACCTATTTATCTACTTGCATGTGCATGCTTTCAACATGCTAGTTTGGCAGGAGGGGCGAGTCATGGGAGCTCACACCATCATGTGTGTTTGGGTCATGAATCTGGACTGTAGGCTTTCCAGCTGACAAGCTCCAGCGTCTTAACCACTGAACCATCGCACCATCCCCATGAGGACTAGACCCTTGTAAAGCATGCTAAATTAGCTACTACACAGGAAAAAAAGACATGCCAATACAGTTTAAATTTAAACTGCATCTCTTGATAAATTACATTAGCAGGTGATCCAGATTAGTTTTATAAACAATAAAATAGATTAGTGCAAAGAATTGGAAAATGGTACTTTACAACATGTGGTTGTTATAAGCCAAAGAAAATATTCCTCAGGAGTTGCCAGATGTTTCAGAAAGACCAGTGCAGCTGCTCTGAAGACTTTCCCAAGCAATCTCTAGGTGGGTGGCCATGGCCCCTTTGCTTTGCATGGAGTCCCAGCAGATGTTTGAAATTATTCTTCAAAGCAGCCATGCAGGATGGCTAAGACCAGGATGCAGCTGCTTTAATTCTTTGGGAAGGGGTTCTGCTGTTGGCCATTGCTCCACACAGCTCTGTTGCCTAGGTAGCTTATCGATGCCAGCAGAATTTTGCCTGATCTTACAGTACTTTATTGAATGCAAAGAAAAAAAACATAACTTGAAAACAAGCAATAAGGAGTTTTTTTCTTTTCCTTTTCATAAAGAAAAGGGGGATTTATTGAGAAAGTTCAAAATATGTCTCCTACTTGACAGAAGTCCTTTGGGGCATTTGCTCTCAGCTTAATCTACATTGCAAATGTTGCTGCTTGACACACCTCCAGTGTGTAGGTGACCTTGACTTTGACATTCAGGATGGTCAAAAAGGCTGATTTGAATAGAGCTAAGATACTATCACAGAAGTATAAAGACAGCAGCATTCTCTGCCCAGTTCTTGTTTTTTATTCCTTATGATAAATACCTTCATCGCTGAAGGAATAATTAAAAGCAGCTTTACTAAACCAACTATACCTGCATGATGATCGAAGCAGTGTAAATAATGTCCAATTGTATTCCTTTTGGCAAGGCTTTGAAGCTTTGGAAGTAACAAGGCGATTTGACATGTGAGACTAGGCATGGTTGGATGCTATTTTCCCACAAAAACTTGTACATTCAGCTCTACCCTCCTTTTCTTCAGAATTCCAGGACAGAAATTCTGACATTTAATCTGAGGAAGCAGCTGCTCTCAGTTTGTTTAAATGCTCCTCTTAACATTCATAATGTATAGTAATAAAACACACAGATGTTCTTGCAGATAGCATTCCATTTATTCTCTTAATATAACATTTAATAGTTTCCCAACAGTGACATGAAACTCTGGGTTTATCTACTCTGTTTAGTTGCCCCATCATCAGAATAGGTACGCCACTGTTTTCAGAGGACAGAAATGAATGTTGCCCTTGATTTAAACCTCATTTACTGTCAACATGTTTTTCTGTTTGGTTTCTGAAGTATGCTTCTCCATAATGTCGCCTTGAGGCTCCTGATCATTTCGGAAAGTATATTTCCGTTTGCTGCAGGTAAGCCCCAGCAATTCATTTGCTGCTTTGCAGAGGAAAGATTGTGCCTTCAACTGAGATATTGTTTGCCGAGCTGTCTAATACCTTTAAAACTGCTTGTTGTGATGAATGGTATAATAACACAGTCCTGCATTACAAACTGGAGCTTCCTGGTTCTAAATCTAGTAGATAGATGTGTTCTTTATCAATTACTTTTTAACATTGTCTTGAGTTTCATACTGTTTGCCATGCATTTAAAAAACATCCAGTGGTGCACAATCCCCATCATATTAAAGTTCTATAACTAAATAATATTTTCATCTCTATTTCCCTTTTAGAAGAAGAAGCACCTTCCCTTTGAAGAAAGTGGGGAAGTTCATATTCTATTAGTGATGATTATTAGTGGACTCAAAACAGATTTTTTCCTCTCAAACTGAAGGAAGATCTAGAATTTGGGGGGGAGGAAATGCTCACATGCACGACCTTAAATGTTGAATTGCTGATGCCACTTGCAGCTGCTACTCCTCGTTGCCTTCTGTTTCATTTAACTATTGCTTTAGAAATAGATTGTTGGCTGTGACCATGCAGCAGGATTCCTCAGAGCCAGATGCTCCTAGAATGAGGTAACATTGTCCTCAGATCTTACTTCACTCAGCAGGCTTTTCAGGGCCTTCCAAGAGACCATTGTTAACATGGGAGGATTTTCAGTGCTCCATTAAGTTATAAACTGTAACTGTGGTCAGGAGGATAGTAAGACAACCAAGGGGAAACAAAACCTCAAGGAACTATCTCCTCAGAGAGACTTGGTCTTATCTGTAAAGGTGAAGGAAAAGGGCTGCAGCTCAGTATTCTATTAAGAATGCAGCTGGGAAAGAAAATCCAATATGTTGCAAAGTTCATGCATTGCTACCTCTTCTTGGTCTGTAGGGCTTAGTAGGTATGTTAGACTAGTAAGACTTCCCTTTCTTAGTACCAAATAACAAGAGTACATTCAATATGCAACATATTGTGCCCAATACTTTTTGATTCTCATTTTCCACTGGTGTAAAAAAATCTATGACTTGATTTGTATCAAACCCATCATATACTGGAGGAAGAAAGTTAATGCTTATCTTCAGCCAGTGTGGCATATTAGTTACGATGTCAAAGAAGACTAAGTGAGGACTGGATTCAAGCCCACCTTTTAATCATGGAAGCTCATTGGATGGATTTGAATTACTCTCTGTCCATGCTATTTCACGGGGAACTTTTTAAGGTGATAAATTGGAGTAGAGACCATTCTGGATGCTCAAGCATCCACCTTGAGCTTCTGCATCAAATAAAGAAATAAATATCTTGTGGTCTGCCTATAATTAACTTTAAAACATCTACTGGCACCAGATTACATTTATTTATTAGATTTGTAGCTGCCTTTATTATTTTTACAAATATTTCCAGGTGGCGAACATATCCAACATACATTCTCCTATTGTCACTACAACAACCCTGTGAGATGGGTTGGGTTAAGAGAGAGTGATTGTTTTGTTTTCTGTCTTCTAATAATTTACAGTGTGACATTTTAAATGAATTCCTGGTCTCTGATTATGAAAAGGGTTATCATGCCCTCTTGAAATCTTTCATTCCCCAGGCTAAACATGTCTAATCATTCCTCATAAATTTGTCCTTCCACGTGTTTCTCTCTACCATCCCCCAGTATTGCTTACGCCCTTTTATAACTGGTTCTATTGGCTCAAGCTATATTCATACAGTGGGAGTTGGTAAAATACACATAGATACAACCCTGAGCCAGGTCTCGCAGATAGCCAAGGAACACAAAGACAGACTTATATCTGCCTCAGGGAAAGGCAGGACGCTAACATCTTTCTGCAATATGTTCCTTTCTCATCCCCACCCCAGAAAAACTGGACAAGCATACTTATGTTAAAATCAGAAAACGTCACCTAAAAGTAGCACTTGAAATAAGTGCAGGCTTATATAAGAAGTGACGGGCATGAAAACCATGCCTGTCATGACACTTACCTCTGTATTTTATTGCATTCTACAGCTCTGTGATTTATTTTGAAACGGATGAAAGAATAGCATCCTCGTCTAAGCACCAGAATGCTGCATTTCAGGGCTTCATTGGCCGTGTATAACAATTCATCATTATTTCTTTCATCAAGCTGTTTTACATAGGCATTGATCAGGAAATCTATCATTCCCAATTGATCGGGAAATTGATCATATCTAATAATATGCTCAGAAACAGTTCGTAGATGTCCAGAATTTTGTGCAGCTTGTTATAATGAAAAGAAACAGTGTATGTGGAGTTAAGATTCCATGATCAGTGATCTGACATACATTTCAATGAGCTGTCAAGCTCTCACACTTTAGTCATTTCCCCAGTATCTATTTAAAGCACATTCTGCAGTCATCCAACCGTTGTTGAACCAAAATAACAATATACAGGATGAAAAATCTGATCAAAGCATATCGGTGTATCAAACTATTCTTTTTTTAAAAAATCATAAATAAAATAAAAGAAACATGTTTGAGTTCTCTGTAATCACTTTTCTTCAGACCAAATAATATTATACTATTATTATGAAATACAGACTCTCTTTAGTTGTACACACTAAATTCAATAACATGCCTCTGGTTATCACAATGAGCTTTTCAGCCAGTGCATATGGGAAGAGTAAACCCTGAGCAGACAAGAACTGTTTACCTTTGACTGCAGAATGTTTGGTCTGGAGTATAGCCCTGAGCTCCTTCGTCACTTGCTCTTCCATCTTTTGCTAAATTTCTTGTAAACTGAATCTCATTCTTCTATCATTAAAGCCAAGATTTACAAAGCAACTTTGTGGAATATTTGGATTTGAAGTTTTTATGGTTTTTAAATCCTGCCTTGAGCCTTTCTTATTTAATAGCTTTATAAATATAATGCTGGTTTTGTTGTTATGGCTACCCAAAAGAAGTGAATTGTACCAAAAATACACATGGTTTTAGAAGTAGGTTCACAAGAAATATATTATCTATATTATTCCACATGTGTTGTGTTATCTGACTATGTTTAGATTGCAACAAGAACCTTTCATATATTTCCAGATGTTTGGATTGCTCAAACTGAGTACTGAAAAGCGTATTGAGAAATGTGGGGATGAATGAATTCATTCATTAAACTGGGAGATAAGTTACTGTACTTTGACAGCCTCTGTAAAGCTGAAAAATGTTAGCCTTGTACACACTCTATCAGAAGATAACTGCAAATTAGAAGAATTCAAAACCTAGCCTAAGCTAGAAATTGCATATCTGAGTACAGTCCCTTCCATTAAAGCACATCACTAAATCTTTGCCAACACAAACAACTTTCACAAAGAGCTTGGTGTTAAATAACTCATCCTGACTTGTTGAGTCTGGAGGGAATTTTACAGCAATACGTTAGTTAGTTGTGGAAAGCCAAAAGACCTCTTGGCACATTTAAACATCATTTAAAAAGCAGTCTAAGTAGCAGTTGAGACTTCAGAAATCTTAGGAAAAGAAGTTATGGAAGGGGGGAAAATGTTATCACCTTCTCTTCCACTTGATACTCTATGTCAAGGGTTCCCAAACTTTTCAGCATATGCTTTATTCTGACTTTTAAGAAAACCTCTTACCTTCCCACATCTCACTGAAGTCAAGCTCACCTCCCCCAAAAGAATAGTAATACTCAATTCATAATTAAAAATAAAAACACAAACACTTGATATACATTTGTATTTTTAATTTAAAATTCATGAGCAAGTAACAAAAAAATATTAAAATGTAATTTGTCATAAAAACAGCAGAAATAATCCCTGCAGTTTTTTATATGAAGAATGATGCTGCACTTTCCTCAGGAAAATCCCAGGTTTGATGGATGGAAGTAGGCAACACATATTTCACATATAGTTGATTCTTTTCAATTTTATCAAGAGTAAAAAGTTGGAAAGAGAGTCTGTTCTTTTGTAGTGATTAAATACATCTGGTTAGCCAATTGATCAATCCTGGGCCAATCACTCTCTCTTAGTCCTAGGAAAAAGGCAAGGGCAAACCACTTCTGTAAACCTTGCCAATAAACCTGCAAGGACTTCTCCAGCAACCACCTGGAATCAGAATTAAGGGATGCATATCTACAGTAAGTTGAAAAACCTTTTTCAGAGATATGTGAAAGAAATGAAAGAACAGTACATAGTGCTGCTTCTCCAAATTTTGGGTAAATTGAAAAATATTTTATCCAAAATTTTTCCAAGATTGAATTTTGAATCTATCTTTTGTATTTGAAACCTATTTTATATCTACTGTTTGATTTTGCAATAACTGTGGCAGTAAAGCAACATTAACACTGAATGGACTGCGAGTAATTTATGAATGGAATTGCCAGAAAAGTTGTCTGCTTGCATCAACAGAGGCACAATGTTGAGATCAGAAAAAGTAACAATACTGTTCTATGCTGCACCTAGGAACTCCTTCCATGACGTTTTGTAAAACCAGTGCTCTTGTCATGACCAAGAGTATTCTACCCTTAACAAACCACTGGAGAATTTCTTTCTTCTGAAGACAGTCAGAGTTACTGTCCACTTAATTTCATTGCCAACAGATTAAGTGGGGAATTTTGAAGGGCTATTTATGTCTAGTTTGGTCAGCTATGTAAACTAGTGAAAGTGTTTTAATCCAAGAATTTTCTCTGCAACGTGAACTCCCGTGTGCCTAATTAACAGATAGCGGAAAAAGTCACTGCTGAAAAAGCTGCTCTCCAGGATGCCTAGTATTGACAAATCTGATATAATCTGCCATTCATTTATTTGAAATGAGCATTTGTACTCCAAACAACACTCAGATAAACAGCCCCAGAACACAAATTCAAGAATGGAAGTGTTTAGTGTAGTTCTTTTACTGAACCTGAAAAGCTAATGAAAGCCTGAGCCCATTTCTACTTGGATGGGTAAGTACCATGAAATCTCATGACTATAGGCTAGTAAGAACACATTCTGGAAGAGAAAAGGGCAACTTCCATATTGTTACAAGAAAACTACATGGCTTTGTCCATGAAGTCACAGGGAATTGAGCTCAATTTGAAGGACATTTTACTTTTGAATCAGATTCAGTTTTGAATCAGATTCACCTCCTAATGACTATATGAGCAAATGCTTTCCATCTTGACCTATTTTTAACAATAATTCTAAAAAGAGATTCAATCCAGGGCATCTATTTCTATTCATATATTATGTTTATTTGAAAGGGAAAAGTACCCTGGAGATTATATAAGACACTGTCTTCTAGTATGTTTGGTGAATGGTTCATTTAGCTAAATATTCCTTGGTAAATAACACCCAGGTACAATCTCACGTAGAGGACTCCTATCAATTTACAACACTGAGATTCCTAAATTCTAGAGCATCTTTTGTTCTAGCATTTTATTTTATTTATTTTATTCATTAATTTTTTATGCTACACATCTCCCCTATAAGGTAATTCTTGAAAAATAAAGTTATGGGTTTTTTTTTTTATGTCTAGTATACCTTCAACAACAGACACCTACATTTTTTTTCTTTCAGTGACTCAGAAGTTTCATAGAACTCTGTACTGTGCTGAAATCTTTTTTTCTATCTTGCATTTGTACCTTTGTTTAACAATTTATTTTATCTACAGCAGTGTTCCTCAACCCTAGGTGTTTTAACTCCCAGACTTCTAGGTGTTTTAACTCCCAGACTTCCATAACCAGCATGCTGGTAGAAAATCCGGGAAAGAGTGCAGAAAAGAACAACAGAGATAATTAGGGACCTGGTGGCTAAAAGATATAAAGAATGCAGGAATTGGAAATGTGTAGTTTAATGAAAAGAAGAACTGGGGGTGACATGATAGCAGTGTTCCAATTTTTGAGGGATTACCACAAAGAAGAGGGGAGTTAATCTATTTTCCAAAGCACCTGAAGGCAGAACAAGAAACAATGGATGGAAACTAATCAAGAAGAGAACCAACCTAGAAATAAGGAGAAATTGCCTGACAGTTAAGACAATTAATTAGTGGAATGATTTGCCGTTTGAAAGTGGAAATTGGACAACCATTTGTTTGAAATGATATAAGGTCTCCTGCTTGAGCAGGGGTTTAGACTAGAAGACTTTCAAGGTCCTTTCAAGCTCTGTTACTCTGTTATTCTATTCAGTTGACGTTCATCCATCTTATATTTAAAGGGTTGAAAAACATTGATCTTAAACAATTTCTGTTCCTCTCATCCAGCAACTGTTCTTCCAAGCAAATCCTGTGCCTTCAAGTTTATTATATTAGGTTTCTGCCACAAAAATTCTCATAACATCTTCATACAGATTTGCAAATAAATCCATGGCTTTACATTTTATCCATTGGAAAACTGTCAGTATGTTGGTATTAACCTACCAGAATTACCGCTGAAAGCATTTGACTTTGATTTCCTGAATCTTTACAGATTTGTTATGGAAGACAATTTTTATACAAAGTCTCTACTATAGTTATCTAGTCATTTGGGTAGGGGATTAAATCAGATTTGCAAAGCTTGTCTATTCCACATTTGCTCTTAGAATGAGAAACTTGGCAAGTATTATAAAGTCAAATGGGACAAATTTTCTTAAAAACTGAATTATGTTTAAATATTAATGCAGCTATCTTTCTTGCTGCTACATAAAATGAATGAGGTATGTTTGAAGCTACAGACTCAGAATAATATTAATTTAAAATTAAGGGGGAAATAGTACAACTAAGATAACATGCAGCAAAAGAGGTTTGAGGGTTATACTTTTCTTAAGTGGAATAAATGCTTCAGAGTCTTTTCAGAGAAAATGTCTCACTGCAAACAAGTACATATATATTTAAAATGAGACAAGTACAGCATTATATTCTTAGAACAAGACACAAATAGTTTAAGCATCTTTTTAGCACTTGTGTAAATTTTCAGAAAAAAAAGATTTCTCAAAATTAATTAATAATGTCTCCTAGAATAAACAGATAAAACAAATGTCAAACTGAATGTTTAAAACCAACCAAGATAAACTTCCACTTAATTCAAATTTATAATAGCTAATCTTCAAATATAATAAAATGAGAAACTAGACGAAAGAGGTAATAGTTCAAAATTGCTGAGTCTAAGCCTGAGAATCCAGGGAATCCCTCTGCTGATGGAAACTAGATGCAATTTATTTATGGACATAAAGAACTCTTTCTAAAAGGACAATGGATAAGTGCTTTAGTAGTATTCATGAGGTAATATATAGATACTTAACATTCCAACAGTTGTATGGGATAATCAGATAAACAAGGGGGGAAATAAAACCTTCTCTTAGTTCAATTTTTAAAAGCTCATGTACTATAATTCCATGACAAAAACATCAAACTTCTCTAACAACATTGAAGCCTTGAAACAATCAGTGTGGTGAACGAGTCTCTCTGAGCTCAGATTAGTAATTTAGAAGGGAGAAAATTAGAGGCACCACCACACATGATGTTCAGTAAATACATGTACCTACAGAGGAGAGATCAAAGACAGTCTCGTTTCCCCCTCTTGCGATTATGATGCAAGGTGAAGAGGCTTGTCTTTTTTTGAGAAAGAAGCACATCCTACACCTGCAAATTGCTTTGGAAGCAGCTGCTAGCCTCTTTATCACCGTGTGAACAGCTCTCGCCAAAAGAATGAACAAATGACAATTTAATAGGCCGGAATACTACTATTCCTGTTTGTAAAGCCCCCTATTTGTAAAGCTCCCTAAACAAATAGAACTTTTACCTGTGAATTATGCAACTCTGCCCACTTTGAAATGGAATTGTCTATAGAACAACTGCTGCTCAATATTGTACAATATTTTAAGGTAATATTTAAACATCAGTATTTTTCACTTGTTACACTATCAGTCTAAAGTTAGCAGTTGAACTGCTCCCAGTAGTAGTTGTCAATCTTGCTCTGAAGCTCGTTTATTCTTTCATAGTTTAAAAAGCACAATAATATTTAGAGGAACTTGCCTTAACTTAGTGCCTTCTAGAACGTAAAACTTGTAGAACTTCAGTTGGAAAGTCTGCTTTAGAATAATTGATGCTAGGGAACTTTAAAAGACAACTTTCCAAAAAATTTTGCTTACTTAAGCATGCAAAGAATGTAATAGATTCCTCAGCATAATCTGCAGAAGTTCTGGACTCCTGAGATTTGAAACTAAACCGATTTCTTCTTTTAAGGGCAATAAGCTTTCCTCAGCAAATGCACCATTTAAGTGCACAATATTCTTTTTTGAAAAATGGCTGATAATGTTGAACACTTACATGTTGAACAATTCTGAAAACAAAGAAGTGGAGACTTCAGACATTATACTTTCAAATACTTATTTTTGGATACACATTTTCAGATCTCCAAAATTATTTCCAGAACCAATATTTTAAATACCAAAATCCCAGTAGGTTTTTTTTTTCATTTAAAATGAATAGCAATTAGAATATTAAAAGCAATTCCATGGTAAATCCGATAATATGTTTTTCCTGAATTTGTGGCATTACACTATTTAACCATTTTGCAAATGATGGATTCAGCCCCCATTCTTCATTGGGAACAGATGTATCTCAGCCTTGTGATTCATGTGAGACATTATTGGTTTTGTGATGGTCTACTAAACTAGATCAGATGAGTTTATATAGTTGCAGACTCAGCCAAAGAAACATATAATAATTTCAGTGCTGCTGAGCTGCAAAATATTCCTCACAGGAGTTTCATTTTTCCAACTAGTTCTACTACACAAAAATCACTGAAAGCAAAACTCTTCAAGCTACCACAAAATCATGATTTCTTCCTCTCCATCTATTTTACTTAAAGTAAAATGAGGACAAATGCAAATTCCACATTTTACTCCTTGCTCAGAATTGTTGGTTTTAAAAAAGCTTTTGGATCTTTAATGCCTCAGAGAATCTTTGTTAATTACAGTTTCCCATCCTGCATTTTACTTAAAGCTCTACCCTTTCTCTAATACCTTGGCCCTTTGTCCTGAGCTACCTGAAACAGACAATCTAGACATACAATAAAAACTGAGGTAGGAGTACTCCTCTGAATGTGAAACACACACAAGGAAAGAGAGTCCACAAACATCCACTTTCACTTAACCCCTCTTGACTTCCTTTTTTAAAAAAAGTTTTTTATTTTTATTTTTTATCAACATATTCAAATGTACAATCTTTTGTCCATCATTAATCATTATTCATTCATCTTATTCTTGAACTTCCATTTGCTAATTAGTTGTTCGAGTCTGCTCTTCTACCATCTCCTTCCTTTATTTTAATACAACCTTTCCTTTTCTCCTTCCCTTCTCTCTCCTCTTCTGTCTCTTTCGACTTTCCTCATTCCTCCTCTCCTTCCCTTTTCTACTTCCTCTCCTCTTTCCCCTCTCCTCTCCTCTTTCTCCCTTTCTTACCCTCTCTCCTCCTCTTCCCCCTTCTTTCTTCCCCTCCTTTTCCTGTTCTTCTTTTCTTCTCTTCTCACTTCCCAACTCTTCTCCTTCCCCCTCTCTACTCCTCTCCCCTTTTCCACCCCCTTGTTGTTTCCTTTTTCAATTTAATCTGAGATGGTATTCAAGCAGCTCTGATTTCTATTCACATATATCTTCATTTCAGATTTCTTTTTTACTTTATAATTATATCTCTTCTTACATTCCTGTACATTATTAATCAATCCATGTGTCATCTGGGTATAACATTTTTGTGCCCTCATCTTCATAATTTATCATCATTTCTTAATACATACATTTGTCTTTCCTTTTTCATTTAATTTTAATATACTACAACTTAATCATCCCAAAGTTCTTATCTTTACCATGTTTATTGTTTATACCCATTTTCTATCCATTGATAAAATTTTCCCGATATGTTATAATACTCCAACTCTTCTTTCCCTTTAATTGCCAATGTCAACCTATTCATTTCTGCACATTCAATATTTTCTTAATTACCTCTCCCTTTGTAGGAATTTTTTCTGCTTTCCAATTTTGTGCAAATACAATTCTCGCTGCCATTATTACATGTATTATCAAATATGTGTGTCTTTACTATACTTTTCTGAAAGAATACCCAACAGGAACAATTCTGGTTTTAAGTCAATACGTTGCTGTATCATTTTCTCTAGCCATATTCTAATCTTTGCCCAATAGTTTCTCACTTCTGGGCATGTCCACCACATATGATAATATGATCCCGGCATCTGATGACATTTCCAACATTTAGCTGATTTATCTTTAAATATTTTTGCCAATCTTTCTTGTGGCATGTGCCATCTATAAAACATTTTATATAGGTTCTCTTTATATGCTGTGGCTGCCCCTCTTGATTTCCAAAAGGTAGTGTTAAAACTACTTACTGGAGAGGTGGGCTCTCATACCAGTATTCTACTCCATCTTGGACAAGCCCCTGGTTGAATGAGAGAAATTCACCATGACTCATATTATGACCACACAATCTGCATAAGCCTAGTTTATTTTATAGTGCTAGGGATAGACCACAAGGAAACAAATAATCTTTATGCGGACATACAATAAATGTTGACCAGTAATAAGATCAAATGCCAATCATAAAATGGGTTAGATTTTCTGCTTAAAGTGCAATAAGCAGAATACTACAGTATAGGACTGTTAAACTCATGGCCTGCAGGTTGGATTCTCACATGCTGGCCATGCCCACGCCCAGTTTAGCAAAGCGGGGGGGGGAAGTCCTGATACATCACATGACATGACAAAACACCCCTGCTAAAGTAGAGGTTGGCACTAGTCACTTTTTGTAGTTGATTACTTCATAGTCCCTGTTTAAAAATAGAAGCGAGGTTTTAAAATAACTTTTGAGCCAGCAGTTGTAAGTAACCCATTAATTTTAGTTCAGGACCTTTGTTAGTTTGGTTGTTTTGGTTTAGGTTTTCAGAGTCTGGCATTTCAATACTAGTAGTAGAGATACAGTAGATGAGATGGGAAGGATAGATTGCAACAATTCTTATAGAAGTAGGAATAATTAGCAACAATAATTAGGAACAATATATTCTTTCACTTTTAACAAATATAATGTATAGGCTTTTTTAAAAAGCCTATATATTGTATTTGTTAAAAGTGGAAGAATATGTTGTTTCATGCCAGTTCCAGAATTAATCCAGATTTAAAAATATCTATTCCTATTTCATAACATGAATGTCATTTACATAGAAACTCTGTATTGAATATGAACTTTGTGAGTACAGCTAACCAAATACAGAGTTATTATAAAAACTTCATTTTATTTTTTCACTAAAACAAAAGAATAGGGAGAAAAAGACTAAATATAGGTATTAATGAAAACTGAAGCTATGTTCATTTGCATTCAGAAAAGATTTCAACTGGAAAATAATTTGAACATAGTTATTTTTTTGGAACACCTTTCTATTCAAACAAGCAGGACATAAAAAGGAAATGTGCAGCTTTGAACAAAACAGAATGATTTGGTTCATTAAGTAAATCTATGTTTAGAACAAGGTTAACTTCCAAAGTAAATGCAGTAATTTTATCTTATGGGGAAAAGTAGTCATTCATTATTTAAGTTATTTTAGTGCACCTTTATCAGGCTGTCTGCAGTTAACTGACACATCTGTTTCAGTCTCTTGGTTGATGTCTTTCTGGGACTCATCAAAAATGTTGCATAGCTTAAAATTATCTTTGCCTGACAACTTACCAGCACATCTATAACACAGTGATGCTGAATTAATATTAGACATCATATATGAACTCAGTATTCAATTATGTATATATGCCCTCAAGCTTTAATTCATTGTTTAAAAAAAATTAACTGATGTGGATTAAATCAGTCAGCAAACAGAAACTTATTCTTCCCATTAATAAAGAATTGAAACAGCACTATGATATATATATATATATATATATATATATATATATATATATATATATATATATATATATATATATATATATATATATATATATGGAATTGGTACCATAAAATAAACAAGTTATAACTCAATGACATTTCCACTGTTTTCAAAAAAAGATACAGTTCTTAATTCCAGATGGGCAATAGTTCTCTCCTGCAATAAACCATGAACAGTTTCTCGTTATAAGTCAGAAGTATGTAATGCCTGGGCAAGGCATTGCAACTTTACTTGAAGTATTCTCTATTATGACAGAAAGTATGTTTATTTCATTGAGACACAGAAGCATTGCACACAGCACATCCCTCCAACTTTCTACTGTAGTGCTTCCAGTAGCTATATGGAAATACCAGAAGAAGCTTCCTCACATGCCTATGGTAGGCACACAGGGCATATGATTACTGAAGTGCTGGAAAAACAAGCAATGTATCACAAGACAAAGCAACGTGGCAGCTTTAGGAATGGCAGTGTTTTATTGAAAGTTTGATCAAATATGTCTTGAGAATTTTGCACAATCTTCGTAAGTAACATTTTGAAACCAAAATCTATCTATAGTCTTTATGGCCCTTTTCAAGGTTTGGCTCAAAAGGTAAACCATGTAGGAACACATCTGATATTTGATGTACTTTGACTTACATTTAGTTTTAAAAGGATAATTTGGTGACAAAATTTTGAAGGAGCTCTGGGAGGCATTGTTGGGAAATTATTGAGAAGCTGCATGAGATGCTAGAACAAGGTTAAAAGAAGAAATGTGCAGCTCTCTTGTAGCTGACTATTATTGATCATTTATGTTTTGGAAGAAATGGGTGGAGAGGACAGAAATGTACATAAAAATAGATCTGCTGATGTACAACTTCATTCCCACCATTTGAAAAGAAACATAGTACATGCTATTAGGGTGTGAAGACTGTAACCACATGATTTATAAACATGTGCATATGTAAACGGTTCATGGGAAGTTAAAGATCACAACTCTGCTTTCTTGGGATGTTTATCTTTCAGTGGAACTTGAACTAGATAGTTTGGGACTGGAGAGAAAAGGATTGCCTTTTATAAACATGGCTTTATGTTTACCATATGTGTACACTGAAATATTAATCCAGAATAATGTTTGACTCAACTCTATAAGATAGAAGCAGTCTCTTATCCTTCAGTCTGCAGGCAATTTAAGATGAACCTTCTATCTATATTCAGTTCTAGAAAGAATCTTTTATTTTCTGTGAAAATGTCAAGGAATAAAACTCCTACAAATACAGGGACTAATCAGGCCTAGAATTAATAAAAGTGTCTTTCATCTTTGTCCAGACCAGACCAGGAATAATTTATCCATTTGGTTCTGGAACCTGAATCAGATAAAGAGAATTGCATTCTTGCTGCCAGGCCTCTCTCTGTAATCTTTAAAATGAAAGCTCTCATTAGAGCCTTGTTTCTCTTTTCTGTTCTTCATTTGAGCCATTGTGTCAGAGTTCCAATATGCTGTTGTGCTGAAGGTGCTGGGGACTTTAGGAATGGGGAGATCCAAGTTCTAGATTTTTATTAGGCATGGGGGTCAAGTGGATGATATTGGGCCAGTCATTCCCGGAGCCCTATCAACATCAAGCTCTGTAAAAAAAGGCAGCTGATAAACAAAAACCTTTTTCACGTCATGCATTTATAGCTTCATTGCAAAAAAGCATGCAGTGCAAAAACAGGTAGATTCTACCACCATATGGCAGAAACACAAAATAATAACTTGAGAAGGGATGCAATCATGTGTTTTCCAAGCGTTGAAACTGAGCATGGTTTTCCCCCCAGAAATTCTATTCATTGCTAAATATTCATGCATCTGATTGCATGCATTCTCAAGAAGAACTTCTAAGTTGTACATTTCCAGCTTTTTAGAGAATGGAACCTGTGTAAAAGTAAGGAAAGGTCACACCTCTCTTCCAAATGGCTTTCTGGACCCTCTCCTGGCCACTCCATCTGATGATAGTAAGACAGGCTAGAATCCTTCTTTGTGTTGGGTATGACTCATCCTAGGTTTCTGGTTATTATTGTTTTAGCAAGTGTTTGTTTAGACTAATTCCATAATATCTCCCAATCTTATCTAAGTTCACAATTTGCTAGACTAGCCCCTACCTTAAGGAAAGGAAAGTACTCCCTGCAGATTTTATTCCACTAGTTGGGCCCAAGAATAGGGGATGGCACTCATCTCCATTTCAAGGACATGAGCCACCACAGTCTGAAGACGTTTCTACAGTCATGTGGCCAGTATGATGTTGCAGAGTGCTGTTTCCTCTCCACCAAAGTGGTACCTATTTATCTAATCACATTCGCATGCTTTCAAATTGCTAGGTGGGCAAGAGTAGGTGAAGATGGCGCTCATCCTGCTGCACAATGCTCAGGTCTCCAATACAGTCTGTCGGGTCTCCAGCTGACAGCCCCTACCTTGCAACACTTAATTTCTCTAGCTTTATTGCATAGCTCAATCATGTTATGTTCTGCCCAATAATCTTGGACCCTTAGATCCAGTGATTATGAAGGTCATTCATTCTGTTTGATGGTGATCTGATAATAAGGGCCACTTGGATTTGAAAATAGTCTTGTTAGTTGCTGACTCTTCCTTTATCTTTTTACCTTGGCATGATATGTACGGTTTTCTGGCTTTTTTGACTTGATTATCACATAGCTGGGACTTGAAGAGCAATGGAACTCTGAGGTAACATAACTGGACCAGGATGGTCCAGTGTGTAAGCGTCACCAAAGTTTTGATTCATAACAGGATGCATTAATGCCATATGTTCCGTCTCAGGTTTATGACAAATTGTTTCCTATTACTTGAGATCACCTTGAGATATATCTGGATCCAAAATGTCACCTGCTGCTATAGAGCTGTTATGCTTTCACCCTCTAAAAGAAAGTGTGAGCATTTTCAACATTGACAACTACGCACAGAAATTATCCTTTTTCTTCTAGCGAGGTAAGCTGCACTGACATATTAAAATTATTCCCTCACCTCCTCCCATTTTCTCCTTCCTTTTTGACTGCAACAAATTAGTCCAAATAATTTTATCTCTTTCCTAATTGCCGATGATGAATTTCCTATGAAACAAGTTCATGCTCATTTCAGCTATGCTTATTGCTTTGCCCCTATGTCTCTGTTCTAGAAGTTGTTGTCCCCCACCATCCAGCTGTTCAGTTCAATATGAGAAAAAAGAAAAAAACTTCCAATGATATTCTTGCCGTGTTTTGAAATAGCTGAATACTCATGAGTGGTCTGTCTTTCTCTGTAATATAATTATATCCATAGAGTTTTAGGCACCAGGCTAGAAATTAGGAGACCATAAGTTCTAATTCTACCTTAAGCATGAAATCCATCTGGGTGACTTTGGGCCAAACACCGCTTCTCAGGCTTGGGCAACAAGTCAATTGTCAATGCATATCACAATCAATGGATCAACATTTGGTTGATCCCAAAAAAGCAAACTCTGCACTTGTGAGAAAATGCTAAGAAGAAAAGGAGCTCTGGTAATGCAGCAGGCTAAAGCACTGTTATTAACATCAGCTGACTGCAATTACTGCAAGTTCAAATCTCACCAGGCTCAAGGTCAACTCAGCCTTCCATTCTTTCTAAGGTACATAAAATGAGGACCCAGATTGTGGGGGCATAAGCTGACTTTGTATAAAATATACAAAAGTATGAAGGCTATTGCTTAATGCATTGTAAGCCGCCCTGAGTCTCCGGAGAAGAGCGGCATATAAATCAAATTTAAAAAAAAATAGAAAGAAAGTAAGTCCCAAGCTTTCCCGCTCATTGGTTGCAATTCAAAGAAAAAGATTGTGAAGTAATGTCATCTACAGTATGTCTTCTATGAGGCAAACAGAAAAACAATAAGTTCAACTCTCATAAGGAACCATTGAACTGGCTCAATCCCAAATATGCTTTTTCAAGAAAAGATCCCTCTTTCAAACTGTCTGTCCAAAATGTGGACTTTTCTGACTTCAAAAGAGTGGGCTTTGTCTTTTAAATGCAAATGGGCTGCTGAATCTTGTCCTGATGGATATGTTCTCCTATAGTTCTCCTTCTTTGGACTTTGCTGTGGACAGCAAAGTCCACATTTTGGACAGAGAGGGGGTCAAAAAAGCCATGTATGTCAAAATTGTACAGTCCTCTCTCAACAGAGGAAGAGGAATATGACATCATCTATCTCCAGTCTACAACACAGTCCTTTCAGCCGTTCCAAGAAGGCCCCGCACCCATTTGCACTACTCAGTGACCCTGAGGACACAGATAAACTTCCAAGTGGCTTCAACAGCTTTCTTAAAGAATGAAAATGATGAGCTGTTCTCAAGGAATATTAATGCTTCCATTTTCCACCATCTTCAGAGCTGAAGAACCTTCTTGGATGAGAAGCAAAACATCTTCAAATAAAAATTAAAAAAGTCCAGATGCCTCTTGAAAAAGCACTTTTGGGAACTTTTGGTGACTATATGGACAAATGCCTGACATCTTCACAATAATAATCTGTAGGGGTTGGTATGGTCAGTCCAAAGGCACAGGGAAGTCATAAAATAACTCTTAAAACACCACCCAAAGAAAACAGTCAGAGGAATAGAAGCACCTTTTTTTCAAAGGAAGGACATTGTTTGGAAATTAGAAAGTACTGTAGATGTTGCACTATTTTTAGTTGATGGTCAGATTTTGCATTGTATAAGCAATCTTCATTAGAACAGACAACTACTCAAGGTAGTAGCCGTTTGCTTAGACTCTTCTGATATTAACCCAGATCCATTGAGCCTAGCAAGAAACTCTCCTTGCCATGACAGTTGTCACTGCAGCTTTTTTTTGCTGCAAGCTGCAGGTTTCTAAATGCTACTCCAGGTTTTTTCCATCGGCTTCATGAGTCATAGTTTTAATGGGAGCTTATGTTACCAATTCAGTGGCACTGGACCTACATTCATACCAAAGGAAAGGCTGGGGAAAGGATACTGTAAATTTTGTGCCATGGGACAAGCAGCTGTTTGCCAACTCCTGCTGAAACTTCTGCCATTAATTCCTCTTCTGTTTCAAAAGCTAGTCAGAAGACAGAGAACTGACATGGCAAATTACAATATGCTGCCTCGCAATCATCTTCACCACAGACAGTATAAGGAGAAAACAATCACTAATAAACTGAATTCTAAATTGGCGAGCTAACTATTCCTTAGATGAGGCCCACCCATCATTAAACATATGACAGGTTAAAAATATTTGTATTGGCAGCTATGTAAATTTTCTTTCAGCAAATTTTGATTTCTTGGGATCTGCTTTTTCTAAACAGGCCTGTCATTCATAGTAAAAGTTTATGTACCTTGGACACAAGTGAGGAAGAATGGTGAAAAATGAATGTGATATCCGACTGATGTTCAGAATAACAACACATTCAAAATATTTGCACAAATGTATGAACTTCAGATGGAGGAAGGAAAGGGAATATAGGTATTTAATATAAGTGAACAGTCCTGTGTTAACAAAGCTGACAAGACAAAGGACAAATGTTTGTTTATGCATCATTTTACACAGTACAACATTGTATTCCATTCCTACTCTCTAAAGAGCTGTGCAAGGCAAATGTTAAATGTACTATTAATATATTTGCTAAAAAATAGGATATTTAAAGGCTCTCTAATGTGAAGGGTACATCAATTCTAATCTGACTTGCGTTAACATTCATTTTGATCATTCTTGTGATACAGGGTTTTTGTTAAAATTTATTTCAGTTTTCAGTTACACTGAAAAGTCTTAAATGAAAGATTTGCTAAGGTTTGAGCTTCCTCATTATCCATGCATAGGTTTTATTAATTGTAGTGACATAAGTTACTGCTTCTAAAAGATGGATGACACCCCAGTGATAACTTCCACAAATTAGATTGCAGATTGACCATACAAGGAAAAGCTTGCATAAAATGGTTCCAAAAATTTAACGTACATAGGTATCTATTGCTAGCTGCAGGGACACTGTGTACAGTGATCATGAGACAAGTGTTGGACACATGTATCTAAGTCATGGGCTTTGTTTTGAGATGTCATAAAGCACAGTTCATCATTTATTCCTGCTTGCCTTTATGTGGCTACTAGAGCTGATTGGAAATGACATTCCACAATCCTGATGCAGAGCAAACATTTCATATATAACAAAGGATAAGGCTGTCCCCTCTTTTAATTACCTAACAAGGATGTCCCAAAATTGCTTTTTTTCAGGAGGCAATTGGACTTTCTTGTTTTTGTTTTTGTTTTGAAGACGTTTCACTTCTCATCCAAGACATTTCTTCAACTCTGACTGGAAGGTGGGGAGGAGAAACAAGGAGCAAGATATTAGATACTTTATGAGCCTATACGTGTAGCTGTATACATATAGAATAATGGATACTCAGTTTCTTCTGTCTGCAACAGTGTTGACCATATTTTAAGCATTGTTCTGGTTACATCAAGTGCAAATTCAAACAGTGGTTTGTATTTAGCTGCGGTAGGGCTTCAAAAAGTATTAATCATTAGAAACTATTAAAAATTTAAAAGATTTTCATAGGATGTGGAATGCAAGAAACAAATAACATAAAGATATATTAATTAATGCCAAATCCAAGTTTAATTCGTTTGACAAACCATCCATAAAATACATTACTTTGGGAATTTATTCTATTTCTTATTCCTACAATGAATAAAAGACATCTGTGGAAGTGTGGAATGTCTTATTAGGCTCCCAAAGTTGACAGAGAAAAATATCATCTACAGACATTACAAAGCTAGTAATTAGGAGAAAAAATATATATGTTACATTTCACAGCATACATGAAGAAGTCGCCATTGGTTGCTTCCATTTGTGCATTTACTGCAGCAAAATTCAGTACAGAATAATTGCAAATAATGTTAACACCAAAAGACAGAAGTATATCCAGTGAATAGCAAAAACAGTATTTTCCTTATTATCCATAGAATAATAAAGTTCAGGCAAGCTACTTAGGTGACATAATGAGCTTAGCGTCAGCCACCAACTCCTGAAACTTTATAAATGTTAATTATAATCCCTGGTTCATAATGTCAAAAGAACATAAATTTTGTGCTGCTGAGTTAATCTGTGATCCAGCAATCCAGTTCTAAAGGATCCAAATTTTATCTCTGACTTTTGATACTTACACGTGTAAAATGTAAGATTTAAATTCAGTAGATACAGATATGATACTGATATGATACTGATGTAAGGGCAACAAATTTTAAAATATTACATGTTAAAGAAAGAATCCATTATACACTCCTATACACTCTTATGCCTACCTATTTATAAAATGCTCTAGGAGCAAATATATTAATAAAATTTGGCATTTTATTGTTGCATAATCTTTGAAGCTTTTGTATTAGATAGTAATTTTCAATGAAATCTGATTAGATTAATTATTTCTACACTGAATTAATTAGTTTGCTAGTTTTACTATCTCCATCAGATTTTGTTAAATTCATACTAATATGTGAGAAGCTTCGTGCTGAATTATTATGTACAAATAATTGCTAAATTAGGATATAATATATGGAGCAATCTGGAAGCCTTAGTGTATGCCCATGGGCCTGCCGTAAGTGAAGAGTTCCAAATTGACACATGTATTAAAATAATTCTTGCACTGCATCCATAAAATGATAATTATGTATCCCATCTCTTTTTTTTCCTTTCCCAGCTGACAATTTTTTTTCTGACAGTGGAGTTTATTCTATCTATATTTACCTCCTCCCCATTACAAGATGCACTTAAAATGATGATGATGATAATGATGATGATGATGATATCTATTCAGTCATGTCCGACTCTTAGCGATTCTATGGACCAAGACTCAGCACATCATCTGATATTGTACTATTTCCATTGCATTCACAAATATACCTTGTTGGTTGGACTTGTCTATTGGAAAGAGCCAGAAAACCTTGGAGGGAGATGACAAAACAGTTGTGGTTCACCGTTAAAAATTTCCATTGCTTGTGGAAAACAATATTTATTAAATTCCTCTTGACTTGACCTTCAGTCTCAGAGCAGGTCATAGGGATGTGACCTCAGAAACTGCTTGGAATTACATTCTCTATTTTGGTTCTTACTGGCATGTAGACATGAGAATGTAGAAAGAATATGGTTAAAAGAGGGGGGTTAATTACACTTGATTACTTTGCCATATCTGGCCAATTAAGTGAAATGGAACTTCCCCCATAGAATATGTTCCACAATGCCTAACAAGGGCAACAATAAAAGTGCCAGAAAAGAAATTTCTCACAAGCAACAATACTTAGCTGTCTCTAACAGTGATTCAAAAATGAGGGTTACTAATGGTGATACTCTGATAGCTAAAAAAGCAAATGACTAGCAAAACTTAGTAATGAAAAGCAAGGACCATCACCCAAAAATAGGCTAGGATTAAATATAAAAAAGACCAAATTAATGACCACAACAGATTCAACAACCAGACTTAGAATCGACAATGAAAATAATGAAGTGATAGATAGCTTTTGCCTTTTAGAAACAACTACTGTATGAACAGTAAAGGAGCTAATTAAGAAATAAGCCACTATCACTTAGTAGAAAGGAAGTTGGAAAAGATATCCCGATGCCATGAGGTGTTAATGCGTATGTTCATTTTGAGTTCTTATAAATAGGTCATCTATTCTTACAAAACACTGTGACTCTGCAATAGAGGCAGATAACAAAAACCAGACAGTTCTCCTTCTTTCAGAGGAAGAATGGAACGGTGCAAGAAGATGCAGACACAATAAACAATGTTGTTTACTGAGTGTGTTGATATTCCACAGAATACTAACCACAGAATACTAACAGTGTGAAAAGAAACAGGGAGGTCAATTCAATAGTTTATCAAAAGAATTCTATTGTTAGGGTCATATTGTAATTTGCAGTGTTCCTTCTATCTTTCTCTCCATGGTAACAACTCAACTATACACAATCTCTTTCCTGTAGTTCTTTAGTGAGGAACCCAGTGATCATTGTAATTAATTCCAATTAAAGTATGCTTTGTTTCAAAATTTCCAAAATTTTGGTTTCTTATTTAAATTGAACATTTTTTCTCAGTACGTACAAAAATTAAAACTGTCCAAGCAGTGTTTTTCCTTGTGACACCATGGAAGCAAAAGCCGGATGGCCTGTCTCAAATTATCATACTTCAGACATATTGTGCAAAGACATATTGTAGCTCTGTAGAAAAGACTCTAATGCTTATAAAGGGAGAGAAGGAAGGAAAGGGGAGAAAAAGACAATCAGCATCAAGGTGGATCAGCTGTGAAACTATTTTGAGATACCAGAGGAAGAGCTGCAGACTAACAACAGTCTGAAAAAAAATCTTAGCCCGTGAAAGAAATGGGGATGGAGAAAACATCTCAGGAGCATCTCTAGTTTTCTGGACAATAAAGGCAAGGGTGGGGAGTCTTGCAAGTCCCAAAGGTGCTTTTTCAGGAGGCAACTGGACTTTCTTGGTTTTTTTTTTCTTTGAAGACATTTCACTTCTCATCCAAGAAGCTTCGTCTTTAAAGGAAAAAAAAAAAAAAACTCAACGAAGTCCAGTTGATTCCTGAAAAAGCACCTTTGAGACAATCATGACCTGGATGATTGAGAATCTCTGACTTTGAGTCTTGCAAGATTATGTTACTCTAACCTTAAAATAAAGGTTTAATACTCATGATTTTGATTTCCTGCCTAGAGTACTTCAAAGCCTGACAGATTCAATGATCTTAGTAATAGGTACACCGTTGGAATACCAGAAGGATTAGGCTGAGGATCTTCCTGAAGAAAATTTATATATGTGGTCACTGAGAGTTGACACCATATAATGTCAATCCATCATAGCCTGGACAAGAGAGAAATTCAAATTAAATCCAGAGAAGGGAGAGGTGTTGTTTGTAAATAGAAAATTGAACTTTGAATAGAAAATTGTTGTCTTTCATCCACTTTTTGGGGATTTGTCATGTTGCTGATTTGAAAAAAAGAAGGAAATGGGACAAAGCCTATCCCAGTGTAAGACCTAAGTTTTCATGCCTATCAATAAAGCTATGCCTATATTTTAATTGCTATAATTCTATTCTAATGAAGTACTTATATTAGAATTAGGCAGTTAAATCCTTTGGTAAATTAGCAATCTAGAAATAGATAGATGATGATGATAGATAGATAGATAGATAGATAGATAGATAGATAGATAGATAGATAGATGCAAACATATCTATGATTGGATTTAGAGTTATAATTTTGTTTCAAGTCTAATTCTTCAGCTACTATATTTTTCCAAATGTTGTGATGCTGGCCTCAGCTCAAAAATGTATAGAGATATGTCCCTTAGAAGAATGTTGCTTGCAAAAATACACACAAATAAATAATATATTATATATATTATATATATATGGGCTATATAATAATATAATATATTATTATAAATAATAATATTAAAAATAATATACAATATGAATGCTAGATGAAAAATACATTACAAAATTATTTTTTTTATAAAAACCAAAATCATGGACCGATGTAGAAAAAAAATGGAATGGGCTTACAATCAACTACAGGTGAACTGACATGAATCAAATATAGACAGGTCCCTTTGGTAGTTGAGTAGTCGATCTATTGAAATCAATGAATGCACTTTGGTGCATCAAAGTATAATCAAGGCTGGATCAATGAGTCCTGCTTCCACAGACACCCAGCAAAATAGGATCTTAACTATTTTTTAATGAAATATCAATTATACCAAACAAAGATACTTACTCTGGGCTACCAGCTGAAACTGCTTTACTATAACTTTAAGAACTAATCATATATGATGTTCTATGATCCTGGAAAATTATCATGTTGTTCTCACTAAGGGAGAGGTCAAAGTTATCCCCACAAGCATATGAAAATATCTTGGACTGTGGTTTCTGAGCATTTTCATTCCATCTTTCACATACACTCAGCAATGCAAAGAACAATTATTCTGAACAGCTGCAATGCTATCTTCACTATCTTTTATTCTTAAAAAATTAAAGGGCTTAATTCAAAGAGTTTAAAAAAACCATTTTACTATTGAAGGTCCCAAATAGCTTTAGCATGTCAAGAACTTCAGTTTAACATCTCCCATCTGTGAAAAGTTCTAGCGTTTCAAATGAGGAAATTCTGATTTGATTCCAACAACATGTTTTCAAAATGCTCTTTAGAAGTGCAGAAACTGTTAATTTATTGATTAATTGCTGTAACTTTTATGCCAATTCAATTCTGACCAGCTGGAAGCAGTTTACAAAAATCAATGTACAGAATGCAAACATCAAAATACAACTAATAAAATCAACATAACCACACTTGATTTTTGCATAGTTTAACGTTTTTTTATTTATATATGTACACATTCTTTATTCCATTCTTTGCCATTTGTCTTTATATTTAAGGCAATTAAATCAATAACAATAGCAATAACATTATTAATAATGTTTGAGAGGTTGGTAGCTGCATGTCAATTTCCCAATAAATTGGAGGGCTGCAGAAGGGCTTCTGGCAGTGGTGGGATTCAGCCAGTTTGCACCACTTCGGGAGAACTGGTTGTTAACTTTCTGAGCAGTTTGGTGAACAGGTTGTTGGAAGAAATCATTAGGGCAGAGAACCGGTTGTTAAATTATTTGAATTATTTGAATCCCACCACTGGCTTCTGGTGATATGGTGACATCCCTAGAAGGGTGGGGTCAATGTTTTTTCAGTTCATTATTTTCTGATTTGAGGCCGTTTAAGACAGTAGTAAGCTTAAGAGCAAGAATGAGAACAGAGAGCCTCACAAAACAATCTCTTCCATTCTGACTCTTAATTTTGGAGAGAGAAAAAATATCTCCCAAAATATCAACATTTTGCCATTTGGCAAACTACTTTGGGTGGCATGCTATTACTGCAGGTCACAAATGAGGTTGCTCAAATTTTATTTCAGTTGTTTGATGCTGAATTATTTTTGCCTTTTGCCTTTGTAATTGTGATGTCTCCTTTCTTTGTATTCTGCAAAGCCCTCACCGAATTGTTATTGAACAGCTGATAAATACAATGAATGGGTGGATACAATGAATGGGTGAACAATATCTTCTTTTGAGCAGGCTGAAGAGGTTTTAACCTTCAATACCCAATAGCTTTCTAATGATGTACCAAGAACTTCAGGGGGATCAGTCTCATTAAACATCACAGCAAGGCCCCAGAGTTAGATCCTTTTGTCAAGATTTTTTTGGTCATGTTGATGGATTATAGCCTTGGGTGGTTAGTTGCCCAATATACTTTTGTTATTTAGGCTTTAAACAGTTCAAGTCAAAAAAAGCTTATACCGCTAAGCAAAGCATCATGTTTTTGTAGACCTGCTGGCTTACTTGTTTTTACACATGAATGGACCATTCAGTTCGATACCTGGAGTGCAGTTTTATTGAGGATCCCATTGCGTTCCTTTGTTAATAGTCTCCATTAAATGTTGACTGAAAAGCAGATCTCTGATTACAGCTTAAAATGTTCCCTACTATGTAATATACTGCTTACTTGATTAAAAAAAATAAAAATAAAAATCCACGTTTCCCTTGCAGCCAGGGGAAACAAGTGGTGCAGAAATTTAGAATCCATCAGCCAATCAGAATATTACATAATGGCTCATATTATGGCTAAATTGTGCAAGTTCAAATCTCACCAGGCTCAAGGTTGACTCAGCCTTCCATCCTTTCTAAGGTAGGTAAATTGAGGACCCAGTTTGTGGGGGCAATAAGCTGACTTTGTATAAATATACAAAAGTATGAAGGCTATTGCTTAATGCATTGTAAGCCGCCCTGAGTCTCCAGAGACGGGCGGCATATAAATCAAATTTAAAAAAAAAGAAAAAAAACCGTAAGATGGGTGGCAAATAAATTTAATAAATAAATAAATAAATAAAATTACTTTGGAAATGTGCTCTGTTTCCAGAAGGATAAGTAAAATTTCTCGATTACTAGGAAACGTAGCTCAAGCTTTGAAGTCCTGGACATTTTTGCTTGTTTGATTCAGGAGGGAAGACAACTAGTCGCAGGGAGAGTTTGCTAGGTTCAGGGAAAGTTTTTACACACATTTCCTATCACTACAGGTAGTCCTTCGCCTTACAACAGTTCATTTAGTGACCATTCAAAGTTACAACGGCATTGGGAAAAAGTGACTTATTGACCATTTTTCACAGTTACAACCTATGTGTTACGTTCTGTAGTTCAGCATCAAGAAACCTCAGACAACACAGTTCAGTTTGAAGCGATTATCCTTGAAAGCGCGAAACCTGGCACGAAGTGACTAATAAACAAAGAAGAAAACAAAGTCAGCGCTAATTGCAGTTTATCCCTTTACCCTTAAGTATATGTGTTTATCCCACCCCCTGCCATGCCCACCCCCTATTGTCCCCACCTCCTGGTGTCTGCCCACATTTAGTCCAGCAGAAGCTTTGTGTGTGTGCCTGCCCCACCCCCTTCCTTCCGGTTACTGATGTTCAGCAGTTTCGGCCATTCTCCACTTCCCAGCTAATTGCAGGCTACCCAGTTCTCAGCTGATTGCAGGTCCGGAGGCATTCCCAGCAGCGCACAGTCCAACAGACCAGTGGCTTGGGGTTCACCCGGTGCTCAGCCGTTTCACTCCTCAGCTGCGGATTCACCAGGTGCTCAGCCATTCCGCCTCTCAGCTGATGGCTCACACAGCAATGGTGGATCCTCCCATTCCTGAATGGCAGCCTTGGATGGCTCACTCGCAGCTGGCTGTTTCGGGGTAGCATTCCCATGTTCATGTGACCAAAATTCAGATGCTTGGCAACTGGTTCATGCTTATGACGATTGCAGTGCCCCGGGGTCATATGATCATCTTTTGCAACCATTTGACAAACAAAATCAACGGAGAAGCCAGATTCACTTAACGCTCAGGTTACTAATTTAACAACTGTAGGGATTCACTTAACAACTGTGGCAAGAAAGGTTGTAAAATGGAACAAAATTCACTTAATAAATGTCTCACTTAACAACATAAATTTTGGGGTCAATTATGGTCATAAGTCAAGGACTACCTATATTTTAGGAGTTATTAAAATTGTCCTTCTCCTATTCCTACTTCTGGATTTTTTTCTTGTATTTCAGAAATTTTCAAAGATAGCGTTGCCAATGAAAATGGTGAATATAAAAGGCCATATTGTGTGCTTTTACATTCACTTTGATATATATTACAGATGATCCTCGACTTATCATCACAATTGAACCAAAATTGATGTTGCTGAGACATTTGTTAAGTGAATTTTGCCTCATGTTACGACCTTTCTTGTCACAATTGCTAAGTGAATCAGTTGTTAATTTGTTGTTAAGTGAATCTGATTTTCCCATTGGCTTGCTTGTCAGATTTATGTCAGAAGATTGCAAAAGATGATCACGTGACCCGGGACACTGCAATCGTCATAAATATGAGTCAGTTGCCAACTATCTAATTTTGATCATGTGACAATGGGGATGCTGCAATGGTCATAAGAGTGAAAAATGGTCATAAGTCACTTTTTGTGATGTTGTAACTTTGAACAGTCACTAAATGAACCGTTGTAAATCAAAGACTACCTGTATTGGAAATTTATTAAACATTCTTTTTTTTAAAGAGCAGGCAGGAAGTCAGATATCATAGAGAGTGTTCCATTCACTTACATTAGAATAATGTAAACATCAGAAAGGAAGTCCGACATATTTTCAAACCAGAGACAATTCTCTGTAAGGCAACACATTTGCCAGTTTACCTGAAATTTAAAGCTGTCCCCTAACCTAGCATATAAATGAGATCACTTTAAATTTAAACTAGTGCTTTTATCAAACTGTAAAATCATAAATTCAAACTCTGGTAATTTTATTGTGATTTGTTATTCTCCAAGCTGCACAAAACTATTTCATGTCTCTGCATTAGATGTTTGGTGCTTGATTTACAATCCAGCCTGAGCTTCTAGTTCTTTTTCATTGCATCAATGATTTAATCTCTTCGAAGCTTTGCTTTTAAATATTTCTTTTATTATTTTTTCTATATACAACTAGAATAACCTTTTAAGAGAAAAGAAACATTTTTCTAAGGACAAATTAAATGTTTCTCACATTCCGTCTGTGGAAAAGAAAATGTATAAATACCTTTTTGGCAGAGGCCAGTCAACTGGTGTCCATGAACATTAAAAAGCAACAGAAGCCTAAATCTAAATCTATATACCGGTATTTTTTTAAAAGTTAAAATTAAAACTGGCAGAAGCTTGCAAGTTTGCCATATCTTTGTGAACACTAACATCATTTAGGGCAGAAGTCTTCAAACTTGGCACTTTAAGACTTGTGGACTATGCTGGCTGGAGAAATCTGGGAGTTGAAGTTCACAAGTCTTAAAGCTGCCAAGTTTGGGGGCCTCTGATTTAGGAGAAAGATTGCTGAAAACCCACAGTATTTAGCAACCTTAAGAGATTTCAATCAAGACATTTGGAAGATCCATGAAAGGGGAAAAAGATGGAAAGCCTCTTTCCCAAACCAGCTGGGAATTATGGGATTTGAAGTCTAATTGTCAGATGGCAGGTAGAGATTGATTCCTGTAACATTATGACTGAAACAAAGTTCTGTTTTTATTGTTCAGATTTCTGTGTTCATAGCATACAGGAAATCAGCTATTATCTGCACTGTTTCTACAGCACAGCAGTTTCCCCTCCTCAAGGCAACCAACGTCATTCTCAGCAGAATCCTCAAAATGAATGGAACTGTGATTGAAGGAAACCATGGAAATAATTTCCTCCGGACAAACTAAAGTGGGAAGTGATGTGGAAATGATGCTAACTGGGCAGAGATTTTAGCCTAGGTGAGCTTCTTTTGTAGTGTACAGTACCTCTTAGTAGCTTTAAAGAAAATACGTTAAATTTTTAAAAAAATGTTGGGGGAAAATGTGTTTCTTTGACAGGGTGACCTTTGATGCATTTGAATGGTTTGAAGAAAAGCAAAGCAAAATTGTTTCCTAAATATTTTTAAATTTTATTTTAACCCATGTTAGAAAAACAGCAAGGAATAGTTAAGGGAAACCTGGAGGAAAATGATAAGATTCCAGCCATTTTTAAAGAAAGAAATAGCTCGTGCAGTGTTTCTTAACCTTGGCACTTTAAGACATGTGGTCTTCACCCCCCAGAATTCCCCAAGAAATTGGGGAAGCAGGCCTGAGGAATTCTGGGATTTGAAGTCCATATGTCTTAAAGGGGTCGAGGATGAAAATCACAGGGCTAGTGGGTCGTCATTTAGGAAAATACACCAAGTCAGGTAACTGGTTTATCTAGCCCTATATTATTGGCAATAGTTGGTAATGGTCATCTAGGGTTTTAGGCACGAGTTTTCCCATTCATTCCAGGAGATGCTGTGGATTGAAAATGGGACCTTCACCTACTTTCAGAATCCTCCTAAGAGAATAAGGTTGCAGTTCTATAGAATGTGGAATCCTTTCATTAACATTTCTTTAAGACTATAGGCTCTATTCTAGAATAGATGAATTACAGTTGGGGAAATTATACTTAATATGAATTGATTATTATTTACTAATAATGCCCAATTTTGCATTCAATAAAATAGGACCTCCTACTAATAAATTCTAATGGACAAGTTCCAGCTCCAATACCTTTCATGCTCTCAGCCTCACCAGTAAATTTACAACAGTTTTCAGGTACAAGGATTAGGGTTCTTTTCATGGCTTGATGACTCTACAACTCCATCCAAACTGAATTAAGTAATGTCTCTTCTGTGGTTACTTATAAATGAAGAATAAAGAAGTGTGACGCAGAGCTGCTTCTTAATGTTGCTGCTTTTGAAATTGCTGGTCTGTTTAAAGGTGTTGTAGATGAGCTATTGGAATGTGTCCCGTTATATTGTTAGGATGCTTCTCTGTTTTGTTTTCCATTTGGGTCTCTCACAAAATCTGCAGTTCCAAAGGAATATTCGTGTGGTTCCAATTTCAAGTTGTGTTATTTTAACTAATGTAAATAGTAAGCTATTAAAAATAAATCAAAAACCCTAAACAAGCATGTCCATTTAACCCCTATCTGCCAAAAACATATCCCTCTGCTAATCTTGATAGGAAGGAATGGCAATGTTGCACACATTGACAGTCACAATGCCATATTTAATGATGAACTAGGACCAAGGAGACTCATGTGTAGTCCACACTTAACCATATAGGAACTCCCTAGTTGATTTGGAACATGTATGCAGAGAATGTAAATGGCAGAATTAAAATCATAATTCTTCTGTTCAACATTTTCCTTTAGAAAAACAACATCCCTTGGTTATTATAATTATTTGGTAATATTTTTTTTCTTATGTTAATATGTTATTTATAAACTTGTGGACCTTTTATCTCTAAAAGGAGGCTAAACACCTTGAAGCACAGTATATAATGCTACAATTACATTGTTTTAGAAATAAGATGTAGATATGTTTATTTCACCATGAATGCATGTGTTTGAAAGCCAAGTCATTCCAGGATTCATATATGGGACATATATCTCAACATAATCCAATTTGTAGGGTTGTTGGGGGATGGTGAGAATGGAATACTATATATACTACCTCAAGCTCCTAAAGGGAAAATGGGTTACAACTTTAACAAATAAACAAATAAAATTAATTAATGTAACTTGTTATCTATGCATCAACAAGGAACAAAAAGAACACATGTCAATGTACGTATATGCATAAATGCAAATTTGGAAATAAGGCTATTAAAAAAAATCATAACTCACTGCTGTAACAAGTGTGCCTGTTCAATCTCCTATCAAGATAATTAACTTCAAGTCTTCAGTTCTACCACCTTCAAGGGTTCTCTAAACTGAATTTGGATCAGTACAGAATACTTTTCAGAGAGAGAATGACTTCATTTCTGACAATCTTCTAAAGAGAGGACTGTTTTTTCATCAGACAGAGAGACTTTCACCTTTGTAAAGTGGGATAAGTGGTAATTCTGATTATGAAGAATGATTATAGCCTTTTTAAGAATGCATGTGTTGGGAAAAGGGCTCAATTTGATCACCATGTTTCAAGTTGACAAGAATAGGTAGCAGATAATTAAAGAGGCATATGCTTGCATCTCTGGAAGTGCTGCCCATCAGAGCAGAAAACATTGAATTGGGAGGGCATCCAGTTTGACATAATGTTCAGGCAGCTTCTCATGTGCAAAATATGCTGGTGTTTGGCAATAGGAAATTACCATATGCAATTCCTTGCAGGATAGGAAACCAATGAAGGGCATTCAGTACCCATGAGTTAATTTTAAATCAGTCCTCAATCCCCTTAAACATTGTATCCTGATGAGATAAGGCCCATAGAGTAAAATTTGTTTCTCTGTTTTTACAACATCTGATGTCTATTAAGGATCTTCCCCATATTGAAGCCTTGTATCCAAGCAATACTTCTGGCAACAAAGCCACTACTTTGGCATCATGCTGACCTTCATTTACTAAATTTATTTAATTGTTTCTTGCTGCTGTATATCATCTACCTTGTCACATTATTTTAGCTGAGTCTGAACTGGCACAATAATTTGCTTATCAATCACTTTGTTGTTTTATATTCACCAAGGGTAAGAAGATATTCCACATTTCCAAAGGCTTAATAACTCAGCTCCCACACAGACACAGGTAAGCTGTCTAAAATATTGGGGCAGAATCAAGTACAAAAAGCTATTTTAAAAAGGTTGCATACTCAAAAGAAGTAGCATACAGTGCAGTACAAAACAATGTACAAAAGATAGTATTGCAGGATCCAATCTGGGTCTGTCACCAGCAATAGAAGTTTTGTTTTCAGAGTTTTCGGACTCATGCTGGATCCCATCTTCAGGGAACTTCTCTCTAACACAGGGGTGTCAAACTCGTGGCCCATGGGCCAGATGCGTCACATGCTGGCTCCGCCCCCACCCAGTTTAGTGAAGGGGGGAAAAGTCCCAATATGTCATGTGACGCCGCCATGACAACACAAGTTTGACATTCCTGCTCTAGCAGAACTCTACTAGACACAGAATAGTCTAAAGCAAACACTCTGCTAGAGAGAAGTTCCCTGAAGATGGGCTCCAGCACAAGTGTGAAAGCTCAGAAGACAAAACTTCTGGTCCTGGTGACCTTCCCAGATTGGATTCTATAACATTATTCTGGGATAAGTACATTCACCTTCATTCATAAAAAATATATTGCATACTTAATTCAGATGTTTTGTACACATCATTCAATTTACCTTGAGAAATGATATTAGCAAGAATATCTAGCAGCTATTAATTATATGAATTATATGTAGAGGCAGTTTGATCTAGTGGTTAAAGCAACAGGCTAAAAAGTGGGAGATGGGAGTTCTAATCCCATTTTAAATATGAGAGTCAGTTGATGACTTTTGGTCTCAGCCCAGCAATCCAAAGGTGCTGCTCAAAAGGCAACTGGACTGTCTTAAAACTGAAGAATCTTCTTGAATGAGAAGCAAAACATTTTCAAGAAAAAAACCCCAAGAAAGTCCAGCTTTCAACAGAACCTTTGGGACAACCATGACCTAGATGAATGAATATTTCCATAAATATTCAACCCAATTCATTCCACAAGGTTCTTGTTTGGGAAAAAATAGGGGAAGGAAAGAGTATTAGGTGTGTTTGCTGCCTTGAGTTATTTATAAAAATAGTAAAAGTGGAAAACAAATAATCTTGTCTCTATCTATTACTATTACTACTTTCTTTTGTTCTTATTAAAGTTGCATTTTATTAAAACCCTGAATAAATAAGGCAATTGTTTATGCAACTTCCAGCTTTGTATCTAACACTAAGCCATTTGTGACCACACATCAGTGCTGGGTTCCTTCCAGTTTGGCCGAGCCAGTAACGGTGACAATATGATGTCACCAAATCGGTTCTCTTTGTTCAGGAGCTGCCCCCCCCCACATTATTACCTTTTATTTGGCCCTGCCCCCAATCTATTCGCTGTCTCCCGAGTCCCAGCTGATCGGCTAGAAGGAAAAAATTGTTTAAACTCTTGCCACGGGGCTTCAAAGGGCCGCCCTATAGCTGATCAGTGTTAAAAGGCAGTGTGGTGGTAGACCAGTGCACTCAAAAAACAAATGGGTAGACCGGTGCCTCCAAAAACAAATGGGTAGACCGGTGCCTCCAAAAACAAATGGGTAGACCGGTGCCTCCAAAAACAAATGAGTAGACCAGTGCCTTCCAAAAACAAATGGGTAGACCAGTGTCTCCAAAACCAATGAGTAGACCGGAATGCTCCAAGAACAAATGGGTAGACCGGTACAGCTCTGCAAGCAGTTAAAAGCCTGGTAGACCAGTCAAGCCATGCCCACAAAATAAGCCACGCCCACAGAATCGGTAGTAAAAAAATTTAGAATCCATCCCTGCCACACATGGTGACTTGTGAGCCAAACTGTCTGAACCAGGTTTATAAATTGTAAAGTTTATAATAGGGTGAT
This sequence comes from Arizona elegans, assembly GCA_022577455.1. NCBI lineage: Eukaryota > Metazoa > Chordata > Lepidosauria > Squamata > Colubridae > Arizona > Arizona elegans. Next base: position 39,979,596 of record JAKOOJ010000008.1, on the reverse strand, counting down.
GCAACTATTGATGATTTCAAAATATGGAGTTTAGAGAATGACTAAAAAAAACTCTTTCTGCAAGGAAATATGAATGGAACTGGGGGAAAAAATTAGTAAATATACAAGAACAAACATTTATTTATTGCTGCTTAATAGAAACATACAAATTTACAGCAAGTGATTTCCAACTCAGGTTTGCAGAAATTTTGTAGAAATCCTTACAGTAAATTGCTGGCAAACTATTTTGTCTAACATGTGAAGTCGTTTTAGTTAGGTCTCTCAACTTTTCAGGAATATAACAAAGTAAAAATTGATGCAACAATGGATATGATGACTGGGAGATTAAAGGAATTGAAATTCAATTTATTTGGAATGGGTTTTTTTAATGGCAATATTCTTTCAGAAGGATTGCATCCACCAAAATTTTGTATAACCATCTTTATATTTGACCCCACATATTATTAACTTGAATGGCTCTCGCTGTACTTGGTGAGTTGATGTCAATGAACTCCTCCCTGCTGCTTGCCCTAAAGAAGTCTCCAATTTTTTTTTGTCCATTTTTACTTTAAGATGTAGACTCACAGTTGCCTTATGTATTACTTCATAGGGCATCTAATCCAAAGAAATGAAATGGAGAAGGAGGCAAGTAATTGCAATTTGAAAGGGGTGAACTCCAATACATGATCTGAATTTTATTCATGATTCTTGATACCCTGAATCCAATATTTAGAAATAGGGACTTAGATAATGCTAATTCTCTAGTTAGACAAAATAAAAATGATGTTATACAATAACATATTTTTTAAAAGGCTACTTTTTTTCAAATTTCTCAGATACACTTGAAAATACACTATAGCCTTAATACTCAACATTAAAGATAATTAGGCTTTAATTATACATGCCACTCTTTCTAATTTCTTGTAAAATATGTTAATAACTTCTTTAATTAAACTACTGGGGAATTTCAAGGTAGAGAGTGCATAATTATGCAGCCTGGAGTGTGACCAGCTTGACAAGGTTAATACTGTATTTGGATTAATGTTTTTTTAATTAAGAAACTGTCAGCACTCATCTATATATTTATAAATATTAACTTTATTTAGTCTGCTTACAACTACATTTTCCTTAAACTGTGAATGCCATATGTTTGGAGGGGCACCCTTACCTTCCTTATTAGTAGTAGCTGTTTTGATAAATAAGTATTGAGAACCATAACTAGGCTTACTTCCTAGTGAAATTACTGTAAAATATTTATTGATTTAAGAAAATTTATATGGCCACCCAACTTACTTTCAGTGACTCCGGATGGCTTATAAAGAAGTTGATCTTACAATGAAACATAGATAAGTCTCCTCAGAAGTAAACCTAGTGAGTTCTCAAGGAAATACGTTTAGGATATGTTACTCTGTTCTTAGCAATTTTTACTTATATGTCTCTCGCTTCTCATATCCACAATTATTTGCTAAAATTCTCTAGATAATAATTGAGAATTGATAATGGCTAAATACAAATGAGCTTAATTTGTTTATTTTTGATCTGTCCCCGTCCACACACACACACAAACACAGCCAGCCGAGGGTTAAGGAAACACTTTGACACACACCCAGGTCTTTATCTCCAACTTGGCAGCGATTTACACACCGTCTGCTAAGTGCGTTTATTTCCACAAAACAGAAAGATAAGATACTTAGCGTACAAAAGTCCAATCAGAATAATATTTCTCTCAGCAATTTCTGGACGAGGCTTTAGTGACTATCCAAGGTTTAGTTTTGTTCGTCACAGGGATCGCTGGCTACCACCCTCTATTACATAGTCTCTGGGGTGTGGTCCAGTGACTCAGTTCTAATCCCTAGCATGCCTCCTGAGCTGCTGCAATCATTTATCATGCCTTCGGAGGCGTGCGTCCAAGAATGATGTCTCTCCCTTGCTCTCATCCGAGCCACCTGTCTCCCTGCTAATCTCCTCTCCCTCGGCCGGCATCTGAGACAGTGCCAGAGGGGAGGGGCCTGGAGAGGGAGGCCTGGCTGACTCCTCTTCCTCATGCTCGGAGCTTTCTTCCTCCGATAGGACAGGCTCAGAGGGTGGGGCCACAACAATTTTCACCAGAAAATTTTTAAATAAATTATTCATATTTCAACTATTTTCTCTGTTCAACCTCTATTCTTACAGAGAAAATGATATAGGAACATTTAGTGCTTGGCAGTACTTGTTACTTAGAGTTACAGCCTGGTACACAACTCAATTAAGCTAGAATATTTAATTCAACTCACTTCCTCTATAGTTAAGAGAATATAAGCCAGCTCTCATCTATACACTGAAGATTTCCATTCATTATAGTGAACTTCAATAAATCCAGAAAATAGTTTCAGATTTCATCAAATTCAGCTAAAAACTACAGGTGTACAGATATAATATTTATTATTATTTATTTATTTAATTAATTATTTTGTCAACAAGTACAAGGAAAGAAGTATCAGTATAGACATAGACATGGACACATGAAAAAAACGGCACAATAAATGGATATAAATAAGCAAAACATAGCCATAAACACATAATATGAGTACATATAAATGTGGACAGTAGGATAGGGATGGTAGGCACGCTGGTGCACTTATGCACGCCCCCTTAGAGACCTCTTAAGAAATGTGTGAGGTCCACAGTAGACAGTTTAAGGTAAAAGGTATGGGGGTTAGAGAAACTAACAACAGGATCAGGTAGAGTGTTCCAGACATTTACTACTCTATTGTTGAAGTCATATTTTCTACAATCAAGATTAGAGCTGATTATTTAGTTTGTATCTATTGATAGCCCTTGTGTTATTATGGTTGAAGTTAAAGTAGTCATTAACAGGTAGGATGTTATGGTAGATAATTTGGTGTACTAAGCTTAGGTCAGAACACAGACAACGTAGTTCAAGGTTATCCAGGCCTAAAATTTCAAGCCTGGTAAAATATAGGGGATGGATTGTCTTTGATGGGTTTCTTCATTCTTTGCTAACCGAACCATTGTAGATAATACAAGAATACAACCTGCAACACCTAATTTCTTTGTTAAGTGAAGAATATCTGTGTGTAAACTCTCCATTGTGAGAGTTATTTCCTTTTACATTCTGCAAAATCCAATAAAGGCTCCTAAAAGTGAGATCAACACAGGCTTCCAAAAATGATTCCTTAAATTGCCATATATTGTGCAGGTTTTTCATTTTCACTAGCTGAACATTTCTTTAATAAGAAACGTACAGTAATGGGAAAACAAAGACAATTTCAGACTAAATTACACTGCACGAACCCCCATAAATTCTATTGTAGTGATTGCTGAATAAATACCCAGCCTGAAAGTTCTCAGACCAACAGGAAATCAGCATCAACAACAAAATTTAAAAGGTTTCCCAATTATTTACAACTATAATAATAATTAGTTGAAAAATGTAGGCATGTACCACATCATCATTATTAATTATGAGCAAGGAGTACAGTAGTGGTGATGACTCCCTATAAATTTTACAATGCTTTTAATCTATTCAGCGGAAGTAAATCAAGTAGAATCCGAAAGTCCCTCAGCTACAAACTTTCAAACTATGTGAAGAGAATCCTGACATGTATTTTGAAATCTCTAACAATTTAAATTTTACTGAGTTGTGAAATGGATTATTTGGAAAGAGAACGCATCTATAACCTTGGTTCTGAAATTAAGCCACTCTGTATTTCATGGGACTTACTTCCAGACACATATTTATAAAATAGAGCTGCACATAAAGCCATAGGGAAAGAAAATAAATGGGCTTGCAAGGATCATTTGCATATATGTTGGTTTAGCAAGATTAAAGAAATCTAACATGAAGAATATCTGGGATCCTGCAACGTTATCAACTATTTAATCTGGGGTTGACACATATCACTTTGAATTCTTATTATATTTTAGTCCTAGAATTACATATGTGTGGGGAAAAAATAATAGCTTCACATTTAGAAGAACAAAATAAGCCAGAGAAAAATTCTGGAAACTAAATGAAATTTAATGGGCAAGTCATATCAATGAAGACTGAAAAAAGCTATTCCTTTTTGTTTTAGCTATCTAAAAGAAGAAGAATAAATGGCAAAAGAATTATGTTTTGAAGTGCTGTAATGCTATGTGAGTATGTGTGGAAGTTCACGGAGCCCTACCTTACCTACCCACAAACAAACTTACACATACATAGCCACAAACTTAATGAGGCTAATAACAGGGCCTTCATACAATGTTAATGCGAATGAGGCAAATATATAGTTTATTTTTGCCATTTGTTTTTTGTTGGTTCTAAAACTAAATTCCCTCGTGTTGCTATTAGTTGCAAATATGAATTCCACATGCATTCTAAATTTCAGTGGATAAATCCAGTCTTTGTACATTTTCCTGGAATGTAATTTCAGTGAGTTCTACAAACAAGTTTAGTTTTCTAAAAATATTTTAAATTCTAATAATAGAAGGCAGATAAGGTTTTCATTTCATTCTTTCATTATTTGTGTGTTTACTTACTGCATTTCTGTAATAGTGACTCTGTTAGGACTCAGAAGTGGAATATAAATGTCACCACCATCCCAGCAAAAGAAGCATAAACTATTGACTTTCCTATGTATACCTCAGCCGGTAAGAACTTTTCAGAAGAGCTCTGTGTTCACAAAGTGTCTTAAAATTAATTGTTCCATCAACCTGGTATTTAGAAAAACCTCCTCCTTTCCCTGATTTTTCTTGGTGGCCCTCAAGAATGTAGGATACACATTCTAAAGAATTAAATGGACCAGTTTAAATGAAATTGGAAGTCCTGGCATCAACCTATAAATGGTTTTATAGATTAAAACTGCCACTTTGAATTTTGCTCAGATTATTGGCCAGCACAGTAGCCACAAAACTGATGTTATGTGCAGTACTGGGTTTCAATTTCGGGACGTCCAGGCGGATGGGCAGAGCTTCCTGCCGCCGTTGCTACTGGTTCGTCCTATCTGGGGCAAACTGGTAGCAACCCACCACTGGTTATGTGACACCGATAGTTGTCACCTACCAATAAGCAGATTGCCATATTTCACACCAGCTACACTTTCCAATTTGTCTTCAGAGACATTGCCGTGAGAATGTTTAAAAAATTACATGGCGCTTAGTGTAGGAAGTCTAACTGGTGAGAAGTTGTACTTTTAGAGTAGCCATGCAGCTCTTTTAAGGTTCTATGAATACAGTACTTGTGGCTGACATTTGGAAGAATGCAATGATTGTGGTCATATACCAAATGAAGATTAACAAGAGTAATTGAAAAAAAAATGACAAATGAATTAGTTTGTTAAATGTGCCTGTGAAAATGCTTGGCAGAAGTGACAAGGCACAACATTTTGGAAGAGCAGTGTCAGTTTATACTAGGCACAAAGTATGACAATCATTTTTTTTTTCTATTCAGCAGGTCAATAAGAAATGTATGTGTGTGTGAGAGAAACCTTATGATATGTCTGACGAGATGTTTGTTTACAAAACAAATTGTAAGCTTGAATTATGAAATATTTTGTTTAAAAAAACAGTTTTGGACTTAAAGACCAGTTGGTTTCTCTATATGGGTAGAGTAATCTATATGAGAAACAAAGCAAGTATGAGAATAAATGGAAAATAAATGAACAAGGAGATCTTTAGGTAAAATCAGATTATGTTAGCCAGGAACCCAAATGTGCATTACTATTGTTTAAAGGTATTGGTTGTGATTTGCAGTAAATATTAGGGGAAAAATGCACAGGCCGTAGTCAGGTTAAGAACAAGCTCCATTCCTAACTCTGTCTTTAACCCAAATTTGTATTTAAGATGGATCTCATGCTTTCAAATGGGCTGTATGTTACTGGATGGTCCTTGGGCTGGTGAACTGCTGGAGCTGTGCGGTGCTTTCAAGAACTACTGAAAACAGACTGCTCAGCTCCAGTGGTTCCTGAGGGCATTGAGCAGCTTCCATATTTCGTCAGCTGGCAGTGGGGGGTCCCATTTGCCATTTTTAATAATGGAACTCATTCTTAACCTGGCTACCACTTGTGCCTTGTGTCAAGGCATTGTTTTTAAGTCAAACATTCTTAACCTGGGAACTGCCCGTAATGTCATGTAACAGATCTATGAATCACGTTTTGCACAAATAGTTAAAAATAGAGCAAATAGATAAATTTATGTCTTTCGGGAGGATGTGAACTAGAGCTGGGAAAATGCAGAAATTTTAAAAGATGCAAATGTTGGTAGAAGAGTTTTAGGCAGCATGTGGCCTATTTCAAGCAAAGAGTGTTTGTTGCAAGAGCAGAAAAGGCTGTGTATAAGTTCACTTTGCAATATGGGAGACAACTAAGTCTCTCGGGACAAAAAAAATCAGAATGAATGGTTGTTGAACAAATGTAGACTGACTACAAAAGTGAATGCTTAGTAGAAAAGAAAAAAGAAAAATTTAGAAAAACCACCCTTAGGTAGTTCTAACATAGAGAGACAATGAATGAAGATCAGGTTGCACAATAAATATATGAAGGAAAAGTTAGAATGAGAAAGTCATGGCTGGTTGGAGTTAATAAGATCCTTAAAAAGAGAGAAGTAGGAACATTGAAAAACATAGGCAGCAGCATGTGTATGGTACAAAATTAACCACAATGAAAAAAGCAGAAATGCAAATTGTAGGCATTCCCCAAATGGGGAGGAGCTTGCTGAAATACCCAACTTTCATCGTTTTGACAAAAGTAGAAAACTCCTCTTAAAGTAAATTAAATGTTCTCTTTGATCATGACAATTCATGACTATTCTTAAAGCAGTCTCATGCATTTTCCAGGTCTAAATGGGAGCTGGAAAAAAACAGGATCTACTTTAATTCACAGTAGGTCATGTAGTCCTCAAATGATTTACAGTCATTTGTTTAGCAACAGTTTGAAGTTACAGTGGAACTGAAATAAGTGATTTACCACAATCATTGCAGCAGTCTGACGGTCACATGATCAGAATTTGAGCACTCAGCAACCAGTATGTATTTACAATGGTTGGAACATCTCAGTGTTCTGTGATTGCCATTTGTGACTTTCCCAGCCAGCGTCCAACAAGCAAAGTCAATGGCGGAAGCTGGATTTACATAACAACTGCATGATCTAATTAACTATAGTGATTCACTCAACAACCATAGCAAAAAAAGTCATAAAACAACCACCTTGCTTAACAATGGAAATGCATGGTCCCGATTGTAGTCATAAATTGAGGACTATTTGTACACTCATACTTACTGAAAGTCTAAGCACTTCTTCCAAATAATTTTCAAAGCATGCAGAGTCCTAAAATACTGAGCTAGCTGCAGAACTACCAATAAAAAACAGAATCACTTTATGGCAAAAAATTCTGCTTGGAGATCCTGTTGCACTTACTACCTGACAAATGCTATCATTTTAAGTTCTTCCCTTCTCACCTTAAGCATATTCTGTCAACTAAAATTTAACTTACAGTCTCTAGAGCAATTTTTATGATGGGCCATTTCAACAATGGAATATGCTGATTTCTTGTGTTGACTTTATGCATTGATTAGGTGTGGGAGTTTAAATGAGCAAGTAAAAATGGCACTTTGGGGGAAACTGTTAAACTGCAGAATGGGAAACATTGTAAAAAAAAAACCCCTTCCTTTATTTATGCAGTCATTTGCATTCTGCTTAGTCACTTTCTTAGTTGGGAGCCAAGAGTCATATAATTTGAACATCGTTTTTATGTTATTGCTAGCTATAAAGTGCTGCTCAGAAAAATACGTCACTCAATAATTCTTAATTGAAGTTACCAATGAAGTTGATGGCAACATCCCACTGGTTAGGATGAATACTCAGTAGTGAATTACTGCATTAACTCCTTGCTAGACAAGGAGATTTGTATTGCAAAGCACCTCAGGAAAGAAAAGCACAGATGCGTTGTGCAAGCTTAGAGAAATACCCTTTGTTTCAGAAAGGTTTGTGAAAAGGCAATGATCTGTTTCTGAAAGCCTGTTACGATTACTGAAGAATTTCAAAGTTTCCCAAACAAGGTATTTTTTACATCTTTATTTCTTCATTTTTATATTCCAAAGATTTGTGTTTGTTTGACAGAGGTTTTTGTTTAATTAAATTCACAATGTTCTCTGCAGACCACAAAGGAAAGATCGTTGCCATTAGATTGTTCTATTGATCTGCAATGTTTAATGATAGTATACATATAGTAGATAATTAGGAAAATATTAATTGAAATTCTAAATATTGCCAAAGTATAGAAATATTTTTATTGGACTTGCCCAATCCTAACAGTGGAATTTGCCAAATGCAATCTCTGGTTTTCATTTTTTTTTTTTTAAGTTCCAAGTGGGATCTTGGTATCTGAACACATTATATTCTGTAAAAAGCCCCTCTCTTTTACTCATTATTTGGCAATATTTTGTACTGATTTGGCTTACCTTCAGCAAAGTGTCAATCTAACCAAATCTGGCAGTGGTCTCATGCTCATTCTCCCATCACTGAGGGATATAATAGTGAAAGAGGAATTCTCCATATATTCTTGACTACACAAGTATGATTCCAAAAAATCTTTAATCAAGAGTTATTGCGTTGGAGTCGAAACACTTTCTTGTACTGTAAATGTGACTGTTCCTGAAAGCAGGAATCTGACCTGGGCAATGATTAATACAATCGGATGCTCCAACTGGTCCAGAATGCGGCCACGCGGGTGGTTATGGGTGCAACTCGTTGTGCCCATGTGACACCCCTCCTGCGCGAGCTGCACTGGCTCCCAGTGGTCTTCCAGGTGCGATTCAAGGTGTGGGTCACCACCTTTAAAGCGCTCCATGGCATAGGATCCGGGTACCTTCAAGACCGACTTCTGCCACCAATAGCCTCCCACCGGCCAGTTCGCTCCCACAGAGAGGATCTCCTCAGGGTGCCATCGGCCAAATTATGTCGACTGGTGACACCCAGGGGGAGGGCCTCCTCTGTGGGAATCCCAGCCCTGTGGAATGAACTGCCCCTGGAAGTGCGTAAGATCTCTGACCTCCGGGTATTTCGCTGTGCACTCAAGAGACCCTGTTGTTCCGCCAGGCCGGGCTATCAACATAATAATTTTAAATTGGGTGTATTAAATTTCTGGGGTTTTAAATTGAGCCATTATTTAATAATTTTAAATTATTTTAATTGATGTTTGTCTTGTGCTTTTAATAGGCTGTACACCGCCCTGAGTCCTTCGGGAGAAGGGCGGTATAGAAATAAAATTATTCTTATTCTTATTATATACTTTTATAACTGTAAAGTTATATACTTTACAGAAAGGATAGTTGTTTATAGGAAATACATGATAGAGCTAGAAAAAGCCTAGCACCTGCCTAATTATATTCTATCAGAGTCAGAGGAAAAAATGCTGTGAATGCATGCTTGGGGAGAAAGGCAGAAAGGGAGAAAGGCAGAAGTGACTTCATATGTGTAATCTCTTATACATAGCCTACTGCCCCACTATGGTAAGTAGGTTGTGCAATATTGAAAAGACAGTGCCCCTGGATTCAGTCCTCCATCAACTATACCTCTATAAATCTGGCATTTGAGAAGGGATTGTTAGCAATATGTGATTGGTTTTTTAAAAAAGAAAATACAGAGAGATAAGTGACAAATTGGGCAAAGTTTGTATATGACGACAGATGCTGAAAAATCACACAGTCGGAATGGTATAGGAAAATTAAGGAATGAAAATTAACACCAAAAAGGAAAGAGGAGAAACCTAGTTTAGTGTAGTGGTTAAAAGGTCAGACTATCCCCCGGAGACTATAAATTCTAGTCCCACCTTAGTCACAAGCCAGCTGGGAGATCATGTGCCAGTCATTTTTCTCAACCCTAAGAAGGCAATGACAAGCCAATTCTGAAAACGGCTGCCAAGAAAACTGCAGGTGATGGTGGCCAGGAGTCAAATCTGAACTAGAGGAACAAATTTGAATTTTGAATGGGGATAGAATAGTGCACAAAGCTAGGAAGTTTCCTCATCCCACCTCCCTCCACCGCCAAAAAGAATAAACAAATAAATGAATAGGGGGGGAAAATCAGAAAAGATAAAATGCATTTTCATGGTTATAAAAAAATAATTATAACTAGCATCTGAACTAACAAAGCACAGAATAAATGCTGGCTTTCCAGAACAAAGAACAAAATAGGGAGATTCACAGGGGTTGCAGGATAGCATAGAAAATAAATACTGTCTTACTTTATATAGCAGTGGCCACATTGGATGATTCTGGTATTAAACTAAGTGCATTCTTCATACCAGGGGAATGTCAGTCATGTGCTTTGGACACTAAAATTGCAGATTTTACACTGTATTACAGAATTTATGGCTCACTATTTGTAATTCTAATAATCACTATTTTCTCAGCAAACAAGAAATTAGAATAACCCTATCTGCAGTCTTATTATGCTAATCTATAGCATGTGTGGCACCACTCCATATCCTTATAATTCAAGAAGAGATTATTCCTTGGCTTTTCTTCAGATCTGGATGGGGTGGATATTCTGGGGTGGGGTCTTAATTGCAGTGGTGTGGGGGGAGCCATACAGCTATAAACTTTAAAGGTTACTGGTGACTAGATCAATCAAAGAGATTTCATTTTTGAAAGGATGAAGCTTAATATCTTTCTGTTTGCCCTGTAACATGTCTCATAATTAAGAAATGCATGAGGGAAAGGAAAACCAAATATGCTCTAAAACAGAACAAATCTGAGCTCCGGTAAACAAATTAGAGAAACATGAAAATATAAGTCTTCCCTAATGAAAACTTAATATCAGAATATAATCTCTTTTTTTTCTTAAAGGAATAAAGACTTGATCTCTCAGATAACTGCTTTCATAATGGAAAAACAAAACTCGTAAGTGTGTGTTAACCTAGAAGAATAGAAAATAGCCACAGGGAATTAAGGATTTCACATCCTAGAGCAGGAAGAAATTTTTGCAATCCTACCCATATTTTTCTGGGAAATTAGTCATATTGAACTCAATGAAATTTGTTGTTGTGCCTACTTTGCATTGCAAAAAGAAAAATGTATTTGAGACTGCTATGAGAAGTAGTTACATGTCATACTTTAATATTGTTTGCTGTAGCTAAAAAGAATAGACCCTGGTTTGAATAAATATTAGCCAATTGACCACAAGTTCTACTTATTCTGCATTGAAATGAATCCTCCTGAATCTTTGAAAATGACAATACGTTAAGAACAGTCATTGACAGCGTTTTAAGCCCCAAAAGAGAACCAAGTTTACTGTTGCAATGGAATGAACAGATCCAGAGCAAGAGATATTATTATTATTATTATTTATTGAATTTATATTCCGCCCTACTCCCAAAGGACTCAGGGCAGTGAACAGCCAAGAGATAAAACACACATATTACAAACGTTAAAAAACCAGTTAAGAATACATTAAATGCTTTGGCCCACAGACAAATTTAAAACACCCCAATTTATAAGACAAATTTAAAACAATTTGAAAGGAAAGTTAGGCCAGACCAGCCTACTGGTATAAAAATGTTTTGAGGGCACGGCGGAAAGTGTGCAAATCCGGGATCCTCTGTATCTCTGGGGGGAGCTCGTTCCAGATGGCAGGTGCCCCCACAGAGAAGGCTCTCCCCCTGGGGGCCGCCAGTCGACATTGTTTGGCCGACGGCACTCTCAAAAGACACTCTCTATGGGAGCGTACTGGGCGGTGAGAGGCTACTGGTGGCAGAAGGCGGAAGAATATAATTAAGAGAAGTAATATGAATTGGACCCTCTTGCATTGCTAGAGATTAGAGTTCTTTTAACATTTGAGGAAAAAGCCATCACCAGGTATGTTCAATTCACATGATATAATAGATTTGTTATTCAGCTTTTTTATGAATTGTTTTCTTCATATTACTTGGGAAAGCTGAAATCAGCAGTATTCCATCATGCCAATAGAGTTATTTTTCTCTAAAGTTGGCAATTAGTATGTTTCATAATGCTTGCTTTAGGGTTGGCTGTCCTAGCTAGAATGAAATATGCCTGGTTGTCACCCTTGTCTCAACCATATCTCATTATCAGGATCATTCAGTTATGCCAAAGGTGCTTTTTCAAAAGGCAACTGGACTTTCTTGGTTTTTTTCCTTGAAAACATTTCACTTCTCATCCAAGAAGTTTCTCCACTTCTGAACGTCTTTAAAGAAAAACAAAGGAAATCCGGTTACCTTTTGAAGAACTGAAGAAGAGTCTTGGATGAGAAGTGAAATATTTCAAGGAAAAACAAAGACAGTCCAGTTGCCTTTTGAAAAAGCACTTTTCGGTGCTCGCTTCGGCAGCACATATACTAAAATTGGAAAAAGCACTTTTCGGATAACCATGTCCTGGATGACTGACAATCCCCATAGATATTTACAATCATTCAGTTACTTATAAAGAGAAGTGCATTCCTCTCACAATAAACACATGGCAATTATTATTTATGGTCCAGAGTACTGTCGTACAATAGCATAAACCTGGGATTTTATGTACCCCAAATTGTAATCCTTATAAACACTCCATTGCTGGTAAGAGCTATATTTCTCTTCTACACAAGCCACTGCCACGTTCCTGAAATTTTTTAGAATGACAATACTTAGCAATTTCCTGCTGCTATGCCTACATTTACAAGTATTTTACCTCTGGACATAAAGTTTTCATTATTAACTCTCCAAGCTAAACATCTATTTTCCATGAATATGCAAAATCCATTTGTATCATTATTTCTAAAGCAGCAGTAATCATATCAAAGGGATATCTCAATATTTCTGGAAGTACAGATTAATGTAATTTATATTCCATCTGACTTCCAGCAACTCTGGGCAGATTACAAATTGCAAAGGGCAGAGATGACAGAAATAACAAATCCAGATGGGAAGCAAAGAAAAAGAAGAAAAAGAACTTCACTCACCCTTTCAAAGGTCTGAATGAAGAGATGAGTTTTCAGAGTCCTTTCAAATACTAGTAGGGTGGAAGCCATTCGAATCACAGGGCAAACTTCATTTCACAGAGAAGGCATGGTGACAGAGAAGGCACATTTCCAAAGTCTTGATAAAAAGCCTTGTTTAATCAAAGGATCCTGAAACATGCCAAGCCTGCCATCTTAGAACAGTCATGCAGATATTATGGGAGACAGGCAGTTCCTCAAGTAACCCAGCTCTGTGCCATGCAGGACTTTACAAGTAGAGAGCAGCCCCTTCCAGAAGCAAACTGGAAACCAGTCCATCACTGCTCACCCCAATTCATTCTGGACCAGTGAAAGTTTCCAGATGGTCTTTAAGAGTAGCCCCATGTAGAGTGCCATCCCACCCAAAACATGAAAGTATAAATATTTTGGGATTATGAAATGACCATGTAGGTTATGGTATCACAAGAAATTATGACTCCTGAGAAATCCCTTATATTGCTTTTCACAAATGAAATCCTTCAGTCTGCATACACTTTCACCTTTGATTACTTTTCAGGAAAGAAAGGTTGTCTTCCTTTTGGTATTTTCTGTCCACTATTTGCTGATGTCTGAAAAATGGGCAAGAGCTTTAGAACTGCTGAGGTAAGCCATGTCTTATTTCTTGTTAAACTATAGCAGCTGAATGTAGAGAGACCCACTGGAGTCAATGGATTTATTTCTGAAGGACTTCATTTGCTCTATATAATCTGAAAATTGGTGCAAGGTTATTTGGCCTGACTTTTTTCTGCACTGCTGAGAACAGGCTGCTCCAGCCACCGTATACCAGCACATTTCAGTATTGCTGACATAACTGAGTCTCTAAGGCTGGCTTAGTGAACACTGTTAAATGCCTAGTGATAGTAGAAGAGGACAATTTTGTAAAGACATTGTTCTGCTTTGTTTCGTTTCTTTGCCAAATGATTAATTTCATTCACCAGTTTCAGAATCTGATCTTGCATAAAGAAAGCTCACATTAGCATTTTTCATTTTTCATTAATCACTTGGGCAAGTTTATTCCCATCAGTACATTTATTTTCAGAAGCAGGACATGAGATATGAATCTAGACTTCATTTGGTAACAGAAACTGCTCTGTGAAATTGATTTGTTAACAGCTCTTTGTATAACCAATGATATACAAATTATGTGCAAATATTTGCAAGGTTTCCTTCAGTGGTAGCCATGCTACTTGATCGTTAGCATTATTCTCCTTCTTGGGCTGGACTTGACATGATGCTGTTCCCTTCTTCAGATGGAAGGCAATATGGTGCAGACAAGATGCTAATCATAGTTACCAATATGCCAGCAAAAACCTTGATGCTTTGTTTAAAAATTAAAAAACAAAGATGGCCCATCACAAAGCCAAGCACTTGCCTCTAGCATAATACTTATTATGCTAGATGTTGCCTTTGGACATCAAGCGATCCCAATGGTTTGGTAAATGCTAGTTATTCTTTCAGATTAAAAGCGCTTTCAGAGTGGTGGGATTCAAGTAATTTAACAACTGGTTCTCTGTCCTAATGATTTCTTCCAACAACCAGTTTGCCAAACTGCTCAGAAAGTTTACAACCAGTTCTCCCGAAGTGGTGCGAACTGGCTGAATCCCATCACTGGCTTTCAGGCGATATATGCCTAACATGATAGTCAGATGGTATGTAGCAGTGGTTCTCAACCTTCCTAATGCCATGACCCTTTAATACAGTTCCTCATGTTGTGGTGACCCCCAACCAGGGGTGGGTTCTAAATTATTTTACTACCGGTTCTGTGGGCGTGGCTTATTTTGTGGGCGTGGCTTGGAGGTCATGTGACTGGGTGGGTGTGGCTAGCTGGTCATGTGACCGGGTGGCCATGGCTATGTGTATAGGGACTACTCAGAGGGCTGAAAAAAGTCATTTCTGACAGGTCCTCGCACTTTTGACTGGTCCTCATACTTATGACCATCCTCACATTTATGCCCGTGCAGCATTCTTAACAACCATGTCACTCATTTCACAACTGCTTCTCTTCACCATGGTGACAAGATAGGGCAAAAACGTAAAATGTGAGGATAAGTTCGAAGACTGGTCAAAAGTGCGAGGACCAGTCAGAAATAACTTTTTCAGCCCTCTGAGTAGTCCATATGCACAAAAGGACTACCCAGAGGGCTGAAAAAAGTGATTTCTGGCAGGTCCTCGCACTTTTGACCAGTCTTCGCACTTATGACTGGTCATCATTTATGCCCATTGTAGCATTCTTAACAATGTGTCACTCATTTCACAACTGCTTCTCTTCACCATGGTGACAAGATAGGGCAAAAACGTAAAATGTGAGGACAGTCATAAGTTCAAAGACTGGTCAAAAGTGCGAGGACCAGTCAGAAATAACTTTTTCAGCCCTCTGAGTAGTCCATATGCATAAAAGAATACAGCAATAGAGAGGGATGAAGGAAGGGAAGGGAAATTAGAGTAGGAGGGAGGGTAAGAGAGGGAGGAAGAGAGGAGGAGAAGGAGAAAGGAAGAGGAAGTAGGGAGGAGAAGAAGAGGGTGAGGAAGAGAAAGTAAGAAGGAAAGAAAAGAGAGAGGTGGTAGGTTTGAGGAGAAAGATTGCTGTACAATAAAAAAGATGAAAGGGAAGAAAGCCAACCCCAAACAAATATAAAGATATTAAGATAAAAAATGAATTGTTAAACTTTAAAGAATAAAAGAGAACAAATATGAATAAATAGCAATAATTAGAAACACACATACAAACATACAATGTATTTTCTTTGAACAGAGTATTTGGCCGGTTCATAAATTTAAACAGTGTTTAGTCATTTCAATTAAATTTACAATTTCTATATTTCCTTTTTGCCATATTTATTCCTCATCTATTTTTGTAAAAAACCAATATTACCCCTCATCCTCATCTCTAATCTTAATCAAATTCAAATTTTCCCTTCTATTCTATATTATACCCCTTCCCATTGTCATCTATTTTTATATCCATCCTCACATTGGTTAATTATGTAATATTACAGTTGTTTAATATGAATTCAACATTTTAATATAAACCAATTAGTTATGTAACTACCTTTTTTGTATATTAATCAATATGAACATGAATATTCCAATTATTTCCATGCAATCCAATTTCTTACAAATCAATTAATTATATTTACCAATAATAATAAACCAAATAATTTCCCCCATATATTCCTCCAAACCACAACTTAACCATTTCTGCTTTCAACACAATATACAATTAATAGTATCTCAATTATTACAATTCCCTAGTTAAATAGAGCTTTTTTTCTTTTGTGTTTTAAAATCTCTTCTTTTTCCCTAAATTTCCCGTTGTTTGCACCTACCTTTTTTGGTGAGGAAAAAGAAATCTGCCTGCCTAATTTTCCAACGTGCAAAGCCAACAGCCTGCTTTACTTTCTCTTTCATTTTTCAGTATAGCTAGGGGAGAAAAATCTGCACTCTTTCCAAGCAAGCAGCAGAGCTCTGAGTAAAATAGCTGAGAGCAAATCAGCTGGGGGTCGGGAGCCAATCTAAGCAAGGGCTAACTAGCCTATGCTGAAGCTCCGGGGCCAATAAAATTACAAAAAAACACCGAACCATTTGTTAAATTGCTGGCTCCCCCGCCCCTCGCCCACCACTATTTATTGGCAATAAATAGTGGTGCGGAGGGGCGGGGTAAGCCAGCAATTTAACAAAGGGTTCGGCTGCACCACTGGCTCTAGGGCGGCCCTTTGAAGCCCCGCGGCAAGAATTTAAACAGTTTTTTTTCCTCTAGCCGTCGGAGGCAGCAATAGATTGGGAGTGGGCGGGGTAAGCGAACGGCCGGCGATCCAACAGAGCAGAGAGAGAGGGTGAGTGAAGGCGTGGGGGGGGAGAGGGCTTTGGCGACCCCTGTGAAATGGCCGTTCGACCCCCAAAGGGGTTGCAACCCCCAGGTTGAGAACCGCTGGTATATAGTCACTTGTGGGAGTAATTTGCACCTCAACGATTTCACCAGCCTCCTCGCTCCTTCAGCCCAGAAACATAGCCTTCTCCATCCATCTCTTTAGGAGAGGCATTTTGATATATCAATATGGCTACTAAACTTTTGTTCGTACACTCTCAAGAGCTTTTCTTGTAGTAATGTGTCCTTGTTGCTTTCTAGAAGTAGTAGAGGAAGAGTAAAGTTTATTTATAGTTATTGATCAGTCAATGATTAGATAACATATACAATACAACAAAATAAAATCCTGAGAATTAAAAATGGGTATAAAATAACTAAAAAATGAAGATACAATTGCTAAATCACCAAAGGGGGGGAGATAAGTAACACTACCCTATTTTATACATAGAATAAAGGGAATAATTTGGGCTGAACAAGTTTTTATCTCTGGATTTAGCCCCCAATCAAAATATTGTTTACTATTATCATCTTAGACCTGAAATCTGTTTAATAATTAGAATTGTTTTAAATATTTAAATGACAGGTGCAACTTGAGTATACACTCTCAATGATGGCTGAATATGTAATGTTGGTCTGCCAGTCTGCCAGGAGGAATAAGATATATAGTTCATCTTCTCTGCCTAGTATCAGAGATGTGATTAAGGTGATTTGTAGATCCTTGGAGAATCCGTAATATCGTAATGCATGGCTTATATCTTCTATTGCAAGAGAACTGCAACAGCAAAATGTTGCTTGCTATGTATAATTATCCTCAATGGGAAACTGTGTCTTCGCTATGTTAGCTGACTAGAAATTCTCAGCTGGAAAAACTGTACTTGATAAAGAACAAAAAGCAAAAGTGAGTGGGAGAGAAAAGAGCTTGTAATTAGATGGAACATTAAGAAATGGATGCAACATCTGGTCATTTCTCTCTACCATTGTATTTATATTCCTGGTTTGGGTATTGTCATCTATTGTATGAGTAGGCACACTGTTTGTGCATGGCAACTACATTTACTAATTGCAGAGGCTGTAAGATTGAGCATTAGATGGAACCACTTGACACAGATGAATGGCATAAGAATTTCCTTTTTCTCCAGGATCGGGATAGAGGTTCTTTGTTCTTAAAATTGTATTAAGTTTATGTTATGCATATATTATTGTTTCACTATCAACTTCATCTCAAAATGGCAAAAAATGCAAAACTCAGAGATTCTGGGGATACATCCAACTATCCTTCCAACCAGTGGTGAAATCCAAATTTTTTTTACTACCAGTTCTGTGGGCGAGGCTTGGTGGGCATGGTGTGACTTGGTGGGCATGGCTTGGTGGGCTTGACAGGGGAAGGATACTGCAAAATCCCCATTCCCTCTCCACTCCTGGGGGGAGGATATTGCAAAATCTCCATTCCCACCCCACTCTGGAGCCAGCCAGAGGTGGCATTTGCTAGTTCTCTGAACTACTCAAAATTTCTGCTACCAGTTGTCTGAACTACTCAAAATTTCCACTACCAGTTCTCCAGAACCTGTCTGAACCTGCTGGATTCCCCCCCTGCTTCTAACCCTGATATATAAAGATTCCTGTACCCTCTTTTATTCTGTTTTCTAGTAGTACAATTTCTTTTCATCTGACGAGTTGCAAATGGCCGTACTTCTCATATCAAACATCATGGGTTATTTTAAAAAGTGGCCTTTTCCAAAACACCTTTAAAAGCAGCTCTCACCATGGAGAAGAGGATGGTCTTTAGCAGTGAGACTACAAATTGTTGGATGTTTATGCCCCTTAAATATTGACTTGTAAAGATAGTTCTCAGGGAACGATGGCAATTGGGACCAGAATTTCCATCACTAAGCAATATGGTTGTAAAGTGTGACATCACATGTCTTCATTGCTAAGTGATGGAAATCCCACAGTCCCAGTTACTGTTGTAACTCCAGGACCACATGGGTTGTTAAGTAGGAAAGGGAAGTACACTGGCAAGTATGTGGGTGCCGTGAGAGTAAGGGGTGCTGTGGGCAGGTACTCCAGAGCTCAAAGGTATGCAGGTGCTACAGAAGGATGGGCGTGTGAAGGAGTGCGGTGAGGTATGGGAAAGTGCTATGGAGCATGGGCAGATAAAGAAGCAGCAGAAGCAGGAGCAACTTCCAACTTTCTCCCAGTTTCCCCATTGACTTTGCTTATGGGAAGTCGGAAAGAAATGTTAGAA
The DNA here is from genome assembly GCA_022577455.1 of Arizona elegans. Lineage (NCBI taxonomy): Eukaryota > Metazoa > Chordata > Lepidosauria > Squamata > Colubridae > Arizona > Arizona elegans. The sequence continues at coordinate 39,960,539 of JAKOOJ010000008.1, read as the reverse complement.
ATGGTTACCTGATGTGACTCATTAAATTAAATTAAATTGATTAAATTAAATTAATTAAATGCCAATTGGACACTGAGAGTCCAGCTCATTATCACATGACCATAGGGACACTGTGACAGTTGCAACTTTGTAAGCTAGTCTTAAGTCAGTTTGTTTAGTGCTGTCTTACGAGTGATCATAACTTGAAGACTACCTGTATACGAATTGAATGAAAAATAAATTTCCTCACAGTAGAATGGAATGGAATGGAGTAGAGTGGAGTGGAGTGGAGTGGAGTGGAGTGGAACGGAACGGAACGGAACGGAACGGAATCTATGATGTGCTCTTTAGCACCTTTGATAGGAAATAACTCTGAGAAAAAGTTATATCTCTATTGTTCATGAAAAAGAATCCTGCAGCAAATGTTCACCTGCAAGCTTTAAGCAATGTGCTGTGATTGACTTTTTGATTGTTAAAGAAGTCCCTCCAGTTGAAATTCACTGCTGAATGCAGGTTGTTTATGGTGATTACTGTGTTAACGCAAGTACTTTGCACCACTGGGCAAAAAAAAAAAAAAAAAGGTGGGGGGGTTTCAGTACTAACTGATGCGAAAGAGCAGAACTACGCTTGAAGTTTCAATTACTGCATTTTTTGGAGTATAAGACGCACTGGAATATAAGACGCACCTTAGTTTTTGGAGAGGAAAATAAGAAAAAAGCAGATTGGCAGGTGGATTGGCCTCCCAGAAAACTCCCAATCAGCTGTTCCCAGAGGTGAATTTTAGCAACAGGTTCCTTGGCTGTGAGCTCTGTATTTTGCTTTTTTTTGTTTGGTTGGTTGGTTTTTGTTTTTTTTTTTGCTTTTTTTCTTGCCTCTGAAAGCCTCTAAAATCTGTTGGGGGCTTCTTTTTTGAAGCTCTGTTTGGGGGCTTCTTTTCTGAAGCTTCTTTTCTGATGCTTTTTACAGCCTCTGAAACCTCTGTTTGAGAAGCTGGGTGGGGCTACATTTGGAGTATAAGATGCACCCAGGTTTTCACCCTCTTTTTTTGGGGAAAAAGGTGTGTCTTATACTCCGAAAAATACGGTAAACTGATATATTACTACTCATCCCTATGCACAGGAATTCAAGAGGAGTTGGATTTAATCTGTTTATGGCTATGTAGAGATTCTAGGCTGATTCCTTTTTTGACTCCACCCTCAGGTTCTTCCTTTCTTTCTCCTACAGTACCAAATAACAAAAAATCTCTTTGCAATCTTCCTCTTTTGAATTAATATGGAAGAATAAACCAAGTGGTAATATTTCTCTCTTTACTGAATTTAAATTTAGCCATACTGTATAAAATATGACAATAATATTACATTTGCCTAGATTGTAATTAGAATGTCAACGTACTTTCTGTACAATTGTGCAATACCGTATGAATTTAGCATTCCAAGAGAAGAATTTGAATCTCATTATGCTTACAGATGCTCTTGTTTGGCAACCTGTTTGTTTAATTTATTCACTGTTAATGTAACTTTGAAAGAAAAAAATAATATGCATGGATATATCTGGATTATAAAACTTGATGTTACTTTTTTTAAATTACAAAGTCCATTTATATAGGAAGACTGCTCAATTCTGCACCTAGAAAATTAGGTGTCTTGACTGTGGATTTATATAGATTCATTTTTTTCTCATTATTATGTAATGTTACAATCCTATGCACTTTTGATTAAGTGTCACACTATAGTCAATGCCCAAAATATTGACGTTGGCGTGATGGCTGCCTCAGGCATTGCCTTGGATGGTGAAAAAGATACGGTTCCAGGGATATCTGAGAGGAACTAAGGGGAATGCTAGGGAGACATGAAAGGGTGGAATTGGATGGTTGAGGTGAAGTCATTGGGGGAATCTGAGAAGGAGTGCCCAGTTAAAGTGCTGGCCACGCAGACTGGAGGAGAGGTACAGCTGCAGCAGGGATGACCAGCTGGTGGCACAGGCCAGAGAAGAGGCTCAGCTGTAGTTATTCAGTGTAGAAGAGGAAGAATTCATCCAGCCATTCTGGAACCATATGTGGGGTATGCCATGTTGGCTGAGGAATTCTGGGAATTGAAGTCCATAAGTCTTAAAGTTGCCAAGTTTGGAGACCCCTGGACTACAAAGTAACTGTTCAGCATCAGAAAGGAACAAGACTAAATGCAGTATGGACAAATTAGTTTTTAAAAAGATTGAAAAAGATGGATTTACATGGGGATTTTGGAGAATAAAAATCTCAGAAATTTGGGGGTAGTTTAGAATGTTGATAACTACATCATTTTTATGCTGTCCTCCCTCCTAGTCACATAACCCAGAATAGAGCAGCTTTTAAGGAGCTGGAAGGAACTCCTGAGACCATGCTCTAGATATATTCTTTAAGTGATTATACTTTCGTTCCCTTATATAATAAAAACATAAAACTAAACATGTTTAATCACCACTTCTATTAATTCTGTGGTACAGTAGAATATTATTACTACAATTAACAATTTTAATATCACATAGTAGAGGGTGGAAACCTTGCCAACCTTTTACATTGAAGAAACCAAAATAAGGTTTGTTTGTCTTCTTATTTATAAACAATGGTCTTCATGTGTTTTTTTCTTCCTGTATATCAAAATAATACAGCTTTCTTGTATGGTTGCTGGCATCATGCCATGCCTTGAATGCCAGATCTCTTTTGCAACTATTACCATGGAAGTTTGTACACATACTTTCTCTTCCAATTGAATGCTTTTCCCTCAGACCTTTTTTACAGAAATGACTTTTCTATAGCTGCTTGTGACAATACATCTCATTCAGGCTAAATGCAATATAGGACTAACAAACTGACAATGATAAAAAGATTTTATGGACTGTTTTGCACAATCATATTTTTTAAAAAAATTAAATCTATTTTTTCTGGCAATAGAAGCAAGTGTTATTTCTCCTCCTGGTATTTAAAAACAAGATTATCGTTTGAAATTTCTTATGAGGAATGCATAAGTAACCGTGTGACACAACTGTGGCAATTACTTGTTTGACCGTAACCATGGGAGACTAGAAATGTTGCTCAGTCTATCCACATTCCTCAGCAGTCAGAAGCTGACTAGAGACTGATTGTCTCTCAGTTCCTGCCTCCTTGTGTGTCCGGTACATTTCATAAAAATGGGTCATTGGTTGAAATTTGGTTCATTGAAGTATACAAATGATGATACTAATAGCAACATGAGTACTTAAATGCAGAGGGCTGACCAGTGGGAGTCTGCAAACATGGAAAAATTCAACAGGGTGGCTGCAATGATGCAACACACACACACTTCTCTGGTTGGAGAAGACAATCTCTGGTTTAGTGAAAGATGATTGCAGAAAGTTTGAACAATGTGCAAAATTTTCCTGTCTAGAAATCCCTCCATCCTAATTTCTACAAAGCAGATGAACCATTTTATGTCCATTTTGACCAATGGAAAATATTTTGTATGAATTCAGATAGAAAGTTCACTCTTTTCAAATGGCAAAATCACTTCAGTGTCAAAATTATTTTTATCTGATCAAAAATTCAAAATCCTAATGTACGCTGTATTATTATTAAGCAAAAATAAAACTATAAAAATTAACCCAAGAAGTTAAATATTACAATCACAAAATAACATAAACTGGTGAATGTATTGTTTAAATCCAAAGAGTGTTTGAGTGGCATAATTTATTTTCAGTCTCTGGACTATGAATGGTAGAGTTACAAGAGTCCTTCTCACATATTGTTAAGATATTTGTGCTTGAAATGTTTGATTCTTTTCATAAGATAGAGTCCAAATAATATCATGCCCTCAATCTGTGAGCAATGTTCATTCCAGATCAATTCAAGAAATGAAAAGACAGATTAAGAACATGAAACACAATTTGAATGTATTATAAATAACTGCTAATTTTATTTATTTATTTATTTTATTTTATTTATATACCGCCCTTCTCCCAAAGGACTCAGGGCGGTGAACAGCCATAATAAAACAATGTACAAAATAGAATTTAAAAGCAGATTAAAATAATTAAATCATAGGCCGAATTTTAAAATCAATTTTAAAACCCCATTAAAACTAAATTAAAATCAATTAGCCCATCAGAGCGGCTTGCTGGAATAACAGGATCTTCACTGCACGACGGAAGGCGCGGAGTTCGGGGATCCTTCGTATGTCCGGGGGTAATTCATTCCAGAGGGCGGGGGCCCCACAGAGAAGGCTCTCCCCAACCAGACACCTTGCAGAAATGTTAATTTGAGAGTTCTTTAGTCAGCACAGGCAATGTCCATTCTGGGAGTTGCAACCCCAAATGAACTGAAGGGCCTCAAATTGGAGAAGTTTGCCTTAATGTAAATGAAAAACAATGAATGCTGAAAATAAAACATGCTTCCATCCCATGCCTGTTGTAAAGAGCTCATCTAATTCTGCCCAGATTTTCTGCCAATTCCAAAAGTCCAACTCTCTTTTCCATGGTGCTGACATATATGCCAATCCAGAGCCCTTGAGGATTAACAGTCCTCAATCAACTGCTTTCCCATAATCTTATTTACAAGGAATAATGAAATTGGAGTAGGATGCTTAATTGTTTCCTGCTGTTAATGTGGATGCCAAAGAGAGATAGGGCATAAACAGAGCATTTGAAAGTCATGGTGAAGATCATTTATTTTATTTTATGACTATTTGTCCTTCCCAAGATACAGAGTCATTTTATAAAGTAAGATTCCTCCTTGTAGTTGTTGTCAATGGATTTAAACTAACATACAGAGTTCTTTTTTTTCCCCAACACTATTTAAATTGGCCCACGGTGTCATGTTTTGCCGAGAAAGCAGATTGCGCTGATTAGGAAAATACTGTATTTGATCTGACAGGGTTATTTTACCAAGGACATATTATTTACTCTGGCCAAAATCTCACTGAGAATTTATGTGCTCAAGTCCATTGATTTTAATAGATTTAGTTCTATGTTGGATAGTGACCTTTCAATGATTAGCTCAGTCCATCTGGAATATATAAAGTCCTGAAAAAATGAAAGTATAAAGTATTCAATTATATCTTCATTTATAAATAGAATTTACCTTAATGAACCTATCTTAATGAATGTGAATCAACCATTATGTTTACAACGGAATGAGCCAAATAAATCAATGCAAACAAAATGCTGGAAATTCAGGACTGCTGGAAAGGAATACCCTCCCTCCCTTCCTTCCTTCCTCCCTCCCTCCCTCCCTTTCTTCCTTCCTTCCTCCCTCCCTCCCTCCCTCTCTCTCTTCCCTTCCCTTCCCTTCCCTTCCCTTCCTCTCTCTTGCTTTGTCTCTCCATTTTTTGTAGATAAGCCGTCAAAGTCACTTCCATCAGATGTTGGCAATTACCACCAAGTTAGGTGGTTGTTAAAAGGATATGGGACAGCAGTGTCAATAGTTGTAATACCTACTAAATTACAGGCAGCATGCTTTAAAGTGAGTTGCTAAGATTGGCATAGAAGAAGTTATCATTCACATTTCTTGGTTGTGAACATCTAGGACATACCAGATTGATCTCCATGCACTTCATTAAGTGGGCATTCCGAAAGCATTCCAAACATTCTACTAACAGTATTTTTTTTTAAATGTTATCTGGATGTATTACCAGTACAGTTGAAACACAGAATTCCAAAATCACATCACTACTACAACTACAATTACTAAAACTAATAGTAGTTGTAAATTAAAAGGAAACAATATCAAAGTACCAAATGATTTCTACAGTATTCAACAGTCCATGGTAGTAGTAAATCCCTCTGAAATATAGGAATATTACAAATTCCCCATGCTTAAGTAAGCTACCTTCATCATAATGTCTCTCACATTATCCACCGTAACAACTAGCTCTCTCACTTTTGTTGATCTATTATAAATAACTTTCTCTGATTACAAATTGAACAGAAAAAAAAACAATAGCAACATTCACAATTTCACGGTTTTTAAAATTCTGTGAGTATTATTTATCATTTCATGATGTATAAACCACACCAATTAAAATTCAGGATAAGTTATTCAAGTTGGAAATATTATTGTCATTAATATTTTCTGTGTGTAGCTTCTTACATCCATTTTTTTTTTGAGTATTTTTTTTACTGGAAATATAGATAGAAGTAGTTAATTAAACTATCACTCCCTATTCCATGATAAAATTCAATATAATATATGCAAAGCACTCAGTCTTTATTCCATACAATGCACTCTTCTCTTGAGATCTGTAAATTATCGTTTCTATCGTGTTTCTTGCTATAACGAGTTGTTTGAATTTTGTTTATGAAGGTATGCATACAAATTTAGTACCTTGCAAGAATAGGGAATCTAATCAGCTGAAATTGTCCTTTTGTTTCAGACCTGACCAAATAGCTCTAACTGCTCTTGAATAGATTTTTACACAAAGTCCTACAGTGTTAAAAGGCCAAAGCAAGGAATTCCTTGCAAATATTATAAGACAATTTCAGAATAAATAATAGTGATAAGAAAACCAGTAATCTAGCTATCTTACTTCCATGATCAGTGAGTAAAACTGACATTGGAGCGATTACAGGAGGCTTTTCAAAGAAAATGAAGTGGTAATTATCTTTCAATTTCAAGTTGCAGAATGAGGACAGGGCCATTGAATCTAGTTTTACATATCTGAAAAGTGGTAAGATCTGCAAAAATAATCATTCTAATTAGTTCTTTCAAAAAACTATTATTAAATCATAGTTCCTTTTGTTAAGTATTGTGTGAAAATATGTTTTATCTCATGTCCATTGATATTGGAAAACAATCAGGTTTGAATCAATAGGGTTTAAATTTCAGGTCAAATATTCAACTCAACGTACAAAACATTTTATTTATTAAATTTATATGCCACCCCTCTTACTAATAGATGATTTTAGATGGCTGCATATCAAACATAATGTTTAAAGTATACCAAATAACTCCCCTCCAAAATGTATTATATTTGAAATGTGATGTGAATGTATAAACTGAACCAATTCAAGTTGAAAATCACTTCAGACAAAATAGTATTTTAGACATGTGCAGAGAATCTGTTCATTATTTTAACAAAATCAAGTCTTTTAATCAGATTTCAATTCAATTGGGCACATTAGATTGATATATCAAAGGATCTGAAGCTTCATTTATGATAGATGTCCTGCTGATGGACAGACAGTTAAACAAAGTTTGAGAAACATTTCATAATTTTTTTAAACATTGTGCTATGTTGGGAATAATAAATAATATAAAATAATTGGTAGCCTTTTTAAAAACAGAAATATATGTTACAATATAGTTACAGTATGAATGTCAGTTATTGTTCATAATATTGAAAAATTTTCATTCTAACCCAATAATATTGAACAGTAATTAGGCTGGTCAAGATTCTGTCTATCAGCAGGACAACTCTTGAATGAGACAAAATTTGATAAAGTAGGAAAACCAACAAAATAAAAATTATTTTCAAAATTAGACTGAATTAGGCATAGATTGCAGAGACAAAAAATCCCTAAAAGCATCTCTTGAAGAAAATCTTGGTGCTGTTTAATCAAGCATAAAAAAAAGATCTAGTAGTAAAATACTACACATTTGTGAATGTACATACATATGTACATACATACATACATACATACATACATACATACATACATACTATATATAACCTCTCTTCACAGAATTCTGTTTCTAGCCCATTAATTAAATTCTGTGCCTTCCTTCAAATCTATGCTGACTATTCCACAACTTTGATGCCCAGAACTGGACATATTACTTGAAGTAGATGCTAAAAAAATAGTATAACCTTGAACAAGTATCTCCTGTGTTTTAGAAAGTATACTGTTATTGCAGCCTAAAATTGTATTTGCTGTTTTTGCAACAACACTACCCTGTTGCCTCATATTCAGTTTGAAATGAATTGCAATTCAAAGACCTTTTTCACCCCAAGTACTCAAATCTTGCTATATCTTCTCATAATAGGATGGGATGTCCATCTATTGAAGAAAGTTGAATGCCAAAAAAAAAGTCTAAATATGGGTAGAAATGGAGAGTGAGGAATTAAGTCAGTGGTGAAATCCAAACCGGTTTGCTACCGGTTTGCTGGGCCGTACATGTGCACTGCGTGCCAAACGCACGCTCTGTGCATGCGCATGCGCAGTACGCACCAAAAGGAGGCATGGGAAGGTAAATAGAAGTTAGGGGGATATCAGCTGTGGCACATGATTTAGCATAAACTGCGCTCCACAGCTGATTTCTCCCAGCCCCGGCTGTTCTACTTACCTTCACAAACCTTTTGGCGCATGCTGTACACATGCACATGCACAGTATGCACCAAAAGAAGGCTTGAGAAGGTAAGTAGAACAGCGGGGAAGGGATCAGCTGTGCAGCGGGGGTTTAGCTTTGCTAGAAAACAGGATTTCCTGCTTTCTAGCAAAGCTAAATCCCGCTGCACAGCTGATCATCAGAAATACCAGTTCGGAGGAACCGGTAGCTTTTTTAAACTATTGTTTCACTCGAACTGGTAGCTTTTGTTTACTACCAGTCCACTTGAACCGGTAGTTTTTATCACTACCGGTTCGCTCAAACTGGAGCACACCAGTGGCATTTCACCCCTGGATTAAGTGCATATTTTTTTAAAAGGTGATCTATAAAATGTGATTTATTGGAGAAAGGGATGTATTTCCTCTCTTAAATTTGCAGGACGTTGATACAGACTATATTTTCACTCATCCACACATCTCTACCTGGAATAAAATTAGAAACAGACACATTGCCTCAACGTAGAAGAAAAAGGAGTGTAGAATAGTCATTGTTTGAACATTGGCAATTATCCAGACATGAAACCAATTGTAACTGGGTTTTTCCAATTTTGTGTTCTCCAGTCAGGAGTAGATTTTTATCAAGTGGTAGCTAAAGTACAGCTCTCATCCAGCCTCAAGATTATAGCCAAATTAATTCGCTAAAAGGATCATAGGGAGAGATTCTCAACTATTGATAGTTAAACAGCAGTGCAGTTTGAATACAAATGTTAGCCTCTGCCAATTAAGTCTTATGTTGCCAAAATTTTCTCCTGAAAGTAATCCATTTTATGTCCTGTTCCTAGATTATTACATGTTAATTTAGTTGCATTTTATTAATCCTCAATTTAATTAATGTCTTAGAGATCTTGTTGAATAATTATTAGCCCCTAAAATGTGAAAATTAATTTCAGAATGTGGAATGTTGGTATTTGATTAGCTTGAAAGGGATTGAAGAATGTTCTTTCCATGTTTTGATATATCTAAACTCCAAATAAAATGTCTGTATACTTTTGATCCATTTTTACTCCTAATTTTGGTTTGAACATTCTTCAGTTTTGAACTTAAATCTTTCAAGGTTACCCAATTCCCAAGTATTGGGCTGTTGAAGTACATGGCAAGGAAACTAGCCAGGTCATTAAAACTACAGCAATGGCACCATCAAAGGGAGAAGTTCATTCATTCTCTCATATTGAGCAGAGTTTAAGACAGATACATAATTGAAGCACTCGAGAATTATAATAGATATTTTGAGATACAATAAATCATTTGCACTCTGGGGAAGCAAATGACTATCTGCCATCTCTATTTTTAAAAATAACTTTAATAGCATGGCATGCCCCTATTACCTTTCCAGGCTTTTTTGACTAAGAATTATGCATCTTAAGACACTTTTGCAGGTGTCCATTGCAATTTCCTATAAAATAATTTGACAAAACCATGCCAAGGAGTATGATTCACTCATAGATTTAATTATGAATAATTTTGTATTTTAATACTATTAGAATAAAATAGTAATACTACTTAAAACAGTACAGTATTAGTATAGAGAAACTGTCTCAACCAGGGGTGGGTTCTATTTACCTTTACTACCGGTTTGCAATGGGATCGCGCGTGCGAGTAAAGCGAGCACATGCACCTTGCTTCTGTGCATGTGCAGGAGCTTCTGCACATGTGCAGATCGCCGATGATGATATCCGGGCCAGTGGGTGGGGTCTCCCACCAGTTTTACTACTGGTTCTTGCGAACCGGTACGAACTGGCGACAACCCACCACTGGTCTCACCCCAATGAAATTGACCTGCTCCACCCATGCTGGTAGATGGGGCATGCCATAGACCCCATTGGTCAAGGAATTTCAACTGGTGTTGTCCAGAAGAAGAACCTTCCCTGGCATGGTTCCTGCCCTTTGGAATATCATGACCTCTGAGGTGAGATCCACACCCATCCTTCTGACCTTCCATAAGGGCCTGAAGACCTGGCTTTCCCAGTTGGTCTGGCATCCCAACAGGGTGCCTCACACTTGAGGCAATTGAACAGATTAAGACAAGACCCCACCTCCGACCATATGGATCCTGCTTTCTTCCTACCATCTTTTTAACTGTAAATTATTACTATTATTATGAGTATTTATTGCTTCAATGTTTTATTGGTTTTTTTATTGCAAAAGTTTTACAATTACATTTTCACCCCTTTCCCCCCCCCTCAACCCACCCCAAACTTCCCAACCCCCCTAACCCACCCTAACCCTCCCCTCCCCCCCGGACTTCCACACAATATACTCATATCAAGTAAAAGGAAAAACCCTCCTTTGTATAAAACTTATATAAAACTTGAACCCCTCCCTCCCCCTTATAAATTTTCATCTTCATTACATTAAAATATTTCTATCTTAATATAACATTTTCAAATAAAAGCTATTTGATACTTCCTAGTTTGATATTTGTTCTGAACATAATCTATCCACTTTTTCCATTCCCATTCATAAGTCTCTTGTGAACAATCTTTTAAATATGCTGAAATCTTCGCCATCTCTGCAAAACTGGCCATCTTCAAAGTCCATTCCTCGATCGTGGGCAATGCTTCATTTTTCCAGTATTTACCTATCAACAATCTTGCTGCTGTTATCATGTACAATATCAATTTTGTTTCACCCAATGTAAAACCCTTAACTATACCCAATAAAAACAATTGTGGAGAAAATTGAATTTTTTTCTTCAAAACATTCTGCATGACCCACCAAATTTTTATCCAAAAAGCCTTGACTTTCCTACAGGTCCACCAAACATGATAATATGTAGCATCTGAACAATCACATATCCAACATTTACGCTGAACATTAGGGTACATACACGACAATTTTTTGGGGTCTAAATGCCATCTATAAAACACTTTATAAAAATTTTCCCTCAAATTCTGCGACTGTGTAAATTTAACGTTCTGAACCCAAATTTTTTCACATGTTTCCAACATCACTGGTTCCTCAAAATTTTGTGCCCACTTAATCATACAATCTTTAACTAATTCAGTTTCTGAATCCCTTTCTAACAAAACATTATAAAGTCTTTTAATATGCATTGGACCTTTCTCTTTTATGTGTCTAACTAATTCTTCCTCATACGTCATAATACCAGTTTTTTGGTCCTCTTTCCATCTCAATTGCAATTGATTATATTGTAACCAAGTTAAATTAGTCCCTTCAGCCAACAATGTCTGTAATGTCTTCAGCTGCCATCTGCCCGCATCTGTAAAAAGAACCTCTTTGTATAAAAACCCCCCGAGTGACATTATATTTGTATTCCACAAAGTATGACCAAGATCCAGCCATAGCGGTATTTTATAATCCCATTTGAGTCGGTGCTTCTTCCAAACTCTCAACAAAGAATCTCTAAGTATATGGCTTTTAAATACTTTATCCACTTTATCCACTTGTTGTCATAAAATAAGTAGGCATGCCATCCAAATTCCAAATCAAAACTTTCTGCGTTCAATATTCCAGTCTTTTTTCCTCCAAACCAATCACTTGTTAAAGTCAAAGCTGCTGCATCATAATATAACTGTAGGTTTGGAAGTTTAAGACCTCCCCTTTCTGGAACATCTTGCATAATTTTCATTTTCACTCTCGGCTTTTTCTCGTTCCAGACAAACTTATTCACTCCAGTTTGCCACAATTTCAATTGTTTATCACTATTAAGCACCGGAATCATTTGAAACAAAAAAAGAAATCTTGGCAAAATATTCATCTTAATTGCTGCTATTCTTCCAAGTAGAGACAGCTGCAGTTTTTTCCAAGTCTCCATATCTCTCTGCACCTCTCGCCACAACACCTCATAGTTATTTTGAAACAATTTTGTGTTTGATTCTGCAACCTGAACTCCTAGATATTTTACCTTTGGTACAATCTCAAAACCTGCCCTTCTTTCAAGCTCGTGTTTACGATCTTGAGTCATATTTTTAACTATCATCTTTGTTTTTTTCTGGTTCAATCTAAAACCTGAAACTTTACCATAGTCTTGTATAATGTCCTTCATCTGGATTATTGATTCCATTGGATGTGTTAGGGTAACAACCAGATCATCTGCGAATGCCTTTATTCTGTAGTCCTCTTGCCTTATCATTATACCTTTCAAGATATTAGAGTCCCATATTGTATTTAACAAGACTTCTAATGTTAAAATAAATAGAAGTGGGGACAACGGACATCCCTGTCTTGTTCCTTTTTCGATTTTAAACTCTGTTGTCAAACTTCCATTGATAATAATCTGTGCCTTTTGCTCTTGATAAATTGCTGAAACCGCCTGTATAAATTGGTCCCCAAAGTCCATCTTTTTAAAAGTCTTTAATAGAAAATTCCAATCCACTCTATCAAAGGCCTTCTCTGCATCCAAGAAAACCAGCACTGCAGGGATCTGTTTATTCTTCTCAAGATATTCCAATAAATCTATTACTTGCCTTACATTGTCCTTCATGTATCTACCCTCGATAAATCCCGCTTGATCATCATGAATCACCTTTTGAATTACTGGCATCAATCTGTTGGCTAATACTTTTGCATAAATTTTATAATCCGTATTCAGAAGAGATATTGGTCTGTAATTCTCCGGTTTTTTGAGACCTGCTTGCTCTTTTGGTATCAAAGAAATATAAGCTGTTGTCCATGATGGGGGTATTTTTCCCCCTTGTTGTATATTACAAAATAAGTCTCTGAGTTGTTCCACCATTTCTACCTGCAAAGTTTTATAGTACACTGCGGTCAGACCATCCGTTCCAGGAGCTTTAGCTGTTTTTAGTTGTTTAATTGCTGCTATTATCTCCTCCTCTGTTATAGGATAATTCATTCTTTCCTTTTGTTGGTCAGTAATTTTTATAACTCTTTTATTATCTAAATATTTTTCTATAAGTCCGTTCTGCACCTCCTCTTTAGCATATAATTTAGTGTAGTAGTCGAGAAAAGCTTCTTTAATTAATTTCTGTTGAAAAATTTCTTTCCCTCCAATATCGATACTATCAATAGTCCGTATACTCTGTTTTTTCCTCAGTGTGTAGGCCAACCACCTGCCCGGTTTATTGGCATTGCAGAATGTATTGTGCTTCGCATATTGTAAATTTGTTGCAACTTGTTCCGCCATAAGCATTTGGAATTGATCTTTCAAAAGTTTTATAACACCACGTATTCTTTCATCTGTTGGGTTTTTAATAAGTAACTGTTCTTTACTCTTTATTTCTGCTTCCAATTCAAGTCTTTTCTTTTGTCGAATCAATCTGTGTTTAGAGTTCATATAAATAAGCATCCCTCTCATATAAGCCTTGCTTGCATCCCACACAATTTCCATTGGAGTGCCTTTATTCAGATTCATTTCAAAAAACTCTTTCAAGTACTTTTTAAGTTCTATTATATTTTTTTCATATCTGAACAAGTTTTCATTTAAACTCCAAGAGCGTCTCTCAGTCTTACTTATCTCAATTTCTATCCATACTGGGCTATGGTCAGTCAAAGTTCTTGGCAAAATCTTTGTTCTTTCTGTCCTGACAAGTAAATCATCTGACAACAAAATGAAATCAATCCTAGAGAAGGATCTATGTCTATCAGAAAAAAAAGTATAATCCAGTTCTTTTGAATTGTGTATTCTCCAAATATCTTTTATTTCCAAGTCTTCTTTCATATCAAAAAAAGTCTGTGGTAGTCTAATTCTTGACTTCGCCAAAGTCTTTTTATCTAATTTAGAATCAATTACTCCATTCCAGTCTCCCATAATTAAAATAGATCTATAATCCCATTGTAGTATTTTAGTATGTAGCATTTTGTAAAAGTGGTCCTGTTGTTGATTGGGAGCATAAATTCCAATCAGAAGAATTTGGCCATTTGCTGAAAGTAGTTCAATTGCTACAAACCTACCATCTTGATCTGCTTCTATAAGTTTGGCTGTTAATTTTTTATTTACATAAATAACCACACCATTCTTTTTTTGGTTAGTTGAAGATATAAAGTGTGTTCCTAATTTGGAATTTTTCAAATAGTTTTGATCTTGAACTGTAATATGCGTTTCTTGTAAACAAATTATATCATTATTAAATTGTTTCAAATATGCAAATACTTTCTTCCTTTTCTGTGCTGAGTTCAACCCATTCACATTCCAAGATAAGCATTTAATAATAATAATAATAATAATAATAATAATAATAATAATAATAATAATAATAATAATAATAATAATTTTATTTCTATACCGCCCTTCTCCCGAAGGACTCAGGGCGGTGTACAGCCAGTTTAAAAATACAAGACACAACAATAATTAAAAATTAAAATAATTAAATAGAATTGGCTGATTTAAAACTCTAAAAATTAAAATACCCCAATTTAAAATGATTATATTGACAGCCCTGCCTGGCGGAACAACAAGGTCTTTAATGCGCAGCGGAACACCTGGAGGTCGGATATCTTGCGTATTTCCGGGGGCAGTTCATTCCACAGGGCTGGGGCTCCCACAGAGAAGGCCCTCCCCCTGGGTGTCGCCAGCTGACATAACTTGGCTGATGGCACCCTGAGGAGACCCTCTCTGTGGGAGCGGACTGGTCAGTGGGAGGCTATTGGTGGCAGGAGACGGTCTCGAAGGTACCCAGGTCCTATGCCATGGAGCGCTTTAAAGGTGGTAACCAACACCTTGAATCGCACCCGGAAGACCACTGGGAGCCAGTGCAGCTCGCGCAGGAGGGGTGTCACACGGGCACAACAGGTTGCACCCATAACCACCCGCGCGGCCGCATTCTGGACCAGTTGGAGCCTCCGAGTGCTCTTCAAAGGGAGCCCCATGTAGAGAGCATTACAATAGTCCAGCCGGGAGGTGACAAGGGCATGAATGACCGTGCGCAAGGCGTCCCAGTCCAGAAAGGGCTGCAACTGGTGGATCAGGCGAACCTGATAGAAGGCCCCCCTGGCCACGGCCGTCAAGTGCTCTTCTAAAGACAGCCGTGCGTCCAGGAGGACACCCAGATTGCGAGCCCTCTCTGTGGGGGGCAAGGATTCACCCCCAATAGTCAGCGATGGCGTCTGCTGACTATATCGGGACGCTGGCAACCACAGCCACTCGGTCTTGGATGGGTTGAGTCTGAGCCTGTTCCTCCCCATCCAGGCCCGTACGGCCTCCAGGCAGCGAGACATCACATCAAGGGCATCGTTGGGGTGGTCTGGGGTGGAGATGTACAGCTGAGTATCATCAGCGTACAGGTGACACTTCACCCCAAAACCATGGATGATCTCACCCAGCGGCTTCACATAAATGTTGAACAGAAGAGGCGAGAGGACCGACCCTTGTGGCACTCCCCATGCGAGATGCCTCGAGGTCGACCTCTGCCCCCCTGCCAACACGAACTGCGAGCGGCCGGAGAGGAAGGAAGAGAACCACCGCAAAACGGTGCCCCCTACTCCTAACCCTCTCAACCGCTGCAGCATGATACCATGGTCGATGGTATCAAAAGCCGCTGAGAGATCTAATAGGACTAGGACAGAGGAGCAACCCCTGTCCCGGGCCCTCCAGAGATCATCCACCAACGCGACCAATGCCGTTTCTGTGCTGTGCCCCTGCCTGAAGCCCGACTGGTACGGGTCTAGATAGATAGCTTCATCCAGGTGCCTGGGCAGTTGTCGTGCCACCACACTCTCAACAACCTTCGCCACAAAACGAAGGTTGGAGACCGGACGGTAGTTAACTAATTCAGCCGGGTCCAGGGAAGGCTTCTTAAGGAGGGGCCTCACCACCGCCTCTTTCAAGGCAGCGGGAAAGGCACCCTCACTCAAAGAAGCAATTATAATCCCCTGGAGCCAGCCTCGTGTAACCTCCCAGGAGGCCAGTACCAACCAGGAGGGACACGGGTCCAATAAACATGTGGCGGCACTAATCCTACCCAGAACCCTGTCCACATCCTCGGGAGCCACAGGATCAAACTCCTCCCAGATAATATTCTCAAGGCCTGCCCTCGTCTCCTCCCCCGGACTCGCCCAGTCGGAGTCCAAGCCTTCCCGAATCCGAGCGACTTTTTCGTGCAGGAATTGCACAAAATCCTCAGCTCGCCCCTGCAAGGGATCCTCCCACACTCCCCCCGAAGAAGGGAGTGGGTCACCCTAAACAGGGCGGCTGGGCGGTTCTCTGAAGATGCGATAAGAGCGGAAAAATGGTTAGATTTCGCCGCTTTTATCGCCACTAGGTAGGTCTTGATATAAGACCTCACCTGTGTCCGGTCGGAATCAGAATGACTAGTCCTCCAAATGCTCTCTAGGCGTCTTCTCCGACGCTTCATCTCTCTCAGCTCCTCAGAGAACCAAGGAGCCAATTGAGATCGGCATCGGGTCAGAGGCCGCAAAGGCACAACACGATCCAAAGCTCCGGCGGCCGCACTCTCCCAGGCGGCTACCAGGACTTCAGTCGAGTCGTGTGTCAGGGTCTCAGGAAATGGCCCAAGCTCCGTCAGGAATCTTTCAGGATCCATCAGGCACCTGGGACGGAACCATTTAGTCGGTTCCGTCTCCCTGCGGCGGGGGGAAGCGGTAGGAAAGTCCAAGTGGAGGAGCGAATGATCTGTCCATGACAAGGGTTTAATGTCTAAGTCCCCTCTACCAAGATCATTCAACCACTGACCAGAGATGAAAATCAAGTCCAGAGTGTGTCCTCCTATGTGATTTAATCATCATCATTATCTTTCTGGAGCAAAGAGCAGAATAACCGGATGTCTTCTGGAATCTTCGATCCTGCATTCCCCATGTCTCCAGTCTCTTGTATAGTACTCTTAGCTCCCTTTTTATCTTGTCTTTCCTGTTGTTGTTTTTCTTTAAGTTGCTTGGATTTTGCTCGGGTTATACGCTGATCCTTAACTTCAGCCATCCAGACCGGCTCCAGAATTGGAGAAGATTCCAACAAAGGCTCATCCAAAAAACCTCCTTCAGCGCCCTTCAATTCCTCTGATTCCTGCTTAGACTGTTCTTGCGGTTCTTGTTGAAGTTGCTTCTTATCACTCTCCTTAATCTCCAGAACTGTAGATGTTCGTGGAGATGGTGTTCTTTCTTTAAAGATGTTAGTGTAAAATTGTTCCGCCTTCTCCACAGTATTCAAACGATATCTCTCTCCCTTATATCTCAGAATTATACCAGTTGGAGCATCCCACCGAAATGGTATCTGACAGTTTTGCAATTCTTTAACAAGAAAGCCAAAGTCTTTTCTGGATTTCAACATTTTAGGTGGTAACTCTTTGTAGACTGTAATTTGCGAACCCCCCACTTGCACAGAGGTATGAAAAGATTTTTGCAGGATATCATTTCTTATTGCTCTATCCGTAAAATATATGACCACATCTCTAGGCAATTGTCTTTGTCTGGCCACCCAGGAATTCACTCTGTAAATTTTATCTATTTTGTAAAAAACCATATCAGGATTAATTTTTAGAATCACAGCCAAGGCCTCAGCACAGACCTGTCTCAAATCCTGTCTGTCCTCTTCTCTAATTCCTCGAAGCCCTATAGCGAATTCCATTGCCCTGAATTGCATCATAACAATTTCATTTTCAACTCTCTGCATTTTATCATCAACATCAAAAAATTTGTGATCATTATCTTTCATCTTAACATTGACTTCTGATTTAAATTCATCCACTTTTGAATCAACTTTAATAATAAATTCTGCCAGGCCAGACGCCACATCTGATATTTTTTTGGTCACCTTATTTTGATTCTGTTTCATTTCCTGCATAATTTCCTGTTGAGACTTTTGAAGTTTATCATCTATTTCCTGTTGGGCTTTTTGAAATTTATCATCCAAAATTTTTGAAATAAATTCTTTTAAATCTCCCATATCAAAATCTTTTTTCTGAGTTTGTAACTGTTGAGCAGGAGAAATCTGCGTTTCATATTTGCGTGTGGGGGATCCCCCCCCCCGATGGCTTGCCTTCCTGCTACTTTGAGGCCATCCTGCCACGTAAGCTAGTTTTTCTGAAGAGGGACGTTCCTTTTCCTCTCCCACCTCCACAAAGCCTTCTAAAAAAGTCCCCCAGATTTAATCAAATCAAAACTGTGGTGATGCAAAGTCAAGTATTAAAAAGGGAGAAATTTTTCTCTTGTTTCTGTTGTTGCAACCGAAGCAACTTTATAGCAACTTATTAACTTTGTAACAAAGCAAGATGACTTCACCAATCCACACTCACTGATTCGTTCACTCTAATGCTGAGCGCCATATTTTTTCAAGTCACTTTCACTCATTCGCATTTTTTTTCCCCTTCAGATTAAGAAATCAACAAAGTGCTAATACTTGCAGTTCCGAGTTTCAGGGTTCAAGTAGATTTCCGCTACTTGTTTAGGTTATTTCCTTTCTCTTTTGAAGTTTCCTGCAGCCGGCTTGTTCTGCAAAAGCAGAATCGTCCCATGCCGCCCGGAGTCTCAGCAGGTTGGGAGGGAGCCGTGCCTGTTTCCTCCCCAGAAACAATTCCCTGGGGGGTTACAGGGGCTCGACCCGTGCCCTGCTGCCTCTCCTCCAAGAATCCTGAGGATTTTGAAGTTTTCAAGCCGCTTCTCGATCGCGAAGCGGCTCTACAAGCGGCTGGGCTGGCGGTGCTTCAAAAGGCACCATCGTCGCCGAAGACAGGGAAACCGGAAGTCCAATGTTTTATTGGTTTTTAATATTTTTATTCTAACCAGAGTTGCCTTTAGGCCACTAAGGAGTTTTGATTTTCTAACTTCCCAAATTATGGCAAGAACGTCCAGGGAACTAAGGAGCTCTGTTGACAACATTTTTCCTATATATAAGATAATAACACTGTTGATGGAAAAAAGTGGGACCAAATGCATGTGCCTCATTGTCTCCTTATACATGAATGGTTTTGTTTTGAGAACAAAGCATAAAAAGGACTAATTTCTTAGTATTAATTTTTATATTATCTTCAAGCTATATGGATTGCATTTATGGAGAAAATTGTAAATATGAGTGAGTTGTAATCAAAATACTGTATGAACCAACAATCTCAGTCAACTTTATTCCACCTCAGCTCACAATCTAAGTTTAGGAGGCTTTCCTAATTACCCTATTTTTTCTCCAGATTTTTGTTGAGCATTTGGATCTCAAAAGACATTATATTACCCCATTTGTTACCCTGCCCAAAAGGTTCTGTGGGGAATTTAATGTAAGGTAGATAGAGATGGTTTCATTCCATTCCTAAATCTGTGCAGTTGGATTTTATCTTTAGCCTTACCTATTATTGTTTGTCCTTCTGATATCCCTTAAAATACCTATCATTACTGAAGAAACTAAATCTTTTGTATGGAGACCTGGTATAAGAGATTAGGTCACTGCCTTCTCCTCTTGCCAGCTTGCTTTTTATTAAAAGAAATAGGTTGGTTGCTGCATTAGGAGAAGCAGGACAGGCAACTTTTCTATCTCTGGTGTGGGCTTGTTTCTCAATCTATAGAGTGAAGCATTGTGGACAGGAGGGTCTGGAGAAGTAACAAATAATGTTGAAAACGTAAGTTTAAAGTCTAATTTAAATTAGACTTTAAATTTACCTAATGGTAATTTTAAATTGAACTTAGAATATCTGAATTGTAACTTGCTTCTGATGCCCCTTGAAATAACAATACCACCCATGGAAAGAAAAGATGTGAACAAGTTCATTCAAATAATTAAGGATTAAGGTAGAAGTATTAATCACTTTCTACAACCACCTTCTACTTTGTAACAAGAAATATTGTGCACTTGTATCTGCTATGCAAATGCCACAATGCTTATCTTTCAAAGCTAAGTACCTTTAAATATCAATATCAGATACCAATTCACTGTAATCATTGTTATATGTGTGGGACGAATTTATAAATTTTATAACTGTGTTAGAAATATTGTATAGGGAATCATGCGTTAACGAACTCAGTTTTCCAAAAAGGTTATTGGTTAACAGTCTTCAAAATCCTTTAAACTCACAGAAAACATAAGAATTATGTTAATTCTTATTAAGCATTTTAATTAGTGTTAATTAAACACTTATTTCAAATTATAAACACAAACAAGCAAACACCCAAAACTCAATTAACACAATGTAAACGTAATTATAATGCTCACGGTCCAAATGAAGATACCCAATCCACATCATTTGATTTAATCAACCCCTTTTCTGGGGTCAACATATACACACACACGGCCCTCAAGTATCACCTAGAATCAGCACGTATATACTTCCATACCCAAGACAAGCTCCCCTACAAAACCATTTCTCTCTACCCCATTTCTGTTCAGCTACCCCCATAGACAAACCTCTTTGCTTAAATAATTCTCCTTTCCTCACAGCTATCTGGATTTCATTTTTATTTATTCTTACACAACCCCAGCTCAAGTTGGAACCCCAAATTATTCTTCTGACATATGGTAGAATAAATGTGTACAGGAGTTAGTGCTTCATCTTTAAGGACATCTTAAAATTTATCTGAAGATTAATTCAGCTTTTTCCATTCTTGTGCTCGAAGCTGAATGTCAGAGCCTTGGAATATCAGCATTTCTGGAGGGCACTATATTGGCTAAGATTACATAAACTACCAAAAAGCAGTAGACATGCTTGCTACAATATGCTGTATCTGTTCTTCAGCCTTTACTGTTCCGTTCTCAGAGTTAATCAAAACCTTATAATGCATTACCATGAAAAGTCTTTATCCCAATCATAATTTTTTTTAAAAAAATATGATAAATGCACCTATCAGGTATTTGACTAATATTTTGGAAACTGCAAAGCACAACTATTCATTTGGTAAATATGCAACATCTATGAATTTTGGGAAAAAATGTTTTTTCTTCTTTAGAAGGACAGGTTCTCAGCAGCAGTTAAGCTTTTAAAAATTATACTACAGTTTCAAGAAAGCTCTGGTTGATTTTCTAAAAGCTTTTTTTATGCATGTGGTTGTTTTCTTGATTTAGCATTATTATGTCAACACACAGCATGTATAAACTGTAAAAATTAATTTAATACAGAAATCAGACTGTTTAATAATAGAAAGACTGAATGTGCAATGTGTCAGTCAAATGGAATTGCTTCCATCAGCGTTTAGAAAATGCTGACCAAAAGTTTTCTGTAATCTTGTGCAACCCTTATAGTTCATAAATGAGGCACTTAAAGTTTGTCAGTAGATATATATACAGTTGCTGCTAAATCAGACAGAATCGGAGCTTATTTTAGGATTTCCAAGAATATGGATCCATATGCCTATCCAATGCATATGGATCCATTTAAATGTTAGATCATGGCCCTAATTATAGATTACTGTATGCCTTATGGATTCTGCCATAAACAATAGAATGCACAGTTTTTTTTAAAAAAAATAAAATGTATAGAAACTAGGGAGTCTTCTGTAGTCATATAACATGTTCTCACTGCTTATGGAAGTAATCTATCATTTGGGTTTGAACAATACAAAAAACCATTGCTGTAATTAATCCAAGAAGTTAAAAATGTATAATATGTCAAGTCACAAAATGTGGTGAAACGTAATCTGGATTCCTGGGTGAGGGTGGATGCATTCCAGAGGAATAAGACACAGTGAACTTCTTAATCATGGGGTTTTTTTGGTGGGGGGGCAGTGCTTCCCAGATATAAATTATAAATAAGGGATTTTGACATTCACTTGATAATATTAGCTGATGAGAAAATAAAAGGCTCACTAAATTAGCCTTTTCTTCTGCTGAGTCTGTTTGACGGGGAAAACCATCCAGACCTCTTATATGTCCAAAACTCTAAGGAAGTGTAAGCTGCATTTCCTCTCCTCTTGTTCAAGGACTCTGGAACTTCATAAGAGCAACTGAATTAGGATCTTCTCTTCTTTGACCTTATCTCTAGAGGTATAAAAGGTAAAGGTAAAGGTTCTCCTCACACTTATGTGCTAGACGTTCCCGACTCTAGGGGCGGTGCTCATCTCTGTTTCAAACCCGAAGAGCCAGCGCTGTCCGAAGACATCTCTGTGGTCACGTGGCCAGCATGACTAAACACCAAAGGCACATGGAACACTGTTACCTTCCCACCAAAGGTGGTCTCTACTTTTCTACTTGCATTTTTTATGTGCTTTCGAACTACTAGGTTGGCAGAAGCTGGGACAAGTAACGGGAGCTCACCCTGTTATGTGGCACTAGAGATTCAAACCACTGAACTGCCGATCTTTCGATCGACAAGCTCAGCATCTTAGCCACTGAGCCACCGCTTCTGTGTCCTCTAGATGTATGCTGCCTTCCAATCCCAGAGGCAAACTTGCTGATCTCCTGTCCTACATTCATAACTGTCCTGTTTTAAATTTTCATTTCTTCTCTTTCATATACTCATCACTCTGTTTCCTGACCCTCCCATTTTCCTGTTTTGTTTTTTTTTATCCTTTTTTGCTTTCTTTTTCTTACCTTTCCAAGCCCAATTAGCTGCTTGGCACTTGATGAGCTAGGAAATGCACAGCATCTGTTGTTTACACCATCTGGACTCTCAAGACCTGCAACCTGCCTGGTCTTGTTCCCATATCCGTGAGGTAGTAAACTGCACATAAGGTCCCTGGCCATTGTTCTCATGTTTGTGATGGAGACACATCATTTAACATGATGTTGGCATCATCATCACCACAAGCAACAGCCATAAGAACGACTTAATAAGGAAAGGACAAGAACAAGAGAAATCAGAAACTTATTTTATTGCTGATCTCTATAGCTGCAAACCTATTCTTATCCTAAAGTAAGATCTGCAAAAGAGGCTATTTTTCAAGAATGTTCAACAAAGGCATTCTGACAAATGACAACCAGAAATAAGCCTTTTCAGTAGTGTTCGCATGGTAGCATTTGAAGTAAGCTCAATTGACTCCTGCTTTCAACCTTAATCAAGGTCTTAATTTAAATCTATTTTGCTGATTACTTTTGTGTGGTTGTATTTCCGCCAATGCTTTGGTGTTAGTCCTTGAGAAAGCATTGCTTTAATGCAATGAGGTCACTGGTGGTTCATGGTCAAATGCCAGCATAGTGGCATAGACTAAATTACAGTGGCAATGAGTGTGACAATGGAAGTTCTGAAAGAACAGGTTGGGGATAGATCATCTTGGAGAAACTTTTCAACCTTTTTCATTTCACAGCACACACATTTCATAGGCAGGGCTTCTGGGTCATGATGTCATGAATTCCTGGAGATTCAAGAGGAAAAATGGAGGCAATCTGCCCCTGGTTATGTCACGGAGATGGGATTCTGACTGTGCATAGCACTTCCTCACATTTATTTTAGCTTGCTGATGCAGTACACTACCAACTTTTTGTGGTATGCAAATGTGCCATGGCACAATGGTTAAAAACTACTTTTCTAATAAAGGAGTATATATGTAGCTCAGAGTTGCTATGAGGGCCCCTTGGTGCTCTTTGAACACAGATAATGTTACGTAGTTTGGGTAATGAAACGTCCTCAAGAAAACAAGCAAGCTCAGAGAACACCAAGGACCCCTCAACTACTGATCTAGAAGATATCAGTTCAGACTCTGGTATCTGCATCCCATCAGACTGTTAACTGAGAGGAAGAATTCAGAGAAAGAAATAAGAAGAGAATATCAGAGAAAATGGGAAATTCAAAAGGAGAAAAGGAAAAGAAACAGAAAGACTACAGGATGTCCTACGTATTTTTGATACTGGCTCTTTCCATGATCTTATTTTACTAGCATCTGAGGTATGGGTGTCAAAATCACATCATCATGATAGTGTCACATGACGTATCAAGACTTTTTTCTCCTTTGCTAAACCGGGCAGGGGTGTGGCCAGCACGTGATGCATCCAACCTGTGAGCCGGGAGTTTGACAGGGTAATGATCTTGTTTTACTAGCATCTAAAGCATGGACTTTCTAACAAATTACAAATTGGGGTAATATAATATTGATAGAAAATAATGGCTCCCTTAGTTTATTCCTACTTGTATGTGGACATTAGCTTTCCTGCCATTTTTTGTTGATGCTGTTTTTTGTTATTCATTTATTTTAGTAGATACTTAAAAACACTACTGAGAGGAAATTAAGCAAAGAATAAAAACCAAAAAGAAAAGAGAAAAGAGATTTACAAACTGTATAAAATTAAATTTAAATTTCAAGGTAATATTAGATCATTGCTGTACATTAAGGTTTCTTGAATTATTTAAAAATTCAAAACCATCATTAATTGATTATATCAATGTCCAATAGTAAATTAAAGAATTCAGTATATAGTAATGCTATCAAATTTAAAAATGCTATCATTCAATTATTCAAATAGAAGGTAAGATATGAAAGCCTCATTTTAAGTGGCTTTAATGTAAGTATACTTTGTAGGAATATAAAGTCTAGTAATGTCTAACAGAAAAATACTTCTGTAATTTTAATTTGCCATAAATAAAGGGGACAGCAACATTTTTGTGACCCCTAATTGTTCAGCCACCAAAGCAACATACATGTATATTGTAGTATAATTCAAAGAAAAGCAAATTTTAAAATGGTGTGAAATGACATGGTGTGACATGATATTACAAGAGTGTCCAAACTTTACCGTATGAAATGCTGCACTGAAACTTGAAATATCATGGTTTTTCTACATTGCCCGCTTAAGCTGATTGAGAACAAATTGATACATGGGATGTTAATGTATAAGATCAATTTTAAAAATACATATACACAAACTTTTGGATTTTTTTTTAAAAAAGAAAGCATATCTATTAGTTTTTTGAGTTCATTGGAATTTGCATTTATGCAAATAACTTGAGAACTGCATTGTGTGAGCAGTGACCATTAACATCCATGTTAAGTAAAAATGTTAAATAAATACAACAATCCTACATTTTTATCAAATATTTTGTTTCAAATAAAAATAGGTATTGATATCTGGCACACAGCCTCCATCAGTTTCATTAAACACATTCAATACCTTGATTTCATTGACCATTTATTTCAACTGTAAATGCTTATGCTGTCCCTGTGGGCAGTTTAATGTTCTTTTAAAAAAAAAAACCAACCTTAGAAATCCCATTTCCTCAGATAAATGTCCCTCTTCTAATAAATTCACCATCAATGCAAATAAAACAAGTGCAGCATGCAACAGATGTTGAGTTGTGATAACTGCCCATAGTAACAATTTAAGGAGAGCTTACCTGAATGATGGCAGTGGAAGAATCAGATGCAATAAAGTCACTTAAAATACTTTGGCAACAAAATAAAATTATTATATAAGAACACAATCATAGATCATAGAACAAATCAATCCAGTGCTGTCACTTGAAGCTTAAATGAACAAGTTAAAATTGTTATATTATGGATATCTAGCACCTTTCTAAAACTTATTTTATTTATTATTAAATGTATTTGCTACCTATTGCTAAGTTCCAGGCAGCTCTTACACATGATTACAATGTGATAAGATGTACAACTGTCAAAACAATTATAAACCGAAAAACAAATTAAAATTACAAAATGCTGGAAATGGTAGAAGGAAAGGGAACAAGAGGCAATCAATAGTAAGGTGAATGGTCTCAATTCCTACAATAATGGGTTCATCACTGGAAGACCTGAAGAGTCAGATTGGGGATAATATCATTTTGGAAAAGGTCTACCTACATAATCACTAAGAATTAACACCAACTTTGGCACATTATCCATCAGTATGGTATGATTACTAGACCCAGCCTCAAAAGTTGCAGTTCCTTTTAGTTCTGTTATTTAATGGCCTTGCAGATAGGCCCCAACACTTTCTTACTATATATTTATTGTTTTATTTTTAATCTGCCTAATAATTAGAATACTTTGTATAGATTACAAACTTGTAAAATATTTTTTTTAAAGAAATTAATAAATAAAATACTTCAATATATTAAAAATGGTACACAAGGAACATAAAAGTTTATATATGATTAGAAAAGCTGCTAAGGATAAAGACTTTCTCAAATGAAGCTCAAGTTTTGCTGATCTCATAGTCAGGTCCAAATAATTTTCTTGTGACTGCTGTTACACACAATATTACACCAGCAATCACAATAAAAACTAAAGTATCAAAAACAAACATTCTTGAAAGAAGAGTACTATCTTAATCTGTATGAAATTATAATAAAATTACTGGACATTTCATACACCATTCTTTCTATACCTGGAAGGTACACATCCACTTCTTTGACCTCATTTTATAAGGACACTCTACCGAGAATCTCCAAAAATGATTGAAGGACCTGGTCAGAAATTGTATATATAGAAGCTTTGCATCATGGAATCTCCCTTCAAGATCAAAATGTAATGAATCTTTCACTATTTGTAACAGCTCTGCTTGAAAATGTTGTTCAGTAGAGGTATACCACAAATCTTTTTGCCATTGTCACTTCTACAGAATGGATTGTGTAATAAACTTATTCTGGGTCTGATTAGATTCAACCTGAGCCTTTTTTTTCCCCCACTTACATTTCAGACTTCATTCCATTTGTTTCATGGCCCTCAGTTCCAGATATATAAGAAATTAATCTAGCTTTATTGAGGAGGAGAGGATGCTTGACACAATCTTGCCAGTGGCCAGGTGAAGTTTTCATCACATTCTGTGATTAGAACCACAAAAAGGTCATCTGCCTAATTGACCTCTTAAAGAAACATCTAAAATTACTTTTATGAATGTCTGTGCAATTTATAAGTGATGGTGTAATAATCAGTGAGTTCTAGTCCCTCAGCCCAACTCAACTCATGAATTATTGTTGTGGGGAAAATAGAAGGAAACAGTATTATGTATGTCCATCACTTTGAGTTACTTATAAAATAATGATGAGATAAAAATCAAATATATAAATACATTTATATTTTTATTGCAAAACCAGTACAATAAGAGAAAGAATGACGTCCAACTTCCCAACTCTAACAATAAAGGAATTTGATAATGATAAAGCTTTTACTGAGCAGCACTGGCTGTGTACACAAACACACAATACCAACCACTCATTTACTTAAGGGACTCATTTACTTAAGGGACAACACCAGTGGTGGGATTCAGCCAGTTCGCACCACTTCGGGAGAACCGGTTGTTAACTTTCTGAGCAGTTTGGTGAACTGGCTGTTGGAAGAAATCATTAGGGCAGAGAACCGGTTGTTAAATTACTTGAATCCCACCACTGGACAACGCTGTAAGGGAAGGAGGATTAACAGTTGTACTAGCATTGTTTACTGCAGTGGCATCTCTCATTCTGCCACTGAATCAAGATCTATCTTACATTCAGTCATGATAGAGGGCTTCTGCCTTATCCTAGAGTTCTTCAAATAACATATATTAAAAAATTACACATTGCATCCTACAATTCTTAAATTATTCTGCTAGGTTATCCTTCATAACCTTCAGCTGCTTGAATGTTTTTGTGCATTTTTTTCCTGTATACATGAAGACAAATGTTAAAAGAAACATCAGATTAGATGAAATGAAAAAGATAAATAGGTCTTTGGGTTAGAATAAAATGTAGTTGGGCAGTAAATGTGAAGTTGCTTAATATTTGTTTGTTTGTAAACTGAGACTTGAAAACAGAGAAATAGTTCGCCTTAATGATGCATCATCAATTAATTTCACTGAAGCTCCCATGGGGAATGCATGACATTCACAGTAATGGCGGGCAACTTTATAATGGTCACATAATCTTATAATGAATTCTCATTGCTCAACAAAAATGCAGCTCTACAACTAATCTGCATAACTCTCCTGACCAACTCATTCTTGTATTTTTACATATTTTATTAATTGCTTATTTGCTCAGGTTAATGAATATTTTTGTTCTAATATATTGGGTTGGTGTCATGTAAGCCACACAACTTAAACTGTGGATAAGATGGCATGTTTTCAAGTTTCTTCATTACCTCTGAAGCCCTTTGTTCCAAAAGGCAACTGACTGAGAGTAGCTCAGATATATGAAGGGTACTACTCTGGAAGTATGACAGGAGCAGTATGGGTAGGTAGTTTCATTTATTATTACTATATAATCACACTGGCTCCTTTAAGTACTGTGGGAATTTTTATTATGATGCCAGTCTAGATACCTTGTTAGATATCTATAGGATTTATGCTAAACATGAAGGTAGTGGATTCAAGGGTGTATAGTACTATGCTTCCTTATCTTTCCCTCCTTCCACAGTAAAGTACTGGATCAGTTTGGAAGAATAACAATTAGAGCCTTGACACCTCTCATACATCAAAGCTGCTATGTTGCATTCCATGGTATGTGTTTATACCATGAATGTTACCAGAGTTTCCCTTAAAGTTATCTTATTTCAATATCTGTTGTAAAGCAATTCTCTCTACTGTATGGAGATCTGCTATAAATATTTTTTCCTTCTGTTCAATCATACCAGCATCTCAGAGTCTGCTTGAACAAGTCTCTGCAGTCTTCTTGGCAAGATTTTTCATTGCTCAAGTGGTTTGCTTACTCCTCATTCTTAAAAACTGAGAGACAGAGTGTGACTGGCCCAAGGTCACCCATCTGGCTTTGTTCCCATGACAAGACTAGAACTCACAGTCCTCTGGTTCCTAGCTTTAACTATTACACTAAACTGGCTCTCACTTTTAATATATAAAAGTAAAGGTAAAGGTTCCCCTCGCACATTTGTGCTAGTTGTTCCCAACTCTAGGGGGTGGTGCTCATCTCCATCTCATCTCCAAGAGCCAGTGCTGTCCAAAGACATGTCTGTGGTCATGTAGCCAGCATGACTAAACGCCAAAGGTGCACGGAATGCTGTTACCTTCCCACCAAAGGTGGTTCCTATTTTTCTACTTACATTTTTTATGTGCTTTCGAACTGCTAGGTTGGCAGAAGTTGGGACAAGTAACAGGAGCTCACCCCATTACGCGTCACTAGGGATTCAAACCACTGAATTGCCGATCTTTTGATCGACACACTCAGCATTTTAGCTACTGAGCCACTGCGTCCCTTTGTATAAAGCTAAATCTGTTTTTTCTCAGGTTTTAAAGCTAACAGTTCATGCTTGCTTCTGAATAATCCTTACTATGATGAGTCTTAGTTGGTTAAGAAGACATATACTTGTCAACAGCCAATAACGTCCGAGGAAATTGCTGGGGCAATTAAACAATTAAAAATAGGTAAGGCTCCAGGAACAGATGGACTAACAGCTGTCTATTATAAACATTTACAATCTGAAATGTTAGAACCACTCAAAATTTTATTTAATAAAATACAAGTAGGAGGAGGAGTACCACCTTCCTGGAAAACAGCTTTTGTCTCACTAATTCCAAAGGAGGACCAAAACTCCATTAAACCTGAGAACTTCAGGCCAATTTCACTTCTGAATACTGATTATAAGATTTTTGCTAAGATATTGGCTAATAGATTAATGCCAGTTATGCAACAAATAATTCATAATGATCAATCAGGGTTTATAAAAGGGAGACAAATGAGATATAATGTTAGACAAATTGTAAACTTACTGGAATACTTGGAAAAAAATAATCAAGTCCCTGCAGCGTTTATATTTTTGGATGCAGAGAAGGCATTTAATCGTTTGAACTGGCAATTTTTGTTTAAAATAATAGAGAAAATGCATTTTGGGGAATATTTTACACAATCAATTAGAGCGATATATCAGCAGCAAACAGCACAAATTATAGTTAATGGAGGTTTAACAGAGGCTTTTAAAATTGAGAAAGGAACAAGGCAGGGGTGTCCTCTGTCCCCACTATTATTTATTCTGACTTTGGAGGTACTATTGAACAAGATACGGGACTCAGAAAAATTGAAGGGTATTGTAATTAGACAACAAGATTATAGATTAAGAGCATTTGCAGATGATTTGGTTATTACCTTATCCCAACCTACAGAGTTGGTTCCATATATATTGGATATAATTGATCAATACGGGAAAGTATCAGGATTTAAAGTTAACCCACATAAGACAAAGATGATAGTTAAAAATATGACTATACTGGAAAGAGATAAACTGGCAAGATTAACAGATTTTGAAATAGTTAAAAAGGTTAAATATCTAGGGGTATACATAGCAGCTTCAAATACAAAATTATACAAAAACAATTATGAGGTTCTTTGGCAGAAGGTACAGAAGGATATGGAAAATTGGAAAAAATTACAGTTGTCTTTATTGGGAAGAATTGCAGCAATTAAAATGAATGTCTTACCTAGATTTTTATTTTTGTTCCAAATGATACCTGTGCTTAAGAAAGATGAGAATTTGAGAGAATGGCAGAAAGGTGTTAATACTTTTATTTGGGCTGGGAAAAAACCCAGAATAAAAATGAAAATTATACAAGATACAAGTGAAAGAGGGGGTCTCAAAATGCCTAATTTAAGATTATATTATGAAGCAGCGGTTTTATCACAAATTAGTGATTGGTTTAATTTAACTGAGGGGAGAATTTTGAATTTAGAAGGTTATGATTTGTTATATGGATGGCATGCCTATTTGTTATATGACAAAAAAGTGGATAAAGTATTTAAGGCTCATATATTAAGAAATGCTTTGTTGAGGGTTTGGAAAAAATATCAATATAAGTTAAATTATAAGATACCCGTATGGGCAAATCCTAGACATGCAATAGAAAATATAAGTATAGAACAAAAACAGGAGGTGATTAACTATAAAGAGCTTCTTATTATGGAAAGGGGGGTAATGTATTTGAAATCTTTAGATACACTGAGAGAAGAAGGTATAATTTATACATGGTTTCAGTACGGTCAACTTCAAGCTAGATAGAAGGAAGATCAAAAAACTGGCTTTGTGCAAAATGAGGAGAATTTGGTAAAACAAATTAGAGATCAAAAACAAATGCATATTAAAAGGTTGTATAATGCTTTATTGGAAATAGATTCTGAGACGGAACTGGTTAAAGACTGTATGATTAAATGGGCACAAAATTTTCAAGAGCCAGTAATGATGGAGACTTGGGAAAAGATTTGGATTAGAAATGTGAAATTTACACAAGCACAAAATTTAAGAGAAAATTTTTATAAAATGTTCTATAGATGGCACTTAGATCCCAAAAAATTATCATGTATGTATCCTAATGTGCAAGCTAAATGTTGGAGATGTGACTGTGATGATGCAACTTATTATCATATATGGTGGACTTGTAGAAAAATCAAAGCATTTTGGATAAAGATTTGGTGGGTGATGCAGAATATTTTTAAAAAGAGACTGAAATTTACTCCACAGTTGTTCTTAATGGGTATAACTACGGACTGTACAGTTGCAGAGACTAAATTGATTTTGAACTTGATAACAGCAGCAAGATTGTTGGTAGCACAACACTGGAAGAAGGACTTTTTGCCTACTATTGATGATTGGATATTGAAAGTAACTAATTTAGCTGAAATGGCTAAAATTTCAGCATATCTGAAGGATCACACACAAGAAAGGTATATACAGGACTGGAGAAGATGGATTGATTATATACAAAATAAGTATCAGACCAAAAAATATCAAATAGCTTATGAATGATTTCTTTTATTTGTATAAGCGCTATATAAGTGATATTAGAAGTATTATGTTTAAGAAATAAGATTTTATATATGGGGGGTTAAGAATTTTTTTTCTAGGGGGTGTTAGTTTGATGATTGGTTATGCAATTTAGTTTATTGTTAAAGGTCAATAGAAATACCTTGTGTTCTGCTCTGGGAAGTCAGGGAGAGGGAGGGGGGTTGGGAGGGAGGGTTGTGGGGAAATTGTGTTTGTTTTAAAACTTTTTCAATAAAAAAAAAGAAGACATATACTGAGCTCAGAGCTGATATATATATATATATATATATATATATATATATATATATATATATATATTTGTTTATGTAAGTTTTCACGGGTATGTATGTGTGTATAGTTAATATTTCGGGTTTCTTCCCGTGTAATTGTGGATATATCCCTAAAAGGGTAGAAGCGACGTTTCGACAGAATCCCATCTGCCATCATCAGGCTTATGTCAGTAGTCTTTTGCAGTAACTGCCGTTGCTATTTCAAATCTGGTGCTGGTATTCTGGGATGGCTCCACCTTTTCATTCTGATTGGTTGGGAGTCCCAGTATGTGTTTATTGGCTTGGCTTCGGTGTATGGTCAATTTTTCTCCACTAGGTGGCAGGGCTTCATCTTTGTGGCTGGTTTGAATATGATTTGGTTGGGATTTGTTTTTTGATTAATGTTTGGTCTATGTTTTATATTTGGTGTTAAGATTCGTCTATCTATGAGAGCAGGTTTCCAAATAGTAGGCAGACGTGAAGTGTCATCCCGTTTATTCATGCAATATGGTCTTTTTTCTATTTCAATTGCTTCTCTGATTATCCTGCCATTGCTGGTATTCTGGGATGGCTCCACCTTTTCATTCTGATTCTACCCTTTTAGGGATATATCCACAATTACACGGGAAGAAACCCAAAATATTATATATATATATATATATATATATATATATATATATATATATATATATGTAGGTCTTTGGTTATTCGGGTCTTCTCCCACGTAAAATTGGAAGTGTCTTGGCGACGTTTCGACGAAGTCTCATTCGTCATCTTCAGGCTGGTGTTCTCGGCTTCGTGCTTCCAGGAGCAAATTGCTCCTCACAATTGCTCCTGGAAGCACGAAGCACGAAGCCGAGAACACCAGCCTGAAGATGACGAATGAGACTTCGTCGAAACGTCGCCAAGACACTTCCAATTTTACGTGGGAGAAGACCCGAATAACCAAAGACCTACATACAAACACCCGCGAAAACCTGAGAAAACATATATATATATATATATATATATATATATATATATATATATATATATATATATAATTGGTTATTTTTATTTTCTCCAGTTGTATTTTTTTCAGGTGAGTTTTCCACCACAATTTACTGTACGTATTATTTCAGAAACAAATATGCTTCATTAAAAAAAGGAAAAAAAAGAGAACACATATTTGCATAACATTTGCATAGGTTAATTTATAAGCATAGAGTAATTGTTTCCCTTCTGGCATCTAACTTAAATAGAAACATAATATTTCCCACCATATGGAGAAAACTGACTTATGTGAGCACTTAGTCTCCTGACCAAAGGCTAAGGTCCCATTCTCTTTTTGGTGACTTTTTCACTTCATAACTGAATTGCCTAGACCTTGAATCTTGTCTTGATGTCCTCTATTTTATTACCAATTAAACTGCAGGGATATACACAATAAAGGAAGATATATGATTAAGCACACAGGCTAAAAATAAATGTTTTGCAATAGTGGCGAATATCTGTAGCTCGGGTGTAGGATAAGGGTGAAGGTTTGATTTCCGAATGTTTCATTACCAGGATAGGATAATCTCCTTATCACAAAAGACTCACTGATGACTCACAGCTGACCCAAAGCAAGACCCTCACTTGATACACCCACACCTGAAGCCCTTATAAACAGAAGAACACTGACACTGACATCCCCTAAACTTATCTGAAGATGTTACCTAGCCTGGGAATGAAACATTTGGAAATCAGTCCAGAAGCTCAAAGAATGAACCTTCACCCAGATAAGAAATCTTTGTTTATTGTTTCAATTTAGAATATGCTGTAGAATAAAACAGTCACAATTATGATAATATACATTCAGTGAATATTAATTTATTTTACTGAAGTTAAAAATCATATGTTTAAGCAAGAAGGCGATATTAGTCAGATTTTCAAAGCTGTTGCCATCAGAATAGAAAATGTCTCAGTAGCTCAATCAATAATCTAACCTCCCTATATTTCAGTCTTCCATATTCCTAAGGATATGATGGATTTTGCCATTCATGACTATGCAAATTATGAAACTGTCACATGTGAGATAGAAGTACCTGTTGACATACTCAACTGTGATCTTATTTGGGGGAAATATAACAAACATTATTTGGGTAGTCCTCAACTTGTGACCGAATACTTAGTGAAGTGTTTGAAGTTACAATGGATCTCCCAGAAGGTAAGTCATCTTAGATTCAAAGTTCCAATAGTTGGTCCCCTCCACCGGCAGTCACATGACCACACTTCAAGCATTTGACAACTGACTTACATTTAAAACCATTTTCAGCATCTCACAGTCATATGACTGCATTTTATGATGGTTTTGCCAAAAACTGGATTTACTTCCAGTTTTCGGAAACACCCCCCCCCCCCCACAACAAACCATTGATTTCCTTAATGGTCATGGTGTTCACATAACAGTCACTGTAAAAAGGTCATAAAATTCGATTGACCACATGGGTGACCTGATTTACAACTGTCATCTTGATGGGCAAGCTCATTGAGGACTATCTTTATGTAAAGCAGAGCTTTGTACTTTGAAGATAGTACACTTGGTCTGCAGTCTCCTTGTGTTCAAAATATTAGCTTAGAGTCAACAGAATAAAGCCTCTATCTTAGTCAGTAAATACTGGAGTGAATGTGGAATGGCAGCACTGGTACTGGTACACAGCCTTTGCCTTGCCTGAAGTAGGCTTGCTTAATGTCCTGTGATGTGGAGAAGGATGCTGTTGTGTCATCAGTGCTAGTCTGATTGGCAGAGAGAGCCCTAAGCTTGATTTTTCCCATAGGTATCAAAATACGAATGTCTTCATGCAACCTGATTCCAAAGAAAGTTTTTAGTGCCCAATGGTTGGAACATATATGCTTAAGTGTTTTTTTCAAATATGGAAAAACATACATTTTCCATAGGGGGGTCTAATATTTACAAAACCCTATAGCACTATTTTGAGTCTTCCAGACTATTCCAAGTGTTGTGAATCAATCATTGCTTTCCTCTTACAACTTTGAGTTTTCTTATATGGACTGATACCCTAAAGCACGGCTGTCAAACTCCTGGCCCCAGGCCGGATGCATCATGTACTGCACATGCCCACACCTGGTTTAGCGAAGGAGAAAAAAGTCTCAATATGTCACATGATGCCGCCGTGATGACATGAGTTTGACAAGCCTGCCCTAAAGGGATTGATCATACCCAGCTTCTGTTGGCTTAGGTTCAACAGTATCTGAGGAGTGGAATGTTGGTATGAAGCAGCAGGCATTTAAAGATCACAGGGGCATAGAGAAAGACACTCTGTACTTAACTGCAGAAACATACAAAGGAAAACCCAGAACTGATTCAAGAGAACTGTGATTGGACTGAACATTCTGCTAAGTTGGTAAACATCTCTAATTGCCTGCTTCTGTAACATATAAATGTAACAAATAATAATAATGTATTAATATAATAAATATTATTTGTTGTTTTATTAGTTTATATATAATAAAAATTTAATAAATAATAATTACTTCTTCCCAGCTAGAGCTGTCTTTAGAAGGTTCAGTTAGTAATACAATACACATCATGCCATTATTTTATTAGTGACAAGAATGATGTAATTTGCAATTAGTCACATTGAGATGCCATGTACCATCTTGCAAGAAATGCATTTCATTTGTACGGTAATGTAATAACTATGTGATATCTCTTACCACTCTGGTCTTTTTTGTTTATTTCCTTTTTTTTCCTTTTAGGTTTCAGCTTTAAAGCAGGGTAATGGAACATAATGTTAGATGGATAGAGGAGGGTTCCTCTACCTTTTCCTGTTCTTTTGCTTTTTAAATCATATGTTTAAAATACTTTCTGTCATAAGATTTCTGTAGAATAAAACAGAATTTTCTAACAAAAAGTAATATAGGAGCTAAACAAAGTTGCTCGGACACCTGAGAACAGTTAATGGTGAACAGGAGAGATTCAGTGCTGTCTGCAATATTGTACACACTTCTGTATATACTTGTCTATTTGTTATGGTCAGCTCGCTATACAACCCTTGCTCGCAACCAGACATCAGCAATGGGAGGGGGGAAGGAAGGCATTGGAATGCAAAGGGGGTATTGGGGTGGGTAAAGGAATGCAAATTTGCCAGCTCAAAGCCTGAGACAGATTCCACACCTCAAGGTCATCCGCTGGGAAAGTCCAAGGTGGAGAGACCATTCCCAAAACAATGTGAATGTGACTGATTGGCTAGACAAATGGACAATGGGAGGATCAGGGAAAAAGGATAGGTTTCCTATGCTGCCTGTGTGCGAAATTTTTAGAACTGGCTTTTCCACTTCTATATCCACGTGAAAT
Organism: Arizona elegans; assembly: GCA_022577455.1. Lineage (NCBI taxonomy): Eukaryota > Metazoa > Chordata > Lepidosauria > Squamata > Colubridae > Arizona > Arizona elegans. The sequence goes on along the minus strand of JAKOOJ010000008.1, from coordinate 39,924,170 downwards.
TTTCAGTAGAATTATACTCTTGGTAAAAAGGTATCCCAGGAGTCTCCTCTGCTGTCTCAACCAATGAGATAGTTGACAGTCAAATTTTCCATTTTAAACTACATGTGAAACTTCCTAGCTGTACAGCATGATGGACAATACAGTGCCTGTGTATTTGAGACACCCCAAAATTCACTTCAGTCCTTCACAAATAAAGTTGATAACTATCAGAAGGTTTTAGCAATGCAACTGTAACCTTGCAAGATTTTATTGATTTGTGTGAGATTTTATGAAGGACCACATGAGATTTTAATCTTACAATAATCCTGCCTGTTGATGCTGTCAGTATGTAAGAGTAATGTAAAGGAAGGGATATCAGTCTCTGTTATATACCCTTTAAAAATGTATAAAATGAAGCTGGAACGAGGTTAAAGCAATCCTGTAAACTGCTACCAGGAAGAAAGGATATATATTACTAATTGTTCCTAAGCATTTGTTTCTTTGTTTGTTTGCTCATTTTATAATTCTGATTATTTGCTTATACATCCAAGACATATAAGGAATACAACTAATATATTTTGACTGTTAGATGCTGAAATTAAGAAAAAGAAAAGTCGAGATCTCTTTAATTCTTTTAGATTGTTCCTGCATCCTGAATATTTTTAATGCTAGTTTGAAATATTTGTGTTATGGCTGTTTCTGAAGGAGAAGACATATTACTTTGGATTTGTATTTCTTCAAGTTGGGCCCCTACTGAGAAGTTATTAAGGTGGCAGCTTCTACAGTGACAATAACCACAGTCAGTGCATAGAGAAATAGAAGCAGTACAGACATTTGTAAAGCTCTCCTGCATCAAATAAAATATACACTAAGCAACCCTCAATTTATGTTGTTTCCCAATGCCATTAGTACTAATTACTGCTCCTTTAAGAACAATTCATACCAAACTGTGCAGCATTAAATAATTTGATGCTCAAAGATAATAAGATGAAAAAGATCATCTACATGCAAAAGCAGACTCATACATGCCAAAGATTTGTCAGCCAAGATTCCTACCACCAGAATGGGCATGGATATATACTAGGAGCCATGATGACAGGGAGATTTTTTCAGATTTCTCATGGATATGTATCTATAGTACATCTTTGTACCAAGAGACACAATGTTTGGTCCTGCTTTCCCCTTCATATTTCTTCTGTTACTTTGTCTAGGCATCCCAAAGATATAATTTGTCTGGGTTCAATGTGTCCATATTACAGAACTTAATCTTCCATCAACAGTGTTATTTATGCTAAATAAAAAAAGAACATCCACTTTTAGCTTTAACTATTGAATTCTGCAAAATGTCCTGCTTGGATAGGATAAATAGAATGGAGGGTTTTCTGGGTAGAAGTACTGCAGACAAAGAGACAGATGAGATAGGTGCAGAAAATTTGAATGTAATTGATAAACGTCACTATATTTTACTGTAGTTCTTAGAGAAAAGCTTCAGTTTGGACTAGATCCTAGTGCTGTGCATCAACTGATCTTATAGAATTCTATATGCTGTAATTTTCTGAGCAGAAGAATAGATTTCACATTTTCTTCCGTAGTATTTTCCTTCACATCATTTTAAATATTTCTCTAATTCATCTCAGTTTATTTGATAATTTTTTGGGGGGCTTTCATTTCTTTTGTGATTTCTTTGCCTCCATATTCCAGAATCTCCTTTCCACAGTTTATTGTGGCAAAATGTGGTTGAAACTGCAAGATGCAATCAGTTAAGCAGGATAATTAATCCATATATAAGTGATCTAAATGAAAAGAGAATACTGGCCAAATTACTGACATTCAATGCTTGAAAGGGGACCAATCAGGCCTTCATTTGGTGCTGAAATGAAAGCAGTGCTAATGTCTGTCCCCAGATCTTCAACATCTGGAATTTCAAAATTTCTAATCAAAAGGTCTCTGGTAGCATCTTTCATACAAACAGATTTTATTAAAAGGCAGTTCATTTCATCGGATGGATATAATTTGTTTTTTGGCTGCTATTGACTAATATGGCACTCCTCCCATAAAGCTTATAATCTTTCTCTGTGTGCTGTCTTTCAAGCGAATTAGGGAGCTTTCTTGGGGTTGGATGACTAGTTTTCCTATGTTTTTGTCAGAGGAAAAAAGAACAATGAAAAATGTTTAAATGTGTGCATCCTTTTAACCAATATTAAAGTTCCTTTGAAGTAATGTCAGTGATAGGTTTCCAATTTTTTTACTACCGGTTCTGTGGGCGTGGCATGGCTTGGTGGGCATGGCTTGGTGGGTGTGGCAGGGGAAGGATACTGTAAAATCTCCATTCCCACCTCACTTCAGGGGAAGGATACTGTAAAATCCCCATTTCCTCCCGATCAGCTGGGACCTGGAAGGCAGAGAATAGATGGGGGCGGGGCCAGTCAGAATTTTTACTACCGGTTCTCCGAACTACTCAAAATGTCCTCTACCAGTTCTCCAGAACTGGTCAGAACCTGCTGAAATCCACCTCTGAGTAATGTGTAAGCATTGCAAGAAAGCACTGCTATTCCCAAAATACATCATAGGAAGAGCTGAAGAAAATTCTTAATATTTTATATCATATTTATTATAGCCAATAAGATATTCTTGCTGGGTTATTTGACTTTTTATCTCATAATGCCATTAATAGCTAAAATTTCTAGAAGATCCATATGTAAATAAATAAAATTTTGAATGACAACCAAATGCAGTTAAATAGGATGATTACAGGTACCACATCTGGATTGCAAAGCTCTGAGAGATCACTAGATGGAAATAAAGTGAAACTCAAAACTTTAGATTCTTATTGTCATCTAATGGTCATCTTTGCAGGTCAGATTTGCTAGCCCCAACAATAGCCCTACCAAATCACAATCTCTTCATTGTTTAATTCGACATTCTCATTTAAATGCATATTAATTGGAAATAATATGATTCAGTCAGCTCTATAAATCGAATATTCTCTGTTGCAGTAACATCACAGGAGTGCCAACAGTCCAAAATCTAGATTATCTGAGGCTTGGAAATGCCATACATGTGTTACTTATTGATTTCTTAACAATTCTCCTTCCAGGCAGAGGGAAACAATTCTGTGATAGAGGATTTGATACAATATTTTCACATAGACTATTGAAATGTTCTGAAGAAGCTTCTTGGATGAAAAGCAAAATGTCTTCAAAGAAAAACAAAGTCCAGTTGCCTTTTGAAAAAGAACCTTTAGGATCACTTTTTAGACATTTCCATTTGGGTTTTTTGGCAACCAATGGGAGTGATTTGCCCTTGCCTTCTTCTGGGCTATCTTTTCAACTTCCCATAATTCCCTATTCAGTGGTACCACAATATTCATTGTTAATTGGTTCCAGGAGGTGCAATGAGTCCTAAAAAAGATGAAAACAATCCATATGACTTAACATGACCCTTTATTTCAGCCAGGAAGGACTTCCATTTGACTCTATTCCTATTCAGTGACCTACCCAGCATGTCTAATTTCCTGTCCACCCTCTGAAGCCATCCCCCATTTCCTTTTGCAGTGACGTTCCCAGCCTGGCTGACTTCCTGTCCATTCTCCATGGCCGTCCTCCTCTTCCTATCACAATGTGTCGAGTATTAAACAAACAACAAGTACTGGGAGAACATTTTCATGTCAAAATGCATTGAGTACCAAATTTGACAAATTTTGAAGCACTTGAATACCAAGGTGCCACCATACTTTTGAAATTTCCTACTAGTTTCCTTTGGTAGTATTAGTCAGGTTGGGCCTATTTCACTTTCTCAAATCAACTGGCTGCTACAATTTAGCTGAACTAATGAGGGGCCTAACAAAAAAAATCCATGCTGGAATCAGACAAAAATCTAAATAATAAAGGAAATAAATATTTAAAAGCTGCCAATATTGAGTTCTAGTGTTTTAATGCTTTGCCCTTTAGGCTTTTATTTTAATTTGTTGTACTATACACTGCTTTGATTGTTTTAGTAAAGCAATATAAAATATTAATAATGCCTAAAGAGTAAATCATTATCATAATATTTTTTACAAATCTGTTGCATGATAATGCTTGGAATAGTGCCTATACTGCATTTTAAAGCAGCACTGCAGAGGGAAAATATACAAAAAGAACATAATAATGATCAAGAGGGAAGAATATTTGCAGCTTTTTAGCTTAGAGAAAAAGTTAAGGTGGTATGTTTGTGTGTTAATGTGTATATAAAATTAAACCAATGAGGGTTTTTCCCCCTTTTCCATAATGTCAAAAGGCAAAGTCATCTAACAGAGTTTCAGGATTCTTTTTTACAGTGAAAACTGCTCTGATAAAATAATGTAGTAATTTCACTATTATTGTGAATAGCATTAAAAGAAAATAGACAAGTTAGAATAAGAACAAGATTAGTCATACAGTCTATATATTATCTCCAGTATCTGAGCTGAAGGCATGTCAAGATGAATTTCTGAGTAAGAAAAATAAGAAAATGTTATACTTCCATATCTTCTAATTCATAACTTGTTGGCCATTGTAAGATCAGAATATTCATTGACACTAAGATGGTACCACTTATTATAAAGACATAAAGGACTTTTAAACTGTCACAATGTATTGAAATGGTGTTAGAAGATCCAGAAGAATTACAGGTGTTAATTTCACACTGGTGAAAAGTATTCCAGAACATCCAGATGGGTCGTCCAATAATTAAAAAATTACAATTTTATATTTCTGAATAACCATTACATAAATCATAATTTACACCAATTGTGTAATAAAATACCCTTTTGATTATCTGACATCAACTTGTTATTGAGTCTTAGTAACCACATACATATGCCTTCTCCAGGATGAATGTGCTATCACATAGAAGCTTTTTTTTTTGACAGGTTTTTAAGGGACACTAGTAACATGGGGATCAATATCAAACTAAGCATCAGCTTAAACTATGTAACCTTTAGAAGAGAAAAGCATATTTCGTTTATGTCATTTATTTGTTTGTTTGTTTATCAAATGTATTTGCTACCCACCTCATGATTCAGGCAACTCTGAGCAGCTGAACTCATTTAATAGTGGAAAGATACATGCTCCAGCAACAGATGTGAAAGAAATAGAGCATGTATTTTTTGCATGTATACATACATACACATCAGCAGTGAAATCCCTTGAAGTCTACTACTGGTTCTATGAGTTTGCTACTGAGTGCCTACCTGCGCAGCGCTAAAAAAGGAACATTTTGAAGCTTTCTGAGTCTGCAAAGGTAAGTAAAACAGTGGGGGGGGATCCGCTGTGACATGCGATTTAGATTAGCTAGAAATCAGGAAATCCGACGATTCTATCTAATATAAATCGCACATCACAGCTGATTGTTGCCCAGCTGGAAATATCGGTTCGCCCGAACCGGTAGCATTTTTTACTACCAGTTCGGAAGAACTGGTCTAAACCAGTAGCATTTCACCCCTGATGCACATAGAGACAAATTGTGTAAAACCCTGGACCTAATCTACATTTAATGGGTATTAAAATGCTTTATATTGTTTTACAGTGTGGCATTTCTTCAATAATCCTATTAGCAGTTCCTAAGATAAATAAAACGGAGAGTATACAGTATCTATATTGGCAATGTAAAAGGATTTCTCAAAGGTATTTTAGAATCTTATCCACTGACATCACATGTCCCATTTCTATAAATATTGATGTATAACCAGCCCAATTTTAAACATTTATTTTTGCATACATTATTTGCTGAAGTCTTATGAACAGACTGTCTGTTTTCCTTATGCTTTCACAATAGAATCAGCATCTTCCCATCCATTTTCTCCATGCAATGAAGAATTATCTTTTCAGTAAGGGTTATAATTGAACTAAAAATCATAAAGATACGAGAAAGAGCCTTGTTTTAAAGGAACAATTTTAAGCTCACTCAGCTATTGCCACTTAAATAAAACATTGGATATGAATGGAAAGATTTAAGAAGCATTATTTGTCTCTTCATTTATCCACTCTCTAACCTAGCATGTAAGATTAACAACAGTTTGCCATGGATTATTCCAAAAGCTCTAACTCTTCCTGGTACTAATTACTCCATCATATTTGTTGGATTGTAGATAACTTTATACAGTGGAAATGACATGTAGTGCAAGAAGTCCTAAAGTCAAGAGTATAATCTTTTAAAGAAAGTATTCTTGAGACTGAGGTTAACATGAAAGAAAAATAAAGATAAGATTTATTAAACAATATTAAAGTGATAAGAAAATCTGAGTTACTTAGGCCTATCTAGAGCTATTTTTCGGGCTATAAGACGCACTTCCCCCTGCCCCCCCAAAAGTGGGTGGAAATGTCTTTGTGTCTTATAGAGTGAATATTGTAGTGGGGGGAGGGGTTGGGGCAGCGCCAATCAGCTGTTGTAGGCAGCAGGGATCGCCACTGCCATTGCTGCTACCACTTATTCAGCAAACAGGCCGCAGTAGTGGTGAATGGGCCATGGCGAACAGATCGAATGGGCCACGGCAAACGGGTCTCAGTGAATGGGCAGCAGAGGCGGAGGCAGATTTTTTTTTTTCCCTCCTCTAAAGATAATGTACATCTTATAGTCCGGAGTGTCTTATAGTCCGAAAAATATGGTAAGTGCCTGTAGAGTGCTCTTCTCCACTATGGAGATACAGGGAGAATTAGAGAAGTATAGAGATCCCAATAACTATTCCTATAACTATTAGCCCTGGTATTCAGTATACAAATAATTAGAAAAACAGTACATTCAATCCTGAACTCTTAACATCCATACATTAATCCATACTAGTATGGCAATCATGTTGCTGCAATGTTTTCTCACTATTCTAAGAATAAATAAATCCTCTTGATACACCTATCACATAGCTCTTCAAACAGTTCATGATTGGGAGATAAGGCAAAAGCAGATGGATCTTATCTCCTGCCAAAAATCCCCTATTCCAATTATTGCCCTCCCAATATTGAATGCTTGGCATCAACTAAAGGCCAAGTATTTTTAAATTTTTAAAGGCTAAAAATAATTTTCATTTCTCATCTTAAAAAATTGCAGTCTTCACAGAACCAGTGTATGAAAATTGTCTTTGGGGCTTTTTAAAAAAATTGGCAAGCACATGTATCTGACAAAGGCAATATACTAAGAAGGCCAAGACATTTACCATCAGAGTATTTTTGGTTCCCTAAGAAGCATTTATGACTCTGCTTGATTTTATGGCTATAGTCAGTGGTTGCTAGCTGTACATTATCCAACATATTAGAAAGGCACCTGACTGGGAATAGGAGTTATAAAAATAAAAATAATAAATGCCGAGTGTTTGTCAATCGTTTCAGTGATTTTGTATTCTTTGAGCAAAACAGCAGAAAATCAGATTTATTGTTTCTATTTTTATCTGTGTATTTTCACAAGTTATGTTATAATTGTTTAAGTGAAAGCTAAACTTCAGGTCAGGAATGGCTCACCCACCTAGGTTTACTGAATATTGTTGTTCCATATCATTAAAGAAAGAACAACCAAGGGATTATGAAGTGGTTCGGGAATAACGAGAGGCACAAGCAAGCAAGTGACAACAGCTCTTTAATATACAGTGAGACTTCAGCGAAAACTCAGGGGCTGCAGTCCTCCTTATATACAATCCAGGAGGGACTGTCAGCCAATCAGGAACGATTGCAGGTTTGAATCTCCCGCTCAAAAGTATCAATACATAACACCCCTCCCTTCCCAGAAGGCACTAACACTCAACAATTAACATATGTACAGACAAAATCTCGCAGGTGCTTAGGACGAGTTCTCGCCCTAGTTGACCTGCGCAGTTCAGAGTCTGGTGGGGCGTCGAGCTGGTCGGAGGGACTCTTTGTCTCTCCCAGCTCCGCCAATGGAACCTCCTGGATTTTGTCCGGGGCGTGGTTATCCCCGGCTGGGAGTGGCGACTCGCTGGGGCGGCGCTGGAACCAGGACTTGTCAGCTAAGTATTCTCGCGGCCCCGGGCTTGAGTTAGCTGTTTTGGAGAAGTGGTCATAGTTAGGCTCGGACATGTCTGAGTTGATGTTTGCCTCGCCAACCACCCGTTTCCTAAGTTGGTCTATGTGGCGCTTCCAGAGTCTATCTACCCCCACGTCCACCGTGTATGATTTTGGGCCTGTTATTCCCACTATGGTTCCTGCAACCCACAGAGGACCGCTGGCATAATTGCGAGCGAACACCGGGGACCCGACCTGAAACTGCCTTAAGCCACAGGTCTCTCCCTTAAAGTTTTCGTGCGAGTAGTTAGGGTGAAGCCTGTCCAACACGCACCGGAGCTTTCTTCCCATGAGGAGCTCTGCTGGGCTTCTCCCTGTTGCTGTGCATGGTGATGCATGCTGAACCGCAAGGAATTGATCTATCCTGGCCTGCCAGTCCCCATTGTCTAATCTGGACAGTGCTTCCTTGGCTGTCCTGACAAATCGTTCAGCCAATCCGTTGGAAGCCGGGTGAAATGGGGCTGATAGGGCATGGCGGATTCCCAGGCCAGCCAAGTAACCTTCGAAAAGGGTTGCTGTAAATTGAGGCCCGTTGTCCGATACCAAGGTATCCGGCAGGCCGTGGGTGGCAAACAACTTTCTTAGGGCCTTGATAACGGCTTCGGCCGTTGTGGATGGCATTAATACAATTTCGAGCCATTTTGAAAAGGCATCCACTACTATTAAAAACGTTTGGCCATGGAACGGGCCGGCAAAATCAATGTGGATCCTCCCCCATGGGCCTTTTGGTTTCTCCCACTCTCGGATGGGCGCTACTGGGTGATCGGGCCGAGACTCCTGGCAGGGTCTGCACTTCCCCACCCACTCGGAAATGACCTGGTCCATGTTGGGCCACCAAACATAGCTGCGGGCTAAGCACTTCATCCTAACGATGCCAGGGTGCCCTTCGTGCAATAACTCTAAAACTCTATCCCGTAGTTTTGTTGGAATTACCACTCTGTCACCCCACAGTAAGCATCCCCCTTGCATAAACAGTTCATTTCGTTTGTTGGCAAAACCTTGGTACTCCTCCCCGACCACCCTGTCCGGCCACCCTTTCAAAACCCAACCCATAACAGTCCGGATAACAGGGTCTCTATTTGATGCCTTTGCCACCTCGCCGGAGGAGATGGGCCCCAAAGTTAACGTGTCCAACAACAGGACGGAGGCTTCCGGTATTGGGTTGTCCAGCAGGTCGGGAAGGGGGCAACGGCTAAGGGCATCCGCATGACCCAGGGTTCGCCCAGGCCGATGGACGAGCTGGTACGAGTAGGCCGATAAGAAAATCGCCCATCTAGTTAAACGGGGGGAGAGGGCAGCGGGGGTTGGCCTGTCGCCTGCTAGCAGTCCTAGCAACGGTCTATGGTCAGTCACAAGTTCGAATTTTCGGCCATAGAGGTATTCGTGGAACTTCTTAACCCCCGCAATCGCAGCCAGAGCCTCTCTGTCCAATTGGCTATAGTTTCGTTCTGTGCTGGACAGAGTTCGGGAGTAAAAAGCAATGGGCGCCTCTAGGCCGTTCGGCAGTCTATGGCCTAGGACGGCACCAACTCCTACGGGGGAGGCGTCGCAAACTAAGACGAGCGGCAGCTCTGCATTGTACTGGATCAGGAAACTGTCCTCAGATAGGAGTTTTTTTACTGCCTCGAAAGCGGCTGCTTGCGGTTTCCCCCAGACCCATGGTACATTCTTCCCTAAGAGTTTGTGAAGGGGATCTGCAACCGTGGCCTTGTCTCTTAGGAACATTGAGTAGAAATTGAGCAGTCCAAGGAAGGCTTGGAGCTCAGCTTTGGATTTGGGGGCTGGTGCGCTCTTGATGGCTCTCACCTTGCTTTCGGTAGGGTGGATGCCTGTGCCGTCCACCCTGTACCCCAGAAATTCTACCAAGGGGACCGCTATCCTGCACTTGTTCTTTTTAAGTCTTAGTCCCGCTTCTCTGAATCTGGACAGGACGTTCCGTACCCTGTCCCTAGCTGGTGTTCGTCTTGGGCGCTGACTAAGACGTCATCGAAATAGGGCACTACTCCCGGGAGTCCTTGCAACAGGCGCTCCATGGTGCTTTGAAATAAGCCGGGTGCGACGCTCACCCCAAATTGGAGCCTGGTGCATTTAAATGCACCCCTATGAGTCACGATCGTTTGCGCCTCTGCCGTGGCGTCGTCGACCGGTAACTGTTGGTAGGCTTGGGCCAGGTCCAATTTGGCAAAAATTTTTCCGGGGCCCAGGGAGTGTAGTAGATGGTGCACGATCGGCACCAGATAGGCGCTCGGCTGCAAAGCCTTGTTGATCGTGCACTTGTAGTCGGCGCAAATTCTGATTGAGCCGTCGGACTTAACTGGGGTGACTATGGGGGTCTCCCACTTAGCATGGTCAACGGGAACCAACACCCCTTGCTTAATCAGTTTGTCCAGTTCTGCATCGATCTTTGGTTTCAATGCGAACGGCACTCGTCTGGCCTTCAGTCTTACTTGGGCTACGTTGGGGTCTAAGTTTAGTGAAATAGGGGTCCCCACATACTTGCCCAACGTGTCCCCGAAAACGTCCTGGAACTCGGACAGGAGGCTGTCTTTCAGGGTTGACTTGGACATCAGGTGGACGCCGGTGAAGCCCATGCCAAGGGCTCGGAACCACCCCATGCCCAGGAGGCTCGGAAGCTGCTTCGTGACGATGGTCAGCGGCAGGTCTCTTTCGTAGTCTCCGTAGGTGACCCGGAACGTGCCCACGCCTTCGAGGGGGACTCGGTTCCCCTGGTAGTCTAGGATGCGTAGTCTCTGTCTGGAGAGTTGATCCTTCCGGAACGACGGCAGGAGGGTCTTTAGGGTCGTCCACGACATGATGGAGAGAGCTGATCCGGTGTCGATCTCCATCGAGCACGGCCTTCCGTTGATCTCGACCACCGTGCTGACTTTGTCCTCGACCGTCGTGCTGGCCTGGTCGATGTGTATGCTGCGGCCATCTCGCGGTTCAAATTCGCGCCGTTTTTTTGCGCCGCCTTCTCTCGTTGGCTGCTTCTGGCGCACTGATTCCGGTTGGCTGCGGCGCTCACGTGGTTTGTGTCTTCTGGGCAGAATGGCTCTGCAGACTCGCGCCAAGTGCCCTTTCTTCTCGCAACGCCTGCAAATAGCCTCTCTGTATTTGCAGGACAGTCTATCATGGTGCCCGCCACAGCTGGGACAGCTTCGCCGGGGGCTGCCAGTGTCTTTTCTCTGGTGCTCTGTTCGGAAGACGTCCTCATCCGACTCGGACTCCGAGCTGGATCCGGCGTCTTCTCTGTGCACCGGGGCAGACTTGGGGCTGTCTTTGCTGGTCAGCGGACGCTGTAGCGTTTCAGCGGCCTTTGTGGAGGCTTCGTGAGCCCTGGCCTCGTCAAGGGCTCCGGCAAGCGTCAGATCAGGCTTAGCGAGCAGACGCCGTTGCAGCCTAATGTCCCGAACACCACAGATCAGTTGCTCAAGCAACGCATCGTCCAAGTCTCTGTAGTCGCAATGAGTTACGGCTTTTCTCAGGCTGGCCATGTACGCGCTGACCGGCTCTCCCTCTCGTTGAACGCGCTGCCTCAGTTGGTATCGCTGCACGAACTTGGAGGGGACGGGAGCGTAGTGAGCCCGGAGAGTTGCCATCAGGGTGTCCCAGGAGACTGTTTGAACCGGCGTTGGCTCACACAGTGACTCGGCCATCTCGAACACGTCCGGTCCGCAGTGGCTTAGGAATAGGGCTCTCTTTCGATTAGCCAAGAGGCCCTGCATGTCGCTGGCTTCTAGCGAGCATTCAAACCTCGTTAGGTACGAGACCCATTTTTCGCGGGTCGGATCAAAAGCCTTGGGCGGAACGTAGGCAGACATGTCCGGTATGTCTCCTGTGGTTTGCCTCGTTGCCTAGCTGAAGCTCGTGGTCTCACTGGTTGGCTTCTTGTAGCCTCTATCCCACCTTCGTCGCCAATGAAGTGGTTCGGGAATAACGAGAGGCACAAGCAAGCAAGTGACAACAGCTCTTTAATATACAGTGAGACTTCAGCAAAAACTCAGGGGCTGCAGTCCTCCTTATATACAATCCAGGAGGGACTGTCAGCCAATCAGGAACGATTGCAGGTTTGAATCTCCCGCTCAAAAGTATCAATACATAACAGATTAAGCTAGAGAAAAGAAGTAAACATAAAAAAACAATTTAATTGCTGTTTAGTATCTCACAGAGAGGGCTTATTTATATAACTGGACCTTGTTATATTCTAGCTTGAATAAATATCCTCAAGTCTCCTTAAATTAAACTGGAATCAAATCAGTTCATTTCCTGAGCAATCCAAGAAGTGCCAAAAATGAAGATTGTCCCTTCTTGCAGGCCCACTCATTATCTCTGCTGCTTCTACCATGCCATTCCCTGTCATCAGGGGAATATTGTTGGGCTTGTAGTGGCTGAGATAAAAACAAACCTAGTTAGAAGGAAGAACTACTATCATTGTCCTGCTTCTTTGTCAGCAAATGACAGTTTGGGGGTAATATGGGAAAGGCCTTAGAACAGGGGTGGGGAACTATGGCCCTTGTATGATTTGTGGACTTCAAGTCCCAGAATTCCTCAGCCAGCATGGTAGTTGAAGTCTACAAGTCCTAAAGAGGCCATAGTTCCCCACCTCTGCCTTAGAAGAAAGAACAAACAGTTGATGACAAAGTTATGTTCTAGAATGGGATTGGAAATGAACTGTGAAAGGATTGGAGAAGGTGATGCTTAAAAATTTGCATTTTCTTAAACATTGGTTAAGTTTATTTCCAATGTAGACATCAAAAACTGCTACACAATTAATCTCTGTAAGAGCAATACAAAAATCTTGGAATGTATAACCTTTTGCAATGAGGCATTCTTCAGATTCTGGAGAACATGTTTCTCTGAATTCCCAACCACATCTATTCTGGAAATTATGGAAATTGCAGTCCCAATATGTCTGAAGGGACCCTGTATTATGTATGTAACATATTGTTTCATTGCATTTTCCTTATGAAAATATGAAAGATAGCAATGCGACTAATGTTCCTTTTTCTTTGGTTTGAAGATTGATTCAGCATGAAAGAAAACCTAATATTGTTAAAAGCTCTGATTGCTCCCTCTTCACTCTTCCATCTCCTTATAAATATGGAAACAGATCAAAGGTTGATGTGAACGAAAAGGGATTTTATCCTAGCTACATATGTCAACTGTGCCATAGCTAACTAATTCCTTTAAACATTGTGTCAGCCAAGTGCAAGTACAGGTATATATCACCTGATGTCTGACCTGGAAAGTCCAAATCAATTTTCCATCTTTTAATAGCATTCAAAATTACCTCAAATAAGGAAGCATGTCATTCCAATTTATGAAACAGATAACCCTTAGCCATTCATTCCACTTGAAAGACTTTTCTTCCATTAACATTTCTCTGACCTCTCTGATAAATTGTGTCCCCAACCCAATCACAGAACAGGATCAGATAATGTCCATTGCATTCATTTGAGCTCAGTTGAAAAGTATCATTTTTCTTTATTTTGGAATCTTTATCTGGAGAATATCATGTGAAATAAGAATATGAAAATTCTATTACCTATTTTTCAAGACTACACCATTTTCGCAAAACTTTTGTTTGGTCTTATTGACCAAATATGTCTTTTTAGTTATGCTTCCTTTTAAATCTGTTTTAAAATATATTTCTATGATTCAAGACTGCTGTAACTAGTGGATTATTAAATTCTCCATTAATCAGAGACATACAGGTTAGATTGGTTCATTGTAGAATTCACATAAATAACTTTCCTTTAAAAATTCTTAGTTAGAAATTATGTTTGGGACATATTTCTTCTTAAACTTAGTATAAGACGACATGTGTACAACTTTTCATTGAAATCACATTTTCATATTAGCAACCAGTATAGCCACAGTAACCAGAATTGATGTTCTTTACTCTGTGAAAGTGGAATAAGAAATTATTATTATCTTCATTCAGACTGTTGAAGTTTCAAAATCTGGCTTCGCTAAATAAGATTTTTTCTTTGCCAAACCACATCCTCAAAATTCTTGATTACCACAGTCATTGTTCATTGGATTTATGGAAGTTCTTGTTAATTAAGTCTCTTGGAAGTAATAATATCAAGTCTTCTGTAAATTTTTGAATAGATTTTTTTTAAAGAATATAAACTATTTTCTTTTCTCTGCATTCTAACTCAATATTTTTTTTTCTAATTAAGTTGCCCATTGAAATCAGTGGCCCAGCAAATAGAAATCTGAGGGAAACCAAAACATTGAACTAACTCTTGGCATTCTATTTTAATTAATTGTATATACTTGGTAGAATAAAAGAAATCTTAATTCATTTCATGACTTCAAATATTGAAATATTCTTTAGATGAGGTCTCTTCCTTCACATGTGAGAGCTTAGGGAAATGTTCCCTATTACTACTTTTAAAAAGACTCTAGCATTTCCTAAATTACAGAGGTCAGATATACAACCATATTTTTTCACATATCAGAATCAGAAAGACATTACATTCCTAGTTAACAAGGGTTATATAAAATTTGGGGAAATTATTATTATAGTAAAAGAGGATGAGTCTTGGAAGCCTTTCAGATTTTCAAAACTTTGTACATATATTAGTAAGATTAAATTATGGGGACTGACTAATCTAAATAAACTGGAAATAATTCAAAACACATTTCTTTTAAGTTATTAGCTCCACAGCCTGGAGTGTCCTAGAGTAGGATAAAATCAATGTTACCTTTTATTCTTGCCACAAGTAGGTTATATTTTCAGTTGAGATTACATAATATGGTGGATAATTGTCTTCACACTCTGTAAACAGAAAATGATTGTTGCCTAAGACAATTATTCTTATCCTTCTGACCCCATTAGATATATTTATATACACAGACCTTGAAGAAAACCAAAAAGCAGCCTTCCAATTAGTCTTCATTTTTTTCATTCATAATGGTCTTATGAACCAGTGAGTTGTATAGGTCAATGGATTGATTCAATGTAAGTTGCCTGTTTAGCAAGGTACTGCATGTGTGTGTAGGTGAGAAAGTAGAACAATGTTCTGAAGATAAACCCATCTGTTCACGCAGTGCCACCTAAATAGAGATATTCACTCTAATTATTTTATCTGGTACAAATTGTTCCATTTAAAATCAAATGAATTTTGAATACTCTTATAAGTTCTCATTATTATACTTGTGTGAATAGGCAACAGAGATGCTTTTAAGAGGTTATGTTTGACTGTCCCTTAGTGTCAAATTTCCATTATGCCTGATTATAGAAGCTAAATTATAGATGCATACCAATGAATAGAACCTGGCACAAAGGTGAACCCTGTTTTAATTTCACTGCTACCCTCATAAAACTTACACATTTTGTTAGCATTAACAGAAATCAAATTCTGATTGGAAAATATAGGATGTTACCTCCTAGATTTTAATGACTACCAAGTCCCTTGTTAGCTTCACCATGTGGACCAGACAGGGAATGCAACTCCACAGGAAGGCAAAAATTACTTTTACTGAAGTCAGTTTTGTGTAGTGATTAAGACATCAGGCTAGAAATTAGGAGATTGTGAGTTTTAGTCTTGCCTTAGGCTCAAAGCCAGCTGGGTGAGTTTGGACATATTACGCTACTTCAGCCCTAGGAACCAGGCAACAACAAACCACTTCTGTAAAACCTTGCCAAAAATACTGCAGGGATTAATCCAACCAGTGTCTAGGGATCAATGCAAAAGGCACACAAAGGAACAAAAACCCCTCACACCCCAGAATTTAGCAAATCTCACTATACTTTATCTTCCTTCCTTCTCAAACCCTAGTGAATCAGGAAGGAGGTTGCTTGAGTAACTTCCAAATATTATCAAGCTTTCAGTGACTTGTTTTTGCTTATTTCTGTCAAACGCATCCACACCAGCACTTTTCAAATTTGGTTACTTTAAAACATGTGGACTTCAACTCTCAGAATTCCCCAGTCAACTATAATCTGTTAAAGGATGTTATCCAATGAAAATAATCTGAATATTAAACCCATATGCTAATTTAGTAAAGACCTGAGAAGACTATTCTCTTTTTCTTTCTCTATCCCATATACATACACACAAACATACACATTTTTAAATTAATATTGGGTAAGGAGATGAAATAGAACTTTTTTTCCTGCCTTGTTTAATGGATAAAAAGAAAGAAAGATTACCTTAGAAATCCAGGATATTTGGATGTGACTGTACAAATACATTTGCCCACAAATCTACCACCAACTGAGAAGGTTAGGAGTAGGAGCCAAATAAGTCCCTTCACAGGGTAAAAATAGATCTCCTTATACTTCCTGTCAGCCTAATGAGAAAAAAAATAAATTGCAACAAATTAATATAAAACAGGAATGATTCAAGTGATCATTCTTTTTCTCATCTACTTTTTCTTAGAAAGTATATTATAAGAAATTCTGGAGATTCTGGAGATGTGCACAAAAGTATACTATTGACTGGAGGCTACTCCCTCCCCTAGAAATTATGTACTGCAAATTAATACTGGTATAAAAAGTGATCGGTACATGAAACAGAGGGACTATTTTGATGTCTTAAAAATGGTCAGCAAATACTTTGCTGTTGTGGTTCTTGTTGTTGTATGTACAAGTGGTAATCATATGAAATCTTCCATTTCAAAATTTCCTTAAGAAGTGAAACAAGTCTTTCTTCTAAATAAGACAGTCATCTCTAGATCTACTATGAAATGGTGATATGGAAATGTAGTTGTAATATAGGTACATTAGAAGTCATTTAATTAGCTGGTTGATTGGTCATGTTTCATCAAGTTGGTGTTGACTCTTAGTTATCACATACCTGTACCTCCCCCAGTCTGACTCCTCAGATTTTCCATTGGTATTAGCATTCATAGTACATATGAATATACACTACTATATATTAGTACTACTATTAATACATCCACAAAGATTGCTAAAAAATTTTTTTAATGAGCTGCAAAACTCCTCACAAGTATTTTGGAATCCTATCAGAAATTTCATGGATACAATAGATGCCTTTTGTGGAAGTGAAATGTATAATCTAGCCATGGGAACAGATCAGGGGTGGGCTTCAAAAATTTTAGCAAGGGGTTCTCTGCCTGGTTGCTGGGTGGGTGTCAGCCTCCTGCACCATGGCGGGGGGGGGCGTTTCTGTCCTCCCTAGGTTCCAGAGGCTTTCCTCGAGCTGCTGGGAGGTGAAAATGGCCCTCTGGAGCCTTCCCGAATTTCCGGTAGGCCGGGTTTTTGCCCTCCCCAAGCCTCTGTGTGCGCTCTGCACTTACCTATATCCATAATGGGCCGTGTGGAGACTCCTGGGAGGAGAGGGGTAGGTGGGGCCAGCCAGAAGTGGGAATTGGGGGTTCTCCAAACTGCACATAATATTAGCTAGAGGTTCTCCCAAACCCCTGTGAACCCCCAGCAGCCTACCTCTGGAACAGATCCCAGTGACACAGGAGGGGAGCTGCTAAGACAAGCTGGCTGATGCCAAGTCCTCACCAATCACATAGGCCAATCACATAGGCAATGAGACAGGCTGGACTATATCCACAATGAAAATTATGTCTGGGGAAAAGAGGACACACTGCTAGAACAACTAAGAACAACTAAGGATAACTTTAAACTCTTTCAGCTGTGAGCTGGAGATGAGACAAAGTTTCACTTGCTTCTTTCTGCCATATCGTCATGGATATATTAGAACATATTCATGTCACATATAGGAGAATGTGATAAAGGGCCTTATATTTCTCTTTTGGGAATTGAGGAAAGCTTTGATATTTTTATATAAGCATTTTTGCTACTGAACTTTTACCAGCTTAGCTCTCTAGTTGAATAAATATTTGCTCAGATTCTATTCTGCCTACGTGCTAAAGATAATATAATATTCTAGATCCTGCCTGAGTCAACATTGAATTTGTTTTCTTTCTTTTCATTCACACTTCAGGAGATCTGTTAATGAAAGAAGTATCACTTCAGTTCCAACCATTTGTGCCACATGTACTGCAACCTAATTAAATAAAATAATATATTGGATCCTGCTTGGAGATTGGAGATTGGATTACAACACCTATCATTCCCATTGACAGTACTGACAGTACTGGGATGAACAGAATTATAGTCAACATATTGGGAGGGAGGGCTTGTTGATGGGGAAAGTCAAGATAAGGTAGACAGGATTTTTCAGGGTAGGTATTATAATTCTTAAGGTAATTTTTACTGATGTAAATTGGTGAATTAGAATAAAATGAAATGAGATATGATCATGTAACTTTTTCTACCTCCAGTTTCTAAATTAGTGTTCCTTCACCCTGAATTTTGGATTTGCTTATTCACTAGATCAACATAGCATGACAAAATTTGGATCTGAACCCACATGATAGAGTAACCTTAAACAGGTTTGGAAATGGAGTTCCAAATGTAAAAATCTAATTCAGTAAACTAAATAGAATAATGCCTGAAGACACATTTATTTTGTCTCATGTATGTTGTCTCATTACAATAATTAAATTATTGATTTATTTCTATAATATAACTGAAACATATCTATATATTTTGTACCTTCCATTTGATATTTTGTTACTTCCTTCTATCATTTAAATAGAAATGTTCTACAATGTTTAACATTTCTGTAATATGCCAGATGTTAAGTACCACATCTTAGTGGCTTGCACATCATCACTTCATTTCATAGCAATTCATTTTTTAGCTCCTGTCAGAAAACTCCAAATTGTTTTATATGGTACATTCTATAAATACTTATTAACGTCATAAAGTGTTCTAAATGGAGTTATGGGCAAGCATAATTTAATAATATATTCTGCCTTATTCCAATTTTATTTTTATGTATAACAACATATATTCCAGAAAGAATTCTGTACGTAGACCCAACATTGTCCCATTCTTGAAACTCTCATGTCTGTTGCCTTAAGCATGCATAGAAAATGCAATAAATGGTGTTGGAAGGTGTTTGAAGATCATTTAGTCACTTTTTAGTGACTATTCACTATTTAAAGCTTTAATGGACACAGTAAATGGCAGGTGGAGAAATTCAGGATGTGTGAATATGTCTCAGTGGTGTTGAAACTTGGCAACTTTAAAATGTGTGGACTTCAACTCCTAGAATTCCTCAGCTAGTATCCAATTCGTTTGAACCACCACTTTCTGTGAACACTCAAGTTCACAGATTAAAATATTGGATTGTGGGGGTTTTAATATTTCAACTATTCACTCACTCTCCAATGGATTATGTTGTATATTTTTAATATTGTAACCTGCCCTGTTTAATTAATAAATAATTGAAAAGGATCTATAAACTGGAATCCTAACATGGTATTTATGATACATCCATGTTAGTGTCCAATGAGTTTCTGGTATCACCTGATTTTTATTCACCAGTGTTACACCAGTATTTATCATGCCACAAAATATAACTTAATTTTAAACATAATCTATATTTCCAATAAATGCCTCTGAGTCACAGGCCACAATACATTTGGGGGGAGATGGACAATGATGTCTGTAGTCCAGGGGTCTCTTTGGAATTGTGCCCACTGGATTGATAAAGACAAAGATGTGCAAAATAGTGGAAAACTAAGTACACCTAGATAAAGATTCCAGGCAGCTGTGGGAATAGTGGAAAGCATGCTTTCTACTTTGGCTGTTGATTCTTGAGTGTAAATAGCAACCCTCCTGCTGGAGTCTTTTTGTGAGAATTCTTGTTATTAATTATGTATTTATGTATGTATATATGTATGCATGCATGCATGCATGTATGCATGTATGTACATGCATAAATTGGTCAATTCAAGGCAGCAAGCACACCTTAACATCCTGCTTTCTATTTTACCCACAACAATAACCCACCTATGTAATATGTTAAGCTAAGATAAAGTGACTGGCCCAACCCAGCCACCTTTCATGCTTCAAGTGGAACTAGAGTCCTTTGGGAGTTGGGCAGCATAGAAATTTGATAAATTGAATCAATTGAATAGAGATCACAGCCTCCCAGTTTCTAGCTTGGTGCCATAACCACTAGATCAAACTGGCTCACACACATGAGAAAGATATTTGGGGTGATATTCTATGAAGATATTTGATATTTCTGAGAATTTATCAAATTTATTAGTGCTCTGCATTCCTTTGTATCTTCCTTCTTTCTTTCTGCAGATCTAAACTTCTCACATCTGTTGATCTAACATGGGTTTCATTCTTTAATTCTTTGCTTCAAGAGCCCAACAATCCAAAACATCCACTTAGTGGGATTACACCTGATTTATATGAAAACTGTGTACATATTACTGTTCCAAGTGCTTTCCATATGGATATTAAGGTACAGCACTTGCAAAAAGTAATGTAGAAACAACTGCCAATTATTAGCAAAAGCAGCCAGCAATATTTTATAAAAATATTAAGAAAAATGTAAGCGTTGCAGAACTTTTCCATTGAATGCACAAAATTGAGATATATAATGTCAGAACCAATCTTTGAGTGTGTAAAAAATATGGAGAAATAGGTTCTGTAGTAAAGACAGGCTTTAAAAAAATCTTTTGCCAGGATATTACAGGCTGACAGGATGCATTTAATGCAACAGTCTCTCTCAATAGAATCAACTCTTTCCTGGATGTCAAACAAGGGTGTTGGCATATATATTCAACATACATTAAAAAAAACAGACAAAGATTTGATTGTACCAATGCAATCATCATCTTTACTTTTTTTTTGACCATTCTCTGTGAACATCCTTGTTCCAAGTCAAGGGCCCTTTCTACAGGAACTTCTCTATTTATTTATTTTCCTCTGAAGACATTGTAGCCAGTGGTGGGTTTCTCCCGGTTCGGTCCGGTTCGGCCGAGCCAGTAGCGGTGATGATATGACATCACCGAACCGGTTCTCCGCCCCCCGCTCTCCCACCCCCCACCCCCCCATGTTATTCTTACCTTTCATTTGGTCCTACCCCCAATCTATTGCTGCCTCCTGAGTCCCAGCTGATGACTAGAGGGAAAAAAAATGTTTAAACTCTTGCCGCAGGGCTTCAAAGGGCCGTCCTACAGCTGATCAGTGTTAAAAGCAAACAAATTAGTCAGGTCGTAAGTGCGAGGACTGGTTGTAAGTGCGAGGACCTTCCAGAAATGACTGTGATCAGCTAGTCATGCCCACCTAGTCACATGACTTCCAAGCCACACCTACAAAATAAGCCACGCCCACAGAACCGGTAAAAAAATTTAGAACCCACCCCTGATTGTAGCCACACATAGACAAAATAGTAGAGCATTATTGTGTTCACTCCGCAGAAGAAGAAGAAATGGGTGCATTGGAGCTTCCAGGTGTTTGTGTAGCTTTTCCTACAATTTTCTTTGATTGAAACAACTAACCTTTGAGGGCATTCTTGGGGTAGAATCCCTCAAAGCAGACAGGAGAAGGCAAAAAACTAAATTCATGTTCATTTGTTTTTATTAAAAGTAAGTACGAGTTAATATAGCCAAAGTCATCATTACTCCACATGTGTCATTAAAAATAATTTGAAGGCATTCAGCATTGATGAATTTGTATAATTTTAGGACCACAGCTTGGGCACCTCTGAAGGTAGTCCAGGTGGAATGTAGAAAATCAAAGGGATGAATCTGTTTTAAAGTTTTCTCTGTCATCAGGTCATTTAACTAAAGAAGTATTTTAACTTTTATGCTCAATATGACAGTGGTTCTTTGTCCTGAATAAATGGCTTTTCAAGGTGAAGGGCAAACTATCTGTTTCCTATTTCCTGGCATGAAGCCACGGGAAAATACTTGTGATATGACTTAAAAAACAGCCTTGTATATTACATTGGAGCAGCACTCAGGAGGTTTCTTGTGCCACTTCCTATCTTTCAAAAAACTTAGTGCTTGTCATTTTTTAATAGGAGAGATGGATTTTGGGGGATTTATTACCAATCATTTCAGATTGGTGGGCCACAGCACATCATGGAAACGTAAATTTATTGCAATAATTTTGACAGAGATGCCAGGGAGTTGTGTTTTTGTTGAAGGGAGAGTCCAATTGCAATAGACTATTATAAATTTTCTGTTGTAACATTAGTGGCTTTCAGACCCTCAATCACATAAAGCTTTAGTATCAAAATAGAGCTGGAAGGGACTTTGGATGCCTTCTAGTCCAGCCCCCTGTTCAAGCAGGAAATCCTATACCATTTCAGATAAGTGATTGTCCAGTTTCTTCTTAAAAACATCCAGTAATGATCATTATCATTTTTATATTTATATTATTATACTACCATTATCAGTGATGATTATCAGATTTCCAATCAAATATGAATAGAAATTATGAGATTCTTTATGAGATGTGCTCACTTCTGAACAATATCAGTCTGTCTATCATCTATCTATCTATCTATCTATCTATCTATCTATCTATCTATCTATCTATCTATCTTCATCAGTAAAGATTTATATAAGTTTTCAAGTAAATAGTATTCATAATCAGGAGTAGTATGGCACAGAATATTAGCTTTTGGAGACTCTGGATCAGAGAATGATGCTATACTCATATTCTTCTATAATAGTTTTCCAAAGCATCTGGCTGATCCCCAAGACAACAGCAAGCAGGACTACAAAGATAACCTTCAGGGCTTATCATATATTTGTATAACTGTTTCCTATATGATCATATTCTTCTCTGAATGAAGTATCCCTGTTCTTGATGACTTAGTATCAATGGTTGGTTTACTAATTAGAGGCAAAAGAAGCTATTAGAGGCATTTCCAACTAGGAGAGATGATAACTAATCATGGCTAGAGCTCAACTCCTCCATTCGTATGGTGTGACTGCAGCATATAGTAATCTTGTGTTGCAAAGCACATATAGCTTACATGAACTTCACCAACAACTCCATTTATTAATGCCAGAATGGGTCCAGGAATAAAAATATAAGGAAATTAATACTTCTGATGGATTTCCCAAATTATCAGAGGAGAAAAAGAATGTTGATTCTTTTGTGTTAGATGAGTAGGTACTAATACAGCTAATAGGACTGTATACCTAACTATATGTGATATGGTAATATAATCATATTATTACCTGTAATGATGCATCTGATGTCTGATGCATGACTCAGAAATCATTAAGGCACTTTTAAAATTTATCAGAATAAAATATTTACCAACAAAACATGGTCATCTCTTCAGAATAATCATATTTTAATGTAAGGTTGATTGTTGACAACGAAAGTAATGTTTTCTATATTTTCACAACTTGTTTGTATTTTGCAAGGAAAAAATGCACATTAACATTTAAGTAATTTCCACTGAATCTAAATTAAATACATAATTAAACAAAAATATATATATATACATTTTTCATGCATGTATACATGCATACTAGGGTTTAGACAAGAGGTTTAATAAAAAAATATCATATTGCATTATTATTGTCCATACAACTCTAAATCTTGGTAGATTCATCTTGTTTCATCTTGAGGAATTCAATCATGAGTTGCAAGTAATATCAAATCTTCAGGTCAGTGAGTAATTGGTACCATAAATTTATCTTTCCAATAAAGTATGTTAGCAATAAATAAGGCACAGAGAAAACGTTTCCAGAATTTAACCTCAAATTTCTGTGTAAAAAGTGTGCAGTTCAAACTAACATAGATGTCTGAAAATATTAAACCTTCTTTCAAAGTCATATATATATATTACGCAAATTCTTTGAACAAGGCAACGTGTTTTGATGAAGTATAATTTTTCAGCATGACCATTTAATTCATTTCTCTACTGTACAAATCCAATGGAGTCTAATAGATTCAAGATATGTTGTTGAATAAACTATATATTAAGTTCTGCTGAAATTTTGATCCCGATATTAAGGTAGTTTCCTACTGTTCAATCAAAATAGCAATTTCCTATTCCTTGTCCCATTTTGCCTTTAAAATTTCCATATGAAATTGGTTTAGCAATAACAAATATTCATAAAAACTAATTGTGGACTTCTTTGACTTGTACAATTTAATTATCACTTCTAATAATTTAGATGTCTTTAAAGCTGAAAATACTACAGATCCAAACTGAGATATCAGAAAATGTTCTAACTGAAAATACTGCCAATCTCTTGCAACATACAAATGATATTTATTCTTTAACATAGAAATTCTGAAACGTGCCTGAATTCTGAAAATTGCCTGAATATTATTTATGAATCGGGCTCATTCTGCCAGCCTAAATATATGCCTACAGTATATACCCATCCTGTTATTTTGTTTCAGGATAAGCAAGGTTAGGCAGAATACAGAAAAGAAGTTCCATAATGAGATTCTATTTCTTCACCATACCGTATAACAAATCAACAAACATACAGAAAACTTTCAAAAGATTCTACAATGGTCCACAATAACTCTTTGTTGTGGAAAAATAACTCTTATTCTTCTTCTCCCCTTGTACAAGAGAAAGGATGAATAAAGTAACTATGTATGTAGAAAGAAAGCTGTCTTTGCTTAAACATGGAATTAAAAATAAGGAAGAGCTGATGTGACTAGCTGCAGGAATCCTAAAACAGTATTTGTTCCCCTAGAAGTTAGATGGGCAACTGGCATCTGTTGGAACATAAACAAAGCTGTTATACTTGACCAGTCAATAATCCCATTAAAAAGAACCTGAACCTTGGATAAGCATCCACATCTTTCAATTTTTAATTATTTAGAAGCAGAATGAGTCTATTTAACCCCACCATCAGGGCTTACGGCAAATGAGAATTCAGTCGATTGGTTTACAGCTACAGATAAGCCAAATCAATTCAGTGGTACACATGATCAATCTCGATGAATTTCAGAAGGAGAGTCTCATGTGATTTATTCAATTTAGGGAGTTTTGCAAGAGAAACCCAAAAGATTGCTTAGAATGACTAAACAGGCATCTCACCAATTTTTTATACTCAAAGCTAACATTAAACATTTACAGACTAATTACCAACAACATAGATTGGTGTCATTCTTAATATATTAATCATTGACCCTTAAATTTCTCTGTTGATGGCAAACACTTCCTCACTTCTTTATCTCTGAATTCTGAATGGCATATTGTATAGCATATCTTCATCCTGAAAATGAGCTTTCAGGTACCGTTGTATCCCTAAATCCTGTTATTTGATTATAGCACATATTATATACCTGGATTTCCACTATGGATCCCCTCAATATCAGAGAAGCTGTGCTGAATCTAATTATTCCTTTATTTAACCCTTCTCTCTTTCCCAAAAGTGATTTGCTACAATCCCGATTCCTGTAAATACAGCAAAACCACAGGAATCCAAGAGTACAGAAGTACCAAAGAATAATCTCTATATATGGCATGTTTGTACTCATAACTATTCAGAACTAAATGTATCTTTGTAATGTATGCTCAATAAATCCATCCTGGATTGTCTTCTTTTGCTTGAGAATTTAGAATTAAAGATTTATATATCCCAATGACCTTTGTGTTTCCCACCCTTTTCTTTTTTTCCAATTCCCCAAGCCTGTTAAATGAAAATGTAACTTTTTTCAGTACAGTATTTATCTGAAAATTTAACATGCACAAAGAGATCTGTTGCAAAAGGGAAAAAAACACAAAGCCATTATCAAGATTAGCTTCTGAGTAGAACTTCATTCAATAACAACATGAACTTGCAATAAGAAGGTAAATTACACTTTCCTATGCATGACTAATCCCTAAAATTCTTGGAAACTGTAGTTGGGGGGAGGGAATGATATGGTTTCCTCAGAGGCAAACTGCCTCGCAAGCCTGAAGCTATTGAAAAAGCTCTCTAATTTCTTCCCAGTCAGCAGCAATGGCAGTTGACAAGTGATAGTGTTAGTAGAATAAGTAAATGCGGGGTATACTAGGAGAGCTGCGAAACAATTTGTCTAAAGGACTCTCATGGCTTGAAAATTTTTCTGTAGACCCTAAACTTCTTTTTGGAGTGTTTCTATATGTACTGCAGAATGAAAATGACAGTTAAACCAAGTAAGGCTTGAGGCCTCCTACATCTGTTTGATAATTTTTTTAAAAAAATGTATCTTTGTATCTGAAAAGAATTGTTATTTAATACGCATATTAATATTCCAGGCAATAGGCCAGAAGGAAATCTAATCATGATGAAACTTGGAATACATCCATATTTCACACTGAAAACATATAGGAGGTATGCACAGTTATTAAAGGAATTAATCTAGATTTAATGCATCATTTTGCACATGATAGGATGTTGTAGACTTTGTGGCTAAAAAAAATCCCATAATCCTCCCAAAGAGACTTTCAATTATCTTGTTCATCTTTTTTTTTAATGGATAAATCATATTAGATTATTGAGTAATGAGACAACATTTTACACAGAAGGTGGAGCCATTATATAAATTGCTTCCTCTGATATAAAATGCTAGAATTACAGTCAACAAAAATTGCTGCTTAAATTGGAAATCAAATAGTCATGCTTTCTAGTTTTTCAAATTGGGGGAGGGGGGAATGAAAACTCTTAAAATGTTTTCTCCATGCCATCCAAAACTGTCTTTTGTTCTCTTTCTTTTTTGTTCTAAACACAGAAAAGCACACAAAGCACAAAGAGAAGGAGAGTGATTTGAGCTCCATTCAGACCAAAATTTGCTGCTCCTAGGCATCAATTTTCAAATACTATTGAGCATCTTTTAGGCAATAATGTCTGTTTAAAACAGTGATAGCGAACCTTTTTGGCATTGCGTGCATTGTTGCGCTCCCGCGTGCTGGAACCCATAATGCAATGCACGCCCCCATTTACGCATGTGTGCACGACAACCCCCATGCTCCCTCTACACATGTGCCCACACTGTGCATGCATGCCCTCCCAATGCACCCCCCCCATGCTTTTTTCAAGTGGGCCGGCATACCTCTTACCAGAGGACAACTAGGTACCGGCCCGTTCCCTGGTGAGACAGTTGTTTCCCGCCCGGCGCATGGCACTGCCAAGATGGCTTGGCTGAGGATCAGGCAACTCCAAAGTTTCCTGCTTAATGTGTTCGATATCTTGCCGGTCTTCTTTCCCTGTTTAAAAGAGCCGCACTTGTAGGGGGGGTGATCTGTCCCCGTCCACACACACACACAAACACAGCCAGCCGAGGGTTAAGGAAACACTTTGGCACACACCCAGGTCTTTATCTCCAACTTGGCAGCGATTTACACACCGTCTGCCAAGTGCGTTTATTTCCACAAAACAGAAAGATAAGATACTTAGCGTACAAAAGTCCAATCAGAATAATATTTCTCTCAGCAGTTTCCGGACGAGGCTTTAGTGACTATCCAAGGTTTACTTTTGTTCGTCACAAGGATCCCTGACCACTACCCTCTATTATATAGTCTCTGGGGTGTGGTCCAGTGACTCAGTTCTAATCCCTAGCACGCCTCCTGAGCTGCTGCAATCGTTTATCACACCTTCGGAGGCGTGTGTCCAGGAATGATGTCTCTCCCTCGCTCTCATCCGAGCCACCTGTCTCCCTGCTAATCTCCTGTCCCTCGGCAGGCACCTGAGACAGTGCCAGAGGGGAGGGGCCTGGAGAGGGAGGCCTGGCTGACTCCTCTTCCTCATGCTCAGAGCTTTCTTCCTCCGATGGGACAGGCTCAGAGAGCGGGGCCACAACAGGGGGAGAGATCTGACTAAAGAGCTGTGCTTTAGCTATGCTAAAGAGCTGCCTCCTGCCTTCCACGATCTCCAAAGTTCCTCCCCCATGGAATCCTAGCTTTTTCCTGCCCTCCTCGATCTCCAACGTTTCTCCCCCATGGAATCCTAGCTTTTTCCTGCACTCCACAATCTCCAACGTTTCTCCTCCATGGAATCCTAGCTTTTTCCTGCCTTCCACGATCTCCAACGTTTCTCCCCCATGGAATCCTAGCTTTTTCCTGCCTTCCACGATCTCCAACGTTTCTCCCCCATGGAATCCTAGCTTTTTCCTGCCCTCCACGATCTCCAACATTTCTCCCCCATAAAATCCTAGCTTTTTCCTGTCTTCCACGATCTCCAAAGTTCCTCAAATTGAAGCCAGAGTGATATAAATGATTGTCAGACTTGGATCAGATATATGAGAGCCTTGAGTTACAGATTCCTGTGGGCCTAATAATGCTTTGTGCATAAAGCTGCACAGGCAGAGATAGTCCACGTTGTCAGCTTTGGTGGGGGGGAAAGCCAATTAAAGGGACAACATGCAGCCTAGACTAAGTCTCTCTCAAGGATAGCTTTCCCCAACTGAATCGATGAATTTATAATGCCTGAGAATATCAGAAGTTGTAATCCAACACATTTTGAGCACCACTTGATCAATATAGTTATTGGATAGGATTCAGATGTGGTTATGCAACAACAGCAACAAATAAGGTAAAATGTATTTCCCAGATTCTGTCTATAAAATGGACAACAATATTGCTGTCCCTGCAGAACCACTATAATGATAAATGCAACAGGTTATAAATCTAGATCAAACTAAGTGTAATATAAAATATATTAACACAATTAATACATAGCTTTTGCTTGTAAATTAGTAAAGGCTAGGAACTTTGAGATGTCTCAGAGTTATAATGGAGGGAACATTTCCCTTTGAACTATGATTTCTCAAAAATTGCTTCTCAGGAATTGCTATTTGCTTTTTAAGGGTAGCTTCAGTTAACAACAAAGAGACTTGTTTTGAGATGTAAGTAACAACTTTGGACATATAATTTTTTATGGGGCCATGTAAGATAAAAAGGATAAACATCTATGCCACATCCACTTAAAAAAAAACCCAGAAAGGTAAAGATTCCCCCTGTCCAGTCATACCTGACTCTAGGGGTTCAGTGGTCATTTCCATTTCCTAGCTGAGGGAGCCAGCAGTGTGAAGACACTCTCGTGGTCATGTGGCCAGCATGACTATATGCCATGATATTAATATTTGCTAAAGTATGCATAGCTAAGAACTAAGGCTTGGAGTATAATGTTGTATACTGTACCTAGTAACTACCCACCATCAAAAGTACTAGAGAAGCAACTATAGTTAGTTAACAGAAAGAAATCCTGATCTTTAATCTTTATAGTCCTTTGTTTCTTAAAAATATAATGACAACCACTTTAGGATGGAACCCACGCCTGGAATGTTACAAGGATGTTATGCATCCTCATAAATATGGCTGCCAGGATTATCAGAAGGCAAATTGAAATGGTTGCTCTATATCTTTCCCTTATGTTCCTAGACTGCTCTGTAACACGTCAGTCTAGTTTTTATCTTTTTTTTTTCTGGACATACAAATATTTCCAAGCAGAGTTTCTTATTGCTTACTATTTTTTATTTTTATATTTTTGGTTTACAAAAACGCTACCTCTGGAGACAGTGGCATTCTTGTAAACAAATAGGATGTAAGAAGCTGGTTTTTAATTTCTCAGCTTGCAATTCAGTGTTGTTTTTAATTGCAGTAATAATTTAATAATGTCAAATGAGATTTGGAGCATAACAGAACTCTATTGTAAGTACAGTCACTCTGCTCTAGTTTTTGGTATCATATATCTTGGAGTCCTAGTGGACAATTACTTAAATATGAGCCCGCAGTGTGCTGCAGCTGCCAAAAAAGCTAACACAGTTCTAGACTGAATAAACAGAGGGATAGAATCAAGATCACGTGAAATGTTAATACCACTTTATAATGCCTTGGTAAGGCCACACTTGGAATACTGCATCCAATTTAGGTCAACACGATATAAAAAAAGATATTGAGACTCTAGAAAGAGAGCAGAGAAGAGCAACAAAGATGATTAGGGGACTGGAGGCTAAAACATATAAAGAACTGTTGCAGAAACTGGGTATGTCTAGTTTAATGAAAAGAAGGACTAGGGGTGACATGATATCAGTGTTCCGATATCTCAGGAGCTGCCACATAGAAGAGGGAGTCAAGCTATTCTCCAAAGTACCTGAGTGTAATTTAATTTAATTTAATTTAATTTCCAATTTATATACCGCCCTTCTCCCTGAGGACTCAGGGCGGTGTACAGCCAAGATAAAAAACATAGAATACAAATATTAAAATATTTAAAAATATATATAGATTTGGGCCGAAAGTTAAGAATAACAAACTAATTAAAAAATTTAAAATTTAAAAATTTCTTCTAAGCCAACCCGGCTTGCTGGAAAAGATGGGTTTTCAGGGAACGACGGAAGGCATTGAGGTCATGGATTCTCCTTATCTCCGGGGGCAACTGATTCCAGAGAGTGGGAGCCCCCACAGAGAAGGCCCTCCCCCTGGGGGCCACCAGCCTACATTGTTTGGCTGATGGCACCCTGAGGAGGCCCTCTCTGTGGGAGCGCACGGGTCGATGGGAGGTCGTTGGTAGCAGCAGGCGGTCTCGGAGATAGCTAGGCCCTATGCCATGGAGCGCTTTAAAGGTGATAACCAACACCTTGAAGCGCACCCGGAAGACCACCGGGAGCCAGTGCAGCTCGCGCAGGAGCGGTGTTACATGGGAGCGCCATGTTGCTCCCATCACTACCCGCGCTGCTGCATTCTGGACCAGCTGGAGCCTCCGGGTGCTCTTCAAGGGGAGCCCCATGTAGAGAGCATTGCAGTAGTCAAGGCGAGAGGTGACAAGGGCGTGAGTGACTGTGCACAAGGAATCCCGATCAAGAAAGGGCCGCAACTGGCGAATCAGGCGAACCTGATAAAAGGTCCCCCTGGTAACAGCCGTCAGATGTTCCTCCAAGGACAGCTGCCTATCCAGGAGGACTCCCAGATTGCGCGCCCTCTCCGAGGGGGCCAGAGACTCGCCCCCAATAGTCAGCGATGGAGTCAACTGACTATATCGGGATGCCGGGAGCCACAGCCACTCAGTCTTGGAAGGGTTGAGCTTGAGCCTGTTCCTCCCCATCCAGATCCGCACAGCCTCCAGGCACTGGGACATCACTTCAAGGGCATCGTTGGGGTGGCCTGGGGTGGAGATGTACAGCTGGGTGTCATCAGCGTACTGGTGGTATCTCACCCCAAAGCCACGGATGATCTCGCCCAGCGGCTTCACATAAATGTTGAACAGAAGGGGCGAGAGGACCGATCCCTGCGGCACTCCACAGATGAGAGGCCTCGAGGTCGACCTCTGCCCCCCTGCCAACACAAACTGCGACCGGTCGGAGAGAAAGGAGGAGAACCACCACAACACAGTGCCTCCCACCCCCAACTCTTCCAGCCGGTGCAGCATGATACCATGGTCGATGGTATCAAAAGCCGCTGAGAGATCTAATAGGACCAGAACAGAGGAATAACCCCTGTCCCGAGCCCTCCAGAGATCATCCACCAATGCGACCAATGCCATTTCCGTGCTGTGCCCAGACCTGAAACCCGACTGGAACGGATCTAGATAGGATGTTTCCTCCAGGAATTGCGGAAACTGTTGCGCGACCACACTCTCAACAACCTTCGCAATGAAGCGAAGGTTGGAGACAGGACGATAGTTGGCCAATATTGCTGGATCCAGGGACGGCTTCTTGAGGAGAGGCCTCACCACCGCCTCTTTCAGGGCAGCGGGGAAGTGACCCTCACTCAAAGAAGCATTAATGACGCCCTGGAGCCAGCCTTGTGTAACCTCCCGGGAAGCCAGTACCAACCAGGAGGGACACGGGTCCAGTAAACATGTGGCCCCACTAAGTCTCCCCAAAATCCTGTCCACATCATCGGGAGTCACAGCATCAAACTCCTCCCAGATAACATTCTCAAGACTGTTCCTCGTCACCCTGCCCTGATCTACCCAGTCAGAGTCCAGATCCCCCCGGATCTGAGCGATTTTGTCATACAGGTATTGTCCGAAATCCTCCGCCCTGCCTTCTAAGGGATCCTCCCGCACTCCCAGATGGAGCAGGGCGCGGGTCACCCTAAACAGGGCGGCCGGACGATTCCCTGATGACGCAATAGAGGCGGAAAAGTAGTTAGACTTTGCCGTCTTTATCGCCACTAGATAGGCCTTAATATGCGACCTTACCAGTGTTCGATCAGATTCAGCGAGACTGGCCCTCCAACCGCTCTCCAGGCGTCTTTTCCGGTAGGACAAGACGCCTGGAGTGTAGGACAAGAAGCAATGGGTGGAAACTAATCAAGGAGAGAAGCAACTTAGAACTAAGGAGAAATTTCCTGACAGTTAGAACAATTAATCAGTGGAACAACTTGACTCCAGAAGTTGTGAATGCTCCAACACTGGAAGTTTTTAAGAAGAGATTATATAACCATTTGTCTGAAGTGGTGTAGGGTTTCCTGCCTAAGCAGGGGGTTGGACTAGAAGACCTCCAAGGTCCCTTCCAACTCTGTTATTCTATTCTATATAGCAGTGATCCCCAACCTGTGGCCTGGTTCCAAATGAGTTGCAGCCCGGCACTGGTCCAGGGACCCGGGGTTGGGGAACCCTGATATATAGCACTCGGGAAACTTATAATTATGATATAAAGCCAACAGACTTCAATTGCAGATCCCAGCTCCTGATATCTACAGCATACTACTTAGCTAGAGCAGTTATTTGGATATAAATCTGCATATTATTCTACAGATATGTCTGGAGAAAATATATTTATAGTGCCAAAAATAGCAAAAAATGAATTTCTGAGGATCCTAAAAATAAATAAAATACACATGGACATGAAAAATATAAATGACCCTTGAACTAGACCTGATTCCTGGTTCCTAAATCTATCATCTGTCTGTCTGCCTGTCTGTCTATCTGTCATCTATCGTCTATCTGTTTGTCTGTCTGTCTGTCTGTCTGTCTATCGTATATTTTTCTATCTGTTGTTTTCTTGAAAGTTTCATAGAATTAGTTGGCCATTACTTTCTTCAGCAATACTGTTTTGATTTCATTGCAACAGTAAATCAATGTAGTATGATTACAGGTAAAGAAAATGAGACACCATAGCATTGTTTAATGATGGCAATCCCAGCAATCCCTGTTACCATTGTAAACTGAGAAATGTGAGTCATTATGTAATTATCCATTCCAATCCTCCCAGCCTTGAACCTCAGTAAGATAAGGGACTAACTACCATATTCCCCACTTCCCTATCTCCTCCTATCTCTGTTCTTTTGGCCACCCTGCACCTTTGAATCAGTTTTGACTCCTGACAATTGCCTGGACCACAGTTCCTGAAGTTTTCCTGTCAAAATTTCAGAAATGGTTTGCCATTACATACTTCCTGGGGCTGAGAGAGGGTGGTTGACTTAACCCAACTAGCTTTGTACCTAACACAGGATTAAAAGTCAGTTTCCTGGTTTCCAGCCTGATGCCTTAACCACTGGACCAAACTGACTCAAGTTTAGACCTATCTTACCTTAACATTAGCATACATTTCTCCTATAAAGTATTCTAGGTGTTAGATTTTTATTTTCTGGTTTCGTGTTGCAACAACAATTACTTAGAATTGGCTATATGTAAAAATCCTATAGGTGTAGTATTTCAAAACAGTATATTAACACCAAAAGGTAATTCACTATTTCATTTTTCAGACATGTACTGTGGCATAACTAGTGCTAAATTCTTCCGTTTTTAGACAACTTTTGCTTTAAGAAACAAGTAACCAACTAGCTATAGACTTGAATTCTCTGGCATTTCTTGCAGTGCACCATAAAACATTGCTACATCAAGGTTGTTTTTCCCTCTATGTTATTGATTTTCTGCCATTTTAGTGCTCACATGCCCTCTAAGCATCTTATAACAATTATGAAACAGGAATAAATCAATATTTAAGAACATATTTAATATATATAAGTTACAGGAATTAAAATATCAATCAAAATATATATCCCCTGAGGAAAAAGTGCTTTCCTAAAAACAATCTTAACCAACTGGTGAAAGAATCTCAGAGAAGATGCCAATCAAGTTTTCTTAGGCAGGAATTTCCACAACTATTGTTGTTGCAGAACAGAGAAAGTCCTTGCTATCTGGTTTTAAAGTATAGGCAGGATAATACAGGTTGAGGAAGTTCATGAGGAATTAAGTATTTAGGACTTTAAATAACTGCCATCAGTTTAGGTTTGACCTAAAACAATGTAGCCAAATATCCTTTCTTCATTAAAGTAGACATACCCAATTCCAGCAACCGTTCTTTATATGTTTTAGTCTCCGGTCCCCTAGTCATCTTTGTTGCTCTTCTCTGTACTCTTTCTAGAGCCTCAACATCTTTTTTACATCATGGACACCAAAACTGGATGCAGTATTCCAAGTGTGATCTTACCAAGGCATTATAAAGTGGTACTAACACTTCACGTGATCTTGATTCTATCCCTCTGTTAATCCACTGATATTGTCATAACCACATTCTGGATCAGTTGCCATTTCTGAAGACTTTTCAAAAATAGTCCTGTGTAGACCAATTATAATAATCCAGTTATAATTTAGGTAATGTCTGTAGAGCCAAGTTTGAACTTAACAGGAATGGTATGCCAGTTTAAACTGGATGCAACTGTCACCTAAACCAACAACTATGCTAAGTTTGAAGGAGATTCATTTGTTATGAACTCCAGCAACTAATGAAATAAGCTGCTACTCAGCTTTTCTCATTCTCTTAAAATCAGTGTTGTGGAAAATCTGTTTTAGCACTATAGTTTAATGTACAAACCTTTAATGTTTTTTTTTTAATCACAGATGATATCCAAATATAGAGCTGATTTGGAGATGCATTACAGGTAATCCTATAGCTCATTCATTTAGCAACTGTTCAAAGATACAATAGCACTGAAAAAAGCTACAACTGGTCCTTATATTATTGACCATCATGGGATTCTTATGCTCCCCCTGATCGCGATATGTCCCCATTTGTAACTGGATCATAGGAACTAGATAAGAAAATTGTTGGATTAGGCAGCATTAATGATATAAACGTAAGAATTCTTTCTGCTCTTTGTTCATTATATCATAAATATTAATACCATAAAAGTTATATGGCTAATTTTGCCCAAAACTGGAAATGACAGGAAAAAAACACCCTGAGAGAACACCAGCACACTGAATGGGAGCAGAAAGATTTTCAATCACTGAGGAAGAGCTGTGCTTCTCCTTTAGCTACTCTGAGTCTACCATGCAATTTAGCACCAACAATCAAGAGAAGGTGGGGAGGGAGTGAGGGTTGTTTGTTTCAAGATTATGTAATTAGTCAATTTACAGAAGCAAACAACTAAATAGAGGTTTCTTTGATTGCACCCTCATAATAAAGTAGGATCATAAATCTCTGAACAATCTCCCCAGATCTAATCTACCTCAGAAGGTTGTGGCAAAGATAAAGAAAAGCTTTGGTTCCAACACTTAAAGAAATGAGATATAGATGTTGATTATGATGATGATGATGATGAGAGATGAGAGAGAGACACAGAAAGAGAGAGGTGATACAGATAGATAGAGATGAGAGATGAGAGATGTGTGTGTGAGAGAGGGGGGGAGGGAGGGAAGGAGAGAGAGAGAGAGAGAGAATGAACGAACAATGTGCATCTTTGGGAAATGGGTCAGAAAAAGGTTGATGTTTGTCCTTTGCTTGGCTGAACACTGAATTTTTTAAAAAATGATTCATTATGCCAGCAATAATAGGAATCTAACAATAAAATGTAGTGTATATGCAATGTGGTTTTGTCCAGCACTATTGTTCATTTTTCTCTGACAGTTGCCATAGTATAATAATATATTATGGAAGAGAATAATGCAGAAGGTAGGACATAATAAAATCAGTATAAAAATATATGAAATTACAAACAGAATTCATCCCAGTACAGATAACATACTAACATACTAATTTGTCTGGAGCATAACATAACTAAGAAAGCTTTAAAATACAGGTGTTATTTTTGTTGCTTTGTTCATTCATATTAAAAGGATATAATAGAAATGTTAGGATGCAGGTGCTTTATGGCTCATTCTTACTTAACTTCAAGAAAATTAACACTCATTACCGAAACATTACCTGGATTCAATAAGTATTAAACTGAGATTAAATCCAGATAAAACAGAAGAGAGATTTATACTCCCTATGAAAGATCAGGTTCATAATTTGGGAGGTCTCCTTGATCTTGTGCTGTCCTTGAATCTCCAGATGGCTATGGCATTTGCACAATTACACTTAATGATTCACATGTGACCATTTCTGAATTGGTCTGACCTGGCAATAGTCATCCATCCCTTATTTTTACTATGAGCAGATGATTACAATGTTCTCTACACGAGGCTCTCCTTACAGTGCATTTGGAAACTTTAATTGGCACAAGATGCACAGTTCATCTGTTTATTTCAGTAAGATATGGTGAGCCCATCATGCTTGTGTAAAAGATCTGCACTGAATGATAGGCTCAGTTTTGTACTTCTAGATGTGATGTAGCTATTTGAGCACTTCCTGGACATAAGAACCTGTGTATATAATAGTAGAGGAGAACTTTTTTTAAAATAGAAAGAGGTGCCTGGAAAGAATTAGTTTGGCAGGACTATACAACAAGATCTACATTGATGAAATTATTGAGATACCATTTAATGTTCTCAAAATGCAGTACCCAAAATATACATTACAGATAACATCTTGTTGAAATACTCCATAATGAATGAAGAAGAAGAATGATGTGAGTGCAAACACATGGGCTAATTAAACCGTTTGGCCTGGTAGGGTTGCCAGGTCTGCTTCCAAAAAATAGCAGACAAGCTGGGGGGGGGGGGGTGTTTAAGTAGTAAAAAAAAAAAATTTACAATTAAATTATATATTTTCTTAGACATTTTAACACATATGAAAATAATCACTTCAAAACTTTTCTTAAAATTCAAAACATCAATTATATTATAATAATATGTAAAATATTAAATTACATTTTACTTTGCTGTCGTGTGTATTTTTTATTTGATGGTGCAGCTTTGATCAATTCTTTGTGTTTAAGGAATAATTCTTTAATTTCAGTACAACGTTGAGAAATATTAAAAAATATACAAAGTTCACTTCGAACTGATGGTACAAGCAGTCGGTTACGTTCGTCAGTCCACAAATTTCCCATGACGCTGAAAATTTGTTCAATGTTTGCATTTGATACAGGAATTGATGCACAATACTGGAACAGTTTCAGTAAACTCGGAGCTGGCTCTTTCTTGAAAAAGTACGTCCTGCAGATGAACATAAACTTCTTCTAAGGCAGAAATTTCATCGAAGAGAGTGTTGGGTGGAAGTTCTTCTCGCCATGGTGATAATAACCAGATGTTCGTCATTTCTTCTAAAGTTGGAGGATTATTGCAATCAATTAGATTGAAACAATTTAGCATCTCATATACTGAATCGGTGAAATTATACCACTTTTCTAGGTACGCAATGACTCTTTGATACACGTTGATGGCTTCTTTCTTGAACTTTTGCATGGCATTCTCAGGCAAATGTTTTTTACATAAGGCAAATAAAACTTTCATTCCAAAAAACTGCTCATCGTATTTTTTTTGCAAAGAATCACACAGCTTACACATGATAATGTGAAGATCACATGCAATAATTTTCTTGCTTTCCAGCTTCAGTAGGGTGTCTTGCATTATTGACATGAAGAAGTGCGTGAAATATAAATACAATTCTGAAATTGTTGGTTCATCGTCCTTTGCAAGTTCATTTTCCTGATCTAAAATAAGGTTCCAGATAACCTTACGGCACTCATCAGATCCAAGAGAAATAAAATACAATTTTAGAGGTATCCAGTTTAAAAGAAGTCTTTCGACTGCTTTAAACAAACTTAACCAACGTGTTGGAACATGGCGCAAAACTTCATGGAATTCTGACTCGCAAAACTTGTGTACCATTTCATCATAAAGCTTTTGAATAAAAAAAATGTCCACTATTTTGTGAAAAAAAATAGTGAACATAATGTGAAAAAAGCAGACTGTCCGCTCAAATAATGGACACCTGGCAACCCTATGGCCTGGCCTTCAGACTGAAAGAAGGAAGA
The DNA here is from genome assembly GCA_022577455.1 of Arizona elegans. Taxonomy (NCBI): domain Eukaryota; kingdom Metazoa; phylum Chordata; class Lepidosauria; order Squamata; family Colubridae; genus Arizona; species Arizona elegans. The sequence goes on along the minus strand of JAKOOJ010000008.1, from coordinate 39,886,258 downwards.
AACTAATGAGAACCTGATTGATGAGCAATGGTAAGAATATCTTTCAGTCAGTGAGTAAACCATTCATGAATTATTATGCATGAAAAAAAAAATTCCTGTTCACTTTTGAAAGTGAGAAGCAAGCCTAATTAAATAGACCTACCTACCCAATTTAGGTTTGTCTGACACTATGATGTGCTGATTAAGATTCATCCCTTTAAAAAGAAGACATGACTTGATTAGGACATGAATGTCATTGCAGATACTGTATATAAATATGTTCTGTGTAAGATTTCATCTTATGGACATTTTAAACTTTGGTTAATGCTTGTGCATAATGAGAAGCAAAGGTTATACATATATCATTTTTAATAAATATCCATATTATTCAATTGATTTTGAAACTCTGCTAATGAGAAAAATCACATAATCTTTGACAGACTCATCTTTATATATATATCTTCATTCTCTCAATTATTTTTTTCAAGAAAAAAAGATAACATAGCTGATGACTGGCAATTGAAAGAAAAATGTTTCACATTCATTTCAGCAGTTCTGAGTAACTCCTGTCATTTTAGCTATTATTTTCGCTTCTATAAATTACTTAATCTTCTTTTCTATTCAGACTCAATACATTAAAAATAAAAAGCTCTGACTCCAGAAGTCAGATATTGTTTCATGAGGCGATGTATCAATCTTTGGATCTTCATGGAACAATAAAGATGTCTCTGCAATTCATTAATACTTTGAGGCATATAAATCTATTTAGGACTCCTTCTATTCCAGGATAGCAATATGTTCTTTTTCTCCTTATAGGTACTAGTTCTTTGCTCCACTCTTTGATACTTCTCCTTCTGCCAGCATAAACTAAATAATTACTAGTCTTGGGACAATATGAAACGAAGAGAGACATGCAGTTTTCCACTGTTAAAATTACAAGTTCGAAAATTACTATTTTCATTCTCCAGGCTATTATGGAATGTTAATTGTCCAGCCAAATTCTGCTCTTCTCTTCTCTTCTCTTCTCTTCTCTTCTCTTCTCTTCTCTTCTCTTCTCTTCTCTTCTCTTCTCTTCTCTTCTCTTCTCTCTCTTCTCTCCTCTCCTCTCCTCTCCTCTCCCCTTCCCATCCCCTCTCCCCCATTTACAAATTCATATTTATTCATGCATTTATTGTAAAAGAAAAACAAGATACAATACAAATTAATACAAGCTTCTTACTACTGATATGTATTGGTCTTGATCTGGATACAGAATGTGGGATGCAACAAATAGTAACAGCTGTTATTTTTTGATGACAGTGATTATAATAAAGATTTCCCAGATCCTTCCAGCAACAAATTATTTTATTGAGTAATATTATAATATGTGAATATTCTGGACAACAACTATACAATCCTACATTGGCAAGTTTTCCATTTTTATTTATGCAGTTGCACTATTAAAATCTAATATTCAGTTACCAGTTTATTTTCCTTCCTGCAATTATGTACCTATGCAGTGTATAGCAATTAAAAAGTCAGTACAAAATGTATGTTTTCAATTGGAAAAGCATGATTTCTATTTTCCATGTGAAGAAATGTCTCCTGAAAAACTGTTCAGAGACTTTCAAAATTGTGTCCAGAAATTTTAAATCTTTAGATAGATATTTTATAGTGTAATATCACATGCACACAACCTAATATAGGGAGCCACAGAGATAACATTGAAGAAAAACTGCAAAAATAATTATAAAAACATATAAATTCAGGAAACAGGGAAAACATTAGGAACAGACACAGACTGGTTCAACACTGAGTCCCTACAGCATAAGGAGGAGGGAAGGGAAAATGTCAATTTTCAACGTTCCGTTATAATAGCTTGCATCAATAAACTATAATTCTAATGAAATTATGAGGTCTCATTGACAACTGTGCACATTCCAAAATGCACCCAAGAAACATTGGAATGGTGAAGCTGTAGCAGAGATGTTCCAGGGAAACTACCTCACTTCTATGTCTATGGAGTTTTTCAATCATCCGGATCATAGTTGTCTCAAATGTGCTTTTTTTGAAAGGTAAGTGGACTTCGTTTTTTCTTTGAGGAAGACATCTTGCCTCTCATCCAAGAAACTTCTTCAGTTCTGACTCTAGCTTCTTGGATGAGAAGCGAAATATCTTCCTCAAAGAAAAAACAAAGTCCACTTGCCTTTTTAAAAAGCATCTTTGAGACTACCTCACTTCTAGTTCTAAGAAGACAGCCCCTCTCATTGGCTGTAAGAGATGAAGATCATGCAACAAAACAAGCTGAAAGATGTTGGCTTGGGGAAGATCAATATAACCCTACATCTCTGTCTCCATCAGGGATCTCCAACCTTGGCAACTTTAAGACTTGTGGACTTCAACTCTCAGAATTTCTCAGCCAGTGCTCCACAAGTCTTAAAGTTGCCAAGATTGGAGACCCCTGGTCTACATGATATCTGTAATATTAGAATTTATAGTGTGATATGACAGATTATGCCTCTTTCACAGGTGTAATTCTATTTCATCATAAAAAGTAGAACCAAACTCTGCATGAAGATCATATATTGGACAAGACCTATTTCTATTCTTCAGTGATCATCTTTCCCTTTTTTTCATTTGCAATCCTTCAACAAATCAAACAATATTGCTATAAATGTATAATATTATATTGCAGTCCACAGAAGCAGAGTAATCTATCTTACTGATTGGGCATGATTTTAATATAAAATTTCTGTTAATTTATCATTTCTAATTCCAATCACTTTTGCTTTTTAATAGAAAGAAAAGAATTATTTCAATAGCTTAGTTTTAGAGCCAGTCAGGCTGGAATAAACCAGAAATTGCAAAGAAGAAATACACAACCTGTAAAGTTATAAATCTCCTATTACAAGTTTTTTTAAGAGGTACATTTTAGTCACATGGTTTAGAAACTTGGAAGCAAAATGAATGGTGCAAGGCTGAATTTTTAAGTCAATGTTACCCCAAAAACCTACAAACCAGTAAATTGTGTCCTATTCTAAAGCAGTACAATTTGTGCCAATGTGTACTTTATAAGAAAGTGTCATAGGTTGAACCTCTATGAAGTCTTGTTTTTAAATAATTCAACATTAATAAAAAGCTTGAAATAAATAAAAAGCTTTCAATACCCGTATATTATTCAACATCAAGCACTTTCCCTGTATTTTCATCAGTCAGACATTTACCAGAAAGCTAAACAATCTAAACAATCTGAGAAGAAAGTCACTCTAGTTTTTCCAGCAAAAAATGCCATATTCAGAATAAATCAAAAATTTTAACTACATTTCTTTAAACTAATACAAATCCCCATTCTGCTACAACTTTTTTCATCATTGTCCTATCTCAATCTTGGGTATATTTTATCTTTAGCCCCAAAGATATGTGGATGATTCAAAAAACAAAACATTCACTTTTCATTTTAAAATTAATTCTGGCTTAAGAGAACAGATAATATTTTTGTGATTGGTTTTTGTTTTGTTTTGTTTTTGCAATATCCCTTTTTGACATATATATAGTAATTTACATTTCCTATTTAGAGTTCAGATGCATTTAAAAGCATGTTTCTAGTTTATTTCGCTAAACATAGAGCTCTTATTTTATTATAGTATGGTAAAAGCAATGTTGAATATTGCTGCTTTGAGAAATTATGGAACAAACTAGAAGAATTCCTTCTGCATGAACCCAGAAAGCATTTCCAAAAGATTAAAGACCAAAGCTAAAGATGGTGCATTAGATTTTAAGCCTGAAAAAAGCATCACAAGAATATAATAGCTCACTCATGAGATCAATAGATGAATCTTCTTTTTAGTTTTTCAGGTTTTTTACCCCCTCAGGATTGTTTTGAATTTTTCATATAAGGGCTGCTAACAAAAAACATTTGAAATCTGGGCCCGGCTATCTTGTCAGAATAGATCTCTTCCCACACAATGCAGTGAGCTCTTCAAATATATAGTGACATCTAGTCATATTTATTAGTCGATAGTACCTAGAATAGAGCTTGTTAGGGTGACAGTTTCAGAATCAGCAGGTGCTTGTCTTTCCATTTTCCAAACACCCAGCTTTGTGACAATCAAGGACAGACAGAGTTCAAAACAAACTTTGAGCAAAAGAAGGAAGCCCCATATACTGCCTACCCATTCAGCAAATGTCTCTTCCCTGTGCCAATTCAGCCATAATTACCTTTGTGTTGCTCGTCTTTCAAAGTGATAAATGAACACAGAAGATACATTTCCATAAAATGTCTTTTCTCCCACACAATACTGAAAAGCATTTGACCTTCCAGAAGGACAATAACTTACATAGAAACATAATTTAGAAGTTCCCAAACTTTCTCACGGTGAGCATTTCACAGGCACAGCATGGACAAGTGATGTTCATTCTATGCCAGATTTAAGGATTTTTTTTTTAAAGTCACCATTTCAAAGGGCCAAAGAGGCTTTGTAGCTGATAATTTTAGCTTTTTTGCAACAGGTTGAGAAAGCAAGTACAGGGACAGCCCTAAATTCAAGGCACTTAAAGTTACCCAAACTCCAATTCACTTTAAAGTAAGCTTGACCCTAAACTTCTAATTATGATGAGATGGCTCTCAATGTTATTTTCTTCTTTGCAAATAGAATTATTAAAAATCTTCTAATTGTGTACAAATAAGATCAGTTGCCGTATATTTCTTGTGATAAGAAACAGCTATATAACTATACAGATCATATGGCATGGATGTAAGAATATTAAATAACATTACAAAGTGAGCAAATTCAGTGGGATTAATTGTGTGGCATCCTGCAGAGAGACCCTGTGAGAAATTAGCAGCCCTTCCTTTCAAAGATGCCTCGAATCTAAATATATAGCACATATTCAAACAAACCAGCTCTCCTTTTGTGTTGCAAATATCCAAGGCAACAGCTCTAAGGAGCATACAATTTTCTCTCTAGCCTCCATTTGGCTTTTCAAACCTTTCTCCAAGATTGGATCTTCTCCTTCTTGGCTTCACTAACCCAGCCCGCATCTCCTCTTGTCTCTTCAAGACTTGATCTTCCCAGCGAAATCACTGAGCAATTTCTTCACTAGTGATGATTTCCCTCTGCCATTGCCAAGCCCTGCCAATGGATACCCATTCCAAGGTTATTCATAGAGAAAGGTCAAATAGGTCAAGATCATGGCCCCAAAGGTGCAGTTGAAGCTTTGGTTGTTTCTTTATGTAGATTGTATATAAATGACACACATATTTCCAATTTCTTTGCATTCCCAGGCTTCTTTTCCCTTGTTATGGTTTGGGTGTGAAGGCCCTGCAGGCAAAATGCTGGAGAAAGCAAAACCTGCTTTATTATTTATAAAGTTCTCCCTCCCATGTTCCAAGAAAGAAAAGGCTACCCCAGCTTTGTCTGCATTTATCTCCTTAAAATGATTCTTGACTTGGTTGATTTTTCTTTCCCCAGTCATGACATCAGGTTAAACTTTTCCTGCTGCACATTTTTCTGCCCCTAAGTCAGTCAGTCCCCCTCCCTCCCTCCCCCTCTCCCTCTCTCTCTCTCTCTCCCTCTCCCTCTCTCTCTCTCTCTCTCTCTCTCTCTCTCTCTCTCTCTCTCTCTCTCTCTCACACACACACACACACACACACACACACACACACGGGGGGGAGGAGGGAGAGAGGGGAGGATAGAGACTGACTGACTGACTTAGGGGCAGAAAAATATGCAGCAGGAAAAATTTAGCCTGATGTCATGACTGGGGAGAGAGAAATGAAAAAAAACAAACAAACACCCAAGTCAAGAATCATTTTAAGGAGATAAATGCAGACAAAGCTGGGGTAGCCTTTTCTCAATCTATCTACATCATACTTTGACTAATCACATGGCAGATTTATTGCATGAATCATCTATTCCACTGATCATACAAATTACTGTTTAAAAGAAACTCATATATTTATATCTGGGGCACTAACATGACATGAGTTACAAAAAGAACAAACCAGTAAAGATCGATATTTATATATTGACAAAAACTCCGTTACTTCAATAGTTTGCATTTCAGGTTCTCAAATGAGTTCATCATATGAAATATGCATGACAGTAGATCACTACACTGAACCTGATTAACAATTTGATGTTCTATGGCTTCTTCCCAATCTTGTACTATCAATCAATATATTGAACATATCTGTGTTTACAATACCACAAACCTCAGATTTCATTGGACGAAAGGAGTTTGATTACATACAAACATCATTTTTTTTTTTTTTTATGAAATCTTTTATCCACAATTTAATTGGAAACCGTGCTTGGTTTTAGGTCCTAATATTTGTTTTAGTTCTTTTGATGTATACTGCCTTCATCATTCAACAAGGCAGTGCACCCTTCTTTCTACATGGATAAGCAGGTATATAATTCAGCTTGACATCTATTCCATTTATTCTTCCCACTCCCACATACATTGTAGATTATTTTTTTGGTGACATTGATTTTTTTCTGTATAGTTGTTGGAATCTTTGCCATGTCCAGATAACAGTTTGCTTTAGATTTCACCTAATATTATGCATTGTTTCTAAATGACTTCTCCCATTAATTGAAATCAAAACTCGAATCTGATAGTACCTATAATTTTGGGGTGATGAAATAAAACGTCTGAAATGTAGAGAGAGAGAGAAAATACCTAAGAATATTTAATTAGACTTAATGTCGATCTAGTAATTAATCTATTCTGATGATGACATCAGCCTAAAGATTTACAGAAAACACAAGCAGACCTGATGAATCCTTCTTTTTTTTTTTTATTGAAAAAGTTTTCAAATACAAGTTTTTCCCCCTTTTTCCCCCCCCTCTTCCCTAACCCACCCTTTCCACCCAACCCCCCCTGTGACTTCTTCACAACAATAGGCTATTTCATAACTAGTTACATACATAATATCTTTCCTTTCCCTTAATCCCTTCTCGAAATACTGACCCTTAACATGTTAAGCTTATTGAGTATTATTACAATTTAACCTTTAATCTTTTATATATATTAATATAACATTTTAAATCGACCTTCTCCCTGCATCCAAATTTAACATTTATTCAATTCTGTCCAATTCCTCCACTCCTCTAAATATATGACTTAAAATCATACAGTACAATTCTAGATATAATCCACTACCCACTTTACTAAAATATACACATATCTATATATGCATCCCATTTTATAAAAAGAAGAAAAAAAAAAAGAAGAGAAAAAAATATATCTTCTTTAGTATCTTTCCACTGAATTGTTAAGTCCTCCACTCCCCTAAATATATGACTTAAGAATCCTTTTTCTTAAACTAATCAATCAGTAAATTAACCTATTTCAACCCTTCAATTCCTACAAAATCATGCAGTACAATTCTAGATATAATCCACTGCCCACATTACTAAGATATACACATATCTATATATGCATTCCATTTTGTAAAAAAGGAAAAAACAATGACTTTAAATTTATAATCCATATAGTATCTTCTTTGATGTCTTTCCTCTGGATTGTTAAATCCATCACCCATAATAGGGTAAAATAACATGCTGGTGCAACAGTTTGTTCAAAATCTCCAGTCATCTTCTGCCCCCATCAGTAGTAGATATCCTCGCATCTGTATAAAAGCAAAAACAACCACCCGAGTGACATTATAATTATAATTATATCCATATGGTTATAGTTGTGGTATTCATCAGGATTATTAATTCCCATCATCCTACTGAGTAACATCCAGATCTTCTGCATGCCCCGGCGAAACTCTCCTGCCTTATAACTCAAAATGATTATAATATATTTACCAAAAAAAAAAAAAAAATTTTTAGGTGATTCAAATCCAACAAAGTGAGGCTCTTTTCACATCCCAAAATCATGGCCTTGCAGAGATCTGCCACAATCCTCAGGATAGTATCAAACAATTGTTCGCCTCCACTATCTTTTCAAATATTCATTCAATTTTTAAAGTCCCTGGCATCACTGTTGCATAGTTTAGAAATTGCTGTTTCTATGCGATCTATTTCTTTTCTTTTTCTTTTCCGGGTTGAATTTCCATCCTCGTTTCTTGCCTACCAATTGTGTGTCTGCTAGTTGATTTTCATTCTGCTTTATGTATTGTTCTTGTTGGGTTAGTTTTATCATCTCATCTTTCTTCTCCGTCACTTGTATATCAACTGATTGATTTGCGCACTTGTCTATGACTTGATGGTTCATCACATTGGAGTCGGATGACACTGCTCTCTTATTTATAGACAGTCCAGCTGGGGTATCCAGAGAGTCCAAAGACAATTTATCCATCACAGCCTCTGTAATTTGATGTTTTCCTTTTGTTTCCAACTCCTTTTGCTTATCCTGTGTTATGCCTAAAGGTGTTAAATTCATTTTTAAAATTTTTTGATAAAAATCTTCCGCTTTTTCAACAGTATGCAATTGATATCTTATTCCTTGATATCTCAATATTAGGCCAACTGGGGTGTCCCACCTGAATAGGATATTTCTTTTTTTTAATTCAGTCACTAGAAAGCCAAATTTCTTCCTCTCCATTAACATCTTGGGCGGGAGCTCCTTAAAAATCCAAATCTTTCTTCCATGAAATTGCAAGGTAGAATTAAAAGAGTTCTGCACAATATTATTCCTAATTTCTTTATCTGTAAAATAGATCACCACATCTCTAGGCAATTGCCTTTGCTTTGCCAACCAGGAGTTTATTCTGTAAATTCTATCAATCCTGCAATACACTTCATCAGGTTGAACCTTTAAGATCCCAGCCAGAATTTCAGAAGATATTTTCCTTAGATCATCTCTATTATTTTCCTGCAAACCTCTCAGTCTAATTGCATATTCTGTAAAATTATATTGAATCATTAAAACTTCTCTTTCAATCCTCTGTTGTACATTTTCTTCATTACCAATCTTTTGGTCAGTCTCCATTTTAGATTTGTCTTCCGAGCTATTATCCTGAGTGTTTATCAAATCCTTTTTAATTTTTTGAGTCATGTCATCCAAATTCTCCTCAATTTCCTTCATTTTAGACTCTAATAATTTAGTCTTTGCATCCACCCGAATCAGAAAGCCTGATAAACCATTAGCAGCTTTTAAAATCTTTTGATTCAAAAAGTCAAACTTTGATTTCACCAATTCACCAATTTCTTTAATTTCCTGCTTAAATTTTTCAAGTTGCTGGTTCACAATCTCATCCCTTCTTACAATCTCTTCAAGGATAAATTCTAATATATTAAAATCGGGTTTCTGACGCTGGAGAGTTGAAATTTGTTGGCGCAGTTTCTTGAGAGGGGAAGTTCCCCCCCCCATTTGTCCAGCTGTGTAAGTCCCGATGCCATTTCCCACACAGACAAGATTTAGCAAAAAAGAGAGAAGAAATAGAAAATGAAAGAACTTTCCCTTAAAAAAGGAAAAAAAAACTTCTTTTCAATCAACAGCACAGGAGCGAGGTTTTATCTACAAATGTAGCCAGTGATATTTATTCCGCTACATTGTAGTAAGAAGAAACGGAAGGACTTTCCCTTTTAGCCCTTCTCCAGCCACAGCAGACGCCATTTTAAAAGGTTCTTTTTCCCTCTTTTCCTCTCCTCTTTTCTCTTAGATAGATTTTGGAAGGGTGAAATACTTGCGGTTCAGTATTAAGGGTCCAGCTCGTCATTTCTTTAATTATTCTGTTGAATTCGCAGGCTTGCTCTTGACGCCTGGCTCTGCATAGGCAGAGGTCTCCCAAGCCCGGAGCAACAGCAGGGGATATGGGGCTTCTCATCCGCTCCGTCCCAAAAGTTAAAAAAAAAACTTTTGGGACTCTGTGGAGAGTTCTACCCACCCCTGCCGGCTCTATCTCCGTTTCCTCTTGGAAACGGAGTTTTTTCGAGCCGCCATCCGCTGTAACGGCGGCTCTGACAGGCAATGGAAGCTGACGATCCCAAAGGAACGTCTGGCGGCGGCCAGCAGCAAACCGGAAGCCCAGACCTGATGAATCCTTCAACCAGCTTGACTATCCCTGCCTGGAATTCCAGATGACCATGTAAAACAATCATAGTTGATAAATGGTGTGTGTGTGTATGTGTGTGTGTGTGTGTGTGTGTCCATCACAGGTAGAGCTCAGAATTAGTGGGGATTTAATTATGTTACTACAAATGTAATACTTTGACATTTATCATTAATAGTAAATACAATAAATGCATTTCTGTAAAGATGTCCTATTTGAAAAAGTGGAGGGATTGTGGTAGGACCCCACTTCTGTGACAGAATCAGTATTATGAAAGGTTGACAACTGCTGTTTCAGTTCATATTATAAATCTTATCTCTTCCTTTCCAGTTCCTAGATTACCAACTTCCCAGAACTATGTTATTCCAGCAGAAAACAGAATAACAAAGTTGGAAGGGACCTTGGAGGTCTACAACCCACCCTATATCATTTCAGACAAATGGTGGCCCAATTTTCATATAGATGGCCTCTTCGACCCCTCAAAATTGAATAGTCGTCTCTCAACAGAGCAAGAGGGATATGACATCATCTATCTCCAGTCTATAACACAGTTCTTTCAACAGTTCCAAGAAGGCTCCACACCCATTTGCACTACTCAGATGACTCTGATGATACAGAGTCAGGTGGCCTCAATGACTCTCTAAAAGAATACAGATGACCAGCTGCCTGCAAGGAGAATACATTCTTCCATTCTTCACCATCCAGCCATAGCTAAAGAAGCTTCTTGGATGAGAAGTGAAATGTCTTCAAAGAAAAACCAGAAAGTCCAATTTCCTCTTGAAAAAGCTCCTTTGGGACATTGATAATTGATCATTGATCTGGATGACTGAGAATCTCCATAGACTGTGGCATCATGTGATGTATTGCGACTTTTTTCCCCTTGGGCATAGGTGTGACCAGCAGGTGACATATTCGGCCCACAAGCTGCAAGTTTGACAGCCCTTGCTTAGGGTATGACTATTTAAAGCATTCTATTTCCTGTTACTTATCTTTCCAGTTGTTGATCTGCAAGAGAAGACTTCTTGAGGATTCCCCTCCTATCAGAGACCTGTTTTTCAAGGACTTAGGACAAGACCTTCTCTTGCACTACTGGCAGGCTATACAATACAGTTTTTCCTCAGACTTCACTGTGTTCAGGCAATCAGAAAATCTGTAAAGATAAAGCTCTTTACAGTGTTAAATATTTCTGATGTGTATTTTTAAAATCTTTTTTATTTTTTCTGTTTAAATATTATTAACGGCCTAGACAAATAGGCTATAAACTAAACCAAACCAATAAATAGAATTTGAGAATTAAGTGACTCACCTCCATTACATTCATTTAATATTATCTTCCTCTCTTAGAGTTTCTCTGTAAAGAAGGGAAGGGGAGAGGAAACAGAATAGGAAAATTAGGATCCACTTTTTATTACTTCAACAATTTTTTTACATGCATTAATCTTTAATCTAAAAAATCAGGTTTTTGAGAAATTTGGTCTAGGGGAGTACTAGCTATCTGATGTCCCTAAGTATTTGCAATTAAAGTCACTGCTTCTTTCATTGAGAGATGAAGACTGAGTACTTTTCTTCAATTCACTCTTAACTACAGCTTTCTTTTTCTGCCAAGTCTTCATGATCTTGCCTTTATCTCATCTCTGAGATTCCTTAAGATCATCCCCAGTTCTTCCAGTTTTAAAGCAGTGTCTTCTCCCCCAATGTAATTTTCAACATGGATATAGTGTGACATACTTCATTGCTGATCTGGCTGCTGAACAATCGGGTTCAGTTCTGCACCACACTGATCGGCTTCTTTGGGCTGTTGCAAGCATGTCATCTTTCCTCCAGTCCCTGGGAATTGCCCTTCATGGCTGTTTTGACTTGAACTGCAGAAGAGACTGGGCACCTGGCTTCTCCAGAGGAATCTGCCCATCTGATGTGTAACTACTGTTTTCCAAAGCACTTGTCAAGTCTTATCAGCCTAGATTTTAGAGCCCTTGAAAGGATATTAGTCTCGAGTACACAGAAGGTCAAATTAAACTGAGAAAGAAACCCAGCTATTTCCGGCTCTCTCTGTGGCTCATTCTGTCACCATTGAATGCATTTCTGCTGCTTCTACATCCAGACAAAAGTTTTAGCAATTTGTGCTAAATTGTGTAGCAATTTTTTTAAAATTTTAAAAACATATTTTTATTTCTAAGGAGTTGCACACATATGGTACAACTGTGACTGTGACTGTGACTATGAAATGTTCCCAGTTCTATTCTTACACACCTGCAGTTCCTATGGCAATTTTGAACAGTGCTTCGTGATTACTTTTGTCAACAGATATGTGCAGTATGTGTCTGCCATTTTGTCTGCTTCATTCCAGCTTTGGAACGCCACAGTGATAATTGATGTTACTATCTGTGGAACAATCGCAAACGTATGTTCTCTTTTTGACAATCTACCAGCTATGACTGTAAGCCACCTAGAGTCACCTCTAAGGGAGATCGGCAGCATATAATTTTAATAAACAAATAAAAATACAATAAATATTTCCAGCTGCTACCAGCTAAAAGCTAGAACTGTATTTCCTGGTTACTCCCAGCAATGACATTCCTTGTATTAATTAATTGAGGATGGAGCTTGTTCATTACCAGTAATTTATTCTATTAGCCCTGTTCCATGCCTATAACGGTCAGATGGAGTTTTGTTTTGTTTTTAAACTTTGGTTTAGGATTCTTCTAAGAGACCACTGGAGCCATGCTTAGAAAAAGGTGATCCAAAGAGGAATTATCTACTTGCCAACTCTTCATTCCATCACGGTTGTCAGTTCTGCTTTTAGTGAACTGCTTTCAGTTCACCATTTCTTTCCCAGAAGTCCTCTCAAGGGATAAATATCTCAAACTATCAGAGAATATCATTATTTAAAGGTCTGCCAAAGTCTCTGCTTGCAATCCTCAAAGAGTATTCAAAAAACAATACTCAAGATCATTTTGCATGGTTTCGAACAACAAATGGCTACTAATATTTTTAATTAAACACTCACAGAACACTGGGGACTGCATACATCTCCCACCAGTGATTTACCCACTATTGTTGGTTAAAATACAGCATGAAATTAATACATCAAGTGAACAAAGATTTTAGAAAGAAAAATGGTGCCATTGATTTATAACAGACACTGGAACAGAAATGATGTTTTCCTAAAACATTAAGTTTGATGCTGTATTCTCTATTCTTTATTCCATCCAATGAAAAAAGGGACAAATGTTTGAATTTAAAGAGGCACAACAATAACATTTGGCATCATAAGGATACTGCATTAGGACATCTTTAGGCTCCATTTTAATTTTAATCAACTAATTCGTTATGCCAATGACACCCCAAGAAAACTTTCTAAATCTTACAGAACCAAACAATAATAGCAATAGAGTTGCTTTGCTTCCAGGGTACAATGTCCTATGATTTACGGAATACTGTAGTTGCACCTGTTATATCAGACAGCATTTTTCAAGATCCCTAACCTTTGTGGGTCATTTCCCACACAACATGGAAGAGTGGAGAAGGTTTTTCTTTATTGCATTCATCAAGCTGGATACTTATAACTGACTTGGCCAAATCTGCATCAGAAACTGCACAGAAAGATATACAAGAATTCAGGCATACGTTACACAGAAATATATTTAAGCATCCTAATTCTACCAGACTTGCATGAATAAAACCATCAAATGAAATCCACTATCAATGAACTATCATTCATTTTCCCCTCCTTAAAAATAAATTTCCATCTCCCACACAAAAGAAAAAATAAGAGAAAATTCACTACTCAAACTACTACTGACAGATATTTCCATTTATAAAAAGAGCTTACATCTCAGGAATTTGCATTTTAAAAGCCTGCTTAAGAGAAATGTCTATAACTTAAAAAACTGTAGAAAGGAAAGCACTCCCAAAAAAGCTAGGTCTTTCTCTTTGGTTCTAGCTGATTCTGTTTGACAGAAGGATAGCAGGTAAAACTATATAAGTATTATATCAACCAGTGTGACAAACGCCTCACTATGGAAACACACACATATCCTGCTGGTCTTTTCCCTCAATTTCTTTCCTTCCTGCTTTTATTATGGATTTTTTAGGTCATCACAGCTTCTATGCACACTCAAACATAATTGTACTAATTCAAGTTCTAGAAGTGGTTCTAGTGGCCCCCTGATGATTTATTCATTTACTGAATGCAGGAGTCAGCAAAAGGCTGTTTTATAAGCAGTTGTTACTAAGATGTGCTGCTTGATCTCCAGATTTTTTGGATTAATGGGTGAGTGAGAAAATAGTGGGAAATTGTTACTTTTTAAACTTGTGATCAAGTTTGCAAGCATTGTTTTAAGCATTGTTTCATTGGAGTTCTGCCAAAATGGAGATAATTAATAGTTTTTCTAAGTAGCAAATACAGCCTATTATTATGAAACTTTCTAGCTCCTTTCTCTTAAGCTTACTATGCTATATATTAGTAAGTTCCTCATATTTTAGAGCTACACTTAGTGGTGGGATTCAGCCAGTTTGCACCACTTCGAGAGAACCGGCTGTTAACTTTCTGAGCAGTTTGTGAACTGGTTGTTGGAAAAAAATCATTAGATTTCTTTGGTGAACTGGTTGTTGGAAGAAATTATCAGAGAACTGGTTGTTAAATTACTTGAATCGCATCACTGGCTACACTCTACTTATTGTATTCTTTAGTATAATACACTACTGAGCAGCAATTGATTTGAAGGAAACATGGCTCTAAATTTTTAAACAATAATATTGTAGTGCATCATGAAAAGAATGAGTTGGGTTGATCCCATGGTTTTTAGAGAAAAGAGTTTTAGAGAATTGTAATTTTCAGGCATGAAGCAATTTTTGAGGCAACTACTTGCAGGATCATCTCCTGCCATCCTCCTATCGTCCTGTGCTCTGCCACAGAGCAGGCCTCCTCAGGGTGCCGTCAGCCAGACAATATCGTTCTCTGTGGGAGCGCCGACCCTCTGGAACGGGTTGCCCACCGGGCTTAGGACAGCCCCTGACCTCCTCTCCTTCCGCCGTGAACTGAAGATGTGGCTCTTTCATCAAATGGGCTGACCCGTTGGGGGATTTTTACATTGAAATAATTTTAAGTAATTTTTAATTGGATTTTAATTTTTATGTAATTTTCACATTTGTTGAATGTCTCTTTGTAAGCCTGAGTCCTTCGGGAGAAGAGCGGCATAAAAATTACATAAATAAATAAATAAATGAAAGATGGATGAAAGATGAGAGATTGTGATATTTATACTTAAGACTTATATAGGTATTTTGCACATACATATATCATTTAAACATTATGTTAATTGTTTGCTGATGTTGTTCTAATGTTAGCTTCTGTAGACATCCAGCATTAAAGTCTGCAGAAAAAAAAATCTTTCGATGTAAAGTTCCACATGCAAAGAGTTTCCTTCCTAACTTGTTTTCAAGTCAATCCTGGTCTATTAGTATTCCAATTCGTGCATATCTGTAAAAAGGCATCTTTCTATGGGCCACCATGGAGAATGCTTTTTCAGTGATACCACACATCTTTAGTGAGAAGAAGCTGTTCACTGGTCCTTGAGTGATGCATTGTACATAAAAATGTTTGGCCTCAGCAAGGCTTCAACAACAAGAATTAACACAAGAGGCACTGGGGCAGAAGGAGATGTAAATATTCAACACCTGCTTAGTTTCAAGGTAAACAACTGCTGAACAAGAAGACTGCTAATTTCTTTCCCTTAACTTTTTGATTCTATAGGTTAGCCTATATAGGTGGTTTGAAGGATATGATGGAAGATGGGTAACAGACGGGGAAGGTATGAAGGGAATTGTACAGGTTTTCACGGATTTATACATGAGAGAGGAAGGGTCAGATCAAGAGATGGAAAAATATATAGAGGGGCTGGATCTTCCAAAAGTGCCGGAAGAGGTAAGACAAATATTTAATAGGGAAATTTCAGAGAAGGAGGTAGAAGATGCAATTGGGAGGCAGAAATTAGGGAAAACTCCAGGGACAGATCGGATACCTATGGAATTCTATAAGGAAATTTCAGATACAATACATGACTGAAGTTTTTATGGAATTATTGTGGAGGGCCGAATTCCAAATTCCTGGACTGACGCATATATTTCCCTGATACCCAAAGCAGAAACAGATCCATTGTTAATCCATAATTATAGGCCTATATCCCTCTTGAATACTGATTATAAGATCTTTGCCTCAATTTTAGCAGGGAGAATGAAATTTTTTTTAAATCATTATATACATAGTGACAAGAATGGGTTCTTTTTTTTTTTTTTATTGAAAAAGTTTTCAAATACAAGTTTTTTCCTCCTTTTCCCCCCCCCCTTCCCTAACCCACCCTTTCCACCCAACCCCCCCTGTGACTTCTTCACAACAATAGGCTATTTCATAACTAGTTACATACATAATATCTTCCCTTTCCCTTAATCCCTTCTCGGAATACTGACCCTTAACTTGTTAATCTTATAACTCCCATTTTTACGGTAATCTGCCCTTTTTCTCCTCCCCTAAACTTATTGAATATTATTACAAATTAACCTTTAATCTTTTATATATATTAATATAACATTTTAAATCGGCCTTCTCCCTGCAACCAAATTTGTTCAATTCTGTCCACTTCCTCCACTCCTCTAAATATATGACTTGAAATCAGACAATACAATTCTAAATATAATCCACTACCCACTTTACTAGAATATACACATATCTATATATGCATCCCATTTTATAACAATCAGTAAACTAACCTATTTCAGCCCTTCAATTCCTACAAAATCATGCAATACGATTCTAAATATAATCAACTGCCCACTTTACTAAGATATACACATATCTATATATGCATTTCATTATGTAAAAAGAGAAAAGACAATAACTTTAAGTTTATGATCCATATAATATCTTCTTTGATGTCTTTCCACTAGATTGTTAAATCCATCACCCATAATAGGGTAAAATAACATGCTGGTGCAACAGTTTGTTCAAAATCTTCAGTCATCTTCTGCCCCCATCAGTAGTAGATATCCTCACACCTGTATAAAAGTAAAAACAACCACCCGAGTGACATTATAATTATGAATATATCCGTATGGTTATAGTTGTGGTATTCATCAGGATTGTAAATTCCCGTCATCCTACTGAGTAACATCCAGATCTTCTGCATGCCCCAGCAAAACTCTCCTGCCTTATAACTCAAAGTAGTTATAATATATTTCCAAGAGAAAAAAAAGTAAATAAGAAAAAATTAGATGATTCAAATCCAACAAAGTGAGGCTCTTTCCACTTCCCAAAATCATGGCCTTGCAGAGATCTGCCACAATCCTCAGGATAGTATCAGACAATTGTTCGCCACCACTGTCTTTTCTAATATTCATTCATTTTTTAAAGCGCCTGGCTTCACTGTTGCTTAGTTTGGAAATTGCTGTTTCTATAAGATCTGTTTCTTTTCTTTTTCTTTTTCGGGTTGAATTTCCATCCTCTTTTCTTGCTTACCAATTGTATATCTGCTGGTTGATTTTCATTCTGCTTTGTGGATTGTTCTTGTTGGGTTAATTTTATCATCTCATCTTTCTTCTCCATCACTTGTATATCAACTGATTGATTTGCGCACTTGTCTGTGACTTGATGATTCATCACCTTGGGTTCGGATGACACTGCTCTCTTATTTATAAACAGTCCAGCTGGGATCTCCAAGGAGTCCAAAGACAATTTATCCATCACAGCCTCTGTAATTTGATGTTTTCCTTTTATTTCCAACTCCTTTTGCTTATCCTGTATTATGCCTAAAGGTGTTAAATTCATTTTTAGAATTTTTTGATAAAAATCTTCCGCTTTTTCAACAGTGTGCAATTGATATCTTACGCCTTGATATCTCAATATTAAACCAGCTGGGATGTCCCACCTGAATAGGATATTTCTTTTTTTTAATTCAGTCACTAAAAAGCCAAATTTCTTCCTCTCCATTAACATCTTGGGCGGGAGCTCCTTAAAAATCCAAATCTTTCTTCCATGAAATTGCAAATTGGAGTTAAAAGAGTTCTGCACAATATTATTCCTAATTTCTTTATCTGTAAAATAGATCACCACATCTCTAGGCAGTTGCCTTTGCTTTGCCCACCAGGAGTTTATTCTATAAATTCTATCAATCCTGCAATACACTTCATCAGGTTGAACCTTTAAGATCCCAGCCAGAATTTCAGAAGATACTTTCCTTAAATCATCTCTATTATTTTCCTGCAGACCTCTCAATCTAATTGCATATTCTGTAAAATTATATTGAATCATTAAAACTTCTCTTTCAATCCTCTGTTGTACATTTTCCTCATTACCAATCTTTTGGTCAGTCTCCATTTTAGATTTGTCTTCCAAGCTATTATCCTGAATGTTTATCAAATCCTTTTTAATTTTTTGAGTCATGTCATCCAAATTCTCCTCGACTTCCTTCATTTTAGTCTCTAATAATTCAGTCTTTGCCTCCATCCGAATCAGAAAGCCTGATAAACCATTAGCAACTTTTGAAATCTTTTTATTCAAGAAGTCAGACTCTGATTTCACCAATTCACCAATTTCTTTAATTTCCTGCTTAAATTTTTCAAGTTGCTGATTCACAATCTCATCCCTTCTTACAATCTCTTCAAGGATAAATTCTAATATATTAAAATCGGGTTTCTGACGCTGGAGAGTTGAAATTTGTTGGCGCAATTTCTTAAGGGGGGAAATCCCCCCCCCTGTTTGTCCAGCTGTATAAGTCCTGATGCCATTTCCCACACAGACAAGATTTAGCAAAAATAAGAGAAGAAATAGAAAACAAAAAGACTTTCCCTCATTAAAAAAAACTTCTGAGCAGCACAGGAGCGAGGTTTCTCTAGAAATGTAGCCAATGATATTTATTCCGCTACATTGTAATAATGAAAAACGGAAGGACTTTCCCTTTTAGCCCTTCTCCAGCCACAGCAGACGCCATTTTAGAAGGCTCTTTTTCCCTCTTTTCCTCTGCTCTTTTCTTTTAAATAGTTTTTGAAAGGGTGAGATACTTGCGGTTCAGTATTAAGGGTCCAGTTCTTCATTTCTTTAATTATTCTTTTAGATTCACAGGCTTGCTCTTGACGCCTAGCTCTGCATAGGCAGAGGTCTCCCAAAGCCCGGAGCAGCGGCAGGGGATATGGGGCTTCTCATCCGCTCCGTCCCAAAAGTTAAAAAAAAAACTTTTGGGACTCTGCGGGGAGTTCTACCCACCCCTGCCGGCTCTCTCTCCGTTTCCTCTTGGAAACGGAGTTTTTTCGAGCCGCCATCCGCTGTAACGGCGGCTCTATACAGGCAGAGGGAGCTGACGATCCCAGAGGAACGTCTGGCGGCGGCCAGCAGCAAACCGGAAGCCGACAAGAATGGGTTCTTGGTGCATAGACAGATAAGGGACAATGTGAGGACAATAATAGATGCAATGGAGTATTATTAGACGTTTTCGGATAAGGAAGTTGCATTTATTTTTATAGATGCTCAAAAGGCCTTTGATACGGTTAGCTGGAAATTTATGTTTGCCTTGCTAGATAAGATGGAATTTGGAGACAATTATATATGGGCTATAAGATCAATCTATTCAACTCAAATAGCTAGAGCTTTAATTAATGGGGAAGAAATGGGGAAGATTGAAATCGGAAAAGGCACAAGACAAGGATGCCCACTGTCCCCACTTCTATTTATATTTGTATTAGAACTTCTTCTATGGGAAATTAGGAAAAATCAGGAAATAAAAGGGTTGAAGGTGAGATCTGAAGAATATAAAACCCAGGCTTTTGCGGATGATTTGGTTTTTATTGTAGAGGATTCAGTAGAATCCAGGGGATAGAGAAGTATGGCAGAGTTGCAGGTCTCCAAATTAACAGAGATAAGATAAAGATTATAACAAAGAATATGACACAGAGAGAATTGGGCTTTCAAGTGATGAAAAGAATTAAATATCTGGGTGTTTGAATGTCTTCCAAAAACACGTTTATTATAGTAGACAATTACACAAACCTGTTAGCACAAACAAAGATAGACCTAGAGAAGTGGGAGCACCTGCAACTCTCCTTACTGGGAAGGATAGCTACGATTAAAACCCATGTGCTTCCAAAATGGAATTACTTATTCCAGACTGCCCCCACGAGACTGGATAGTGGTTTCTTTAAACTGCTAGATAGTTATGTGGGAAATTTGTTTGGCAGAAAAAGAAGCCCCAGATTAAACTTAAAATGCTCCAAGAGACTCCATGTAGAGGGGGATTGGAACTCCAATCCAAAATGGGAGTTTTACTACCAAGCATCCAATTTAAGATGGATTAGAGATTGGATGCTTCTAAAAAGGAAGAGGACTCTTACATTGGAGGGTTATGATTTGTGTCAAGGTTGGCACCATTTCCTATGGAGAGAGAGGGACAAGAAATGTGGACACTTTAAGAGACACTACCTTCGGAGAATCCTATTAGAATCTTGGGAAGAGGTTAGGAACAAGCACTACACAATGATTCCGATTTGGTTCGTCCCATTAGAGGCGGTAACACACTCAACACTATATAACAAGGAAACATCAGGACTTGCTTGACCCTCAAGGGAACTTGAAGACCCATGAAGAGCTTATGAATCAGGGCAAGAAGGTAGATTGGTGGGCGTATGCCCAAATACAATCAAGAATCAGAAGGAATAAAGGAAAGGAGGGAATTTATAGATCACTACAGGAGCTAGATAAAATCTTATTGGGAATTGAAAAGAAATTACTTTCAAGGTGCTACTAGTTCTTGGTATCACAATGGATTGGTGATGAGGTAATTAAGGACACCATGATTGCCTGGGGGAGGAATCTCAGATTTTCCCCAAATCTGGATAAATGGGATGCGATATGGAATAGGAATATGAAACTTACTTTGTGAACCCCCTACAAGGAAAACATTTATAAAATGGTCTATCGTTGGCATATCCCCCCGGCAAGAATCACAAGAATGTTTCCAGGAGCCTCCCCGGCATGTTGGAAATGTGGGAATGGTAGCAGGACATACTATCACCAACGGTGGATGTGTCCCAAAGCAGGCAAATATTGGTCCAAGATTCGGAATTGGATAGTGGAAATTATAGGATATAATATAGAGCTGAAACCAGAGACTTTTTTATTGGGAATGAAACCAGATAAAATAACTAAGGAAAAATGGTACTTGATCCTCCACATTATTACCGCAGCTAGGATATTATACGCGCAAGAATGGAAAAACAAATTAATACCCACAGAGAATAAATTGATTTGGAAAATTACAGAATGCGCAGAGGCAGATCGGTTAACAAAATTACTTAGGAACCAAAAAGATTCTGATTATTATGAATGTTGGAATTTATGGTATATTTGGGTGAAAGGAAAGGGAGGGAAATGAAACCGATTCCAATAGTGGTATAGGCGCATATTTGTATACGTTAGTTGCAATGTATGTACGTTGTATGTATGTAAAGCATTGTTTTTAAAAATGGAAATAAACTTTATTAAAAAAAGAAGATTGCTAATTCATGGAAAGGATAAGAGGGAAAAGCATTGCATTTAAACTTCTGAAGGTAAGAAATAGATATTGCCTTCCTGTTGACAGTAGACAATCAAGTGTTTCATCTGGGGTCATTCCTGTAATAAATTTTCTAATTTACCCAAGCCATGTCTGAGAGACTTCTGTAAAGTCCTTACTGAGGAGGTAAGTTGAGCTGTGTCAAATCAGGCAGTATGTGATTTATTGTCAAACCTTGATAAGGGGAGCTTGATACCAAAAGTATTATTCCAGTAATATGAATGAGGTCCAGGGCTGAGAAAACCTCAAGCCATTAGAAATTTGCCTCTGAATAAATACTGCAGAAAATTAGAATTCAGAAGGTTTTCAATTGCTTTTTTTTTTAAAGCACACTTTACTTTCTCCTATAATATACTGTTATACCAATTCTCTGACGAATGAGACAGTTAAGGATTGGAATTATTTCTGGGCTTGATTACTTATGGAAGGACAGTGAAATGTAATGTTTATGGTAATGTTCATAAAATACAAATATTTATAAGACACATTATGGTATTCCAGTTTATACACACACACACACACACACACACATATACACACACACACAAATACACAGAGGATTGAGCATAATAAACTAAACACTTCATACCTTCAAATTCATCAAGGTCCCTGTGACAATTTTTCAGAGTAACAACTCCAACATGTTTACAGTACCGAAATTCAGCTGTCTATGTGCATGTCTGGCTGTGCCCTTCAAAGACTCTAGATTGCAATTGTAATTATTTTGTTTTCATGCAGACATCTTGATTATATAGCAATAGCACTTAGACATCTACAGCTTCATACTGCTTTACAGCGCTCTCTAAGTGGTTTACAGATTCAGCATATTGCCCCCTACAATCTGGGTCCCCATTTTACCGATGTCAGAAGGGTGGAAGGCTGAGTCAACCTTGAGCTGGTCAGGATTGAACTTCTGGCAGTCAGCAGAATTAGCCTGCATTTTAATCACTGTGCTACCATGGCTCATCATTAATTATAACATTGGGAAACAATGGCATTCTCTCCTTTTTGAAATTGCCCAATAGTTCTTAGCCCTAACCAAATATCCTATGGCCAATTCTTAAGGAAAGTTAGGACTTACAATGTTGTCTCTATTAATAAAGAATGTTTGCAACTCTGGCTAATGAACCTTCTTTTCAGCTTCTCCATTCCCCAAATCTTAAAAAAATATGGCTGATCCTGGAGTACCATCTTCTGTTAGGGATTATTTACAGATAATCAAACAGAACGGATTGGCTGCTATTTCCTGAGAGTCAAGGAGCTTAAATGAATAAATATTCTACCACAGCTGGGATTTTCCTTCTGGCTTTTGGAATGCAATAACCTTCAAAAATGGGGCAGGTGGTTTCTTTTCACTAGTAGAGAATGGAAGCTAACCAGTTTGAATACAATTTTGCAGTCGGAAGTTCAAAGCAAGTAGCCAGGCATCAGAGGGATATAAATTTAGCAGCCTGCAATGTGAAACAATGGCTTTTGGGTAATCTAAGCTAAAATGGATTGCTATGCTGCCAGCCCATTTCTCCTCAGAACATTTATAAATTTAACAGGTATTATAAGCACACCATGCTTCTCCCAAGATCCTGCAACTGAGGGAATTTTAAGTAAATTTCAGCTGTTTCTCAAAGGTTTTCAGATATATGGCTGATTTGGGCTGCACTATGTCTTAGGTTTATGTTGAAATGAGTATATGTATACACAATATTTTTTAGATTTTTCTGTCAACTGTTCTATACTTATTTTAGTCCCAAAATGAAAGAAATAAATTCACTAACGTCATAAAACCTGCAAAGAATAAAGACAGTATAATTTTAGACTCACAGCAGAAACACAATCTTCTCAACAGCAAGCAGCATAAATAGCTGAAACCCTGCAACAGAATAGGTCAAGAACAGCTTTTCTTTAACCTCAGGTTGAAATTAGTTTATATTACATTTGAATTTTTCTTTCATTTGATTTGACTTAATTCATGTTGTTTGAATTCATTTTGGAGAAGGTCAAAGAAAATGTCAAATAGAACTTTATAATACTAATCTTCTCTACTAAAAAAAAAAGAATTTTAGGTCATAGAATCATTTTTAAACCATAAAGAAAACCAACCCCAGCACAAATGGTTATGGTGTTTGATTATCTCCTGCATAAATAAAATAATCACAAGACAATGTGTAGGCACACACACGCATACACACATGCAGGTATACACACACAGAGAGACCACACACACAATACAAGGCATTTTTATTTTGTGCAGTAGTACATCCAAAAATTTCTTTCTGCATCTAAAAAAAAACCCACAGAATTTGGTAACACCTTCTGACCTCTGCCCCCAGTAACATGTGTGCACCATTGTTTCCTTCTATAGGAATGTAAATGGTTTATAACTGGACTGTGCTGAATACAAGTAAAAGCACACAAACATATTCACATGGACACCCATGCAAATGCACACATACAAAAATACATTAGTATCAGTTGCAGTGATTGTGGATGTGTCAACATTGCCTGGGAAGAGAGGCTGGATTACTTCCACCTAACAATCATGGTGTTGTTAAGACTGCTGGAAAATAAAGAGCAAATCTCATATGTACTCCTGCTACAATCACTGCACCCACCATCAATTCCCTGAAGGACCTGTGGTACCTCCATTACATTCAGTTCTATGTTACGTTTGTTTTAAGTTATTCTCTTAACTGTATACTATCTAGAGCAGGGGTCCCCAGGCCCCAGTCCATGGCCTAGTGCTGGGCCATGGAAGTGTTTGGAATCAGGCTATGGAAGTGGTGAGCAAGTGTGTGCATGTGCACACATGAGAGAAGTATTTGTGAAAGTATCATGTACATATGAAGCCACCTCCTTTGCCTGTTCACTGAGCTGGAAAGGTTGGAGACCACTGATTTGGAGTGTCTACTGAGTAACCAAATAAACAAATAAATATTGATTTCTGTCTGCAAATTTCAGAGCAGCCATATTCTGGTTGCAGCACTGAGGAAACAAAACCTGCCCGATAAAGAATCCATTTTTTATATAAGGATCTATATTACAGAATATTTAACAAAAGTGATGAGCTATTATAACCTATGGGAATCAGGAAAAAAGAAACACTTGGGCCATACCGAAGTTTTTGTGTGAGGAGGAGGCAGCAATGGACTACACGTGTCTATCCAATGTGTCATCTAATGGGCTTTCTTTGCAGTACATTTTCTGTCCTTCTGTGATTCAGCCAAGTTGAAGTGGAACACAGAAAAGCAAGAGCAATAGTTGCTATATAATAATATCCTTGGCCTACATCCCACTGCATTTAGAAAGTTGAGCATAATAAGCTTAGTTGAGCTTGGTGATGACCACTAAGCCATCAACCTGATCTAGCATAAATGCTATGCTTAAGCATTTCAGAACCACTCAGTGGATTACTCTAGAACTACTGGCACAAGCCTTTAGAAAAATGAGTTCCATTGCCACTGTTATAATTAGAGCGAGGCTGCTTCCTAACTCTTGCTTTAGCACCATTCAAATACTCTTCTCATTAATATTAGGCTTTTTAAGAAACAACAGGGTTATGACCTAAGGAACATTAATTTTTCCAATGGGATCCAGAGGGAGAAACCCATCAAGAAATTACAGGTCTGTAAAATTGTAGCCCAATTTTCCTCTCATGGATAAAGACAAAACACTGTGATTTTTGTGCCTCACCATCCAAGCTTTCTAAGTGAATTACAAAGTAAATTTGTGACTGATTTATCACTAAAACTTTATTTCAGTCAAAGACTGGCATAGAATGAAACAATTAACAAACTTAAAACTGTTTGTAAAAGTAAACAAAAGTAAAAGAGGAGAACCAAATATAAAATACAAGCTAAATGAATAATACAGAACATTATTTTTACTACTATTACCACTGTAAACTACATCTCTAAAAACATCAGAAAATTATTTATCTGAGTGATTATATTAACAAAGTACACATTGCAAAAATGTTATATAAATTTGCAACAGCTCCCCAAATTTTCTTTATATAAATACTATCTCAGTTTTTTTAAATGCATGTATGATCTTGTGACTTTCCATTTGAAAGCAACCCTGTGAGGTAACTTAGGCTGAGAGATTGCAACTCAATCAAAGATACTCATGGCCAAGCAGAATATGAACATGTGTCTCCCCAGTCATAGCTCTAGTCTCTGTACAATGCTGGGTGTCTTCGGCTGGAAAAATAAATTTAATTAGAAAAGATATGTAGATGTTGAAAAACTACTGACTAATTAAATAGTAGAATCTCCTAAAACTGTTCATAAATTTCTTGCATACAGAGTATAGATCAATGGTTGTTATCCAACAATCACTGTATTTGTGATAAAAGCAAGCCATATTAAGAAATACATCAAGAAAAAAAATCCTTGATTCTACCACACATCGTTCTTGAAGAGAATAGTGATGCGTGCAGTGGGAGTAGGTCAAGAAAAGGAAAACTGCCAAAACAATGTTGTGCTGTCAAAACAGAAGCCCCACTTCTTTATATGTGTGTCCTCATGACACCACACACCCCAGTGTTCCTCTGCAACACTGCTTTTATCGAAATGATGAAAGAAGAAGCTCATGCAGATGCCCATGGAGAAGAATAAGTTCCTTCTCTTAAATACAGAAAGTAAATTAATTAACAATAGCCCAAGTGAGAAAATGACACAGGGGCAGTATTTGAAAAACCTTCCTTCACAAACCTTTTGCCATCTCCCCATGTGATCAAAAGGATTCATAGGTGTGCATAGATTTCTAATATCACCAGCCTTCACAGAATCATTCGCCCCCTTGAATTAGAGTCAATTTTACTTTTTTGCTGTTAAGAAATACTTTTGCTGTTAAGGAATTTCCCCTTCCTTGCAAAGCATCAAGCCTTGCATCAAGCAACTAAACAATCTCCCAGTATTAATGTCTTACTAAGTCATTTTAGTTGATATGTTTTTTCTTCACACTCTTCTGTCAACACACCCATTAGTAATTTGTTACCCGTTGATAATGATGCCATGTTTTGAAGTTCATAACAACTAGAGAGTTGGTTTATCCATCTTTGTTCATGATCTCTGACAAATGTGCTGGGGTTATGAAAATTGCAGTCCTAGCCATCTGCCACTTTTCCAATTCAGATGAAAAGAAGTTAGAAAAGAAGCTTTATAAATGGCAGAGTACATATGCACCCACAACACTATCAAAATAATATATCTAAGGGTAATGGCCTGAAAATAAGCAAATATGTTTTTTTCACAATATTAACGAAAAGGTTGGCCTATAGCAGCAGCACAAGGATCAGAAATAGATATTGGGAGAGACACGTGGATGCAATCAAAAACTGCAGTCCTGCAGCTGCTGCTTCTTTCTTCCATTGTGTCAGTTATAATGCACAGTGAGTGCTCAGACAACAGGATGAACAAGGAATTTGATTTTTGCATTTCACAATATTAATTCAGCTTATCCGTGCCTTCAGATACACAGATCTGAATACATATACTGATAAATTCACATTTCTTGAAATGTATTTATCTGGTAAAAATGAATTAAAATGCATCAAGAAATATGTGTATTGAAGAAGCAAAACACATCTAAAATTAGATGCTTTTCTATCCATTTTTTTTAAAAGAAGAAAACTAAGCACAGTCAGAATCTCTAGCATGTATTTGGTACTACTGCGAGAAAGAAGAGACAAGGGCTTCTTTGCAACAGATTTGAGCATCTTTTCTAGTTCAAATCCTACATCTGGCTAGCCAGTCTATGTATCTGATTAAATGTTCATGCTTTGTAATACCCATGCTTTTGTATGGGTTTCCTATAATGTATTGGATAATTCCAAGTTAAATTCTAAGTTAATTAGTTAACCGAGGAGAAAAGTGCAAAGAATGAAAGAGAAAAATATTATTATCCAATGAATTAGGAAAAAAAAGAAGGATACTACAAAGCTTGAAATTATCTTAGCCCACAACATGAAGGCCAAGCCCTACTTTTGGCTTAAACAACAATTCTGAGGTTATAGGAAGGGTGCTATTAAAGAAGGAAAGGGGTTGGGCAGTACCTTTTTCAAAAATAAAACAACATTATATTAAAGGTCCTAAGCTTTTATGAGCTGCAGCTCATTTCATCAAATCCATAGACTGGCTAGAATAAAGTAGAATTTGAATTAGAAAAGATGCTCAAATCTGTTGCAGACAACAAGACCTTGTCTCTTCTTCATCCTTTGTCTCTCTCCCAGTAATATCAAATGTATGCTGGACCATGACTGTGCTTACAGTTTTCTTTATTTATAAAAATGTACAGAAAAAACATCTAATTTTAGGTTTTGCCTCAATACACGTAGTTCTCGGTGCATTTTACCAGCCTTTCCATTCTGAAATGTTAACAAGATGCTTAATGTTCTAAGCTTCAGTTTTAATATTCAGATGGTACTGCCTAATCTATGCTGCATTGTGCTCACAGTTATCTAGAAATTTGCAGTCAGTGCCAAAGAATTGTAACTGTAATAGTCAGCACCACAATAATTCTGTATAATCAAAGCACAGAAGTAAATTGCAAAGCAATGGCAAGTATCCTGACCCATCGTCATTTCTGTTCATCTTTCGCTTTTGCCCCATTTCAGTTGGCATTTCAGTTTTTAGTATTTCAGTTGTTGTTTTTCAAGAGCATTTCTGTCTTTTAGGCTTTTAACACCCTTCTAAAACCTGTGTCTTCAAAAAAAAAAAAACCCTGGTTTTTTTTTCTTTCTTTAAGAAAATGTATCCTAGGTAACTAAGCATACAGCATGAAGACAAGATTTCTGGAATTCTATTTCTACTATCTTGTTCATCTTTGACATAATTAGCCACTCCAAACTTATAAAATTAAACTAATAACCTATTTGTTATGAATTTTTTTAAGATTATTGCATTACATATATTATCGGTAAGAGTTTCAGGTCTGCAAATCATTTAAGCATTTTAACTATTCTCACATTCTTAAATATCAAGGGCATTGTCATCATTGTCATATCTATCTGTCTATAGGCTTAAAAGTAGGGGGGTACCTATACTCACTAATAATTAATCTTATTGCCCTATAACTGAGCATAGAGACATGTCAAACAATTAAGGCATTTTTATCATCATACATCAACTAATATTTGAGTGTTTCACTCCACTGTTCATTGGATCTGTGCCCGATCAAATTAGTTTTCACCATCTTCTGACATAGAAAAGAATTACCAATGTTCCCTCTCCTGGGCTCCTTGTAAATGCATATGTGAAAATTGGTTCATTATTTTGCAAAAAATGATTCAGAGGTAATTTAGGAGCAATTTGTTCAAATGGGAGGTTAATATAAACAAATGCATTGCGAGCTCTAGAATGCTTTCTCCAAAGTCATGACAGCAATTTCTTCTGCTTTCCAAATTTTTAGAATTTGCAATGATATATTCAGTAGTAACAATTTGGCTTTTGGAACCTTTTTTCCTAACCATGCCAACCATGCTGTTTTTAACCAAGCCAGAATAAGGAAGCCTAGGAGCAGGGAAATGGAATGAGGCAAGAATCCCCACATGGGATTCCTGAAGAACCATTTGTTGGACAGAAGAGGGATTTCCTCAATCAAGGATAAACTGGCACTGGCACCATAGGCTGCAATCACCAAATCCCAGTGAAGACATTGTACAATGGGGGAAAGGTCATGATGCCATACTAGATTGCAGATCTTCTTAGATTCATATATAGGCTAGGAGAGGTGAAAATGAAATGCAGTGTTTTAACACATTAAGCAGAAGTGCTGAAGGAAGGAACTTCTGAGGAGCTTGATATGCCAGCAATAAATCTTCAGTGTACTTCTTTCCAAAAGGAAACAAAATCCTGTAGCATTGGTCATGGAACTCCGTCATTGCTCACATGAAATGTTAGTACCACTTTATAAGGTCTTGATAAGACCACTGCATCCTGTTTTGATCACCACGATATAAGAAATATGTTGATACTCCGGAAAGAGTACAGAGAAGAGCAACAAAAGTGATTAGGGCACTGGAGGCTAGAATATATGAAGAACAGTTGCAGGAATTGGGTATGTCTAGTCTAATGAAAAGAAGATAGTGTTAGTTTGTTTATTAGTTTGTTAGATTTGTTAGTTTCCTTCTAGCATAACTGTTCTATATGAGGATCCTAATTGTTGGGGGCAATATCCTGACTCTGTAAACTGTTTAGTAGGGCTGTAAAGGACTGTAAAGCGGTATATAAGTCTAAGTGCTATTACTATTGGTATATCTTGTACTCTGGGATAAAGAGAGGTGAACACTCTTTTCTTCTTTTGTGTAATGTTATTCAGGTACTATTACAGTACTATCATATTCCCATTTATTTATCTATTCTTAAAGCTCATAAAAATACTCATTTCGCTGCATCTCTCTTTATAAAAATTAGTTCCAAAGTCCTGATAATATTATCTTACTTTGCATCCATACTACCTCATCTGCATTCTGCTTAAACGGCAGAGTTTTCCTGTGGCCCACTAGTGGCCAGCTGGCTGCAGATTCAAACAGTGAGGAGGTTGGGGAGGAACATGGGCCAATCCTGGAGTCTGGGGAATCCTCGGACGAGGGCTCGAATGAGTTGGAGGCAGAGAGGGAGCCAAGGCCATTTGGTAGTTATTTGCTGCCTCTGGAGTGTCCTGAGTCTGACATCAGCGAGGCAGAAGAACAGCGGAAGCCTGTTCCCAGTGTGTGCATGTGCAGAGCTGCCAGAAGACAAGAACAATTAAGAAAACAAAGTTGATTTAGGAGTAAGGCTTGGAGATGATTTGCCCCTTCCATACGACATAAAAGAGGAGCGAACAGGACGTGAGCTTTTGCAGGAAGCAATTAGGTCATTTGGTCGGTTAAAGCTTTGGAAAGTTCTGTTTGACTCTGTGCTAAGTTTGGCCTTGCCCTGCATTTGGCAATTAATTCTCTGGCAGCATTCCAAGGGAGATAAGGTAGGTGTTTATAAACATTCCCCTGAAAGACTGTCTGAGAAGCCTTTCGGATTGTGAATGACAATAATTCACAGCCATGTAAATAAAAGAGGTTTGTCGGAACTAAGATTGTGCTGTATACTTTCTAAGGAAGCCTAGGTCAGAACAAGCTTGGAACTGAACATAGGGTAGAATCTGATCAGTACAGAATAGAAAATAAAAAATAAAGTTGCTTCAAGGTGAGATGGGTGGTAAACAAATAAATAATATAACATCTTTCTGAACATAAATTTGCATTAACTAAAGCTGCATTTTGGCAGCCATGTCACAATGCTAACTCATATTCAATTTGTGAACTACAATTTCAAGATTCTCCCATTCTATACATGTGCATTTGATTTCTGTTTCCTAACTGAACTTGAATATTTCTATTAAATTATATTTTGTTATTTTCATTCAAATTCTCTATTGTTTTATTTTGATTGTTTTAAATTTTGTTTCTGCTTTTGGGATATTAAGCTATTTATCCCACCCAATTTTGCCATTTGCAAATATGATAAACATCTGATTAACATTCTCTGTTACATTTTGACTTCGTTCTTTGTTGCACATATCAAAGTCTTCATGTGATGCAATCTGGACAGCAGAAAATCATTTCTGAATTTTTCTGTATTTCTGTATTTCAAAGTTTTAATGTTATGTTGGTTTAGTATTTTATTTTTCTTTGCCATTAAATTCTATTTTTATGTGTTTGTTTGTCATCATACACATGCAATTTAATATAGTTCCCAGATGATTAACTTTTAGTCTGCTACTTTTGAAAAGTCTGGCAAACAAAGCAAAAGCACTAAATGATAATGTTTGATTATGAATCACCCATAGTTGTGAAAGAACAAAGCGATGTAGTCATCAGCAGATGGGGAGCTTCTCTATATACATTTCTGATTGAGCTGAGACTCCCACAGTAAGGAGGAGTTTGTATTCACACTGACAGAAAATACGATGTGTGAAAGTTTAATATTCCAGTACTGGTAATAATAGCCTGTAGCTTACCATCTATTGGTTCCAGCCTGTATCTTGCTGCAGTGCAGATAAAATTGACATCTCTTCCTGTATAAACCCCAATCCCACCTACTATGCAAGTACCATGTTTCTCAAAAAATAAGACCCGGCCTTATATTTTTTGAATATTATTTTCAAAATAATTGCTTGGTCTTATTTTCGGAGAGGTCTTATTATTTTGAGACACGTGGAGCAAGATGGGGCTCCTCTTCCCATCTTATCTGATTTCCAGCTCTACGCTTAAATATTTTCAGGGAGGGCTTATTTTCGGGAAGAGACTTATTTTAGCGCATGCACACAAAAGCCCAATTGGATTTATTATCAGGGGATGTCTTATTTTCGGAGAAACATGGTACCACAGAGAAATGTCACCAATGATGGTACCCTCATGGTGAATTCTTTTCCAGGTCAATCATTCCCACCAGGGAGAAACTGGCTCCAACCCAGTCAGCCTTACAGAAGACCCTTATAACTTGGTTTTGCCATCTGGCCTGGGGATCCCATGGAAGTGTGGAGCCCATTGTGGCTTATGTAAGTTTAGACTTCATTCTTTCAAAAAAAAAATGTTATTATAGTTTTTTTTTAAAAAAAAAGAAATGGGTTTAATTGGCTTTATTTTTATTGTTTAGGATTTATTTTAATTGTGTATATTGCCCAGATTAGCATGGAGGCTAGTTGGAAGCTACAGTATATAACCTCAATCAATCAATATGTATGTAAAATCAGAGACAGCCCTACCATTAGGACTTCAAGCAAAAGGTCAGATGGAGATTACTACTCATAGGTTCACTGCATTGAAGGTATGCTGGTCACTAGGAGGTCACTAGGATGGTTGCAAACTCAGAGGTGAGGGTGCGTGCATCACCTTAAGATATCATAAAAATGACTTTGGTGCCTACTGACCCAGGCAACTGCTATTGCCATTTATGATACCTTTCTCTGACACCTTGGTCTGACATATATGGATTGACAACCAGGCGGGAGACTGGTTGAAGGGTAAGGTGCAGCACTGCTATTACAAAGGAGCATAGAAGATAGAGAAATCAGGTAAATGAAGGGGAAATTGACCAGTCCTTCTGGTTCAAAGAGTGGAGCCTTTTGAATCCACCCTTATACAAGAGAGCATCTCTGTCTCAAGCTTAATCAAAAAATTTAAAATATCACAGATGAGAGGGATCTTGAAGTCTTAGTGGACAACCAGCTAAATATGAGCCAGCAGTGTGCAAGGGCAGCCAAAAAAGCCAATGCAATCCTAAATTGCAATAACAGAAGGATACAATCAAGATCAAATGAGGTACTAATACCACTCTATAAAGCCTTAGTAAGACCACACTTAGAGTATTGCACCCAGTTTTGGTCGCCACACTATAAAAAAGATGTTGAGACTCTAGAAAAAATGCAGAAAAGAGCAACCAGGATGATTAGGGGACTGGAGACTAAAACATATGAAGAACAGTTACAGGAACTGGGCATGGCTAGTCTAGTGAAGAGAAGAACCAGGGGAAATATGATATCAGTGTTACAATATTTGAGGGGCTGCCACAGAGAGGAACGGGTCAAGCTATTTTTTAAAGCACCTGTAGGCCAGACAAGGAATAATGGATGGAAACTGAACAAGGAGAGATTTAACCTGGAAATAAGGAGAAATTTTCTGACAGTGAGATCAATCAACGAACGCAAGAGCTTGCCTTCGGAAGTTGTGGGAGCTTCATCACTTGAGACTTTCAAGAAGAGATTGGACTGCCATTTGTCAGAAATGGTGTAGGGTCTCCTGCTTGGGCGGGAGGTTGGACTAGATGACCTACAAGGTCTCTTCCAACTCTGTTAATCTGTCAGAAGACAGTTATTGACTTGTTAGAAAAGCTACTAAAAATTGCTTTTGAATATGCTTAGTTTTAAAATGTTGAATGAAGAGCACTGACGAGAGTGTAAAAATGCTGATTACATATACTAGTATTTTTCACCTCAACAACTTTAAGATGCATGGACTCAACTCCCAGAATACTTTAGCTAGCATGTTCATATTGAGAAACACTGGTATATGCAATGTGTATATTTTAAAAAAGTGATTATTTTAACACACCTGTATTGTTCCATATTCTGATTAACCTGGCATGATATTTTAAATTTGGAACAGGTTGTGGAACAGATTGCAGCAAACCCATTCACAAAATGGCTACCATAGCAGAAAGGAACACAGGGAAGCTAAACAGTCATCAGAAGTAAATTTCACAACTGCCTAATATTTGCATGTTCTAAAAAGACTTGGAGGCCCATTTCCTACTTTTGGAACTGCAATTATATTAGAGCAAGGCACTTTTCTTTCAATTAGAAAAATTAAAAGCTGTAAAATTGCAAAGAATAATATTTTATAAATAAAATAATTTATAATAGTGAAATTTAATCTCATAAAATATAAATATTGGGTGGAGTTGGGAATTTGGAACAGCTAGCCCACAAGGATTTTTTTAAACATACATTGTAGTGATTTTTCATAAGCCAATGAGTCTACTAGTAAGAATTCCTTTTAAAAAAGAGGAAAATACAAATCCCAAATTGATTTGGGATTGAGGTAACTTTCATGTGTAGATTCATAATTTATATCATCATCAACTGAACAGTTCATTCATAGCTGTCTCTGAAATTTAGACATGAGAGTTCTATTATTTGTGTTACATCAAAAATGCTGAAATAATTAAAGTATATTTAGGTGTTTTGTTTTTTGATCCTTCATCTCCTGCCTTCGAGACTTTTTTTTTCCTGTGTTGGCTTCTTAATCATAGATTGGCAATCACCTGTATCTTCTCTTTAGCATTTTGCCCTAGGATGTTTTCAACATGTTCATTTGGTTGCCTTAGCAAGTACTCCCCTCAGCTTTCTTCTGAAAGCCACTGAAGATTGCTTGTAAAAGATCTGTAAAGAAAGAAAGAACAAGCGTGTCATCCCACTCACATTCCCAGAGATAGCTCATCTAAAAATATACCATAGAAAATTATATCTCCTTACCTGCCAAAATGAAATCTTCTTTTTGGAAGAGAATCTAGGACTTGAGGTTCATGTGGAAGACAATTTGTGCTAAGCTCTGTTCTCTTTATATAAAATACTCAGGTAAGCCTGTAACTCAAGATAACAGATGTGTTAAATCTTCCATTTAACAAAAGAACTGAGTGCCAGAGACTCAGCAGGTGCCCTTTCCAGTACATTCCAGGTCAGTAGGATTTTTTTTTTAATTTAATTTTATACTTCTGCTGTTTTCTTCACCTTTCAGGCTAATCATGTTGGGCCTCAGTGTAGCAGAAATTTTAGATATTGAGGGCCACATTCGACTTTTCTATTATATAAGCATGCTTTTTTAGTCTCTGTGAGTACAATGAAAATTTGCTGTGGAAAGAATGGTCCTCATCAAGTAGAGGCATTTCCATCTGACACAACTTTCACTGTGTTTCACATCTTGCCCCATCTCTCATAACCCAGTTTGATGTTGACCTGTGAGCATTGTTACATCTGCTGGTATTGAAATGCTAAGAACAGGCAGGAATTCCTACAATAGGTCTCCCTCCAGCTAATCAAACGGATAATTCAAAAATAGGGTTCAAACAGTGCCCTGCTCCTGATGTGCTACATAGTTCTTGCAGTAAGAAGACATGATCTCATTTAAACCAAGCCAATGTCAAAAGAACAGATAGGTCCAGAGCCAATCTATGAATGACACAAACTGAATAACTAGAATAACTTTTTCAGGCTCTGAAAGGGCTTTTCAGGCCAAGAAAGGAGATATACCAATTATGAGATATACCAATATACAAAATACCTGTTTCTTCTGGGTTTTTTTCCTATATCCAATATATTAAGTAAAATATATTAATCAGTAATTGCATGTTACAGTTTGCCAGAGATGTTCACGCCATCCACAAATACATACTTATTTAAAACTTAATATTTATTATTTATTTATTTATTTATTTATTGGTTCGATTTATATGCTGCCCTTTTCTGGAGACTCAGGGCGGCTTACAATGCGTTAAGCAATAGCCTTCATACTTTTGTATATACCTGCTTAGTAGGGCTTTTGGGCCTACCAAGTGGTGTTCTTTTTTATACAAAGTCAGCTTATTGCTTCCACAATCCAGGTCCTCATTTTACCTACCTCGAAAGGATGGAAGGCTGAGTCAACCTTGAGCCTGGTGAGATTATTTCCCCCTTAAAAATATTTTCCCCCTTAAAAAAAAAATTAAACAATGTTACTTCTTCAGCAATTTTTTGGCACTTCTCCTGTCATCTAGGACAGTGTTGGCGAACCTTTTCGGCACTGAGTGCCGAAACAGGAGCACGCACATACACACACATGTGTGTGTGCGTGACAGGAACAGGAAGAACAGCGCCTGGTGCACACGTGTGTGCTGAGCAGCTGTTCTTCTGGTTTCCAGTGCACGCATGTGCACTGGCCACCTAGTCTTCCGGTTTCTTGCACACATGCACATGCGAAGACCAGCTGGACGGTGCACACGAGCGCACCAGAAACTAGAAGATCATCTTCCCAGCGTGTGCATGTACACCAAGTGGCTGGTCTTCCAGTTTCTGGCACTCCCACGTGCATGAAAACCAGCTGGCCAGTGCGCCATAACCCAGAAGAGCAACAGCTCGCATGCCCGGAGAGATGGCTCTGCGTGCCACTTGGCACACGTGCCATAGGTTTGCCATCACAGATCTAGGAGATCGCAAAGATTATTTCTTTGTTTGTTTATTATTACATTTGTAAGACCATCCAGTTCCATGGTGATTCTAGTCATAATCTTAAATTAGAAACAACAAAAATAGTGTGACATATGAGCAGATGTCAACATACAGCATTTCCCACTAATGGCCTATCACTCATCCTAAACAAGGCCTAGGAAAGTGTCAAGTTTTAAGGGCTCGTTTGAAAAAGGCCAAGTATGAGTTCATACAAATCAGTTTGGAGATGCTGTTCCACAGGTAAATGTGATGGTAAAGGCCCATTTCCAGGGTCCTGGTTAGTGCCATTCTTAATGGATGGGACCCAAAGCATACCAGCTATCTCAGATTAAATAGTATGGATAGACACCCCAAGGTTTGACTATTTGTAAAACAAAGAGGTGATCATACCTTTCATCAATTCCAACATGGGACAGAATTGAAATGCTGGTGCAAAATCGGAATTAAGCAGTTCAGCCTATTGCCAGTCACCATCTTATCATATTCTCCATTCTGTAGATTTACCACTTCCTTGACTTTGATCTCTTTTTGTTGTTTCTGAACCTTCACCTCATTCTGAATGTTAATCTTCCTGGTTTCATTAACCTTCTTGACCCTGTCCTTAGAGATTTGGAATCCCCCCCCCAGATATTCTGCTTATGTTATATGCCCCTCTTTCCATTTTTATGAAACCTGTAATTTCACCTATAACTTCTGCTCTGTTGGGTGGCCTTAGCATCAATGTAGTTTATTCAAACCACTAAATCATGGCTGAATATAACCAAGAGAGGATCTTCTCTTCAATATCCTCTGAGAGCACTCATTAAGGACAAATGAGCAGTAAACCCAAAAACTTGTTTTTTAATCTTTAATCTTTAATCAAGTCTAATCTTTAGGAACAGGCCAAATTCACGAAACACTGTTTCCTCATAAATATTAATAGCATCAACATTTCCTTTTGCGACATACATTGAAGTTTGATGTTGTGCTTTAATTTAAAATGTGTCCAAGGATTCCTGTACTATAATTTCTCTAAGTATGGAATCTGAAGCATAGTCCATCTTCTTTGCTACACAAACTTACCAGACAGGCAGTGGCTCCCACAGGACTAAACCCCAAGCTCAAACTAAATAAAAATTGCTATGAAGTTGCAATACATCGTGTCCGGATAGAAATAGAGTGTGAAATAAGACTGCATTGCTAAAATGCTTGATTGGAAGTTCAATGGCTCAGCAGTTAAAGATGCTGAACTTGTCAACTGGAAACCTGACAGCCTGGGTTTGAGACCTGAGCACCGTGCAACAGGGTGAGGTCTCATTAATTGTCCCAGTACTTATCCACTTAGCAATTCCAAAGCATACAAATGCAAGTAGATAAATAGGTACCACTTCAATGGGAAGCACTCCTTATGCCTCGTGTATAATCATGCTGGCCACATGACCATAAAAATGTCTTTGGACAATGCTGGCTCCCTCAGCTAAGATATGGAGATGAACACTGCCCTTAAAGTCGGACCCGACTGGAAATTTACTTTTGCTAAAATTCTTAGTAAGTTGTAAACCACATTGAACACAGCTGGATTTACCCTAATTTTGAACAGTTCTGCATGGAGCTAAGCCATAAAAACATATATTAGTATTTTTAAAAAACCAATTTTTATTGCTTTAGTTAAGTTGCCAGTGTGGATTTTATTAATGTGTTTATTGTTCTATTACACTGTTAGAAAAACATATCAGAGAAAAGATATTATTGTTATAAAACGTATATTCAACTTCAAGATAGATAGATGGATAGATGGTAGATGGTAGATGGTAGAAGGTAGAAGGAATCAGATAGACAGGTGAGGATTCAAGTTCAAAATAAATTATTTTTAACAATCTTCTTCAATGTGTACAAAGTATTACCTCTGGATATATTTTTAATCAATGCTGCAATTATATCCATTATTTGTGAGATTAAGCAAATACAAACATTTCTAGCTCTTTCTGAAATATTTGTTTTCTAACATAATTAATCCCCTCTTTTTAAATATGTTAAGAGAGCTCAGCAACTCTTTCAATACCCAGTACAATCCATTAAATTTCTATGTCACAATAAGAAGTTTTAAATGCATTCAAGCTTCAAACTGTAACAGAAAGCCCTCTGCTAATAGTATGTGATTTCATTTTGTATACTTGGATTTTCCAGTGGCTTCATAGACCAATCTCAGCTTCTTAAAAGGTAGATAAAACTGACTGCTGACAGTAAGCATGTATAAAAACTGCAAATCATTGCAGCATTTATCTTTCCATTTTTGTATAATAATTCTCTTAGCTTGTCCCCATGTTCACGATGTCCATAATTCTTTAAGCTATATTGATCAACACAATAAGCAAAGAAAAAACTTCATTGTCTAGGACATAATATAGGAGAACATTTACATTTATTTAAATTTATATCTTATTTCAATTTATATACTGCCCATCTGAAATATATGACACTTGGACACATAAATGTTGTGAAACTTATTGAGAGTCCTATCGTCATCATCATTGTCATTGCCATCATCATCATCACCCATCACTATTATTACTAGCATCTTCATTTTCACCATTTCTGTGGGTTTTTTCCTTTATTAAATTTAATTTTTAAGAAAGATTATTATGGGCTAGACATCAACAGCTAGTGATTTGGGTGTAACTAATGGAAAATAGCAAAATACATTATGGTAGATGGAAACGTAATGTATTTCCTTGTAAAATGACAGCAGAGACTATCACCATAATTTTGCTGGATTGAAATCTGGGATTAGGCATGATCCTCCAAGGTTAGGCATTGCTATTCTCATTTAAATTACCAATACTTTAAAGAGATGCTTTTTGCTAGAGAACAGTGCACACTTCAGAAATAATTTAGAAGAAGCAGATGGTTTTTCATAGTATCCACAGCATGGTCTCCAGAGGGAGTAAGGGAGAACAAGAGAGAAAACCAATGTGACAATGCTGCAGTATATTTATTTGAGTTAGCTATCAGGTCACAAGTACATTTGCATAATGGTATCTCAAGTATGTCATCTTTTGGCATCTTTGCAATTTGCTGACATCAGTGATCCATATCTTGAATTTCAGTCTTATTTTATGCATTATTTGAAGTTCTGTCTCAATCTGAAATGTGGGGAAAATGTCATTCTTTTCAATAACATCTTTTTTTAAAAAATCGTTCAATTTTTAAAT
Organism: Arizona elegans; assembly: GCA_022577455.1. Taxonomy (NCBI): domain Eukaryota; kingdom Metazoa; phylum Chordata; class Lepidosauria; order Squamata; family Colubridae; genus Arizona; species Arizona elegans. The sequence goes on along the minus strand of JAKOOJ010000008.1, from coordinate 39,846,767 downwards.
TCTCATCAAGCAGACGTTCTGTATTGAATTTACTTGTTCTAAAATGGATTGAAATTGCTTTCTCTGCTGTGTAACCCAAATAACAGTTGCAAATAATAAAGCCCATCATTTTGTTTTAAGCAAATATTCTTGGATGCCTCCAGGACAATAGCCATAATGGAATCATTAAGATTCCTTTAATCAGGAGAGCTAATCACCAATTTTAATTATAAATACACTGGTGGGAACCGGTGTGAATAAAGAAGACAGTGTGGTGAAGGGAATAATGAGGAAAAGGGGAAACAAAAATATGGCAATAAGAGTTGGTTGATAAAAAGAGACTGAAATTGTCCATTCTTAATGTACCACTAAAGTTACTTATTAGTTACTCTATGTATTGTATACCTGTTGGCCCATTAGATCTTGGCTGCAAAATCCAGATAGCTATTAGAGAAATAGAAAACTATAATTTTTGCTGCCACAGCATGTTGATGAGCAAAATAAAAGGTCTAAATTCTGCTTAGAACCTAAATGCCCCATGCCATTTATAAATCTTGGTTTACCATGGGTTTTTCAATAGTCTGGTATATACAGTAGAGGCAAGCAGCTAACAAATCTTTATAGGATTCCTATATTTCTGCATTCTGTGTTTTTTCTTCATATTTTCAGTCAATTTTATTGCTTCATATTGATGATGGCAAGGGGCTAGTGATGAATAGCCTATTAATTGCTCCTTGAATTGCCTCTTTTAATTTCCCCAGAGTTGATCTCAGTTTCTGCAAGGAAAAGAGAGAATATTTAATTGCCATTTTTTTTCTCTTTTAGATGTTTTCTTTTCAATTTGTAATATAAGTCACCCACGCACACAGCATATGGAAAATATATGTTTTAAATGGGACATACTTAATTCATACATTTTTATAAGAAACTTATGCAATGCAATATTAATTGTAGGGTAGAACATCCAGTTGAATACTATTTTTAGATAATTGCAAGGGAGCCTATTGAGAGGCTGAACAACAAGGAGACATGCCAGTGGTTAAATAGACAGAAAGCCAGATGGCCATAACCCTGTTAGTCTTTCATAATATATCAAAGTCCAGGATCTTCCTTTAGGCGTTTTGACCAGAAGGCTAAGCCAGATCTGCTAGTTGGTTTGTGCTGTACTTGTCTTCATTGATTCTGGAGATGTTGTATTATTGTTGTAGGCGTTCACTTTATAAATTATATTATTGGGGTTCTTTTTGGAGTTGTAAACTTCTGTGTGCTTCCTAGAATTATTGTGACAGCTATAAAAATTGTTGAAATGAATGAATAAGGACAAAAGACAAAAAACCCCACAAGGATACCCATAACAAATTAAAGTGTATCTCAGTAAGCATCTGCATTTCAAGGGAACATCAAGATTTTAAAAATACAAAATACTTTTAAGCAGAGGTGGGATTTACTTACCTTCCCTAAAGGTAAAGGTAAAGGTTCCCCTCACACATATGTGCTAGTCGTTCCCGACTCTAGGGGGCGGTGCTCATCTCCATTTCAAAGCCGAAGAGCCAGTGCTGTCCGAAGATGTCTCAATGGTCAGGTGGCCGACATGACTAAACGCCAAAGGCTCACGGAACGCTGTTACCTTCCCAACAAAGGTGGTCCCTATTTTTCTACTTGCAATTTTTACGTGCTTTCGAACTGCTAGGTTGGCAGAAGCTGGGACAAGTAACGGGAGCTCACTTCTTTACACGGCACTAGGAATTCGAACCACTGAACTGCTGACCTTTCGATTGACAAGCTCAGCATCTTAGCCACTGAGCCACTGGGTCCTACCTTCCCTACCAGTTCACAAAGGGGAGTGTGCGCGACCTCTTTGCGCTTGCGCACGGCCTTCCCCACATGCTCTTTGCTCATGCATTACATCCAGGTGGGTGGCCAGACCCTCACACAGTTGCTACTACCAGTTCACCCAAAGCGGACAGAACTGGCTGAATCCCACCTCTGCTTTTAAGAGGAAAAGAATCTACTAAAGACAAAATCCACTAGGCAAAGTCCTAGACACTTTTCAAATTAAATTCCTTGGAACCCTAGACATCCATGAGGGGCTGGGAAATGAGTTCACTTATATGCAGCCAATTTTCTACCTTTAGAGCTTTGCCTGTTGTTTAAGAATTCTTAGATTTTTTAATTTTTAACTAATATGTTCTGTGGTCTGGAAAAAGTTTGTAGGTTGTATAGATTGTTACAGAATAGTGTCTCTCTGTTGGGACAGATCAGAACATATAGGAAAGAGGAACAGAACAGAATGTCCTGGAAGAACATCTAGCATGGAGCTTGATGGGTGGAATGGCAAACAGAATACTGTCATCTTGGAGTATTTTACTGAAGGTGCCACTTGGTCCATAAGAACGCTGGGTCAGGTTTTGTTTTTTTTTTCAAAAGATGTGAAAGCTTCTCAAGAGTAGCCCTCTGATTTGATCTGCCAAGCACCTTTTAAAACAGACTGGATGTCCCTTCTCCTGCCTTGCTAACAATAAGCCAAACTCCATCCTAATCATACAACTCAGCTCAAACTGAAACCTTTCTTTGGAGTATATTTTCTGCTGTTAGAAAATACCTTCAAGATAGTCTTTTCCATTCCAATAAAGAGAAAAACTTAACAATTTAAGGTAGTACCAGGATCATTAGTATGATTAAAACAGTCTTTCAAATCTACCATTTTCCAGATATGTAAGGTTGCAACCGTCATCATCCAGAATCAACATGCTAAACATGTTGGCTAAAAATGATGAGAGATGTAGATAAGCATACATCTAGAGGGCATCAGATGCAGAATGTTATTCCTAAGAAGCCTTGTAACGTATTTTTAAGTCGCGAAAGAAAGGATTTCAGAAAATTTAACCAGCTTCAAGGATTTTACATATACTGTCAGTAATCATAAATTAGATTTCTTGGTCTGATGAAACAAATTGCATTTGGATTGGGTGATTCTTCTTGTTTTCATATAATCCAGGGTTAATTGGCTCTTTATAGAACTCTTGTTCTATAAACAAGAGCTTTCTTTTTGTACTGACACAAAGTACAGCTCTGTTGGTAAATTTTGTTATTGTTCAATGGAATATAGAGTGATCCTCATTTAGTGACCACAACTGGGACCAGCAACTCAGTGTTAAATGAAGTGGTTGCCGAGTGGAGCTGCCACTGCCTTATGAAATTATTTCACCTTTCCTTTGCTTTACTGAGCTACTAAAATTGCAAATGTGAAGATTGTTTGTAAAAGTTACTTTTTAATCAGTATCATAATTGTGAACAGTCGCTAAATGAGGTAGTTGCTAAACAAAGACTACCTATATGTTTGTTGAACTTCATTTTTGGAGTTTGGGTGGCCTATTTTGTATGTGGCAAACTAGGAGAAGGAAAAGGACAGAAGACAATTAGATTCAAAACATAGGATGATTCAAGATGTTCCACGTGTTATAATTCAAAATCAAGTTAATTACAATATTGTAATTAAAGAATTATTTTTAAAATATTCTAGGAAGGATGTGATTCTGCTGTACAAATAGTTTTCTACTCCCTAAATTATTTTCTAAGAAGATATTTTATTAAATGATCATTCCTAAGTTCCAACACTACAAATTCAGAAAAAAAAAACAACTTAAAAATTAAAGTTGTTTAACTTACAGTAATTTAAGAAATACTAATCTAAAAAAGAAAGAAAGCCCTCTGTTGAATTCATTTAATAAAAAATTCATTTCATACTGTGGCCCACATGCAAATTGACTCAATAAATTCCCTTAATAAGCTCCTGAGGTACTCAACCAAATGCAATACAGAAAAAATACAGTGGGGCCTAAGTATACAAATCCGTAACTCCTGTTCCTTAAGCATCTAAATGTCTTTTAAGCATCAGAAATTTTGGACTCCTTTTAAAGCTTACTTTAAAGAACTGGACTAAGGTCAGAAGACTGAGAAATAAATCCCTGCTGCACAAATATAGAGCCTGTTTGTAATTTTGACCCATTGTTATCTCCCAGTCTAATCAATTTTACAATGTTCTTATGAGGAAGAATTTCTTCTGAAATGAGGAAGACTTCTGATAAGTCATTTTGAGTTTCTGGAGAAATGTTGGAACAAAGTTATAATAAATTCATAATAATAACTATGACAAAGTCATAAAGCCTAACTATAGGCTTTTAACTATATGTTTTTGATACACAAGTCAGTGGCCATTAGAAAGATGTACAGGGGTGGGTGGGTGTGTTTGTGTAATGCTTTTTGAGAAGCATTACCTTTATGTCATTGTGTATATTTTAATGTTTGAGATAATGTACCCAACTCTGTTAGTTTCCGAAGAAACCTATAATGTACTCGTATTATGGAATTCCAAGACTCCTGGGGTTAGAAACCACAGATTTAATGCATGTGGAAATTACAATATACTGCATTTTTAACATGGATACAATTAATTTGGTTAGAGAAAGCCAGTGTTGTGCAACAGTTAAGGCACAAGGCTAGAAACTAAGAGACCTTGAGTTCTAATCTTGACTATGGCACAAGGCATCTGGATGACTTTGGGCCAGTCACACTCTTGCAGCTTTAGGAAGAAGGAAATGGCAAGCCATTTCCAACTATGTTGCAAAACTCTGCAGGGACTAATCCAGGTAATTGCCAGAGGTCAAAACTCCCCCCCCTCTCCCCATCTCCCTCTCTCTCTCTCTCTCTCTCTCTCTCTCTGTCACACACCCCCACACATAGATGCCATATAGTATGGATGATGATGGTGGTGATGAGGAGGGTAAGGATGAGGATGAAGAAGATGAGGGTGAGGGTGAGGGTAAGGATGATTATGATGACAATGGTATCCATTCCATCATGTCCATTTCTTGGCAATTCTATGAACCAAGTCTCTCCACATTTTCCAATCTATTGTGGCTTTTTTCAGTTTTATGTTTTGGCTAGTGTCAGCTTTGATCGTGACTAACCACCATGCATTTGGTGGCCTCATTTCTTTTTATCACTAACTATTATAAGCATAACTGCCTTTTCCAGTGAGTTAAATCGTATGACATAGCCTAGCTAATTAAGGCTCAGTTTTGTGATTTTTCCTTCCAGAGATATGTCTGGTTTTGTGTGCTGTATTCCTTGTTTGTCACCTTTGCTGTCTAAGCAACCAACAAATGCTCTTTCTTACACATTGGCAAAAAGAATCAGAACACTAAATACAAGCTAAGTGGACATGACCTTGTAGATGACCCTCACTCTGTCAAGGACCTTGGACTACTCATATCAAATTATCTAAGTGTCAAAGCCCACTGTAACAACATCGCCATAAAGGCATTAAGGGTTGTAAACCTAATCTTGCATAGTTTCTTCTCTGGTAATATTACACTACTAACCAGAGCATACAAAACATTTGCTAGACCAATTCTTGAACACAGCTCATCTGTCTGGAACCTGCACTGCATATAGGACATTATTACAATTGAGCGCATCTAGAAATATTTTACAAGAAGAGTCCTCCAGTCCTCTGCTCGTAACAAAATACCCTATGCCACCAGACTTGAAGTTCTGGGTTTAGAAAATTTAGAACTACGCCGCCTTCAGTATGACCTAAGCATAGACTCTTTTCATGTATTCCAATTATGTTTATACTTTTACCTGTATTCTTATATATGGTTGACAAATAAACTTATGATTATGATTATGAAAACATCTGCTACAATGTCCTACCTGTCAATGACTACTTCAGCTTCAACCACAACAATACACGAGCACACAATAGATACAAACTTAAAGTGAAACCTCCAAACTCGATTGCAGAAAATATGACTTCAGTAACAGAGTTGTTAATGCCTGAAATGCACTACAAGACTCTGTGATCTCATCCCAAAACCCCCAAAACTTTAACCTAAAACTGTCTACTGTTGACCTCACCCCATTCCTAAGAGGTCTGTAAGGGGTCTGCATAAGAGCACCATCATGCCTACCGTCCCTGTCCTATTGTTCCCTTTAATTGTATTCATTTTAAGTATTCAATTCATGCTTATACTTACATATATTATCTAATATGTACTCGACAAAATAAAATTTTTAAAAAATGCACAGAAACCTTATCCAAAATCACTGCTTGAACAAGTTGATTTTCCTCCTGTCTAGTTTTTTTCATGGTCCAACTTTTGCATACATAAGTAGGTATGGGAAACACAAAATTGCAGATTCATCTGCATTTAGTTGCCAGACTGATATCCTTGCTTTACATATGGATTAATTTCAACAATTGATTTACTAGGTTCTAGACACATCAAAGTTCCAGATGTGTAATGTCTGAAACATTAAAGTAGCATTTTGAAATTGTCTTTAAATTATGATGATTGGCTCCAGAGTTCATCTGCATCTATTCACCATGCTAAGAAACCTCTAAAATTACTAAATTAGTAAAATTATTTGAACTAACTCATTTCTAATGTCTGTGGATTCACGGTGCCACCTACAGGTTAGTTTTGTTTTCCATAGTTTCAAATAAAAATAATATGGAGCTACTTGAATTAATTATCTTCGATGGTGTGTGATGGTGATAAAGAGTATATAGGTAACAGGACTTAATCAGTGATTTGAGTAGTAGCCACTGCTTAAGTACCTATATAAATTTTCTTTTTGATGATTTTTTTTGTGCTATCAAATCAGTGTCAACTCTTACACCTAGCTAGATTTTCTTCATGAGAAACTGTCCCCAATATGGTCTTTTAGTTCTTTCAGTGGTGCAGCTATCAACACTGTAAGGTGAGTCCATCCACCTTGCTGCTCCTCTTCCACTTCACTTTCTTTCCACCTTTCCCAGTATTAGAGCCTTTTCCAGACCCTTTGCATAATGCATAAGAAGACTCACAAGACTCACTGATGACTTACACTTGACCCACCCACTTGAACTTCACTTGACACACCCACACCTGAACCCCCTATAAACAGAAGAACACTGACACTGACATCCCCTAAACTCATGATGGCAAACCTATGGCACGCATGCCAGAAGTGGCATGCAGAGCCATTTCTCTGGGCACGTGAGCCGTCACCTGTTCCTCTTCCAGGTTCTGATGTGCCGGCCAGCTGGTCTTCATGCACACGGGAGTGACAGAAACTGGAAGAGCAGCAGCCAGGTGTGCATGCACACGCTGGGAAGATGAACTTCCGGTTTCTGGTGAGCACATGCAGACTGGCCAGCTGGTCTCCATGTGCACATGTGTGCCAGAAACCGGAAGATCAGGTGGCCAGTGAGCATGCCCATGCCAGAAACTGGAAGTACAGCCACCTGGCACACGCATGCACACTGGGAGGCTGCTCTTCTGGTTTCCAGCACGCACACGTGCATGTGCACACACACGCTCCTGTTTCGGCACTCAGTGCTGGAAAGGTTCGCCAACACTGTCCTAAACTTTGCTGAAGATGTTACCTAATCTGGTAACAAATTGTTCAAAAACCAACCCACAAGCTCAAAGAACAAACCTTCACCTCATTATGTATGTATTTCTTAAAAAGAATGGGCTTTTTTTTTTTACAATAAATGTTTTGAAAATATTTTATTTTATGGTCATTATATTTATTTCTACAAGGTTGGATTGATTAGATAAAAGTATTATTTATATTAAAAGTTGTCCTACAGAAATGAGGAACAAGAATCCCTTAACAATTTAACCCCTAGGAAACCTATTATACCTAATAAACAAGTCTAAAATTAGACAAGCTTATAGTATAGATTGGATTGGCTTCTTATCCATGGGATGAGAGAAAATAAAACTAATTTTTCTATGATGTAAAGGAAACTACCCTCCCATGCTAGAGTGCATGCAGAGATACCCAGATATTTTGACACTGCTCTTGTTACCAACAGAAGACAATACTTATAGCTGAGGATTGAACTGTGTGGCTCTTGATGCTCTCTGAGTTTGGTTTTGGGTGGATTTTTTTTAATCTGTGAAGAAGATTATGTAAATGAGGTGACAGGCTTTTGAATCAAAAAGAATTTAAACTCTAATAAGTATACCAAGCAAAGTATCTTCCCAAACAAACTCATGAATCATAGGTGAGATCCTGCTATCTGCACAATTTATTTTCATTGTTGCAACAGAAGCTCCTGCCTCCACACTTTCATAATCTTATCATAAAGCAATTTGACATTTTATATGTAGTTGCATTATGCTCCCATTTTATATTTTGTGATCTTTACTGAAATTTGGCTGAATGAAAGTAAAGGAAGAAAAAATGGATTTTGCACTGAATACTTTGGAGCTCCATCCTATTCCATTGTTTATATCCACTAGATTCAGGTTGCACTTACATAGATATAATCATATACACGGCCACAGAAATGCTACTTAAACACATATTTTGGTAATATTCAATTTAAAACATATAATTCTATACTTATGTTGGGTGAGATATATTTGTATCTTTGATTCAAATTTCTAATCAGATAGTTCTACTAATCTAATTTTAAATTATCTCATTAATCAGTCTAATGGACAATTATATTTTCCATGTCCCAATCATAATACATTTTGTACTTCTTCTTCTACTCCATTTTGTACTCCTTTGTCCTTAGAAAAAAAATGCTTAATTAATTAATCCAATTGTTTAAGCTTAGACGATCCTTCATACATATAAATTGTCATCGTGTACTTAAAATCAGAAGCATTGTGTATCCCATAATTTCTCAAACAACATAGGGGACTCTTTCATTCTGATCATCTGCCATTTTACATGATAATTTCTTCTCAATCATGAAATCTTTGAGTTTGATACAGATGTTTAGGCTCAGTTAGGCATCATAGACTGGGAAGTTGTTTCTTGTCAATTCTGATTTTCTTTATAGGTATTTAGCTTATTTTAGTGGACACACCCTTTTAGTGATCTAGTTTAAGGCTGCTGAGTAAGAGCGCATCAATATTGCTTATAAAATGTTAGCTGCCTCTGACAATATTGTAATTGTTGTATTTGCTGCAGAAAAAGAAGCATCTTTCTATTTCTTTGGTTCTTTTTTCCTGTAGTTTTTGTCCTTCCTTCCTTCTTTCCTTCCTTCCTTCCTTCCTTCCTTCCTCCCTTCCTTCCTTCCTCCCTCCCTCCCTCCCTCTCTCCCTTCCTTCCTTCCTTCCTTCCTTAGTAGTTTTGACTTCTTTGTGAAACCGTTTATAAAATTTATATAACAAATAAATGCTCATTTATATATCATTATGTTTGTACCAACGTGCAAAGTACCAGACAGATAGCAATATTTTGGCACAGGTGCCCACCATAAAACTTTCAGACAGAGTCACTATGAAGGACCATATACGAAAACAGAACTGAACTTGGATTGTTTCAAAACCAGTGTGGCAAGGGTGAAATGCTCCAGTTCGGACCGGATCGCCCGATCTGGTAGCAATGGAGGCGGATGGTTCAGAGAACCGTATCAAAAATACCTGCCCCCCATATGTGCTGAGCCGCACAATCATCAGAAGCTTTTTTTTTAACTTTTAAAAGTATTTTTTTCTACAACATCTTTGGCTGAAAAAATGCTTTTAAAAGTAAAAAAAAAAGCCTCTGATGATCGTGCGGCTCAGCTGGGATCCTCAAAGGCTTTTAAAAGCATTTTTAACCTCAAAGAGGTTGAAGAAAAAATGCTTTTAAAAGCCTCTGATGATCCCAGCTGAGTTGCCTGATCGGCAGAGGCTTTTTTTCTTTTAAATGCCTCTGACGATCCAAGCTGAGTTGCCTAATCGTCAGAGGCATTTAAAAGAAAAAAAGCCTCTGCCGATCAGGCAACTCAGCTGGGATCATCAGAGCCTTTTGAAAGCATTTTTTTACAACCTCTTCGCTGAAAGTAAAAGTAAAAAAAAAAATTGGCCATGCCCCCCTCACAAGCCACGCTCACAGATTGGTAGTAACAAATTTTAGATTTCACCACTGCAGTGGTGAAATGAGCCATATACTATTTTCCCCTTGAGAGGAATGCATTCAGCCTAGGAAGGAAAAATAAAAACCTCTTTTATACTGTGAGCCCCATGCAGTGACTCAGAAATCTTAACAAGGCTAATAAATTTAGTTCATCTAGCTACTGGCCTGTTACTCTTTCCAGGATGAATGACGATGGATCAGCAGGTTTTGCGCAGTAGAAGAGGACATAAACTCTAAGTGCATCCCTTTTGGAAAGAGCCAACTTCTGGCAACATGGTCTTATTACTAGGCTTGTCGTGTAACGGGTGGGATTTGGAAACATTTTTTGAAAGTTAGAGAACATCCAGCTGCTTTCCACAGATTGTGAGATCTTCCAGCCAAATCATTGGTCTTGAAAATTGTGGACCCAAAGGCCAAATCAGACATTCTCGGTTCCTATGTTTGTTACTGATTGTACTGCTAGTAATGTCATCTTTAATTAGACCCCATCCCCCACCCCAGCATCTTGTTTGGCACCTGGCCACTACTTTCTTAAGCAAAGTGGATTAAACAAGGATTTGCATCTGAAATTTGGAATTGAAAGCTGTGCTTTAATACTGGGTGGTGGCTCAGCTACTTGTTTTCAAAGAAGTAAGATTCAGCAAAAATGTAAAGCAGATAATTAGTGGAACTTGCAACATCCCTTCATTCTGTTACCCATCAATATTCGGGCTGAAAAGGTCCATTACTTTTTATGCTTTGTTTTCCTATCTAAGAGAGGTGAATAGAAGCTTAGGTATGTCAGCATACTGCATATATTTACTGTTTATGTTAATCCCATTGTGCAAGGTATAGATTTAAAAAGGGAATATAATTAAATTCTATAGTTATATGGAATCTGACAGTTGACTGGTTCCAGACAGAATTAACTGGACTGGGATTCATGAGGACTTTGCCATGCTTCAAAAGGCTGCACAAACTCACCTCACTACATGAAGCATCTGAATATATATGATACAGTTTGCAGTGTGAACCTACAAAGCTACTGGAACTTGAAGACTTCCAGTTACATTGGCATATAATAGAACTGGGATGACAATCTCTGTTATAGTTTCCATCACTAGCAACAGATTTGCTAAACCCACTTTCAGGGATGTTCCATAAATTTCCATCCATAAAACAGATCTTTACCTTTTGAGTAGTGATTCTATAGGAATGAAAGAAGTAGATGTGAACTAATAGACAAGCCAATCTATAGTTTTTTAGTTTTTGATATTATGGTTTTTATGGTTTATAATTTTATTATTTTTGTGAGCCGTCCAGAGTCTAACATGAGCAGCCATAGAAATTTTTTAAACAAATGAATACAATCTAAAGAAAATGTGAAGCCTATAGTTGCTTCTCAACCATTTGCATAGAAAGTAGACATGAAAATAACAGGGCTGGAGTGAGAAGCATTGTCTGTGCTACGCAGATGAGGTTGGCTCATTGTGTAGTTAGGAATGTCAAGGTTGTTACAGAAAAGACAGAATATAATTCATTTTACTAGACCACTTTGAAATTACATTTAGCAGAGTCACTACAATGCAAATGCAAATTGGTGTACATGTGGAAAAAAGTGTTTGTGTTTTTAAAAATTATAAAAGTCCTCAGTGTCTTCCAATATTCCACGACTTGGTCCATAAAAGAATGCTGGGGAAAGAGTAGGGTGCAAGTGAGATCAAGGAGAAAAATTAACTTCCTCTTTTGCAAACAGAGCTCATGGGCCTAAGATTATTTTTTAAAAGAACACAATGGAGAATACGGAAGAACAGAAATATTACTAGTGAGAATCTAAGATGTACAAATTAAGACCAATAATTATTCTATTCCTTTCATGGAACAACAAAGAGAAGAAAAGACAAAAACATTTTGACCTGATAAGTTAGTATAACCTCCTGTTAATGATGGGGATTCCAAGCTAATGGTTTACAACCAAATTACTATTCATTCATTGCTCATTAAAAATGATGAATACCAAGTCTCTTTGAGACAAAGCAAAAAGGAAGTATATTAATTAGATACCTTTTTTGATTGATAAATGATAAGTAGTCACTTGTAGCAATATTTATCACATACCTGGTAAAATGTGGTATTGTGATAGTACAGATTCTTAAAGGAATCCTTTATTTTAAAGTTGCCGTTCTTAACAGTGACTTCATCAATTCTAACGTTAAAATAAAATGGCTGAATTGCTTTATTTTACTTTCTCCAGCTACCACAAACTATAGAAAACTCTTCTGGATTTTAGAACTTTGGAATTGGGCTATAAGACAATACAGAGCACCTCATCAAAGCAACTTCACCTCAGGAAGAAGAATCTCAGTGTCTTCACAGTCCCATGGATCAAGGCCACTTCAGCATTTAAAGACTTTATAGCATAGTTATGCATATACCAAATCAGCAGCATGGAGCAGTGAAACTAGCATAAAATTGCCTCAGTAATGTACCACTAAAACTGACAAAAAAAAACCCTCTTACATGATCCATCAGAGGCTTACCCAGGGTGGTCAATTATATCAAAATAATAGACATGACTGCTTGATCAAACCCCTGCCCTTTTTACCTGTGTGATATCTCTGCAATGTCCATTAAAAGGGGCAATTGCAGAGGTGGTATTAAGCAGATACTGACCAGTTCTGGAAAACCAGTAACAGAAATTTTGAGTAGTTTGGAGAACCGGTAAATAACACCTCTGACTGGCCCCGCCCCCATCTATTCTCTGCCTCCCGAGTCCCAGCTGATCAAGAAGAAATGGAGATTTTACAGTATCTTTCCCCTGCCACACCCACCAAGCCACACCCACCAAGCCACGCCCACAGAACCGGTAGTAAAAAAAATGAATTTCACCACTGGGCAATTGCCTTGTCACACCCTCATTTTTCAAACCCCAGGGAGATGTTTCCATCTTTTTACCAAAAGCATATTTACTGTACCATCTTAATATAGATTGGAGGGGTGTCTCCTTACAACCAACGCGGTCATTTTTTCAATTCCTATATTGACAATCCTTATCTTACATAAGGATAGATAAATGTGTACCTTCACTATTGGAATCACCTCTGATAACATGCCAGTTGTGCTGTTGCCAGTGGGATGCCATGCTTTCATCTGAGGGTTCTTTCTCATAAATGAATGTATTGGTCTTTATCTTGAAGACAGTGCAAAAACAATGAACACGTTTACAAAGCATGCTTGAATAAACAAATAAAGAACTAGTAGATGCATTTGCACAATATGTTAAGCTTGGTTTGTGTTAATACTAGCTAGTTGGATCACAGTTGGATTAATATATTGTATAAATGCTCCTAATCTATGGTTCAATGTTATGTTGTAAACTCAGAAAATAGGGTCAATTCAATAGCAAATTAAGTATGTTGTGTGAATGCAGCCAGAAAGCAGCTACGAGAATTCTAAGGAGAGAGATTTTCCATTACTATTTCAGTCTGCTTTCAAATTCAAATCCTTATGCTGTTTCTAACCTTCAATGTCTTAGATGGTTTGTGACCAGAATATTTTCTAAATCTTATTCACATTTGTTTCTAAAAGGAAGCCTAAAGGCCTGATAAAATCATATTCTATCAACTAGCATCAGATCACCTTTGCTCTTCTTTTGAAGCTCATCTTCTCTGTTGCAGCGGTTGCAATACAGAACAATATTTCCAAGAGAGAGATGGCTCATCCTGACACCACTTATAATCCTGGCTTCATTTTACTTTCTGCTAATGGCTCAAATTAAAATTGATTTTAACGGGTATGAGTTTATTTTGTGCGTTTTAATCACATTTCGTACTATATTTATTTTCTATAAACTGCTATGATTATTATTATTTTTTTGTAAAAGACAGGGTGCAAATGAAGCGCAGCTAGTATTACTACTACCACATTTTCTGTTGCCATTACTTTACTATTATGATAATCCCAAATGATTAATCATTTGGAAAAGAAAACACGAGTGCACAAATGTTTAGTAAGATTATATATGGTCACTGTGTGTAGGTTGGACATCATTTGTTAGATAGATAGATAGATAGATAGATAGATAGATAGATAGATAGATAATAAATAAATAAATATCCTATGGTTTGAATAGGTATGCTAGGCTATATCCTATAAGAAAAAGATCTAAGCAGTTGTGCTTCAAAATTTGCATAAAGACTGTATCTGTTCTTTTGATGTAATATTGTTTCATTGCAAACTCCAGAGTCTAATATTTGTGGCAATATGAGATAATATTAGAATTTATCCTGATAGAAACAAGCATTCTTCTGATTTCTAATAGTGGTTATTTGATTCAGTGAATGCTGCCTCAATGAAACATCTTTAGGGGTTCTATTTGAACCCCAGAACAAGCTGAACAAGCTCCTTTTTCTACATCTTTCTTCCCCAAGTGGATCTCTGTTTTTTTTTAAAAAAAATAATTTTATGGATGGATGGCAGAAAACATATGACCACAGGTAACCAAACAAAGTATCTATCAAGGTTCACAAATTATCAGGATGCTCAGACCAGAGAGCGAAGGAGGAAGAGTAGGTTAGTGTGGGAACTGGCCACTTACCTGATTCTCTAGGTAGGCTGCTGTTCATTGCCTTGAGTTTGTTGTTTCTTTGTTTGTTTTATTAATGGTGCCTTTATTGTGCCTGAAGTGTGTATAGTCAAGGCTATGGTTTTCCCAGTTGCAATGTATGGCTGTGAAAGTTGGAACATAAGAAAGGCTGAGCGCCAAAGAATTGAGGCCTTTGAACTATGGTGCTGGAGAAGACACCTGCGAATCCCTTGGACTGCAAGGCGATCCAACCGGTCAGTCCTAGAGGAGATCAACCCTGACTGCTCTTTAGAAGGCCAGATCCTGAAGATGAAACTCAAATACTTTGGCCACCTAATGAGAAGGAAGGACTCATTGGAGAAGAGCCTAAAGATTGAGGGCAAAAGAAGAAGGGAACAACAGAGAATGAGATGGCTGGATGGAGTCACTAAAGCAGTAAGCGTGAGTTTAAATGGACTCCAGAGGATGGTAGAGGACAGGAAGGCCTGGAGGAATGTTGTCCATGGGGTTGTGATGGGTCAGACACGACTTTGCAACTAACAACAAAAGTGTGTCTGAACATTGTAGTATATAGTCTATGTCACATCCTAAGGTTACAGTTGAAAATGCCAGGGTTGTAGCATTGTAACTAAGAGTTGGGATGAGAGAAAAGAGCTCTTAAGATGTTTGTGATCAGTGAACAAGGGTAGAGACCCAAATGGTTCCGGTATCTCATCCTTTTTCTTTTGCAATGACTATTTTCCTTTGTTCTTCTTCTCTGCTCAGCTCTGGGCTTTGTTTTCTCCTATTCTGCTGCTGCTGCTGCTGCCACTGCTCTCTAGAAGAATTTACAAAGAGCAAGATTCTTATCAGAGCTCTTTCCTGCTGTGCTCAGATTAGCGGGCTAGCCTAATAGAACTTGTGCAGGAAGAGTAAGGCTGAGTTCTGATTTCTACAGTGTTGAGTTATAGCCCTGTTGGATCAAATTCTGATCTTTCCTCTCCACTTTGCTTAGACAAACCAATAGCCATCTTATCTGGGGAACAAATTTTGACAGCAATCCTGATTTGAGTGTTCAGTCCATTAGGTTTCCACAGGCATAGCCAAAGCTCTTCAGATGGTGCCTACGTCTTTCCTCTCCATTTTCTTCAGACAAGCTGGCAACCAGCTTGTCCAAG
This sequence comes from Arizona elegans, assembly GCA_022577455.1. Lineage (NCBI taxonomy): Eukaryota > Metazoa > Chordata > Lepidosauria > Squamata > Colubridae > Arizona > Arizona elegans. The sequence goes on along the minus strand of JAKOOJ010000008.1, from coordinate 39,831,152 downwards.
AAGACTAGAGATTAGCTTTGACAGCTGTCCTATTTTGCATTGCAAAATACCCTCCTCTGTTTATGATAGAACTCAGTTTCTCAGAATTCAGAGCCAACATGTGAAGTGGACCAAGCTGGGAAAGGGCTGATATTTTCCATCATATAAAAATCCAGTTGGTATTATCTCAGCGGCACACAGAAAGCTACTCCATACTTGGAAAATTAATTGTACATCAACTTCATAATAATCTAACCTGTTTTAGATACAGTTTTCCAAGCTCTCAGCCTAGGAAAAATCTTTTCCATCTACTGTTTCTTCACTCTTTTAATTGAAGAGCCTAGTTCTGCCAGAGCACTGTTCATATTGCACAGTGATCTCATTGTATAAAACGAGACTTATTTCCTACAAAGTCTTATTAGAATGAAAGCTTTCCATTCACTATATGAAATCTGATCTGAGGAATGGCAATACTATTCTACGAAAGGGGATCCATGACCAGTTCTATTTGTTTAGACACATCAGAGTAAGTAGAATCTGCGCTTTAAAGATAGTCCTCAACTTACAACAGTTCATTTAGTGACCATTCAAAGTTACAACGAAATTGAAGAAAGTCACTTATGGCTGTTTTACACACTTACGGAGCTTGGAGCATCCCTATGATTATGTGGTCAAAATTCCTTGGCAACTGATTAATATTTATGATGCTGCAGTATCCAAGGGTCATGTGATCACTTTTGCAACCTTCTGACAAGCAAAGTCTATGGGGAAACCAGATTCACTAACAACCATGTTACTAACTTAACAACTGCAGTGATTCACTTAACAACTGTAGCAAGAAAGGTTGTAAAATGGGGCAAAATTCACTTAACGACTGTCTTGTTTAGCCACAGAAATTCGGGGCTGAATTATGGTCCTAAATCAAGGACTACTTGTATTTATTTAAAACATTTACTGTATTTTTCAGACTATAAGACGCACTGGTTTATAAGACGCACCAAGATTTCGAAGAGGTAAGTAAGAAAAAAAAGTTTTTTGCCCTTCCCGGCCCCAGGACACTCTACAGGCTTCCCAAACGCTCTGCGCATCCTGTTTTTTTGAAAAACGGGCCTGTTTTTGTCCAAGGGTTTGGGAGGCCTGCAGAGTTCTGCAGGGAACTGCAGGACTGCAGGGAGGGCAAAAACAAGCAAAAAACAAGCAAAAAACAGGCCCATTTTTAGCAAAAATGGGGGTGTTTTTGTCCTCCCCAGTCCCCAGGAACAGTCAGCAGGCCTCCCAAACCCTCGGCACATCCTGTTTTTTGCAAAAAAACGGGCCCATTTTTTGAAAAAATGGGACAAGCAGGGCGGGGCTTCAGGAGGCCAAAATGGCAGTATTTGGTGTATAAGACTCACCAATATTTCCACCCTCTTTTTTTGGGGGGGGGAAGTGTGTCTTATACTCTGAAAAATACAGTATATAGCTTCCTATAAGTGGCGCAGTGGCCTAGAGATGGAGCCTCACAATTAGGAGGCTGTGAGTTCGATCCTAGGTAGTGGCAGATAATTCTCTCTCTGGGCACAATGAGTAATTATCTGCATTGGCAGAGTTCTACACATATATATATGTATGTATGTATATATCTTCCAATCTTATACTAAACTCTGTGCAGCTCCCAACCAACAATTAAAAGAGATCATTGTATGATTGATATATGCATATATCTATTAAAACAACAGATAGTAATGAAAGCTAGCACCATAATAAATTTTAACAAGCAGCCCACCATAAAAACTCTCATTGATCTCAGTCTACCACAGCACTTAAGGGGAAAGCCAGATTATAAGCACCTTTTGGAAGGCTAGAAAGGTGCGGGTTGGCCGAACTGCAGACCTCTTTCACTTACCATGCCTCTGATGCTGGCCAGATGGCTGATGTTCCACTCTTCTTATAGTATCAAGTGTTGCGCTCTCTCTCATGCTCACTTAGATGAGCCAGAATGATCCACTTTTTAAAATCTTTTTTGAATTTGACTGCAGAGCCGTTACAATAAACCAATGCAGGAGAGAAAATTGCAACCTAGTACAGGAGTTCTTTCATTCTGACAGCATAAGGAATCTGACTCAAAGTGGAGAATTTCAGCCACCACACTATCCTTTCAAACCAATTTGGCACCTCTTCCTTTTTCTGCCAGTTCAGTTAACTTCTAGTCATCTTGGCTTATTAAAAAGTAACAGCAGTTTTAAAAGCAATTTGGAGGAGGAGACTTATGGCATGGGAAACCCTCATTTCTATTCCTCCGTGCAGGCTTGCCGCATAATAGAGCTCCCAATCATATACTTTACCTGGGATGATACGATCAGCTCATTATAGCCACATCCAGTCTGGCTAAAATATAGAATGGGAAGAATATGACTTTCAAGGGTTTTTTTTCAAGCTACTGGATTTGTTGTCTTCTAGTCCCTTTTGAAGAAGCTTTGTGTCAGGTAGTTTATTAGTTGTGCAGTTAGCATCTGGCATTCAAGCCGTTTGGTTGAGATACCTGTTATATTCAGCCATTATTTATTGCCTGCTGTAATTTCATGGCCTTTATTGTCTTGTGCAAAAATTGAAACAGAGCTGCCTGTTGTTTAGTGAAGGAAAACTGGCAGCCATTTTTGTTATGCCAATTAATAGTGCTTGGGTTAATGGCAGTGTGACAATAATTCTGCTGGGCTTTGGAAAATTGGCATATATTTGTCTACTCATTTTATCATTTAACTTGAATTATTGATTCGCTTGAGGAGGAAAAAATGGCTGAGGAGCATAGAAATCAGCGTGCCATTGGTCCAGCTACTACACAATTATCTCTGGTTCATTCCATTCAGTATATTCCAGTTGTCTAGACCTGTCCAATTTATTATTTTCTGTGTGACCTGAGGCAGTTTATTGTGGGTTCAGCTGTAGCCTATCTAGAAATATAGCAATCCTGTCCTTTTCATTGGAAGCACTGTGGCTCTGGAGAGCTTGGAGATGATCCAATTTCTCACTGACAGAAACTCAAGTTTCACTCCAACTCCTAGCCTAGCTTCTCTCTTTCTCCTTCTTTGAGGTCTATCTGCATGATATTTTCCTCAGTATTTCAAGATAGATGGAAGTGAAGATGTCTATGGATTGGCTTCAAACTCTTTTGGAGGGGCTGCAAAATAGGAATCAGCAGCAGGAATGAATGTGAAAGTGGCATGTCACCTTTTATAGATTTTTCCCAAGATTACCTGTGGATATGTTGGACTCATTGTGGTGGTTTTTGTATGATTTTGCTTATTACCTGGTTATTATTGCAGCAAGCCTTACAAACCTTTTCCTCTGCTAATCCATACATAAAATAAACCATACCAGGCAGCTGATATGCTAATTCTCCAACCACTCCAATATATTACCACTTGCCTATAGAGAGATGGTATGTGTTTGTATGTATATACTGTTAGTTCCAATATTTAATAAAATAAATATTAAACTTAGAACTAACAGGTTATATATATGAATAAGTAGCAATGGGTGTCTAAAAATCCTCCTCCTCCTCCTCCTCCTCCTCCTCCTCCTCCTCCTCCTCCTCCTCCTCTTTTATCAGTTCAGGTATCAAGGGAGATACCATACAAAATGGTATGTCAAACAAAAAAAACTATCACTTCATAGTAGCAAATGTTTGATGATGGATGCCTTTTGTTAATAAATATAATGAATATTAGAAAAACATATGTTGGCCTGCCAGACTCCTATCAAAATTTAATGTTTAATAATCAACTAAGATTATTTTAAAATCTGTATTATGTTCTTTTAATGAACAAAGATAATATCCGTGACCTGAAACTTAAGTAAGGATGCTTATGGAGACAATATCTCCTCGTGCTATTGATCAAAAGCTCGTTTTTTGTTCTTTGGAATGGATATTCTGCTAGAAGAAAAATGATGGAACAACAGAGGCCTTTAAAATTAGAAGATAACATTGTCAGGATACCCCCATAAAAATCCATGATTGTGACAAGTTGACTACATAACAAAATATATGTCTGGAAGAACTGTCACATTATTACTGATAGCTCAGATAAGTAATAAATGTAATCCTTGCCTGAAATGTACCACTGTCAGCTGGACAGATGAAAGTGTAAGTACTAGATAAATCAACAAGTTTTCTATTGCATTTGCTAGTACATAGATGTGTCTATAAATTTAGGTGCAAGAAATGCTATCATAAACAGTGATGGGATGCCAGTTGTTTTTGAACTAGGGTTTAACTGGAACATTCAAAGAAATTTCAATGTTCAGTGTAAATATTTCTTTTTTTTTAGGCAACAAATTATAATTTGAGGTATACAGAAAGTCCTGGACTTATGACTATAATTGAACCCAAAATTTATGTTGCTAAGAGAGAGAGTCATTAAGTGAATATTGCCATATTTTACAGCCTTTCTTGCCACAGTTGTTAAGTGAATCACTGAAGTTGTTAAGTTAATAACATTGCTGTCAAGTAAATCTGGCTTTTGCTTGTCAGAAGGTTGCAAAAAGTGATCATGTAGCCCTGGGACATTGCAACTGTCATAAATATGAGTCTGTTTCCAAGTGTCTCACGTGACCATGAGGATAAGCAATGGTCGTAAGTGTGAAAAATGGTCATGTCACTTTTTCAGTGCCGTTGTAACTTCAAATGGTCACTAAATGAACTGTTGTAAATTAAGGATTATCTGTAATCAGTAAGTAAATAAATTTATTGTTGTAACCATAGGTCATAATATAGGAATGCCATAAAATACAATAACATAACAAAAGAACCATGCTATTATGGAATGGAGTGGAAATATTATATGTAAAATGGTTATCACAAAGTAAAGCCAAAGTTACAACTAAAACAGCAGAGCAAAACTAGCAACTTGGTTGCTGGCAATTGGAAACACATCTGCAAGAGAATAGTTCAATTTTTCATAGTCAGAACCATTGAATTCATCTACCATTAATAACTTGCCTCTGATCTCAATGCAAATGGTGCACTGGAGAACCTAATGGAGAATGTCCTCCATTTACCAACACCACAAGTACTGAGGTTGCTGTTCAACAAGAAGCTTTAAAAGCCTCTCTGAGATATGTAAAGGGCTGTAGGCAAAGGGATGCTAAGCCCTTCTCAGTGAAGCACTGGATATGTTAACCAAGTACAAGGAAAGGATTCTATATTTTTTTTATAATACTGACACCAAGATGAAACTTTGGGCGCTTGTATTACAATGGCATCTTTATAAACATCCCTTTCAAAAATCCAATCTCTAATATTTTCTCTATTCCAAGATCTAAATTCTCCCAAAGATGGTAGGGAATACATTTGTAGAATGGGTGACAAATGTTTAGTCCATTAATTGTCAGTTGTGTAATGGAGAAAGCAGAGATGGAAATCTTGAGGGTCTTCTCATTTCTTATAGCATCCCAGCAATGTAAGATGTAATTTAACTGCAATGGAAGGTATCCCCCACCTGCATCCTTAAATAGGTAATGAGGGTGCCCTAGAGGAAGACCAAGACCTTCCTTAAAGGTAAAGGTAAAGATTCCCCTCGCACATATATGCTAGTTGTTCCTGACTCTAGAGGACGGTGCTCAGCTCCGTTTCAAAGCCGAAGAGCCAGCGCTGTCTGAAGACATCTCCATGGTCATATGGCCGGCATGACTAAACGCCAAAGACACACAGAATGCTGTTACCTTCTCAACAAGATGGTCCCTATTTTTCTACTTGCATTTTTTACATGCTTTTTAACAGCTAAGTTGACAGAAGGTAGGACAAGTAACGAGAACTCACCCCATTATGCAACACTAGGGACTCGAACCAAGGATCTGCCGACCTTTCGATTGACAAGCTCAGCATTTTAGCCATTGGGCCACCACATCCCACCAAAGACCTTCCTTATGAACTTGTTTTGGACTGCTTCCAATTGGGCAATGACCTTCTTGTCCCACCCCCAAATCTCAGCCCCATACAGCATCTGGACTGTTACCTTATTTTGGAATATTTTAAGAGCAGGAGCTAATAATTGCCCTCTTTTAGAATAGAAAAAGATCAGAATAGCATCCCCTGTATTCTGGGGAGTTGCCAAAACAGTAGATAAGTATGTTTTCCATTAAAAGGACTTATGAAAGGTGATGCCCAGGCATTCTAAAAAGGGCTCCATTTGTTGGATATTAATTGTCCATCTGTGTCTAATATTACTTTTGCTCAAAACTACTACCTTTGTTTTATTATAATTTATCTTCAGTTTTTCCCCTTTCACAGTAAGGGGATAGAGTCTGGCCATTAATCTTCTAAGGCCAATCTCAGTAAAGGAAATAATAGCCATGTCATCAGCCTACATTAACAATAAAATTTTCTTTCCACTGTGTGAGGGGAATAAAACACTTCATAATTTAAAATATGTCAGAGATTTATTATTTTAAAAAAGCTGACTCTCACCAGAGAAAAATGAGTATGTAATATGCATTGACATACTGCTACAATATAAGCAAAGATACCAACAACAATAGAGTTCAAATGTTCATGTTTGCACATACCTGTCACAATTCTTGATGCATGATTCCCATTTGTATTTCAAACATGTAAGGATAGAGACAGGACCTGTAACCAGATTAATCGGAATGGTGGTTTAGCATAGTCAGAAAGCATGCATATTTAGGATAAACACTATAATTCTCTGTATCAGGAAGCATCTAAAAGCACTTTTTCCAACTAACGAATTTTATTCAAAAGCTGCCATGAGCTTTATATGAAGCTCATAAAAGTTTGTGCCACTGCAGACTTGCTTAGTGCTTCACCATCTGACAAACTAATATACCACTCTGACTTGAATATACAGTATATGCAACCTTCATTAATTTCAACACAACTCCTGATAATATCAAGAGTTAGACTCTATGACATTCTGGGAAGATTCTCTACAGGCAAAAGACTCTTGCTTTGAATTCATAAGCTTTACAATAAAAAGAGGCTTAGAGTGAGATTTAACTGGGAAGGGGACCTTTCTGACTTTATCCAGATTGTCAAATGGGTGAAACAAGAATGCATTTTAGCATATACTGTACATATACTGTATATATCAACCCTTCATTTAAAATCTTCAGACAGTTGATGTACATATTCTTAAATTAGCCAATAAATATCTCCCAATTCTGCTAAACACTGATAGTGCAGCCCTTCTCTTCCTTATCTTCAGTGAGACATAAAGTGGGCACTAAGAACCTTGGCATACCACTACAATGAGGAACAATTAATAAGCAATTATGAGCCATGGTGGTGCAGGAGTTAGAATGCAATATTGCAGGCTAATTCTGCTGACTACTGACTGCCAGCAGTTCGGCAGTTCAGTTCTCACTAGTTCAAGGTTGACTCAGCCTTCCATCCTTCCGAGGCCGGTGAAATAAGGACCCATATTGTTGGGGCCAATAGGCCGACTCTGTAAATGCTTAGAGAGGGCTGTAAAGCACTGTGAAGCAGTATATAAGTCTAAATGCTATTGTAATAAATAAATAAATAAATAAATAAATAAATAAATAAATAAACAAACAAACAAACAAAAAATTTTATTTCTATACCGCCCTTCTCCCGAAGGACTCAGGGTGGTGTACAGCCTATTAAAAGTACAAAGACAGACATCAGTTAAAAATAATTAAAATTATTAAATAATTTCAGCTCAAATTTAAAACCCCAAAAATTTAAAACACCCAATTTAAAAATCTTTACATTGATAGCCCGGCCTGGAGGAACAACAGGGTCTTGAGGGCACAGCAAAATACATGGAGGTCGGAGATCTTACGCATTTCCGGGGGCAGGGGCTCCCACAGAGAAGGCCCTCCCCCTGGGTGTTGCCAGCCGACATAACTTGACTGATGGCACCCTGAGGAGACCCTCTCTGTGGGAGCGAACTGGCCGGTGGGAGGCTATTGGTGGCAGAAGTCAGTCTCGAAGGTGATAAACCTAAAGTTATGATAAACCTAAAGTTTTGTGGGTTTTTCAGCAAAAGAGAAAGCACAAATGGCCATTTGTTCCAATGAATTAGAGCAAGTTAAATATTTTAAATATTTGGGCATGGACCTTCAGGAAATTAAACAGCCCAGGTAAATTATGCCACTTCTACACCTAAAAAGGTTTCCCAACCAATATCTAAATTTTATAAGCAATGGAGCCTGTAGTACAGTGGACTAAAGCACGATTATTAACAACTGCTGCTTGCAATTACTGCAAGTTCAAATCTCACCAGGCTCAAGATTGACTCAGCCTTCCATCCTTTCAAAGGTAGGTAAAATGAGGACTCAGATTGTGGGGATAATAAGCTGACTTTGTATAAATATACAAAAGTATGAAGGCTATTGCTTAACACATTGTAAGCCGCCCTGAGTCTTCGGAGAAAAAAAATTACAACCCAGCACTGTTTTGGGTTGAAAGCAGTTATCCAACTCTTATATAGCAATAGCAATAGCACTTAGACTTTTTTGTTTTCTCTTTTTCTTGATAGTCAATTGTTGTATTAAATTATTTCTCTGTTTTTTTAAATACTGTAAAGGTTGATGAAAGACCATAATAAAGATATTTAACTTAAACAAAAGAAGAATAAAAAATAAATAAAGAAAGGAAAGGGATTATTGAGAATGAAAGACTAGAATAAGGAGAGAAAAGAGAAGAAAAGGTATACAGGGCCTGCATAAGTTGACAATTCATCCAGACACTAGATAAGGTATGGTAATAAGCCAAAAGTTACTACATAACAACTGTACAGTTTCTATAACTATAGGAATCCAGAGGAGGAAAAACACTTAACTATCAGCTTTTCAATTCTTTTTCAAAGTCTTTATCAAAGAAGTGGTTCAAGGACAGAATCTTTAAAAAAAACCCTAGTAATGAAATTTATAACAATAAAGATAATACTGATCTTCAGAAGGAATTAAATATCTGAAAAAGTAGGATTGTTGGCTATAAACCCTATTTTAAATAGCCTGAGCCAAGGCTTGTATTTGAAACTTTTTTATTTCTCTTTGTGAGCTGATACAGACTCACTTCTTCATCCTTGGCTCTTTCAGAATAGTGAAGTGGACTGTTTGAAGTTCCTAATATAATAAATTTAAAATAACTCCTGCCACTCTCATATTGATTTGAAAACTGTCACATAATAATTCTGGAAAAAAATATTATTTTTAATGCAAAAATGATGTTATGGGTAATCCACTTAAAGAGGGGGTTTCATAAAAGGTTTATATGCATGCCAGGTGTTATCAATAAATGGATATAATATGCAAAGTTTAAAGGCTGAGTGGAAAAAGGAACTAGAGACCCACATTGTGCCTAAATAATGGGAAAATGTTTAACTTCATTCTGAAAAGAATGAAAAGTATCATTCTGAACTAAATCTTATTCAACACAAAATAATTTTTTTCAATGTATTAGGCCCCATTTGTCTAAATCATTTTTCAGGGAGAGATGGGCAGCAGATAAATGTAATAAATAAATTAACTAATTAAATGATTTGTATTTTTACAAAAAAAAGGAATAAATAAGTCATTGTGTTTTTGGAGAGGGAACAATTATCAATTAAAGACATATTTTTTGCCATTTCCAAAAATTGTTATGTTCTGGGAAGAAACAATTACATATATTTCTTTGATTATGAAACAAAGTTGAGAATTTTGGGAATTTTGCCCACCTTTTGAACTACATAGCCATTACATGGAAATTGACAAATGGACCACAAGGATTTTCTGTGCTTTGATTAATGCCAAGAGTTTAGTTTTTCTGCATATTAAAGATAGACTTATGGTCCCAATTATAAGTCTTGATGTGCTGTTATTACTTGCATCAGGTAACACCAGCTTACAATTAACCCCTTTAAATATATTGTAGATGATACATGAGTAATGACAGTGAAATATAACTATTTTTATTATAACTGTTAAGTGTATACATACAGACATACAGACATGCATATACACATATACATACACACCCCGCTATATATGAAGGAGATGCCTTTCTATTTACAAATTACCCTCTTGTAATTGTATCTTTTTTATTTCTTCTTTTTTTCTCTCATGTTTTCTCTCTGATCTATTAGATAAACACATTAGCAGTTCGAAAGCCTGCAAAATGTGATAGATTAATAGGTACCACTTCAATGGGAAAGTATCTCTGTGCGCCTTTGGTGTATAGCCATGCTGGCCACATGATCACAGAAAATGTCTTCAGACAATGCTAGCTCCCTCGGCCAAGAAACGGAGATCAGCACAATCTCCTAGAATTGGATAGCACTGGACAGAGAAATTTTTACTTTTACCTAATTGTATGTTTTCTCTGCTTTTTTCTTCTTTATTTCTGTCATGTTTTCTCTCCGATCTATTAAATAAACATATGTGTGTATGTATTGTCACTGCGTTTTTGTATTTACCAGCAGAGCTCATTATTTCTGGACTGTTAGACTTTCCGTAGTTTGCCAACTTTTGTTATCAGTAAGTTAATTACGTGTATCCACATTCCTTTCTTTCCACTTCACACTTTTCTTTCTTCTCTTACCAAGAGATGTCCGGCTACTGAGAAGTAGCCAATAAGAACTTTGCAAAAATGTAACAATTAATTTTAGATAGTTAGATGTTTTATTTTTCTTTACAGTAAATCTGAGTTTATTAGAAGATGTATTCCGGTTTTATTTTATCAAAAGTATACACAAGGAGAATGCCACGATCCTGGCAATTAACCCCAGGAAGGTAACGGGGCTAATTACCTCTGACATGTATATACATACATTTCTGCACTTTAGCGATCATCTAAATCCATAAAAATTCTAGATTGTTTACAGATATTAATAGTGCTTTAAACAATAAAAAATTAACCATGTGCGGTTGCAATAATTCTTTAAAATATAAATGAATTTATATCTGGCCAGAAGCCCTACACTACTATTATGCATTTCCCTGTGCTAGCTATTAAAGTTTGTGTATTAAAGATTCAAACAAGTTTTGATACCTTTGCAAGTTTTTTTAACCAACATTTATATTGTCTGGCAGGATATTTGCAGAGTATTTACAAATTCAGCTATAGTCTGTTACTTGAAAGTATTTGACATCTTCCAGAGAAGGCTTTCAGCTGGCTTTTCATTAGCAGGGAGGTGAAGAGTGCACTTAAAACTAATACTCTGTTTGCTGTATATTTTTCTTTAATTAATTTCATGCTGATTTTAAAATAAGACATGAAAACAGTCATGTATGTTCCTCTTCACTTTTAGATGTTGGGTTAGCTTGCTTCTGTGGAGAATGAGGAAGAAAATAAGGAGAAATCTCTCTATTGCAATGTTTTTCTGTATAGTTAGTTTTTTTGTATTAAACACATTTTGTTCTGAAATAAAACAAGTACTTGCCATCATTTTATTTTTGTATTACTAAATATTACTTTATTTAATTAAAAAAATTGTGAAATCAAAAATGCATTTAAAATTTCATAAACACACATACATACACACACACACACAAAGATTTCTGCAGATTATTTCCATATACATACATATATACATTCACCCACCATCGAATGACATTGTCATTCATCACTACCCCTGGATTGCTTGTGTTTGAATGTGTCTACACAGTGTGAGGGCTCAGGAATTAATCTAACTGCCAACACACTCTCTTTGTTTGCTGGCATACCAAGTCTCAGGATTGGCTTGAAAATCACTAATTAAATGTAAAGCTAATCCTTCAGATGAAAATCCTTCGTTGACATTTTCCCTTGGACTCTGTAATGTTTGATGAAGAATTTTAATATTCTTTTCGTTCTAAAAACTGACTTGTTACATAGAAAATGAATTAATATTTTAGAAGTTTGACTTCTGAATGCTCAGAAAGCAGTAATGTGATGCCAACACTGCACCAAAACTCTCATTTTTAATATCAAGACTGTGGAGAGGAATGTGTGATTCATCTGAAGCTACACAGAATTTGAAAAGTGAGATGTGAGAGAAGATATTTACAGTACTATATCTGTAAATGTTATGTGGTAAATGAAAATACAATAGCTGTGATGGGTGGGCTATGATAACCTATTATCCTGGCATACTGAAGTTCACTTATCTTAATAAAAATATATGATTTTCATTGTACCAGTATGTATTTTATAAATATGGAGACCTCCAATACTATTATACTGCAGTACTATCATACTGCGGCTACTATATTACTTTGCAAGTCCAGAGGTGCCATAAATTCCCTTTTAAATGATTTTGTTCTGGGAAGAATATTCTACTCTCATTTTTCTTTTCCCTAATGAAGCTCAGGCAGGGAACTGAATTTCTTAGGTATCTAAACTAAATAAATGGCATCTTCCAAGTTTGATATGAAATTTAGTCTTACCCATCCTAATGTCTTCCAAACGTACTGAACAATCATTTCTAACCAGACGTACCTTTGGGAGTTATAGTCCAACACATTCAAAAGGTGTAGAGTTGGATAAAGTAGTTGAAATGTAGATTTGTCTAAGGGTATATAAATAATCCTCAATTCACTTCATTTCCTCTTATTTCTGAATGGAAGCAGGATTGATTTCTAAAGTGTTTTCAGCAAGCTCAAAAATTCATCCCCACAAAAGACAGAAAAAGATCTCTATATTTCAGAGAATTTATTTCTCCCAATACCACGCAAAACTGATAACCCAAATAATTATATTAAATAATCATTTACTAATTATTTTCAAAAGAAAGAAATGACCAAGGCAGAAGAAGCAACAACGCCTTCCCCCAAAACATTTCCAGTGATTCCTTGACATACTCTGGATTTTTTTTAAAACAAGGAATTATTTCCTGCTGATTGCCAAACTGAAAGCTGTAGTAACAGTGAGAGAGCAAGGTGGGAGAAAATAAAATAATGCATTAAAGTACTATTTTAAGAGAAATGTAGGATTGCCTGAAGAATAGGTGACCTTGACCTGACCTTGGCTTTGTGTCTCAGGACTACAATTATGTTCAGTCTTTTACATGCAAGAGGCATCATTTCAAATTTTAGTTTGGGTGATAAAATTTTCAGCAGTGTGTTAAAACCTGCTGTTAGATGTATTCAGAATTAAAATGAAGGGGGAATCAGTGTATTTTAGGACTATTTGTTGTACTGGATGTTTTATGCTCCATAGTAGCTATAGCAACATCAACACAAGTCAAACTGTTCCTTGTTTAAGCAGACTGATTTGTACCTTTGGCATGGCAACCTTATATGTAATTCTATTTCCGAATTTGCAAAAACCCAGGCTATGTACAGTACTAGCAATAATTTCAAGTGCAATCTATACTTGATAGATACAGTTTTAGGATTTGGCAAAAGCATTGCTCTAGGATCTGAATCTAAGACATACTATCACACCGCTCAGCTGCTAAAACATGCAGCAGAATAAAAATTGAGTGGCATATCCTATAGTCTTTCAGTTTATACTTTTGAAAATGGGGAAAATATCTTCTTCTTTTTTCAAAAAAGGCATAGCCCATTAAAGGCCATCCATTACATCCCAATATGTTGGAGCATAATGTAAGTAAAGAAAAAAAAAACAGCACTTAACGACTGCAGCAATATGTAAACCATGCACAGAAAGTCTGTGACACTCAGTGGTAGGTTGCCCCTGGTTTGGACCGGTTCAATAGAACCGGTAATAAAACTGGTGAGAGGCTGCGCCCATTGAACCCGATGTCATCAGAATGCTTCTGAACATGCTCAGAAGCTTCTGCACATGCGTAGAAGAGTGTGTGTGCACACCAGCAAGCGAAGCGAGCGCGCGCGGCCCCTTTGCAAACCTGTAATAAAGATAAGTAGAACCCACCCCTGGTGACAGTGATGATCAGATGCTTCAACTGAGACTGTATCTCTCTGGTTTCATGATAAGTGCTCTAGGAGGAGGCGCTGAGATGACGGATGGCAAACTATAAAGATTACTTTATACAAAAAGGTGCTTTCAGAACAAATAGATGAATACTGTATGCACATATTCCTAATATTTTTTCCTTAGATTCCACCAAGTAAATCCAAATATAATCATGATGCTATTAGGTAAAGTCTTTGCACTGTACTCAGAATCCTCTCTGAACCAGAATGATCTCCTGTCCTTATCTTTGTCTAGCAGATCAGCTGACTGATCTCCACCATCAGGGCATCTGACAGTGCAAAAAATATTTCCCACCCTTTGCAGTGAACCAGGTCACAATTCCAATTATATTGATTCTATTGGTGATAATAACTATCTCAAAAGTCTGGCCTAGTTTTTTCCTCCTCTCCTCCTCTTATACTATAATGAATTAAGAAAGAGTCAATCTAAACTTCTTTTCCAGGTTAGCTGTTTCCCAGGCTTAAGATACGTTTTTGTTTAGGTAATCATTGTTATTTTTCTTAATTTCCCCAAGGTCATCTCCAAAACTTTATATAATACTTCCATCTAAAATGTTTAAGCAAAGCTTGTTAAGTAGGTCATTTTTCCATTGCTAGGATTCCTTCATCACCTAATTCTTCACCGCCGTGCTTAAGAATGCTACTTCCTCTTTCCTCTATAGTTCAGCTGCCATAACACCATGTTGAGACACTATTTTCCTTTTAAAGTTAAAAAATGGAGCAAATATGGCTTAGCAGCTTAGTAGCTGTCCCTCATAACAATTACTAGGATTTCTTTGTAAATCACTACAGGATAGTGGGAAATGCAGTACTGACTGAATGATGGCTTGTATTCTCATATTAGTCAGTTGTGGGGAATGCTGAGCAACTCAAGATTAATGGAAATGCAGATGTCAATAGAGTTTCTTCAAAACTCTTTTGAGGAACTGGGCAGTAGAGAGGGGCAAGTGGAAGTGTTCTCTGACAACACTGTTCCAATCCAACAATCAGGTATGTCAAAATAAAGGACCCTTCACAGAGAAGGTGTGGTGGAATCACCAGCTAAGGAGGAGGGGGAATAAAGAGACATGTCAGCATGGAGTTGCGACATGGAAGGAAACGTGGTAAGACTAGTGAAGCCTTATCTACTGGTTCCCAAGGGAATGCAGCTAGTCTGACAAGATTCTTGTAAAATAGGTGACCAACAATAAAGAAACTGTTCAAGAAATTGTTCTGGTTCCTTGCACCTGATAGAACGTGTAAAATGTATCTTGAGATGTAAAAACAGTTATTACTGCCACTGGGCCTTTTTTGTATTTCAATATTAAATGTATCTTGTCATTTCAATATTGAATTTATCTTGTCTTTTCATGTACGCTGAGAGCATATGCACCAAAAATAAATTCCTTGTGTGTCCAATCACACTTGGCCAATAAAGAATTCTATTCTATTCTATTCTATTCTATTCTATTCTATTCTATTCTATTCTATTCTATTCTATTCTATTTAGTAGAAAGGAGTTTCCTGACTGACATAGCATTCAGGCAATAAATGCTATGCCCAGTTCTTCTGCAAATGGAGGGCCATATTTTATGAGTGATGTAAAGACTAACTAAATCAGTAGTACAGTATCCTTTTCTGGTTCTCCTAAACAGGATTTAAATTCCATTCCCACTCCCTTGATCCTGAACTTAAAGATAAGTATAAAGTACCTTTATGGAGTTGTTCCAGTATGGATTGATCCAAAATTTATGACCTTTGGTCAACTGTTAAGGGACTCCACATGCCTTTACTTACCAATAATGTTCCAGCCATACAGTATAACAGAAGATTGTCTACAGGGTAAGTTACCTTGCAATGTGGTCCAGAATGGTCTCATTTGCTATAACTTGGCTGCTTCAGGGTCACTGATCAGAGAGACATAGCTTTAATGTCTGTCAGGTTGCAACTTGTATTGATACAGCAGGGCCATCGATGCAGTATCTACAAGTTGCTCTGTAGAGTATGCAGTGACAACTGAATAGCAAAATGTAAATGCAGAACTTCAGCAATTCTCTTTTACCACAAGTGGTTTAGCTCCCACTCTAGGAACAGTATGCGGTCATCTGAAATAATTACCTGTCTCACATCTGGATCTCAGCAGGAATTTCTTTCTGCTCATTTTGCTGTCAGAGAAAAAAAACTGTCAGCATGGTCCAAAATTACATTCAATATTAAAAGAAGTTTATATTCAACACCCAAACAGAATTGGAGAACTGTAACTTATATCAATGCCAACAGAGGCCCTTAAGCACATAACTAATATTTTGTGAATATCTCACACATACCGTGCTAGCATTTAACCATGGCAATTTTGTGAAGCGTTCCAGAATGACTGGATTCCCTTCGCAGCTTCACCAACAACTTGACTCCACTTGAAAATTCTTCTGTCAGTCTTTCCCCTGAGGTTGGTTATTTGCTTGCAGACATTTCATTACCCAGCTAGGTAACGTAATGTTGTCTAGTTAGGTAATGAGATGTCTGCAAGCAAACGAAGCTCCATAGTTCCATTCTGATCTACATATAGTTATTTACATTGGAAACTTTTCTCCTTATGAAAAAAAAAGTGCAAAGGAAATGAGAAGTGTCAGGTTTTACCAGCAAGCTGGGCAGTAAAAGACCAATCTCCTGACACTAAGCTCAAGTTCTTAGCCTGCTTTGGCAGAAGACTCACCAACATGGCTCAATTATTTATTGTAGACAAGAATGAAGCTATTCACACACAGCAGTTAAATATGCAGATGGAAAGTTTGTATTCTCAAGGATTACTTGAATCAGATAGTTATGAAATCATTGTCTATGGAGATTCTGAGTCATCCGAGTCATAGTTGTCCCAAAGGTGCTTTTTCAAAAGGCAAGTGGACTTTCTTTCTTTTTGAAGACTTTTCGCTTCTCATCCAAGAAGCTTCTTCAGCTCTGACTGGATGGTGGGAATGGAAGGATGTATACTCCTTGCAGACAGCTGGACATTTCCATTCTTTCAGCGAGTCACCTTTTAGTTAAGGTCACCTAGAGATTTAATGGTATCATCAGGGGCACCTAATGGTGCAAATGGGTGTGGAGCCTTCTTGGAACTGTTGAAAGGGTTTACCAATGAGCTACAAATCCATTGGTGACCTTCAGTTTCACTGCAAATTCAAGGAGATCTAACCCTGACGCTAAATGTTTTTTTTCCGCTATGGGATTTTCCAATGTAATTTACCAGGAAACATAGATAGGGCACACTTGAAAAGTTAGCACCCTCCTAAGGTTTCCAATGGGCTACGAATCCATTGGCAACCTCCATTCTGTAGTGCGAATTCAAGGAACCTAACCCTAAACCTAAGTGGGTTTTCCCCCAATGGGTTTCCCCCATGTATTTTACTAGGAAACATAGATAGGGTACAATCGAAAAGTTAGCACCCGCCTAAACTAACCAATGTGCTACGAATCCATTGGTGAACTCCATTTTGCAGAGTGAGTTCAAGGAGACCTAACCCGAACCCTAAGTGGGGTTTTTCCCCTATGGGTTTTTCCAATGTAATTTGTAATTTTCAATAAATTTTCATTGGAAATTGCAGTTATTAAGCAATTTTCACAAAATAATTCCTGGATAATCACTAGGGTTGCCAGGTCTGCTTCCAAAAAATAGTGGACAAGTGGTGGGGGGAGGGAGGGTTAAGTAGTAAAAAAATTTTAAAAAATTACAATTAAATTATATATTTTCTTACAAACATTTTAATACGTATTAAAATAATCACTTCAAAACTTTACTTAAAATTCAAAACATCAAATATATTATTATAATAATATGTAAAATATTAAATTACATTTTACTTTGCTGTCGTGTGAACTTTTTATTTGACTGTGCAGCTTTGATCAATTCTTTGTGTTTAAGGAATAATTCTTTAATTTCAGTACAACGTTGAAAAATATTAAAAAATATACAAAGTTCACTTCGAACTGATACAAGCAGTCGGTTACGTTCGTCAGTCCACAAATTTCCCATGACACTGAAAATTTGTTCAACGTTTGCATTTGATACCGGAATTGATGCACAATACTGGAACAGTTTCAGTAAACTCGGAGCTGGCTCTTTCTTGAAAAAGTATGTCCACTTATCAAGGGATGAATCGCCCTGCAGATGAACATAAACTTCTACTAAGGCAGAAATTTCATCGAAGAGAGTGTTGGGTGGAAGTTCTTCTTGCCATGGTGATAATAACCAGATGTTCATCATTTCTTCTAAAGTTGGAGGATTATTGCAATCAATTAGATTGAAACAACTTAACGTCTCATATACTGAATCGGTGAAATTATACCACTTTTCTAGGTACGCAATGGCTCTTTGATACACGTTGATGGCTTCTTTCTTGAACTTTTGCACGGCATTCTCAGGCAAATGTTTTTTACATAAGGCAAATAAAACTATTCCAAAAAACTGCCCATCATACTTTTTTTTGCAAAGAATCACACAGCTTACACATGATAATGTGAAGATCACATGCAATAATTTTCTTGCTTTCCAGCTTCAGTAGGGTGTCTTGCATTATTGAAATGAAGAAGTGCGTGAAATATAAATACAATTCTGAAATTGTTGGTTCATCGTCCTTTGCGAGTTCATTTTCCTGATCCAAAATAAGGTTCCAGATAACCTTATGGCACTCATCAGATCCAAGAGAAATAAAATTCGATTTTAGAGGTATCCAGTTTAAAAGAAGTCTTTCGACCGCTTTAAACAAACTTAACCAACCTGTTGGAACATGGCGAAAACTTCATGGAATTCTGACTTGCAAAACTTACGTACCATTTCATCATAAAGCTTTTGAATAAAAAAAATGTCCACTATTTTGTGAAAAAAAATAGTGAACATAATGTGAAAAAAGCAGACTGTCCGCTCAAATAGTGGACACCTGGCAACCCTAAATTAATCACACAGCCCAGTTTCAAATATAAACATGCAGATGTTCTGGTGAGTCAAGGAATGCAAAAAATAGGGAAAGGAGGGAGCAATTAAACCAGTTTAGAAATATCTTGCAGTGATGAATAATTTCTTTAATAAGGATATATTTCTATTGACTAAGTATATTTTTATTTTTATTTATATTTCATACTCTTTACCATTTATACTCATGCATTAACTTGATTTTAAATAATGATCTATAGTTTTTAAATGATAAGCTATTTAAATAATTGTAACTGAATTCATGTTATTTGATAATTTGTACTTAAGTTACTTAATATTATCAAGCTTGTAATTTTCTGCTTTATGTTTTTCTCTTTTTTTTATTAAAATGTTCAATAAAAAGGGGATGTATCAGCTTGACGATGCGTATTAAATGTTTCATATGAGAATCTGATTTAGGATAGTGAATAGATCTATCCCAGCCAGATTATGGCAATATTTTAAACTGTTTTTTTTAAAAAAATAATCTTATTATTTATTCAGTTTAAGATACAAATCTGGAAATTGATACCATTGAACTTTAAGATGTTCAATTTTGAATAGACAAAAGATTGCACTAGTGAAAAAATAATAATCTGCTGTAAAACTGAATATAGGAACTTATTAGTCAAGATGCAAAATGTCACTGCAGCTTTTGAGAAAGATTTGAGATCAATAATGCATCAACATGACTGTTAGACTCCCCTGCTCCATCTGACTGTGTGTCTGTGTGTCTGTGTGTGTGTGTCTGTGTGTGTGCGCGCGCATGTGTGACATTTTATAAAGCAAAGCATCAGTGCTGGGCATTTGAATTTACCAGGTGCCTGTGTTATGGAAATACTTCTGAATACATAAACAGAGTACTTGAAGAAGACTGACTCATTAAGCAATTGAGGTCTTATAAAAATAAAAACATTCATCATTCCGTTAGATTTAGAGAATGGCCTTAGTCTGCCAGTAAACAGTCACTGTATTTATCAAATACATATTGATAGATATTGCCTGCATAGATATTGTCTATGCAGGCAATATCTGTCAGTATTTGAAGTAAAAGCTAGATTTATTAACAAATGCCTCAGACAAAAATCCTCTTCAGGGAAATCAAAACATTCAAGATGCAGGATCCAATCTGAGTCAATCACTGGCACCAAAGGTTGATTCTTCCAAGCTTTTGTGCTCATGCTGGAGCCCATCATCAGGGAATTTCTCTCTCTCTCTGGAATATGTGCACTGGGCTGTTCTACGCATTGAATTTATATGATGCCGTGTTGTGTGCACCTTTTAGATACTAATTGAGATTAAGATAACAACTATTAAGTTGTTGGTTGCTATTTCCTTGTGTTGCTGCACCCTCAGCTCCAAAATACCTGATGCGCTGGTGGTAGATCAGCACTCCTGTTATCTGACAGGGGCCTGTTTCCCATGCTTCAATCATTTCTTAGGCTATTTTTGTCCCTGCTTGGCCAACAATTGTAGTAGCTGTGAAATTGAATGCATGCATTCAATTTCTCTGGCTATTATTTTCCCTGCTGGGCCCAAAAAGCACACATGGACATGGTCTCAATCATGCAGTTATAGCCACCATCATGATTTTTCATTCTATCTACCCCTTGCAAACAGCTCCAGAATAGAAAAGCCTTACTTCTTGGATACATATTGAAGAAAGTGAAGCAGAAGGAAGAAGGGAGGAAGGGAGGAGGAAGGAAATTGTTTTATGTCAGTTTTGTTATTTTAATTCTGATTGTTTTTATTGCTTCTAATCTAATTTTGAGTCATCCAGAGTCATGTATATGAGATGGCTTATACATTTACTAAATA
Organism: Arizona elegans; assembly: GCA_022577455.1. Lineage (NCBI taxonomy): Eukaryota > Metazoa > Chordata > Lepidosauria > Squamata > Colubridae > Arizona > Arizona elegans. The sequence goes on along the minus strand of JAKOOJ010000008.1, from coordinate 39,810,529 downwards.
AATAATATAATGTTGGCTGTTTTTGAAAGAAGAATTGCTCATATTGTAAATATGGAAAACTCTTCCCTATAATTTTTATTTTTGCAATTTGAGATGACGAGTAGTTTTAATTACTTCACAGGTTAACAGTTACTTTAAAGTACAGCTCTTACTTACAAAATCACAAATATTCCTTGAAAGTAAGGAGAATTCAGAGGGAATTGATGAATTCTGTGAAATACAAAAAAGAACAAGGCATGGATAGATACCCACTTTCTCCTTTATTATTCATTCCAGCTCTTGACATTTTGAATAGAGTCATAAGACAAGATGACAGAATTGCTTGAGTGAAAGTTTAAAAAGAAGTTTATAAAGTAATGGAATTCACCAATGATTTGATTCTAATGTGGAGAACACTTTAGGAATGATAGATATATTAATGGAAAACTATGAAAATTGGGTGTATTTATTGAATATAAAATTAATCAGGAAAAACCAAAAATACTCACAAAAAATATGAAGAATATGATGATGAAATACCCCAAAACTGACTTTCAGATTGAGAAAATATCTAATATCTGGAAGTCATTATTACTGAATTGTATCTTATTTTAAAAGAATTAAGTTAAAGTATGGAATGAAATAAGAGACAGTGATAAAGATGGAGAAAATTACAATTGTCATTATTGGGAAGAATTTATATATTAAAATAAAGTGTTACCTAGAATGTTATTCTTATTTTAGAGAACTGATTTGAGAACTGATGCATCTTTTAATCTTTGGCAAAAAGAGACATCGAGATTTATATGATGGGAAAACTAAGGGTTAAATATAAGATCCTCCAAGATACAAATGAAAGAGATGGACTGGAATTACCTGGTTTTAAATTGAATCGTGCTGCTTCCTATTGGTTTGAAGGAATAACTGTTGCTAAGAAATAAGAATCTTTGAGATTTAGAAGGTCATTCTCTGAGATCTGGGTGGCATGGTTACTAACGACATGATAAAGTTAAAGTAAATAAAGAAAAATTATTATATTAGGAATGTTATACTATGAATATGGACTAGGTACAAACTCAGGCTACACCTTAAAATTCCTTTGTTGGCCTCAGTTCAAGAAGCATTTTATGGGGGGGGGGAACAGCATTCAAAGACAAATGTTTAATATATAAAAACGTGGCCCAGAAAAATAGAAAGTTTAAGATGAAATCAAGAAAACAATTGTCTGCAGAAGGATTTAATTTAAATGATTCTCATATGCATGATTAAGAAAAAACTTCAATACACATTAAAAACTACTAGGAATAGAATGTAATACAATGGAATTGGGGGAGGGGAAATGTACAAATCATGAATGAGTAATTACTAAAATGTATAATATTTTGTGAGATTTGTAAGGGAGAAAAAGCAAGTATTAAAATGTATGGTAACGGGCCAAGAATTTTGATAAAAATATTCAAATGGCTCAATAAAAGAGAATGTGATTGAAAGGTCTGACATTCACCTTGACTTACAATTTTAAAGAAAACTATTTTAAAGTGATATATCATTGGTACATGACACCAGAGAAACTGTCTAAGATGCATAAAGACATCTTAGACATGAAAAAAATGAAGGGACATTTTTTCATGCTTGATGGACTTGTGAAAAAGCAAAAACATACTGATACAAATCTATATCATGATGCAGACAGTTTTAAAAATTAACATTCAGAAGAAGCCAAACCTTTTCTTATTAGGGCACTCAAGTAATAAAGCCCATGGACATTGATTTTATATATGTTAACCAGTGGTAGGTTGTCGCCAGTTCACACCGGTTTTATAGAACCAGTAGTAAAACTGGAGGGATGCTCCGCCCACCGACCCCAATGTCATCAGAACGCTTCTGCACATGTGCAGAAGAGTGCGAGCACACATGCGCGGCCCCATTGCAAACCGGTAGTAAAGGTAAGTAGAACCCACCCCTGATGTTAACTGTAGTGAGGTTATTACAGTATATGCACAAAGATGGAAAGCTACAGAAAGATGGAAGAAGGATTGTGAAGTGGGCTGAGTTTGCAGAAATGGCTAAACTGACTTATTTGATTAAGGAGGGAACCTTTATAAAAACTATAAATTCTTTACAGTCTTTTTGCTGAAAATGGATAAGAATTAACTACTAATTTTGTGTGTGAAATGCAATATGGTAGGATGTAGACAGTATTGTTCAGAAGTCATTTCTTTAGATACCTTTCTGTTTTGCTTTTTAGTCATTCTTCACTTTTTCATTTACTCTTTTAATATCTTTTTTCTTTTTCTATTTCTTCTGTTTCTGAAGTTATTCTAAAAATCTTTGTAAAACCTTTAATAAAAATTATTTTAAAAATAAAAAACTGAAAAGAAATTCATTCCAATTTTGTATCTTCAAGTCCAGTTTCATAGCCTTTCACAACTACTTGGAGTTGTAGGAAGATCATAAATATTAATACATTGAGCCAAATCAGTGGTCAGCTTGTAGAATTTTGTAGATTTTTATCAGCTTTACCTGAGTCAGAGTGAGAAGCATTTTCAGTGCATAGTCCTTCATTCCTTTAAGCAAAAGATAATATCCATTTCTTCACAGAACTGGAGTTATAAGAGCTGAAGCAGACAAAGAAAAAATGGTTCTCCAGCTAAAGGTATCAGCCTCATAAAACAACCACCATTGGGCTTAAGGCCACCAAGTGTCATATTAGATATACATATATATGAAAGGATGGGAGGAAGAATCCTTGGCTGTAAATCCTTGAAAATATATTGAAGAATCCCTTATATCATTCCACTAAGTAGACAATCAACTGTTGTATATGACTGAATTCTTGTCTGCAATAAAGATTTTAATCTAGCTGAAGCATGACTATTAGCCTGCTGCCAAGTCAGGCTGAAAAATTGACCTAAAACCATGAAGTATAGTTTACTGTAATTTATTGCCAAATCCTGTTGAAGAAGTCTGACAGCTTGATTAACCCCTTTCTGATTCAGAATAGCTTGGGTTTAAATAACTACATGAATTTTTGTGGCACATCTGAGAGCTAACTTTGAGGATCTGATCAAGCAAGTGACTGCCAGCTATGAAATCCATCACTTATGAAAGGGTTAGTGTTTGGGGCAAGAATAATGCTATGGGCTAGAATGAAAGAGGCTTAACTGACCAGCTTAAAGACAGACTATCAGATGAAATGCAGGATGAGCTCATCCATCAAGGCATCCAAAAACAGGTGACAGAATTAATCAACAACTGTCTGGGCATTGATGGAAGACTAGAAGAACAGAGTATGGGAAAAAAGAAAATATACCATGATTCTTTCATTCTCTCCTTCATCTCCCTGCCCATACAAAATAGACTTTATAACCTATGCAGGTACAAAGTACCTTGTTTCTCCAAAAATAAGACATCCCCTGATAATAAGCCCAATTGGGCTTTTGAGTGCCTGCACTAAAATAAGCCTCCCCCTGAAAATAAGCCCTCCCCGAAAATATTTAATGCAGAGTTGGAAATCAGGTAAGACGGCAAAAGGAGCCTCATCTTGCTCCACGTGCCCCAAAATAATAAGATCTCCCCAAAAATAAGGCCAAGCGTGTATTTTGAGGTTCAAAAAAAATATAAGACAGGGTCTTATTTTCGGGGAAACACTGTAGCAGAGACTGAGAAAAGTTATACCAATGCACATATGGGAAACCTGACTTCACACATGAATGCCCTGCTAAAGGCATTACCACTACCATTCCAAGGCATAACAAAATGTCATTGTGAACAAAAAAGAATTTCTCATGAGTAGAAGATGTATGACTTGTTAGGTAATGAAACAGTCGCAGTCCTTGAGGCTCAGAAACTTGGACAACCAGTATGGCCCAGACATGTGGGGTTATACGGCAATATTTAGTTGTCCCTATTACTTAGTAAGCCAGTTTGGCATAGGATACAACTGTAAGCCATAGTAGATTTTGGCATCACAGAAAAGTTCAGTAAATTACCCACAAAAATAGGCTTTGATCATTCAATCTCCTGTCCATGTTGAAATATTGATGGTTTGCTCTTATACTCAGGACCCATCACAGACTGCTCAGACATTTTACAATTCACCATTGGCCAGTATCAAGAAACTTGCCATTTTATTACACTCACACTGTATTTAAAAGTCTGGGTAATGGATTAGCTACAGATGCACAAGCCACATATTCATTAAATCCATGATAACATCATCTTTGATTCCCCAGAATGCAAAGCTTATAGATTGCAAGGAATCCATTCTGTTCATTCAGCAAGTGCACTCTCCAACTTAGCCTGTGGAGTATATGGATAATTCTGGTATGTTTGCAGGGGCACAATAGCTCAGCGGTTAAAGACGCTGAGCTGGTCAGCTTGAAAGCTGACATCTCAGGTTCGAAACTCAAGTGCCATTCCTGTTCCAGCTGCTGCATACCTAGTAGTTCAAAAACATGCAAATGCAAGTAGATAAATAGGTGCCACTTCAGTGGGAAGGTAACAGTGTTCGGTGCATCTTTGAGATATAGCCATGCTGGCCATATGACCATGGAGATAGTCTTTGGACAATGCTGGCTCCTTCAGCCTAGAAACGGAGATGAAACTGCCCCTTAGAGTCAGACATGACTGACAGGGAATCCTTTACCTTGATGTGTTTGCAAAGGAAGAATCACAGAACCATCCTGACAGTTTTATGACTGAAAAATCAATCATATTGATTCACACAAAATGTCACTACCTAATGTCAAATACAATTTGACCTGTCTAAAGACATTGAATGATAAGAACCTGTAGAAAACTTTGAACTCCGTTATGCCAGTATTCTACCATTTTTCAAGAATACCCTTATATGTAGTCCATGAGTACCAGTTCTTGAATTTTGTAACCGTTAGGGATTACTACCTTCAGACAATTATTTCTGAACTCTTAGAAGAGTTGAAGAAAACAATCATTTTACCAAATTGGGGCATACAATTTGAAGAGAGTGGTGTTACAATAAAATGCTTTTGATTATAAATATTGGAAGAAAGAATAAAAATCTACATCTTTTGACCTCCAGCTGGCAAAAGTAACTTCTAAAGATTCAAAAATTTCATTTTTCATTATTTTCTGGACAATACTTTGATTATCTATTTAAACAATTTGCTCTTCTCTAAAGCTCCTGATCTTCATGCCAATCAAGTTCAAACAGTTCTTCAGACTCTGAGGCTTGAAGTTCCTAAAGTTCCATTTTATTAGAGATGTCATATTGGCACATCTGGGGAAACCTGAATCTGAAAGCTTCCATGTTTTCCCCACCCAAAAGAAAGTCCAAGTCCCTGCCCAGCACCCACAAGTCCATTACATGGTCCAATCAAGGCACTAACCCAACTGGAGATGCCTGCCATCACACCCCTCTAGGTGCAGGGCAGGATGTCCTTGACTCTCTGAGAAATTGTTATTATGTTAATATAATAATTGTTAATTGTTATTGTATTAATATAACAATTGTTAATTGTTATTATGACTATATATCACCCCTGCTCCATACAATTCCTTCCCTCCCAGGTTCCCACAGCAGTAATATGGCAGGCCTGAAGACCCAATGCAAAAGATGGCTTCCAGGCCTGACACCCGTGCTCTAGGCTAATTTATAAAACTGTATTGTCGATCACTCTCTGTTGAACTATTTGGAATTCATATGAACGCAACATTTAAGGTACAGTAGTTTATAAGATCTTCTTTACATTTTCAGTCATGTGCAGATTTGGAAGGAGTTTGACCATTTTTACTATAGAGTTTGTCCTAATTTTGCTGTTCTGACCACACAATTGAAAAGAATTCCAATGAGATTCTGAAGCTCAACAAGTCTTTTTTCAGTTCAAACAAGCGTTCATTTCTTGGTTTACCTTTCATCATACAAATCCAATTCCTGTACATTCTTTGAAAACTTATATTAATGTAATCTAAAATTACTTTTTTTTTCCTTTTCACGTACACTGAGAGCATATGCACCAAAGACAAATTCCTTGTGTGTCCAATCACACTTGGCCAATAAAGAATTCTATTATTTATTTGCCCTTTTTGCAACCATATTATACTTTTGGCCATCTCATTTCAAATCAAAAGTGATTGCTAATACATTTATCTTCTATAGTTGCAGCAGAGTGGTTGATATCATTAAACAGCAAAATGCCACTTTGGGAATACTGAGTTATTAAATGCTATAATAGATTATGTTATAAATAAATAAAATCCTATTTGCAGGTACTATTCTATATAATTTTCTTTGTTCCTTTATCTTTTACCAAAGCAGTTGGATTTTGAACCAATCATGTTAGATAAAATAACTGCATTTTACCTTTTACTTTTCTTTTTGTTTTTTTCTTTGTGTTCAATCATGTCTATTTCTTTGAGGCTACCTGGACAAATCCTTGCAATTTTCTTGGCAAGGTTTTTCAGAATTGGCCTGCGGGTAGCTTTTTTCTTCTTCTTTTGTACACATGGGGTTTTTTTTCTTTTTGTTGTTAGTGTTTGATGTTTGTTAATCTGTTTTTTTATTTATTTTTCTTTGTTTTGTATTTTATCTTTTTTGATAAAAGAATAATTAAATATGTTTTAAAAAGAACTAGCAGCTGCAATTTCACATTTTTGTGTATCTAATGACATTAATAATAAGATTGTATCATAGTATAGCTTATTCATGGTCTTTTGCAGTCACCCTCCAGTGAAAATTCTGTGTGCTTTGTTGAAACGCGTAGTCTTGTTTCTTCAGCTATGCTCCTATTTTCAAGACTATTCATTTCAGTTTCAGTCTCTACTCAAACTGCAAGAACTGCTGCAAGGAAATTCCATTAGAAAACCACAAAAATTAATCCTATTCTGCCCTCCTGTGGTCAATCCTGAAATCACAATGCCTCAGATTTGCTGATAAATTCTGCCAATACAAGAAGACATATTATGTCTTCCAAAATGGAAACCTAAAATTGCATTTTATTCATTTTCTTCATCCCTAACTAATCTTTTTTTGGGGGTGGAAATCCACTGCTTTTATCCAGTCGTTATTTATTAATATAGATTTTTTTAAAATAAACATTTCCTTTTCCCCTTCAAAGTAACTTGAATAATGATGCTATTAATAAAATTTATTTTTGTTCAGAATTACAGGCAACCTGTTTGTATGATTTTCTCCAAAATTTTCACTTTCACAATTTTTTTTAGACAGACTTGAAGTCACACTATTATTTTTTATGATTTTTTTAAAAAACAGAATTAAGACTTACGCTATTTTCTAGGTTTGTAAGCTATAAACTAGCCAAAAGGTGTAGATTTACACAACTCCAGAAGTCTCAAAAATAGTTAACCACATTTAGCATCTGTTACATCTTAAGGTGGCTAGGTTAAGCATGTGGTAACGGATAAAACTAGTGAATATGGGAATTTGATATGCGTTTTCCACATGCTGGTCTAATATCTTATTATTACACTATTAACAAAAATTCCTTCCTCCTCCAAATAAACAGACACAACAGATCTTTTTCTGGCCAACTACTTTTTTTCTGCCTTCGAGACAGACTTGACTCCTGGCAACTGTATGGAGAAGTCCCTTCAATTTTCTTGGCAACATTTTTGGAAAGAGCTTGTGATTGCCTTCATTTTAGGACTGAGAGAGTGCTATTGACCCAGTCAGCAGCTGGCTTCATGGCTAGGCTAGCTAAGAGCTAATATTCTCTTAGCTTCTAGACAAATGCTTTTAGCTCATACTAGTTCTCCCAACTAAATTAACCTAAATATCTAAGAACAGAATTTTCCTTTTCTTCTAATGAACATCTCTTGGCATGGGAATTTGTGGGAACAGGCAAATGATGAAATAAGTGCTGTGACGTAAGTTCTGCTCCTTTTGCATGTGAGTGGTGCCATTGTATGTATCTGTATCAGGGAAGAAATTTGCAATGTGACATTGTGATCCTTGTTTCATTTCAATGGATACCTCTGCTCCGTTGTCTCATTTGCCAACATGTGGTGCTTTGTATAGACAGAAAGACAGCTTTCTCAGGCTTCCTTCTTTCAGATATTTGTATTTCTATGAATTATTTGCCATGACTTAAATAATTTATAAGCAAGCAATGTATAGTGTGTGCATCTCGTTCATTGGTATCCTGAATTAAATTAAAACAAATCTGGACAGATTTAACCAGTGTCCAAGCCAGGCCATGTCTGATACCTATTGAAGCTTGTTTAGTAATTCACAAATAGGAAAAAAAAACTTGCAAAAATTGTACACAAAAGTGCTTTTTCAAGAGGCAACTGGACTTTGTTTTTCTTTGAAAATGTTTCAACTTCTCATCCAAGAAGCTTCTTCAGTTTCTGACTCTGATTCTGACTGAAAATTGTACACATTTCTTCCTGAGCTCTCTAGATAAGGAAAAGTCCTGGGTGAGTAGAGATGAGGAGTGGAATATTTTGTATACTAGCTCAGGCTTCTAATTAATTAGTGGATTTAAGGGATTTCTTTATTTACTCTCAATCTCCACGCCTAACTTGAAGTCCATTATTTTCTGTTTGCCATCTGCAATTCCACAGCATTTTCAATCTATTTCTCCCCATTGTGAAAAAATAATCCTGTTCTACTTGTCTGTGTACAAAACCTTTGCAATTGAATTAATGACCACACACACAAGTATACTACCACATAAAAGTGCAGCCTTACAAAATAGGTTATTCAGTAACAATGCACGAACACTTTTCAGGTGTTTTTTAACTGCTGCACAAGCAGCAGTTATGTGCAGAAATTTAGACACCTGGTCAATTTGTGTATTTCAATCATTAAACAGAAGCCGACACAACCTGTCCATGGTGTAGTTAAAAGGATATTATATCTGCAAATTTGAATGTATATTTATTGTGCGCACTGGGTGACTTTGAATGAATGAATCTTTTTCAGCCCGAACTAAATTAACTGCTTTGAAGAAAAAACTGAAGAAAATGCTCCTGAAGGAAAAGTGGGACATCAATCTAATAAACCATTCATAATAAACTGCTAAAGCTAACTCTGCAGAACATTTGTTTATCACCCTTGTGATTTTCATCCCACTGTAACAAAAAATTAAGCAGTTGTGTTCCCTAATATAATCTATGACTGAATCTTGTATAAGTTTATCTTGAATTGTTTCAAATCTAGCATAACCTTCTTTGGCCCACCTCCATATTGGATTTTTTTCAACCCAGAACACTGAGTTCCAGAGTGTTCTGGAACTCAATCATTTCAGATCATGGCAGGAATAAAATTATTGTTTCATTTTAAATGATAGAAAAGTGATAGAGTGATTTAATGGAGGAAGGCTGTTTCCAATTCTCCGCCTTCCCTCAACAGATTCCATTGGCCCATCTACCCTTCCAACTTTGCCATGCCGTTTTCCCTCAGTCACTGTTGATGAATTAGCTTATCTTTTTCCTTGTTGCAAGGGTCTCACTCTAACCCTTTTCCCACCAGCTGTCACCTCCCCCTATTCTTCTCAGGATCCATAATAACTAAATCCTACTGGGTAGGTAGATATTTTGAGTTCTGAGCATATTGGGGACATTCAAAATTGGATGCCCTGAGAGAGGATTTGTCTAATTACAAAATGGTCACCACTGGAAACTTGGCAAGCCTCTAAATGCCCATTCACAGAGGATGAATGAAAGAGGCTGCTCTTTCTGTCCTAGTAACACCCCCTTGCACTGATGTTAAGTCAATATGTAAATATTCGTTGGTTCAGTTATGGTTTTTATAATATATTCTGATTTTTTTTCACAGAGCGTATTTGTGGGTATATTGCATTAGTCTCAGTAAACGAAACAGCATTTTGAGAAGCAAAAGGAAAATATCCAGGCATATAAAATACTATTTTCAAAGTAACTCCTGTTCATTTCTGCTTTAACAAACAGCATGAAAAAGATTTAAAATTTAAACACCTTTGATTACTTCCAGTACAACTCATGCTTTCTTTTCTAACATAGTAACACTACAATTTAGAAACAGCTTTTGGAAAGTTTCCAGTGGCTGCATCCACAACTTTTAGCAGCTGAATATAGCCCTGAGTTTCAGACTGTATTAATTTATGTTACATAAGAGAAAAATGGGGGGGGAAAGAATAATTAAGCTTAAAATTTATTGATTTATGGGCAAAATTTATAATTGTCTTCCACACGAAATATTAATTAATTGGGATTATAGACAGAACATGTGTGGACTCTATTCAACAGATTAAGGACGTTTTTCTTCTCATTCGGAGTCTTAGCCTGGAGGCCAGCCCATCTGACGTCCGCCAAGTACATGGAGATGCACATGATAGACTGATTGAGCACCATCTGGACCCTCATTCACAACCATTCGATATCCTCTAGTCAGGCCTAATTGAGCTGCACATTTTTTCCCCACAATGATTAAATGGCCAAGAAGCTGAAAAAGAAAAGAAAAACACATCACTTTAAGACAAAAAGGAAAAAAAACCCTAAGTTCATAGAATTGCCAAACCAAAATCAAATTCAGTATCAAAAGTGTACGTATACAGTACAGTTTTGGCATCGGTAACTGGTATCTCACCAAAAGTGGGGAACATACAATATAAAAGGGCCAAAGCAGCTTGCATATTCAGCCATTTCTCAAGTGTTCTTTTCAGCAGATTTACTTATTGTTATGCTGAAGAATAGCTCAGAAAAACAACAGCAAAAAAAGTGGGGAGGGATGAAACCCAGTTCTTCCTTCTTTTAACCTGGCATAAAAATATTTAGAGAAGATGCAATCTATGTTCTCAGGGCAGCATTCCCTCATACTTTATTGGAGGTTTTATAACTAACTTTTAAAAACCACTCAAGGAGAAACTTGGGAAAAGTAAAAGGCTAGTCAGAAATCTGTTATTAGCCATTGCTGCTACTGTATAAGAAGTGCTTATCCTAAGAATATATTGAAAATGTAACAATAGATAGCTGTGATTGCACTATATTATTTACATAAATTCTAAATATTTGTAACTAAATATAACATGCAATGCAAATGAACCTTGTTTAGAATATATACTGCTCAAAAAAATAAAGGGAACACAAGCAGAAGACATCCAAGATCTGAATGAATGAAATAGCCTTATTAAATACTTTGTTCTTTATATACAGTAGTTTATACACTGCTCAAACACCTAAAGGGAACATAAAACTACTGTATGTAACAAACAAAGTATTTAATAAGGCTATTTCATTCATTCAGATCTCGGATGTCTTCTGCTTGTGTTCTTTATTTTTTTGAGCAGTGTAATACACAATCCAAATAAACCTTGTGTAGAAACTAACAGTGATAGCAGTGGTCTTCAAGGATATTTATTCTTCAAGGCAATGAAGCTTGACTAGGATGTCCAGCTACAATTTCTACAACTCTAGGAACTGTCCAGATTTTACTGTATTCCAATATGTTTGGACACTATGCTGAAATTGATTAATCTTCTTGTAGCAAGAATTGCTATTCAAGTTTTGGGTTCTCATGAACACTTTAAACGTTATCTCAGAAACTTATAGATTTAAAAATGAAAAAAAAATTGCCTAATTTCTCTAGGAAAATCATCTAGCTTTGACAATTTACCTCTCCTCATGTTATTAATAATAGATTCTTGCACCCACACCACCTCTGCAGGCTAAGAAAATAGTTGTTGTTTTTTGTTGACAAACATGGAACTAATCTGGGACAGTTTTTTATTCTTTTCAAATAAATCCATGTTGTTTGTTAAAGCTTTGAAAAAAACACTTGAAAACTGAAACATTCTTTAGTGTTACATGTATAATACAATCACCTTAATCAAAGGAGATCATTGTAGATTTTAGACAGAGCCGGCATAGTCATGCCCCACTCTGTATCAAAGCTGCACCTGTAGAGGTGGTCAACAGTATTAAGTATCTGCGTGTGCAGATAACTAACAATCTCAATTGATCTCTCCACACGTCATCCTTAGTGAAGTGTGCAAACCAGCATTTGCATTTCCTGTGTCAGATGAGGAGAGCACATCTTTCTCCTTCTGTCTTGGCCACTTTTTAGAAGCACGATTGGGAGCATTTTAGCAAACTGCATCACTGTTTGGTTTGGTGGTAGCAGTGCCTCAGATAGAAAGTCCATAAAGAAAATGGTAAGGACATCTGACATTATAGAAAGCCCGTTTCTGGTTATTCAGGACACTGCTTATAAGGGCTATGTGCCACACCCACTTCACGGTCTGCTTTGGTTGCTCTCCTCTGGGAGGAGGTTTCAAAGTATTTCTAGCAGGACTACTAAATTCTGTAACACTTTGTTCCCTATGCCATCCGTCTGATAAAACTTGCAAGATTCTTTTTTCTTACTTTATATATATATATACACACACACACACACACATACAAAAATTATGCATATACCCATACACACACATGCACATCTGAACTAGACTGTGTTGTTTCTCTGGGTCATATATGTGTGTATATGTGGTATATACCAGGGGTGAAATCCAGCAGGTTCTGACAGGTTTTGGAGAAATAATGGTAATGGAAATTTTGAGTAGTTCAGAGAACCGACAAATATCCCCTCTGGCTGGCCCCAGAGTGGGGTGGGAATGGAGATTTTGCAGTATCGTTCCCCTGCCACGTCCACCAAGCCATACCCAAGCCACGCCCACAGAACCAGTAGTAAAAAAATTTGGATTTCACCACTGGTCTATACAATTTTTTGTCATGTTTATGTAGTGCATATTGGAGGTGGTTATCCTTTGAGAGCTATATGCAATGAAATTTCATTTTAACATATGCTGATTACTGTACATTTAAAGTGACAATGAAGTTATTATTCTAAAAAAAAATTAACAATTGAACTAAATCTCTGAGCTTTTGCTGGTTTAGAAAACCTACCAAAACTTTACCCATCCTTCTTTAGATCTCTTTTAATTTTGATCCAAGTTAACCTCTTATTATTGAAAAGCTGGCCTCTATTTAATAAAGTCTTTTTGCAATACTCACATCTGCATCGGTATCTTCCACTTGAGATATTTGAGCAATATGCTTCTTGGGGATCACTAGGAAATGAGTTGGAGCTTGTGGAGAAATATCATGAAATGCAAGGCACTAAATAGAAAAAGGCACCACTTTAGTAATAGCTTTTACAAAATGAACATAAAGTTTTAAGTAAGCATGTGAACCAAAAACTGGAATACTTTATATGAAATATTACCCTATGCTGCCGGCCCTCTTCAAAACACAATAGTACTTTAAAATACAATTAAAAATTTAAACAAAATTTGATTAGGAGTTATGGACATGAAAACCCCGAGAAATGGACTGTGAGATGCATTATTATAGTCACAACTTTTTTAAAATATAGCTCTACTAGAATCCTTATATTCATTCTGGCTGAGGATGAATATATTCCTTCCAATCATAAACTTAAACTGTGAATAGACAAGATTGTAGCCACAATGGAGCTATAAAGAGGGAAGTATTAAAATATCTTCAGAAGTCCTAAGGAAATCCTCTCCAGCCTGGGACTCTTTTGTACTTAGGGTTAAGAACTGCAAAGCCGGTTTTATTTTATTTAATCTCTGGATTTAGAGGAAAGTGTGAAAATCAGGTACTGGATTTAATCATAATAAGCCATTCCTCACTTGCCTCTAACTCTGGCAGGAATATGCTCTGGCATATCTTTTTTCTAGCATTTCCCCATGGTACCTCCTTCCTGTTGTCCTCAGCACAGCAGTGAAATAACTTTGCATTGTCTTTAAATATATAGTACAAGTTTTCTCCCTTGGTCAGACCTAGTCCAAGAGTACCCTAAAGTTGCACAAAATCTATACCAGCCATCACTTTGGAGAAATTATCAAATTTGTTAAATTATCTTATTTACGGTATATTGCACCTTTCCTCCTGAAGTGCAAAGAAGTACGTAGCATTCTCTGTTCTAGTTATTATTCATTTGGGATGAAACGAAAATACCATGAGGACATAGGGAAAAATAATATTCCTGCAATGGCTGGTTGTATGTGAAATTATACAAACACTATGTAGGGACAAGGCCCAAAGGTTGGAATGTACCTAGGTAATTGAGAACACACTGCAATGGTTAGGATTATAATAATAGAAATGGAAATAGAAATAAAAAATAGAAAAAGAGTAGAGTAATGAATAGGAATAGGAATAGGAATAGGAATAGGAATAGGAATAGGAATAGGAATAGAAATAGAATAATTTATTGGCCAAGTGTGATTGTGGAATTTGTCTTAGGGGTATATGCTCAGTGTACATAAGGAGAATAAAATACATTCATCAAGAATAAAAAGATACAACACTTAGTGATAGTCAAGGTTATTAATAAGCTATCAAATCGTACTAGGAAACAAATAAAAACAATATAATTGAATTTGAAGATACAAGTAACATGGTTATAGTAATAAGTGGAAAGAGATAGATACTAGTAAGGAAGAAAAAAATAATAGAGTAGAGTAATAATACAGTCTTAGTAAATTATTTGACAGTTATGGGAATTAGTTAAGCAGTGATGGCACTGGGGGGGGGGGGGGAATATCCTTGTGTTTAGTTCTTCTGGTATGCAGTGCCCTATAGCATCTTTTTGAGGGTAGAAGTTGAAACAATTTTATGTCCAGGATGTGAGGGGTCTGTAGATATTTTAAAGAATTTTAATTTATTTTAAATTTTAAGAAATTTAATAAGATAGAAAACATTAAGATTCAGGGGTGGACATTAGCTGCAGGTAATATATCCTCCTTGCTCGTTTTTTTTTGGGGGGGGCGAGGGGGAAAAAACGCAGGAAAAATAGAGCCTCCAGGTGCAAAGGCAGTCTACCTCGCTTGGCTTGGCACTCCACCCACAGGCCACGAGATAGCAATTCCCGCCACAAGCGGCCACGGAGCATGCCTCGGAGTCATGCAAATGCCTGTTTCAGCCTGGCATTGCAGTTAAAAAAGGCAAACAGAGCTGGCCAATAAGACTTATGGCCGCAGCCATGCAAGTTCGGACTCGCCCCCGTTTTCCCACCTTCTCGTCCTCGAAAATGATCTTGGCGGGGATCTCTTTACGGATGATTTTCCCGAATATGGTGTCCCCGCCCGGCTGAGCCGCCTGAGCCCTGCAAACCTCAGCGGCCATCTCTGCACGAGAAGCGCCCGCCCAGCCTCGCTGTCGGGCCTTTTATATCCCGACCCTACCTCTTCGAATTGACCAATAGCGGAGCGTAGGAGGGGAAACAAGCGGCAAGACTGCCCAATCAAAGCAATATGCTGATAGAACTAACCCGTTTTATCGGTCGGTTCCCCTGCCCGTCATTTGATTCCGCCTTCTCGTCTTTTCCGAGGAGTAGCAAAGTGCAGAGGCGCAATCGTATGATGAGGCGATAAAGTTAAAAAAAAAAAAAACTGCTGAGGAAAAATGCACTGAATGAGTTCAGCGTCTCTCATAAATTATTAACAGGCTTTATCAATGTGGCCTTTTTTCCTTTCAGGTACCTTGTTCCTTGTTCACCCTCTGTGGTAATCAGTTTTATTATTTTAATGTTTCTCTAAGTAGCATCGCGTCAGACAATGCTGCTCTTTCCGTGACATGTTTAATTTGAATAAAAGGAAAATATTAAAAGTTTTCTCCGTTAAACACAATTTTTGTGCCGGGCACAGGGTTTTCTGAACCTCCAAGCAATTTAAAAATACGTGGACTTCAACTCCCAAAATTCCGCAGCAGCCCGCTTCCAACTGCCGGCTTAGCTAGAGAATTCTGGGATTTGAAGTCCTCCCTACACCTTAAAAGTTGCGGAGGTTGAGCCAAATTAGCTTAGCACAGGGGTCTCCAAGCTTGGCAACTTTACGACTTGTGGACTTCAACTCCCAGAATTCCTCAGCCAGCGCATGCCGGCATGCGCTGGCTGAGGAATTCTTGGAGTTGAAGTCTACAAGTCGTAAAGTTGCCAAGCTTGGAGACCCCCGGCTTAGTAGAACGCCGATGCTTTCTTATTCCGTTTCCTTTCTTGCAACTTTGTCCCCGTTTTACTCTTCTCATAATCCTACTCTATCGGTATAGCTCTCGAGTCATCTTTTATCTCCTCCCATTTTGGAATGCAGGACGCCCGCTGATTTGTCGTTGTCGTGGAGGTGATGTTCTCATAGAACCAATAACGTGCACGGATGGGCGTGGCTTTGTTCCTCCCGGAAACCTCTATAAGAGGGATTCCTCCAAGAGCGCCGGTCCCAGCGATGCGAAGGGCGGAGGTTAGTGGATGGTCCTGTGTGTACCTTTCGCAGGCAAGATACTGTTTTGAGGAGAGAGAAGATGGTTGTTGGTGGTGTAAAGTTGTGTTGTTGGGCTTAGAACATTATTTGAGCCATATAAGAATGTATTATAGTTGGAGTGCATGCAAAATATGGTACAGAATGTGTAAGAGATATATTTATTCGCCCTTTTTCTTGATTTTCTTACTTCACTGCCTGACCAAACCGGTATGTTTGCTTATCCATGTCAGAAGCATCACAATTAAAATAAGGCATACTATAAGGCCTAAAATTTAATATATAAAATACAAGATTAAAATACGTACAAATGAAATAGATCTTGCCCAGAAACTAGCAATATTAATTGTGTTATGACCGATTGATTTTCAAAATATGCATTACGCTTTGGCAAAAAAAAAAAAAAAAAATCAGGACAAAAAATACAAGCTGGATGGACACGACCTTGTAGACGATCCTCACTCTGTCAAGGACCTTGGAGTACTCATCTCTAATTATCTAAGTGCCAGAGCCCACTGTAACAGAGGTGGGTTTCAGCAGGTTCTGACCAGTTCTGGAAAACCGGTAACGGAAGTTTTGAGTAGTTTGGAGAACCAATAGTAAAAATTCTGACTGGCTCCACCCCATCTATTCTCTGCCTCTCAAGTCCCAGCTGATTGGGAGGAAATGGGGATTTTGCAGTGTCCTTCCCCTGCCATGCCCACCAAGCCACGCCCACAGAACCGGTAGTAAAAGATTTTGAAACCCACCACTGCACTGTAACAACATTGCCAAAAAAGCATTAAGAGTTGTTAACCTAATCTTGCATAGCTTCTTCTCTGGTAATATTGTGCTGCTTACTAGAGCATACAAAACATTTGCTAGACCAATTTGTGAATACAACTTATCTGTCTGGAACCTGCACTGCATATCAGACATTAATACAATTGAGAGAGTCCAGAGATATTTCACGAGAAGAGTCCTCCACTCCTCTGCTCGCAACAGAATACCTTATACCACCAGACTTGAAATTTTGGCCTTAGACAACTTAGAACTACTTCACCTTCGATCTGACTTAAGCGTAGTACATAAAATTATCTGCTACAATGTCCTACTTGTCAATGATTACTTCAGCTTCAACCATAACAATACACGAGCACACAATAGATACAAACTTAAGGTAAGCCGCTCCAAACTTGATTACAGAATATAAGGAACAGAGTGGTCAGTGTCTGGAATGCACTACCTGACTCTATGGTTTCTTCCCCAAACCCCAAAAACTTTAACCTTAGACTGTCTACTGTTGACCTCAGTCCATTCCTAAGAGGTCTGCAAGGGGCGTGCATAAGCGCACCAATGTGCCTACCGTCCCTGTCCTAATGTCCCCTTTTATTCATATCCATTCCATGTATTCATAATCATGTTTATACTTATATCTGTTATCTAATACTTGCTTTATTTGCTTGACAAATAAAATAAATAAAATAAAATAAAACAATATATGAATCCTTGAAAACTTCCTTGAATTTTTTTTACCTGCTGGATAATCTGGTCCTGAAAGTGAGGTTGTGATAAGGCCAGTGATTATTCAAATGATAGTAAGTGGTTTTTTAATTTAGAATTACTTTTTGATGTCTTACTTGGGATGTACTGAATTAGACTACAATTTCCCATCATCTAAAATGCTGTAGAGCCCTATTGTATACCACTCTACATCTGGGTTCACACAACACACTAAGCCAGAATCTAATACAGTATGTTACAGTTCAGTATAATGTATTAGCCCTATATTTCTCACCATCTTTGATAAGCCACCTACTTCGTTTTTCCTTCTTTAAATGGCACGTGTGTCTTCAGGTCAGGGTTGATTGTTGGCAATTGCCTAGCATCCCTGTAGTTTTCTTGGCAAGATTTACACCAATGCTTTGTCACTGTCTCCCTTAGGCTGACAGAGAGTGACTGGCCCAAGGTCACCAGCTGGTTTCATGCCTGAGTTGAATTAGAATTCAGTTTCCTGGTTTCTAGCCTAATGGCTAAACCACTGTGCCAAACTGGTTCTCATTTAAATGGTTACATAGATTATACATACATTCAATGAGATGAAATGTCTATTGCTTCACTCCCATAAAAGCTGCCATCGCCACTTTTGTTTCATCTCCAAAACTCATGTATTCTTAATAGTTATAAGACAAGCGGAAATACAGCAGGTGATGCCTGTTTTAAACTGGAAAGATACATCTATGGAATTCCTGTTAATTGTACATGTTTTTTTTTAAAAAAATAAGTTTTGTAAAATAAGGTGTAAATATGTATTTTTTACTCTGGTGTTTACTTTATTTTCTTTGATATCTCAGTTCATAAGGATATTTTTATGTCTTCCTATAAAACTGTTCATTCCAATTAAGTATTTTGAATGGCATTAGTGTATTTTGGTCTTTCTGTGAACCACTTAGTATTTTTATGGGAATTTTTCCCACACTAGTCAAAGAGGCTGGTATCCTGGTTTACCCATTTGAAAACGTTTATATATTTCTTTTCTCTCTGTCAAAATTATGAAACAGTAACTTTTCTAAAAATTCCTCTTCCACCTATTTCTCTATAAACTAAAAACTGGGGTTTGCAAAAATAAGTGTTATAAGGATTCTTACTGCTAATAATGTGATGTCTCTATATTAAAAACAATACCATTACTGATATTTCTCTCTATTTTAATTAAGCCAGTAGTGTAACTGACTTAATTTAAGCAGTAAATTTCTGCATTTTTGAAGTACTGTGTCAAATTTCCCTTAGTTTGATTTGTTTATGTATTAATTACTCTGTTTACCTTCAAATAATACCTTTCTCTCAAAGTTCTAGCATCAAAAGATTAGGTAACATCATCCTCTCTCTCAAAGTTTATTTATTTGTATGTTGCCCAACTCAAATATGTGGCAGCTCTTAAAGTTAAAACAGAAAAACATTACAAAAATTAACCAAAATCATAAGAACAAAAACACATTAAAAACATTAAAAGAGTAAAAACTATGAAAAACCATAAAAGACATAATCTGCAAACATGTAGTTCAACGTGCTCCCAATGTAACCATCTAACAAGCTTCACAATGCCACTACCAGATCTCAGGTTCAAGATGGCAAAGCCAAATCTTCAGACCCTTCCAGAAGACCAGTAAGGTCAAGGCTAATCTGGCCTTGTAAAACTAAAAACTAGCATTCTTAAATTTTAAAGTATTATTGTGTCAGACATATAGCTGGAATATCTGTGAAATGTCTTCTTTAACAACTTTTCTGTCACTTTCTAGAGGCTTGCCTATCTAAGAATCAGGCAAGGAATTTGAGATTATAATACCTATCATATAGTCTTTTAGGCTGAGTTTCACATACCAGTATTACATACCAGTATCTATGTTAGAAGCAGGAATGTGGATTGCTTGTTTTATCAGCATTTACAGTAGCTGCTATTTCTAGGAATCATTTTCATTTCATTCTGCTATGACCAAATGCTTTTTCTTGGAGAATTTCTATATTTTGTTTCCCCGATATTCTTACTTCAAATTTAACTGAGCAAATGGTGCTTTCTTTATAACATAAGAATGTAAAACTTTTAACGTTCTATTGTATTTACAGGTCTTGAAAGTTTTCAAGATTTTACATAGGACAAGGCAAAATGTGTTCAAAGGTGACACCAGAAGCTTAGATGGTAAGAACTTTTTTTTTTTGGTAAAACAAATTTTACTAAAGGAAAAATGCTCAATCTTTCCCCAGCAGAGGGCTACTTAGAAACATAGCATTTAAAAACATAGTTTTAATGTATGATTATTACTTCTAGCATGTAGTTGTATTTGAGACTCTATGCTTGTTTTTTTAAAGGTATACATTCTGTATATGCACTGAGTCCCTTGTTATTTCATTATAAGATCTTGCCAGTGTTGAATTGTAGTTGCCTCCTGTTCTATCTATTCTCTGCCTCCCAAGTCCCAACTGATTGGGAGGAAATGGAGATTTTGCAGTATCTTTCCCCTGCCACACCTACCAAGCCATGCCCACCAAGCCATGCCATGCCCACCAAGCCACACCCACAGAACCGGTAGTAAAAAATTTTGAAACCCACCACTGATCCATATATATACTTCTAGATGAAAACATGTTTCATCACTCAATGTATTTATATACTCTAAACCTTGATTTCTCATCCTTGATATGGATACATTAAAATTTCTCCTGAAATTTTAAAATAACATATAGCTCTCTGGACTTTTCATCATGCATTGGGATAAATTAGTTGAATGCAAATAAGAAAAAAATATCAGTCATCAACATGAATGAAAATTTATTATTTATTTATCAAAAGACCCAACAACAAGCTTAATAAAAAAGAAAACAACACATGGGAAACATATCATTCATAAAAGTTTTTTAATGCACCTAATCCTGGCAGCTGAAAATTTAGCTACATTAGGCCTAAATTTATATA
The DNA here is from genome assembly GCA_022577455.1 of Arizona elegans. Taxonomy (NCBI): domain Eukaryota; kingdom Metazoa; phylum Chordata; class Lepidosauria; order Squamata; family Colubridae; genus Arizona; species Arizona elegans. The sequence continues at coordinate 39,789,841 of JAKOOJ010000008.1, read as the reverse complement.
AGAGAAAATTACATGGTTTGAAAAACCTGGTTGAAAAAAACAAAGGAGAAATCAACGTTTGCCTCAGATACAATTCGACTTCTGACTTCTGACAAAGATAAAATCTTTGTACAAGAGGTATTCTCTTGAATCTGCCTATACAAAAACTGATTAAGAACTATGATGTAAGTGGGTTAAATATAAGGTCACACAGTAATAGGGTGAATTGGATTTACAACTCAAGTCCTATGATCTTATATCCCAGAGCCCTTGTCTAACAAACAAAAAAGCTGAAATATGCCCATTAAATATAGGCGATCTAGAAAGAGGCCAATTTGGCTAATTTTATGGGTTATAATTTTAAACTAAGAACTAAATGGGTTGTCAAGATAAGAAAGTAATCTTGAAATGGAATAGAACACAACTAGTAAAGCTGCAGCAAACCCAACCAAAGAACACCACTCACATCAACACTGACAGGGCAAGCCAGTAGAATATAAAATAAGAACAAACTTCACTCCCTGTAGCACTGATAATGTTACCAGGTTTGGCCAATGAAACATCTTCAAGAAAACAACCAAGCTTAGAGAGCACCAGGGACCCCCTTATTCTGTTCACATTATGCTCATTTGAAGAATAGGAGCTTATGTATTCTTAAATATCTCCTTGCTGGAACCTTATCTTATCCAAGATAATTATTATGCTGATTTTTGATATATCAGGTAAGCTTTCTTTAAATACTGTTAACTGTTTTATGTTCAACTTCCTCAAAGTGTTGCAAAGGAATAGTTAGTTTTTAAATATAACATGTATTTGGGACTTTTAGTGACATTTTGTAATATCGTATATTGCAACTTAACTGTTGTGGAAACAGACTAGATCTTTTAAAATATCTTCAGATTATCACATAACATTCTGGTAGCATACTGTGGAAATAATTTTTATAGAAGTATCTATTTTATATGTAACAAAACTGAATGAATACATTTTTTTTAAATGCCTGGTCTCTCTTTTTATCTAGCTGCAAGACTTAAGATAAATGAAGAATTCAAAAATAATAAAAATGAGACTTCTCCTGAAAAAATAGCTGAGGTATTTGCGTAGAAATTGGTTTCTGTTATTGAATACAATCCTGTGTTGCATTAAATATATTGTATTAAATTAGTTTAACTATTACAAAATATACTAGGTTTAACTATGTATTAACTATACGGAACAGATTAGGAACAGACCGAGGACAGAGATTACTAACAAAAAAATTGTGCATGTCTCTTTAAAATTATCATTCTTAATGATTTTCTAAAAGAGAAACTATACAGTGAAACTGACAAAATACAAGTGTAATCTATATATTTATATTGGAAACCACAGACTGAAAGCCTGATCTGTCCCCGTCCACACACACACACAAACACAGTCGGCCGAGGGTTAAGGAAGCACTTGGCACGCACCCAGGTCTTTAACTCCAACTTGGCAGCGATATACACACTGTCTGCCAAGTGCTTTTATTGCCACAGAAACAGAAAGATAATATACTCAGCGTACAAGAGTCCAACAGAAACAATATTCCTCTCGGCAGCTTCGGACGAGGCTCTAGTGACTATCCAGGGTTTGTTTTTGTTCATCACAGGGATCACTGGCCACCACCCTCTATTATATAGTCTCTGGGGTGTGGTCCAGTGACTCAGTTCTAATCCCTAGCACGCCTCCTTAGCTGCTGCAATCGTTTATCACGCCTTTGTTGGCATGCGTCCAGGAATGAAGTCTCTCCTTCACTCTCATCCGAGACACCTGTCTCCCGGCTAATCTCCTCTCCCTCGGCCAGGACCTGAGACAGTGCCAGAGGGGAGGGGCCTGGAGAGGGAGGCCTGGCTGACTCCTCTTCGTCATGCTCAGAGCTTTCTTCCTCCGATGGGATAGGCTCAGAGGGCGGGGCCACAACAAAGCCAATGGCTAACACTCTGTTTTATAGTGGTAGTTTTTCTGCTTCATATTCAAAGGGAAAGATAGTGCAAACCAATAATCAAAGATGAATTAGGAATAAGCAATTGTTGAGCAGAGATAACAGTTACTCTATTTTTTTTCTTAGAATTCTATCCTTTGCAACATTTTTATTGTAGCTTGAAATAGAGAGAATAGTCTGGAGTCTCCTAACCTTTAAAGCTAATACAGGTAGTCCTTATTTAGCAACCACACAGGACTGATAACTGTTGTTAAGCAAATTGGTCGCTAAATAGAAAATCAAATGACTGAGATTGTGCTTACATTTCCCTGCCACTTAGAATGCTCACTCCAATGCTGTGACAATTAGCAAGGAGGAGATTAATATTTGTATTCATTGGAGAGGAAGGGATTATAAAAGACTATGCAGACACACCATGGGGAATATATATTGGAAGAAAAGTGGTGGTACTGGCAGCCCCAATCATGTTTGGGCTGGGAGCCATACACAAATAACCTGGTTTATTCCCCCTCATATGCCTGCTTAGTCTCTTGTAAACCCTTCCTCTCCAATCTCACTGCTGTACAAACTACAGGGACCACAGGTCAGGCAAAGGATAAGGCTTACTGAGCATAATGGCGATCACATGACTGAGGGATGTTGACAAGGCAATCGGTAAGTGAGGACTACTTGTAGGTACTTTTGAATTTTGAATAAATGCTATGAACATTCCCACAACAGGATTGCTCTGGTAGTGTGGTCACACAGTTTACTAAAAGGCAACTGATTAGAAGATCCCTGCTACCCTTTCTTGCTTGTCCCAAAATTTTCCAGTTCACATACTCGTTTGCAAAAATTTATATCTTTAGGGTGAATATAATTCCAAAAGAGCATTGAACCCCCATCACTTCTATTTTTAAAGAATGCCGTTTGAAGGGCACCATGTGAAGTTCCTGCTGGCACTTGGAGGAACCATATAGAGAGAGCTAAACCTTAATGTTTTGGAATTTTGTACAGGCTAGCTAGTTTCTAATGATACAGGTTTCTTATTTTTTATTAAAGCTGGCTAAATACATCTAGATGCTTTTTTGTCTGATTATTAATCAATCAAGAGAGTTAAATTGCCTACAATTTTGTCACCTTCGTATATAGCAGAATATGTTACTATCGTATACTGTCTGATATAACTGTTATTTTAAAGTTTATTAGCACAGTATTATATTTGTCACCTGTGCCAAACTAGTGAATAAGCTCTTTTTGTTACTCGGTTTCAGAAACATTCCCCCATTCATTGACCTCTTTTCCTAAAAATGCTACCATTTATAAATGAATGCAATCTGACAGGTGAAAAAGAGCGAGATTAGGAACAATAGCATTTCTGAAGAATCTGCTTAAAAGAATAATAATTTGCCTGTAAAACAGGAACAAGTTCTTTTATGTGCATGCAAGATATGTGTATGGACAACTTTAAATGAACCACTTTGTCATAGAGTCTTCTTGCAGAAATTGGCATAATAGATTCCATTATTCTGTAATTTTCTCTCTCTCAAAATTGGAACAGCTCTAATTTCTTGAATTATTGATATTTAGTTTTTTTTTGCCTGAAGGAAAAAAATACTCTTAAATTCAGCAAGTGTTCAAGTGTTCAACAATATTAAACTCTCAGTTCTAAAAAATGAATTTCTGAAGCTTTCACAAAATCTTTCCTGATTGAAAACTGATAGCTAAAATAAACACATGCATATTTTTTCATGGGTTATTCTTTCAATCAGTAACTCAGATATTTTTACAAGCTGATTCATGCAGATAATTGTTTAGATTTGGAGGAATAGACTGTCAAATTATTCATGAACCTGATGAAATGATAAAATTATAACTGATCTGAAACTAAAATAAACTAATTACTATATGTGTATCAAGTAGTATATTTCTGCTTTATGTTCTAATAAAGTGTGAAACCTTTTTAGTGCTATCCAGTTGATAGCTCCCTGACTACTTCTTTGAAGCAGGAATAGCATTATATATTAAATAGCATTATAAGCATGTCTAGTAGTAGGTGCAGTATAAATTAGTGAAAGATGTCAAACATGAAAATTTAATATTAATATTAGAAGAATAAAAATGTTTCAAAGAGGAAAAAATACAATTAAACAAACTAATAGTTTCAGCCACTCTTTAGTTATTATAAAGGAAATATATTGAAAAGTTCACTTTTGCTATCTTCTGCAAGCAAATGTATGGTTTTTATGATTAAATCTTGACCCCATGATAAATATGTCTTGCTAGTTCTGGAAAAAATTCCATATTCTATTAAGGAGCATGTAATATAACTATAGTAATGTCAATATACAAATACAATATACATATACAAAGCTGACTTTATATAAAAAAGAACACCGCTTGGGCGGGGAGGCGAAAGCCCTACTAAGCAGGTATATACAAAAGTATAAAAGCTATTGCTTAACGCATTGTAAGCCGGCCTGAGTCTCCGGAGAAGGGCGGCATATAAATCGAACCAATGAATGAATGAATGAATGAATGAATGAATGAATGAATGAATGAATGAATATCAAAGATAAGCGTCCTTTGAAAATCCCAGTTATGAAATGCACAATGAATTTGTAATAACATTTCATGGATGATCAGGAAGCAAAATATATTGATGAATAATTATTAATTCTGTTTCCCAACTCCACCTAGTTTATAAAAATAGCTTCAGATGTGGAAGTTTTACTTAGAACATGTGTCCTACAAGGTGTTTATGTGGATGCCAACAAAATAAGTAAGTAAAGATTCTCTTCCTTGCAACTTTTATTAATCAGTTTGGCACAGTGTATTTGATTTATTAGATATATATATATATATATCAGATTAGATAGATAGATGACAGACAGAGGGCATACATATGATAATTATACAATATCATTCAGAATTTAATTAGATTTAATTAGTATATTAATTAAATAGTAATTGTATAGAAATTATACAATTATAGATTTCTATATATTCTATTTATGGCAGGTTGATATTCATTTTAAGTAGTTCTTTAATGAATAGTGGAATATTGACGAAATATTAGAATAGTTATGAAGGCCTTACAGTTAGCTATCAAATTTATTCTGTTTTCCTGATTCCAACTGAATCCGTGTTTAATAGAAACTTTCTACCATGAATAATTAAACATCTTAACAAATGTTAAAGTTTCCATTAATATATTTTTGCAATATTGTCTCTATGAGTTGATTAGGTAATGTATACCTGAAAGTATACCTGTATCTAATAAAATGTACGTGTTTTCTCTATTTTTCTATCCTATACTTCCTTTGGAGAGTGAGATCTTTGTAACTTAAAATATAAAATGTTATGATTAATTCAAATGGGTTAAACCACTTTTAATCCCAAATATGTAGAGATTCAGTTTGCATCAAAACCTTAACTAGAATTCCAGATATGAAGGTACCATAATTTTCTGTTGGCATTTTTAACCCTTTCTTCATGATCTGTAGCATGGAAATTTGCCTTTTTTTTAAAAAAAAAGAAGCTGCTATAAATTGCATCTCAGGGACGCAGTGGCTCTGTGGCTAAGACGCTGTGCTTGTCGATCAGAAGTTCGGCAGTTCAGCGGTTCGAATCCCAAGTGCCACATAACAGGGTGAGTTCCTGTTACTTGTCCCAGCTTCTGCCAACCTAACAGTTCAAAAGCACATAAAAAATGCAAGTAGAAAAATAGGGACCACCTTTGGTGGGAAGGTAACAGTGCTCTGTGTGCCTTCGGCATTGAGTCATGCTGGCCACATGACCACAGAGACATCTTCGGATAGCGCTGGCTCTTCGGCTTTGAAATGGAGATGAGCACCTCCCTCTAGAGTCAGTAATGACTAGCACGCATGTGCAGAAGAACCTTTACCTTTACCTTTACCTTTATACATTGCATGAACGTATTTTTTTTTTATTTATCCACTTCATTATTGACACCAAGGGCAACATGTCAACCCCTCAATCACCCCTGTGGCTTCCATGGCTGTGACTGGATACAAACAGAGATTTCCATAATTTTAGTTAACCACCATGCCATATTTGTTCTATTATACTGAATATTCATTATGGGTTTTTTAAAACTGAAGAAGAAGAAGAAATGAGCATTGCATTCATCAAGTCTTTATTAGCTACAGTACTCAGTACTCACAGGGGTTTGTGGCTCAGTAATAAATCTTTTCTTTGAGGCAGGAAGTCACAGATTCGGTGTCTGCGCATTTAAGGAGATAAGGATGATCTCAGAACTCAGCTCTTGATTATCACATAACATACAATAGCGTAGAAATAGTCTGCCATTTTTTTCTTCCTGGATTTATTAACTTGTTTATCACCTGCTAAAGTAGCATCTCCAGAAATGACTGGAACAATTCCTGCCTCAAACTAAGGAAACCTACCACCAGTTGAAACAAATAATACATGGTTGGGTGAATGAATGTTTTACCTTAGTACAGAGTCTTTTGCAATGACCTGACTACCAAACAGATAAAGAATATTGAATGGTCTTTGAAAAAGGGAGAACATTTAAATATACTGTATGTATTCATAATTAGTTTATAATTTTACAAATTCCCATGTGTCGAAAATACTGCTTCTAATTCTACAATCTCCATTATTATTAGAGCACTAGAAAGACAGTATTGGCTTTGTTTAAACAATAGTGTAGAAAATCTAATAATAATGTCTTTTTCTTCCAGAGCTTTTACCAAGAAAGGAGGTGCTACGAGACAATGCCCCATTCTGTGACACACCGAAGCAAAACACATGAACAGAATAAAACTTTTGATTCATTAACAATGCCATGTAATTTCTTTTAAAATAAAATTGCTTTCCTATAATACTGGCCTAAATAAAATGTTCAACCTGAAAAATGTCAATTGCTTGTATTCAGATGAAAAGCAAAAAAAAAAAAACCAACTTTCGGTATTTCAGGAAATGTATTCAAATTTATTTTCTGGTTTAAAAGAATGCCTTTACTATTACCAAATTAGTGTAAGACTTTCATAACTTTTAATCCCTCCAATGGATATGATTCATTCTTCCTATGTACTGCAAGTTTATATTTTTCTATCAATCCCCAAAATATGTAATAATCTGCTTTAGAATTAAAAAGAAAATGTTTTCAAATCTTAAGACATAATTCTAAAGGTTCCAGAAAACAAGGTATAGAGTTTCATACAATAAATGTAAATTAAAAAACATTTCAGAGAATTTTATGCATTATGCATATTATTTTGTTTAAGTTTAAGGACATCATTTTAATTTTTTACACTTGAAGAAAGAAGTGTTAGTTTATAATGGTATAATTCCAGTCATTCCACTCAGAAATTATTCACATTGAATTCATTGGGTTTAATCCTAGATATGTACCGTAGATTGCAGCCTTAAGCTTTGATGCTATCTACAATTTATATTATTTACATGCTAATAGACATCAAGTGACTTACGTTTACTTTTTCATAAATTTTAGTGAACTTCTATGTAATCTTGAAATTGTGCTATATGTAAATTGTTACCCCTTTATGTTTTCAGTATAATTTTGAACCTGAGTTTTAGCCTATATATTGAATATTTTTGGAGGAGTTATAGATATAGCTTGTTCCCTTGGCTTTAACACTGTTACAGGAAAACAGTAATGGACTAAAGGTTTAATGAAGAAGGAGGGACTCTTAACAGTATGATTTTTTGCTTTTTTAGAACTACAAATAGTGAAGTATTGAATGAGAATACTCCCATTCGTGTTGATTTAAATATGGCAAAAGGGCTGAAGAACATCCTCATGGATAAAAATGGAGAGATTATTACGAAGTTTTCTATGAAGAACTTTCCCCATTCCTGATCTAGCATGGTGGCTTTCATTCCAAAATTATTGAAATGATATATATTGTATTTTTAGAATAATTCTCATTGGATAATTACATCATATTGACTTCATTTCCTCCATTTGGAACCACAGAATTACTAATTTACATCCTGACTCAGACCAACTCTTCAACACTGATTTCAATGATTCTCATAGCATTATCCAGCCATTACTACTGCAAAAGGATATAAATAGTCATTACTGTTGCTTTGGTCCAAACTTATCAAATGAAATCACTAGTGGGGATAGCTTTAGATAAATGCCATTTCTCTATGATAAAGATGTAGCGGGCATTTTAATACCCACATGGGCAGACACATTGGCTTATAGGTCAATTTTTTTTATAATTAATGTTTAGAAGCTTACTAGTAAATTAGTACCACTCCATTTGTTCTTTAGATTTTATTTATTTTTATATCCATTCCTAAAGGAGATTAGATAATATTTAGTCAAAAACATAGTGATGTGTTCAGCAGATGGTGCTCTTGCATATCTATACAGAAGCAAGCTTGGGGGAGAGAGCAGAATCATGCCCTGTGTACATTTTATATTGAGAGGTAAGCAGTATTTAAAAGGCAATTGTATAATTAATTGATCAAATTATTTGAAGTAAATTAAATAATTAAACCTTTGTTTTACCAAGAACTATAGAAACAAAAAGGTTGGTTTTCAACTGTTTAATCAAGCATGAGTTTATTTGAAATACATGCATATGAAATAAAACACATACTGTGTAGAATAAAAGTAAATAAGTTATGATTCAATTAACAATAACAGCTTATAGCTATAATAGCGAAACCCTTTTAGATGTAGGTCTGATTAAATTCAAGGAAATGGATAATGGATAAGTAAGTGTACAGTATTTATAATCTTAGCTAAATTATAACCTTAATTAGATTTTTTCCAAATTTTTCAATACCTTTTAAAATATGACTTCTACAGGGATTCATTGCCTTTGTGCTATTGCTCCTGAAAATGCCAGATTGGTGTTAGCTTTAATGATGTAACTGTAATTATTGGCTGTGTGTCATATTAGATCTGTACATAAGGAATTTAATTTCTAGTACTGGCAGTTCTTTACACTTCCTTTGCAAAAATGGAAAAATATTAACACTGGAAAACTAAAAATAAGGCCAACTAACCTTTGCAGGAAAACAGACTTTCCTTGCATGAAACAGATTTTTTCAAATATTTCCTAAGGTTTAGCTTGGAAACAACTCTTACAATGAATGAGAAATGCATTATCATGAATGCAATTAAATACGCAATTTTTTCTATCAGTTATGACTACAGTAAATCTCCATTATAAACTTGAATTGTACATACCTTATGTGTTAAAATGTTTTTCTTTATAAACCTTGTTTCTTTTTATAGGAAATGACTCCTGGGATACAATTTAGGCATATAGTATAATCAGTGGTAGGTTTCAAAAATTTTTACTACCGGTTCTGTGGGTGTAGCTTGGTGGGCATGGCATGGCTTGGTGGGCATGGCAGGGGAAGGATACTGTAAAATCTCCATTCCTTCCCCAATCCAGGGAAAGGTTACTACAAAATCCCCATTTCCTCCCAATCAGTTGGAACTTGGGAGGCAGAGAATAGATGGGGGTGGGGCCAGTCAGAATTTTTACTACCAGTTCTCTGAACTACTCAAAATTTCCGCTACCGGTTCTCTAGAACTGGTAAGAACCTGCTGAAATCCACCTCTGAGTATAATCTTCTCAGACATTATGTTTTTTACCCTATTATGGGAACAAAATCTCAGATGTTATGTAGCATGTTGTGTTTAAAGTATTGGATGTATATGTTTCAGCTATAAAGTATCTATTCCAAGGGTGAAATGCTCCCAGTTCGGGCCAGATCACCCGATCCTGTAGCGATGGCAGGTGGTGGTTCGGAGAACCGGTAGCAAAAATCCCTGCGCCTTCCCCCCCGCCCCATGTCCAGCTGAGCCGCACGATCATCGGAGGCTTTTTTTTTTTACTTTTAAAAACATTTTTTCTACAACCTCTTCCGACGAAAAAATGCTTTTAAAAGTTTTTTTAAAAGCCTCTGATGATCACGCGGCTCAGCTGGGATCATCAGAGGCTTTTCAAAGCATTTTTTTCCAGGGAAGAGGTGGTTTAAAAAATGCTTTGAAAAGGCTCTGACGATCCACCAACACAGCTGGGATCCCTGGAAGAGGTTGCAGAAAAAAATGCTTTAAAAGTCTCTCTGACAATCAGCTGAGTTGCCTGACCGTCAAAGAGACTTTTCAAAGCATTTTTTTAACCACCTTTTCCGCTGAAGAATTTGCAGGAAAAAATGCTTTAAAAGTCTCTCTGACAATCCCAGCTGTGTTCCTGATCAACAGAGGCTTTTCAAAGCATTTTTTTGCATTTGCAGAAAAAATGCTTTGAAAAGTTAAAATAAAAAAAAAGTGCCCACCCAGTCACATTACCCCACCACCACCAAGCCACGCCCACAGAACCGGTAGTAACAAATTTTACATTTCACCCCTGATCTATTCATTTTTGAATTTGAAAGAGGTGAAGTTGGGAAGGACTATTCTAGTTCCTGCCTTTTCAAGATGATTTATCTTAGTACAGATGGCATTATTATATCATGCTTGACTGTACTTTGAGAAATTAAATTTTAAACACCAATTTAAACTAAGACAATCTGGGAACTTGATAAATATAAAGAAAAGCTAAAGCCCCAAATTCTTAAAAGTATCTTCAGGTTGGTTCATGCTAAGAAGAGATAGTCAGTTTAGACCTCTGCAAAGCAGGAATCATGCTAAACTGGCCTTGCCTTTGTTTATGCTTAGGAATTATATTCTTATGAAGTTTACTGTTCCATCTTTCAATCTATCTGATTCAGTATTGTCTGTAGGACTGTTTTCTGTCAGAACCTGTGTTCACACATCATGATACTTCATCCAGGTACAATACTTTTCAAGATAGCTTTACTGCAGTAACTTAATGGTAGCTTTATTTACATTATCTCCTCCTACAAAGCCTACACTGGAGGGCATAATCAACTGCAGTGGCTCCAGATAGAAATGCTAAGTATAATAAAGTAATCAAGAAATCATTCTACAATTCAATATATTTTTAGGACATGGAGCAGATTTAACAAGACAGCACCTTTTTTTCTTCCCTCAATGGCTTATATGTAGCCTCAGGTCAATTCAGAAGATTCAGATGTGGTACATCAAATGTGAGGAAAGAGATAAAAGGAATTACGTCCTTCACTTGCCAGAGATTGCCCGGGGCAAGTAACTGCTGTCAGTCTCTGACTTGTCCCATGTTGGCTGTTTGCTAAAACAGATCCAGCTGATTAGCTCTCAGACAATTAAAAGTAGCAGGAAAAAATTATGTCTGAACTGAGAATATTTGGGGGAAAAAATAGTGGGGATTGTACTTCTAGAAAGGATCTTATAAGGCAGCAGTCTCCAATCTTTCTGGCTTTGTGGATCACCAGCGGTGCAGGAAGAGAGGGGATGGTTCCATGCAAGCAGCGGGCGAGCACCGTTGGCAAAAATGGACATCGGAGACACCTGCTATAGGGTTTTTTTCTTATATTGTCCAAACAGTTGGCCAAATCAAAATATATTTGATATTTATTTAATTTGCAATTATGTACTAGGCAGGGCAGTCAGTGTAATAATATATATTCCTGCCTCCTTTTTATCCTCGTAACAATCCTATGAGGTAGTCTGCACTGGGAATTGTAATTGCCCTTAACTCACACAAAGAGCTACGTGGACAGGCATGAATGTGAGTCTGTCAAACTCAAGATTTCCATGCTGATGTTGGAAATGTAAAGGAAAGTTTACCTCTGCAACCAATGATCTCTAGTCCAGTTTGCAACAGTACATATGTTCTGGAGTTGTTGCTTCAAAACAGGCTGTTAACCAAATAAAACAGTGCTCTGGCATGAAAGCAAAACGAATGACATGAATGAGAATGAGAACACTAATGCTCAAGAGAACAGGAAAGAAAGACCAAAACAACGGATACAAAATAAAGCATGGTCATCATGTTCCTCTTTTTTTCCCCAAAGGATGGTTGCCCCTCTCCTGCCCTTTCCTCCTACGCTGCAGAATATGAGTAATTTGATGTAAACTTCCTTTCACTTGAAATTTGTAAGTGGAAGATAGTTTCTTGTGTTCTTCAGTTGTCTATTCCTCAACAACAGACTTGGCAAGAAGTTTTACTAGAAATGAAGTATCACTCTTAATTCTCAGAACATTTTTTCTTTACATGCTTCTTTTCCACCGCAACATTTTAAGATATTCTGGGCAAGATGTTCTCTGTGTCCCCATATTCCTGACTCCCCTTTGTCCACCACTTACTTTCTTTTCAGTTGCTTTTCCAGTTCCACATTCTCTTTTCGTTTGCTCCCTTACCAGACATAGGACTGCTCTCCCCATCCCATTTCTCGACTAAATTCACACAACCATATAGTATTTTCATCAAGAGCAGGTACCATTAAGGTTGCCCCAAAGCTGGTGAGGTATGGATATATAGAAATTTGCCAAAGGTCTACAATCAGTGGTGAAATGCACTTACCTTCGCTATCGGTTTGGAAATGTGAACGCATGCACCTCTTCTGTACATGCATGCACAGAGAGTCAAAAACAGGACGTAATGACATCCCAATGGGTTGATGGAGCCTCCTGCCACTGGCGCTACCAGTTCGTGCGAGCCAGATAGATCCAGCCAGATTTCACTGCTGTCTACAGTGCTTCATGTATATCATGGCACTATTTTCAGTTTTGTTCATTCCAATACTTATGCTTCCATCCATTCTAAAAGAAGATAGAAAGGACTTCAAGGCTACATAATGTAAGATTAGAATTAGAAAAACCATTATATTTGCTTTGCTACGGTGGACTGTGACTTATTTTTTATTTATGTCCTGCCTTTATTTTGCACACTTCAAGGTGGCAAACATAATGCTTCCTTCTCCAAATTTCCTAGAACAACAACCCTATGATATAAGTTGGGATGGGAAAGTATGATCAGGTCAAAGATGTCTGACCATTATCAAAATATATAATTAGGATGAACTTTCTATTAGATCAGTTAATCAGCAATAGAATGTGAAACCATCTGCCACTATAACTTTATCTCCACCACAAAGTGATATATATGCATGCCAGAAGTGGTTCTACTTACCTTTACTACCGGTTCGCATCGTGCACACACACGCTCTTCTGCGCATGTGCAGATCACTTCTGATGACGTCCAGGTCAGTGGGCAGAGCCTCCCGCCGGTTTTACTACCGGTTCTTACAAACCGGTCTGAACCAGTGGCAACCCGCCACTGATGCATGCCTAGCTACTTCAACAACACCAAATAATGTTTTTTGTGGCCAGCATTGAGAGCTAGCAAGAGAAGCCAGCCGGATTCAGATTTTACATTGTTGAAATAAAGTACTTATCCATACCATAATCTCACAGAATCAACATTGATAATGAAACCTGATTTTATTGATTAAAGCTACAAAAACTATGAATTGTCTATGGTTTTTTAGAGTGTGTCAAGGTGTGTTGTTCACACTCAATGCATTTGGCATATTCACCAGTGTGTATGATATGTCATATCTACACCTATCTCCTTATATTTACACCTATCTCATCATATCTACACCTATCTCTACATATATATGCATACTGTCATCTTTTTTTTCAAGATACTGGAAGTCACAGTGAAGTAGATAAACCTTTTAAAAGCAAGAATTCTCTGAAAGGCATTATTTATTTGTTTGTTTATTATTAAATTTATTTGTTGCCTATCTTAAGTATGAGCCTGCAATGTGCTGCAGCTGGAAAAAAAAGAAACCAAAAACCAGTCCTAGGCTGCATCAATAAAAGAATAGCTTTAATTGCCTTCATTCGTGAATAGCATCAAGACCACAAGAAATGATAGTACCACCTTATACTACATTAGGCCACAATTGAAATACTGTGTTCAATTCTGGTCACCACAATATAAAAAAGATGGAGGATTATTCTCCAATGTTTTTGAGGGCAGGACAAGAAGCAATGGGTGGAAGCTTGTTAAGAGAGATCCAACCTGGAACTAAGAAATTTCCTGGCTATAAGAACAACTAACCAATGGAACAGCCTGCCACCTGGAGCTGTGGGTGCTCCATCACTGGAGGTTTCAAGAAAAGATTGGACGATCATTTGTCCAGGATGAAATAAGGCCTCCTGCTATGGACAGGGAATTGGACTAGAAGATCTTCCAGCCCTATTATTCTATTCTATTCTATTCTATTCTATTCTATTCTATTCTATTCTATTCTATTCTATTCTAAAAAATAGTAGAATGTTTCCTGAGATAGACAGAAAGTGTAGCTTTTAGATGGGAAATGAGTATCTTTGTGTTTCAATGTGTGTCTGAGAGGAGCTTTGGCTGTTCCATTCTTCTTGATATTTTATTTAATTAACATCAAATATCTCACATGGCATTTACATTTTGATCAATTTTTAAGCTTTTCTTTCCTCAAATTTAAAGGTATCCCTAGAACTCAAAATTTTTGAGTTCTCTGATCTATTAAATACAAAAGTGTGGCCAAGCAAAAATATGTTGCGTATGTTGAATGTTTGGGACCAGGGTTATAGCTTGCCATATTTTATGCCCAGATACTCCATTCTGACCAAGTACTCTGTTTTTCTTTTCTTCCAACTAGTTTCCACCTGATTCCCACTGAGCACATTCATTTTTTAAAAATATTGGTGAATGGATAATCCACCCACCCACCCAGGAGGTTTTTCAGAAGATCCTTTCAAGCCCATTCATGCAATCTTCTTGTGGGTGAGCTGTATGATACTTAAGAATCCATAAGTTCAGAGAACAAGTTTGCTGTTCTAATACAAAACTAGTCAATGTCTAGTTTGACAGAATACCAAGAGCATTCAGAGAGATAAATATGTTTAAGTATTTACTTCCTGCATGCTGAGCAATGCCAGATTTTTTTCCTTTTGTAAATGAGACTGGCCTCTGGATTTCATAAACTGTGATAGAGATCCTTCTATAAAGAGGAACAAATATTTAGTCAATATTTTCTAATCACACTGGTCAGTCTTCAGTTAGAAGGTAACAAGTCAACTTGGGCAAGCCAAATTCTTGTTTTCTGAATAAGTATGTTTTTTTTTCTTTTGACAGAGAGTTTTCTATCATGCCTTCAGGATGTAAACTACATAACCCCAGTTTGTATAATCTGTTATGCCATTTGACCTTTCCTCACTTTTCCCAAGGTTTGTATGAGGTGAAGCTGAATTCCAGCCAAGTTGGCTGATATTGAGACTGATGAAAAAGCAGCTCACAGAGAAAAACAACTAAAGGAAATGGAAGAGGTTATAATTGCTCCCTGTATCTAGAGAATGCATCCACCTTTTGATTCTCAGTGAATCGGGTTTGGATGAATAGTTGGCTTGCTCATAGGCTAGATTAAAATGGATGAAACTGGAAAGAACAAAGCAAGCTTCTGATAAGTAATAGTTCCTAAAAGAGCAGTTTCTTCAATCTAACATTGTCTGTGTGTCTATACCTAATAAACCTCTCCATGGCTCTCCATAACTTCAGTGAAGTTACTAAAATGTCCATTGACTTGTTTGATTAGAGAAAAGACAAAACTTATGTTTATTGATGATTGGAAATCCAGTATGGATTCTGCATAAAATAGAATAAAAATAATCTTATGATTCATGGTTTTTATTATTAGATAGGATATATAATAGAAAGAAGAGAGACATGATATAACTTTGAAGAGAGAGGTCAATTTATACTTGTATTGGAAGCCACTTCTTTATAACTTCTTTATAACTTTTTCATTTGTATTTTACTGCTATTCTTTTTCTTTTGGCACTTTTTGTTGTTTTTTTTTTCTTTCATCTTTCCTGTTTTATTTTTCTGTATTTTAGTTCGTATTAATCTTATTCTTCTGTTTAAATTAGTCTTATTCTTCTGTTTAAAGTTTTCAATAAAATTAGATATGTATATGAACATGTACATTCCTAAGGAATCATTAAATGACTACATCTAGTCTGACTGGTATAAGTTCAAGCTTGGACAGTGATGTGCTACAGCAGTTCATACCAGCTTCTGAGGGAGCCAATTATTACATTTTCAGGAATTCTGAGAGCTGGTTAAAAGCAAGGTAAAATGCCCAATTTGTTATAAAATGAATCAGATGAATCAATAAGATTAGAAATATTTCCTTTATTCAAACTGGGAATATTAGTAGAAATTTAAAAAGCTTAGTGTTGTTTTTGTTTAAAAGTGGCAAAGGTTTTTAAGCAAATTTTACTTGACCATTGCTTTAAATCCCATGTATCTTAATATACATCTCATTTCTATTATTACTGTAACCATAAACTAAGGAAGAAATTAAGGGAAAAATGAAAGATTATAGTATCTGATCTCTAGGCAACCATTATATCCTGCTATGTTACTATGTTCAGAATTTAAGGTTGTGAGGTAACAATAGAAAGGAAACATAGGAAGAAAGAAGATAGAAAAACAGAAATGTGTAAAAAGACATATTATCAAAAAAAGAGTCTTTTTTAATGAAATGTCATTTTGACCCTGAATTAAATGAGAATTCTTTGTGCAAATTTGAGTTCATACTTACTATTCATGTATAGTAAAATAATAAAACTGTGAATATGGGTGATGCAGAAGTTTGGATATTCTTCATGTCCATTCATTATTATTTTACTATTTTATTATTATTTAGGCCCCAAAAGTTTGGCTTACATCCAGAAAGAGGAAGATTTTTCCACAAGTGTACACATTTGCTGACCTTTCTAACATCTCTGATTGTGATCCTTTTTCTCTCTACACTCAACAATCATGTGCCTTTCCTCCCAACAGCTGCCTGAACATTCATAGGTGAAGATAATTCACACTTAGAAAACTCAGGAAGACTAAAAAAAAAAAAATCTTTAAACACTTCCAACTAGAAGCTTTAACTGTGAAAAACACTATTAAGAAATAGAACTGTTGAGGCAATATCTCAAGGACCAAAAAAAATTCTGCAATACAGAAATAACAAATCATTACAAATGACCAAGTGATAAATTTAATAAACTCACACTGGAGTAATTGTCCACAATTCCATAGTACAGTGTAGTTAACAAAACAACAATCTTCAAGAGAAAATTGTCAAAAAATATTACCTCTAATCTCATCACAAAAATCATGGCTTAAAAAGTGCAAAAGAAAACTCAAGAAACACATTTGGAACAGCACTTTGTACTGATGAAACAAAAACTGAACAATTTGGCCACCACCTTTAAAAGATATATTGGGGGGGGTGAAGGATTTGTAAAAAAAAAAAAAAACAACTTGCCAACTGTTAAGTACAGGAAGAATCTGTTAGAGTTTGGGTTTGTGTGGCAGCAAATGGTACACGAAATATTGTATGTAGGAGGAAGGAAGAATGGATTTCATTAATTATCAACACATCCTAGTAGTTAATATATGAAGAAACTGAAGCTGAAAAGAGGTTGACTATTTCAGCAAGATGACATTGTAAAACAAATTTTCAATCAGGCATAAAAGGAAAGAAAGATAAATGTTCTGGAATAGCTGCTCAGTACTCCAACTTGAATATAATTGGAAATCTGTGAATTGGAATGGAAGCATAAAGTGCACGCAGACAGACATAAGTATATTTTTATTTACCTGGAAGAATTCTGAAAAGAACACTGGGGAAAAGTTCTAAAAGCGAAAATTTGGAAGTTATTTTGGAATGGGGGGGGAGAAAAAAAGGGATGCTGTGGCTCAATGGCTAAGACGCTGAGCTTGTCGATTGAAAGGTTCAGCAGTTCAATCCCTAGTGCGCGTAATGGGATGAGCTCCTGTTACTTATCCCAGTTTCTGCCAACCTAGCAGTTTGAAAGCACGTAAAAAATGCAAGTAGAAAAATAGGGACTACATTTGGTGGGAAGGTAACAGCGTTCTGTGTGTCTGTCATTTAGTCATGCCAGCCATATGACCACGGAGACATCTTTGGACAGCACTGGCTCTTCAGCTTTGAAACGGAGATGAGCACCGCCCCCTAGAGTCGGGAATGACTAGCACATATATGCGTGGGAACCTTTACTTTACCTTTTTATCCACTGTTTTCTTATCTTAATCTGTAAATTACTGCACACGACTAGTAAATATGCTTTTAAATTTCCAGAAAGATATGGATATTGTATCAGTTTCTTTCCCCTTATAGACTGAATGAAATACAACATTTGGCAAGAGGTAGCTCTTTTGTTCAATAACTGTTAGACTCTGCGCAGTCATTTTATAGGGCAGATGGGTGGCATACAAATTAAATAAGTAAACAAATAAAGAAAATATAGAAACACCCCAAAAATTTGGTGACGGGCTAGCAGAATATAGAATTAAGTGAAATAGTCACCTAATTGGCCCTTATATCTGTACTATTAGATGTATGAGCTCTTTTTTCCATCTTCCACTTCTTTTTCGCCTGCTGAGTTACCTAGAAAGGTGATATAGTATTATACTGTATGAGTTGATCAGTAGTCTTTTTTCAGTCAGGGAATGATTATATGTTGCTTGGAGGATCTAAGTCAGCAATACTTCTTTATTTGCATTAGCCCCTGACTAAAATGTTATCCATTTTTGCTCCAAAACTATCATAGCTGCCTATTTTCAAAGACCCAACAAGAGAGCTCTAGTCTTTCTCTATCTTAAAATACAATATCAGTGGGATAAAATTGGTATGTCTTTTCAAATCCTGCTATACACCAAATCCAACTAATCAAAATAGCCAACATCATTCAGTAGAATGGGAATTGAAATCCAAAAATATTGAGAAGATTACAGATTGCCTGCTCCCAGATTAAGTACTGGACTGTATAGCATACTGAAAGGGCCAATTTATATTGAAGCTAGACATCAAAGATATTTTTTTCTGAACAGCAAAGGATGGAGGAGGGCCACAATTAATCTATACCCTTTATTATAATGGTAAGAAAAATAAAGTATGTACTTCAGTACTAAGAGACAAATGCTGGAAAGCTTCAGACACGTATCCAATTAGCTGATTAGTTTTGATTCCTTGAAACCAACAATGCTTGGTCAGCAATTGGCAGAAATGATTTAACCTCTATGTTTCTAGATGTGGATTTATTTTTCCTAAAGTAATTCTGAATGCATGCTTATTACTAAAACATATGAGTATGAGTATACTGTTAAAGTGGCTTTGTATGGTTATATGTGGCATAGAAAGTATTTTTACATAATGACAAATTGTATTGAAGGATAAGGCATAACATAAGGATGCTATCCTCTTCAAAGTCCCTATAGTTCGGCTTTCCTCAGGTAGTCACCATCCTGATCAGGGGTGGATTCTACTTACCTTTACTACTGGTTCGCAACAGGCTTGTGCGTGCGCGATCGCTTCGCTCACGTGTGCGTCTTGCTTCTGCGCATGCACAGATCGCTGATGATGACATATGGGGTGGTGGGCAGGGCCTCCCGCCGGTTTTACTAACGGTTCTTGTGAACCGGTCCGAACCGGGGGCAACCCACCACTGATTCTGATGTGTTGAGCATTACTCAAAGAAATCCCAGTCATTACTCCTAACATATCTGGAGAGTACTTTATGGAGAAACTTTGTTTGACTCAGGGTCTGCGCTCTGAAACTTTTTCTCTTTTCATCTTTATGCTCAAACTAAACATGATGAAAGAAAGATACAATTCCCTTTTGTTGACATGAATTTAGGGTCATCTGTGTTGGTGAGGGTCTATAAGTCTTTCTGTCCACTGATTACTTCTTGCATGTCAATGGTGAAATTTTTTTTTACTACTGGTTCTGTGGGCATGGCTTGGTGGGCATGGTGTGGCTTGATGGGCATGGCAGGGGAAGGATACTGCAAAATCTCCATTCCCACCCCACTCCAGGGGAAGGATACTGCAAAATATCCATTCCCACCCCACTCCTGGGGGAAGGATATTGCAAAATCTCCATTCACACACCACTCTGGGGCCAGCCAGTTCTCCGAACTACTCAAAATTTCTGCTACCAGTTCTCCAGAAGCTGTCAGAATCTGCTGGATTTTACCCCTGTTCCATGTGGACTTTGAAAACAAAGGGGAAAAAACATTAATTGAAAGGGAAGTGATGGTGAGATCTGTCTACTGAATATGATTTTCCCTCTAAATGCTTTTTCCTTCTGTTTCCATGATTTCCAAATATGAGGTTGGAGTAAAATACTGAGCCCTACCAACCTTTTGTGTTTATAAACTGGAGCTAGCGGTCTGGTCTGTCTAACCAGAGAGGCAGTTTGGTGTACTGTAGTGGACATGCTGAGTTAGGAAGGAGGAATCTATGAGTTCTAGGCCTCCTCTAGCCATTAAAGTCAGTTAGGTGACTTTGGGACAGTCACTCTCTCTCAGCCCAGCCCACCTTACAGATTATTGCTGTGGGAGATAGGAAACACGAGTATGAAATATGTTTGCTGCCTTGAGATATATAAAAAGGTGGGATAAAAATCTAATAGTAATATTGAGAGTAATCCCAAACCCATTTTTCCACTCTTTAGGGCAGAAAGAGTGCATGGTAAGAAATTAGTTTTTTTTCAACCAAAAAGGGAAGAATAGGGTCAAAAGCTGTCTCTACTTCAAAAATAGAGACATGTGAAGGAAGCTTCCTTTTTTAAGATTTTTGAGCAAATACCGGTAATTTTGCTGCTTGCAAACAGAAGCAGCAAGTCGCAGTCCTTGAGTATCTTTTGTGTGATCAGACTTGATCTCTCTTTTAAAAGGCTTGATTGTACAGATCTGTAAGAAAATAAGCTGTTGAAATAAGCACTGGCATGTCTGTGCTTGGTTTTTCCAGTCAGAAAGGGATAAGAACGCAATCCAAAGGTTCTGGCTGCGAGTGATCCAGGATTCAGATCAGGTAGTGGAGCCTAAGGTAAAATGAATATGGTATCTTTGTTGAAATCTGACATTGCATTCTGTCTCCCTAGATATATTGGAATCACAGCCATTCCTAGCCTGATTCTTCTTGTACCTATTGTAACACTTACTAGTTTAGATCCAAGGGCTGCCTTGGATAATTCTTTTGATCTAGCGTCTTGATAGATCTAATTTACTGCTTTGGTCTTGGGTGAGCATACAGTCTCACTTTTGTAAAATAGAGAAATTAAAGCATGTGATAAAAATATTAAAATCTTGGTAGAATCTTATGATGATTAAAATCAAATTGGATTTTGGATACCAGAAATGATATTTTTATTCATTAGATCCTTTTAATATTAATAAGTGTGATAATGTAATAATCCTGGCAGCTTTCTTCCTATCTACCATTAGAAATTGTATTTGGAAAAGTGAGAATCCTATCACTTTTTTTATGAGAATTCCACTTCTTTAATTTCTTAATATATAAACACGTATGCTTGGAAGTCAAACTGGAAATTTCTTAAAGTTCAGTCCTCAGGTCCTCCTGTTAAATCTAGCCTATAATCATTTTTATTCTTGCTGTCCTTGGAACACTAAAAACATGCTGATAATACCATTGAATTAATCAGGCTTATTTTCAGCTAGCTCATAAGAAATTTCAGAAATGTCTTGCTGATTAACATGGTTCCCTGCGTAGTAAGATCTATCACTCATTCTTCAAATTACAAGATAATACATTCCTAATAGCCCAGTACCTGTGGTTTCAGTTTACATGTGAATGTGCTTGCTTTATCATTTTGCAAAAGGCATTTTTTTCATACTTCTAAATCTTAGTTGCATATTGCTATGGTGTTGGAAAAAAGATAAACAGTTTAGAGAACCTGCAGGCAGGATACCCGACTTTTAATGGAAGAGAGAAAGAGTATTGATGGCTAGGAGGTATGAGGTGATGATCACCACAAATGAAAAATGTCTGTCCATAAATTCTGCAGAGCTTCAGCATCGCAAATAAACAAGTTACCTTTTCTACAATTTGAGGTACTCAGCCAATGAGCCAGAAATAAGTTGGATCAGCTGCCAAACAGAGACTGTGTGAAATCATGTAAATGTGGAATTCCTTTTGAAATGGTACAAAGACCCCGTGAGGAAGTGTCCTTTATTATTTTAGGAGTGCAAAAGGATTACATTGGCTTACTAAAAACTCCTCTGTCTTTTCAGGAAATACTAGACTCTACACAATTGTTGCAAAATGGTAACGCTCATGGCCCAGATGGTTTTTCAGTAGAATAGTATAAGACATTTGCAGGTTTGTTGTGTTTTATACTTTTGGAGGTATATAATGAACCTTTTAAGAGTGGTAAATTGCCATCACTTTATGAGGCACATATAAGAGCGATTTTAAAACCAGATAAAGATCCAAACTTTTGTGCTAGTTTTAGACTTAGGGCATCAATTAATGTTAACTACTATAGATGTTAAGTACTATACTATACTGGCTAGATAATTGCAGGGGGTCTTCTCAAGACATAATTTATTCTTCCCAATTGGGGTTTGTTAAAAATCATTAAGCATCAAACAATTTATAGTTATTAAATAATATATTCAATATAGCCAAGAACAGAATGGATTCTGCAGTACATGAATCTTTAGATGAAGAAACCTTTTTGATTTGATTTGGATCAAATTCCTAGAGCAAGTGATTATTAGATATGACTTTTGATTGAGATTTATTGCTTGCAACTCTGTGCCACAACTATAACAAATGATATGATTTCTGACTCTTGGATTACAATGTGGCAGTCGGCAGGGCTGCCCACTTTCACCCTGGCTATTTAATTTCAACCTTGAACCTTGGCCATCATGGTAGGATAGACATTAAGAGAATTACATTGGCAGAATGTGAGTATAAATTACTATCCATGCTGATATTTTGGCAATTCTAGATCAGCAACCTATCAAGCATCCTAATTTTATAAAAGTAGTACAGTATGTTGGAAAGCATTATTTGGATAAATCTTACCTACTTCCCTTGTCTTCTAATATATTAATACAGTTAGGCAAAGAGTTGGCTGTTCCAACTGACTATATTGAATATCTGGAGCCTTATAAAAAAGAAAGGATTGCAAAAAGAGAGAATTAAAGGGATCAAAACTGGTGGAATATAATCAGTGAGTCAGAATGCTTTTTTGTTGGATAAATGAAAATGATAGACTGCCACAGAAACCAATTTTAGCCCTTCCTGTACATGGCTGAGAGCTAACAAATAGCAGAATTTGCACTGACAATTTTGGTAAAAGACAGCCTAAATGGGTAAAAGAAACTCACAATCTGCTTCTGTTCCAATAGATTTTTTTAAAAATAGTATATACAAGTGCAGTAGTCTTAAATTTGAGTAGAATTATGGAGTAAAGTGGAGATGGAATTGCTCCACACATCTTTGCTCCACACATTTTTCAATTTAAATCACTTCCCCCAGGCCTATTATGTTGTTGTTTAGATCATGAAGGAAACACAGAAGTATGAGTACATTTATGCAATGTAGGTCATGTGTACTTAATTACTGTGTTATTTTAGCAAATCAACATGTTTGTTGTTGTTGCTTTCTTTTTCTTTTTTGCAAATTCAGTATATAAGAACTTTCTATATTTTGTGGAATTAAATTCATCTGGAAAAATTTCATGCAAAGAAAACTATCTGCCAGTTCCGTTTCATTCAATTGTTTTCATTGCAGTGAAGAAAAAAAAATCTATTTCAACATTTTGATGAGTTACACATGATAGCTAAAAGCAATCCACACTTATTCTAAGATTATACTTCAGTTCCTTAGCGAACCCCTCTATTTGGCAATATTACATTGATGAAAGTGGGAAAACTCAAGGGTCATTGGGCAAGAATGATAGAACATTGACTTCCTGGTGTTATTGTGCTTCAGAAATTATGAAAAACAATCTTTTTTCACTCCTTACAACACAATCAATATGTGCATAAGTCTTCAGTGAAAATACAGCATCTTAAAGTTAATTATGGGTCTAAATGTTTTGCATAATGAAGATAACTATCTTAAATTTTAGGTATGATAGTCTTTACATTCAATAGGAGAGAGATACTCTTTATATCACTTGACAGCCAAGTATGAGTTAAGCAGGAAGTATATGGAATGCAGCCAAAAGCATGTTCATCAAAGTATCAGAAGATATCAGGAGAACAGAGAACTGAAATACTGCTAGAGGAGGAAACCTGAGCTCCACTCTAAAGTGACAAGTTATCACAAGTACAAGAGGGAAGAGGAATATTTTTCTGCTTAAATGAATTTCTCTTGGTTTTGCAGTGTAGCTGGCAGAAATATTACAACTCTCAGTCTCCAATTTTTGCCCGCTCAAATTCTATGACTACACAGTGATGTCTTTATATTTCTTTCTATCTACTTACAAAGATCAACTACACTGGCAATTGAATCTTACATTGACCCCAGAGACTTAAGAACAACTGCAATTGCAAACATTACATTGACATTGACAGCATTGTTTTCCGATGAAAGGAAATAGCCAGACATTCAAGAGAAACAGCCAAAATGGCTAATGCTTCACTAGCACATAGTAGATGAAGTACTATGTCTACTGTGTCTAATGATAGGACTGTTCCTATCTGCATTTATTAACTGAAGGAACAAAGTCCATCCCAACTTTACTACAATGTGTGCAGTTGAAGTGTAAAACTTTATATAATTATTTGAATCATGGCTGAAGTCCGTCCTTCAATTCTAGATGCCTCAATTAACAAACTACAGTAATGTGCACACTTAGCTTTTGTCATGCCAAGAAAAAATTCTATAGTTTTATTTTCATCATCATGAAAGAACAGAAGGAGGAAGAAACAGCAGAATGAATATAAAAATTAACATTATAAAGTTGTATGAAATATGAGCAAGCTGGAAAAATTTAACCAAATTCCAATGTATTTCCATCATTTATGCAATCCATCTAAGCACTAATCTTTAAATGGTATAGCAAAGTATAGCCCTTTTTCCTTTAGGTACACACGAATGTTTAGATACTATGTTCCATGGGAGCACTGCATGCTAGAAAGAAGAATAGCTTATATGGTTGTAAAAACTGTTAGAAGCCATTTATTTGCAAATGTTTCACTGATGCACCCAGCTGCCAACTACTGGTGAATATAGAAAGAAATATAAAGTATACAATATATAGCAATATAAAGGATAATGTATACTTTATACAGTATGCTGTATAAAGCAATATCAAACAACCTTGGAAATTTTCAGATATGTGGACTTCAACTCCCAGAAATCCCAATGTCCGGCTGGGGCGTTCTAGGAGTTTAAGTCAGGGTGAAATTCAGCCGGTTCTATCCGGCTTGGGCGAACCAGTAGCGGTGGCTGCGGGAGGCTCCACCCACCTGCACAGACGTCATGATGTCGCTTTTTTATGACATTTTAAGCCTCTGAGCATGCGCAGAAGGCTTTGTGCATGTGCAGGCAACTGCGCGCACATATTTGTGAACCAGTAGGGAAGATAAGTGAATTTCATCCCTGGTTGAAGTCCATACATCTTAAAGCTGCCAAGATTGAGAAACACTATAACATATACAGTATATAGCAAATATATTAAAGATAGCAAAGAGATAGGTAGGTAGGTAGGTAGGTAAATAGATAGATAGATAGATAGATAGATAGATAGATAGATAGATAGATAGATAGATAGATAGGCAGGCAGGCAGGCAGATAGCTAACCCTAACCAGCAAACATACACAAAACCCTTTGCAATTAATGCTTCTTGGGTAAAGAAATATACAACTTCAAATCATTAACAACATGTAGTCTTCCAAAAGAAAAGAATCAGTATCTTCCCATTTATTTCTTTTCTAATAACAAAACTGGCTGTAAATCAAATTTATATCAGGATTTGCTGGTTGCTTGGTGATGAAGTAAAAGGAACACAGTACAAAGTAAAAGAATTTTTAAAAATTAAACGTGTTGCCATGGTCACAATCAAATGTCATTGAGTTTGTTAATTTATTTCATATTTCATATAAAATATTTTTCCCCTTTTGGCTACATTCAGAGCCAGCTATGTGAAAAATATTAAATATAAATTAAAATATGATTCTGCTCATGAAAACATGAAATGAATGTGAATAAGGCTGTAACTTTATATACACTTAGCTGAAAGTAGGCCCTATTGAGCTCACTAGGACTTCTGAGAAGACACACATTGGATTGCACTATCCATTCAGAATTTAACATCTGAATCTGCTCATGTCCATCTTTCACCATCAGGTTTTCCATCAACAAATATTTTCCATTATTTTGTAATCAGTTGTTGATAATTCTAGTTGTGGAACATTATAATGTATGCATGTGTTCAATAGGACAGACATACATTGGCATACTGTAAGAAGATCACATTTATATCACAACATATATTACAACCACAATTGAGCGTAAAATGTATGTTGATAAGCAAGATAGTTGTTAAGTGAGTTTTTCCCCAAAACTCACCCCAAAGAAAAGTTATGACTTTTTTTGCCTCAGTTGCTAAGTGAATCACTGCAGTTGTTAAGTTAGTAACATGGTTGTTAAGTGAACCTGACTTCCCCATTGACTTTGCTTGTCATAAATACATGCCAGTTGCCAAGCGTCCAAACTTTGATTACTTGACAATGGGGATGCTAAGTCACTTTTTTCAGTGCCTTTGTAACTTCCAATGGTCATTAAACGAATGGCTGTAAATTGAGGACTATTTTTTCAATCAGAATAGAGCTGGAAGGGACCTTTGAGGTCTTCTAGTCCAACTCAAGCAGAAGATCCTATACCATTTCTGACAAATAACTATCCAGTCTCTTCTTAAAAAGCACCCACAACTTCTGACAATCTGTTCCACTAGTTAATTGTCTTCACTGTTATGAAGTTTCTCCTCAGTTCCCAGTTGCTTCTCTCCTCAATTACTTTCCATCCGTTGTTTCTTGTCCTGCCCTCTGGTGCTTTGGAAAATAAGTTGAGTCCCCCTCTTCTTTGTGGCAGCCTCTCAAATACTGGAATACTGCTATCATGCCCGCTCTAGACCTTCTTTTCTCTAGACTAGCCAAACCCAAATCCTGTAACCTTTCTTCATATGTTTTAGTCTCCAGGCCTTTTAATCATCTTAGTTGTTCTTCTTTGCAGTTTTTCCAAAGTCTCAACATCTTTTTTGTAATGTGGTAACTAAAACTGGATGCAGTAGGTGTGACCTTACCAAGGCTTTGTAAATCTATACATTTATAAATCTACCTGTAATGGATTTCACATATACTCCGTCAACCAATCCTTCCCTGTGTTCAGCCATTATATCACCATGCAATCATGGTTAAAGCACATATGTGTAAAATTTTATTTACTGATTAATGTATTGATTGATTAATGAAATTTGTATGGCTACCCACCTCATAGAAGTGACTCTGGACAGATACAATAATTAAATATATTTTACTTGTTTGGTAGAAATAATTCCAGAGAATTCCACAGCATTCCTTTTATGGTTATGATTATGTTTTTTGGAGAGATTGGTTAGCAGTTAAAAAAACAAGTCGCCTAAATCAGAAGAGTTCAAAATATCTGGCCAAGATAAAACAGACCTGTTTGGGAACAGGCAAACCCTAGAACAGCGCATGCACTGGCTGAGGAATTCTGGTAGTGGAAGTCCACAAGTCGTAAAGTTGCCAAGGTTGGAGACCCCTGCCCTAGAAAACCTTGAACTGTTTCTGATTTGAAAAACATATTTCTGCAAATTGTCATTTTTCTTCAGAATGATCCATTATCCAAACCAGAGGTGGGTTTCAGCAGGTTCTGACCAGTTCTGGAGAACCAGTAGCGGAAATTTTGAGTAGTTGGTAGAACCGGTAAACACCACCTCTGACTGGCCCTGACCCCACCTCTGACTGGCCCTGACCCCAACTATTCTCTGCCTCCTGAGTCCCAGCTGATCGGGAGGAAATGGGGATTTTGCAGTAATCTTCCTCTGGAGTGGGGAGGGAATGGACATTTTACAGTAGCCTTCCCCTGCCACGCCCACCAAGCCACACCCACCAAACCATACCATACCCACCAAGCCACACCCAGAGAACCGGTAATAAAAAATTTTAAATCCCACCACTGATCCAAACAATACATTTTGCACACCTCTAGTTACAAGCATTAGAAAATGTCTGTTGTAAAATGCAAATATGCTATCCTTTCATCTCTACAGCTTGCAAGAGAACTTTAAATTCAGGTGAAAACCTTTTTGTCATACTAACTGCTCAGAATTCTTAACAAACTACAGATCAAATGAACCCAAAATAACAGTGAGAAACACTAGCAAACTTTTTTTTTTCTGTTGTGTGATGTTACAGTTGAGAAATTTTTTGTTGCACCAAGATCTGTTGAAGCTCACAGAATAGTGCAATGATTGAATGATTTCTTCAAAACTTTCCTAATAGTCAACTGGTAGTGAGCACTGATTTTCTTTTAGCATCCCTTGTGTGTTTTCAGAATTGTGAAATCTGTAGAAACAAAGGTAAACGCAAGTCAGCTTTGAGTTACACTTCATTTCCATTCAGTAATGGAAATGAAGAATGTAGATAAAGTATCTGAAAGACCCCGTTTTTTCTCATGTTGGTGCAGCGGAACTTGAAACTATTGTATGGGTGTAAAAATAAGGCTTGAGCTATTTGCTTTTCATAATTTCTCCTTTGATATACGGGTTATTTAAAGATAGTATTGAGGAGAGGAATAATCGGGGTTTATGGCAGTGGTGGAATTCAATTTTTTTTACCACTGGTTCTGTGGGCGTGGCATGGTGGGTGTGGTGTTGCTTGGTGGGCATGGCTTGGTGGGCATGGGAGGGGAAGGATACTGCAAAATGTCCATTCCTACCCCACTCCAGGGGAAGGATACTGCAAAATCCCCATTCCTTTTCCATTCCTGGGATATTGCAAAATCTCCATTCCCACCCCACTCTGGGGCCAGCTAGAGGTAGTTTAGTTAGTTTAGTTTAGTTTATTTGATTTGTATACCGCCCTACTCCCGAAGGACTCAGGGTGGTGAACAGCCAAACAATAAAATAACATAGATACAAAAAATTTAAAAAACCAGATAAAATCAAATTAAATCATTTTGGCCCAGACAGATTAAAACACCCCAATAATTTAAAAACAGATTAAAATTTATATATTTAAAAAAGGGAAGAGATTAGGCCAGGCCCGCCTGATGGAATAAAAAGGTCTTCACAGCGCGGCGGAAGGTGCGCAGATCCGGGATCCTCCGTATCTCTGGGGGGAGCTCATTCCAGACGGTAGGTGCCCCCACAGAGAAGGCTCTCCCCCTAGGGGCCGCCAGGTAGTATTTGTCGGTTCTCTGAACTACTCAAAATTTCCGCTACAGGTTCTCCAGAACCTGTCAGAACCTGCTGAATAGCACCCCAGGTATATGGACTGATGCAGAATGGGTTAGGCACATGTAGTCCCAAGTCTCCTTTTGTGGGTTGCTTTTTTATATTTATAGTTTGCAGAAATAATATTTCCCTTTTCCCCAACATTTCTGAAAACTGATGGCATGATTTGCTACTTTATAGAAATGGAAAATAGATAAAAATTATTGTCCTAAAGCAGGCTTCAGATAGTAGGGCTGTGCAAACTGTTTGAAGGTTTATGTCAAACATACTTTAAATCAGCTTTCCAAAAATTACAGGGCCTTCCCCCTCTTTCCTTTTAAATAGCAGAGTTTCTGCAAAGGCTCTTTCTGGCTAAGGGAGATGATGGAAAAAGTGCTTTGCGTTGATTCAGAGAGGTAAGTAGTTCTGGTGAAGCAAATTGTTATTATCCTGCACTAGCTCAGAAGATCATTATGAATAAAGAAAACAGCAAACTCTCCAAGTTCTAAAGAAAAGAAAAACAGGAAATTACCAATCCAACTATTACCTCCCTCATCTCAATGTTTCAAAATCACAGATATTTTTCATCTGCAGTCTCCAAATTGCCACCCTGTATACGGCAGTCCAGGGTTTTGTGCATTGTTTGTCAATTTGCTTGCACAGAAAGGGACCCATGCATTTTGCTAAGTGGAAATTACCAAATTAGAGAACTATCCGTAGATCAAAAATGACAGCAGTGTTTCAGACCTGAGTAATCAAAAAAGCAAGTGGCAGCCAAATCATTAAAGAATTGAATAACATTAGGGCCAATATTTATTTGCCAGTCAGCTTCTAGCACTATACATCCATCAACTAAATGTAACTTTGATAAATTAACCAGATTAAAGTACCGCTCTAAGAGTTAAAAAAAAAATGTGGGCAGCCTTGATTAGCTGGTGTTTACACAAGCATCCCTGTGGCTGTGACTTTAGAATTTCCAGTTTTGGATGTGCCACCCTCAAAATGACAGAAACGAGGCTGACTTTTTTGGGAACTGGGATTATAACAGATTTTGGGAGACCAAAAAAGGGGTGTACAGGTGGCACGTAGAGCCATATCGGTGGGCATCCAAGCGTTGTCCTAGTTTAGCTGCAGTGCGCATGCACGTGCCAGCCAGCTGATTTTCGGGCCTTCCAGGCCCACCGGAAGACGGGAAACAGGCTGTTTTCGGCCTCCAGTGAGTTGGGAAAGGCCCATTTTTTGCTCTCCCCAGGCATCAGAGGCTTTCTAAGAGCCTGGGTAGAGCGAAAACAGCCTTCTCCACCTCACCGGAGACCCTCTGGAGGCCAGAAATGGCCCGTAGAAAGCCTCTGGGGCCTGGGGAGAATGAAAAATCCTACCAGAAGTCAGTAAAGGGGCTGTTTCTGCCTCCAGAGGGCCTCCCGGGGGAGTGGCCGTTTTTGCCTCTGGAGCCTGGGGAGGGCAAAAAACGGGCCTGCTGGGCCCAGCATGCCATCACCTGAAAAAAGCGGGGGGACCGCGGGAGGGTCACGCGCACATGTGTGGGGAGGTGGGGTGCATTGAATTATGGGTGTGGGCACGCACGTGACCCCTCCATGCAACCTCTGCTTTTGGCACGCAACGGCAAAAAGATTAGCCATCACTGCTATAGAAGTTCATTGATATTCTATATTTCTATACGGGGAATGCATCAGGAAGCCGCACTGAGTGATGCCACAATAATATCAGTGCATCTCTCGCTCTTGCTTGCTTTCTCTCTCACACACACACAATGCCCTCTCTCTCAAGGTTCCAAAAATCCCTTATTTATTTATTTATTTATTTATTTATTTATTTATTTATTTCTATACCGCCTTTCTCCCGTAGGACTCAAGGCGGTGTACAGTCAAGAAAAATATAGACACACAAACATCATAAAATTGCTAATTAAAATTATTACTTAGTTTGGTCAATTAAATAAAACCCAGAATTAGATAACATTTAAAAAAATCTCTTATAACCTGCCTTTGTTCCGGGGCCTGAGGTTAGTGTGTTGCAAGATTGGGGGAGGGTTCTGGTGCTTTGTTTAGGCAATATTTTTAATGTGGGCTGTTTGTGTACATTTTTAGCTTTTTAGTATTACATTTTGTAATACACCCAGAAACTACTGGATTGGGTGGATATAATAAATTTATGGTAATTAAATAATAAAAATAAAATTTACATTGTAACTCAAACAGTGATGATAAATAATCCCAGGGGATGGGCTGTTGTAGATCCATGTATTTATCTTCAGAATATATAGATCCTATTCTTTAATCAATGTAACTTACAAATGTCACTTAATTCCTTAGTTCAAGATAATGCACTAACTCACAAAAAAAAAAAAGGTTCTGGAGGAAGAGGGGAAACCAACTAAAGGACTAGTTCTTGTTAAGTTTGTTTCAAATGAATTTAATACACTAGTTTAGGCAAAGATGAGGAACTGCTGCTGGCTTCTTCACAGTTGAGAAAAATTAAAAAATAAACATAAATAAAATAAAATATTTTAGATAAATAGTGTAGCTTCCAACCATAGCACCTGTGGGTACTTGGCATTTGTAAAGTTCCATATCCTACTTGATGATTTTTATATTATATTTTTAATAAAACATTGAATTGAAAGATAGCACCTCGCAAAGCATTCATTTTAATTTGGAAGAATGCCTGGGGGTCCCAGAGGAACAAAAGTGTCCCATCTGTGCAGAAAAAAGGGCACAAAAAGTTAGTTGAGACATTAAGTGATGCTAAATGTATGACAAACAACCACTTTATATTGTATTCTAGCAATTGAGTGTTTTATGACAAACCACCTTCTTCCTCATATCAAAACCCCTCCCCTTTTTAATGTGTTTTCATTTTGCAGTTACCATCTTGACTTTTTGAGCCCCAACCTAATTGTTAAAGAAATTATTAATCCAGAAGTTTGTTTTTAGCAATTTAACAATTTAAAATTTATTTTAGAAATATAGGTATAAAGTACATGACCATTTCTCCTACTTCTAATGCTTATCTCTATTTAGTCTTTTAATTTCAGTTTAGGAACGAAGCCTGAGGTTCTATTCGCGTGACAGATGGGCGGACAGACCTAGGAGTGGATATTTGCCCCAATTCACTATGAGATGTAAGAGATCCTGTGGGTCGTATTAAAAGGTCAAGACCAGACCGCTACCACCGGTATTGAAGCGACACTTCATTATCGGTGCAGCAGCACACACTCAGAATCATTAAGGCAGGCTGGGTAGGAAGCGTAGCCAAAGGTATTCGGGCATATAGAAGATTCAAGTGAATTATACTGCAGGCGGACGTGGAGAATTCAGATTGGTGACCAAAACATGAACCCGCCTATTCTAAATATTTGTGCTCTGCGTGTATTTGTTCAAATGACTTTGGATCATAAATGCTTCCTGTATGTTTGAAAGAAAGTGCTTGTCTACATATTGTAAGATCCCAAAATACACTTGAGTCACCAGAATGCCAAAGAGAGAGACTCAAGATGAGGCTTGCAAAAAAAAAAACAACGGATTTTATTTATGGCCAAAAACAAAATACTGGGTGGAACTATATCCAGAACATACAGATACAATGCATGCGAGGAGATAGCCACACCTTGGGGAAGATATGGCGTCCTTTTATACCCTCAGAGACGTCAGCTTAGTACCCAACTCTGGCCTCCCAATCCAGGCCCATGCATTCCTTGTTGCCCTGCAAGGGGGAATAGAAACTTCCCAATTAGTCATCTTGAGCATTTCTTTGTTTACTCAATTGGCCACTTAGGCCCCCTGGCCCTGGAAAGTAGGAGTCTATCCAGATCAACATAAATTAAGACTGAGGTGTAAATTATGCCTTAGAGATACGTACCATGCTCTTAGATGGCACAAGAAAAAAACAGGGAGAAGATTGATATGGGTTCAGGTCAAATGGCAGGGACATATGTTTGACAAATACCAGATACATTACAGGCCTAATAACAGAATATGTTTGTTACAGGAGATACAAATAT
This sequence comes from Arizona elegans, assembly GCA_022577455.1. Classification (NCBI taxonomy): domain Eukaryota; kingdom Metazoa; phylum Chordata; class Lepidosauria; order Squamata; family Colubridae; genus Arizona; species Arizona elegans. The sequence goes on along the minus strand of JAKOOJ010000008.1, from coordinate 39,756,675 downwards.
AAAGGCATAATATATGTGATACAAATACAAAGGCATATGTGTATTACAAGAACCTAATGGTTACAGAATCTAGTATACCAGTATATCATATCCTAGTATTATTTATTATACCCTTATTATTGTTTCCCTTCAATATGTTATATTTTTCACATGTGATGATTCAGCAATTTTTATTTTCCTTCTAAAGAGGGTCAAATTGACACTCAAAATGTAGGTATTTGGAGGTATGGGGTTGTAATTTTAAAAAACTTCCCATTTTGGGGGTTGGTGCTTTGTGTTAAGCCATGATTTTCTTAATTGTTGAATAAACCACAGTTCTTTTTCATTCAGTACACCAAGAGTAAACTATGCATCATAGTTTGCAAACTTCAGAAGCCACGTTTTCCGAAAATGCTGTAGTTTACTGAATTAATAAAGCTGACTACATTTGCACAATACAGTAAACTGAACAATAAACTCAACTAACCACATAGAATTCAAACAATGCATGGAAAAGCGTACTGGACAATTAATTCACAAAAATAATATCAGAATCAAGTGTGTTGCTTAGGTTTACCTTTTAGGCCTACTAAAATGAGATAGGGTGATGTGTGAAACCACGTCTTAGCATGTATGAAATAGGCCATTCACATTTAGATATAATATTTGGGCATGGTGTGTTATGTGAAAATTACTGGGGATAGGATTAAATGTGTGAACACAGTTAATTATGGCTTTCTGTGATATGTAAACCAGTTTTGGTATTATATGTGAAAATATTATATGTGAAATAGGGCAAGGAAAACAAAACTTATCACTCCCTCATTTTGGTCCATAATGTGTATATATAAGCTATTTTATTCTGTTTATTTTAATATAGACCACTTCTTTTATTCTGTTTATTTTAATAGAAGCCCACTTCTTCAAAATTCTGCTTCCTTTTGTCTTGGAAAAGAGCGATGTCATGTTTTGGTATATGAAAGAAATCACTTCATTCTGACTATTATATCTCGACCTGTTTTTTGCATACATATCAATTAGCTAGAATAATACAACATTCTAAGCTGTAAACTATAATCAAATTGTGCAGTTCCATGCCCATAAAAACATCCTTTCTGTGGCCTTTGAAACTTCCTCTCATCATGATTGCTTCATACTGGCAGTAGAGTTCAGTTGCTCAAGAGGAGTTTGCACTCATTTGTGTATGAAAAGAGAAATTTGTCTGATTGGTTTGTGTAAAGGTTTGCAACAGGAATAGGTTTGCAACAGTGTCTGCAGAAAACTCTGCAGATATTAATGAAGATCTGGATCCAATGGCATAACTCTGGAGTGAAGGATGCATAGGTACAGAATAGGTCAGGTGTGTCAAACTCGCAGGCCGGATGCATAACACACTGGCCATGCCCACGCCCAGTTTAGCAAAGAAGAAAAAAAGTCACAATTCATCACGTGACGACGCTGTGACGACATGAGTTTGACACCCCTGGAGTAGGGGGTACCTGGCTCAACAGTAATAACTATAAGAGAGATCTAAGTGTCATGTTGGACCACCACTTAAGCATCAGTCAGCACTGTGCTACAGTTGCCAAAAAAGCCAACCCAATCAACAGAGGGATAACATCAAGAACACAAAAGTGGTAATACCGCTTTATACTGCATAATGAGTCCACGCTTGGAATACTATGTGCAGTTCTGGTCACTGTGATACAAGAAAGATACTGAGATTCTAGAAAGTGTGTAGCGAAGAGCAACAAAGATAAGAGGTCTAAGAAGCTATATTGTATGATAAACGATTGAGGGGGCTAATAATGTCTAGCCTATTGAAGATAAGGATTGGGAGGACGGGACATGATAACTGTCCTTCAGTACTTGAGGAACTGTCACAGAGGGGATTGTCTTATTCTCCAAAGCATCAAGGGACAAGACAAGAAGTAATGTGGAAGCTTGTTAATGAGAGATGTAAGCTAGAAGTACAAAGAAATTTCCTGAGAGTTGGAACAATTAATTTAATAGCTTGCCTCTCGAAATTGTTGGTGCTCCAGCACTGGAGGTTTTCAAAAATAAACTGAACAACCATTTGACCAGGATGGTATAAGGTCTCCTGCCTTAAAGCATAAGGTTGGACTAGAACACCAAGGTTCCTTCCAGTGTTGTGATTCTATGTTCTACTCTGTCCTCTCTTTTAGCAATACATGCACTCCTTGTCTAAGAGATTGCTCAGCTGTCACTTCCGTTTGCTTTTTCTTCCAGGCACACACACACATCGAAACTACATGCTGATTCCCCTGGCAAGATGTAATTAGCTAGTGTTAGGCTTTACCTATTACAGTCTCATATTTTCTGTAAATAAATAATCCCTCAGTTCTAGTTACAAAACCTGCTTCACTAATTGTTGTTGAGGTAGACTACACATTCAGTATTATAAACAAGTATGTATTGCTATTTGCATGAGATCATGCATGCTACATAATTTGCCCCCTTCCAAAACTCCTCTACAGAGAGCCAGGATGGGTTGACTATGTACTGGGAAGAGAGTTCAGGAAGGGGAAGTAAAAGAGAGCCAGCCTAAAAGTAGAGAAGACAGTGGAATTTGAGGATAGTTCCACATTCCCAGACTATACTCAATATACTGTACCTTTTATATTTTTATAAGCACTGGGATCTACCTGAAGGCCCCCAACCAGGGATGAAATCCAGCAGGTTCTGATAGGTTCTGGAGAACAGGTAGCAGAAATTTTGAGCAGTTTGGAGAACCGATAGTGGAAATTTTGAGTAGTTTGGAGAACCCGCAAATACCATCTCTGGCTGGCCCCAGAGTGGGGTGGAAATGGAGGTTTTGCAATATCCTTCTCCCAGAAGTGGGGAGGGAATGGAGATTTTGCAGCATCCTTCCCCTGCCATGCCCACCAAGCCACGCCCACCAAGCCATGCCACAGAACCGGTAATAAAAAATTTTGGATTTCATTACTGCCCCCAACCTTTTAGGAAGAACAGGATTAGACTAGTTGACAATACTTGACATTATCGACCAGTTGTTTGGTGGCAGTTTCAGAGAAGGGACAGATAATGTTTGATTTGCACCACTGGAAAACTATACTTTTAATCATAATTAAAGAGTTGCTACTTTCCGCAGCAAAACTGTCCTACACAAGGTCTACTCTTGTAAGCTTTGATCAGCATTCCTTGCCAGGATTCTCTTCGAACTACAATTCCCAGAATTCCTTTGGGAGAGGGGAAAACTATGACAACCATAAACCTATTGAAGTTTGTCAGGCAGACGTCATCTAACTTCCTCTGAGCTCGCTGTCATTGAGCAGCTCTCCGCGTGCTGATTTACCCCGCGTGCCTCCGTCTCCTGAGACCACCACGGTTGATCGCGCGCACCAAGATTCCCCCCCCCCTTCTTGCTTTATAATACAGCAACTGTGGCAAAACCGGCTTCATTTGGTCGCAAGTGACGGCCGCGTTTCTTGGAGGCGGGTGGAAGGAGTAGTCTTTACAACTTCACTGCCGTCAAACAAACACGAAAGGTTTAGCTTCTTGCTATCACTCCGCCCCGGGTCTCTTGCACCGAAGCCTAGTAGACGAAGCGTGGGAAAACGGGTTTATGACGGTCAAGCTCTCATTGGCCGAAAGGACGTGTCGTTTAAAAAGATTAAAACTTTTTAACATTGTACTGACGGATACAGTTATACCTACTTTCTCTTTAAGCATCCAAACAACCATTGTATAAACAGATAGATGAATGTTTCTTTGCAAACGTTCAGATCTTGTTTACTGGCTTGGCTTTGTCAAGCAAGCTGTCTCCCACGTCATCTGAAAGATACCGTAGTAGAGAGTGTGAGTGTGTGTCTATCTCTCTCTCCCTCCGTTTGTTAACTGGCTTTCTCCTCGCAACCCCAATGCTTGTTCTCTTCGCTTTTTGCCCCGCCTTCCTCATAAGGAAATCTAAAGTTAACCCTTTATTTGCACAATTCTGAAGCCGCCCTCTCCTACCGCATCCCGGGGCACTAGCTCTGTGGCACCGGTCGGACTAAGGAGGTTCCTCCGTCCTCCTGCCCGGCCTGAGCGCTCCAAGGAGAGCCAGCCAGCCAGCGCTACTTGCATCCATCCCTTCGCCGTGCTTTGCCCGGGATTCGCCGGCTTGTCTCGCAGCAGCCCGAGCCGAACCGGTGAAGGGCAGCGGAGCGGGAAACGGCGCTGCAGCGCCAAAGCGACAGGAAGAAGCGGAGGGCGGTACGGCGGCGGAGTCGCCTCCCCTTACTCCCCGTGCCTGCCTTCCAAGCCTCGCGTAGAGATTCCTCGTAGAAGCCGCCTCTTCGCCATCCACCGGAGCCAGGAGGAAGACTCGCTCTTCCGAGCTGCAGAAGGCAGAGAAACTGCGAGGCGGCGCCGTCGGTGCCGAAAGCAAAGCGGCGAAAGAGGAAGCGAGACAAAAGAGGGCGAGAGCGAGAGAGGAGGTGAGTGGCAGGCGGAGAGCGGGCTGGAAGCTCAGCTTTTCTGCGGCTCGGGCTTCACTGCTCCGTGAGGGGCGCGGGAAGGGGGCGGTGAGACCAGGTAAACGTGTTCTACTCTCCCCGACATTCCCGCCTCAGCTTGCAGCCTTCAAGAAGCCACTGATGGACGGGCGCACTCGCGGTCCTTCCAGCTAAAGGCGACCGGGGACAGCGCCGGGTGGTAAACGAAAGGGGGTGGCGGCGGCGGCGGCGTGGCTTTGAGGCTCGGCACGTGAAAACAGAAAGTGCTGCGAGGAGGAGGGAGAAAACCAGCCCTGGCTGATCGCCGCATGATAAAGTGCGAAGGCCTTCCTGCATGTCTGTAATATGTAACTGCACCCGTGTGTGTATGTGTGTATGTAACTTACGCCTCTAGGATCCACGCTGGGGCCGATTTATGTTTTCCTGTGTGTTTCAATTGATTTAATAAATGCGGGTGTTTTGTTGTTGTTTTTTTGCCCCGTGGCTCTGCTCTCTTTTTCAAAAGAAAAGGAGCGGCGTTGAATGAGAAATACAGTAGCCTGTCGCGAAAAAGCATCGAACCACCGCAGGGAAAACACTAGAAATAATAATAATTTTAAAAAGGGTTTGGTTGATGAAGATGAGGGATTAGGGGGGCGGGGGGATGCACTGCTGCTCAACTAGCCAGCCATAGGGATGGAAGCAAGAGGAGGTGGGGAGGGGGGGGTGTCTCGCAGTGGCAAAGAAGAGGAAATATTTCCCTTTCTCTGCCATTTTTGCAGAAAGCAAAGCCTCATGAATAGGTGGTTAAAAATGTAAACCTTTGAACGTTTAACTAAGGACGAAGAGTGGCTTGTGTGGTTTCCTAATGATGAGTTAAAGGACTGAGAAGCTTTTCTCGTTGCTGTCCTACATAGATAGTTATTCATCATCAGTATAGGAACTAAATTAAATATTTTGGCATTTTCATGTGGATTTAAAGCAAGGGAGAACACAGGGCAGACTTCTCCGCCGTTATATATGGGTACTGTGTGATGGCATCGATGCCCTTAATAGGAATTTCAGTCTGGTAAATTGGAAGAAAGTGAGAATCTTTAGACACTGTGATGTTTGTATTTGGTGGGAAGGTACATCCACCCTTCTTGATACTTTTTGGAGGATATTTTAAAAATTGCTTCTTCTGCCCTGATGTAATAGCAGAGAGGAAAAGCTTAGCTAGATAGTGCTTTAACAGGTTGTTCAGCACTACAGTAGTATTTTTTGGCCTCAAGGACCAATGGTAGCTTTACTTTTTTTTCCCCCCCTCATGTTGTAAGAGAGGGTGCGGTACCTGCTCTGTAATGCAGCACTGCTAGCAGCAGATAGCAACCAAGGCTTCTATGCATGGACGGAATAATATTTCTGCCCTCTTTCAGAGTCTTATCAGAAGAACTGATAATTGTTGTTTTTGGCATAATACTTTAAATTTCCTAAGATTTTTTTTTACAAACCTCTGCATGAAATTCAATGCTGAATTAGGCCATAAAGTGCAATATGGTTTTTTTTTTGTTGTTCAAATATAATTTTTTAAAATTGTTTTTCTGGTCAAGTTTAATCCTCTTCGGCCATCCATATTTGTAATAGTCTAGTACTTAAGTACCTTTATCAGTGTTAAAATTTATTAAAACTAATAAACTTTAGTTTTACCGTATACTGCCTTTCTATGATAGGTTTTGCCTAATACTGTTGATTTCATTGTGATATAGTCGATTTTAGTTTGCTAGAAGGTTTTGAGATTTATATGGCCCGTTTGCTAGAAGGTTTTGAGATTTATATGGTTTTAAATCAGTGTTCTCATTTAAAAATAAGCATATTTATGTCATGATAGAGAGACACTGCTGCAAGTCCGCCCTTGGCCATGGAAGCATGCTGAGTGACTATGGGTTAGTTTCTCTTTCTCAGTTCAACCTACCTTCTCCAGCGTGGTTGTATGGAAAAATTGGAAGAATTGCCTTGAGTTTCTGAAGTAAAGTGGATTATAAATCCAATAAATAAATAAATAAATTGATTTGTATTAAAGATAGTTAAATAAGATGCGCTCATTGCTTTAGTTAAATCAAATAGCAGGTATGGTATTTTAAACTCAAATTATTTCTAAATGGTAAATGCATATTTTAATGAAGGGATTTTTTAATTATGGAAAAATGTGGATGATTGATTTCAGGATTCATTGAGTACTGATTATATATTGATTAAATAGTTATGAGCACTTAGTTAGGAAGAAATGTTGACTATATCACAGCATGGTGCATGCTTATTTTTCTGTCCATTATATTGGTTGGGATATTTTATTCCCAGTCTTTGCTTAGAAATTGGATGAGAAATATATTGCATTTATATATGAGATATGCATACTGTATACAGTCAGGCAAAAAAATGATTCTTTGATATGGAACAAGAGTTTTGGGTGGATTACTCTAGTTTTATGTTGGAATAAATCATAATGGAAGAAGGCAGTGGTGTTTTCATACTGCTCTCTTCACTCCCAAACATGAATATTTCCGTGAAATCACCATGAATTGAACTTGTGCCTTTATTGTTTTTACAGTAAAGGTAACAGGACCTAATCTTCTCGTAATAAGAATAATGATGATTCTTCAAATTAATATTTTTTCCAGGAGAGATAGAATGCTGGAGAATGGTAGATAAATTCTTAATATGGCCTAAGTCCTGAGGAAGAACATTGGAGATATAAAAGCCTTCTCGGTTAATTGCAATCCAACAAAGTTGCCTTTAAATGTTAATAATGCATTATACATTTGTTGGTAAATGGAGGTAGGGACATCCTCAGCTTTTTATGTTGTTGAGTCATTTCTCATTGTGCCCTCATTTTACCTTTTGGTCCTATGTTAGGCATATAATTCCTTGATGTGTCTATTGTTGGCAGTGTAAAAGTAACTCATGCTGTTTTTCAGGGATGCCATGTTCTGGTTTATCTCTAAGCCCAGCACAAGATTCCACATGGGTAGAACATTTATTCCCAACTTGGTAGCTTTGTTAGTATGGTTCTCCGGGTAGCTCAGCTAGTATATTAGAAATGCAAACATTAACCTTAATCTTGGTTTAATTTCAACTCAAAGGTCATGATGTACTACCCCTACGTTTTCACTTTTGAGCCCTCTCACCTTTATTCTGATCTGTTCCATTGAAACCATTCATCTCAATAATATTTAATCTCTAACTGAGCTTTCTACGTCTGGTATTACCACCATAAAGTCTTTACTTATGCCAGCTACTACACAATAAAAGTCATTTCTGTTTTTACTTCCTCTCTCTCTTCTAGCAGATTTTTTATTTGAACTGACTTCGCACCATTGTTTCTCTGCAAAGTGCCATAATGATACTATATATTAATAACCAAACTAGAATTTTATCATAGATTTGATTTACTAGTATAGTTCTCATCTATGTAATGGCGATTGATACGTTAATGACCATTTCTTTATAAATGCCTCTACAAACGTTTATATTTTGTTTACATTTTTGTAATTGTAAACTAAGACACTTTTGCTAGCTTCAGTTTAATTTCCATGATTTACTAAGTTTGAACATTACTAATAGGGTTGATATTTTTCAGAACTTGCAGTATTTCTTGTACTTTTTTCCCCCTTTAGTCTGTGTCTGCCTTTTTAAAAAACTTACATCGCCACTTCCTCTTTGCTAGAACATGCAAAGTTTAAGTGTTATAAATCTCAAATTGTGAAATACTTGCATATGAATTGTTCTATTAATAATCAGTTTAATAGAAATATTTTACTCTTTAAAAACATTTAAATAAATCATTACAAGACTGGGTTCATACAATACAGTTTTAAAGTGGTGTGCATATGCATATACAGATACACATACACCCATAGATACATGCAAAACATTTTATGCTTTAAAAATATAATTACCAATCTTTCAGTTTTATTCAGGAGTAAATTCTACTGTGCGTAGTTGTGCTTTACAAGGACTACAAGCAGTATAAGGATCAGAATTGCTCAAATGCCCCTCCCCCCAACTATTTTCTCTTGTGAGGTATGAAATCAAAAGTACTGTGTGGATCTTAAAGAACAATTGTTGATCCCTATATTATATTTTCCAAATGTACTGCTGCAACTAATGAAAAAATCCTGGGATTTCCAGATCTTCATTTTCAGTCTGAAACCCTGTAACCCTAAAGTGCAAAGAGATTTACCAACAAACCTGTGGCTGGATATGAAATTCTGAAAAGGTAGCTTATAGACTGCTTCATTAGGACATACGTAAGCAAAGATGGTGTCTTGTCGTGACAGAAAGGCAGCAAAAGAGAATTTTCAGCATTTTGTTGTGATATTTTTACCTGGTAACAGGAGAAGAATAGCCCTTTGACCTCAGTCAGAGAGAGAGAGAAAAGTGGACTAAACAGTCAATAGAAAAACAGGAAGTAGATTCAAAATTATTTGTGTGTGTGTATATGTGTGCTTGCAAATTGTTATGCCTTTTAGCTGCTAGTTTTTTAGCTAAATTATTTGATAACAGGGCTGCGAACACAGTTTATGTGTTACAGCTACTTAACATTTTTAAAAATAAATGCCCTGTTAGGTCTAAGAATTCTATAATGGAAAACAGATTGTGGAGATCAGTCAATTAATCTCTGTCTTGTACATGAAAGTCTGATTGTGATAGAGATTACCAATTACTGTATTCTTTACATCATTTTTAAAGATGTGAGTTTTGCTCCCTCCCCCTTTTCATTATTTCCTTCTTGATTTGTTGTTAAAATGAATTCCCAATCTTTGGAAACTAGATCAGTAATATGACATCTTCATTTATTTATATTAGAATTTTAAACAAGATCTGTAATAACATTTCAAGTAATTATGGCTTGCTTTTTAATAAAAGGATTTATGATTGGAAATGAGTTATGAAGTTGAAAGGTCATTAAGAAAGAAATAATGTTTCACTTCTGTATAAGTATTCTCAGTAATTATTTTTGGCAGCCTGATTTTTTAAAGATTTTTTTTTCTTTCCATGATATAGTACTTATTCTGAATTTGTTTCAACTAATCATGTGACAATAAAGCAGAATACCTTCTTGTTTGTTCTACTATGTCAGTCAGCTTTCAGTTTTACCTTCAGCAAAGGTACATTCATGCTGCCTAACAAAACCTTTAAAAACTTCTAAATTCTATTTGACACTTCACCAGATTTGTATATCTGGACAACTTGTGAAATAATCCAGAATGGATGGATATGGAAAGATAGGTGCATGTTAATCTATATCTAGCATCATATACCTTGCTCTTTAGCTTAAGCGTAGCTTAAGAAGAATAAAACCAGATAGTCGCTGCCTACAGGGCTTGTAATTTAAAAAATATAATACAGGTAGTCCTCGATTTATGACCACAATTGAGCCCAAAATTTATGTTCTTAAGTGAGACATTTGTTAAGTGAGTTTTGCCCCATTTTACGATATTTCTAGCTACAGTTGTTAAGTGAATCATTGCAGTTGTTAAGTTAGTAACATGGGTTGTTAAGTGAATCTGGTTTCCCATTGACTTTATTTGTGAGAAGGTCGCAAAAGCTGTTCACATGACCCCAGGGACACTGCAACCATCATAAATATGAACCATCCGAATTTTGATCATGTGACCGTGGGGATGCTGCAACGGCATAAGTGTGAAAAATGGCCATAAGTCACTTTTTCAGTGCTGTTTTAACTTTTGAATGGTCACTAAACGAACTGTTATAAATCGAGGACTATCTGTAGATAAGGGACATCGAAAGAAGGGGAAGGGACAACCAAACAAGAAGAATAAAAAGGGAACTCATCCTTAATACTTCATGGTTCTTTACTAGAAAGGTATGATGGAAATGGTGCTGTACAGGAAGACTTTGGAGATACTGTCACCCCTAGGAACAGACAGTGCTCCTTTTTCATCACACAGTAGTTGATTGTAAAGAGACAAAGATGCTGAGCCAAACAAAACACCTGCAGCCAGCAAGATAATAACATTTCATTGTCTGCTGCTTCTCTTCCTCAGATGGCTTTTGGTTCTGATAGCCTCTGTGAGAAATGAATGGACGTGTTGCTTTTGTTTGTAGAGTTGTAGGATGATTAGCAGTAGAAGGCAACTGCAACTAATCTCTCTCTCAGTGGCAATATAAAGTCTTCAAACTGAGCCTTATTCCTGGTGACCATGTTTTTCATTGGCATCTTCTGGGGTTTTTTTTCCCTTCCCAGCTTTCAAAACTACCAGTCTTGGATTTTCCAGTGGTCTCCCATCCATCCAAGTATTTACACAGGTACAACTTTCTTAGTTTTTTCCAAGGGTTAGCTAAGTACAGTACTAGTCTGGGATTTTTGCTGGGAAATTTGGTGTCATTTACAAATGGCTGATATGTTCAAATGAACTGTAACTAGGGTACATCTAGAAGGAGACTCCTTTTGTCTTCAAGGCATGGCTGGGTAATTATCTTTTTTAAGGCAGTTGCTGCTGTGTAAATTCTTGATAATCTACTGTGCTTCCAACATGATGAAACAGCATTTGTTGGTGCATTGTCTTATAATCGCAGGAGTGGAAGGAGTTTGAAAGGCTGAGTGTGATCCATTTGTGTTTATAGGTCAAAGTAGAAATATAATGCTCTGATTGAGGAAGAAGGGGGGGTCTTGCAGGTTTCAGTTTTCGTTAAAACAAAAAAAAAATGCTGATAAATTTATGTACAGGCAGTCCTTGACTTATGACCCCAATTGAGCCAAAAAAAATATGTTGCAAAGTGAGAAATTTGTTAAGTGAGTTTTACTCCATTTTACAATTTTTCTTGCCACATTTGTTAAGTGAATCACTGCAGTTGTTAAATTACTAACACGGTTGTTAAATGAATCTGGCTTCCCCATTGACTTTGTTTGTCAGAAAGCTACAAAAGGGGATCATATGACCCCAGGACAGTGTGACTACTATGAGCCAGTTAGTCAAGCATCCAAATATAAATCACCTGACCATGGGGGGGGCTGCAATGGTCATAAGTGTGAAAAAGGTTACAAAGTGCCATTGTAACTTTGAATGATCACTAAATGAACTGTTTTAAGTAAAGGACTACCTGTATTATTATTATTCAGGACTTTAAATATCAAAAGGACTTTGTTGTTATTTAAGATTGTTTATCTTGAAAATTGGGCTTACAATGCTGTTAATATTAAAACAGAACAGTTATGAATTTCCAGTCTTCAAATGCCTTCTCCTGTCCGAGGTCAAAGATGAAAATTGAGGAAAAATGTTACAAAACTAGTTTTATAGCTTAACAGGTTATTTAACTTGCATGTTAAATGGCTACAGTGGAGCGTAAAAATTCAGAACAGTACAGAAACTGTGATCACGAAAACAGAAAGTTGTAAAATGTATTTTGAAAGAGAACTATACCATATTCGCATGACTTGCATGTGATTGGATAGCTTTTTCCATCTATGTGGCTTAAAACAGCTGCCACTTAATTTATTAAAGGTTCTGGTTTCATCTGCCTACAACTTTTCATCTTCCCACTAACCAATGAAGGAAACAAACAGTTTTCTTGAAAGACAACGGTCAATAGATAAGGCTACTAAGTTTTGCCCAGGGGTGGGTTTCTACCGGTATTATCACCGGTATTACTACCAGTTCGCTTCATGCACGTGCAGTGTATTACGGAACAGCTGAGATGCGGCAGTCCGCTCTGCTGCGTCTTTCAGCTGGACTAAAAACTTCAACTTGTTAATAAAGGGTGTCAAACTGTCCGCCCGCGGGCTGGATGCGTCACGTGCAGGCCATGCCCACCCCAGCTCCACAAAGGGGAAAAACAGTCGTGAAATGTCACTTGATGGCAACATAACACGGCGAATTTGATACCCGTGAGCTGGGCTATCATTCAAGGCACCCTTCTGCATTCCTACCTGCTAGGAGTACAGATAATCCTTGCCTTTCAACAGTTAATTTAGTGAAGGTTCAAAGACACTGAAAAAAATGACTTATGACCATTTTCCACACTTATGACCGTTGCAGCATCCCCATGCTCATGTGACCAAAATTCAGATGCTGGTTCATATTTATGACGGTTGCAATGTTCCAGGGTCATGTGATCCCCTTTTACGACTGTCTGACAAGCAAAGTCAATGGTAAAGCCAGATTCACTTAACAACCATCTATACTAACTTAACAACTACAGTAATTCACTTAACAACTGTGGCAAGAAAGCTCGTAAAGTGGGACAAAATTCACTTAACCGTCTCGCTTAGCAGCAGGAATTTTGGTCTCAATTGTGGCCATAAATTGAGGACTATCTATATGTGCACTCTAAGACTTCTGTATGATAGAATAATGTTTTTGACTTGACATTTTTTAGATTCAAAAGACAATAATACTCCACTAATTTGGGTTATGATCTTCTGCTAATTTCTTTTACATTTTTCTTCATCTCAGGAATAGAACACTGGCTTTTTCAATTTGTAGGTCAATAAGTTCTTCATATAGTGAATTAATGTGTTGGTGCTCAGACAGTCCCCTTTTTTTCCTATAGGTGGGAGACATAAGCAAACTTAAAATTCTAATTTACTGGCATTGGAGAGGAGGGTATTTAGCTTGCAGTTTAAGACCTGGCCAATTTTTTTCACTCAATCCTTTGTTTAAAACAGTGGTTCTCAACCTTCCTAATGCCGCGACCCTTTAATACAGTTCCTCATTTTGTGGTGACCCCCAACCAAGGGTGGGTTCTAAATTTTTTTACTACCGGTTCTGTGGGCATGGCTTATTTTGTGGGTATGGCTTGGAGGTTATGTGACTGGGTGGGTGTGGCTAGCTGGTCATGTGACCGGGTGGCCATGGCTATGTGTATAGGGACTACTCAGAGGGCTGAAAAAAGTCATTTCTGACAGGTCCTCGCACTTTTGACTGGTCCTCACACTTATGACCATCCTCACATTTATGCCCGTGCAGCATTCTTAACAACCGTGTCACTCATTTCACAACTGCTTCTCTTCACCATGGTGACAAGATAGGGCAAAAATGTAAAATGTGGGGACAGTCGTAAGTTCGAGGACTGGTCAAAAGTGCGAGGACCAGTCAAAAATAACTTTTTCAGCCCTCTGAGTAGTCCATATGCACAAAAGGACTACCCAGAGGGCTGAAAAAAGTGATTTCTGACAGGTCCTCGCACTTTTGACCGGTCTTCGCACTTATGACTGGTCATCATTTATGCCCATTGTAGCATTCTTAACAATGTGTCACTCATTTCACAACTGCTTCTCTTCACCATGGTGACAAGATAGGGCAAAAACGTAAAATGTGAGGACAGTCGTAAGTTTGAAGACTGGTCAAAAGTGCGAGGACCAGTCAGAAATAACTTTTTCAGCCCTCTGAGTAGTCCATATGCATAAAAGGATACAGCAATAGAGAGGGATGAAGGAAGGGAAGGGAAATTGGAGTAGGAGTGAGAGTAAGACAGGGAGGAAGAGAGGAGGAGAAGGAGAAAGGAAGAGGAAGTAGGGAGGAGAAGAGGGTGAGGAAGAGAAAGTAAGAAGGAAAGAAAAGAGAAAGGTGGTAGGTTTGAGAAGAAAGATTGCTGTACAATAAAAAAGATGAAAGGGAAGAAAGCCAACCCCAAACAAATATTAAGATATTAAGATAAAGAATGAATTGTTAAACTTTAAAGAATAAAAGAGAACAAATATGAATAAATAACAATAATTACAAACACACATACAAACATACAATGTATTTTCTTTGAACAGAGTATTTGGCCAGTTCATAAATTTAAACAGTGTTTAGTCATTTCAATTAAATTTACAATTTCCTTTTTGCCATATTTATTCCTCATCTATTTTTGTAAAAAACCAATATTACCCTTCATCCTCATCTCTAATCTTAATCAAATTCAATTTTTCCCTTCTATTCTATATTATACCCCTTCGCATTGTCATCTATTTTTATATCCATCCTCACATTGGTTAATTATGTAATATTACAGTTGTTTAATATGAATTCAATATTTTAATATAAATCAATTAGTTATATAACTACCTTTTTTGTATATAAATCAATATGAACATGAATATTCCAATTATTTCCATGCAATCCAATTTCTTACAAATCAATTAATTATATTTACCAATAATAATAAACCAAATAATTTCCCCCATATATTCCTCCAAACCACAACTTAACCATTTCTGCTTTCAACACAATATACAATTAATAGTATCTCAATTATTACAATTCCCTAGTTAAATAGAGCTTTTTTTCTTTTGTGTTTTAAAATTTCCTCTTTTCCCCTAAATTTCCCATTGTTTTCACCTACCTTTTTTGGTGAGGAAAAAGAAAAGAAATCTGCCTGCCTAATTTTCCAACGTGCAAAGCCAACAGCCTGCTTTACTTTCTCTTTCGTTTTTCAGTATAGGTAGGGGGAAAAAATCTGCACTCTTTCCAAGCAAGCAACAGAGCCCTGAGCAAAACAGCTGAGAGCAAATCAGCTGGGGGTCGGGAGCCGATCTAAGCAAGGGCTAATTAGCCTATGCTGAAGCTCCGGGGGCCAATAAAATTACAAAAAAACACCGAACCCTTTGTTAAATTGCTGGCTCCCCCGCCCCTCGCCCAGCACTATTTATTGGCAATAAATAGTGGTGCGGAGGGGCGGGGAAAGCCAGCAATTTAACAAAGGGTTCGGCTGCACCACTGGCTATAGGGCGGCCCTTTGAAGCCCCGCAGCAAGAATTTAAACAGTTTTTTTTCCTCTAGCCATCGGAGGCAGCAATAGATTGGGAGTGGGTGGGGTAAACGAGCGGCCGGCGATCCAACAGAGCAGAGAGTGAGGGTGAGTGAAGGCGTGGGAGGGGCGAGAGGGGCTTTGGCGACCCCTGTGAAATGGCCGTTCGACCCCCAAAGGGGTCGCGACCCCCAGGTTGAGAACCGCTGGTTTAGAATAACAAAGGTCATCTAGTCCAACCACTCTCTTCTTTAAAGCTTCCAGTGATGAAGCACCCACAACCTCCAAAGCTGTTCCATTGGTTGATTGTTCTCACTGTCAGAAAATTTCTCATTTCTAGGTTAAAACTTTCCTTGATCAGTTTCCATCCATTGTTGAGAGAAGTTTATGGGATCCAGGAATCCAATATTCTTCTGCAGGATAACTATAAGATGGTCTTTGAGTCTTTTTCCACTGTTTGTCAAAACAATATCAGCTAATGTGCTTGCTTCTACACCTAAAACACTTCTTTGCCTTCAGGTACAATAGCCCTAATAACCTGTAGTATGGATTGATATCAGGAAGAGAAGACCATAACTTAACTCTGTGATGGTGAACCTATGGCATGCGTGCCAGAGGTGTACGGAAGCGATTCTCTGATGGCCCACGAGCCGTCGCCCCAGTTCAGCTGCGCATGTGTGCGCGCCTCCCGCCGGACAGCTGGTCTTCGGGTCTCTGTCGCACATGCACACAGTGATGGGGTGTGTGCGGGGGGGGACGTGCATGCGGGGGGCATGTGCGGGGGGAGTGTGCATTGTATTTTGGGGGTTTGCGCGCGTGCATGCATGCTTTCAGCACTCGGCCTAGAAAAGGTTAGCCATCACTGACTTAACTACAGAAGTTTCAGAAGAGAGTTGCTATATAGATGCTCCATGTTTCGAATGTGGGAACAGTAGTGATATATAAAACAGAACAGTTATATATTAAAAGGGAATTGATATGAGATGGCTTTGCTCCTTATTAATTTTGAGCACATTGGCTGGTGGTTTTTTTGTACAAGTTCTGTATATATTTTACAATTAGTGTTTTATCAAATAGGTCATTTTTGGACTCTCTCTGCTGATTTGATTCAGTCTACCATGTTTATTTACTACTTTTTCTATCTCTGTGCATCTAATGAAACAAGCTCTTGTCCTACAAAAATTCTGTCCGCGCTAAACTGAGTAGCCTCTGTGGTACACTGGTATTTATAGCTCTGTTGTTGACCACTAGCTTCCATGAACTAATGTTATTTTTCTGGAGGGATACCTCGCTAAGAATTACCAGTTAGTACTTGTACTGAATGATATGGTATGTATCTTCACAATAGAGTAATTGCAATAGTACTTTAAGACACAAGTAGGCAAAATATTTAATTCTCTGCAGCTATTTTACAGCAGAACAATAACTTACTTGTTTAAAACAGGATTCAAAAACAGCAAGTCATTTGTTTGCCGAATAACTGAAGGTCACACATGGATTCTAAACATACTAAAGCATTATATGTTTACCATTTAAAAATATTTTTTCTTGGAGGATAAATTTATTTTCTTTCAAGCTTCACCCCAGATTCAGTTTCTGTAGCAAACTAAATCCATAAAGCTAAAATCTTCAGAAAGAAAGTAAGCGGTGATATATATGTGACATAAGTTAACATTCTAATGAATCCATTTTAATATGTGTATATGGTGATTTAGGTATATATTAAATGAGATAATAAAACATATTCCCAGATATCCATTAATATTTTAGATACTGTTGTATTAGAAAAATGTTGTCATGGGGCCATTGGGTTTTAAAAGTTTGAGCCAGTGCTTGGAACTTTTTAGTAGAGTTGTACCAAGTTTTCAGAAGAGTCTAGTGCCCCTCCTGAGAGTTTTAAGGCAGTCATGCCTTTCAAAATGCTTCCCATGTGCATCTGTTGGAAGAAATGTTCATCTGGGTTCAGTTCCAAGTGGGAAGAAAGACACTGGAAACATGGAGACTGCTTGGAAAGATGGTTTAATGGTGGACAGGACCACATAGTTTGAGGTCCTGGGCAAAAAGAGCACGTGGGTGAGATAGGGAGAGAGATTTATACCCTCTCTTGGGCCCCGCCTTGGAGCTTTCTGTTCCTGTATAAGAAATGTACTCTGATTGGTTGTCAGACACCCATGGGGCCATGCAGGGGTAACTTTGTAGGTTGCAGGTTGTCTTGAGTCTCAGGCCTGGTTGAATCTTGCTGGGTGATGATGTAATGCAGGGGCTTAAGGCTTAATGGCTTTGTCCTGGTTTGGATCTTTTTTTTTTTATTGAAAAAGTTTTTCAAATACAAATTTTCCCCCCTTTTTTCCCTCCCCCCTCCTCCCTAACCCCCCCTCGCCCTCCCCTCCCCCTGTGGCTTCTTCTGGTTTGGATCTTGAGTGAGGACTAATCCTATCATGTCCTGAGGGCCATGTCTTTTGTTTTGTGGATAAGTTGGCCCAGCCTTTGTCTTGTAGATAGGTTGGCACCAAAATATCAGCTGCGGGGGCAGGGAGCTGAGGCTCTGAGTTTGTCTTTAGAAACATGTTTCTCCTTTAGGGAAAATATAATATTCTGCCTTTTTAATATTTCCTAGAATATTTCATTTTCCTAGGAGAGGGGCGGATGCTAACTTCCTACACATCCATAGGCTCTTTGCTTCACCAGCAGTCCCAGTAAAGGAACTCTCTACAAAGGACCCAAGAAGGCTCCTTAAGCAGCAACATTTAGCTTTCTGAAGGACATTATAGCCTCGTGGCTTTGAACAGGAGCTCTTCACAAGATAATTCATCGGATATTCTGCACAGCTGTCCTTAATATTGTCCTTAATATTTACTCTGATAAAAGCTACTTTGTTCATAATGTCACTGATAGCGCTACACCAACAACTAGAATATCAATTTATTGTAGAACTTTCTGTTGTACAGATAGTCCTCGAGTTACAACCACAATTGAGCTCAAAAGTTAAGGGGAACATTTGTGGACTTTTGCCCCATTTTACAACCTTTCTTGCCACTGTTGTTAAGTGAACCACTGTAGTTGTTAAGTTAGCAACAAGGTTAAGTGAATCTGGCTTCCCCATTGACTTTGCTTGTCAGAAGGTGACAAAAGCTGATCACATGACCCCAGGATATCGCTTGTCAGACGGTCGGAAAAGAGGATCACATGACCCCAAGATACTGTAACCATGTACACTGTAAATATGAACCAGTTGCCAAGCGGCTGAATTTTGATCATGTGACTATGGAGATGCTGCAACAGTTATGTCACTTTTTTCAGTGCTGTTGTAACTTTCAGTGGTGGGTTGCCCCTGGTTTGGAGCAGTTCACAGGAACTGGTACTAAAACCAGCAGGAGGCCCCGCCCAACAATGACCGATGTTGTCATTGTCATTCTGCGCATACACAGAAGCAAGGTGAGCGAAGCGAGCGTGCGCACGCAATCCCGTTGCGAACCAGTAGTAAAGGTAAATAGAACCACCCCTGGTAACTTTGTATGGTCACTAAACAAACTTGTAACTCGAAAACTATCTGTATTTGTGACAAAGAAGACAGCATTTGATCCATAAGCCTTCATTCTCTACTGATAATGTCAGTACTATTTATCAGAATATTAGTCTTATCCCCTAATTTGATTTCTATATCCTGAGTGTTAAATTCTATTCTATTGTTTTCAGGATGTTTCTCTAATCTATGTAGATTATTTTTATTTTATTTCTGGCAGAGTGTTAAATGTCTCACCCAATCATTATCATCTTCAGATTTCCTAAGCATTGCCTCTATCTCATATATAACTAATTGATAAAAATGTTGATGAGTAGAACTTCTGGACTGAACCTGAACCTTTTATGTTACTCCCACTGTTACCCCATTTCTGTTTGATGAGAAATCATTAATAAACACTTGTTGAATATAATTTGCAAGCTATCTGTAAGCAGACTATCCTCAGCTTCTACACGGTTTAGGAAAAATGCATTTAGTTAGAGGCGCAGGCATGTGCCAGTTTCATATCCATGTGTACTTTGATTTCTTTGAAAATGAAATGTTGTACAACTCTACTTAACCAAGTTGTCATTTCATCCAGCCCATAATTAAATTTCTTAAGAGCCAGAACGTTATGGACTACTTTGCCAAATGCTTTGCTTAAATCAAGATATATTTATTGCATTTCCATAATTCACTAAAGAAGTATGAGATAAGTCTGGAAAGGTTGAAAAATGCCTGCTGGTTTCTGATAATTGTTCCCAATTTATTTAATCTCTTTACAGTATAACCTGCTTTACAATTTTCCTAGATATCAGTATCAAAATGACTCATCTGAATTTCCTGAGACCCTTTTCTCCCTATGATTGGAAATTATGGACGTTCGTTTCCTGTTCATCTGATAGTTCACCGGGTCTCCAGATTTTTTAAAAATGATGAATATAAGTCTAGCCAGGACATCATCAAATTCATTAGGGTGCAGTTCATCTAGAACCAGATATTTAAATTTGTCCAAAGGTAATCGATATTTATTTATAGATATTCATATTTCTGTCATTGTTAAATTTCAAGACTTCCTTTTTATTCTGGTCTTCATATTGGCTTTTTATTAATTTTATTAAAG
Source organism: Arizona elegans (assembly GCA_022577455.1). Taxonomy (NCBI): domain Eukaryota; kingdom Metazoa; phylum Chordata; class Lepidosauria; order Squamata; family Colubridae; genus Arizona; species Arizona elegans. Next base: position 39,736,880 of record JAKOOJ010000008.1, on the reverse strand, counting down.
CTTATAAATTAATTTTATTAAAGCTTATAAATACAAAGATAAAACAGTGAATACAAATTAAAGAAAATAGAAACAGAAAAGAAAAAGAAAAGTGAAAGGTACCCTGTTTCCCCCAAAATAAGACATCCACTGATAATAAGCTCAATTTGAGCGCATGGCAATAAGGCCAAGCACTTATTTCAAGGTTCAAAAAAATATAAGATAGGGTCTTATTTTCAGGGAAACATGGTAGAAAAAATGAAGGAAAAAAAAAGATACATGAGATGACTTCCTCCATCCCCCAGGAGAAGTATGAACAATTTAGATAACATTTCACCAAAACTTTAATTTAAAAATTGCTTCTTCCCTTATCTGATCCCTTAGCAATAATCAAATTGCAAAAACACATCATTCAGACCTAATCATCTAAAAATTCACTAAGAACTACCCCCAAATATTAATATAATTTAATCTTAATTTTAAAAAATCAATTTTATAATCTAAATTTACCATTTTTTCTAAAAAAAAAAATAGACCAAAAGAATGTCTTTCTCGCCTTCATAATGACTTAATTGAATCCATACCTTTCTGTTTGAGGAGATTGAGCCAAATAAAACTGAAGTAACTATATCTTAAATATACTTAATGGACAACTAATCTGATTTTGTAGTGTTTTGTCATTAGTAGATTCTATAATGCTTTCATGGCTGAGTTTGAATTACTAAATGTGAAAGTGTGTAACTTCCACAAAAACTTGTGCCTGTGCTTTCTCATCTTTCTTTGGAAGACAGAAAAACAATAAAAGAAAATTGAGTCCTATTTTTGCATATGTTAACTTGTCACATGTTAACTGCGAAATGTGTTTTAAAAACAACTTAATTCAGTCTTTAAAAAAAGTCCCGAGTAGCTTAATTGGAATATATGAACATATTTTTATTGTTATTTTAGAATCTCAAAGAAGATCTTACTTATTTCCAGGCCCTTTTTATTTGTACTTGTTAAATTCATGCCTGTCCTACACCCAGACATTTAAGATAAGATATTCACTACTCAACAGCCCTATGATTGAGAAAGAGGATTGGCCAAATTACCATTTGATGAGTTTCTGTGATTTAGCATGAAATTGGCCCTATGCCTTTCTGATCATAATCCAAGCACCTGAATTTCCTTAATTTCATTTTCTGAAATAGGCAGATAAAACTCAAAATATTTTGTAATCCATTTTTTTAACACTGTCATTTTCAGAGTTATTTGGATCTCTATCTGAAAAGCTCTCCTAATTATGTACCTGTGTCGAAAACATCTGTTGGTTCTTGTTTGCAGCATTTCTCCTTTAATAAATCCCCACTCCAAAAGCATATAACCCATTATCTGAGCTTCTTTTCTTTCCCTCCCCTGTGAGGAGTACAAGTCACTATGGGCAGCCTTATCTATGCTTTGCAGCTTACAGGTTCTAGAGGTAAGTGCTTTTTTGTGCAATGAAAGCATGTGTAAGTGCTTGATTTATTAAATACCACACAATCCCCTTGCTGAGTGATGAAACTGCTCAGCTAACATTTGCAGTGTTTGCCAAAACTTTTTCAAACTGACATTTAAAAGTTAGAAACTTTTATGGTATCAGCTTCTCTAGGAGAGCTCCATAAAAGAGCTGAGTATCCATAAAATGTTCGCCCCAGCTAGTCTTCCAGTCTGAACATGTACAGAATCTGTGATACAGTCTGCACGAAAGTGATTATTTTGGCCAGCAGTATTTAATTTATTCAAGCATGGTGTTTCACATGAATAGTATCAGACTATTCTTTTACTGGTTATGGTCTTTCTTGATAATCCCTGTACAGTGATTTGATGCTTATGTCCAAGGCCAGTCAAAGATTTTTTGCTATGTTCTGCCTGAAGTGCGCAGCGGTCCTTCGTAGTATTACAGGGCATGCTTGAATAAAGATCGCATGTCATATATGAGCACACGTTTTGAGATTTCAGTTCTAGTTAGTATAATTGCAAGGCTTCTCAAGCGAACCTTAGACTCCTAAATTAATTGCCATGCAAGCAATTTTTTTTTTTTTTGCACATTTGGCCCCACCAATTGTGTAGGAAGGCATGCTATACAATTTTCAGTGGGCACTGGGTGGGATGCAGATTATATTTTTATTATTGTAAAGACATGATCATTGAGACAATATTCAAGAACTTAGTTTGGATCTCATTGGTTTCTTTAATATAGTCTAACCCTGGATTTTTAAAACATAGTTTATTAAATAAGCCACAGTGACTGAATTTACACAATACCAAAATATAATCCCTGAATAAAATGCCGCAATATCAGGGTGCCTTGTTCTTCTATTATATTAAACCATTATATGGTTAATTTTATTTGGGAGTGTATAGAGCAGCATTCCCTAACCTTTCTGGCTTGGCAGACCAGCGGAGGTGGTGTGGGAGGAGAGGGGATAATTTCACGCATGTGTCTACACCACTTTTACAAATGCAGCTTCTTACATGCGCATGCATGCCACTTCCACAGCCCAGTTTCCGAACGGGTATGGTCCAGCAATGGGCCACGGACTAGGAATTGGGGATCCCCGGTATAGAGGGAACCCAACCACAGTAGTTTGTAAATCATGGTTTATGTAAACTTGATCTGTGAACCATTGGTTATTCAAACCATGACATAACCACAACCTAACCATGTGTTTGCAGGTTTTGGAAACCAGAATGGAAATGTGTTATATGTATTTGATATTTTTTTCTTGATTTTTCTTAAACTGCTCCTTTTACAATATTTATTATAGAGCTCAATCACAGTTGTAATAATTAGCATAGACTACTGTGTCTCATTGGAAGTTCCTTTTCCCAGTTCTTTAAAATTTTTGTGTGTAGCAAATGATGATATTAGCATATTACTGCAACTTTTTGAGGAATCGTCTGACATTCTGCATAGGCACTGTATTCTTTGAGCTGCTAAATAATGTTAAAATAATGTTCAGATTCTTTTAGTTTATCTAATAATTCAGACACTGAAAGTTAGGAAGTGTGTCTTTTTGCTAATCCTGGAGCGTAATATCCTTAATAACATATTGAATTGTCCATATATCATTATTTATCTTTCTCATTTGGATTACTTTGAATGAAATATTGTGAACGTATCTAACTTTTGCATAATGCAAAGGTGTTGGGTGTTTTATCAACTATGATTCATCTGTGGCTCGGAATGTGACTGCTTCTTGGTAGTTTATTGTACTTTAGCTTTTGAAAGAATAAGACAGTATTACAGTTTGATCAGTGTTCAAGAAGGTAGATCTCATTGGGACATGACAACATAGGTTGCCTGGTCAGGATAGTGGCTTCAAATAGGTTTGATAGCTGGACAGAAATATATATATATGTGTGTGTGTGTGTGTAAAGATAACACAGCTTGCATTATATGTGTATGTCTATTTATAAGAATATGTGTGTTTAAATAATTGCCATAGGACGCCTCAGTCATATATGACATATTAAGACCGATACAGTCTTTTTCTCACAAATCCAATTTCTAATATTCCCTATCTGCTAAGGACAAAATCCTGAAAGGGAAGCTGTTCACAACACAGCCTGTAATCTCCTTTCCTTCATATTTAAATATTAATATAACTGTGATTCAAATTATGATAAAATCTCATGACAGAACATAAATCATTAATAGTGAATTACTGTAGTTAATAACAGTTAACAGTGAATATAACATGATTAATATTAATTATATAATTACATTAATGACTGAGCATGATGTTGCTTTACTATAAGGCCAGATAATCCACTGCTATGTCCCAGTGGTTCTATTAGTGCTAAAAATAAACCAGTTAATTTACTTAAATACTACTGGCTAATACATCAGATGTAAATACCAGAAGGTGCCATGTTTGCTAATGATTTGATTTTATCCATTTATTTCCAGTATTTCTATCCTGTGTTTCATCTGGAAAGGCTAAACCGATAATTACAGGTAGTCCTCGATTTAGAACAGTTCATTTAGTGACCGTTCAAAGTTACAACAGCACTGAAAAAAGTGACTTATGACCGTTTTTCACACTTATGACCATTGTAGCATCCTCATGGTCATGTGGTCAAAATTCAGAGGGTTGGCAACTGACTCATATTTATGTCGGCTGCAGTGTCCTGGGGGTTCATGTGATCCCCTTTTGCGACCTTCTGACAAGCAATGTCAACGGGGAAGCCAGACTCACTTAACAATCATATTACTAAGCTATCAATTGCAGTGATTCACTTAACAACTGTGGCAAGAAAGGTTGTAAAATGGGACAAACAAACTTTGGGCTCAATTGTGGTCGTAAGCTGAGGACTATGGACCTATACTACCCTCATATTTAAAATCTAAAAAGGCAAGACATAATGAAAAATGAGGTTGGGAATGAAAAGGAAAACAAAAATCAGGCCTGACTTATTGATGTTACACAGTTTTCATTGTGATTTGATATACCCTGTTTCCCCCAAAATAAGACAGCCCCTGATAATAAGCCCAGTCCGGCTTTTGAGCGCATGGCAATAAGGCCAAGCGCTTATTTCAGGGTTCAAAAAAATATAAGACACGGTCTTATTTTCAGGGAAACACAGTAATACAACTGAAATGCTATGATACTGTTAGCTACTCTTGGTTTCTTTTCATGGCCAGCGAGAACAAAGCAACTCATGGAGTAGAGCAGAACAATATCACTGTTTCAGATGATATGGCTCACTTTTCTCCCCTTCACCTCTTGTCATACTACAGACTGATAATATGGCTACTGAATAATCTACTGAAGGCCTATTTCATAAGCATATCCTTATGAAATAGGCCTATTTTATCAGCAGGATTTATGGTAACTTGATTTTTCTCTTACTCTGGTGCAGTCTGATGGAATGGCTGCTGAACTTTCTTTCCCAGTAAACTAGTAGACTTATACCATGGACATATTAATTTTATTTCCTAAAGCACATCATTATCAGTAAGCAAGCACAGAGAGAAGATGAAAAAGCCTACCTTTTCGCCACTTTGATCTCTATTATTGGCTTGAAAGATACTTAATCTGAAGAGATTTGTGAAGCAACAAAATTACTAAATCATGTAGGGATTCTTTTGCAATTTCTATCAGGCAGAGTAATTAGATAATTGGTCTTAATCAATTCTCCATGAAATATTTAGATTGGATTGGAATACAAATATTGGAATAGCCAATGTCAAGAAAAGTGTAATTCTTAGAGCTGGTAAATGTTTTTGTTCAGTTACACAGGTTCACAGAAGTATGCCCCAGAGTTAATTAGTTTTGTATCATTTCTTAAATTTTCAGTTTTTCAGAATTGGTCTTATTGCTTATAATAATTATTAGGCTTTTACTCTGTTCTGTAATTTGCTCTATTGAGAAAGAACTTGTTTTGTGGTTTTGAATGTGTGCAATAAAAGTAAAATTAAATGAGTGTGTAATTACATTTTATTTAGAATGGTTACAATGACCAAGAAGTGGATAAGAAATAGGAAAAGTCCACTGCAGCCACCTGAGTCTGATTCAGCAGCTAATAAACAGCTTCAGTTAGCTTGCAAGATGCTAGCCTGAGAGAGTATTAATCCTAGTACAGATAGTCCTCAAATTATGATTACAATGGATTCTGGAATCTTGATTGTAAGTTGTTGCGGTCATGACACAAAATGTCACTGGACTTGATTTTATGATCATCTTTACAATGATTGTAAAGTAGATCATTGTGGCCATTAAGCAAATCCAATGGGCATTTTTTTTGGCATTCTGCTAGAAAGCAGCAAAAAAAATTGCAACTCATGGACTCATGATTGTAGAATTCTACAACTCGTCATAAATGTAATCGCCCAAAATGCCATTACATGACCGGGGAAGTGGGATAGCAGTCATAACTTCGAGGAGGGGGTCATAAGTTTGTCATATCTTCATTAAGTGACCGGTTGTAAGTTGAGGACTATCTGTATGCAGTTTGTTCTGTAAAATTCATTGTGGATTATTCACTCAATTTTATTTTCAAGATGCTAATAAAGGCAACGACTGGCCACCAAATGATAGCTGTACCACTCTTCCTCTGTGGATCTTCTATGAATAATGATGTGCAAGGATCTTACTGGAGTCAGTCGTCCTCTGTATATAAAAATTTTGCATATTGCATTCTACATTGAAAATGAACAATGTAAACTAGGTATTTATTCAGTGGCTTGTTGTGATGTTAGTCATCTTTTAACAAAACATCTAATTATTTCATTAGAACCTAAGAAGATAAAATTATACCCTGCCTTCATTTTTTTGTTTTTCATATAAATTCATTCATTTTTTTGTTTTTCATATAAATTCACTAAACATGATAGTTGACATTATTTAAGATTCCTTGACTATTGTGACATCTGTCTGTACATTTGGCATTTCTCTTTCCAAATATGGTCCCATTTTTCTAAGTAGCATAAACATAACTTTAGGTGAGGAATTAGGTTGAGTATTTTGCACTTTTTAATGCAGATTTATTCACCCATCTTTTCCAACCACAGTTTTGGTTGTACATCTTTGTTGATTACAACCATTAGCACATTAATTGCCTCTTCGGCAGTTCTAAGGAGGATAGCAGTTTGCCATCTGTGCTTGATATTTTCTTGTTTGATCCCTGAATCCAACTTATTAGACAAATTTGTCACTCTCAACATCCATCAGTAGCTTCCTGAGGTGCTTCTTTCGATATTGCTAAGTGTTTTATATTCCTGTCCTTTCTAAAGAGGCATGATCAATGTTGCTTGTTCTGAAGTTATTACAGGTAGCCCTTGCTTACTGACCATTCATTTAGCAACCTTTCAAGGTTATTACAATGCTTAAAAAGAACTTTATGGCCCCTTTATAACCAATTAACAATATTTGCAGCATTCTCAGTCACGTGATTGTCATTATAGTCAGTATATCTCCTGTACCTGACCTGTGATATTTTTCTTTCTTTCCCTTCTTGCAGAGCAAATATATTGAAGAAGGAATTGCAAGATAGTAAACTATTTGCTATTCTTGAAAGAAGCGAGATCATGCTGGCAACCTGGGGCAGCCAGGGATTGAGAACCACAGGCATGCTACACAAACAGCTGACAGTATTCTTTTGAAATCTCATTCTCTTCAATCTCTTCCCTCTGTGGGGTGAAGGGTAGGAGGAAAGCAAGCAATTTCTGTAGGCATCTCTCCTTTGCCTAACCTTTCCCCCCCAACAGAGCAGAGAGATTGAGGAGAAAGAGATTTAAAGAGAACAAACTGTTTGGTCTTCTACGTATAAAGAGCAATGCGATTATACCAACAGCTGGGAAGGTTTATTGAGAGCTTATAACATCATGTTATACAGCTAGCTTCTTTCCCACAGTGAATGTACTTTACAGCTACTTTGAGTGCTTTATTCTTTATATGTATATTTGGCTAATCCATTCATTTTCACTTTCCCATTTTCATAATATTTAAATATAAATAAGTATTTGTTCACAAATATATTTGTATATTTTAAAATATACTTTAAAATACTTTTAAATGAAACATTTAAAAATATAAATTATTTTTCTATATTATAAATTACATGAGCAATTTAGTTTGATAAATGAATAAAAAATGGAAGAATCTAGGCTATGTAGTTTTTAGTCTAGAGAAGACTAGATTATAAAGATCTGTCCAGAAGACAATGTGACATATACCTAAGAAGGAATCAATTGAGCTTTAAATGTACCTGAAGATAAAGTAGATTATTATATTATTGGGGGTTGGGGAAACGTTATTTATTTAAAAGACTTGTATGGCAGCCCATCTCAGAACCCATCTTTTATATGAGAGACCTTGATAACTGGTATAGAATATATTTTAAATAAATAAAATAAAAATAATCATTGTATACCCCTTTGAATGTAAATATTAATAGTTTTTATGGTAATGCTCCACTTTAAAATTAGCTGGAAAATCCTTTGTTTTTGAACTTTCTTTTGTCTGTAAAATATGAGAATGTTTTTCTTCACAAAATATTGAAGTCATTGGGTCTTCTGTGGAAAAGGGTCAGAGTATAAGGATTTGAGAATCACAAACTTTGTCATCTAAACCTGAAGCATTTCCTAGAAGGCTACTTGGGTCTAATTAAGTTCACTTGGACCTTTGCTTCCCATTGATTTACTGATGGGAATATGAATATGCAGGATTGAAATAATTTAAATCTTAAATTCATGTTCCCCGACAAACTTCATCATCTTCTATCTAAGATGTTATTACCTGCAACTTGATAGACTTCACACAAATGGGATTATTTTTTGTTCTAGCCTTTTCTTCAATCTCTTTCACACAATACAATTTCACAGATTTTTGTTTTTGTAGCTTTTCAAAGCAGTACTTTGTACATTTTTTTAAAAAAATTGATTTATATGCTGCCCTTCTCCAGAGACTCAGGGCGGCTTACAATGTGTTAAGCAATAGTTAGTTAGTTAGTTTATTATATTTGTATACCGCCCTTCTCCTGAGGGACTCACGGCGGTGAACAGCCATGGTAAAAAATGTACAACAAAAATTAAAAGCTTATTAAAGTAATTCAATCATTCAGCCAAATTTAAAACATCCAACTAAGATCATTTTAAAAACCCTATCAAAACCCAATTTAAAAAACCTTTATCCTGTCAGTCCAGCTTGCTGGAATAATAGGGTCTTCAGAGCGCGATGGAAGGCATGGAGGTCGGGGATCCTTCGTATGTCCGGGGGCAGTTCATTCCATAGGGCTGGGGCCCCCACACTGTTTGGCTGACGGCACCCTGAGGAGGCCCTCTCTGTGGGAGCGTATTGCTCGGTGGGAGGCAATTGGTGGCAGAATGCGGTCCTGTAGATAACCAGGTCCTAAGCCATGGAGCACTTTAAAGGTGGTAACCAACACCTTGAAGCGCACCTGGAAGACCACCAGGAGCCAGTGCAGCTCGCGCAAGATGGATGTTACATGGGAGGACGAGTCGCTCCCATTATTACTCACGTGGCTGCATTCTGGACCAGCTGGAGCCTCCGGGTGCTCCTCAAGGGGAGCCCCATGTAGAGAGCATTACAATAGTCCAGCCGGGAAGTGATGAGGGCGTGAGTGACTGTGCGCAGGGCGTCCCGATGAATAGCCTTCATACTTTTGTATATTTATACAAAGTCAGCTTATTGCCCCCACAAACTGGGTCCTCAATTTACCTACCTTAGAAAGGATGGAAGGCTGAGTCAACCTTGAGCCTGGTGAGATTCAAACTTACAGTAATTGCAGACAGCTGGTGTTAATCACAATGCTATCTGTCTGCTGAGCTACCAGGCTTAATACATTGATATATTAATGCATTTTTTTTTCTGCAGTGTTTCCTCAGTGTAGACTTTTTAATCAAAGAGAAGAGGGTCTGATTATTACTAACTTTGCTGTATGCATTCGTTGATTGAAGAACTATTTGCTTTTAATGCTTCAAATTATTCAATTATATAGCAAGAACAGATGGGAAAGTACATTTATCATGGTACTGTGCTCATCAAAACATGGCAAGGAATTTAACCTTAAATAGATTGGATTTGGCTCCATGACATTCTTTCATGAATGTCACTATTTCTAAATAGTGCTTCAAGTATCCCTTAGGTAATGAACCTCTCAAAAGCACTATGTGGAATTATGATATGCAAAATATCTTCTGTTTCTACAATAAAACCATCCTTATTAATATTCATATATAATACAAACCAAAATTGACAGAAGGTCCAGGTGCTTCATGACCTTCAGTTAATTGAATGAATTACTTTTGACAGTAATTAATTCTTCTGTTTCCCCACTAGCATTATTTATAGTATCCTGCCCTAAAATGTAGAAACATATGATTCTAGGTTTGTGCTGCTTGTTTTTTTGGAATGAGAGGAGCAATTCAATTATCTATAGAAGATTGAAGCTCATCGCATATCTCAATATTTCTTTTAAAAAGGAACTCTTCCATGATAACTTATTTTATGTTGTAACAAATGTAATTTAATAGGAATAAGGAAGAGACTAAAGAATTATTACATTTAATATAAAAGTGTTATTTTTGACTTGGTTGTTACCAACTTTATTTTTTAGAAAATTGGCTTCACATCTAAGTTTTTTTTCTTTTTCCTTATTTCTGCCTATGTAATGTAGAAAATATGAGAGAAAAGGACTATTTTGTCAAAATAATAAAAAGTAGGTCTCCTCCTGCCTTAATATCCAGCTAGTAAATGAAAGTTATTGTCCCAATCAGTGCATAAATGGCTGTCTAGGACAAAACCAACAATAGCTTTGTTAGTTTGACAGAGTTGGAGAAAAACTAGGAGATCATGAGATCTGAACTGGTAGTCATAATTGAAATGAGGCTTCCAAACAATTGTCAAAATTATTCACTCTCTGACATCTTGCTCTGATGTGTTTGCAAGTTGACTTTAGAATCGATTATTTAAATGTACTTCATGGACAATCTTGCCTTCCAGCTATGGCTAGGCAGATTGATTAACAATGCATGTTTTTCCTGATGTATAACTTTAGCCTTAATGCTAACTCTAAAGAATAACTGCTTTTTCTTTAGCTATGATTATTTATTCAGTGTTGTTTCTTCATAAAATTCTGGTGCTAAAAAAAGTCTGATATTTGCAAATTATATTTCAAATATATAGAAATAGAACATGCACTATCTGCATCACAATGTCCTGTGAGCATAAATAATATTCTAAAAGAAAGAAATTTTTGTTGCAAAAATTCGGTCATCTATCATTATTCTCATTTTATATCTAAAGCATTTGTTCATTTGCAAAACTGTGGCACATCTTCCAAGTGTCCTACACGGATGAACTTCCATTTTTCTTTTTACTTCCCCTACTCTCATAATAACTTTTAAAATGACTAACACTTGTCTTCATTGCCACTATTAAGAAAACACCAAGAATACTGGATGATCAAGCCAGCCCTCCCACTAGTTATCCAATTAAAAATGAGGCGCTATATTTTCCTTCCCAAAAAATCTGAGCATCCCAACAGTTTCAGATCGTCATCTTTAGTTTGTGTTACTTTTCTTCTTGGCCAATTTAAAATTAAATTTAATTTTGGCAAAATTATTATTTTTAAAAAACAAAACAAAATTAGTTCCTAAGATTGAGGTACAAACCCTTCAGCTGCTCAGTGTTAAAAGAAGGCACAAAGATAAAACAGTGTCTTAGCAACTAATAAAAAAAAAAAAACATAAGAAATCAGGACATAACTGGAAGGTGAAATGCAACAGAATTTCTTTTCAATAGGAACCTGCTTACTTTGAATGTTCAATTGCAAAGTTATATTTGTAGCAATTTTTTGTACTTTAGGAGAGCTGGAATTTAATCAAATTTGTTGCTCTGAGGAGGAAACTGCAAGTGATCATATGGGCAGGACATCTCCACTTACCACTCCACTTGATGAGATGATAGGGACCATTTGATTGTGAAGAAAAACTTAAGTTCTATTTTACACTAATTGGCCTTATTTTACAAATGCTAAGAAACCACCATACATAGAATGCAGATAGGCCTACATACCCCTAAAATAATGAAATGAAATTCATTGTGTACACATCTTTAAGATTTTCTATGTCCAGAAAAGGGACTTGGTCCAAATTCCTAGATGTCTGTACATTTGTTTAACAGGAAGGTATATATCAGTAATCATAATATGTAGCCCAGAACTATAACCATTGAAATTCTTCTTGGTTACAGCTTGGCTGTAATGTGCAATGGACATAGGATGAATTTAAAGAAGCCTCTGAATTCAAACATCTGTTCGATTTTATCACAAGACAACTCATGCGATATCATTCCCAAGGTGATAGCAAAATTAAAAACTCTCGAGAGAAAATGTTTAAGGAAAATAATTAATTAGATATGCAATAAATGCAAATATTTGAGGTCATTTATTTAAAGTCTGCTTAATAGATTAATTGATCTTTTGTTGTTGTTAGAGGTCCATTAGAGTGCTAATAAGATACAACCATCTGTAACAACATAATCTGCAGGGATGTTCACAGCCATCTGTACTTGTGTTTTAACAGGACTGTTGCATCTATCAATCAATCATTAGTTATTTATATATCCAATAGATTACCTGGAGATGTGTATATCAGTATATGTTAAAATTAAAAAATATGAATGATAAAATCATTGGCTGTAAACATGTTTAGATTTTAACCCATCTATAATTTGGTGAATTATTAAAAAACAGAGCAGATCTTGATTAGAAATTGGATCAGATAGAGATTTAGACACATGTTAGTGGCTTTTAGTAGAAGCAGACTCACTTATTTTTCTTTCCCTGGATGAATTTTAGTATGGGAAGAGAGACTCTCAAATTCAGATGAAAACATCTTTTGCTACCATTAATGGAAACCTTTGAAACTTCACTTAAATTATACCTTACTGTAATAGAAATTATAATTCCTGTCATGAGGTGGGATTCAATCAAGCTTGTCCATTTGTGATTTACATAATAAACAATTTCTCAGATAGAGCTTGATGGACTGCCATATATTTTTCAATAGTCTCTTAAGCAATTGTTTCAACTAAAGTTTAGTTTTTTTAGTGGTTTAAATACACCTGGAACCTAATAATATTTGTCAATTTTTATATTACTGAATAGCGATAAAGAAAAACCAAGCTTCAAGAGTTTTACAACCCATATGGATTTTGGAAAGGCTGAAATATGACTTCCTAAATTCCTGATCAAAGGCAAATAACTAAGAAGATTCTCCATAGTTATTCCTGTGTTGTCCAAATCAGGACTTTCATGGCATTTAACTTAACATAATTTGGACATTCTCTAATCTGATAGGCATTAATTTGTGGTATGTGTGATTTAATTTATTATTTTACTGTTTTTAAAATGGTGACAAAAAAGAAATGAAAAACCCTTGTGAAGATAAAAAATACATACATTGTAATAGATACTAATTTGTGTGTTTAACCACATCATTTTTTAATTTTTTTTTTGAAGATTTCAGAATTTTAGTATTCTAAAATGTTAGAAGAAAACACCCATAATGTCCCATACAAGCTTTTTTTCTCAAAAGGCAACTGGGCTTTGCTTTTTTCCTTGAAGACTTTCGCTTCTCATCCCAAAAACTTCTTCAACAAAAGTTGCCTTTTGAAAAAAAAAACTATTTTTGAGACAACCATGACCTGAATGACTGAGAATATCCATAGACAAAACACCCATAAATATTTTAATAGTTAAAAGGAAGCTCAGGCTGGACTTTAAAGATAATTTACTCACATTTTAAATAGTCTTCCCAAATTATGATTAAGATAACTCAACTAGTGTTTTAAAAATACATTTTAAGTCTGCCACATACTAAAATTCTTGCTTTGAACCAATTATTGAAACAAGTTACAGTATTATTGATGATAATTCTAAGTTGTTAAGATTGCCATTTCCAGTCAGCTGTTTCAGTGAAGAAAAAAGTATATCATTGGTCCTAATTTTTATTAGTTTTCCTCCAAATTACATACTTTCTACGCTTATCTCTCTTGAAAAATGGTCCTTTCCCTTTGCATTGTAGACTTACCACTTATCACAAGTGAAAATTAAGTGGTATTGTAAGTGGTTAATATCTCTGATACCGTTATCTCTTCTGTTAGTTTATTTTTTTATTTTTAACACACATTTTCTGTAGTACTCTTTGAAACCAATTAAACATTCTGTAAAAGTCTATTTTTGTCACTAATTTCTCTATTGTTCTTCAGATTTTTTTTTTAAATTAATGTGTGGGTTTGCCTGATAAATTGTTTTCAAACATTTCTGCAAAATATTTTAAGTGCCATCTTATGGATGAAAAATTTCATGTCATTATTAGGTGTCTGGCTTTAAGATTAGCATTATTGACAAATGCATCTTTTTATTATAATCTTTTAGAAATTATTTAACTATGCGTCAAGGTTGACAATGTTAAAGTTATTGGGTTCTGAAGGCATGGACCTGAAGAGTGCTTTGATTTCTGAGAATTACGTCTAGCAGAGACACAGGGTATAACTTTTGAAACTTGCTCAGGTTGGATTCTTTCCCTTCCATGGCTCTTCATATGTAAATGGGCATGATTGAGTGGTTGGAATTATTCAAGAGAGAGGGGGCCAGCAAGAGCTTCATTCTCTCCATGTGAGTGCTCTGAGAAAAGATAATGAAGCCCTTTGTACCCCCTTGAAAGATCTGCGTTTCAGCTGGAATTGGCTGAGCAGCTGGCACCTTAGCAACCAGGCCTAGCAGAAAAGAATTAGAGCAGTCTTCCAAAGTGCTAGGCAGACAATGTGGTCACAATTTGAGATGTTAAGCTTTATATATAAGCAAGGCCACAGTCTTCTGAAGAGGATAGATGTTCGGATTTTATAAAATCTGTTTTAAACAAATGAAACCATTTCTGATGACAGCTACTAGTGCCTTTAAAAATATTTATCAACTTGTAAGACTGAAATGGAGCCTGGGGCATTTGCAACAGCAGGATTTGAATTTATACTCCTATAAAAGTTGGAGAATCCTTGGTTGATTTCAGGCATTTTGTTTTGCTTTTTGCTTTTAAGTTTTCAGCAGCATTTAGGGCTATAGTCATTTGAAGAAATTGACTAAAAATATTTCAGTGGGAATAAGATGTGTGTCCTCACCCATGTGATTTGCTGTTTGCATAAGCTCTGATTTAATCAGAATAATGGTGCTGATGTGAATACAATAGACTTCATTAATCACCCAGCTGTTTGGAATGATTCAACTAGCTCCACCACAGTCTTGCTAAGGGGAGTGAGGAAAGAGGAGAGTGAATACAGTTTTTTCCTTAGCCAGAGTTACATATTTAGTAATGTGGGTCAATTTTTTTTGTGATAGATTGGCACACAGGTAGATTTTTGGATGGTTGGTGGGAAGGGAGTCATGTATATGAAGTAGTATGTGAAATGCCCTCCAAAATAATTCCTTATGCTGTCCTTTCTTCTAACAAGCAGGAAATTGTGAATATAATAATAGATAACCAAATTCCGTCGAAGACCACATAAAGTAACCTGTGGAGGATTCTAGTCACATCCTAATGGTGGATAGGCCTGAAGAAAATGGAGGATGGAATCACCATTCTTTCTATTCCTAGAACCAGTTATCTTTGTCAGATGATTTTTTTAAATTAAGCTGAAAATTGTATACAAGCCTGGGATCATAGGCTGCATACTATCATCTAAATATAAACTTAAACCTTGTGAAATAGATCTTTGGATCTTAGATAAATGATCATTCTTGGGTTATTTTTCACAGCATCTGTTCAAAACAACACAGTGCTGATCAACAACTGCCATTAATATTCACATTCTTCCTCTTGATGGTAAAAATTTCTTATGCTTAATGGTGTGAATATTGGCACAAAAGACAGCAATAGGAGCCTTTTCCAAGACCTTTGGGACTAGAAAAATTGGGATGCATTTCTATAAATTTGGAGGTATTAGAGCGGCATGTGAACATTATTTGGCTTGTGTGATCCACTCATGTTTCATCGTCAGGCACAGAGCAGCTTGTATAAATCATTACTGTAAATTGTACACTTTGCCTTAATCTTATTTGACTATTATTAAAACATTTTGTTTTAATGAGGCTGGCACCTCCCCTTCCTTCCAAATATAGTTAGTCTTAAGCTGTGGCCTTAGATCAGGTTCTAAAATTTGGGAATTCAGAGCAATATTGAATTAGATGTTTTTAGCTGCCATGATTTCTTTAGTGAAATCATTAATAAGATTTATGATAGATAATTTTTACCGAATATGGCAGTTTCTTTTGCACATTTCTGTACTGCAGCTGAAAATTGGAATAATTTCCTTTAAAAAATGGGCTGTAGATTCATAGTTAATGTATTCTACATTAACAAAATTTGTATCATTTTCAGGAATTGGTGAGTGGCATGATGGATGATTCTATGATATATTTAGTTCTTGACAGACACAGAAGTTCAGAATTAGTGTGATACAAGGGGAAAAAACTGAGGTAATTACTCCAAAGGGTAGCAGTGAGGGCTGTAATTTTAGACAAAACTAGTTTGTTTTTTTTAAAAAAAGACATTTGGTATTTATATAATGGATAGCGTAAATGAATTGTTGAAAAATTAATATTAAAGAATATAAAAAATAATCTCTTAAAAGTTCCATGTTGTATATACTGCAGTGGTTTCGTGTGATCCTTTTTACATTCTCAAAATAAGTAGTGAATATAATCAACTTCATGAAGTCAAAACATGCTTGTAATTACAGAGTTTAAATGACAGATTCCTGTAAGTCAGTAAGATACTTTTGTCGGCTGCTTCTTTCTCTTATAATAAGGCTACTTTTAATTATTGTGTAGTTTCTCTTAAAATACTGTAAAGCTACCTACAATTAGTCATCCTACAGAAAGTCTGCACTATACTATTCACAAGCATTGTGCCTATCATTATTTGAAACCTTACAGTATTTAATCACAGAAATGACTAAAAACAGACTTGGTCAGCATAACAGCATAATCTCTTGCTGATGAAGCTGCATCCATTACTGAGCTTTAGGAAATTCCGTCTACCTATGGGGAAGGGAGGGAGAGTTTGTTTCATGGCCAGTCCATTTGCATTTCCTTTACATAGCCCAGAAATAGAAATGAGAATGGCAGCAAATGGGATAAAATGAACCACATTTGCACTAATAGAAAATAAAAAATAAAAAAAACCTTGTTTTCCAAGATAATCAGGAACCAATATTTTTTTGCATGCTGTAGCACTATAAGAGAGCAACAGATACCTCCAGTAGCAAAAATTGAGTATTCCCTATGTATAGACTAAATGTCTGTAGAATCATCCAGGTCATGGTTGTCCCAAAGGTGCTTTTTCAGGAGGCAACTGCATTGTGTATAGACTGTTTTATTTTTATTAAAGTAATACTTAATATGCAATGGAAAATGAACTTCCCTCTTGTGCTAAATTAGCAGTAAAAGGGCAATATTTGTAGTCTTCAACTTTTTAATCTTAATTTTAATTTGATTTTTAAAACTTACAGCCACAATTGAGCTCAAAATTTCTATTGTTAAGTGAAACATTTGTTAAGCGAGTTTTGCTTTATATTACAACCTTTCTTGCCATAGTTGTTAAGTGAATGACTGTAGTTGATAAGTTAGTAACCTGGTTGTTAAGCAAATCTGTTTGTCAGAAGGTTGTAAAAGGGGATCATATGACCTTGGGACACAGCAACGGTCATAAGTATGAAGATTCTGAATTTTGATCTTGACATGATCGTGGAAATGCTGCAAAGGTTGTAATTGTGAAAAATAGTCATAAGTCACTTTTTTCAGTGCTGTTGTAACTTTTAACGGTCACTAAATGAACTGTTGCAAATCGAAAACTACCTGTACTTGAAGTTAAGTGTATCTCAGTAAATTAAATTGAAAGTAATATTTTCTCCTACTGTTCATTTTAGTTCTATTATAACTTTGTCCCTTTAATTGAATATATTTTCTTCTTACCCCAAAGTTAATTTCATTTACACAGATATTTTGTAGATCACTTGTGGGAATATTTGCTAAATCAGAAGGGGTATTCTGTGTGGGACAGCAATATAAAGAATACTTATGCACAGATATGCTTAAATAAAATACAGAAGTACATGTAAAATGCACAAGTTAAACTGTATTTGAAGTGTCTCCAATGTTTTTCATACGATGGACATAATCTTACTTTGAATCTCTGACTAGTGAGTGTTCTAATTACACTATCTTCTAAGAATTGGAACCTGGAGGTACTGAACTGCAAGACTCAAGCTCAGATGTGAATAGTGAAGGATATTGGGTCCTTTAGTTGGTAATAACATCTGAGGATCATAGACTTCTGACCCCTGCTTTTTCATGCATTATTGGTAACACCTCTATCTTTCTATAAATTGTGTACAATAAGAAGTAAGGAGAAATATTTTAAGAAGATAATATGGTATAATAGTTGGGGGTTAAAAATCCAACTGAGAAATGAATGCTTTGATCTTCAAAGCATCAATCTAATTTGAAATGTTTATGTGTTAAACATTTTTATTTAATTACTAGATCAGTATCATAAACTCTATTCTGGCCCAAACAGTTTGCATCACTCTAAAACAAAGATAAAGAAGAGAGGGGAAACCCATTTTTAAAAAATTTTGTGCTTATCACAAAATCTCTTTATAGTCAGGCTGAAAGCTGAAAATGTTCACAAAGCAAAAGAAATCCAAAAATAACTACATGCCTTACAAGGCCTTAAATAGTCATAGGCTTGTTAGCTGCAAAGGAAATTGCGTGGGAGTAACTGAGCATGATGTGTTTTCTGAAGGAGAGAGGTCTTTAATTTGTAACTTTAAAATATATTAACTGCTAAATGATTTTAATGAGAAGAATTGCATTTATTATGCATACGGAGCAGCCGTGCTTATCTAGTAATAATGAAAAACCACCGATTCAACCTTGCCTTATATTCTAGTAGTATAAAGATCTATTTATAGCTAGCTTTATGCAATATAGCAGCTCAAGAATTCTGCATTTTGTTGTGGTTTATTTAGCAGCATGTTTATGCCATAGAGCAAAAACTTGCTGTCTGATGCCTTATTATGCATAGGTTATGCCAAATATTTCATGGATATCAAATTAGGTTATGTGATCCTAATAGGGAGCAGGAGTGGAAAGTGGGGAAGGTTTAAATAAGCGCAATTCAACTATGATAGTTAAAATAAATTGCATGACCCATTAACACTAGTTCCATCTGACTCCAGGGGGGAAAAATGATATTACAATGGGAAATCCTAAAATTTGTTATCTGCCAGAATGTCAACAGAACAAATTAACTAAGTTATCTACTATCTGTTCTTACTAGCCTCTTGCCGGTAAAGCAGTACCGTCCTCAGATAATGCTGGTTTTACATGACTTCAATGCAGCTGTTATATATCAAACAGAAAGTAGATTTCCTATATGTAGAGCAGATGGCTTAAGAAATTATCAATATTAAAACTCATAACATACATAACATGATCAAGACATTAGGATGGTAAAATTTCTTAAAACATTCATCATTTTCAGATACTTCATATAAACTTTTTATAAGAAATACAAGAAAACACATGTTAATATTCACATACTCAGTTTCCCACTTTTATCTTTTGAAAATATGGACTACAAGATGTTTTCAAGCTCTTGCATGATAACCAAAGGCAATATTGTATGTGGGCATTTACATGTAATTAAGTTTATTATAAAACGTATTAAAGCAATTACCTAAATAGGAGACGAAACATCAGAATTGTAGTAAGGATACCTGTTAGTATGTTAGTCATAAAGAGATTTTCAACCCCAATCAAAACTTCTTAGGGAAGAGTTGATTGCTTCATATTTTTTTAGCAGTGCAACATCTGTTGATAGCATTGCAAAGGAAAAGTATAGATAATGATGTCATCTCAAGAGACCATTAAATTTTTGTATAAGAATACCCCTCCAAATGCAATCACCTGCATGCCATATTTTTCTGTGAGAAAATAAAACCAATCAGTTTACAAATTTAATTACGGAAAGAGAAACGTGTGTACCAAATGTATCATCTGAATTAAAGATTTCAAATGATTTAAACATCAGACAGCCTTCCTTATCTCAGGAATTCCCTAGCTTCTTTGAGCTACAGTCTCTACCATCCTCAAGCCTACAGTTGCTGATAATGCTAAAAATACCATATTTCAAAGCTGTTAAATTGTAGACAGAATGCCACTTTTATTTTTGTTAAATAATGGATGCTTCCAATTACCCCTAGCCCTGACAGTTACGACAGTGATGACACAGTACCTTTGCAACCAATTCTCACATTTATGACCTCCTCAGGTCTGTGAAGCAAAGGAAAAATGAAGTAACATGACTGCATTGCTCAGCAATACAATCCCAGCACTCCCTTCTGATACGGTTAGTGTGGATTGCAATTTGTTAAGCAAGACCTAGATGGCTTGCAAGCAGGCTGGCAAGCAGATAAGAGGTTGCTGCCAGGCAGGCACAATAGCGTTAAGAGTAGCTGCTCCTGGGTGGGGGAGGGTAGGTGGCCCTTGAGGAACTAGTGCAGTGGGGCTGGGGGGGTGGCTACTTCCAGATGGGGGAGAGTGCAAGAGACTTAGCAGAGTGACTTGCAACCTTCCCTGCTGATTTCCCCATTGATTTTGCTTGTGGGAAGCTAGCAGGGAAGGTCATAGAAGGTGAATGCTGCAGTCATAAGTGTGAGTCATAGAATCACAGGCTGAAAGGAACCTTGTAGGTCTTCTAGTCCAACCATTTGCCCAAAGCAGGAGTCTTTATACCATGCTGGACAAATTGTTGTCCAGTTTTTTCTTGAAAACCTCTAGCAACGGAACACCTATTATTCCAGAAGGCAGGCCATTGATTGATCATTCCAGAAGGCCATTGATTGATCATTCCCACTGTCAGGAAATTCCTGTCAGAAAACTCAGCAGAACAAGGTACAATATTCTTCTGATTATTCCTGGGGGTTTTCTGCATTCACCCTTCCGTAGTGGGTCCAAAGTGTATGTATGTGTAACAAGGGTGGGTTCTACTTACCTTTACTAGTGGTTCTCAATGGGAATTCGGACGCTTCTACACATGCGCAGATCATCAATTATGACGACCGGCGGGTGGGCAGAGCCTCCCGCTGCTTTTACTACCGGTTCTAAAGAACCGGACAGAACCAGGAGCAACCTACCACTGATATGTAAGGACAACAATACACAAATAAAAGATAAAGATCTAATATGGCTTTGTTTTTGTTTTAGCATGATCTGTGACCAAACCAATTATAGATTAGCATGTATGAACCTGGCCATTACAAGTACAATAAACCAAACATCTTGGTTTAATGTTATAAGTGAAGCACAATTCTTCTAAACTTCTTGCATTATGAAATTGTGCCTTATTGGCTTCATTTTTATAGGAAACTAAATAATATTATTAGACATTTGTCTTTGGTTTTCTTTACCAAAGAAGACTTTTATTTATGATAAAATAAAGATCATGCTTGCATCATATATTTTGTTTTTCACATATCAGAAAAATATTGGGAGAATAGAATAGCACCTGTCATTGTGATTAGCTTCATCTGGATGCCAGTCAGATGGAATGCTAGGTATCATTTCTCATTTCAGAAGTAGCTACTGCAAATCACCAACACCTACCTTGATTATGTTATCACTGCAATATGTTATGTTTTGACATATAGCTTCTGTATTACTATAGCTTGGACGAAAGAGAAGGAAGAAGATAACTTTAAGATAGGAATCCCTTAGGTTTGAAAACTGTACTGTATATTTACCCCAGATAGATAGATAGATAGATAGATAGATAGATAGATAGATAGATAGATAGATAGATGATAGAAAACTTCTTCCCATTCTTAATATATGGAATTAATACTCCAGATTCTTAGCCACTTTTACTCAAAATATATTAGGGGAAATGGGGGGGGGGCCCGCGGCGGCTAAGAGAATGAAGAGATATTTTTTCAAAATGAAAAAAAAATGTGAATTATCAGTAAATATAGGATTTCTTTTTTAAACGAAAACCACACTAACATTCAGAATGTATATAGGATTTGTTTTGATTGCATAATCCATATCTTTTCTATAAAACAGTACTGGGGGTTTAATGATAATTATTTTCATTTCTATAATTTTAGACTACCTACTGTAACCCTCAACAACTTTGGGCAGCTTACACTTAAATATATATAAAAAAACCGGAAATGACAAAAAGAAATAACAAATGCCCTGAAACAGCATACAGCGTAAGCAACCCACATACACACAACCCAGCCCAAAGCCTTCATTCAATAGGTCTTTACTAGGTTCCTGCATATCATACGATAGATGTAAATCTCAAGAGATTGTAAATTGGCCACGCATAACAGTTTAAGGGACTTTTAAACATACATTTGGATACTGTGCGGTTTTTTGTAATATATTTTGACCATAACATAAAAGAATATGGGAGAATATGCCAAACAGCTAAATAAAAGCAGTAGAATGCCTCATTAACTTTTCAAAAAAAAAAAAAAATCATCTAGGTTAGAGATTAACTACCCCTTCAATCTCACAAAAGTATGGATGGAATCTTGTGTATTTCAATTTTTCCACTATAGGAGCTTATCACCTTTTAAGGTAGCAGTTCAAAAATAGTCTATATTTTGAAAACTCCCTTTCTTTCAGCAGTAGGTTAGCAGTAGACAATTTATGTTCATCTGATAGCATGTCAGTAAGAACACAACCAGGTTGCTTAAACACACTTAAATGAACTGGGATTATTTAGCAGGCCAGTGACATAAACAAATACTACAGAGACAGAGGATATTCTAACAGAAATTTATCGTAATTACAATAATAAATAAGGTTGCTGTTAAAGAATCAGGAGGACTATTACTGTGTCATTTTATGATATGAAGAAAATGTTCACATGGAATATTTAATGTGGCCTTTTTTCCATACTTCTTTGAGAAGTATGGAAGAGGAGGGAAGGCAAGATAAAGTACATGTTCTGAATCTCTGCATATTTGAGATTTATTCCTTATGGGTCTTACTGTAGAAAAAGCAATTTTATATTCAGTTCTGTATAGCATATAACTTTGTAGAATATGGAATGTTTGGCAATTAAAACCTCACTGTGTAACAAGCAATATATCACATTTCTTTAATTTTTTCTTTTTTGCTTTTCTTTCAGGATTTTACTAAAACGCTAATAAATGAAGAAAACTATTGGTTTGGTGATGCTGCAATCAATACCTTGAAAGATACAAAAGAGAACTACGTGAACGCCAACTTGGTTCATTTTGTAGACAAAGAAGCTTAAATTTTATTTAGCTACTGTGGGACCTCATGCACACTGATTATTAGGGCAAGATACCTTTCAGATTTGAAGTGTTGTGTCTTGCTCCTAACTTTTAAGATTTGCACTTTGAACTGTTAAAAAAAAATGAGTGAGTTCTGGTTGTGTTTCAACTGCTGTATTGCAGAACAGCCTCAGCCTGTAAGTATGGATTTTAGATTATTTTTCCATGGTTGAATAATGTTCCTTACACTTCATTTAATTTTATTTCTTTTCTTTGTTTTTAATCATTTTAATGATCAAAATATTCCTACTGAGTTATAAGAGCAATTAGTTTGAAGCCATTTTGTGGTATATGCCTTTAATTGATCATTTCTAAATTCTGCTAAATCTGATGAAAGGAACAGCAATTGACACTTCACCTCATAAGATCATTTTCTATCAGTGGTATTCTTTAAATTTGAAAAAGTAGTAAATGTGGTTAGAGGTGTTCTCTTACAACCACAATTGAGCCTGGAATATTGGTCATTGAAATGAAGCAGCCATTAAGCAAGATGCTGTGTGACCACCTCATTCAATAACCACAATCCTGGCTCACCCAGTCACAGTCATTAAAGAGTTTCCTGAGCGGAACACTGGGAAAGGGCTCAGGCCTCCTGGGCATGGTGAGACAGAGCACATGGGGCTCCCACTATACTTGGAAGGCCCAGACCCTCTCTTCAGCCGAAGAGGTTGTAAAAAAATATGCTTTTAAAAGGCTCTGATGATCCCAGCTGAGTTGCCTGATCGTCAGAGGTTTTTGTTTTCTTTTAAAAACATTTTTTTTTTTTTGCTTTTAAAAGAAGAAAAAAACCTCTGACAATCAGGCAGCTCAGCTAGGATCGTCAGAGCCTTTTAAAAGCATTTTTTTACAACCTCTTCAGCCGAAGAGGTTGTAGAAAAAATGCTTTTAAAAGTAAAAAAAAAAGTCTCTGATGATCGCGTGGCATGGGAGGGGCAGGGGTTTTGCTACCGGTTCTCCAAACCACCCTCCACCATCGCTACCAGATCGGGCGATCCGGTCACAACCGGGAGCATTTCACCCTCGGACAAGCAGTGTTCCAGTATCTAAGGGGTTGTCACAAAGAAGAGGGGGTTGACCTATTCTCCAAAGCACCTGAAGGCAGAACAAAAAGCACTGATGGAAAATAATCAAGGAGAGAACCAGCTTCGAACTAAGAAATTTCCTGACAGTTAGAACAATTAGTCACTGGAAAGACTTGCCTCCAGAAGTTGTAGGTTCTCCAACACTGGAGATTTTTAAGAAGAGATTGGACAACTGTTTGTTGTGAAATGGTGTAGAGTTTCCTGCTGGAGCAGGAGGTTGGATTAGAAGATCTCCAAGGTCCTCTCCAATTCTGTATTCTGTTATTCATTCTGGAAGGCTCAGATTAAATAATCAAGAGATTATTGTCTCCTGATAATAATCCTTGAAATAATCTTTATAGTGTGATTGAAAGGATTGGACTATCAGGAGCAAAGATGAGAAGCACTTAAGTTAAATAAACAGGCAAAAAAGTCTGAGGTAATCAGACTCAAGTTTTAAGTTACACATAAACTGTAAAACTACTTTTAAGGTCAGAGTATTATGAGGAACCCCCCAAAGTATTTTGAAGCTATTTTTAAATTAAGCTTTTCTCATGTTCATGAGTGAAAATGTCAAAATAATGCCTGTCACCCAGTTACAAACACATTTTTGTAAGATTAACCAGTAGAGTAAAACAGATGCTCCAATATGAAAATCTCCACAAAATAAATGACTAACTTTCAAGTTAAATAGAGAAGAACTAAATCCTGTGTCTGCTTGAACTTGTGACCAAACTTGAAATATATACTTAATTAAACCCACCATTACCAAGAAGTAATCATAATTTTTAGTTTGAAAATATCAGTAGATATTTGTATTAGTAAAAGTTGGTGATGGTGATGATGTTATCTGTTCAGTCAAGTTTGACACTTGACGATTCCATGGGTAATAAAAGTTAGCAATATTTTTGTTGTTGTTGTTGAAATATGATAGAATGAAAACAAAAATATATGAAGCAGTAAACATTCATCTATTTCCATAAAAAGGCACTCGCATGGTGTCAGACAGAAGCAGGAAATAGTTAATGGCAATCTCTGCAAAAGCATTTCCCAACCTATATAACCTGTCTGATCTAAAGATAACCTGAGCTGGGTTGAAATATTTGGCCTATGTCAGATGAAAACAGATTATCAGAGGATATATTAAATAGGTTCACTGAAAGTTTGAACAGCATATATCCTTTCTGCTCCTGAAGGTGAGATGGATCTGGCGAAGGTGAAATGAGATCTGGTAGGATAATTGATCTAGAAGATAAATAATCGCACAGTAAATGTCTATAAAAAATAGCTTTGCATTAATTTAATAATTTCTCAAATATTTGTAGAGATTAAAGTTTAGATGCACTGCTGTGATTGGCAAAGAAAATAAGTTTAGGAATGCTAACGTAATTCTAAAAATGTGAATAATTTTTATTAATTATGGACAGGCTACTCCTCCACTCTTTAAACTGAAAATGTGACCAGATGCTCACTTTAATAAGCAAACTTTGGGAGGGTTTCATATTTTGGATGCCTGAATAGGGAGTAAATACTCTCTTAAAAGTCAAGTGAAGGTTTCAAAATGTTAGGACTGATCTATATACAAAAAAAAAGTGCAGTCTTCTTAGAACTGTGTTGCTCCATATTATAGTTGAGAATTTCATAGACATGCACAACATAAACTTTTGCAACATTAAATAATCCACTGGAGTTCCACATTCACTTTTTCATTTTGAAAGTACAAAACAAGTGTTAAGTATTAAGAAAAACAAGTGTCTTCGCTTGTGTTAATCTTCAAAGTTCCATTTTTGTAGTTTAGATGTTCAATTATTTAAAGTATTTGTAAAGAATTTTTAACAAATGGTAAATTTGTAATTTGTAAAATTACAAATTAACAAATATGTAAATTTGTAATTTAAAGCGTTTGGTCATGAAGACATGTTTTTGTACAAGTTCTTCAAAATATTAGCAATGTTTTTAAAATAATAAAAATGCCAAATCCAGTCTAAACATCTAACTGTGAGACAAACCATAATACTAAATTGTAATAACAAACACCAATAAGAACTTAGCAAAAAGTTTAATTTTACACCATTAGGCTAGCAAAAGCCAAAAGGTTTTCCAAAGTTCTATGTAATTCATGAAGACTTATCGAGATCTATCAAAAACAAGTTGGAACATAAAGCCTGAGCAATGAGGCAAAGACTAGTAACCCAAGATGTTATGATAGAGCATGATATAAGTAACCAGCGGTAATTTTGGAATAGCAAGAACTTCATAGAGCTATATTTTAGACGGTCTCTTTCCATGCCTCACAGACACATGAGATTTTAAGATTTAAAAAATAAATTTTGGAAGTGTTCATTAAAAATTCTTTTTGTTTGCAGTATTTGGCACTTATATAACATTTAATGCATTCAATACATATTAGATTAGAGAGAATGAACTAAGACTTTTTTTCTTTCTAACATTAAATATAGCATTTTGGAAAATTTACCTTAATTAAATGATATATATATATATATATATATATCAATTTTCTTACTTCTTCGTAGGGTTTATGTGTGTTTTTCTTCTAGCCAGGTTTTCCCTACGTAGCCAAGGTTTTTTTTGTAGCTCCAGCTCAGTAGAATCTCATCTACTCGGTTCTGGGCTTTTTTCCTTTCTAACACCTAGCAAGCTCTAACTGCTAGGTGGGAGACCTAAATAGATCCATTTCTAGCTCGTTAGCTGTCATCAGTAGGCCACACCCATATCCTCCCTGTAAAGGTACAGTATCAGAAGAAGAAAAACACACATAAACCCTATGAAGAAGTAAGAAAATTGATACTGTACCTTTACAGGGAGGATATGGGTGTGGCCTACTGATGACAGCTAACGAGCTAGAAATGGATCTATTTAGGTCTCCCACCTAGCAGTTAGAGCTTGCTAGGTGTTAGAAAGGAAAAAAGCCCAGAACCGAGTAGATGAGATTCTACTGAGCTGGAGCTACAAAAAAAAAACCTTGTCTACGTAGGGAAACCCTGGCTAGAAGAATATATATATACATACATACATACATACATACATATATATATATATATATATATATATATATATATATATATATATATATATATATATATAAATATATATATTTAATAACGCTGGTAAAGACACATCTTTCTCTGCAATTTGTACAATGTTTTATTCTCTATTCTAAGTAATCTTTAGATAAATATACTTTACATTAGATGTTAGTTTTATTTTTTTTAAAAATAATATAATGATCCTGACCCTGTGATTATTCTTGTAGCCTGATAATGATATCAGAATAATGCGCATCCTGATAAATACATATATTATGTAGCATCCTCAAATGAAATATATTTCCAATTCACATAAATAAAAAGGACAATTCTATGATCTTAGTGTTTTCCTCTAAAGTTTACAAGTTTTTAATATGATATCTCAATATTCCCAGGAGTAAAAAAAATTGATTGCCTCAATGAGAGCATTGGAGAAAAGTTTCCATTGGTAATGCTAATCTTTTTTAGCATCAATTCACTCCCAATACCTAGTAAAAAAAATCTGAAAGCAATGCATACAAACTTGCAAACATCTTTTTTTTTAAATTTGCAGACATCTTGGATTTTTTGTTTGTTTTATTGTCATTATATTTAAACATTTGAGCCTGCCCTGGCTCATTTCACGAGGTCCCTTGTAAATATGCACACTCAAATTACACAGTAAAAGAAGGATGTGGGTTGATTATTTAAACAATCTTCTTCAGATCAGGGAAAGTTATAATCAGGGAATTAGAACTTTGTATATTCTTTTTAACTGTGATTATGAATGTTACAATTTACAACCATAATGGGCAGACTCCATTTGGTTATAAGGACTATCTGTGCTGCATGGCTGGAACTTCAAGGACTGTTATTATAAGTA
Source organism: Arizona elegans (assembly GCA_022577455.1). Taxonomy (NCBI): domain Eukaryota; kingdom Metazoa; phylum Chordata; class Lepidosauria; order Squamata; family Colubridae; genus Arizona; species Arizona elegans. The sequence goes on along the minus strand of JAKOOJ010000008.1, from coordinate 39,709,009 downwards.
CACTTATTCAGCACTTTCATAACTTTAAACAATTGATCAAAGAGTGATTGTTAGGACTAGCTGTAATAGGGAAGGAAAATAGAAGTAACTGAAAGATTGAGAGAACTTGACCATGTAATTATTATTTCTTGATTTTAGGAGAAATTAAAACTGTCATTTCCCCCCCAAAATCAAGAAATGTTAATTAAATTTCTCTCAATATTTCAGCCATTTCTATTTCCTAGTGAGTAGATAAATAAGTACCACTTTGGTGGGAAGGTAATTGCATTCTTCGTGCCTTGGCGTATAGTCAGGCTGTCTACAGGATCACGGAAAGGGTCTTCAGACAACACTGGCTCCCTCCGCTAAGAAATAAAGATGAGCACTGCCCCTAAAATCAGATACAGCTGGATAGGAGAAACCTTTACCTTTTTTAAAAACTGTCATTGTACACTTATATTGGAGTTTGAAAAACGTAAATAGAATAAACTGAAAACAACTATAATCCGTGCAAGGATATGGTAATAGGAAAAGAAGCTCAAAATAGGTGAGTTCTTGAAAAAAGATAATAATATCATAATTGCAAATAATTACAATAAGAAAAAAAAGAAAAGAAAAGACAGCAGGAGAAGCCAATGTGTTTACACAAAGTTTAGTGAAGATCTGAAAATAAAGGAAGAAAGAAAGAGAAAAAATCACTATGGAAGAATACAATAGAGTAGTCTGGAGTTGTTGAGATTATAATAAAGATTAATCATCAAAATGAACAGAGTTTCATGAAGAATGCAAGGACAATAAAGACAACATTTTAAGGTGCAGTATTCTTCAAGTATGTAAAAATTTGTAAGGAAAATAGTATGATTATCTGCTAAGTGAAAATTTCAAATTCTGAAAGGGAACAAAAGACAGAATTACTCTTGAGTCTATACCTTTCATCATGCAATTGTGAAAAGCATAAAAGAGAGGCCAAATTGAAATTTGAGATTGATAGAAACATGGTTAAGAAATCCCAATTTATTTTGAATGAGTTGAGTAAGTTTCCAATAGCCACTCGAGTTTCATTTTAAGGTACTGAGAGACCATGATGATAGTCTTGACAAATATCTTTTCATTATCTTTGAGAAATCCTGGAAAGAGAAGAAACCTGGATAATAGGAAGAGGACAAATGCTACCCAGCATAGAAAAGCCTACAAATGTGATAATTTTGCTTCTTTTATATTCTATAAAAAGCATAATTGTAGTGGGTTAGGAAAAAAACCCAACTTTCTCCTGGTGTTTTATTAAAAAAGCTTCTGGAAGAGTTTGTGGAAAATGCCATTTCTTCCTATGTAGTAAATTTATTATTGTTCTTGATAAGCATTTTTAGTAACAATGTTTATATTCTTTTTTATCATTCTTTTATTATCATTATTATTTTCCTTTCTGTTGATAAGAATCCACTGAGTAGTATCTAGTTCATGGCATCATGAAAGAGTTTTTAATAAATACAACAGCAAAGAACACGTTGTGGGCTAGAAACTAAGGCAACCTATTGGTATTGCCTCCTTGTAAAGTCATAGGGCTTTTGTTGATTTGTAGAAGTTGAGCCAATTAACTCTCGGCTTAACTCACTCTCCAGAGGAATCACTGTAGAAATGTGTGCACATTTCCCATTATTTGGTACTTGACTTGACATATTTTCTTATTAATCCCTGTCATATCTCAGCTTTCTTCAAATGACTAAAGAGGTCAAAAACTTCCCTATTCTGGTATAATCTATGCAGTTCATCATCTAGGTGATTTTTTTCCTTTGATGTTCAAAATGAAAATCCAAACAAACTAATATCATTAGCACAGGGACCAAAAGTAATATCTCTGAGCAGATGCAGTTATTGTGTAGGTGTTATAGGAAACTGGACTGTCCTTTTTGTTTCACATTACAGAGATGTTCCATAGTCAGTGTAGGTGGATGGGGTGGATTTTTAGACAGATAACAGCTTCTTCTTTATCTCCCTGCTGTCCAGGGGTGGACTTCAAAAATTTTAGCAAGGGGTTCTCTGCCTGGTTGCTGGGTGGGTGTGGCCATGGTAGGCATGTCCTAGTCGGGCTCCTGCATCACGGTGGGGAGGGGGGGCGTTTTTGCCATCCCCATGCTCCGGAGTCTTTTCTCAAGCCTCCAGGAGGGCCTCTGGAGTGGGATTTGGGGGTTCTCTGAACTGCACAGAATCTTAGCTAGAGGTTCTCCCGAATCCCTGCGAACCCCCAGCAGCCCACCCCTGCTGCTGTCTTGTTAAAAGTATATGTCTATACCATCTATCTAATCACTTTGAGCAAATCATACTCTGTTGCACTCCTTTTCTAATTGATGAATTAAACCAATTGAATTCCTTGTCTGTCAAGCTGATAATTGAAATTCCCTCTAGAGCAGGGGTGGGCAAATGTGGCTCTTTTACAACCTGTGGACTTCAATTCCCAGAATTCCTGAGACAGCCAAGCTGGCTCAGGAATTCTGGGAGTTTATTTATTTTTTTATTTATTTATTTATTTGATTTATATGCCGCCCTTCTCCGGAGACTCAGGACAGCTTACAATGTGTTAAGCAATAGCCTTCATACTTTTGTATATTTATACAAAGTCAGCTTATTGCCCCCACTTCCTACCTTAGAAAGGATGGAAGGCTGAGTCAACCTTGAGCCTGGTGAGATTTGAACTTGCAGTAATTGTAGGCAGCTGATGTTAATAACTGCTTTAGTCTGCTGCGCCACCAGGGCTCATGGTTGAAGTCCACAGGTTGTAAAAGAGCCACATTTGCCCACCCCTGCTCTAGAGCAAAGAAATGTTTGAAAATGGCCTAAATATGCTGCAGTTCTTGAGTTGTATTCATCTGTTGACACCAATTATGGGACAGAATAAATATTAAATATTCACTGTATATCAGGAATTATTAATATATTGTATTAGTTCACCTTTTTGTGCTCGGCTTGAATTGAATTGTTGGGGAACTTCATCTGAATAAAGTAAGAATAAAGAATAAAGTTCTGTTTATAATTGAATTATATATCAGTTTGGCAGAGTAGCATAGCAAAGTATTAAGTGATGCTGTTGCTGAAATTAGTCCTTTGATGTTAGAAGGCCACACTCAAGAGAACTTTACTTGTAAGATTTTATTAACTCTTTTCACATTTCTTGCAATATTGTGCTAGGAATCTTAGGAATTCAAAGTTTTGTGAGAAACATGCTAACTAGACCCACAACAGTTTGTATGGTAAATTTTCTATCAGCTGAGAGGGAAAAGTGTTTCAGCAAGTGTTATTAATCAAGTTTGAAGCAATAGACACATTTCAGGCCATTTTTGTCCCAAATTTAATTTTTTTCCACTACGCTGAAATTCATTTTTCTAGCTGAAAATCCTAAAAGCAATTGCATCTGAAGATTTAAGGGCTAAAAAATAGATTAACTATTGTTTCCAGTTCCTATAATTTGCTGACCCTTATAGGAAAAGCATTTCAGATTCATGACACCTTAGATATTAGTTATCTTATATTAGAACAGGAGTTTAAAGAAACCAAATGTTTAACAACAGTGAGGGCTCTGTTAAGGTTTCTTGCCTGGACAAATAGAGCATAAGGAGAGAAGACCTGTAGTCTATTATACAGTATGTGGAAACTCTTACAAACAGAATCTGAAATTCAGAGAACTATCCATGGAAAAGTCAGGCTGATAAAAATGAAAGAGACAGTGCTACCTCTGTCATAATTTACTCTATGGCTGCAAAAATCTGGATTACCACAAGATCATTGCAAAGAGGGTGAGTACCTTGTATGTCTTTGCTTCTATCTCATGATAATCTGGACTGTTGCATCCAGGTCTGATGCTCCTAGCTTCCCTTTATCCTGTCTATAATTTTTAACAGTTTTGCATCTACAGTCTGACTGAAATTAAGATTAGGAAAACTGTCATATGTAATTTAAATCACATACACAATCTTATTTTAAATAATTACATAAAGCTTTGTGTTTTATAATTCCTAACGAGTCTGTCGTATCTGGCAGCTCTAAAAATTTTGGTTTGCAGCTAAATATAGTATTTGTACTATCTAAAAACTGTAACCTAAAACATCTGCCAATGTAGTAGCCAACATGCTTATTTTTTGTACTGTATAATTTATATCTGCTCAAAAATGGGAGAAGGTTAAACTATGCAATTAATGGATTTCTGTTTGGCTCCTTGTACACATGAGGAACATATATGTGAAGATGAACAACAGTCAAATAGAGAATTAGTGTACTAGGCTGTGCCAGAACTTTATTAGTTCAAGGATGATATTTATGAAGCAAAACAGTATTTACTCATAAATGGCAAGTAAATGTCCATGTTATTTGATAGTCAAATATACTTAATTGCAATAATAAGATGGCTGCTTGCACACATTTATGATCCTTGCCTCAGAAGTCACATGACTTTTTCCTTTTTTTCTTTATATAGAAGAAATCATCTTAATTTCAAAAGTCTTAGAGAACTGTTGAAAATTAAATGCATTTCTATTCAAGTTTCATTTGAAACCATTTTAAATTTGTTTGGTTTTTTTTCTTATATAAAAATAGGCAACTGAAAGAAATATTCAGAAAGGTTCTTAAAATATGCTGAAGCTCAAAATTACCACTTTCTATGCATAATTGTTATGGAAACAGTTCCTTACTGAAGCATATGTATATAGGTCAGTGGTGGGTTTATACCGGTTCGCCCCGGTTTGGGCAAGCCGGTAGCGGCGATGGTGAGCTGAGAGCGAACCGGTTCGCTCTGACCGTCAGCTGGGCCCGCCTGCCCGCCCCTGCACTTATACCTACCTGTATTCATTCATTTTTAGCCCAACTGATAGGCGCGGCAGAGCGGATTGCTGCACCTCAGGTGTTCTGAAATGCAATGCGCTTGCATGGAGCGAAACAGTTATAACACCGGTTGAAACCCACCACTGATACAGGTAGTATCAGAGGCAGGTAGTCTAGTATCAATGTAACTAGCGCAAAGCAACACAGTCGCAAAGTGTAGCGTCCCATGACCACATCAACTTGCAGTTCTGTCATCCCCATTGTTGTTGCTGGCAAATCCCATAGCCGCAGCCCACAGTTACATGATCAGTATTTGTGACCTTCTGCTGGCTTGCCCCATGACTTTGCTTGTCAAAGCCAGCAGTGAAGATCACAAACTGCAGCTACAAAGACCCATCATAAGTACTCCTCATTCGGCACCATCACAACTTTGAACAGTCGCTAAATAAGTAGACATTACATGAGGTCTATCTTTATTGGTTGACATCTAAGTAAATGAAAAAGCCTTATGTAAAAGTAGGGACTTAGTGGCTAAGACGCTGAGCTTGTCGATTGAAAAGTCGGCAGTTCAGTAGTTCAAATCCCTAGTGCCACATAATGAGGTGAGTTCCCATTACTTGTCCCAGCTTCTGCCAACCTAGCAGTTAGAAAGAATGTAAAAAATGCAAGTAGAAAAATAGGGACCATCTTTGGTGGGAAGGTAACAGTGTTCCGTGCGCCTTTGGCGTTTAGTAATGCCGGCCACATGACTACAGAAATGTCTTCGGACATCGCTGGCTCTTCGGCTTTGAAATAACGGACATGAGCACCACCTCCTGGAGTCGGGAACAACTAGCACATATGTGCGAGGGGAACCTTTACCTTTAAAAGCAAAATATTAACATATAAGAAACAAAAACACCTTTAACTATACTACAACTTAACTCCACCTTTTCAAAACATTGTTACTTAAGAATAAATGTTTTAAATACAAAAAAAAATTCATTGCCAAATTTCAGTGATCAGTCCTACTGCTAATGGGTTCAAGGGTCTGGCTGTGATAGCTGACCACCTGAAGATCTTGGTTTGCCCAGCTTCACTTGTCTGTTGTTCATTCAACAGACATTTTTAGCACTTTTTAGGCTTTGAACTGCAGTGAAAAGCAGTTCAAGAAGAGAGCCTGTTTAAGTAATATTTCCACTGGTGGTGGGGGAGGGGGAGAGGGTGGGAATCTGAAAGGCACAGAGCAGTGTATACTTACTGATTATAATGGTGAATATGTGACTGAGAGAAAGATGTAAAGGTCATAAATATGACCATTGATTACAAGCTTACTTTTTTTTATCACCATCATAATTGCAAATGGTCACTGTCCAAGACAGTCACTAAACAAGGACTACCTGTATATATTTCTTATAGCAACTTGTAATTAGTTCTAGTATGACTAGCATCACATACAGAAAGCTAATTTTCAACCTTCAGCACAATGAAGTTTTTTTTTTTTTTCTCCCAGTGCTTTTGTCAAATGAAACAACTCTAGAGAGTTTCTTACTCCGGACTTAGTAACTTGTGAAATCTTAGTTTGCAATCAAAATTGATAGGATTATGAGTGCCTGTCTGAAAATAATATATTTTGATGATTGTAGAGAACACCCGAGTTTCATAGGTATTATCTGAGCCCAATGGGCATCTGGGTATTCTCTAATAAATGTTACATGGTGTTTTACCTGTTAAACGTGACTACTGTGCAATACTACTCTTAAGTTATCAAATGAGAAGATTAAACTGATCAGTTATTTAAAGAGGTTCAAAGCAAAGGGCCTTAAGTGAGGCTTTCTGAATCTGATACTCTAATGCAACTCTAAACATTTGAAGGCAAATTGATCAAATATTGGCTGATACTATCCCAGGTTACCTTGGGATATATACAGTATAGTATCCATTTTGTGAATGTAGCCACATTATGCTTTCAAATCCTCAATGTGAACACTGATAGAAATCCCTGATATGCTATATCTGCTTGAATTGTGTAGATCATAAATAATGTGTCTCAGCAAGATTGTGGGTAATACAAGGTGGGCAAGAATTAACATTCCACAGCTCTATTTGTGCATCTAAAAGTGACTTTTACCATTAGCTAAGTGATTCTCTTTAAAAGCTTATTGCATACATGGAGAAGAAGCATGGAGAGGCAGTTTCTGGGTTAGATTAAATTTTAGCCATAAATTTCCTGTGAATGCAAGGCCAGCTCTTTACTTCTTTTTCCCCTTCGCAATTGGAAGTGACATTTATTTAGCTGAATAGGAAGGGCTTCACATTGTAAGTACTGACACATATCCTGTCATGGAGTTGTAACATTTCATCATGTTAGTTGACCTCTCTCCAAATATTTCCTGTGTTACTTCCAAGAAAGACAGCAAGTGAAAAACAGGGTTTGCTATCTCTCCTGTACCTATATCATGTTTAGAGAGACAGCTGCCATTGAACAACAGCCAAAATTACTTATAAATTACCATATTTTACCTAAAGGTAACATTTCTAATCATTTAGACACTTAAGACTGTTTTTCTAACATTAGAGCATTTCTCATTTGGTCCGAGACTGCTCTCAAATAACTTGAGTTGCAGTGTCAATCCTTAAGCATTGGGTTCCCTCAATTCTATTATTTTTTACATCGTTTTGAAGAATAACACCATGCAAGCACTTAAGGATTTTGTAACAAGCAGCCTAGATGGGCTGAGCAATGACTATAATTCCATGCTAAGCAGTTCCCAGTCTGTATCTTTTACAACAGAATTCCCCAAGCTTTCCGGCTTTGTGGACCAGTGGAGGGAGAGAAAGGAGATAGTTCTGTGTGCACGCAGTTCCATTTGTGTGAGCGGCGGGCACCTGCACCTGCTGCGTAAATGGAGCCCATGCACACATACTAAGCTGCTGCTCTGGGGATATGAGCGCACACTCACTCACTTCTTTTGCAACCTGGTTCCGAATGCCTCAAGGTCCCGTAATGGGTCACAGCCCAGGGGTCGGGGACTCGTCTTTTACAAAGATCAATTTGGGTGGGAAGGTTTGCTATAGCATGGGTAATGACCTTCAGATTTAAAATACGTTTCCAGGAACACCAACCAACATGTCACAGTTTACATGAATTACAGTCCAAAATATCTGTAAACCACCAGGCTACCTACTGGTGCCTCATAATACTGATTTTACAGTAATCAAAAACTCTACAATATTTTGGCTTGAAATTGTTAGTATTATGTGATGAGTAAAATAACATATATATCATATCATATCATGTAATCGTACATTAGAAACATAGTTTACAGATTGCATTATTTACTTTAAAAGATTGCTAAGATGATGATCTGCTGAGCTAGCTAAAAAGAAAGAAATTTTGTGGTTTAGATAAACGATATCCATTTCTGAGGTCCGGTTCAGTATCACTTACCAAGGTCAATATAACTCAAAATAGATTTGTAATGAATATTCTTCCTATATTTACTATCACTGAGTGTTTCAGGACAATAAAAGGGAAAGTCTTCTTGAGATATATCGTAAACCTAAGGCAGAAAAGAGGATTTCTGTGCAACACATTCCCTCCAAATGTGTTTCCTACTTGAATATTCCAGTGAGGGTGTGGCATTGGTAAGCAATTCTTGTGGATGGAGTTAATGCTGTATCCTGCTTTTGTACCGGATAAGTAGTGATAGAATACTACGAAAGGTCACTGAAGAAAGTTGAAGGTTTAACTGTAAAATAGAATGGATTCACAGATCTAAGCTGGGAAAAGTAGGGATAAGGTCATGTGAAAACATCTATACAGGTAATCCTCAATTTATGACCACAACTGAGCCCAACATTTTTGTTGTTAAGTGAGACATTTGTGAAGTGAGTTTTGCCCCAGTTTACAACTTTTCTTGCCATAGTTGTTAAGTGAATCACTGCAGTTGATAAGTTAGTAACCCTGTTCTTAAGTGAATTTGGGCTTTCCCATTGACTTTGCTTGTCAGAAAGGTTGCACAATGACTTGGGACACAGCAATGGTCATAAATATAAGTCAGTTGCCAAGCATCTGAATTTTGATCACATGATCATGGGGCTGCTACAAAGGTCATAAGTGTGAAAAATGGTCATAAGTCACTTTTTTCAGTGCAGTTGTAAGGCTTTTAGTCATGGGTGATTTCAACTTGCCATCCGTCGGTGAAATGTCTGAGGTGGCTCAGGAGTTCATGGCTTCCATGACGGCCATGGACCTGACCCAGTTAGTTCATGGCCCTACTCACAGGGGAGGTCACACTCTGGATTTGATTTTTGTCTCTGGCCAGTGGTTGAGTGGTCGTTATAGGGAATATAGACGTGGAACCCTTGTCATGGACTGACCACTCCTTCGCCTAGATCTTCGAACCGCGACCCCTCGCCGCAGGGAGGCGGACCCAATTAGATGGATCCGCCCCAGGCGCCTGATGGATCCTGATAGGTTCCAGACGGAGCTTGGGCCATTTCCTGAGGATCTAGCACATGACTCGGCCGAGGACCTGGTAGCCGCCTGGGATCAGGCGGCTGGTGGGGCGTTGGACCGAGTTGTGCCTTTGCGGCCTCTGACCCGATGCCGATCCCGTGTGGCTCCTTGGTTTACTGAGGAGCTGAGGGAAATGAAGCGCCGGAAAAGACGCCTGGAGAGTGGTTGGAGGGCCAGTCTCGCTGAATCTGATCGAACACTGGTAAGGTCGCATATTAAGGCCTACCTAGTGGCGATAAAGACGGCAAAGTCTAACTACTTTTCCGCCTCTATTGCGTCATCAGGGAATCGTCCGGCCGCCCTGTTTAGGGTGACCTGCGCCCTGCTCCATCTGGGAGTGCGGGAGGATCCCTTAGAAGGCAGGGCGGAGGATTTCGGACAATACCTGTATGACAAAATTGCTCAGATCCGGGGGGATCTGGACTCTGACTGGGTAGATCAGGGCAGGGTGACGAGGAACAGTCTTGAGAATGTTATCTGGGAGGAGTTTGATGCTGTGACTCCCGATGATGTGGACAGGATTTTGGGGAGACTTAGTGCGGCCACATGTTTACTGGACCCGTGTCCCTCCTGGTTGGTACTGGCTTCCCGGGAGGTTACACGAGGCTGGCTCCAGGGCGTCATTAATGCTTCTTTGAGTGAGGGTCACTTCCCCGCTGCCCTGAAAGAGGCGGTGGTGAGGCCTCTCCTCAAGAAGCCGTCCCTGGATCCAACTATCGTCCTGTCTCCAACCTTCGCTTCATTGCGAAGGTTGTTGAGAGTGTGGTCGCGCAACAGTTTCCGCAATTCCTGGAGGAAACATCCTATCTAGATCCGTTCCAGTCGGGTTTCAGGTCTGGGCACAGCACGGAAACGGCATTGGTCGCGTTGGTGGATGATCTCTGGAGGGCTCGGGACAGGGGTTATTCCTCTGTTCTGGTCCTATTAGATCTCTCAGCGGCTTTTGATACCATCGACCATGGTATCATGCTGCACCGGCTGGAAAAGTTGGGGGTGGGAGGCACTGTGTTGCGGTGGTTCTCCTCCTTTCTCTCCGACCGGTCGCAGTTTGTGTTGGCAGGGGGGCAGAGGTCGACCTCGAGGCCTCTCATCTGTGGAGTGCCGCAGGGATCGGTCCTCTCGCCCCTTCTGTTCAACATTTATGTGAAGCCGCTGGGCGAGATCATCTGTGGCTTTGGGGTGAGATACCACCAGTACGCTGATGACACCCAGCTGTACATCTCCACCCCAGGCCACCCCAACGATGCCCTTGAAGTGATGTCCCAGTGCCTGGAGGCTGTGCGGATCTGGATGGGGAGGAACAGGCTCAAGCTCAACCCTTCCAAGACTGAGTGGCTGTGGCTCCCGGCATCCCGATATAGTCAGTTGACTCCATCGCTGACTATTGGGGGCGAGTCTTTGGCCCCCACTGAAAGGGCTCGCAATCTGGGAGTCCTCCTGGATAGGCAGCTGTCCTTGGAGGAACATCTGACGGCTGTTACCAGGGGGACCTTTTATCAGGTTCGCCTGATTCGCCAGTTGCGGCCCTTTCTTGATCGGGATTCCTTGTGCACAGTCACTCACGCCCTCGTCACCTCTCGCCTTGACTACTGCAACGCTCTCTACATGGGGCTCCCCTTGAAGAGCACCCGGAGGCTCCAGCTGGTCCAGAATGCAGCAGCGCGGGTAGTGATGGGAGCAACATGGCGCTCCCATGTAACACCGCTCCTGCGCGAGCTGCACTGGCTCCCGGTGGTCTTCCGGGTGCGCTTCAAGGTGTTGGTTATCACCTTTAAAGCGCTCCATGGCATAGGGCCTAGCTATCTCCGAGACCGCCTGCTGCTACCAACGACCTCCCATCGACCCGTGCGCTCCCACAGAGAGGGCCTCCTCAGGGTGCCATCAGCCAAACAATGTAGGCTGGTGGCCCCCAGGGGGAGGGCCTTCTCTGTGGGGGCTCCCACCCTCTGGAATCAGTTGCCCCCGGAGATAAGGAGAATCCATGACCTCAATGCCTTCCGTCGTTCCCTGAAAACCCATCTTTTCCAGCAAGCCGGGTTGGCTTAGAAGAAATTTTTAAATTTTTTAATTAGTTTGTGATTCTTAACTTTCGGCCCAAATTTATATATATATTTAAATGTTTTAATATTTGTATTCTATGTTTTTTATCTTGGCTGTACACCGCCCTGAGTCCTCAGGGAGAAGGGCGGTATATAAATTGGAAATTAAATTAAATTAAATTAAAATTTTGAACATCATAAATGAATTGTTCTAAGTCAAGGACTATCTGTATTGCTAATAAAAATAATCTAATCTTATTTAGGAGTATGTACATAGATTTTAGGGAAATGATAAAATAAGAACACAAATAATTTTTAATTGATTGAAAAATGTTTATGTGACATGGAAAAGAAGGGAAAAATGTGTGGGTGCAGAAGAAGATACAAATACTTGGAAAAGATCAAACCGAATGAGCGGCCTGTATATATTCTGGCAATGCTCTGTGTGGGTGTAAAGTTTTGTACTTAGCAGTGTTGAAACTTCAGCTAATTTTTCTGTTGTCATAGAAACTAGAGCATCCAGTTTCAAAGGTTCAATTTATTTTACTGTTTAGGGGAATTGTAAACATGAAGAATTTTTTAAAAAATCAAAGTGGAAGACTTAGTTATTTTCCATTTTTTGTCCCATATAATTCACCTAATTAATCCTCCAAATACCCTCAGAGTAGGGGTGAAATCTACTTACCTTCCCTACCAGTCAGGAACTGCGTGCACGTGTCACGTAAGATTTTGGGACCCTCTGCACATGCGCAAATCCTTCTGTGCATGCGCAGAGGATCAAAAATGATGTCCGGGTGGGTGGGTGGCGCCTCACCCTGCCACCGCTACCAGTTCACTGAACAACCCGCCGCCACTGCTACAGGTTTGCCCGAACCAGTGCGAACTGGTAGCATTTCTCCTGCCACAGAGGACAAGAGTTAAAAGGAAACCAAACCTGGTTGGTGGCTCTACAAAATTGCTCCAGGTGAACCAAAAGCAATTTTTCAAAGTTGTCACCAGCAGCTTCCTAAATAACAAAGAATGAAACCAAAATGGTTATTGAATATGGCAGCCTTTTTCAACTGTTCCCTATCAGATGTACTGTGACTAAAATTATGAACCAACATTGCCAAAGCAAGAAACTGGAAATTTAGCCTAGTTTGTAGTAAACTTGTTGGCTATTTATGTTTTAAACACATTAAAATTTTGCACCAGAAATATTTAAAAAATAGCATATCTTTCATTTTTTTTACTAGATGATGATATTAGTCATAATTGCCAGATCCAATGAAGTACAATAGATAAGACTGCTGGGAGAATCTAACTCTCTATTCTCCCAGCCTTCTCCTGTCTTCTCTGAGGATTAGAAGACTGCTGGCATTGGCTACTAATATGTCTGAGAAAGGAAGGAAGAAATCTCAAAATCAGGCAAGATGACCTTCACAGAAAATACCACTGCACCCCCATTGAATAGATTTTTCCATTTATTTTCCAACAAACAAAAGTTGAAAATACTTTAAAATTTTAATATTCAGTGCAGAAAGCTGACTCTGAGAGACAAGGAGCAAGTTTTGTGTACATCTGGCTTCCCCTGATCAGCATTTTATATACTTCTGAATATATTGGTGGAAGAGAATATTTGTAGCTCAAGGTTGAACTGTGGGGTCCTTGGTGCTTTCTAGCTTGGTTGTTTTCTTGCAGATGTTTCACTACCAAACAAAATAACATCATCAGTAGTAGAAGGGTATGGAGTTTGCTCTCATTTTATATATTGGTGGTTTCCCCTGTCAGGGTTGGTGGGTGTGGTCTTGGTGATTCCTTGATCTGCTTGTTGTTTATTGTTAGGTTGTTTGAACCTGAGTTGGTAGTTTCTTGATTAGGGTATTGTTTACTTCTTGATTATTGGTAAAGTGTTAAATTACAATAGCACTGAAAAAAGTGACTTATGATCATTTTTCACATGATCATTGCAGCATCTTGATGGTTGTGCAATTAAAATTCAGATGCTTGGCAACTGGCATATATTTATGATGGTTGCAGTAACCCAAGATCTTGTAACCTTCTCACAAACAAAGTCTATGTTATTAACTTAACACCTGCAGTGATTCACTAAAGAATTGGCAAGAAAGGTTGTAAAATGTGGCAAAACTCACTTAACAACTGTCTTATTTAGCAACAGAAAATTGGGGCTCAGTTGCGGTTGCAACCAAGTCTAGAACACACATGGTTCTAAGCCATAATTATCATTTATAAACCCCAATCAGGAGTTCATACAAAATACATGATCATTTTGCACAATATAGCCTTTGTATTTATTTTCAATCATCTGATATTATGATGTTGATAAGACACATATTTGAAGCAAGCAAAGTTGCCTGAAAAATCTCACCAGTCAGTTTATTATGTTTGTCTTTTTCAATTGAACTCAGTAAGGGAAAGGGAAAGGTTCCCCACACACATATGTGCTAGACGTTCCTGACTCTAAGGGGCGGTACTCATCTCCGTTACAAAGCTGAAGAGCCAGCGCTGTCCGAAGACGTCTCCGTGGTCATGTGGCCTGCATGACTAAATGCCAAAGGCGCACGGAACACAGTTACCTTTCCACCAAAGGTGGTCTCGATTTTTCTACTTGCATTTTTTATGTGCTTTCGAACTGCTAGATTGGCAGAAGCTGGGACAAGTAACGGGAGCTCACTCCATTACGCGGCACTAGGATCAAACTGCTGAACTGCCAACCTTTCGTTCGACAAGCTCAGCGTCTTAGCCACTGAGCCACCGTGTCCCTGTTTTGAATTCAGTACATTGGTTAATGGTTTAATATATACCGTATTTTTCGGAATATAAAACGCACTGGAGTATAAGACGCAGCTTAGTTTTTTGGGAGGAAAAGGTGGGGGGGGGGAAATCTGCCTACCAGGTATTCATCTGGCTAGCGTCCTTAGCCTGGTCAGCTTCAGCACATTAGTTTGCTGGTTTTTTATCCCCTGCTTGGGGATAAAAAACAGCTTCAAAGGCACAGCTGAGAGGAAGCAGCAATGAGAAAAGCAGGCAAAACACGGGGGGAGATCGCTTCACTCGGCTAGCACTAGTTAGGGCTGAAAAAAAGCTTCTAAAGAACAGCTGAGAATTGGAGCAAAGCATGGAGATCGCTTCACTCGCTAGCGCCTAGTTAAAGCACAATGGAGAGTCGAGGGAGCAGGCAAAGCTGGGAAGATTGCTCGCTAGTGCCTCGTTAGGGCTGAAAAAAAGCTTTGAAAAAGTTACATTCGGAGTACAAGATGCACCCAAATTTTCAGTCTCTCTTGGGTGGGGGGGGGGGAGGTGTGTATTATACTCAGAAAAATATGCTACATGCTTGGTTGGTAGGAACCAGAGTTGATCATTCATAGACAACAGCAATTTCTTGATAACATTTTATTATAAAGTTCAAAATGGTTCACAGTATTGGCTAGGTACCTTTAAGCATGTAAGAATTGCATTCCATTGTAATCAATGGAATGCACATACATTTGTTTAGGATTTTGTGCTAGCATTTTCTTCTGCAGATTTGGCATATTTTTTTAAGATGCTTATTATTTGTGAAAAAAGTTCAAGTGTCCTGGTGTGTTTGTTATTCAGAAAAAGTGGGGAGTCTATAGTATGGGCATGTCTGTTGTGGGCTTGAGATCATTCTAAACAGATCTTGCTTTTATGGGCTATAGACCATGATGTATTCTCAGCTGTGGCTTTGATTTGCAGTGACTCAACTAGGGCAGTGTTTGGACAGCAGAAATCCTGCTGATGAGATGAGTAAACTTCCACCCAAAACTCTAGGTGGTCTTACCATCTCCTCGCATACCATATGTAGGAGGATGCTGATTCCTTAAAATATGTGATGGAGAAAATGCTTATAGGGATAGTGCTGATGGGGTCAAAGAACCTTTTCAGAGTAATGGAATAACATGAAAAGTCCTTTTAGTAATCACTTTAAAAAAAATCACTCTGTTATTTAAGACTGCAATTTCTGCTTGTAGGTGAGGGAAAAACTTTTATTAGGTATTAGGAAGAATTCTTAGGGGACCAATTACTTCTTGGGGGACCAAAACTATGAAGACGAGAAACTTATTTTTTTTAAAAAAAAGTCTAGTTCTCTTCTATCTTTTAAATCAGAAAGCTGATTTCTGTTCAAGGAAGTTGATCTTGTTGGGTTAGTATCAGCTTTATCTTAGAAAAATGAAATAGCACATCCTTTTGAAAACTCCCTAGCTGACATTCCCAACTGGATTCCCTTCCTAGATATGAGAACCAAACTGAAAAAAAAAATAAATAGCTTGCTGCTTAAGAATTACATCAGTAGGGAAACAAAGAATATAGTGGTGTTGCAAACAAACCCAAAGCCTTGAAGCCTGATTTTTTTTTTACTAAAACTTACGGATAGTCAATTAGAAAAGACTCATGGATGATTGTTTTTATATATGGCAACTGCAATGAGGCTATGATACTCAGAAAGCTAGAAGTACACAGAATACCGTAATGGAAGAATGGATCATTAAAATATTAGAGCTTGCAAAATGGTGCAATGGCATATTTGATTAAAGAAGGAACAACAATTAAGATATAGAAGACTGGAAACCATTTATGGACTTTTTGCCGAAAATGGATTGAAATGAATTTATGCTTTTGGGATTCATTAATTTAAAAAGGTTGTTTATGGGAAGAAAAAAACCATGATATGTAACTTGGGGGGGGGGGTGGAAATGTTTATAACTGCTGCAAAAGACAATCAGAGGTTGCTTCTGTAGATGTCTTTCTTTTTCCTTTCCTTTTGTTGTCTTTCACTTTTTCTTTTATTTTTTAATATTGGTCTTTTTTAAAACTTTTTGTGTTTCTGTAGTTTTTTCAATCTTATGTAAAATGTTCTTTTAATAAAAATTACATATAACAAATCCAAAGCCTCTAATGGAAACATCCATACATATGTTTAAATGTTGTTTCCTTCTGAGTGGCACACAATGAGTTGTGTTTTGCTCCCTTTTCAGAAAAGGCGGCGGCGGATCGATCGGAGTATGATTGGTGAGCCAACAAACTTCGTTCATACTGCTCATGTTGGTTCAGGAGATCTCTTTAGTGGAATGAATTCGGTAAGTGCATTTGCCAGGAATCCAGCAAAGTTAGAGACCTTATTCTTGAACATTATATTTTGAAATAATATTTCTGTCCTGCTGCCGTGCATATATGTTGGATTTCAATCTCCGTAATTTCTAGATAGCTTTGGT
Source organism: Arizona elegans (assembly GCA_022577455.1). Classification (NCBI taxonomy): domain Eukaryota; kingdom Metazoa; phylum Chordata; class Lepidosauria; order Squamata; family Colubridae; genus Arizona; species Arizona elegans. The sequence continues at coordinate 39,692,447 of JAKOOJ010000008.1, read as the reverse complement.
TATACTTTCTGGAAATCATCAGTATTAAATTCCTACATCCAGATGGCTTCATGATGGAAAAGGATATATTATACCTTTTAGATTTATAACTATATCTAAAAGAAAAAAAATGAAATAATTTGCAAATGGAACAGAAATTATTAGTAAAGAAAAGGAGAGAGGAATTTTTAGCATATCATAGGAATCAATTTACTAAGAGATAATATGTTTCTAATCAAGAAATGCTTCTCCAGAGGCAACTAAAAATATATCCATGATGTAATTGCATTTCAGTTTTTTCCTTTTGTTTACTCTGTAGACATCATTGAGATCAGTGCAGTTTACCCCAAGGAATTCTGCATCTGTGTGTGGTGCATTAAAATTGTTGTTAAAACATCTGATAATAAATACATATGTCAAAATTAGGGTATGGTACTATATAGAGTAGCCTTCACATACAGCAAAGTCTTTAAAAGGTAAATTTCAATCATCATTTTTAATGGCATTATAAGCATGTTGAAAACAAGCTACAGCAAGTGAGTTCTTTTGCTTACCTTCTTTCATGTAATATTGCCACAAGGAAGAATTTGAAAAGTTACCTGCTTGCTTGCTAAAAATGTTTCATTTTCTTTGTTAGCCATATTTTTTAAAAGTATGATTAATGTCATTTGGGATGTTTAAAATAAAGTAAAAAGCATGTAGTTGGGAGCCCAGCATATTTAAGCAAAATATCAATACATTAATCATAGTTTAGTGTTTGGACAATGCACTAAACATTCTAGGATTCAAGAAATACATAAAATCTGTAGAATGCTATCTGTCTAATGTAACAGAGAAAGTGTTTTACAGTGCTATATCTGTTTTTATTCACACGTGTAGTCTCCGGTTTCATTATCAAGGAATAAGCTGTTTGTGTTGGTGATAGGTCACAGCCAATAAGTGTGTGTGTGTGTGTGTGTATACACACATTATATATATGTATAATATGTCTGTGTGTATATACACACACACACATACACACACAAAATCATCACTTCTTGATTACAGCACTTACATACATGAATTCAAATGTTATGAAAAAGCACATCTAGCCATCTTTCTGGTGCCATCTTCTAAAGTCATGCAGCTTCCTGGCTTAGAACTCCGTATGTCACCTCTGGGTGAGACTGGTGGCATATAAAAATTATTAAATATAAATAAATAAATAAATATGTCCAATGTGGCTATAAATAGGTTTTTGTGCAGTATCCTAGCCCATGGAAGCTATAAGAAAATTTATGTTGCTTGTTGAGTTGTTAAGCTCTCCCTCAGTATTAAATGTGCCTGACATATAGACATTTAAGAAAGGAAACAAGGAAAACCCAGATTATCTTGCATGCTTAGCCACCAGTCTGTCCCTTGACTCCCTGAATACATCAGCATACAAATAGCATGCAAATGAGCTTCGGTCATAAAATAATGTACATGCATCTGTTGGATGAAATTGAAGAGAAATTGAAATAGTAAGAGATTCCTTTGGAGCTAATTAAATTTTGGGACAGCAAAAAACTTAAATTGAATCTTGAATGAAAAAGAAAAGCACAGAATTCTGTAATATCCTTTTCTTATATGTTTGGCTGTATATATTAATGAGTAATATGGTTGACTTTGTACAAATTTTCTACTGATCAAATAGAATAGAATAGAATAGAATAGAATAGAATAGAAAAGAATAATAATGTTATTGTCACTTTGAATGTACACTAATCAGCATACATTAAAATGAAATTTTTTTGCATACAGCAAAGGGTCACCACCTCCAATATAGAATTCAAAAAAAGAAAGAAAGAATTCAAAAAATATCACATTATAGTTGACCATACTTTCTATAACAAACAAAACCATCATGGTTTTGTTTCTTTAGGTGAGCTCAATTCAAAACCAAATGCAGTCCAAAGGAGGCTATGGAGGAGGCATGAATGCAAATGTTCAAATGCAGCTCGTGGATACAAAGGCAGGATAACGGAGGCATCTTTCCAGTAAGTATTACATACTTTCCACATTTTAACATCTGTCTCTTCTGACTTCCAGAGACACAAATGTATGGGACAGCAAAGTCATTCATAATTGCTACCTCAAAACTATATGCCCGTGATGGCGAACCTATTGCAATATTGGTGGGCACGTGAGTGTTGCCCTAGTTCAGCTGCAGCGCACATGTGCATGCTGGCCAGCTGATTTTCGGACCTTCTGGGCCCACCGGAAGTCAGGAAACAGGCTGTTTCCGGCCTCCGGAAGACCGGGGGGGCAGGGAAAGGCCCGTTTTTGCTCTCCCCAGACTCCAGAGGCTTTCTAGGAGCCTGGGGAGGTTGAAAACCACCTTCCCCACCCCCACCGGAGGCCTTCCAGAGTGTGGAAATGGCCCGTTTGCTGACTTACTAGGAGCCGGGGGGGGTGAAAATAGCCTTCCCCACCCTCCAGAGGCCCTTTTTGGCCTCCAGAGGGCCTCGGGGGGGGGAAGGCTGTTTTCGCCCTCCCCAGGCACCAAGAAAGCCTCTGGAGCATGGGGAAGGCAAAAAACAGGCCTACCGGGCCCACTGTGCCATCATGTGCCAAAAGTGAGGGTCACGCGGTGGGGGTTGCGCACGCATGCATGGGGCACATTGAATTATGGGTGTGGGCACGCACGCACGCGACACACAGCTCCACGCTCCCCCACGCTTTTGGCACACGATGGCAAAAAGGTTAGCCATCACTGCTATATGCAATGTACATTCTGGTGTATTTCATACTGATTTCACACATACATTTATCAAAAACCGGCCTTAGCTATTTGAGCCTCTTAATTATTATTTCATTAATTAATTATTTCTTCTTCAATATTTGTCTCATACCAAAATCAGAATTAACAATGGAGGAAGTTGGAGGAGGGCACTGTAGTAAAACAGTATCATATTGCAGACCTCCATCACTTTCTACATCATAATACTTTCAATACTTTCAATTACTTGTTTTGGTGGTGGTTTGCAGTGAAGTGCTTAAGGCTGCGGATAGGAACTGTTGCTTCCTAGAAGCTTCTTGCTCCTCTTCCCATTCTACCTTATCTTTCCCCCTCCCCGCAAATGCTGCAAAGAAGACTCAAAAATTCACTGCTGCTGTTTCCAGTACATATTATCACCAGATGAATTTCTGCAATCTCCAGCAAATCAGGAGATGAAGTTGCAGTCCCTAACCATTCAATACAGGTACAGGTAGTCCTTGATTTACAACAGTTCATTTAGTGACCGTTCAGAGTTACAACATCACTGAAAAAAGTGACTTATGACCATTTTTTCACATTTGCGACCATTGCAGCAGCCCCATGATCACGTGGATCAAAATTCAAGATGCTTGGCGACTGACACATATTTATGACGGTTGCAGTGTCACGGGGTCATGTGATCCCCTTTTGCAACCTTCTGACAAGCAAAGTCAATGGGGAAGCCAGATTCATTTAACAACAGTACTACTAACTTAACAACTACATTGATTCACCTAACAACTGTGGCAAGAAAGGGGGCAAAATTCACTTAACAAATGTCTCAAGAACAGAAATGTTGGGCTCAATTGTGATTATAAATCAAGGACTATCTGTACTGTCCACTGCTGTCCCTTACATTATAGCATAAAGAGAACACAAAGGTATTTATACTTTCAGATAATAGTCACATGATCATGTACCATGACAATATGCTAAACAGTTTTTCCTTTATATTGGGGATGGAAGATGTTCAGCCTATAGATTACTCCAGGGGTGGGCAACTGTGGCCCTTTTACAACCTGTGGACTTCAACTTCCAGAATTCCTGAGGCAGCCAAGCTGTCTTAGGAACTCTGGGAGTTGAAGTCCACAGGTTGTAAAAGGGCCACAGTTGCCCATCCCTGGATTACTCCTATCTAGTTTAATCAAGCCAAGATGCAGGTCTCTCCAACTCCCTTTCTCAGATACAATCTGTTGCATTTCTTCTCTGTGAATAGAGAAAAGGACTGTTTCATCACGGATACACAGAAGAATCAGGTCCTTACCTTGTCTTCCTCTGGCTTCTGTATGCACATCCCTGTTTGGAGAAAGGGACTACCATTTTCTGCATATATAAATATAATATCCAGCAATATTTTTGAACTGTGCCTGTAACATAGAAAACCAAAGTGATATTGGACTCTAGCTCTGTCTGCTGCTAGTACTTGGCCACTGATGCTCTTTATAGATGCCATCATAACCATATTAGCAAACCATCTGCCCAACCCATTCTCAATATATATTGCTGAGTTACCTACTTAGAGTGGGGAAATAGAAATTGTATAATATCGTTGCAATGTGGGATAGGTCACAAATGGTACGACGAGGAGAAAACCCAAGCTATCCTTGATGAACTTGAGGACTGTTAAATAGTGTCATTGGTGCAATGAACATGAGTTTGGGTAAACTCCAGGAGACAGTGGAGAATGGGGAGGCCTGGTGCGTTGTGAACAATGGGGTCATGAAGGGTTGGGCATGACTTAGTGACCAAACAACTACTATAGTTCTGCCCTACTTAAAATTGTTTTATTCATTCTTTGCTCTATTTTTCACAGGTACCTGCAAATTTCTATACTTTGTTCCTGTGACCCTCTCCTTTATGCCTTGGTGACTGCTTCCTGTGCTCATGATAAGAGAAGTTGATGGCCCATTATCCACCCTTCATGATTATTATGCCATTCAGACATTCCTGTTCTGCTGTGAGGCTGACATTTATCAGACTGGTTGTGCCTTTAAAGTGGCAAGCTTTCATTTCACTACCAAAACATCTGTGGACATTGTACTGGTTGACCTGTTTTTTGAGCTTCTAAAACTTTTACTCTCAGTATTTTGAAACAATATTTTGAGCAATCTAAATTCTAAACAGACAGGTTTGGTGTTGGGTTGACCCTCGTTTTGTACTTCCTCTGCAAACCCTTGATTATACCATTCTTATCCTTTCATTGTTGTTGTTATTACTTCTTTCTTTGTAATTAGAAGCAAGCAAGTTTCTGTTAATATCTTGTGTCTGTCATTGTTGATATAGATCTATTTTTTTTAAAGGTCTGGGACCTGCAAGCACAACAAACATTTCACACAGTCAGAAATCAGGAGTATATGAGTGTATGACCGCATGCTATGTGAATTTGCTTGGTATGGTGGCCTGTTGGATGCCAAAAACATTATTTTTATTTTTAATGCTTGTTCTTGGAGATGGATGATGCTAAAGTTGGTGGAAAAAATGCAGTTGTACCAGACTATGCCAATCTCTAGGAAAAAATGGACTTGTAACTCTTAGCTGCTTTGGAAATACGTCTTAGATTTTTAATCCAATTCATCTTGAAATAATAAAGAGAGAGTCTGCATTCAGAAGACATTTTGGTGTAAATGTTCAATATATTTATTTTGGAAGAGCTGACCTCAAGATTGTAAACCAGTGTGGTAACGTACAAAGTAAATATTGTGGTGGCGCTTTTGTCTAGTTAAGAGGCATTGTTATGTTGGCTGCTTTTTCTTTTTTCTTTTACAGTGCTTAATTTTAGGCTGTTCCAGCATTACCAGTAGCAGCATGATGAACTGCCTGCAATATTATAGCTGGAATTTAGTTGAACTCTCTAAATAGTTGGCAGTTTCCACATACTAAATATTTAGGGGCCCATGTAAGTTGCTAAGAGCAACATAGTAACCTAGCAGGAATGGATATCAGTGAAAACAACATACAGGGTGGCTTTTTGCTATATTGGTGAAGAAGCCTTTTGCTCAGGTTCCAAAGCATGTTTCTTTCACAAAGTGTGAAAACTGTGTTTTAATATTGCACTGTTTTTTTATGTTATTTTATATTTTGTTAAGTGGTCTATTTTTGTCTTCCCCATACTCATGCCTCCTTTGTCATATTAAATTAAAACAGTTGATTGAGTATTAACAACATAATTTTAAGACACATTTAGAATCCGCCGCATCATTTTTTAATATCTTAACTGGCAAATAGAGTAACTGAGCCTAATTGGAGAAATTCTTAATGTTACAAGTATTTGCTGCATATTTGGGGAAACAAGACGATGCAAGAACTTTAAGCAGTTGTCCCCAAAACAAAAGATTATCTAGTAGCATTGCTTTGTAGTTAATGCTTATTGCTACTTTCTCCACTGCCATTTATAATTTGTAAGGGGAGACTAGAGAATGAGGGAATATCATACTTACAGCTTTTTAAAAAATAAATGAATTCCCTAACAGTTTTGAAATTATTAACAATTGTTCATTGGAAATAGAAGAATATCTTTATCTACAACCACTTTTGAGCCCATACCCACTGAGGAAGTAATCCTTGTAAATATCTCTTAGTCAAAGCAGTAGTTGAACAAATATATGAAGACTGCTGCTGCACAAAAATCCATATTTATGGGCTGTGTCCAGAAGACATTCCTGGTAGAGGCAGCCAAATAATACAGATGAAAATATAATTTTGTTGGGGAAATTTTCATTTCAGGGAGTCCAGGGAGATGCCTTTTACTGTTGGGGCCAAATACACAGGCAGCTTAGTAGTTGCCAAGATCAGGATGTCAAATGCATACATTTTTAAAAGTGCTCTTCAAAGTAGTCTATGATATCTTTCCATATGATAGCTGTCTAAATATATTGGACTGCACATTATCCCTGAAATCATAAACATTAGCTACTAGTCAAGGGAACTGTAGTTCAAAAGAGAGCATCAGGTTGGGGAAGACTGTCCTGGGGTTTCAGACTAAATTTCACTTTATTCTGAACTGATAGAAAAGAATTCTGGGAAGAATTTTTGATCAAAAAATAGTCATCATCTTCAGCTCAGTCGCCAGAAAAGAGAGACATATTTTTATAACAAACATACATTTTTGTACATTATGTTCATTCTTAAATAATGTAAGTTCAATGTTGTCTTGTAGATATTAAAAGGAAAATATTGACCTTTGATTCAATAAATGTTTTCTTTCAGTTATTGGTTTTCCTATTTCTTTACCATAATCAGTACCTATTTGCTGGGACAAAGAGATCTGAAAAACAATGTCGTTGTTTCAGATTTTTCTGAACTGATGGTATGGTAAAGGTGAAAGAAAGGTATTGCGATATAGCTGTTCTCTTTTCACATATCTGCACACGGTACAAATTTTATATGACCCTTAAAAGGAAGGAAGTTCAATAAACAGCACTCAATTTCTTGAACATAAATTCTTAATCTGCCTTTTCTATATGTATCAAATCCAGTGAATATTTACAGGTAGTACTTGACTTACAACAGTTTGCTTAGCGACCATTCGAAGTTACAACAACATTGAAAAAAATGACTTATGACCATTTTTCACACTTATTCCATTGCAGCATCCCCATGGTCATATGATTTACATTCAGATGCTTGAAAACTGACTCACATTTATGACGGTTGCAGTGTCCTATGGTCATGTGATCACTTTTTACAACATTCTGACTAGCAAAGTCAATGGAGGAGCCAGATTCACTTAACAACCGTGAGACTAATTTAACAACTGCAGTGATTCACTTTACAAATGTGGCAAGAAAGTAAATGGAGCAAAACTCATGTAACAAATTTCTCACTTAGCACCATAATTGTGGTCGTAAATCGAGGACTATGTGTATATGCCACTTCTTGCTATAAAAATATCAAAGAGTTTGACAGAAATACCAACAGAAAATTAATATATGTTAAAATTAGCTCATTAAATAAGAGAAGTGTGAAGACCAACTTTCCTTGAGAGCTCCAAGCCTTTTTCAGACTACATAGGAAATATTAGATTTGCCTGTCACTGGAAGTGGTCTTAGTATCTGTAGGATTTTTGTTTCCAAATAAAACCAGTTGAAGATCTGTTATAAACATGATAAAGCACTATATATTTCAAGCTCACAATCTTTTAGTTACTTGGAAATGACTCCCAAGGATTTCCAGAGATTTGTTTGTGAAAAAATAATAAGTACACTGTGCAAGCTTCTTACATTATATTCAGTTTCTTCTGCCTTTTCTCCAACAGTGTAAAGACTTGCTTTAAATTGAAATGCAGACTTGTTGCATAGCTGTGATACAAATGAACTGTATAGTATTAGATATGATATTAAACATGTTAAATTATTGGAATAGCTCGACTTCACAAAATCTATTCCTCCACAAATATTATTATTGTTATGTATTATTTAGAAAAATTTCAATTCCTGAAATCTCATGATAGTTTCTAATAAAACAAATGTTGGTTTTTAATTACTGTTAACTAAAGCAAATGATAATGAGAAAAAAAAGAAAGAAAAGAAACAATAAAAAAATTCGTTCAGGGCAAATGAATAATAAATATCATGTTGGTTTGATTAACCTTAGATACAGTATATTTTGTTTCCAGTTATCAAAGCTGTTCAAGAAGTATTTTGTTGCTAATGTGGCCAACAGGTATATGTATTAATGACAAGTCCAGTTAATAATTACCGTACTCTTAACTAAGAAATAAAAATCACAAGTCGGAGCAAAACTCTGGTTGCAAAACAGGTATCTCTTTAAATAGATAAATCTTCTGTTATTGTTTCAATCATTTTACTTAGTGATTTATAGTATTTTTATATCACTTTTCATTTAAAAAATGAAGCACATTATAGTTTAAAAGTCATTGTAATAATTGCAATGAATAGTTTAAAATAATAAAAACAGTAACTATACCAACAAAAATAGAGAAGTTTATTTTTAAAAAAATAGGGAGATAAATGATTTAGGCAACCAAGAAAGAGGTAAAGAGATAACATCCTCCTGATTTCAGCAAAATCCTTCCATTCAATGAGTTTGCCTAACTGTTTTTTGGAAAGTGGTTCATAAAAGAATTGATAATGCTGCCTAATCATTAAAACAACTGACAGCTGTCAATGTCAGCACAGGAGGATTTCAGTTCAATAGAATATCTTGTTTTCAAGCATATCTATAAACAGACTGGAATTATGTATGTTATACACATCTTGAGATAAACATCTTAAGATTTAAACTAAACAACAGACCTTTGGGAATTTTTGTATTAATGCCAATTTGCAGAGACCTATTGTCTTATTCAGCAGTCTCACAGTTTATAATCTAGCATCCTTCTGTTTTGGGGAATTATTATCCAGCTAAGAGAGTAACTTTAATTTTTCTGTTGCCAGTCTAGTCCTAAAAGAATTTGAAACTCACGAGTGTTCTTTAGCTAGCTCAACTTTATACATATCTATTCAAAGAAAACTGATTCTTAGTCAGTTGAACCTTTCTTATCTAGGTGAACCTTTAACCCACCCCACCCCACCCCCAATTGTTAGGTTACTTTTTTTTTTCAGAAGCTAATCTTTTGGAAAATCTTTACAATTTGTGATTCTTTAAAATAAAGGATTTGTTATCACCAATCCTGAGAATAAAAACTATTGCTTTCAAAGATGAATGGAACAATGGAGACAGCCTCTAAAATCTGCTATTTTTCACTCATCAGTCTTCCACGTGCTATCAAAAGTCACAAACTGAATGCTCAATAAACTCTACTCAGTTCTCATTAAACTCAGTGATAAGATTCACAACTCACTATAAATCACAATGTGCTTAGTTTGGATTAGTTGCATGGGAATCCAGATAAGATGGCTTGTAAACTATTGTTTACACTCTGTGTGTGTGTGTGTAAAATCATAAGGTGAAAATGGAAATTTCAGCAAAAAATCCAGCCCCTAGTTGTGGTGCTTTTTTACTTCACAAAAGGAACATGTTCAGGAAAAAAACAATTGTAATAAGGAGGCCTCTATACATTCGGTCTAGCTTAGACATACAAAAGTTTTCCCCAAGATCATGGACCTTGGAAACAAAAGCCTCCAATTACAGCCTGCTAGACTGATGCCAGCATTGGTTTTGTACCGTATATTGTCTACCTGTACTCAGAATTTAAAACAGACTATAATAGGAAGTACTCTTAAGATCAATGAATAAAAGCTCCAACTTTAGAATGGAGAAAAGATATACAAGCTAAGATACATGCATAATATTACAGTGGCTTCTATGATAACAGAAATGAAAATTACACTGCAAGGATTTATGAACGTAAAAGCATGTCGATTAGAAATAACATATATTAATCAGTACTTCTAATTAGAGCAGATGTTCCAAAAGATAGGTTATCACAAAACATAACAGAAATGTTAATACCATATATTTGGCAGTCTCTTTTTAAAGATGTGCTGATAAGGAGAATTTATATGTGCTCATAACAGCTGTTTAGTGCAAAATAGAAAATTGTGCTGTTTCATTCCAGTATGCAACAGTAGGAGCTCCTCTGCTTGAGTTCATAGCAAACACAGGCATTTTTCTGGCCTACTTTTCATGAATTTTGACCTACTTGTGACAACTCCTATAAAGTACCGCCAGAGAAACAACACAGTTTACTTGTGCAGTCCAGAGATACCTTGGGCGGTTCTTTTGAGACATATTTACAACCTCTTAGAAATTGGGAATATGCTTTGGTCCCGGAGGATCTAAGCCAGTGTTTTCCATCTATATAAAATATAAGCTATATAAATGGGAGCTAATAATTTATTGTTGCATTTACATCCCATCTTTTCTATGAGAGCTAACCCACCCACTCGCATGATTTGTTCTCTTTCCTTCCATCCACCCCAGATAAACTTGTATAGTAGAATGAGTTGAGGGTGGGTGATCGATGCCAAGCCGGGGGAACAAAGAGGGCTGGCGTTGGGGGAGAGCAACAGGCAGCGGCAGAGAACCGAGCTTCGGAGGAAGGGAATCACCAGCAGAGGAGCCTGGAAAGGAAAAAAGGGAGGAAAACAGGGACGGGGAGAAGGAACGGTTAGCGACAGAAAGGAGCCGAGGGAGAGCCAAAGAATGGCGGGAAGGCGCGCAGACAGAAAAAGAGGAAAGGCGGCGTGGGGGGAAGGGACTTGTTGAAGGAGCGCGAGGCTGCTCTGGCCTCTTTGGCAATGAATGAATAAATGAATGAGCAATCCCGGCCAAATCACCTTTTTTTAATTATTATTATTCCCAGACGGACGAGGTATTCAGAAGCTACAATCAGGTGTCTCTGGGAAATAACCAAGCTTCAAGTCTTTTGAATATGCAGTGATAATTAAGGAATCACGCAGCCAATTAATGAAGAAAAACATGCACGCGTTCGCGAAGCCTTGCCTAAGAATAGAACAGGAATGTCGTTCCATTGCTGGCCCGGGGCAAGGATACCTCTGATAGGGCACTTAAGGAATTGAATTGAATTGAATTGAGATGCTCTCAGCGGTGAAACAAACAAACAAACAAACAAACAAACACAGATCAACTATCTAAGCTTGTCCTGACATTATTTAAGTAAGGAGTCCTTTAAAAAAAGATTTTTACCCTGCTTTTTTTTCATATAGCACTCAAAGCAGCAAAATATATCAATAAACTTTCCTGCTATTTTCTCCACCCCAACAATCCTGTGAAATGAGTTGGACTGAAAGACTGGCCCAAAGTCCCACCCAGCTGGATTTTCATGCAGTGATGATAAATATCAGCAAGAGAATCAGAAGTGACATGAGTTAGAAATCAGCATTCCAACATGAGTTACTCATCAATGTTTTTAACATAAGTGTATTGACCTGAATTTGTTCATAAAGACTTACAGGTTTCAAATTCTGAGTGAGCAACCTGCAATAAAGCTATGAGGAGTTCTTGACATTTTAACTCTGAGCCAATAACAGTGCTGAAGTCTTGAGAGAGGCAGTGCTCCCAGCAGAACAATAAATTTCATAGACTGGGGAGATGTGGAAGAAAATACAGGAAACCTATATATATTTTTACTAGGATTGACAGGAGCCATAATAATTTAAAAAGCGTAGGCTTTATGAATGCATTGATTATTGCGAATCTGCATTTCACAGCTGCCTTTTTCTTGTTTTAATGAGAAAATTTCTCTTTTTAAAAAAATCACTAATTTCTGCTGACATGCTGTGTTATCTGTTTCTAACAACCCCCCCCCCTTTTTTTTAAAAAAAAAAAATCCCTTGTGAAGGCTTTGAGCTTGAAAAGCAACAGGGAGGGAGATTTTTCTCAAAAGTTCAATGCCAATGTATTTTCCACCTGAGGTTACTCTAATCCTTTCAAACTGAATGGCATCAGCATACTATCCGCAAGGGATTATACAGAATAAGCAGTGGGAACTAATGAACTTAAAATACCAGGATCTCTTTTAATGCAAATGAGCTTAGCCATAAAGAATGTGGAGAAGAAGTAAAACCTAACATTAAAATGTACATTTTTTTCACAGTTAGGACTCAAGTTTGTTCTTCATTAATTCATTCAACCAGGTCAAGTTTATTAAAAAGTTATTTATGTTAAGCGCTTATGGTAAAACAATACTTTACTTTAGTACTGTTTTGCTAAATTAAATGTATTGAATTTATAGTTCTATTGAATTTGTGCCTGAATAAATGCATTTCAGAATTCAGCCCTTTAATGAAATACGTTATAACTTAATATAATATAATATACAATATAAGGGTTGTGATTTGGAAACCATAGTATTCAATAAAAGCTCAAGAAATTTTACACGGGACAACTATCCTTTAATTTTCTTTTTTTTCACCACATCTCATTTCTTTTATTAAGACAGTGGAGTTATAATGTAATCTGAATTTATATGCTTAGTCCTATAGAAGTCTACTTGTTTGGCTTAGTGAGTGATTTACATTATTATTTTTTTCATGCTAAAGCTATTTGACAAATTATTATTCATTTTCCCTTTATTAATAGTAGAACCAAATTAAACTTGATCTATAGTAGCTTTTTCCAATCCGTACTCAACTTGGCTAAACTTGAAATTCCTGATGGCAGTTCGTGTTGGTAAATCTCTATGCTGGCGGTGTCAAACTTGCGGCCTGCGGGCCGGATGCATCACACACTGGCCACCCCCACCCCTGTTTTAGTGAAGGGGAAAAAAGTCACGATACATCACATGAAGAAAACATGGCGCCACAAGTTTGACACCACAGCTCTATGCAATAGAAAGAGGACATCCAATGAACACAGTACATGTTGCAGCCCATATCTGGGGAAGCTTTCACACAAAAATTATTACAAATATGATCATTATATTGCACTAGGTCTGTTTTGTGATGTAGTGATCTGTCTCCCAGGCTGAATAATAGAAGAATACTATTTTTAGTATTTTCTGTGCATCCAAGGGTCTTCACTGAAAGAATACTTAGACCATGCACAGATAGTCCTCAACCTACAACCATTTGTTTAGTGACCGAAGTTATAATGGCACTGAAAAAAATGACCATTTTTCACACTTATGACCATTGTAGCATCCCTGTGGTCAGTTGATCAAAATTCAGATGCTTGGCAACTGTATTTATGACAGTTGCAGTGTCATGGGGGTCAAGCAAAGTTAATGAGGAAACATGTTCACATAACAACCATGTTACTAACTTAACAATGGCAGTAATTCATTTAACAGCTGTGGAAAGAAAGGTCATAAAATGGGACAAATCTCACAGGTCGTAAAATGGGACTGAACTGTCTTACGAATGGAAATTTTGGGCTCACCTATGGTCATAAATTGAGGACTATGTGTGCTAGTTTTTTCACTTGCAACATTTCCTGCCAGCATAATCTGTAAATCTCCTGAAAAAAGGACAAGATAGATTCAGTCCTATTCCTATAGTGATAACACAGCATCACTAAACAGACTCCTGTAACTCTCCAGAAAGGCAGTAGCGTAGCTCATCCATCAATACAATCAAGGCTGAGTCAACTCCAAAGTCATGTTTGTTCTAAAATAGACTTAATTAATTACTTTTCTCCAAGAATCTCTGCTGTGATCCTTTCTGATATCTTCCCCAAATGTTGCTTTCAGATAATTAGCCTGACTTCCTTTTAAGATACTAAGGTATTGCCACTTCACACACCGACATATCTACACAATTGGGTCAGCCCTTTGGGCTATTTCTAATTAGAGAGAGGTTCAAAAGACCACCTACTTAGTCTTGCCCCTTAGTGCTTCAGATATTGTCTATATTCAGATCCTGTTCAAAAGGCCAGATGGTGTATTGAACCCTATCTGAATCTGTTTTATAATAACCAACTTATTGTTGAACTGGTCAGCACACATCCGCAGTGGATTATTGAGGGCTCTGGACCTCAATTATCCAGTCAGATGTCAGTAAACCCAACTCACAGGAAATGTTTCATTAAATACCCAGAGTTGAGCTACCGTAAAGTTCACTGCTATGCGTAGCCATTATTTCCAGCAGCCATTTGGTTATTTTTGTAGCAAGATCTTATCAGTTATGCCTTTGCTATTGTTCAGCCTGTTCCATTGTGCACAATTGTCTACTAAAGAAAAGTCACATAAGGCAATCCCAGTAGCATCTGCAGTGGGGGCAGGGGTGGTGGCGGAAAGGGACAGAATTACAAAAGCAGTATTGCAACACAAGCGACAATTTTTTATATGTGTGTTGTGACATCGCATACAATAAAGCAGCAGAGCTTGCAGTTGATGCTGCTTTTGGCATTTGGCAAAAGCAACGAGATCCTGTGGATATTTATGTTCCTGAGGGATGACTTCAAGAGACAAATTTTGCTGGTAAAATATTTTATTTTTTATTTTTCAGAGGAAGATTTTCGTTCCTTACATCTGTTCCATCCTACCTTTTTATTTCACTTTTTACCATGCTTCCTACAATTATAGCATTGGAAAGAATGTTAATTGTATAGTCTTTGCCTTAATTGGCATTTAGTTTCTTGCTTTGTTTGTCTCAGGCATATAGAGTGATGAATTTATGCAGAACTTGCTTTTTGCTAAATTCTCCCAAGATTGTTTGTCAGGGTTTTCTGGCACTATTCCACAGCTTGGGGGGTATTCTTTTTATAAGAAATGCAGTAAGACATTCAGAAAGTATCAGGCACTCATCCCATTCCTTGATCCACAAAAAGGTTAACAACATTTCAATTGGTTTGGGAGTTTTGAAAGTATTTAAACTTCTAAATGGCCTGAGAGCTCCAGCATGGCTGATAGTGTACCAGTTCCAGAACAGGCTGTTCCAATACTGGAATGTTCCATCACAGAATATTTTGCATATTCTACATTGGAGTATTGGTAGAAGAAATGAAAGTAAAATTAACCAGGAAGTAGCTGAACAAGCTAGGATCATTTTTTTTGCAAGACTAACATTGTTTTGTCATCAAACCATGATTAAAATAAATTCTATCTTATTACATACAAATACAATGACATATTACCTTGACTTTTGAATACATATGATTTTTATTAATTATTAATTTTTGGGAGATTAAACCAGAAATTGAATAATTTCCAACAAGTTTAGAATAAATTCTACTACTACATTTAATAACAACAGCTGGCTCTTTAGATATAAACTTTCTTAGGCCAAATGTTTGCTAGCCACACTGAAAAAGATAAGGATGATTGGGTATGTATGTATGAAGAAGCTTCATTTCTTCTAGAAATAATAAAATATGAGGTAAACCAATTTCTGGAACTATTAATTCCTTTGGGTTGTCTTTTGATTTGTAACATACTTTACTATAGAAAGAAAACAGCTATTCCATACCTTTTTATTAGATGCAATGTACTCAACATTTGAAACTCATTGAATTTGGTAGTCAACACATTTTGACATGAAAATTTTGTCCCAGTATTTATTGTTTGCTTGGTACTCAATGCACAGGCTAAAATTTGTCAGTTTTGGCTACCTTGTGACTCACTACATTATTCCTTATGGGAAAATGTTGGTAAATCATTGTTTATGGTACTCATTGCACCTCCTGGAACAAAATTAATGATGAGTACTGAGGTACCACTGTACATTTTTTTTCCTAAGACAGCATAGTGATGTCCTAACGAATGTAGGATATACATGTTCAAAGAATAAAATTGGTTCCAATAATCTTATTTATGCTAGTAATGTAAAAAACTCCAGTGAATTTCAATTATGTTTCAGTTATGTTTGTATTGGATTTTACAAACAAATCTAGACCCAACAATACAATAAACAGCAAGTCACAGAAACAATTTCTTTAACATGGTATTCTTCCAGTTGGGCTCCAGTAAACTTAGTCAGCATTCCCAAATTAATCCTTAAAGATTTTGGGGAAAAGGATTCTGGAAGCTGAAGTCAAATAACATTAGAGAGCAACCAGATTTAGTGATAGTGGTTTAATCAAATAATAAATGAACTATTGAATTTTTACTTCACAACTATATAGCAAGCCAGCTTTGTAGTTTGATTACAAATTACAAACTGTAGTTTGATTTTGAAGGCTCAGCTTTATATATATATTGAAACAGTGGTTTTTCTGTTCTGCTTCTTATTGTTATATTTTATTCTTGCTATTTTTATAATTTGAATACCTTTAAAATTCATCCAGAGAGCTTGTCAATGGATAAATTCATAACATAATACAATCAGATATATATGGCTGAAGGCTGAAGGGTAGAAAAGCTTTTCTATATTGGAAGAGGAAACAAAGGAAACTAGATTTGCCCCCTTTTGTTAATTTACAAAATAAATTCAAAATAAAGCCTTGTTAATATATATAGTGATATTGATTACATAATAAAACTAGAAATACTTGAAGAAGGCAGGAATCTTTCCAGAAAATCAAGTGCTTGAGATCAGTGGAAGAGATGTTTATAATGTTTCACACCTTCACATATACACATATATACAGTACACTTCTTCCTTCCTCTCCCTTATCTTTTAACCTGCAAGACACATACAATTCTGGCAGAAGATTTAAGAGACAAGTTAGCCCGAGGAGCAGAAGTTAGTATGGAATTTGGCACAGGAAATGGAAAGCTGGTGACTCCTTATTCATTTAAAACTCTGATTGTTTTGTCCTGCCTGAAGCTTTATATCTGAATCAGATCAGAGGGAACCCTCTCTAATTAGCATTGTAACAATATCAAAATACCACACTTTAAAATACCAAAATAAAGATACTGAAACCAAGCAGAATGTTACATACACTGTAACATGGTAAACATTTATCTGTACTTACTTCCTTTGTTTATGTTTATACCTATGCTTGCTATCTTGTACATGTTTGACAGACAAACAAACAAACAAATAAATAAATATTACAGATTCTGGTTATGCTGTAGTGTGACAGTGATATCCAGCACTATTTCATATCCAAGCCCTGAGACATTAAAAATTTCTGTAGTGGGCAGTGAGGAATCCAGTACCTCCATCTGGCATGATATTCAGTGATAACTAAACTAAACTAACTAAACTAAACCTAAACTAAACCTTGGCATTTCAAAAAACTAGGATGCTAAACTCTTGTTTTTGTTATGAAGCCTATCAAGCCCATGTTCAGAAAATATTGAAAATATCTAAATTTTAGTAATGTTTAGTGTGAGGGAGGTCCCTTGTTCATAGCTTGGGATCCCTGCATAAATGCAGATTTAATAAACATGCAATAAAATAAACTTAATAGATTTTTTAAAAATGTGTTTTCCCTTCAGCTGCCCAATTTGTTTTCGGTTCCCACAAAACAAAGATGATATTATTATTATTATTATTATTATTATTATTATTATTATTATTATCATCATCATCATCATCATCATTATTTTATGGTGCCGTTGACTTAATCTTGACAGGCCATGTAAATCTTGCACGTGTTATAGCTCTTGCAGTATCACATCTATTCTGAGGCCCTATCGTGAACCTCTTGGGTACCTAGCAGGGTTGAAATCCAGCAGGTTCTGACAGGTTCTGAAGAACTGGTAGCGGAAATTTTGAGTAGTTCGGAGAAATGGCAAATGGCAAATGGCTGGAGCCAGAGTCAGGTGGGAATGGAGATTTTGCAGTATCCTTCCCCTGCCACGCCCACCAAGCCACACCACGCCTACCAAGCCACGTCCACAGAACCGGTAGTAAAAAAAAAAAGGATTTCACCACTGGTGCCCAGTGAATGTGCTTAATATTCTTTTAAAAAGAGAATGAAACATATTTCTAAAAGAAAGAATTTTATAAATGTCAGAGGGGCTGAGAGAAAACAAGATGAGACACCAAAACATCAGGATGCTACCAATTTCAAATGAAATTGTTTTCAGCCCCCAGGATCCTAGTTTTTTTTACAGAGAGATAATAAATTTCTAAAAGCTAAACACTTCCTGTGATCTGTTGACAGATCTGAAACAATTCAGTAATGTTTCCATAAGTCCTTTCGACTTTCTGACCTCTGCATACTTCTGGCTTCCAAATGCAAATCTGTGTGATAGCAGTGCTGTAAAGTTTGGCCAGTCACAAATTATCTGTTAAGTTTCTGACCAACACTTGCAGATAGAGGGTAGTGCAGATCAGATAACAGAATCTTTTCCTACAAACAGCTTGTGAGTTATCTTGTGAAGCTACTCATTTGGATCACAGATATTCATCTCCTCTTCAATGTATAAATAGATCAAAAGCTTAGACTTACACATCCATGTTTTAAGTAAAGTTTAAACCTCAGGGGGGATTTCTAGCTCAAAAGTAATAGTACAGTATTTGATGCAGGGTTGTGAATTTTATGAACGATAATCATAGGCATTATATAATTACATGTGGTAGGACACTTGCCAAATTGATTCATATTATCTTGTGGTCAACCTTATTTTTGCAGGAAAGGTATAGTAACCGTAGTTGAGGGACTTATGGGTCACTGCCACATTACTATCATAGCATGGAAGCTACAACAGGGCAAGACTTTCCTTGAAATTGCACTATTCTCACTCAGAATGTCCTAATGTCTTTAGTTCTCCCTCTACTGGTAACCTAGAATGCTACAGATGGAATACTTTGCACATTCATATACAAATACATGACTGGATCTGGCATAGTTGATTCACAGGAAAAAAAATAAAATAAATGAGAAAAGGAGTTGAATTCTTTTTCCTTTGGGTTATATATTTGCTGAGGGCATTTTTGTTGAGAAAGTAGATGAGCAAGGAGTTTATAAACCTATAAATGTTGTACAACCTGGATAGATATTTTATGTGTGAAATATGGGATTTCCCAGTGAAACATTACAGGGAGATTCAAAATGGAAAAATAAAACCAATTCTTTTCCCATTAGTGATATATGACATTTAGATGGATTTTAAATGAGATTATGCAAATGTATCGCGAACAGCTTAATAAATTCAGAGGAGTGATAAGCTAAATAACTAAGAAACCTAATGATGGTCAATCTTGGAAACAGATTATTGGACTAGATAATGGATCTCTGATTTAAGTAGCAAGTTTATATATGTTAACTTTCACTACTTCTTGTTGTGAAGCCAACCTTCATTCACTGTACTTCAAACTGCCAAATTCGTGCTAGGCAGAATGCAAACAGTATTGATTTACTCACCTCAATGTACTTCTTTATGCTTTGGGTCACTTTTTAGTTCATCTGAACTGCTTCCTTTTTTTGCTAAACATGAAAGAAGTTGGAACTTCTTTCAAACAAAGAAGGAAGCTACTGGGTTGACAGTGGCAAAATGTGAGATTTAGCATTTCCCCACAACCTTACAATTGGTGGATTAGAATTTCCCAGAAAGGGGAAGCAGGGAAATACTACTTGAAGAACTGTGTTTATATCTAATGGTGACCATTTAGCTAGGAATCTACTATTAAGATTTTTAAATATATTTTGATGTGTTTGTACAGATAGTTATATCATGACTCTGGATAAAACTGTTGAGTAGCATGTAATTTCCACAGTTATATATTTTGAATTGTGTTTATGAATTTGGCTATACAGGCATTAAGACATCATTTTTCCTTGATAAACCGAAGCTCTATAAATCTAAAGTATGCAACGATCAGTAAAACAAGCAAATGATAGTGGAATAGCACTATCTAGTGATTTAAGTATTTATTACACTGCACTTTACTTTTTCCTTTATTCTTTTTAATAAGCTTATTGGTTAAACAGCTTATCAGTTGCTGTTTTTCCATGAATTAGGCAGTTTTCTTTTTAACAAGCACCTGCATTTTGATTTTTTAAAACAAATGTAGCCTTTACACTTGATCTTTCTTTCTATTTACTTTTAATAAAGTTTTGTTTTGTTTATCTCTTGCGAAGTTCTCCAGAGGAGAAAGGAAGGAATCATTCTCCCATAGCTGCACCTCATTAGTCATACTACAGAATTTCATTTAATTTTTTTCTAACTTTTTTCTTTTTAATTTGCCAATAAAGAAAGATAGGTTATATAATTTTTATCTCTGTCACATTCTGGGATTAGAGGAAGTACACCAGATGAAATAGCCCTTTGGAAAATAGATGATAGTAGCAATAAATACCAAGACACCAGGGGTGAAATGCAACTGGTTTGTCCGAACCGGTATTTCCGACAATCACCTGTGCCGCATGATTTATATTCACTAGAAAGCAGCAAATCCTGCTTTCTAGTGAATTTAAATCACGCAGCACAGCTGATCCCCCCCTCGCTGTTCTACTTACCTTCTTAAGCCTCCTTTTTCTGTGCGAAACACACGTTTGGTGTGCAGTGTGCACTGGTACGCAAGCACAACGTGCATTTAGCACACATTGCGCATGTGTGTGCAGCATGCATTTGACATGCACTGTGCATGCACATGCACAGCACACATTTGGCATGCACCGCGCATGTGCGGGCAGCAAACCGGTGGCAAACCGCAGAGGATTTCTCCACTGCAAGACACTTATACAAGGCTTGCACAACTTGTAAGGTGAAAGGGTAAGGTGACCAGATTTTAACATTGGTAAAGAGGGACATTGTGGGCGTGGCTTATTTTGTGGGCGTGGCTAGCTGGTCATGTGACTGGGTGGGCGTGGCTAGCTGGTCATGTGACTGGGTGGGTGTGGCTAGCTGGTCATGTGACCAGGTGGCCATGGCTATGCGTATAGGGTAAGGTGAACAGATTTTAACATTGGTAAGAAAGACACCATTGTGGGCGTGACTTATTGTGTGGGCGTGGCTTGGAGGCCATGTGACTGGGTGGGCGTGGCTAGCTGGTCATGTGACCGGGTGGCCATGGCTATGTGTATAGGGACTACTCAGAGGGCTGAAAAGTCATTTCTGACAGGTCCTCACACTTTTGACTGGTCCTCACACTTATGACCATCCTCACATTTATGCCCGTGCAGTATTCTTAACAACCATGTCACTCATTTCACAACTGCTTCTCTTCATCATGGTGACAAGATAGGGCAAAAACGTAAAATGTGAGGACAGTCGTAAGTTCGAGGACTGGTCAAAAGTGTGAGGACCAGTCAAAAATAACTTTTTCAGCCCTCTGAGTAGTCCATATGCATTAAAGGATACAGCAATAGAGAGGGATGAAGGAATGGAAATTAGAGTAGGAGTGAGGGTAAGAGAGGGAGGAAGAGAGGAGGAGAAGGAGAAAGGAAGAGAAAGTAGGGAGGAGAAAAAGAGGGTGGGGCGAAGAGAAAGTAAGAAGGAAAGAAAAGAGAGTGGTGGTAGGTTTGAGGAGAAAGATTGCTGTACAATAAAAAAGATGAAAGGGAAGAAAGCCAACCCCAAGCAAATATAAAGATATTAAGGTTAAGAATGAATTGTTAAACTTTAAAGAATAAAAGAGAACAAATATGAATAAATAGCAATAATTAGAAACACACATACAAACATGCAATGTATTTTCTTTGAACAGAATATTTGGCTGGTTCACAAATTTAAACAGCGTTTAGTCATTTCAATTAAATTTACAATTTCTATATTTCCTTTTTGCCATATTTATTCCTCATCTATTTTTTTAAAAAAACAATATTACCCTTCATCCTCATCTCTAATCTTAATCAAATTCAATTTTTCCCTTCTATTCTATATTATACCCCTTCCCATTGTCATCTATTTTTATATCCATCCTCACATTGGTTAATTATGTAATTATGTAATACAGTTGTTTAATACAAATTCAACATTTTAATATAAATCAATTAGTTATATAACTATCTTTTTTGTATATTAATCAATATGAACATGAATATTCCAATTATTTCCATGCAATCCAATTTCTTACAAATCAATTAATTATATTTACCAATAATAATAAACCAAATAATTTCCCCCATATATTCCTCCAAACCACAACTTAACCATTTCTGCTTTCAACACAATATACAATTATTAATAGTATCTCAATTATTACAATTCCCTAGTTAAATAGAGCTTTTTTTCTTTTGTGTTTTAAAATCTTGAACTCTCCTCTTTTGCCCAAAATTTCCCATTGTTAGCAGTTTTGTACCTACCTTTTTTGGTGAGGAAAAAGAAAAAGAAAAAGAAAGAAATCTCTCTCTGCCTCATTTTGTCATGTTGCAGGTTTAGTTTCGCTTTCGCCTTTGTTTTCAGTGTAGCTGGGGGGGGGGGGGGAATCTGCTCCAGGAACTTTTTGCAGCTTTTTGCAGCTAATTAACCTAGCGGAAGCTGTTAACAGGGGCTGTTTTTTCTATTTTTGCAGGCATGGGTCTATTCATTTTTTTTTTAACACTGATCAGCTGTAGGTCGGCCCTTTGAAGCCCCGCGGCAAGAGTTTAAAGAGTTTTTTTTTCCCTCTAGCCATCAGCGGGGATTCAGGAGGCAGAATGAAAAATCGGGACTTTTTTAAAACGCCGCGGGACGCGGGACAAATTGCTCAAAAGCGGGACTGTCCCGCCAAAAGCGGGACGTCTGGTCACCTTATGAAAGGGCCACATTAGGAAATTAAAAATCATCACTGACCACAAGGCATGTCCCATTAGCTGACAGGCAGTCCTGGCGTGCTCATTAGCTGTTCAATAGTTAGCAGAGTGGCCATGGTATTAAGACTTAGAGGAACTTGGAACATATTTTTCAAGGTGGCAACAGTGGTAAATTTATTATTGCTTTTTAAAAAGCAAATGGGCCACACAAAGCTACTTGATGGGCTGCATTTGAGCCATGGACTGTATGTTGTGCATGTCTGCATGTACCAGTGCAGGAGGCCAAAGTAGGTATGGGAAAGAAAGTTTAAAACCTACCTTTTACCCTATGGCTCAGCTGTGCCATTACATCACTATATTTTAAAATTGTCTAATATATTTTATCTTTGTTAAATTCTCAGACAGAATTTGATTAATTTGATTAATTTAATCAAAGTATTCTTTTTGAAAAATATTACAGGATCATATATACAGATGTACAGATACTTACAGATGTTAAATTGTCCTTTTACATTATGAACATTCATCTTTATTTTTTGTATTTTTTTTTACTAATTATAGTTTGTTGTTTCATTGGATCAGCAATATGAATCATTTTATCTATGAACTTTCCAACAAACCAATAGCAGAAACCATGTTATAGCCTGAATATCCTCATTCAAAATGAGCCCAGTTTTTGTTTTGGCTGGATAAAATAATAAAGGCCTGATCCACATACTGTACAACAATAAGCCAACATCTATATTCACACATTATTCTAAGCTGAAAGCAAACTACATTATAGCTTTGCATAAACCCAGCCAATGTATTCTTAATTGAAAATTGAACAAGGTGCTTATTGTTTAAACAATGAAAAGGGGAAGAAGAATGTCAGAAGTCTGTTATTTGTTCATGCTATATCCAAACATTGTCTGTACTTCAATTGGATTATCCTTTTCTTAAATTATTTCTTATTTTATGTGTTTTTTCTTCACCATAAATTAAATAAAATTACAATGTTATAGTATATTTTGAAAATTTTGTAGTTTGGCATGATGTAAAATATATCTATCTTAGTTTTTTCTCATTATAAATTAGCATTTTTACTTTTGCTTGCTTTAATTATTAAAAATTGTATCCATACGTATAAACTTGTACTGTAAATGCATGAAAATACCACAAATCTATGAATCTACAGATCTTTTTCCTACATGGAATGTGTCAGTAAAAGAAAAGCAATTGTGTATCTTTCCTTTAAAGGCTGTGAATATGAAGAATGAATTATGAATAATTTATTATAGTATATGTTAGAAACTAGCAAATGCACAGCATGACTTTGATTTTTTACCAGTTGAAAGAACATTTTAATTAATAGTATGGGGAATAATAACCTGAAGTATCAAAGGACTCTGAAACTAAATATTAATGAGTGCAAACACATTTTCTTGCATGCAGCCAAAAGACCCAATGCAAAACTACTCCTTCCTTGCTATCTTCTTCCAGCCTCTTTGTGGAAATTCCATCGCCAAGTTCATCATCTCAGACTGATTGTCTCTAAATTGTCTGTCTTACTTTCAAAGATACTTTTAAACTAAGGCACACCCCTTTCTGCTACCATGGCACACAACCACCATAGTCAATTTATAGTTAGTTAAGGAAACATTATTTCCCCTTTTAGGTTAGCAGCCTGAAAATGAAGGAAACGTTGAATACTATGCACTCTGAGAAAACCTAACATTAAAATATTTCCTTAATTACCAGTATATACAAAATTGTTGGATGCCAAAAATATTTTGAGGGGTATATCCAGCATAGGTTTTGCATGTACAATTTACATTGCACTATCCACATTAAAAATATGAATCCCTTTTCTCTTGCTTGAGTTTACTTACAAGCCCACCTCAAAAATATATATGCAGAACATGAAGAAAAGAGCACAAAATATATTAACATGTCCCTAATATACAACTGCAAAACAACAGATCATTAAGCAAAGTAAGATACTAATACTAATACTAATACTAATAATAATAATAATAATAATAATAATAATAATAATAATAATAATAATAATAATAATAATTTTATTTCTACACCGCCCTTCTCCCGAAGGACTCAGGGCGGGGTACAGCCTATTTAAAAACACAAGACAAAACATCGATTAAAAATTTAAAATAATTAAATAAATTTGGCTCAATTTAAAACCCCACAAATTTAAAAGATAAATCATGACTGGGGTATTGCAGCTTTCTAGAAATAAGCATGGGCAAGTAAAATGTTCAGTCCCTGCACTGCATTAGCATGGTTTAGCCTGGAATTCTGCATTCAAGGATTAATTTGAGACAAGGAAATGAATACAGCTCACCAAGTGATGGGAGCAAAAATTAATGGCCATCTGGCTTGTGTTTTTTGGACATAAAGTACAACAGAAAGATCTTATTCATTGCCAGGTGTTTAGGTTCAACCCATTTAAATTCCTAAGTGTCCTCTAAACCATACCCCATTTCAGGTCCTGCCACAGAGAATAACAATAGCACTATAGCACTAGCACTTAAATGTATATACTGTCCCAAAGTGCTTTACAACACCCTCTGAGTGGTTTACAATGTCAGCATATTGCATCCAACAATCTGGCTCCTCATTTTATTCACCTCAGAAAGATGGAAGTCTGAGTCTACCTTGAGTTGGTCAGGATCGAACTCCTGGCAGTGAAGCCATCAGGCACTGCCCACCACAACTATTTTGGCTGAAGCGGCAGTAGAAACAAGAAACCTGGCTTCTACTGAAATAGTTGTCTATAACCAGAGCTTTCACAAGTTTATGTCAGGGCTTATGTTAAAGGTATTAAGAACTGAAATCATGTTAGAGCTACAGACTGATTTTTGTTGTTGTTGAACAATTCTGTGAGGCAGAATTCTGTGAGGCATAAAGACCAACTTAGACCATGAAAAAGCCAGGTTCCACCACTTGTGTATTATTGATTCCACCACAAATGAGTGCATTATAGCAGGAGTCTCCAACCTTGGCAACTTTAAGACTTGTGGACTTCAACTCCCAGAGCTTTGCTGGCTGAGGAACTCTGGGAGTTGAAGTCCACAAGTCTTAAAGTTGCCAAGGTTGGAGACCCCTGCATTATAGAACCCCCATCATTTCTGACAAGGAACTTTGCATGGGCTTGCTGCTTTTATTATTTTATTTGGGAGCGGGGATACATTTTTGCTTACTTTCACAAAAAATTGCCTAATCATTGGGCTACTTGGTATATTGCTGACCATGGCCACCCACAAACACCATTGCCATGCTTTTGTAGTACTAGCTGAGGACAAAATTTGCTCATCCTTCCTCCATACTTGCTGACTTAACTTGCAATTTAGAGGGGCAGAGGGTGATGTAGAATAGAACACCTTCATATCTACAATTCATCAGTTGCACAGCTGGAAAGGTGGTTAAATCCTCCATTCCAGCAATACCTACACCAGGGGTCAGCAACCTGCAGCTCTGGAGTGTCATGTGGCTCTTTCACCCCTCTGCTGCGGCTCCGGCATTCAAAATACAAAATACACATCACAATCGCCAATGTGTGACACCCGCCAGCACGCAATTTATTGAGCTTTTCAACCCCTGGTAGGCCAACCATGGATAAATCCAAGAAAAGAAAAGTTTCAGAAGAAAACAGAACGTTTAATTCAACTACATATCCTAGTTTTGTGGCCACTCAAGAAATAGTCAGGCACAGGAAGGCTTTTGTGGCTCCTAGTGTTTTCTTTTCTGTGGGAAATGGGTCCAAATGGCTCGTTGAGTGTTTAAGGTTGCAGACCCCTGACCTACACCAACACCTTAGAGAGTGATTGGTAACGTTTCTCTTGCTGCATTGAGAACTGACATATAAGAATACAGTTGCCAGGCTACACTACACACTACTGATCAAATGCACTCTGGGCCTCAAATGACAGAGATAGATATCAAAAATGAAGACAAATATGGAGATGGATCTGTTCAAGGTTGGATCTCTTATGGACACTTTCCTACGAAGGAAAGCAATTTTAGTCAAAATACCTTTCAAATTCCTTTTAAATAATCGGTCCTCACTATTATCCTACTGAGCCATTGCCTTCACTATTCAACGGAACTCCACTAGATGGCACTTAAATATATAAAATAAGCCATTTTTCCTTCTTCACTGCTACATAATAGGCATTCCCATTTTTGCTGAATGGTACTTGTCTTTAGGTATGAATAATGCCATTCTAATCTTACTGCTTATTCCCTTATTCAAACTCGACACACAATTTAAACTATTGATGCTTCGGTTTAAAGTCCTTTGTCACAAACTCTGTGGTAGTCAGTGGTGGGATTCTACTGGTTCAAACTGGTTCGGGCAAACCGTTAGCTCTGACTTTCAGCCGTGAGCAAATCAGTTCTTTCTTTGAAATGGGCCCGCCCGCCCGCCCTTGCATTATACTCACCTATATTTCTGCTTCCAAAGTTCATCTGATCAGAGAGTCAGAGTGGATTGCCGCTCCTCAGCTGTTTTCCTTGCTCTCAGCAACATGGAAGTTCAATTTTCTGCAAACTGCGCACCCGTGCATAGCGAACCGGTTGTTACCCAACTGGTAGTTGTCAGCACTTATTTCTTCACAATCCTGTTTGTTCTATTCCTCTGACGAAAGCCTTTTTTTGGTTCTTCATTTCAGGATCTCCTTCTGCAGGCTTTTTGGGAACTGATCCCATGTCTCAAGAGTCAGCTGACTTCCTCCTCTCAGCTCTATAGAACTTTGATGGCCTTTTAAAATAATTTGAATACTTTTTTATTTAAGCATTAAGTATTTTATTTTATTTTTACTTAGTAGTATGTAAGTATAAGTATAAGGTTGTTTCATCTTATTATTTAGCTGTCATTTCCAGGTTAACCTATTTTAAACTGTTATCAGTGTCGATACACACAGGCACCATTTTAAAGGTACTGTTTTGTTGATTGTTTTAATTTTAATGGTTCTTTTCTGGTTTCTGAGCAAATATAAATGGATTGATTTGAAATTATTGTGCCGATGGTGGTTTTTGTTTCATTTTATACCACACCTTAGTTAAAGTGCATAATAAATAAGTATTATTGCTATCACTGTACAAAGATATGTTGAAGATCCACAGTGAGCCCCGTTTCCTTGTTGGAAATAACTATTTGATTTTCTGTGTCATTGATTCCTGCTTGTGTAAGAAGTCTTAAAACTCTGACTTTTGGACTGGCTGATGAATCTTGCTTGGCTGAATCCCAGACTGAATATTGACTACTCTGATTTATGTCCTTTGCTTGTCTGCTCAGCCTGGACTAAAATTCTTACTATTACCTAGCAACTGTGTGTTTGTGTGTGTTTGAAATCTGTAACAGGACAGCTATGAAGTCTTGATCTGGCCTTATTAGGTAGACACCGACATAGATATTGAAGTTTTCCCACAAGCCCGGAATCCTCTTCCCATTCACTTTACTGAATCTCTGTTCTAGCTCTGTGGCTTAATAACAGATACATGCCCTAAAACCTGATGTGACAACAGAGTTTCCTCATGAGATAGAGGTTCTAGAAAGGCCTCAAGTTTATCCATCGCTTAAAATTCTGTCCTTGATTTTTAACTCCACTATAGGCAAGTTTTGACAATGGTCTCACTTTTTGTGACTCTGATCATCTCTAAATAAAAGTTGTTAGAGCCCTCCAAATTGCTTATGAACAAAAGCTAGGATGTGTGTGTGTGTTGCTGCCTATAGTTTGAGAATCTCTGTGATCATAAATAACATGTTAACTTTTCTTCATTTAAGATAATGTCAAGTGCTAGAGAAATCAAGAAATCCAGGCAGTTCAAATGGGTATAAAGATTTATTGCAAGCTTAAGCTCTCTACAAGAATTTGAACTATTAAGGGTCAAAGCAATTTGGCGATAGAAATTCAAGGTGGACTGGACTTAGATCTCTTGTGGGCACAAAGCGACTACTGACTGATGACATGTTTGACCTCTCCCTCGGGTTCAACCTGGTCATTTTCTACAATAGGAAATGATATACAGGTGAAACTCCCAAAATTAGAATATTGTGCAAAAGTTCATTTATTTCAGTAATGCAATTTAAAAGGTGAACCTAATATATGAGATAGACTCATTACATGCAAAGTGAGATAGTTCAAGTCTTGATTTGGCATAATTGTGCTGATTATGGCTTACAGCTCATGAAAACCCCAAATTCACAATCTCAGAAAATTAGAATATTGTGAAAAGGTTCAATATTCTAGGCTCAGTGTTCCATTCTAATCAGCTAATTAAGCCATAACACCTGCAAAGGGTTCCTGAGCCTTTAAATGGTCTCTCAGTCTGGTTCAATAGGAATCACAATCATGGGAAAGACTGCTGACTTGACAGTTGTGCAGAAAACCATCATTGAAGAAGGGAAAGCCTTCTTCAGAAGGGAAGCCTCCAGAAGAAGGGAAAGCCTCAAAAGGTAATTGCAAAAGAAGTTAGATGTTCCCAAAGTGCTGTATCAAAGCACATTAATAGAAAGTTATGTGGAAGAGAAAAGTGTGGAAGAAAAAGGTGCACAAGCAGCAGGGATGACCGCAGCCTGGAGAGGATTGTCAGGAAAAGGCCATTCAAAAGGGTTGGGGACTTTCACAAGGAGTGGACTGAGGCTGGAGTCAGTGCACCAAGAGCCACCACACACAGACGGATTCTGACATGGGCTTCAAATGTCGTATTCCTCTTGTCAAGCCGCTCCTGAGCAACAAACAACATCAGAAGTGTCTTATCTGGGCTAAAGAAAAAAATAACTGGTCTGTTGCTCAGTGGTCCAAAGTCCTCTTTTCTTTTTTTTTTTTTTAATTGCAAAAGTTTTACAATTACATTTTCACCCCTTTTCACCCCTCCCCTAACCTACCCCAAACCTCCCAACCTCACCCTCCCTAATCCTCTCTAACCCTCCCCTCCCCCCGGACTTCCATACAATATACTCAGATCAAAAAGAAAAAACCCCCTTTGTATAAAACTTGAACCCCTCCCTCCCCCTTGTAGTTTTTCATCTTCATTACATTAAAATATTTCTATCTTAATATAACATTTTCAAATAAAGGCTATTTGGTACTTCCTAGTTTGATATTTGTTCTGAACATAATCTATCCACTTTTTCCATTCCCATTCATAAGTCTCTTGTGAACAGTCTTTTAAATATGCTGAAATCTTCACCATCTCTGCAAAACTGGCCATCTTCAAAGTCCATTCCTCGATAGTAGGCAAAGCTTCATTTTTCCAGTATTTACCTATCAATAATCTCGCTGCTGTTATCATGTGCAATATCAACTTTGTTTCACCCAATGTAAAACCCTTAACTATACCCAATAAAAACAGTTGTGGAGAAAATTGAATTTTTTTCTTCAAAACATTCTGCATAACCCACCAAATTTTTATCCAAAAAACCTTAACTTTCTTGCAAGTCCACCAAACATGATAATATGTAGCATCTAGACTATCACATCTCCAACATTTTGGCTGAACATTAGGGTACATACACGACAATTTTTTGGGATCTAAATGCCATCTATAAAACATTTTATAGAAATTTTCCCTCAAGTTCTGCGACTGTGTGAACTTAACGTTCTGGACCCAAATTTTTTCCCATGTTTCCAACATCACTGGTTCTGCAAAATTTTGTGCCCATTTAATCATACAATCTTTAACCAATTCAGTTTCTGAATCCCTTTCTAACAAGACATTGTATAACCTTTTAATATGCATTGGACCTTTCTCTTTTATATGTCTAACCAATTCTTCCTCATGCAACATAATACCAGTTTTTTGGTCCTCTTTCCATCTCAGTTGGAGTTGATTATACTGTAACCAAGTTAGATTATCCCTTCATCCAACAGTGTCTCGAATGTCTTCAACTGCCATCTGCCCGCATCTGTAAAAAGAACCTCTTTATATAAACCCCCCCCCCGAGTGACATTATATTTGTATTCCACATGATATGACCAAGATCCAACCATAGCGGTATTTTGTAATCCCATTTGAATCGGTGCTTCTTCCAGACCCTCATCAACGAGTCTCTAAGTATATGGCTTTTAAATACTTTATCCACTTTGTTCTCATAAAATAAATAAGCATGCCATCCAAATTTGAGGTTGAAACTTTCTATATTCAATATTCCAGTCTTTTTCCTTCCAAACCAGTCGCTTGCTTGAGTCAGAGCTGCTGCTTCATAATATAATTGTAGGTTTGGAAGTTTAAGGCCTCCCCTTTCTGGAACATCTTGCATAATTTTCAGTTTCATTCTCGGTTTTTTCTCATTCCAGACAAACTTATTCACTCCACTTTGCCACACTTTCAATTGTTTATCGCTTTTAAGCACCGGAATCGTTTGGAACAAAAAAAGAAATCTTGGCAAAATATTCATCTTAACTGCTGCTATTCTTCCAAGTAGAGACAGCTGCAGTTTTTTCCAAGTCTCCATATCTTTCTGCACATCTCGCCACAACACCTCATAATTATTTTGAAACAATTTCATGTTTGATTCTGCAACCTGAACTCCTAGATATTTTACCTTTGGTACAATCTAAAACCTGCCCTCCTTTCAAGCTCATGTTTACGATCTTGTGTCATATTTTTGACTATCATCTTAGTTTTTTTCTGGTTTAGTCTAAAACCTGAAACTTTACCATAATCTTGTATAATGTCTTTCATCTGGATTATTGATTCCATTGGCTGTGTTAGGGTAACAACCAGATCATCTGCAAATGCCTTTATTCTATAATCCTCTTGCCTTATCATTATGCCTTTCAAGATATTAGAGTCCCGTATTGTATTTAACAAGACTTCTAGTGTCAAAATAAATAACAATGGGGATAACGGACATCCCTGTCTTGTTCCCTTTTCAATTTTAAACTCTGTTGTCAAACTTCCATTAATAATGATCTGTGCCTTTTGCTCTTGGTAAATTGCTGAGACCGCCTGTATAAATAGGTCCCCAAAGTCCATCTTTTTTAAAGTCTTTAATAGAAAATTCCAATCCACTCTGTCGAAGGCCTTTTCCGCATCCAAAAAAACCAGCACTGCAGATATCTGTTTATTCATCTCAAGATACTCCAGTAAGTCTATTACTTGCCTTACATTGTCTTTCATATATCTGCCCTTGATAAATCCTGCTTGATCATCATGAATCACCTCTTGGATTACTGGCATCAGCCTGTTGGCTAATACTTTTGCATAAATTTTATAATCAGTATTCAGAAGAGATATTGGTCGGTAATTCTGCGGTTTTTTAGGACCTACTTGCTCTTTTGGTATCAGAGAAATATAAGCTGTTGTCCATGATGGGGGTATTTTATCCCCTTGTTGAATATTGCAAAATAAGTCTCTAAGTTGTTCCACAATTTCTGCTTGCAAAGTTTTATAATACACTGCTGTCAAGCCATCCGTTCCAGGAGCTTTAGCTGTTTTTAATTGTTTAATTGCTACTATTATCTCCTCCTCTGTTATAGGATAATTCATTCTTTCCTTTTGTTGAATAGTAATTTTAGTAACTCTTTTATTATCTAAGTATTTTTCTATAAGTCCATTCTGCACATCATCTTTAGCATATAGTTTAGTATAGTAGTCTGCAAAAGCTTCTTTAATTAATTTTTGTTGAAAGATTTCTTTCCCTCCAATATCAATACTATCAATAGTCCGTATACTCTGCTTCTTCCTTAATGTATGAGCCAACCATCTGCCCGGTTTATTGGCATTACAAAATGTATTATGCCTCGCATATTGTAAATTTGTTGCAACTTGTTCCGCCATAAGCATTTGGAATTGATCTTTCAAAAGTTTTATAGCACCACGTATTTTTTCATCTGTTGGATTTTTAATAAGTAGCTGTTCTTTATTCTTTATTTCTGCTTCCAATTCAGATCTCTTCTTTTGTCGATTCAGTCTATGTTTAGAATTTATGTAAATGAGTACCCCTCTCATATAAGCTTTGCTCGCATCCCACACAATTTCAAGTGGGGTACCCTTATTCAAGTTCATTTCAAAAAATTCTTTCAAGTGCTTCTTAAGTTCTGTTATATTTTTTTCATATCTGAACAAATTTTCATTTAATCTCCATGATCGTCTTTCAATTTTACCCATCTCAAATTCTATCCATACTGGGCTATGGTCGGTCAAAGTTCTTGGAAAAATCTTTGTTCTTTTTGTCTTAACAAGTAGATCATCTGACAACAAAATAAAGTCAATTCTAGAGAAGGATCTGTATCTATCAGAAAAAAAAGAATAGTCCAGTTCTTTTGGATTATGTATTCTCCAAATATCTTTTAATTCCAAGTCCTCTTTCATATCGAAAAAAGTCTGTGGTAGTCTAATCCTGGATTTCGCCGTGCTCTTTTTATCTAATTTAGAATCAATTACTCCATTCCAATCTCCCATAATTAAAATAGATCTATAGTCCCATTGCAGTATTTTAGTATGTAACATTTTATAGAAATGATCCTGTTGTTGTTTGGGAGCATAAATTCCAATCAAAAGAATTTGGCCGTTTACTGTAAACAATTCAATTGCTAAAAACCTGCCATCTTCATCTGCTTCTATAAGTTTAGCTGTCAGTCTTTTATTTACATAAATAACCACACCATTCTTTTTTTGCAAAGTTGAAGCCACAAAATGTGTTCCTAATTTAGAGTTTATCAAATGTTTTTGATCTTGAATTCTAATGTGGGTTTCTTGTAGACAAATTATATCATTATTAAATTGTCTCAAATATGCAAATAACTTCTTCCTTTTCTGTAATGAATTCAACTCATTCACGTTCCAAGATAAACACTTAATTGTCATCTTTATCTTTTTGAAGCAACGAGCAGAATAACCGAATATCTTCCATAATCTTCGGTTTCGCTCCCCCCATAGCTTCAGTCTCTTGTACAGTACTCTTAGCTCCCTTTTTGTATTGTCTTTCCTGTTGTTGCTTTTCTTTAAATTGCTTAGATTTTGCACGAGTTATACGCTGATCCTTGACTTCAACCATCCGGACCGGATCCAGGATTGGAGAAGGTTCTAGTAGGCTGCTCCTCCTACAGCACCTTGCATGTCCTCTGAGTCCTCTTTTCTGATGAGAGCAACTTTTGCATCTCATTTGGAAACCAAGGACCCAGAGTCTGGAGGAAGAATGGAGAGGCACACACTGCAAGATGCTTGAAGTCCAGTGTGAAGTTTCCACAGTCTGTGTTGATTTGGAGAGCCATGTCATCTGCTGGTGTTGGACCACAGTGCTTCATTAAGTCCAGGATCAACACAGCCATTTACCAGGAGATTTTGGAGCACTTCATGCTTCCTTCCACAGACGACCTTTATGACTTCATTTTCCAGCAGGACTTGGCACCTGCCCACACTGCCAAGAGTACCAAAACCTGGTTCAATGACCATGGGATTACTGTGCTTGATTGGCCAGCAAACTCACCTGACCTGAACCCCATAGAGAATCTATGGGGCATTGCCAAGAGAAAGATGAGAGACATGAGACCGAACAATGCAGAAGAGCTGAAGGCCGCTATTGAAGCATCCTGATCTTCCATAACACCTCAGCAGTGCCACAGGCTGATAGCATCCATGCCATACTGCACATTGTACATTGCTCAAAATTACATATACTGTTGATAGGAGGGCTGATTTACCACCAGTTTACCAGGTACTGAGGAGCCTACGGTGCAGCAACACAAGGAAACAACAACCAACAATTTAGTAGCCAGCCATCAAAACTCCAATTAACAACTAAAAAGCTACACACAACCAGGCACCACATAAATACTATGCACAGAACAGTCCAGTGCACATATATATATAGAAGTTCCCTGAGGATGGGCTCCAGCACAAGTGTGAAAGCTTGGAAGACTAAATCTCTGATCCCGGTAACTGACTCAGATGGGATCCTGCAACATTATCCCAGGTCATATATTTGTCTTCATTGTTTACATATAAGCATCTTTGGTTTTTGAGAACACACCCAAAACTATCATTATGGTAAATGATCTGTCTTCTGTTCCTCCCTTTGCTTCTGTTCCAGCTATTAGTTAACTTCTGATAAAGAAAATTTGTACCACCAATAGAGGATTAGATTAATGATTTGTGATCTGAGAGATAAAAACTGCCAAAGAACGATTCACTAAACCTTTTCCATCTCATTTTCTTCCACCGAAGTCTGGATAACAGATGTGCCTAGATGACTACAAGAGGAGACCTAACCATTTATTTGAGGATATTGTTTGCCAGGTTAGCTCATTTTCCTCCTAGAAAAATCAGCACGTTTTCTAAACACAAGAGTCAGACTGCTTCCAGACAGAAGGAAAAAACTGGATTACACTTCATCGCCAAAGGTTACGTTGGTGTCTAAAAGTTATACAAAAGATGAACATTTGTTTCAGTTGGTTGTAGCATTTCTTTGTTTTTTTGATAATGTTCCAACATGGGTCTTCATCTTCCATAGTGTTTTGGAATAATCCCAAACTTTTTCTGGCAAGATTTTTTTCTTCATTATTGGATGATTTTTTTTCAGTAAACACAATTGCACTGAGATGTAAAGATTTTTGGAGCATTTTCCATAGTATTTGATATAGTAGAGCCATCAGAATATTACAAGTAGCAACCACAATTGAGCCCCAAATTTATGTTAAGTGAGAAATTTATTAAGTGAGTTTTGCCCCATTTTATGATTTTTCTTGCCATGTTTGTTAATAATAATAATAATAATAATAATAATAATAATAATAATAATAATAATAATAATAATAATTTTATTTCTATACCACCCTTCTCCCGAAGGACTCAGGGCGGTGTACAGCCTATTTAAAAACACAAGACAAAACAGCAGTTAAAAATTAAAATGATTAAATAGATTTGGCTCAATTTAAAACCCCAGAAATTTAAAATACCCCAATTTAAAATTATTATGTTGATAGGCCAGCCTGGCGGAACAACAGGGTCTTCAGTGCGCAGCGAAACACCCGGAGGTCGGAGATCTTAGGTATTTCCTGGGGCAGTTCATTCCACAGGGCTGGGGCTCCCACAGAGAAGGCCCTCCCCCTGGGTGTCACCAGCCGACATAACTTGGCCGATGGCACCCTGAGGAGACCCTCTCTGTGGGAGCGGACTGGCCGGTGGGAGGCTATTGGTGGCAGAAGACGGTCTCGAAGGTACCCGGGTCCTATGCCATGGAGCGCTTTAAAGGTGGTAACCAACATCTTGAATTGCACCCGGAAGACCACTGGGAGCCAGTGCAGCTCGCGCAGGAGGGGTGTCACGTGGGCACAACGAGTTGCGCCCATAACCACCCGCGCGGCCGCATTCTGGACCAGTTGGAGCCTCCGAGTGCTTTTCAAGGGGAGCCCCATGTAGAGAGCATTACAATAGTCCAACCGGACTAAGTTAAGTGAATCACTGCAATTCTTAAATTAGTAATACGGTTGTTAAGTGAATCTGGTTTCCCCATTGATTTTGTTTGTCAGAAGGTTACAAAATGGAATCAGATCGGGGTGGGTTCTACCTATCTTCACAACAGGGCCACGTGCACGCGCTCACTTCGCTTGCCTGCACGCTCTTCTGCGCAAGCGCAGAAGCGTTTTGACATCGGGTTCAGTGGGCAGAGCCTCCCGTTGGTTTTACTACTGGTTCTATAGAACCGGTGCGAACCGGAGGCAACCCACCACTGGATCAGATGACCCTTTGACATTGCAACCGCCATAAATGTGAGTCCGTTGTCAAGCATCTGAATGTAAATCATGTGACCATGGGGACGCTGCAACAATCATAAGTGTGAAAAATGGTGATAAATCACTTTTTTCAGTGCTGTTGTAACTTTGAACAGTCACTAAATGAACTGTTGTAAGTTGAGGACTACCTGTACACAGAGAGCAAAGGTGTTTAAAAATAAATAATACATAACAGTGATAGACAGGTAGAATATTTTGCACCCTAGCTATGTACATCTAGGCATGGATATTGAAATGTAATATTCTGCTTTCATTCAAGCACATCTGCCCAGGAAACACAGAAGAATTACGGACAGACAATTACAATAACTGGACTATCAACCATAAAATTATATGAAGTAAAAAGAATGATTGTGTTATGCATGCCTTGTCTGGAACAGTTTGGCATGGGATCCAAATAATGTTAATATCCAACTGCAATCCTCCTATGGTTTCCCAGACCTGCTTCTATTTTTTTACTGGAGAGAGTTCAACTTATTTTTAGAAGAATGGAGAAGCACACACAGCAGAACTAAAGGTGAGAGCAGATAGTACTCAGGTATATTGATGTTTTGTAACCATTTTAAACAAATGGGAACGTCCCCTCTTAGCAGATATTTTGCAATATCTCCAACATGTTCTCAAAAAGTAAAGCTGCCTTTTGCAATTGACTGATGGTGATTTTGTCAGGGCTAATGGTGTTGAAGTGATGCTCTGGGTATTTTCGGTTTGCACCAAAACAGCTTATTACTATTGGTGCTACCTTTGCTTTCTTTTGCCACAATCGTTCTACTTCTATTTGACAGGCTTTGTATTTTGTTATTTTCTCCAGTTCTTTCTCTTCTCTTCTGCTGACTCCAGATTCTACAATGTCCATTATCCAGACTTTTTTTGTTTACTTCCTTATCAACAATTAAGTGTAGAGTATTGTTAAAAAATACTTATACTTCATTATAGCCCTATGGAGTTGTAATACCATACCCATCTTTATCATTTAAAGGCATTTCATGTACACATTTTAGAACATCTTTAGCAAAAGAATATGTTCAAGATGATAAAATGGTGCCCAGTGCAAGGGACAAGGTGATAGGTTCTCATTGGTATTAAGCTCAGCTGTCTCATATGTCACTTTGCATGTGTTGCAATATTTTCAGGATCAGACTCAATAATTAAAGTAAGAATAGTATGTTTAAATAAAGCTCTGTTTAATCACAGATGGCATTCTATATTCACTGAATATTCACAAATAGAAGCACTGAAAAATGGCATACAGCTCCTTATATATACAAGGGGAGGAGCTAGATATGGGAGTGGTTAGACATACATACATTAAGCAATGGAAATAAGTTAACTCTTGATATACTGTACAGATACTATTTACATGATGGAGAATAAAGCATTTACTTGTGACAAATCCCCCTCTAAATGCTGATTCGACATATGACAATAATTACATTCAGATTCAGAACAATATAAAACTTGTAGCTTGGTAGTTAAGTATTTGTGTTGTTTAGAAGGTAAAGGTTTTGTCAAGATGTCAGCTATTTGCTCTGATGTTTCATAATGAATAGCTTTAATAAATCCGTCTTGTGATAATTGCCTTACATGTTTGAATTTTATATCTATATGTCTAGATCGCTGTCCAATAGCATCAGATCTAGATATTTCGATGGCAGCTTTGTTATCTTCATGTATGATATAAGGCAATGAAGGTTTTTTCCAAATATTAGACAATAAATCATTAAACCATACTAGGTTATTTGATGCTTTAGACAGACAGACATATTCTGCCTCAGTAGTTGATGTAGCTACCAAATCTTGTTTACCAGTGTACCAGTAAACTGGGCAGCCGTTAAGGAAAAATATATAGCCAGATGTACTTTTTCTACAAGTGACATCACCAGCCCAATCTGCATCTGCATAACATGTGAGAATGGGTTCATTTGTATTATTGGGTTCTAATAACAAGCAGAAGTCTAAGCTATTTTTTAAGTATCTTAATATCCTCTTGACAGCTTCCCAATGGTATGATAATGGTTTACTGACATGTCTGGATAATAAGTTAAGGGGTAAAGCAATATCAGGTCTAGTCCAGTTAGATATATAGAGAAGAGAGCCGATAACAGACCTATACAATGTGTTATCTTTAAATTCTGGAGATGACTCATCAGTGTTTCTTAGAAAATCAGTCTGCATGGGAGTATCACATGGTTTGGCATCATTTAGGTTACATTTGTTTAAGAGTTCTATAATTTTATCCCTTTGGGAAAGTTTGAATCCCTTCTTTGTTTTGCTGATTTGAACACCAAGATATTTGTTTACTTTCCCTAATGATTTTAAGGAAAAGTGTTCATTAAAAGTTTCTCTCCTTTTTGTATCTTTGCCTATATATAGAATATCATCAACATAAATCAATACAAATTCTGGAGAATCACCTTCACTCTTAACAAAGAAACAATTGTCAGCAGTAGTGGCAACAAAGTTCATAGTTTTAAGTACTTTGACTAAACATTCATACCATCGCTTGCCAGATTGTTTCAATCCGTATAGACTTTTGTTTAATAGCCATATATCATTTTTGTTTGTATATTGACTATGAGGAGCTCTTACATATATATCTTTATCTAATTTGGCATGTAAATATGCAGTTTGTATATCATATTGAAATACCTCGAGATTAAGTGCTGATGCTATAACTAGAGCTGTTTTAACACTCTCAGTTCTTACAGTAGGAGAGTAAGTGTCTGTATAATCCTCAGGATATCTTTGAGCATAACCTTGTGCAATTGTCTGGCTTTATACAGTGTGTTACCTCCTTCCAAATTTTTAATTTTATATATCCACCTGGTACCAATAATAGTCTTATCCCTTGGGGCTTGTGTGGGTGTAAAAACATTCAATTCTTGTAAGCTATTCATCTCCTTGGTCATTGCTGATTCCCACTTTTCTCTTTCTTTGGGGGGAAGTTTCAGCACTTCTTCATAAGTGTTTGGTGTTACTATTTCTCCATTCATACACATTACATAATCTTTGTATTTATTAGGCACCTGATTTCTGTTACTTCTGGTTGTTCTCACTGGTATACTATCATTGTCTTGCAAATACCTTGCTTCCTTTTTTGTTACTGAATCAATTTTTATTTTGTGTTGACTATTCGTCCATGTTCTAACTTTGTTTTTGCGTGTGCTGTTATTGTTTTTCTTTTCAATATTCTCATTTTGATGTTCAGTGTCTGAATTGGTGTTTGGGAATATTTCATTAAGGTGTATTTTGGACCAATTGGCCTGTTCATGAAATACTGCTGTTCTTGAAATTATGAATCTGTTATTGTTATCAATAAATCTGTATCCTTTTGTGCCTGTTTCGTATCCCATGAATTTAAGTCTTCTGGATACATTTTCACCTTTACGCCTTAATTGTTTAGGTATATGTACGTCTGCAGTGACTCCAAATATATGCATGTGTGTTAACTTAGGTTTCCTACCGTACATTACTTCATATGGTGTTTTATTCACTATGCTGGACCAAGTCCTATTTTGGGTGTAATTGGAAAATTGTAAAGCTTCTGACCAGAATTGTTTACCTAAACCAGCATCTTCTAATGTGGATCTAATCATGGTTTGTAGTGTTGAGTTCTTTCTCTCTGCCACTCCGTTCTGGAATGCAGAGAAAGGACTAGATGTGTAATGCAACATCCCTTTATCTTTTAGCCATCGTGAGAATTCGTTTGACATGAACTCACATCCTCTATCTGTCAAAATTTGTTTTATTCTAATGTTGTGTTGTGTCTCTATGCGTTTGTAAAATTCTTTGAATTTCTGAAATGTTTCATCCTTATGTCTTAATGTGTAGACAAACCCATAACGACTATAGTCATCCACAATGGTTAGAAAATAGCGTTTTTTATATGTGATTGATGGTGTCAATGGGCCAACTAAGTCCATGTGTACTAATTCAAAGATTTGTTTGGTTGACCTGGTTGATTTTTTGGGCCTGGGGCTAGTTTTGAGTTTTGTGGATTTACACACTGAGCATTCTAGATAGTTTTTACAGTTTTTTATTTTAACACCATCAGCATGTTCAATCATTTTTTGTACTACAGGAAAACTAGCATGTCCTAATTTTCTATGTAAGATATGGGCACATTCATCATGAATAGGTTTGCCTATATTAGGTCTTTTATCATTGGATGAGTTTTTGTTGTTATGAACTACCTCATGTTCCTCATTATCACTATTACTATTTTCTTCGTTATTTATGTCATTGTCATCCTCTATGTTGGAATCAATATTGTGTAAACATCTTTCATTTGTTATTAAGTAAGGTAAGCCTCCTTTTATAATGACAGTACCTACGCTTGTTTCATTTTTCTTTAAAGCTGCATTCCCTTTTGAAAAGACTATGTTTATGCCAGATTCTCTGCTTAGTTTTATTGCACTAAGTATGTTATGAGGTATTTCAGGTATTAACAATACCCCCTCTATTTTTCCTAGGCCAGGTAAGATTATATTTCCTCTACCTATGACTTGGACCTTCTCTTGATTAGCTACTTTGATTATAAATTTATCTTCAACAAACGAAGATAATATATTTTTGTTGTGTGTAGTGTGATTTGTTGCACCAGAGTCAATGAGCCAATCGTTATCTTCTGGTCTATGTATGTTGTTGTTGTTGTGTTTGTTCAGTCCATTCAATGAACCAGATTTTCTATCTCTTGAATCATCTCTACCCCCTCTATGTTCCTTATAGATGGGTGGACTTCTATATCTATGTCTGTCAGTGGATGACTGTCTGTTGTGATATCTATCTCTATGATCTGTCCTATGTTTATCTCTGAGGAATTTAGGACAATCTCTTCTATTATGCTCTTTGGACCCACAATTATGGCATTTGATTGGTTCATGGTACCTTTCTTGAAATGCCATTTTCTTATATTGCTTATGCTCTATGTGATTATTATAACGATTTCTTCTCGAATTGTCTTCAGCTATCAACCTATTAGAAAGGTTTTCTATGGATAAATACCCTAAATTGATTGTATCTAAATGGGATATATAATTATTCCAAGATGGGTCTAATGAATTGATAATAACACTTTTCATTGTTTGATCTGAAATTATTTCTCCTCTTAGTTGTAATTCTGCTCTGACTTTGTTTAAGTATATTAAATGTTCACTTATGGTGACCCCAGATTTTAACCTGGCTGAAAAGAAATCCTTAGACATTCTTGTTGTAGTGGCTACACTATCACTGTGAAACAGCTTAAACATGTATTGAACAATTTCTGATACAATTAGATTTGACTTAATACTATGATACATAGCAGGAGATATACTGGATATTAGTAAGAAAAATGCTCTATGGTGTAGGCAGTCCAATCTTAAAGTCCAAGGTCTTTTTGGAGGGTTAGTAATGAAAAACAATAAATTTTCTTTCATAAAGACAACTTGGAGCTGTTGGCACCACTCTTGTAAATTAACACCAACTACTCTCAGTTTTGGGAAATCATTGGGTAAATTCCCAATGTTGTTAGCTCCATTACTTACAACTGGAGGAAGTCCATGGTCTTCTAAGTGTTGGTAACCGCAGAATGGCATGGGGATGCTAGCGACGACTTTAAATGGCAGTCTCTGTCTTTCTCTTGCTTCAAAGCTGTCTGTGTAGCTTTGCACATGCGCATTGTCCATTTCGCTCCTGAAGTCATGGTGAAAGGTTCTCGTCGCTGCAGCTCCCTCGCATTGTTCTTCTTCGGAAGACTCGGTCTCTGGTTCAGCCTTGGGAGTCCTGGTGGCGATGGGAGTCCTTTTATTGAGAGCGCTGGTCTCTGGAATTGTTTGCGGCGTAGGTTGGTATCTGCAGGGCTCTCTGGGTTCAGGCGTCGATGCTTTCGCTGTCTGCATAGAGGCGTGCGATCTTCGGGAAGTTCGTTTACTCACTGTTCTTCCTTTTGTTTTTTTACTGCAGTTTTTCGCTGATTCTTTAGTTATTTTCAATTTTGACCCAAAAGTTGCAAAAAGCATTTTCATTGCAGACTCTACTTGATTTTCTATTGATTCTTCTTCAGTCTCTGTGTCAGACTCTTCTGATGTATGGATCTTTTCTCTTTTGTTTTTTGCATCAAGTAAGTCCTTTCGCGCCAGATATTTTGAATCTTGTCTTCTGATTGGCTCTTCATCGCTTAGACTGAAGGTTCGTTGAAACCAAGATGGCTGCCATTCAAAATTTTGCGCGGGACCGTTGTTCTTTTCCTTCGTTGCATTTTTGTCTGTAGACAAATCGCTCACCTTTTTTGAGTCTTTATTTTCATCTGTAACGATGTGCTTTTCTCTCGCTGCTCCGCTTTTTTTCAGTAAGTCTTGGAGGTTCGCGATGAGGTTTTCATCGTTCTTTTGATCTTTTAAAAGTTTTAGTATTTCTGACCTGAGTTTGTTATTTTCTATTTCGTTTTCTTTTTGATCATTGTTCTCATCTATTATTTCTTCGTTGTCTGTAGTACAGTCTTCAGATTCTCTCGATATTTCAGTTGCGTATTCATCAATTATTTCTTGTTCTGCTTCCATTTCTTTAGTATATGCCCTGGTGTTGGGTCTTATTTTTTTGCTTTTTGATTTTTCTCTCTCAGACATTGTTGAATTTTTTATTGAGTCAATTAACCATCCTCTGCTACCAAATTGTTGCAATATTTTCAGGATCAGACTCAATAATTAAAGTAAGAATAGTATGTTTAAATAAAGCTCTGTTTAATCACAGATGGCATTCTATATTCACTGAATATTCACAAATAGAAGCACTGAACAATGGCATACAGCTCCTTATATATACAAGGGGAGGAGCTAGATATGGGAGTGGTTAGACATACATACATTAAGCAATGGAAATAAGTT
Source organism: Arizona elegans (assembly GCA_022577455.1). Lineage (NCBI taxonomy): Eukaryota > Metazoa > Chordata > Lepidosauria > Squamata > Colubridae > Arizona > Arizona elegans. Next base: position 39,649,146 of record JAKOOJ010000008.1, on the reverse strand, counting down.
AACTCTTGATATACTGTACAGATACTATTTACATGATGGAGAATAAAGCATTTACTTGTGACAGCATGTTTAAACCACATTCCTTAAAAAACATTTTAAGACTTCAGAATGGACAAAAATGGAAGATAAATTGCAATTCTTATCATTTAAAGCATTATCATTTATCTCTTTATTAGCTCTAGGAGCTATGATTGCTGGAAGCGACATACTGTATGTTTTATGAACAGGAATAGAAAATGGGTCCATGTAGTGAATTTGGAAGCACCTCAAGAGGTTCAGATACAAAAAGACTTAAAATAGCTGACCTTCCCATCCAGTTAATGAAAGAGAAAACATGGGCACTTGTGTCTTAATTATGTATCGCTAGGAATACTGTAACACAGGAGTGTCAAACTCAAGGCCCGGGGGCCGGATCTGGCCCACAGGGTGCTTAGATCTGGCCCACGGGGCCACACTGGAAACAGAGAAGGACTGGCCCGTGGTGCCTCTGCCAGTGAAAACAGAGCTCGGGAGAGCTGTTTTCTCTGGCAGAGCACTCAGGCCACCATAGGCGCCCATGACAGGCATGATGGCGAGTTGGCCACACCCACCCTGGCCATGCCCACTCCAGCCCTCTGAGGCCAAACACAACCCTGATGCGGCCCTCAATGAAATTGAGTTTGACACCCCTGCTCTAATACCTTCTACATGAAGCTGTCTTTGAAAACTACATCTGCTCCAGAAAACCATAGCTTGAATAGTTATGGATGCATCTCAATGTGCCTATATAATTTCACTACTCTGAGAGCTAGTTGCTAATTTGCTTTTAAGGGAAATTCAAGCTGTTGGCTAATGTTCAAATCTTACAAGGCTGGGTATCGGTGGGGGAACCTACTTCCTATTAATCTGCCTATCCAATAAAACGGGGTGAAATGCTACTGGTTTGCACCTGTTTGAGCAAACCGGTAGTGATAAAAGCTACCAGTTTGGGCAAACCAGTAGTTAAAAAAAAAGCTACCAGTTTGTCCGAACTGGTATTTCCGATGATCAGCTGTGCCGTGTGATTTATATTCTCTAGAAAGCAGGAAATCCTGCTTTCTAGAGAATCTAAATTGCGCGGTAAAGCTGTTCTATCCCCCACTGTTCTACTTAACTTGTTAAGCCTCCTTTTTCCATGCAAAATGTGTGTTTGGCATGCACTGTGCATGTACATGCGCATTATTTTGGTGTGCACTGTGCATGCATGCACAGCGTGATTTTGATGTGCACTGCGCATGCATAGCACCCACCACACATGCGTGGGCAGCGAACTGGTGGCAATCTGTGGAGGATTTCACCACTGCAATAAGATCTGGTAGTATAAGCTCTCTCCCATTCTCAGGGGTCATCTACAGACATGGCATCAAACCCTATCAATTACCCTTCTGTCAGTATTCCTCTGGAAATTGAAATGATCCTGCCCTATTGGGTTTTAGGGAAACTATTAAAACTAGGCTACTTTAGCAGGCCCTTGGGAGTTGGGATTTTTTTAATGCTGATCCCTTACACCATGGGTGTCAAACTCGCTGCGTCATGTTGCCGTCATGTGACGTATTGCAACAATTTTCCCCTTCACAGAGCTGCGTTGGGCATGGTCTGTGCATGACGCATCTGGCCCCCGGGCTGCCAGTTTGACACCCCTGCCTTATGGCTTTGAAGCAATTGACTATGATAACTGATATTCTCTGTATGTGTGTGTTTATCCAATTTTCTGATTATGTTACTTTTTTACTCTGATTTAGAGAGATGCAGGGTCCCTTATATTGACAGCATTTGGAGTAACATATAAATCCAATAAATATAATTTTAAAAAATTAAAGGGCACACAAGGAAATCAAGTACTGAAGAGCCAGGACAAAACACATTTTGTATTTATTACTGTTTTTCCTTCAAGTCTGGTTGTGAGGTATGGGCAAAGCTCCAGCCAACAACAGCAACTTGGGGGAAATGTAGAGAATTCAGTCAGCAAGCCAATTCTGGTACATATTCTATTTTATTTCATGAGTTGAGAACTGGGCTACCTGTTTTTGTTCTGGTGCTTGACTGAGAACCTTTTCTAGAGGACAGTAGACTAAGATCACTTGCTTTGAAAAGCAATGTTTGCTCCCTTTTTCTGCTTCAGTTTCTTCTAAGGCTTCTGTCATGTGCTAGATCCACCTCCCAGAATGAGCTCCACTGGTTCATCAAGAATACTAAATCTTCATTTGTTATCTGCAGCAGGTTGGGGAATGAATGAATGCTGGCTGCTTGTTTACTGGGTTGGGCTGGGGAGGAAACGAATGCTTGCTGGCACTTGCTGAGTTGGGTTGGAGAGCCATACGGGATTGAGAAGAGAGGGCAACTGAGCAAATGAATGCTCGCTGGAACAGGCTGGGGCTTCCTGAGGTGTAATTAGCAGCTCCAGAGTTGCACCGTTCTGGAGCTGCTTGTTACCCTACAAGATAGGGCAGCAGGGGGCCAAAACAACATAAATGGGAAGCAGATAGGCAGGTGGGAAGAGCTTAACTGCCCCTGCAGTCATAAATAGATGTGGGCTTCCAAGTACATGCATTTTGATCATGTGACCGCAGAAGTGCTATAACAGCCAAAACCTTCAAGTACAGCTGTAAAAGTGACTCAGCCTTCCAATCTTCCGAGGTCGGTAAAATGAGGACCCAGATTGTTGGGGGCAATATGCCAACTCTGTAAACCTCTTAGTGCTGTATAGCACTATGAAGCAGTATATGAGTTTAAGTGCTACTGCTTAATCCATTTTTTCAGCACTGTTAAGATTTTATCACATAATTACCTTCTAGATTCTATCGCTATTCAACTTGCCAATGAAAAGGGGGGAGGGTGTGGAATGTGTAGGGAGGAACTGGGAAGGCAAGAGGCCATTCACAGACCATGAGAGCCTGCAAAATGCCAAGGTTACTGCTGCAGGTGCTCGATGGAGAAGTGGAATGTTCCCATAACAAAAAGAAGTTTTACAATTGGACAATATGAACACTCGAGGGGTGGGAGAAAGAGAAACTATTGTTTAACTAACCAAGCATTCGCACAGAAAAAACAGAGCAGGTTCTGCTTCTTCAGTTCCGAGATGGTGTATTCAATAAAGTTTTACTTTGTTGGATTCAAAGATCCTGAGAGTTCCTGTTTTTGGGTTCGCTAATTGGACCATTGACAACACTTTCATAACTTCAAACAGAATGAATGATTGTAAATTGAGCACTACTTGTAATGCCCATGAGATCATCAGTAACAACACCAAATAGGTCCTTAGATGTTTGATTTCATTCTCCTTGCAATGTGTGTCCTTCACTGTATAAAATATAGAAGTATACAGTTCAACTTCTTTGCTTACATTCCATTTTCTTTCCGGAAGAACAAGAAGGCGAAATGATTCTTTATTCCTTTGCATTCCATTCTCACCCGGTGAGGTAGGGAAAGTCACAAAAAACAAAATGCAGCCAGATGGAAACAGAAGAGTCTGATTTCCATTCACTTAACATCTCCCCCACCCTTTCCTGAGAGAAAAGAATACTGCATAAGAAGCAGTGAAAACATATAAGGAAGATGGAAGGCATCATCATCTGGACCCTGTAAAATTCCATGGGTGAGTCAGGAGAATTGCACAATTAAAAACTTGATCTGGAAGTTCTCGGATCTTAGTCTCTGCAGAGTCTTCTGGCTTGCTGACTGGAAATTCTGGAATTTGTTAATCCCAGCACATCTGGAGAGTACCAGGTTGAGGAGGGCTTGTGTAAACAGTTCTTAATGCAAATACAACCAAGAGACCTGCGGCTTTTTACAGACCAACAGTTATTATGATAGAGGTTTTTGTGGGCCAGAAACCATATCATTATAGGCATGGATATCATTCTCAGGGGCAGATTATATACAGTATGTACAGAGGGGTATAAAGAAAAGTAGAAGAAAAATGATGGGTTGAAGGGAAATGAAATACAAGAAGTTCAACCTTTACAATCACATTAAAATTTAGATCCATATGAAATATTTATAGAGACCAAGTAGGTATTGTTGAAAAACATTTTGGCAACGGATTAATTAATAACTGAAATGCAATAAAATGCCATGGGAGATAGAACAGAGCATGTGTATCAAATAACTAACCATCAGGATATCACAATTTTTTCATGTTTTGGTTTGTAATACCTTTTAACAGAAATTGAGGAGCTTCACTAGCAATGTTAACTCCTTTTACTTTTTGAACATTTTGCTTCCAAACTGAGATTTTATTAAATGCATCACTAGGGGGAGCCATTACTTCAACATCCAACTACTGAATCTGGAGTTATATCTAAGACTGTATATACTGTAAAATGCAGGTCTGTATTTTGGTTTACAATTGGTATGCAATGAATAATACAAGATAAATCTAGGAGCCATAAGTGAAACTAAAGCCAAGTTCTGACTAGTCTGCACTGGACTAGGTCCCTCCACTTAATTATTGTATTAGCTGAAAATTAAAAGGTTTTGGTTAAGATAATTCTGTATAGATTTTTATGAAATGTGGCAATTATAGCAATCGCAAGAACTCAAACTAAAAATATGCAGAATTTAAATGCAAAATTAAATTGCCCTCTGTTGTAAAAGAAACCATTCTGTTATAAAGACAAACCTCTTCAGAAGATCAGTTGATGTAAGAGTTTAATGCAGAGTTCTCTAACTCTGTGCTGTAGCCTGGCCAATAGATATGCTAACTGGGAATGATGGGGGGCTGTAGTTCAAAAGAAGTTATTAGACTAGCTGTGCTGCATTAAGATTGCGAAACAGAGTTTCATATTAGAAAAGCAAGTAGCATAGAATAGAGCTATAAAAGCAGGTACAAAAATTGGAGGAATAGAACAGAACAGAATAGGATATTGGAGGTCTTCTAGTCTCATCCCCTGTTCAAGCAGCAGACCCTATACCCATGATGGCGAACCTATGGCACGGGTGCCACAGGTGGCAGGCGGAGCCATATTGGTGGGCACGTGAGTGTTGCCCTAGCTCAGCTCCAGTGTGCATGCGCGCACCAGCAACTGATTTTCAGGTGTTCCGGTCCCACCGGAAGTTGGGAAACTGGCTGTTTCTGGCCTCCGGAAAGCCTCCGGCGGGATAGGAAAGGCTGTTTTTGCCCTCCCCAGGCTCCTAGAAAGTCTCTGGAGCCTGGGGAGAGAGAAAAATGAGCCTACCGGCCCCACTGTGCCATCACATGCCAAAAGCAAGGGAAAGTGTGGGGAGGTCATGTGCGCATGCGTGGGAGGGCGGGGCGCATTGAATTATGGATGTGGGCACCCGCAACCCCCCATGCTCTCCCCGCTTTTGGCACGTGATGGCAAAAAGGTTAGCCATCACTGCCCGATACCATTTCAGACAAGTGTCTGTCCAATCTTTTCTTAAAAACTTCCAGTGATGAAGCACCCCCAACTTCTGAAGGCAAGCTGTTCCATTGGTTGTTTTCATTGTTAGGAAGTTTCTCCTTAATTCCAGATTGCTTCTCGCCTTGATTTGTTTCCATCCAGTATTCCGGATGTGGTCTTACTAAGTTTTATAAAGTGGTACTAATACTTCAAATGATTTTGATTCTATGTCTCTGTGTATAGAACCAAGGATTATATTAGCTTTTTTGGCTGCTGCCACACACTACTGGATCATATTTAAGTGATCGTCCTTTAGGACTCCAAGGTCCCTCTCACAGTTACTGTTTTTGAGCCTGGTTCAAAAATGGAAGGCTAGTCTGTCAGTTTAGAGTAATTCACTAAACAACAAGTATGACACCTTTACAATTTAAAGAATAGTAATTTTTAAGAGCTCCAAGTTCATATTGGTGACCTTGGGTCACCTGGTTACTCTTTCAATGCAAGTCCACTTGGAAATCCCAGGGATGTTGGCTATATTACAAAAGATGTTTTAAACTTGAAAGTATCTCTTATTGCCTTATTGTTGGGATGAAGAATCTCTGGCCCAGAGATCCAATACAGCCAGCTGGACTTTCCCATCCATCCTTCTGCTTAAACCCAGCTTCCTACCTATCCCTTTGCTTCTTTTTCATTTTTCCAGAAAAGCTCCTAAATGATCCTAGGATTTTACCCACTCATCTTGGAGAACTCTATTTTGTCATAAGTGATTCAGTAAGTTCCTTGGAGGAGAACTCTGGTTTCTTTGGAACTAATGTGCCAAGTACCAGTACCTATACTACACCTGTGTATTTGTTTTTTCATGCCTAAGTGTAAAACCTTACTTTTATCACATGTGAATTGCATTTTGTTGGATAGGGCCCAGTGTTCAAGATCCTTCTGAATTTTGAGCCTATCTTCTACAGTGTTGGCCATTCCTTATAGCTTGGTATCATCTGAAAATTTTATGAATTTCTCTTCTACTCCCTCACCTAAATTGTTTATGAAGATGTTAAAGAATCCTGGGATCTAAGACAAAACCTTGGGGTAACCCACTCCATGTTTCCTCCATGTAGATATAGTTCCATTGAGGAATACATGTTGAGTGCAGTTGATCAGCCAGTTATGAATCCATCTGGAGGTAATGCTGCCTCTCCTACATTTTTACCAAGAAATAGGTTGTGGTCTACTTTATCAAATGTCTTACTGAAGTCCAAGTATACTATGTCCACAGCTTTTCACTAGTCCACTAATTGAGCTTCTATCAGAATATTACGAAACTTATATGTAAAAAGAAGCCCAACTAACATCTGATTCAAGTGGCCAATAGTTGCTGCCTTAAGCCATTCCTGGGGTCATCTGAAAATTTACAATAAAGAAATAGGAACAGCTGAGGATAGTTTAAACCTATTTCAGACATGAAGCTAAAGGAAAAGATTAAAGCAATATCTTGGGAATCTGTCTGAAGAAAAAGGATGCCATTGCATGATTGTCCCACAATTAGGTGTAAGTAAGAGGTGCCATCACCATAATGGGTGTGTGATGGCTCAGCAGTTAAAGACGCTGAGCTTATGACCTGGAAAACTGGCCAGGTTCAAGGTCCACACTCTGTGTGAGCTTATAGCCTCAACCCACCTAGCAGTTCAAAAGCATACAAATGTGAATAAATAAATAGGTACCACTTTGGTGGGATGGTAACAGCATTCCATGCACCTTGGCATATAGTCATGCTGGCCACATGACCATGGAAATGTTTTTGGACATTGCTAGCTCCCTTGGCTAAGAAACAGAGATGAGCACCATTCACTAGAATTGGACATCACTGGACAGGAAAACCTTAACTTTAAGAGTTGCCAAAAGTTTTGTCCAAGCGGACATGATTATAGTATCTAAGTTGAGTTTTGAATTGTATGATGCAACAGATGGAGTCAGCTCTCCCTCTTGTTGTCCTGTATACATACCCTACTATTATTAAAAACCAATCAACCGCTGGTAGGTGGGGAAAGTGATGCAGAAGAGAACTCTATGGTGTTCTCTCCTATTTCACTCCACACTCCTCAGACCACCACTCAACTGTCAGCCCTTTGAGGTAAACTGGATCTGGACCAGTGGTGGTATTCAGCCGATTCGGACTGGTTCGGGTGAACCGGTAGTGGCAACCTGCAGGTGGGCCTGCCCCCCCGCTCCCCCGATATGCTGTCCTATTTAGTCACGTTTTCTAAGTCATGTGCATGCGTGCAAGCAAAATGGCCTGAGTGGAAGGCCACTCGCATGTGCAGAAGGCGCACACACGCTCACATTTTTGGTGCACGGCAAACCAGTGGTAAAATTATGTCAAACTCACCTCTGATCTGGACACCAAAGTCATGAAGACTAAAACCACTTTTATTAGAGGATTATGGTAACAGAAACTTGCAGCTCTGAATGTGCCTCCCCTACTCCATTGCCTATCCTAAAGGGAACTTGGAAGGGTCAAGTCTGAGATGCTTCCTCAAATTTCATTCCTCTTTTCCTTTGGGCTGATATCTCTTATTTGACCATTGCCTTGGCTGCAGCTCTTCCTCCTCTTTTCCAAGGTTGTTCTCACAGCCAATTTGACAACTATTTGTTAAGCTCATTGGAATGTCCCCATGCAAAGACTGGCAGACAGCTGGGAGCATGTTATACAGATGGCTAAACTTACTTAATGTCATAATGTAGCCCCAGTCACATCCCATGTTACACAGACACATCAGCTGCTGACATTTATTGGGAGCTGAGGGAAAGAAATCTGGGGAAATAGACCAATTCCTTTCCTAAACTTGCCATAACCCTCTAGATAAAGATGCCACCGTTTGGCAGCAACCAAGAACAGGCACAGAGATTGCTAATGGAGAAGGCAATTTTATGCATCTATTTTCTGCTGGCTTGAAAACTGGAAATAGCACTTTAACTTGGCAGTGAGAAAGGCATTTTTTTTTTATCAAATCTTGTTTATTGTCAATGGTTTTAAATGCATATCTTTCTTTTAAAATATGATTTTTCTCTCCTGTTTTAACAACAGACCCTAAAAGATGAAAGTGGCAATAAAATAGTTATAAATATGCCAATTTATTGTAATAAATGAACTGTAGAGCAGTCATATTCAAGAGAACCATATCTAATTCCAGGTTGGCAGGGCAGTACTGAGCACCAGTGAGTTCTGATGGCTGCTTTTTTTATGAATAATATATATTAGGAACGCATGACAAGGACCTGAAGCAGAGCATTGTATTTGGATCATTATCTTTTCTAAGTATTTCAAGACACATAACTTCAGAAACTCACGGATGAAATATTCCATCTAATAGTCTCTGTGAAATGCACTTCTTGTCTCATTTACCTGCACTACCTGTGATGAATACCTCTCTAATCTAAACAGAAGGTGCCTTAAGGGTATTCAGATGGATGCCCACAATGTAGCATATTTCTAGCTAACCATGCTATCAACATGAAATGTAATGCTTACTTTTTAAAGGAATGTTTTAGCTATATTTAACTAAGTAGGGTGGATGGAATTGCTTTGCTTTTCTCTTGACAAACATGTATGTTCTAACACACTGGGAGACTTTAGAAGCATGGAAATGTTCTATGTGTTTAGGCAAGAAGTAGATAAGCATGAATCTGGAAGGGGAAATCATATGCAATTAATTATTTAATTATATTAACTATAATGTAATATAATTATTAATTGTTGCACCAGCTTTGGTGAGTTTCCACTTTGAGTGCTCTGCATAGATAAGCTTATGAGCCCATACAAAGGCATGCAGGAATATGAGAAACAATGTTTTATATTCTTGAATCCATCACTCTCTAGCAAATGATAAACTTTGAAAATGCCATGGAGAAGTTAGCAGACATCTATTAAATAGACACGTTATCTAACTATCAGGTCATTCCTTTTCCTGACAAACGATGAAAATAATATTTGATCTCATTGCTAATATACTACTGCTGAGCCAGATTGCCCAAATTATCACCAATGATAAATTAATATGGAAGACTAAGTATTTTCTGAGGCTAGAATAACATGTGCAGCTTGGTTTATAATCCAAAATTTATGCTGTTGGGTTAAGCCTGTGATTTATCATATATTCAAAGGATTATTTTTGCTATTGTCCTTCAGGAGCTTGATACAGTATAACATTACAAGTTAATACTTCCATAAAGTATCTTTTAAAAATGTTTTCTGAAGGAAAGGGAACAAATATGATGACTAAGGCAACTTGTTCTACTAAATGAAGCTTTAGTTTAATATTTGGGGCATGATGTCACTAATAATTGCAACGAAACAAGATCTGTATTCAGTGACAGTTGCCTTTTCACAGCAGAGCTGAGAAAGAGCAAAACTATTTTACCTAGGGAGGAAAGGATCCCATTCAATGCTCACAATACAAGAACCAAAAGACATTTTGTAAGTTCTCATGTAAGAGAGAAGAGAGAGAAGTTGCAATTCGAATGATATAATCTGTAAATCTGGTAATTGTTATTTCCAAACTATTGAAACTCAGAAGCAGTTGAAATCCTTTAATCTAGTATCCCTAAACATGGTAGCCTGTATCTCGATGCATCTCAATCTGCACAGGTGGGGAGGGCTGCGTTAATTCTACTTTTATTGATTTAGATGTGGAAGATATGCTACCTTCTTCAGGCTTGACTATTGCAATAGGACTGCTTCTGGTTTAGCTCTTCTGTTTTAATTAAACCAGTCAGGTGTCCTTTTCTTTTTTTAAATACAAACTTTATTTTAAACATATAGTCACTTTACATTCATCAAGTTGATAATAAAAATTAGATAATAAACACACTACAAATATTAAAAAATCACGATTTGGAACTTTTAATAACTCTTCCCTTTCCTAGCCAGTATTCGCTACAGTATTTGAATATTTATACTTTTTTTTTTTTTTTGATATATTGGAGAATGTTCCTTTCATCACTTATTTTAAAACTGATCTCTTAATTCCTTTTTTTTAAAATGTATTTCAAATATCTAAACCCACCTTGCTGTCTGATGTAATGTATGTAAGGAAACCATTCCTGCTTGAATTTAGTTAAACTTCTGTTACAAATATATACAATCAGTATTGCCATTATTTTGTGCTCCCTGATTTTGGCTCTCATTTTTTAATTGTCAGCAAGGTTTCACTTTTCCAACATTGTGCCAAACTAGTTCTTACAGCATCTACTTTAATTGATGGTGATACCTTTCATTTATGCTATCTAGGATTTTTCCTAATAAAAGTATGTGTGGTTTCAATTAAACATTTATATTTAACATTTTTTGAATTTGCTTCCCTCCAAGTTTTGAATTCTTCTTCAGGGTTTATTTTGTTCAGGAAAGTTCTAGCAGGAAAGTCCATTCTAAAGCTTTTTTCCATGTTTAAGAATATTATCATTGCCTTCTTTTTCTTGTTATTAATTTATTCACATGCATTTATTATAAAGCTGCTGATGCTCTGTTGGTCAACAGGTTCATCAACCTGCTTGCATTGTATGCATAATTTTATAATTGCACTTCCTCTTGTTCACTTGTGTTCACTTACTCAGCTAATGTTATAAATATTTTATATCATTCAATACATACATTGGTCTATTTTTTCCAATTTATATAGCTGCCTATGTCAAATATATGACTCTGGAAGGCTTACAAACAGCTAAAATAATATAAAGATATCAACATAATCCAATTTAAGAACATTTTCAGTTATTTCAAGGGATTAGGGGAGTTCATGAAAACATGAAGATACAGCTTCATCTTGTTCTAATGTCAAGATTGCCATTGCCCTTTCCCCCTCTCCCCAAATAAATAAGAACAAACAAGCTATTATTTGGTGCCAGGAAAAAGCTTTTACAGATTAACTATTTCATAATTTCTATTAACAGGTGGCACGAATTAATTTATTGTTTATTTACTACTGGTATCTAGCGTAGATAACGGGGAAAAATGCTCCATCTGATGGGATGATTTACATCAGCCACGATTTTTGCAAAACAATTCACATGGCATTCTTTTTTTTTTAGTTTTGGATATTTTATTATGAAATTATAGAACCTAGAATATAAACCTAACATTCTAAATGGAATACTGAGTCATAGCACAATTTTCTATCCTGCAACAATAGCTTAGTGATGCAAACAGGATTTCACTGGGAAAAGCAGGTCAACATTAAGATCATGTACATTTTGTATTCAAGTCTGGTCACCAGTCTTGTGACCATCTCAATTATATTTGCAAAGAATTAAAAAGTTAAACCTGCACTCTGCAGCAGAAGAATGGTAAACTATACTGCATTACTGAAACATTCTGAATTCCATCAAAACCTTTTTTACCCACATTCATTCTGAGTTTAAGACACAGTGAAGGCTTACAGGAGTCCTGAAACATGCATATTATAACTTTTAATCATGTTCTAAAAAAAACATTTCTTATTTGTATAATCTGTACTTAGGAATGCTTCCAATATTGCATACATTTCTGTAGAAGCGTTTGGATTTTTTTTTCTCATTCAATTTATGTAAGAAATGTTTAGTGGTCCTGCTGGCAACTGTAGAAACCTCTAGTGAATATTTCTTAAAATCAAAGCAATAACCAATTCTGATCTAACATTTTCCACGTTTTATTCCAGAAGAGCTATTTCCCAAAAGGCACTATTGGCACTATGCCTTTTATTATTTTGAGTTAATAACTGAATAATGCCAATGCCAATGCCAATTAAGGACTTTGTTGAAAGTACAATAGAGGAAAACTCCAATAAAAAAAATAAGTTCAATAAGAGGATAAAACAAGTTACTTGTTTACAAGTTGATCTTATTTTAATTTGATCATATTTTTAAATAAATTTAAGAGTAATAGCTGTAATTTAGGAGAAATAAACACAATGCAATTTACCATAATGGATATGAGAGTAACCAGGTACGCTCATTCTGCTTTCCATGGCCTATTAATGGGCACCTTCCCTCTCATTAAATTAGACAAATGACCTTTCAAATAAAGGACAGTTATCAAGGAGAGGGCTGGGTTTTTTTTTTTTTTTAAATAAAGAAGAATACCACACTTTTCACATGCCCTGGGTATGAATAAACCAACTACAACCCATGCTACGGTAATACACTAAATTGCTAGAATGCATTTATTACTTCTGAAGACAATTCCAAAACTTCTGCTAATGCAGAATGGGTTGTGAGAATCAGATGCAATAACCATGTTACATTATTATTTTCCTGTCTTGCCTAACTTCTGATTAATTTCTGATTTCCAGCACCAATTCAAGTCCTTTATGCTTTGATCAAATCTCTTATGTTGAAATTTAGAAAATAATGTCTTTTTCATTAGTATCTAATATTAATATTTAAAGATAATGACTTTTCATTATTATTCCACTCAAATAGAAAATCCTTTTTTGTTTCTTAAGTCTTTTAATATTGCTTGAATGGGTTTTTTTTTACATTTTTTAGTTTGTATTACAAAACTCTGTTCATTAAGTATCATTAACTACGATATTTAAGTCCTTTTTACAATAGTGTGTAAATAAACTGTTTATATTGACAATTTTGTTCTTGAATCTCTGGTTTAAGACTGTAATGTTGTTGTTGTTGTTGAATACTGGCAGTATTTAATACAATTTATATAATAATAAATTTATTTTTTTTAAAAAAATGAGTTACAAGAAAATTCATCAGGAGGCAACTGATATCTAAGAAGTATCAGCAAAGACCATTGTTACAAAAGATAAGATGTTTCTTTAATGGAATAATACAAATCTATGAATAAAACCTTCCTTCACTTTTCAGGATAAGGATTAAACCTATGTTGGGGTCAACATGCGCGGCCACATGTTTATTGGACCCGTGTCCCTCCTGGCTGGTGCTGGCCTCTCGGGAGGTTACACGAGGCTGGCTCCAGGGGATTATAAATGCTTCCTTGAGAGAGGGAGTCTTCCCTGCCGCCTTGAAGGAGGCGGTGGTGAGGCCTCTCCTCAAGAAGCCTTCCCTGGACCCAGCAGTGTTGGCTAATTACCGTCCAGTCTCCAACCTTCGCTTCGTTGCAAAGGTTGTTGAGAGTGTGGTAGCGCGACAGCTTCCTCAGTACTTGGATGAATCGGCTTATCTAGATCCGTTCCAGTCGGGCTTCAGGCCTGGATACAGCACGGAAACGGCATTGGTCGCATTGGTAGATGATCTCTGGAGGGCTCGGGACAGGGGTTGCTCCTCTATCCTGGTCCTATTAGATCTCTCAGCAGCTTTTGATACCATCGACCATGGTATCATGCTGCACCGGTTGAAAGAGTTAGGGGTGGGGGGCACCGTGTGGCGGTGGTTCTCCTCCTTTCTCTCTGATCGGTCGCAGTCTGTGTTGACAGGGGGGCAGAGGTCGACCCCGAGGCCCCTTGTATGTGGGGTGCCACAGGGGTCGGTTCTCTCACCCCTTCTGTTCAACATTTATGTGAAGCCGCTGGGTGAGATCATCCGTGGTTTTGGGGTGAAGTATCATCAGTATGCTGATGATACTCAGCTATACATCTCCACCCCGGACCACCCCAATGATGCCCTTAAAGTGATGTCCCAGTGCCTGGAGGCTGTACGGATCTGGATGGGGAGGAACAGACTCAGGCTCAACCCATCCAAGACCGAGTGGCTGTGGTTTCCGACGTTCCGATATAGTCAATTGGTGCCATCACTGACTATTGGGGATGAGTCATTGCCCCCCACGGAGAGGGTTCGCAACTTAGGCGTCCTCTTGGACTCACGGCTGTCTTTAGAAGAACACTTGACGGCTGTGGCCGGGAGGTCTTTTTATCAGGTTCGCCTGATTCGCCAGTTGCGTCCCTTTCTGGATCGGGACTCGTTAAATACGGTCACTCATGCCCTCGTCACTTCACGCCTGGACTACTGTAATGCTCTCTACATGGGGCTCCCCTTGAGGAGCACCCGGAGGCTCCAGCTGGTCCAGAATGCGGCCGCGCGGGTAGTTATGGGAGCAGCATGGCGCTCCCATGTGGCTCCCCTCCTGCGTGAGCTGCACTGGCTCCCTGTGGTCTTCCGGGTGCGCTTCAAGGTCTTAGTTACCACCTTTAGAGCGCTCCATGGCTTAGGACCGGGGTACTTACGAGACCGCCTTCTGCCACCAATAGCCTCTCACCGCCCAGTACGCTCCCATAGAGAGAGGCTTCTCAGGGTGCCATCAACCAAACAATGTCGACTGGCGGCCCCCAGGGGGAGAGCCTTTTCTGTGAGGGCACCCACCATCTGGAACGAGTTCCCCCCAGAGATACAGAAGATTCCGGACCTGCGCACTTTCCGCCGTGCCCTCAAAACATTCCTGTTTCAGCAGGCCGGCCTGGCCTAACTTTCCCTTTATATTGCTTTTCTATTTTATTTTAAACTGGGATGTATTAAATGTATTTTTATCGTTCGCTATTCACCGCCCTGAGTCCCTTAGGAATAGGGCGGTATATAAATTAAATAAATAAATAAATAAATAAATAAATAAATAAATAAATAAATATGTGGAAGGAATTGCTTCATGTATATTTCATAAGACTAAAAATAAAGATAAAGAAATTGTGTCCATATAGATTATTCCAGGCTTTTCTGGAAGTGTAGCTCTAACATCTGGAGGACACCAAGCAGGGGAAGACAGTTATGATGTCTGCACCTTGAAGTACAATGGATGTAAATAATAACCTGCTAGATTGGACTGTTCTTTCAATACTTTCGTATATGTTTTACCTATAACTTGAAGGACTTCCTGTTTGCCTTCTGGTCTGGATTATATGGATCTGTAAATAAAAGCAGTGGTCTTGTGAATTTAAATAACCTGGCAGGATCCACTGGTCAGCATTTTTCTAGTTGACACATGGATTTTACAGAGACCAAAGCTACTCTGGTCTGGTCTGGTGGTTTGAGCTTCAGCTCTTTGGAATTCAAATTTTAAACAAATCGGCAATACTGAAAATTACAGAGTATTAGTACTGTGGAAAAATCTGAGATTGCATAGTGGTATTTGAAGATTTAAAAAGATGCTGTATTGTGAAGAACTGTCCACTCCCCAATTCTTTTAACTATGTTTTCTCTTTCATATAGCCCAGGAAGCTCTGCAATTCTCTCCAATTTTTTTCCCCAGGACATTTCATTACTAGTAAGTTAAAGTGGTACCTACCTAATCTGGCAAAAAAAACTTGTCCTCATTGTCAATTTATATAGGTAGTCATTGATTTACAACCATTCATTTAACAGCAATTCAAAGTTATGAAGGCACTGGAAAAAAAAAGACTTCTGACCAGTCCTTGCATTTACAAGTGTTGTAACATCTCCACAGTCATGTGATCAGAACTTGGCCACTTGGCAACCAGTATGTATTTATGGTAATTGCTGCATGCTGGTGTCATGTGTTCACCATTTGTGACCTTCCCAGCTAGCTTCTGACAGGCAAAACCAATGGGGAAATTGTACTTGCTTAACAACTGCATGATTCAAATAACAACTGCAATGATTCGTTTATCCACCATAGCAAAAAAAAAGTCCTAAAATTGGATACAATTTATTTCACAACTGCCTTGCTTAACAACAGAAATTCTAGTCCCAATTGTGGCCATAAGTCAAGAACTATATCAGTGGTGGGATTCAGTTGGTTCTGTCCGGATCGCGCAAATCGGTAGAGGCGACTGCGGGAGGCTCCGCCCACCCACCCGGACATAATGTATGACTACTGCATGTGCATATGCAGAGGCTCACATTTACGAACTGGTAGGGAAGGTGAAGTGAATCCCACCTCTGATCTATATCCTGTTCCTATTCTCAATTACTGCCAAGTCATCTGATTTCCCCCCTAAGAAAAAAAGTGACAATGGTCCATAGATTTGAAATATTTTGAAGCCATCATTATATACTGTTAGAATTAAGGTAAAACATTACTTGTATATTCTATAACTAACAATGATTTAAAGCTATTTCACTTATGGGATGGGGTCAGGATGAGGCTGATGTAATGGCAACAAGGGAAAAACTAAGTCCTTTTAGCACAACTCTGCTGTGATGAAATACACATGGGGAAGTAAAGCTCTTTATAATGACAGGGTTTTACATGGATGGCAGCCATGACTCAAATTTCTATTAAATTGATCCATAATTATAATAACTGTTCCAAAAAGGTAATATATTGACTTAATTTATATTTAGATTATATATTTTATAATTAAATTGTAAATTAAAAAAAAAACTTACTTAGAATTGGAATTCAGATTTAGGTCCTTTCAAGCCACACAAATTTTAATTTCTCATGTCCCTTTCTGCTACAAAAATAATATAAAACTAGGCTTATTCCCCATATAACTAGTTCTTGTGAATATGAAAATATTCATATTAAACTTTTCTCATTTTTTAAAATACTCTGCTCTTCTTCTGGATTTCTTTACTACAAGCATTCTACTATCTCATTTAGCTTTGCCTGCCTTTCCTTTTTTTAAAATCTATCTTTCTTATCCTTGGGGAATTTTCATACTAATAATATTTTCATCTGTTACTTAATTTTATCTTTCCAATTAATCTCCTACTCTATATTCAACAGTGCTAGTATGCTTTCTCTGCATTTTCTTATGAAATGTAATTCTATGATTATATCAAGTAAACAACTTACCCCATTCATAAATTATGGAAATTCCAGATATTATTATTTTCGGCTTACAACTTTCCAATATTTTCCTATCGCTCTTTTTGCCTTTTTGTTTCAACAAAGAAAAAAGACCAGTGGTGGGTTTCTATCGGTTCGCCCGGTTCAGGCGAACTGGTAGTGGCGGTGGCGGGAGGCTTCGCCCACCCACCCAGACATCACCACTCTGCGCATGTGCAGAAGGTTCTGCACATGTGCAGAAGTTCCACGTGCAAGTGAAGCAAGTGCACACGCTCACAGTTCCGAACCAGTAGTGAAGGTAAGTGAAACCCACTACTGAGAAAGACTCAGGAAAAGATGGAGTAGCTCTACCGTGCCTTCTAATTAGTAATACGATTGAGAATTGAACTGTCCAACTAACTCATGGTAACTCGGGTGGCCCAACTAACTCATGGTAACTCGGGTGGCTTCCAAATACAAAACCCAATACATACCATCCCCCTTGGCAGCAACATTCAAACAAACCACTTGATTCACTGCTGGCAAGACCGTGCTTTTCAGGCTTTTTGGAAGAGTATCAAGAAGAGCCCCCAAGGAAAAAAACCTCCTTGATTCCACTAGAGGAACCTTCTTAATGGGGGAAAAAATAACATTCCCTGATTCCCAATCTGATGGGTTGGGTAGATGTAACTGGGAAAAGGCAATCCTTCAGGTAAACACAATACACAATACATGGACGGCTTTAAATAACTAGAATCTTGAATTGCACCTGGAAGCAAACTGGCAACCAATGCAGCTTCTGCAAAAGAGATGATACATTTGTAAATCTGTGCAGATGACTGCATTTTGAATCAGCTGAAGTTTCCAGATATTTTTCAAGGGCAGCCCATATAGATCACATTATAGTAGTCGTGACAAGAGGTAACTAGGGCATGGGTGACCATGAGCAGGGTTTGTTGGTTCAGGAAAGGATATAATTAAGGCACAACCCCTTTGTTGTGCAAAGGCCCTCTGGCACAATTGCCACCTGCTCATCAAACAGGAGTAATGAGTCCAATTATGCATGGGGTCCATTTGGGGCAATGCAAACCCATCCAAAACCAAAGATGGCAATTCTCCATGAACCAAAGAACTTGATACCTAGAGCCATTCTGTCTTGCCAGAATGGTTTCAGTCCAATACTCCTCATCCAGCCCTTAACAGTTTCTAGGCACTGTAAGAGCATCACTTAACTCTCCATGATCTGACATAAAAGCTAATTACATCAGTATACTGATGATACCCCTGGAATGGGACAACTTGGTGTGACCAGCTCGGTGCAGCCAGGTCACTGCCACCAGCTCGCCACTGCCAACTCACAGCCACCAAGTCACCACAGGACAACTCAACATGGCCAATTCATTGAGGGACAACTCACTGTTAGCGGCCCAAGAGAGAGCTGAATGAGTAAGCGGGTTGGAAGAGCGCAGAGTGGCAGCAGTGGCTGGGGGCTTCCCATTTTCACACATACCCTGCTGCTGCTGTCACCAAACTCTGGGCCACAGAGGCAGGGGATGGTGGTGAGAGCATTGGGAGGGCAAGTGGTGGGGAGGCAGCAGCGCTGGGAGCATCCCATTTTCACACATCATGCTGCTGCCACTTCTGCTGCCATAGCAAGCTCTGGGAGAAATGCCCAACCACTGCTCCCTGGCTGGGAATAGGCACCGAGGAAGGAAGTGGACCAAGACAATACAGTGTTCCCTCTGCTACCAACTCACAAAGCTTCTCCAAAAGGATACCCGCTTGATGAAGGCTGCAGAGATGTGCAATAAGACTAGGATGGACTCACTATCACCATCCCGTTACTGCCAAAGATCTTTAAAAAGTATGACCCATGCTGTTGCCATCCCACATTCAGACCTTAACCCAACTGAAAAGCGTCCAAATAATCTATTTCATCCAGGAATTTCTGAAGCTGCAGCACAACCACAACCTTCCTAAAAAAGGATGAAATTTATCCAACAGTCTGGAATCTAGCAATAGCCTTTTAAGAAGAGAAGGGATCACAATCTTCTTAAAAGGTTGCGACAGCATCCTTTCCCTCAGAGAATCACCAGAACCCACCCACCTGTTATCTCCAGGGAGGCTTTCACAAGCCAAGCAGGACAAAGATCTAAAATACAGCTGATTGTGCTCAAACTTCCTAAGACCCTGTCCACTTCCTCGAGAGCAACAGGATCAAATCATTCCCAGACAAGAACCTGCCCCACACCTCCACCAGATTAGCTAACTGGGAATGAATTTAAGTGACTACATTCCACAAAACCAGTGAATGCCTCAGCATGCCCTCTATATCTTCCTTTCCCAGGAGGAAACATGTCATCTTAAAATTACTGGGTGTTTCTTTGCAGATGCAATTAGTGTGGAGAAGTATTTATGCTTTGCCACCCTAATTACCACAAGGTAGGCTTTAATAGTAGCTCTTACCAGTGGTGAAATGTAAAATTTGTTACTACCAGTTTTGTGGGTGTGGCTTGGTGGGGTGGGTGGGTGGGTAATGTGACTAGGTGGGCGTGGCCAACCTTTTCCTTTTTCCTTTTAAAAGCATTTTTTCTACAACCTCTTTGCCCGAAGAGGTTGCAGAAAAAAATGCTTTTAAAAGGCTCTGACGATCCCAACTGAGCCACGCAATCATCAGAGGCTTTTTTTCAGCCGAAGAGGTTGTAGAAAAAATGCTTTTAAAAGTTAAAAAAAAAAAACAGCCTCTGATGATCGCGCGGCTCAGCTGGGCATGGGGGGGACGCAGGGATTTTTGCTACCGGTTCTCCGAACCATCCGCCTCCATCGCTACCAGATCAGACGATCCAGTCCGAACTGGGAGCATTTCACCCCTGGCTCTTACCCATGTTAGATTGAGTTTGTTCATCTTCTGCCACCGGCTCTCTAAACATCCCTTAAACCAGGGATGTCAAACTAAAGGCCCAGGGGCCGGATCCGGCCTGCTGAGTGCTTAGATTTGGCTGGTGAGGCTGCCCTGGAAACTGCGAATGGACTAGCCTGCCGTGCCTCTGCCAATGAAAATGGACTCAGGAGAGCTGCATGTGACCCCATTGAGCTCCATTTTTGCTGGCAGATGGTTGCAGGAGACTGTCACAGCCGAAATGGAGATCAGGAGCCGATTTTTACTGGCGGAGCACTTGGACCACCACAGGTGCTCCCAACACGAGTGAAGTCGAGCTGGCCACACCCAGCCCAGCCCCTCAAGGTCAAACACAGCCCTGATGCGGCCCTCAGTGAAATTGAGTTTGACACCCCTGCCTTAAATCATTTCATTCCTCTCAATTCCTCAATGTATCACAGATGGCAATACGTTCCATGGGACAGGAAAAGTCACATGGGTAAAATCCTGTCCAAAGTCCCAGTCATCTCCCTATTCCAGGTGGCGAGCAGGGACTCAGTAGGACCATGCATGACCACTAGCACTGATGATGTTACCTAGTTTGGATAATGAAATGTCTACAAGAAAACAATCAAGCTCAAAGAGTACCAAGGACACCTCAGCAAATCTTCAGCTATAAAGCCCAGCTTACTTTCTGGCTCTTTGCCTGGCCCAGCTGCATTCTGTGCCGCCCCTGCTGTTCTCACCATAGCTGCCTGAGCTGATTAGGAGTCTGTTTGAAGCTCTGTTTCTTTCCCAAAGGGGCATGTGCGAGCAAAGCAAGTATGCATGTGCTCACAACCAGTGAACCCTTTGTTAAAGAAAGTGCAGCCCACCTCTGCTCCTGCATCATTTCTCTTTTCACTGCTGTTTATCCACTATCAATTAAAGTCTCTAGAGCCCCTTTTAAGGCCCTAGGCTCCTTAAGATCAGGTTGCTGGACTTTGATGTCACAATTTCCTACCATTTTCCGATGAAGAAAGATGCACCTTTAAATAGATGTAGCATCGGTAAAACTGTGGAACAAATTCAAAATGTGTGAAGATTAACACAAAATGTTTGAAGAAGATTTGTACCTCTTAATAATTATATAACATTTCCGCAGCCTTATTATACTTGCATCCTTTGAAAGTTTTTGTCCTTAAAAAAAGACACCAAGAACAAAAGTAAAAGAAGAGATACAATTCTGTAAGACTGCTGTTTGATTGTTGTACAGCATCAGCTGCTTGGACTGTTCATAGCAATTTGTCTTGATGATGACTCTTAGTGAATTAAACAGGATATTAAATACAAACTGATTAACTGTACTAAGGCAAACTGGGCCTTAAAATACCCTGCAGTCTGCAAACCCAACAACTGTCATAGAAATATAAATGTGGTTTGCTTCTGTTTTCAGTAGAACGTTAAACATAATTCCTTCTGAGGTGGAAATGAGAAATGCTTATAGCAATCAAAGGAAAATTCCAAGATTTAAGTGCAATGAAAACAATCCCTTTTTTACCAAGATCATTTATTTCTCTGCCTTCTTCCCCTACTGTGCACTCCCACAGGATTTCCACTCTCTAATCCCTCACTGACCAATTTGAAGTTGATCTGCAGTCATCTTCATTTCTGCCAACTTTCTGCCCACAAAACACAGAGAAGAGATAACAGGAATTAAGACATTCCCTCAGATCTTCTTCCAGACTAAGTCCAATGCTTAACTACATTAAAAAAGATTTTTTCCTAGATTAGCCCATTTTTCAATTAATTTTCAACTGGTCCTTTCATAAGGATGTCTGCAGTATTTCTTTGTCCATATTCAGCAGCTAAATACATTAATGTATGCTTTCATTTATAGCTCAGTTGCACTTATCTGAAAAACCCTGTCTTTCTGTATGATTTACAGAATTAATTGCAATCTGTTTTCTTAAGCAGGACATTTGGTTCACCCTACCTTCCAGGCCTCAAGTGGATAACATCCAGTTCCAGCTCTCCCTTTAAATAACTGCCAAGGGGAAGAGTGCATAAGATCAGACAAATATATGGCACCCTGCAGATACCTGTTTAAAACCTATATGAGACTGAGCTGCTGTTTGTTTGGATTTTCTCAGGACTCATGGAAATCCCATAGGCCTATCTGCAGGGCCGAA
This sequence comes from Arizona elegans, assembly GCA_022577455.1. Taxonomy (NCBI): domain Eukaryota; kingdom Metazoa; phylum Chordata; class Lepidosauria; order Squamata; family Colubridae; genus Arizona; species Arizona elegans. The sequence continues at coordinate 39,627,069 of JAKOOJ010000008.1, read as the reverse complement.
CAGAGGAATTTTCCGTGGAGGATAAAATCATCTGTACCTGTTTCCAACTGGATGTCAAGCATGATATAAGTCTCACAGAGTTGCTCCAGGAACAGACTTATCTAGTTATCTGAAAACGGTTTGATTCTGTTGGCCCTGAAGAAGTGGACAGGTTAAATGTGTAAATGTGGATATGCATGTATCGGTAAATGCAAGATCTAACCTGTGAGTTTTGTTTGGTCAAGGCCATCCAAGAGATGTTCATGCACTGGTGAATTCATCCTTCATGTGGTGTGTTCTGTCCCCCTTTTAAAAAGGTGCTAGTGTGCCCACTCCTCAAGAAGCCATCACTAGAGGGACTTCCGCTGGCTCCGCTGACGACGAGGACGGTCTCCATAGACCGCCAGCCACCCGATCTGTTAAAACCGCCCTGACAGCGTTAAACTGCTGTCCGGTGGTTTGAAAAAACTCTCCTTCGGGTAAAGAAGGAGAGGAGAGTCGGAGGGGGTGGGTAGAGCTCCCCGAAAGTCACTGGATTAATTCCAGGGACTCGGAGGGTGAGAGCTCCCCAGTTCACCCCTCCCATTGCTCCGGATCGCTGGTGCCTCTGTTAATCGGAGCAAGATGTCTGCGTCCAACTCTGCCGGCAAAGTGAGTTTTAATGATTTCTCAAGGCAGACAGAGCTGAAGCAAGAGTGCAAGCTTTTTAAAAGAAACAGAACTTAACTCCGTGAATACATTGTTGCAAACGGAGCTCTCTTGAGCTGGAGGCTGGAGAGGAAGCCTTTGTTATGGGCGGAAGGGAAAGTGAAAGTTAAAAGGAAACTGCTTGTTAAGAGCCCTCTGCCTGAAGAGAAAACTGTTGGGGACTGAGTATAGCTTGAAGAGAGGATTGTTTATTTTGAAAAAACTTTGAAACATACTTTGTAAGACTGTTTACAAGATTTTGTGGCTGCAAAAGGAAAAAACTCTTTTTAAAATAAAATGGCTGCTAAACAACTAAAGCCACCAACTTCTAAAGGGGGAGGAGGTTCCCCTGTAGTGACTCAAAAACAACAACTTCCTGCTGATACACAGTCACAAGACCTTAATGAATTTATAATGGGTGCCCTGAACAATCAGACAGAAATGATGAAACAATTTTCAGAGGAGTTAAAGAAAATTAAAAGTGTGGTGGAGGAAAAACATGATGAAATAAGAGATGACATTGTTTATGCAGTTTCAGGACTGGCTACTCATATGTTAAAGATTGAGGAGAGAGTACGGGAAATCGATGATGCTAACTTGGAGCTTGCAACTAAAGTAGGAGAGGTTATGATACAAACAGAGAAAGTGTATGATGAAATGGTTCTGTTACAATACAGATCAATGGAATTTGCCCTCAGGCTGAGAGGTTTGAAAGAAAAGACTGGTGAAAATTTAAAAGATGTTTGTTCCAATGCTTTAGCAGAGCTGATTTCAGAAAGGCCAGAAGACGTGGTAATTCAAATGGATAAAATTTATAGGGTTAATTCCTGGCTGGCAAAGCAAAAGCAGCTACCAAGAGATGTGGTGGTTTATTTCACAACAAGGAGAATTAGAAATGACATTCTGCAAGCTTCTTATAGAAACAAGATTAAAGTGGATGGACAAGAGCTGGTGGTCCTGAAAGAGCTTCCTCCTAAAATGTTAAGAGATAGAAAGCAGTTTGGTTTTTTGGTGAATGAATTAAGAAATCAGCAGCTCCAGTACAGATGGGATGTCCCCTTTGGGATAATAGTGACATATGCTGGGCAAAGACATCGCTTAAACACAGTTGGAAAGGCAAAAGATTTTTATGTCAATGTTTTAAAGGCTGGAAGGCCACCCTCACCAGGGGGTGCTAGAAAGCAATTGGAAACGACACAACAAGAGAAAGATGGAGGGCAACCACAAACTTACGCTCAAGCTCTAGCTGGAGGAGCTAATTTGGAAGAAGATTTACTGCTGAGTGGGGGTCCACCACCAACCCTTGAGTCATTAACGATGATACAGCTGCCAAAAGATCAACGACTGACAAGAGCTACTTACAAACATCTGGCACGACAGCCTCAAGATTCAACCCAACAAGCTCAAAAAACACAAGCAGTGGGAGGAGCTAGGCCGAAGTATAATATGGCGGAGGAGGTTCAGCTGATGCTCTCAAAGCTTGGAGCGCCAAGAGATGGCAAATAAATTCTCATCTTAGAATGTCAATGGTTTAAATTCTCCACAAAAAAGAAAGAAAATATTTCACTACTTGAAGCAATTTCAGAATGATGTTATTTGTTTGCAAGAAACGCATATTAAATCTTCAGCTCAAAAGTATTTGATAAATTCGAAATTAGGTACACATTTTGTGGCATCAGCACCAGAGAAGAAAAATGGCCTACTTATATACATTAAAAGAGGTTTAGTGGCTAATTTAATTGAGGCTGATACTCAAGGTAGATATATTGCAATTGAATTAACAACACAGAATGGGAAGCTGCTTGTAATTGGAGTATACGCACCTAATCAACAACAAGATAAATTTTATAAACTTTTACATACTAAAATATTACAATGGGATTATAGATCTTTACTTCTAATGGGTGATTGGAATGGGGTAATAAATACCCAGAAAGATAAAAAAAGTCTATCTAAGATATCCATGCGTGCTAAATTGCCTAAATCTTTTTTTGATATTCTGGAGGATATGGAGCTCAGAGATATTTGGAGAGAAAGGAATGTATCGGAAAGTGATTTTACTTTTTTTTCAGATAGGCATCAATCTTTCTCTAGGATTGATTTTATATTAACTACAAATGATCTTTTTTCTAGGGTGAAGAACACGAAGATATGTCCAAGATCTTTAACTGATCATAGCCCGGTTTGGGTGGAATTAGAGCAGGAAAGAAGGGAAAGGAGGTCTTGGAGGTTAAATGAGAATTTATTTAGATATGAAGATAACTTGTGTGAGCTTAAAAAACAAATGAAAGAATTTTTTGTTAACAATATGAATAAAGGAACCTCGATGGAGATGGTATGGGATGCGAGTAAGGCATATATGAGAGGAACATTAATTTTCTTGAACAATAAATATAGACTAAAACAACAAAACAGACGGAAAGAGATAGAGGAGGAAATTAAAAAGAAAGAACAATCGCTTATAACTAACCCGGGAGATAAAAAGGCAAAAGATATGATCAATATTTTAAGAGAGCAATTTAATATGTTATTGGCTGGGCAAGTAGCAACTAGCATACAATATGCCAGACATAATACATTTTGTAATGCTAATAAACCTGGGAGATGGTTGGCTTACACGATGAGGAAAAAACAAAAATCACGTGTTATAGATAAGATAGAATTTAGAGGTAAAGAAATTTATCAACAGAATTTAATAAAAAAGGCTTTTTTGGAGTTTTATACAAAGTTATATGCTAAAGATGTAATTCAAGATGTTGATATTGATAGATATTTAAAGATGGAGATTCCTAAATTAACACTGGAACAGAGAGAGAGATTGAATCAGCCAATAACGTCCGAGGAAATTGTTGGGGCAATTAAACAATTAAAAATAGGTAAGGCTCCAGGAACAGATGGACTAACAGCTGTCTATTATAAACATTTACAATCTGAAATGTTAGAACCACTCAAAATTTTATTTAATAAAATACAAGTAGGAGGAGGAGTACCACCTTCCTGGAAAACAGCTTTTGTCTCACTAATTCCAAAGGAGGACCAAAACTCCATTAAACCTGAGAACTTCAAGCCAATTTCACTTCTGAATACTGATTATAAGATTTTTGCTAAGATATTGGCTAATAGATTAATGCCAGTTATGCAACAAATAATTCATAATGATCAATCAGGGTTTATAAAAGGGAGACAAATGAGATATAATGTTAGACAAATTGTAAACTTACTGGAATACTTGGAAAAAAATAATCAAGTCCCTGCAGCGTTTATATTTTTGGATGCAGAGAAGGCATTTGATCGTTTGAACTGGCAATTTTTGTTTAAAATAATAGAGAAAATGCATTTTGGGGAATATTTTACACAATCAATTAGAGCGATATATCAGCAGCAAACAGCACAAATTATAGTTAATGGAGGTTTAACAGAGGCTTTTAAAATTGAGAAAGGAACAAGGCAGGGGTGTCCTCTGTCCCCACTATTATTTATTCTGACTTTGGAGGTACTATTGAACAAGATACGGGACTCAGAAAAATTGAAGGGTATTGTAATTAGACAACAAGATTATAGATTAAGAGCATTTGCAGATGATTTGGTTATTACCTTATCCCAACCTATAGAGTCGGTTCCATATATATTGGATATAATTGATCAATACGGGAAAGTATCAGGATTTAAAGTTAACCCACATAAGACAAAGATGATAGTTAAAAATATGACTATACTGGAAAGAGATAAACTGGCAAGATTAACAGATTTTGAAATAGTTAAAAAGGTTAAATATCTAGGGGTATACATAGCAGCTTCAAATACAAAATTATACAAAAACAATTATGAGGTTCTTTGGCAGAAGGTACAGAAGGATATGGAAAATTGGAAAAAATTACAGTTGTCTTTATTGGGAAGAATTGCAGCAATTAAAATGAATGTCTTACCTAGATTTTTATTTTTGTTCCAAATGATACCTGTGCTTAAGAAAGATGAGAATCTGAGAGAATGGCAGAAAGGTGTTAATACTTTTATTTGGGCTGGGAAAAAACCCAGAATAAAAATGAAAATTATGCAAGATACACGTGAAAGAGGGGGTCTCAAAATGCCTAATTTAAGATTATATTATGAACCAGCGGTTTTATCACAAATTAGTGATTGGTTTAATTTAACTGAGGGGAGAATTTTGAATTTAGAAGGTTATGATTTGTTATATGGATGGCATGCCTATTTGTTATATGACAAAAAAGTGGATAAAGTATTTAAGGCTCATATATTAAGAAACGCTTTGTTGAGGGTTTGGAAAAAATATCAATATAAGTTAAATTATAAGATACCCGTATGGGCAAATCCTAGACATGCAATAGAAAATATAAGTATAGAACAAAAACAGGAGGTGATTACCCATAAAGAGCTTCTTATTATGGAAAGGGGGGTAAAGTATTTGAAATCTTTAGATACACTGAGAGAAGAAGGTATAATTTACACATGGTTTCAGTACGGTCAACTTCAAGCTAGATGGAAGGAAGATCAAAAAACTGGCTTTGTGCAAAATGAGGAGAATTTGGTAAAACAAATTAGAGACCAAAAACAAATGCATATTAAAAGGTTGTATAATGCTTTATTGGAAATAGATTCTGAGACGGAATTGGTTAAAGATTGTATGATTAAATGGGCACAAAATTTTCAAGAGCCAGTAATGATGGAGACTTGGGAAAAGATTTGGATTAGAAATGTGAAATTTACACAAGCACAAAATTTAAGAGAAAATTTTTATAAAATGTTCTATAGATGGCACTTAGATCCCAAAAAATTATCATGTATGTATCCTAATGTGCAAGCTAAATGTTGGAGATGTGATTGTTAGGGTTCGGGCATGGATATGAAACAGAAAGAGCATTGGTCACACTTTTAGATTATCACTGGCGGGAGCGTAATGGTGATGGTTTCAATTGTGGTCGTAAGTTGGTGACTATCCACTCTGGGAAGGTTATGGGTGGTTTCTAAATATAATAAAAAACAAGCAATTTTTCCAGGAAGTTAAGGTTATGAATTTTTGTTGCGCCAAGATTCGCATTGTTGGGCCATTGATTAAATTACAGGGTTTTTTGTGCTCTTTTATTAGCTCTCTGGAAGAGTTGCTCTGGTTGAGTCATTCTAATGCCTCCAGTGATGATGATAGTCACACAACCAGCTTTAAAACAGTTTGAAAGGACTCAATAGTGGAAACAATGCAGATCTGCCCCTAATTGATCATCAGAGGGGATGATCAGATTCTAAATATGTGATGGTTTAACTTCAACAACTAATTATCAGAGTACTTTTACATTCCTGTCTCACAAAATAGAAGTTAAACCTCTTAGTGTACATGAGGGTGGGGGTGGGGGCAACTACCATTGGTGTTTGAAAACAGAAATATCAACAAACATCTCCTTTTGGGAAATCTTAAATTATACTTGAATGTAGTTATTTAACAATCATTCACACCTACAATAAAAAAGTAACTTTATGACCAGTCCTTGCATTTATAACTTTCACACATCTTTAAAACAAAGGAAGCTGAAGTGTGATCATAAGCACAGCCAAGGTTTCACTTAGCAGTCGCCTTGCTTAACAACCAAGTTGCAGATCGCAATTGTGATCGCTAAATAAGGGCACCTGTACAGAAATCAGCATGAGAACAAACATGGTTGGGTCAGTCATATACCAATATCATGTGTGAATTGTTTGTGCACAGTATACATGTTTTGGAAAAGAATACCATCCACCAGGCACATAACTGACTTAGATTTTTTTCTTTCAACAGATCTTTTTCCCCTTTTGGCTTTGTGATTCAGTTTTGCAAAATGAAAATACAAATTATAAAAAGTAATTAAATAGAAACATGAAGTCTGTAAGAATAAAAATCAACCAAAAAAGGAAAGAAACCTGGAAGGGTACCTACTTAGAACCCAGTCATTGAAAAGCAGGAATATTTAGGGCAGAATGTAGTCTCACTAGACAGAATAACAACTCTTGACACAATGCCTTTTCTGCCTATGCTCATTTTAGGGAAGGCAGGCTGAACAACGAGTGATATCATAAATATAGTCCAATAAGCACTCCTAACACTGTGCAATCCTGAACGCTCATCACAGATAATAAGTTGGATTGCTGGAGGGAATGTGATGTGTGTCATATCTTCCCAGATAAACTGCAGCTTGAGAATAGCAATACTATACACAGTGTCTCTATAAGTGAGATGCTGCATTGATGAATGGGAATAGGATCTCTTTACTGGGTGAAATTCCTCACTCATGTTAATTATGCCATCCATTTTATACCAATATTCTTCACTGTCACGCTTGCTATTCGGATAGAAATCAGTTTTGCTGCAGGGGCATCTGAACCTTATGCTATGCAATTCAGGAACAACTGATTTTGTTTCCACAAAGTAGACCAAAGCAGCATCAGTTTGCTTCTGCCCTGGCACTATTCCTTTTAAAGAGATGAATGTGAACATTCTGAAGGTATTCTTTTAATGATAACCAGATTTATTTAAATATTACTTATAAAACCAGGCATGGAAGGTGTGGCTGTTCTGAAGCCACAAACTGCAGTCCTGTTTCACTACTTGCTTTGCCCTCGGCAAAATGCTTAATTATTTCAGCCCCTCCTTCCACACACATCTGGTGTTATTATGAGTGGTTGAAATGAGAGTATCTCATAAATTGCCAAATGTTTTATGTATGAGGTTTACACTTATATTTTATATTTACCGTGTATTTATTATTATTATTATTGTTAAATTTGTTTGCCATCTATCTCACTGTGGGGTTATTCTAGGGAACAAAAACAGGAAAATGACATGTAAAATGTAACAGTGGTAAAGTAATGGAACAATAGAATAAGCAAAAAAACCTCCACCAATGATACAACGATATGAGGGGGGAAAAGGTGGGCGGGTGGGGAAGCAGGCAGCGAGGGTGAAGATGGGGTTTGCTATCAATCTATGGTAATAGCCACCTCCATTGGGTCCCCAGGCCAATCAGCAGTCAGATCTTCAGGCTCTTGTGGAAGGATAGGATAGAGGCAAAACTCACCTTGGAGGATAAGATGTTCCAAGGGTAGGTGCTACAGCAGAGAAGGCTCTTTTTCGGGATCCTGATAGTCAGAATTTTTTGAGCAACAAGATCCGCATTGAGCCTCTCTGCTGGCACAAGTGAGGCAGGCCTGTCCTAGTGGGATGAGTCATTCATCTGGACCTATGCCATTAAGGGCTTTACAAGTCTTAACCATTGGTTACTACCGGTTTTGTGGGCGTGGCTTGGTGGGCTGGTGTGGCTTGGTGGGTGTGGCAGGGGAAGGATACTGCAAAATCCCCAATCCCTCCCCACTCCTGGGAGAAGGATATTGCAAAATCTCCATTCCCACCCCACTCTGGGGCCAGCCAGAGGTGGTATTTGCTGGTTGTCTGAACTACTCAAAATTTCCGCTACCGGTTCTCCAGTACCTGTCAGAACCTGCTGGATTTCACCCCTGGTCTTAACCAACACCTTGAACTGCACCCAGTTCAGAAGCAGAATGGTAGCTGGTGCAGCAGAGGTATAATATGGACTATTCTAGGGGCCCCAAAGACTGCACTTGCTATTGCACTTTGAACCAGCTAAAGCTTCCAAATTTTAGCTCTGATCTGACATGGAAATGGTGCATAGGTGAACCAAGTGACAAAACAATGATGAGGCCACATTCTGTTTTTATGTTAAAAGAAAAAAAAACCCTAATCATTTTTGTTTAGATAAATGGTTGCAACATGCATTTGCAAAATTATTAATCAAAGTCAATGCTGAAAGTGAGGATGACATTTTAACTATGGGGTTTCTAAATTGGTCTTGTTTATATTAATGAAAACAATACCTACTGCCTACTGCCAAGTTTTAAGATGCTTACTAAGGATGTACAAGATTATAGGCGGAATCACCATTTTAAAACAGTACTTTCCTATTTATTAAAAGAAAAAAAAATTCATCCAGTCATACTAAGTCATTTGGAGAAAACTTGGGAAACATTTCAACTTCTACTGTATGCAAGACATCATGATCTTTATTTGAGGCTAAGGTACTTTTCAAATGGTTTAATACTTCGGAGACACCTGTCTGAACATTGCTAGACTACTCACAAAGGTATTTAATTAAACATGTATGCCGGTTCCCAACAACTCTGGGCTGTTGACTTAAGTGTTGTCTTAAGAATCTGTTCCCAGATTCCCAGAATCTGGGAAATCCCATTAGAGCTGAGTACAGGTAGTCCTCACCTTTCGACCAGATTTGAGTCCACAATTTCTATTGTTAAGTGAGACATCTGTTAAGTGAGTTTTGCCCCATTTTATGACCTTGCTTGCCACAGTTGTTAAGTGAATCATTGCAGTTGATAAGTTAGTAACCCGATTGTTAAGTGAATCTCATTTCCCCATTGACTTTGCTTCAGTGGTGGGTTTCAAAAATTTTTACTACCAGTTCTGTGGGTGTGGCTTGGTGGGCGTGGCAGGGGAAGGATACTGTAAAATCTCCATTCCCTCCCCACACCAAGGGAAGGTTACTGCAAAATCCCCATTTCCTCCAGATCAGCTGGGACTTGGGAGGCAGAGAATAGATGGGAGCAGGCCCAGTCAGAGGTGATATTTACCAGTTCTCCGAACTACTCAAAATTTCCACTACCGGTTTTCCAGAACTGGTCAGAACCTGCTGAAGCCTACCTCTGCTTTCCTTGTCAAGGTTGTAAAAAGCGATCGTACCGCAACGGTCGTAAGTATGAACCAGTGGCCAAGCATCTGAATTTTGATCCCACGAATGCTAACCAAGGTTGTAACTCTGAAAAACGGTCATAGTTAGTCACCTTTTTCAGGGCCGTTGAAACTTTGGTCACTAAATGAACTGTCGTAAATCGAGGATTACCTGCACAAGACCATCGTGGGGGGAAACAAGCCTCGTTTTTCGGTACAACGAAAGGGGGGGGGGAAAGCTTCTCCTTTGTCAGAAAAACAAAGAACATTTGACATCTAGGCATGCTTAATCCAAGGAAACATTATTATTGGGCATCGATATCCGCCCTCCTCCATGCATGTTAAGATTGAGAAACCATCATTTTCCACGCTCGCGCGCAACGAGAACCGCCGCCTCGTTCTCATTGATTTAAAAAAAAAAAAAAAAAAGCCGGCAAGACCAGCTCCAACCGTCTCTGCCTGCTCTCGCGCGCTCTACGTCACGGCTCCTCCTCCTCCTCCTCCTCCTCCTGTTCACGCTTGGCGACGTTACCCTCCGCCTCCTACCCGGAAGGAACTGAGGGCGATGGCGGCGGAGCCTATGGGGCAACAGTGGGTGCTGGTGGAGATGGTCCAGGCCTTCTATGAGGTGAGCGGCTAAGATGGCTGCACTGAGGGGTTTGGGAATGTCATCTTCAGCCCCTTCCCCCGCTCTCCCCCCGCCCGCCCGCATTGAGGGGGAGGCCGAAAGCTCAGGCGGAATTGCATGTCACCTTTCTCTTCCCCCCTCCCCCCCCCGCCCAGAATAAGGGCTGTGGCTGACGAAGGGTTCGGGATTTATAGGGTCGAGTCCCTGTTAAGGAGGGATGGAGTAAAAAAAAAGAAAGAAAGAAAGGGACTTGGGCTGGGAGGCGAAGGCATCGTGATGTTGGCTCATGTATGGTGCGGGGAAATGTATTGTGGGGATTCATGACACCAGAGATCTTCAAACTTGGCAGCTTTGAGACTTGTGGACTTCAACTCCCAGAATTCTCCAGCCAGCTATGCTGGCAGGAGAATTCTGGGAGTTGAAGTCCACAAGTCTTAAAGCTGCCAAGTTTGTGGACCCCTGCACTACACTATACGTGACCGCAACAAATGACGCGAACAGGAAGATTTATTTACCCACTTATTGCAGTTTTGATGTTCGGTATTGTCCGTTTCCGGGGTTAGATTTTGATAAATGTCTAGGAAGTTTTATCTTCTGCCCTTCCAGCCTGAAATAAAATCCATCAGGATCATAGGGTTCTAATTCTATGATTCAAAACTTAAAATCGTATTAGTTTTATCAGCCTCAAATTAGAGTTCCAATTATAGGCAGTTTAGTTTGCAGCTTCAAAGTTATAGACGTTTTTGCATCACAGTGAGACATGCATAAAAATAGATGCAGTCCTTTTTCAGTATCCCTAATGAATTTTTCTCAGTCATATTCTGTCTCAAAGCTCATTCTTGCATAGTCATATAAGTTGTGTTTCAAATATAGCTTCGGCATTGCAGAAATTGCCTATTATGTGTATTTTTTGAAATAACTTTGGTTGTTCATTAATAATTTCTCTTTTGCTGTTTAATTTCTAGGCTCCAGCGTACCATCTTATTTTAGAAGGAATTCTGATCCTATGGATAATCAGACTGCTTTTCTCTAAAACATACAAACTTCAGGAGCGATCTGATCTTACACCTAAGGTCTGAATTTCTAAAATTCTCTCTCTCTCTCCCTCTCCCCCTCTCTCTCTCTCTCTCCCTTCCTCCCTCTTCCTCTCCCTCTTCCTCTCCATCTCTCTCTCTCCCTCCCTCCCTCCCTCTCCCTCTCCTCCTCCCTCCCTCCCTCCCCCCACCCCTCACCCATTCATACAGATACACAAACATATATGTAGTGGCTATGGAAAGTCTACACACCCCTGTTAAAATGCCAAGTTTTTAAAATGTAAAATAATTAGACCAAGATAAATCACTTCAGAATTATTTCGACCTTTAAAATAATATATAAGCTGAACAATTCAATTGAAAAACAAATTGAAATATGAGTAATGCCAAAGAAAGGTACATTTATTATAATTGTTGCAAGAAGCCCTGGGGATATAAACAGAGATGCATGTCTATCATTGACCAGTCAGTGCCAAGCATCTAAAAAGGAGGATTATCTCCTTTTTATAGTATAATTATTTATTTTATAGTTTCTAGGCATAGTTGGATTTTAATGTTACAATTTTATGTGTTGTTTAGTATGTTCATCAAAGACTGCTGTAGAATATATTTAGTTCTGTTCAAAAGCATACTGGCTAGTTAACTTACTAATGTGTTCTGAAGTTGTGTAAAAGTTGTGCAAAAAGAAGTTTTTGTAATTGATGTAACAATCAGTCAGTGTTCCTAATATTCTTAGGAAAATATGAATTATATAAAGGAGAATTTGATTTACTGGTAAGCAAATGACATAAAACTACCTTTAGTAGATTTAAAATGAACATGATTTCAATCTCATTAGCTTAATCTTTTTTAGTTCTTACAAATTGTGTGTGTGTATCTCAACTGGTTAGACCCAACTTTTCATTCTTTTCATAATAAATTGGGGTTAAATTGTTGGAGTAGGACAAGAGAAACCAAAGTTCAAGTTCTGAGCTATAGATGCTCAGACCGTGATTTTGGACTACAGTAATGTAGGAGAAGAAGAGGCAAAGCATGAGGACAGTGTCGAGAGAAATCAGCCTGGAGTTATTACATTCTCGCAAGCAATCTAAGTGCAGCCCCCCTTGAATTCCATTAATCCTTATCTAATGTCAGTTTAGTGCTGTTAGTAGATTCTTGTATATAGGCATGAGCAATAAATTGGCTGAACTGGAATTTAACATGTGATCCTGATTCTTCTCACCTGACAAGTAGTCATTGTCTCTCAGGCCAACTTCCTTCATATGATTGTTGTTATAAAGGAAAATTAAAGGCAGGTCTACTATATATGTCATCTTGAGCTAAGGGGAGGAAAGTCAGGATATATCTATCTATTGAATAATACATTGCTCAGTACTTCTGTTTCTATTTGTAATAGGAAAAGGAAGAGTTGATTGAAGAATGGCAGCCAGAACCTCTTGTTCCTCCAGTACCAAAAGATCACCCAGCACTGAACTACAATATTGTTAAAGGGTAAATTTGGATTATCATAATTTCATATTATACTTACAGCCCAGGGGTTTTTTTTAAACATGTTTACATGAAATACGACTGCGTTCGAAAGTATATATACTACTAGCAGATGTGTTTAGGATTGTGAGCTTGATTACTTTGTAGAATAATTATGGATTGTTGTTTTGCAAGTTCAGAGAACTAGGTTCAGCACAAATTTAAATTCTAATGTTAGACTTGAATTGTAAAAGATACCAAGTAGGCATAGTAAACTACTTCATTTTTATCACTCTGCTTAACAGATAAAATAAGCATGCCTGATGGTCCTTAGAAGCCTTGGTGAAATGAAAAAAATCTGTTTTCTTTGGAGTTGAACAGATTGTCTCAGAAGTTGAGCTAAATTGTTAGAGGTAGGCTGTGGTTTGATTAAACTAAAACCAAAGACAAGGATCTCACAGGGCAAGCAAGACCACCCTGATATGTTCCACCAATCCTTCTAATCGATTATGCCTTGCTTCAAACATGGTGCCTAGCTGCCTGCTCCCCTCTCAGTCTTCCTTTCTAGTATGTCCCTTTAAGGGAGATCAAGTGGGCCAATTGGATGCCAATCCTCTGAAACACTTCTGCCTAGGATTCATATATTTTGGATCTGTTTTGGTCACCTGGAATCAGCTGTTCTGGACACTGAGTGCATAAAACAATTTACATGTTCCTGTTATTAATTTATTCAAACATTAGAACTAGTAATTCCAGGTTTACTTAATTTATTAAAATTTTCAGTAATAACAGACATTAGCCATTTAAAGGGTATTAAATCTCAGGATAAGACAGGTAATTTTAGATACTCATGAATGGTATTTTCTGTTCCATCCTTACTTCAACGCTTCCCTGTTAATTGAGTGGTAAAGCCTGTGCTTTGCCTGCAGGACATCTGAGATTCAAAATTTGCACATAACACTGCAAAAACTACCTACAGTCTTGGCAAGATGCTGTCAGTCAACGTAGACTATATTGGGCTAGATGAATTAACAATATGACTTCGGTAACTTCCTATTTTTTTTCTAATAAACATGGAAAAGGGAAAATCTATTTACAGTAATGTTTAAAAGGATAATTTCTATAATAAAGGGGAATTTTAACTGCTGCTCTTTTCTTAAACTAATTAATTCTCTACCATATGCATCAAATATTTAATTTGTCCTCTTTTTTTCTTTCAATTTTATATATGCCCACTTAAATCGAATCTAATTTCTGAAAAAAATGGTTAGATGCTATGCTCACTAATCCAGTTGAATTAATGGAGCTTCAGCATAACTAAGCATAGGAAGTATTATTCCTTTAAACATTAAATTTTGAGGATGCTTGTTGACTGTGCCAGAAGTTTAAAAAGTCACAGGAATTTCAGTATACCTCTAAGCACTCTTTCTGTTCTAAGTAACATTTATCTCTTCACATTCTTTATATAAGGATACCATATTATATTTGTATTTCCTTATGTTTAAGTCTGGAAAATTTCTGAGCAATTCATGGTTTAGTCACTGTTTAAAATAAATGCCAAAGTATTTTTGAGAATGCCATTTTATATAGTAAATGATATGCATGGAATACATCAGCATGATGAATACAATATTAATATTAATTATGACTTGTTTTATTTCTGAGTACAGTATGTGGCTAGATTTACTCTAGCAGAATAAGTGTCTTTTGATGCAGGATTGCTTCATGTTCTTTATGTACATTCTTTAAAACAGTGTATAAATGATCTCAAACAATAAATGGCAGCATGACAAAATTATATTATTTTGAAGAATTCTGCACTTACATGGCATACCTTTATAAATTGCTTTGCTGAATTAGTGCTATTTTTCAGTCATACTATAATCTTTTTCAGTTATAGAGAATAAAATTCATGGACATATTTTATGACACAGGAATTCAAGCATTGCGATCTTCCAAACATCTTTAATGAGATTGTACCTAAACGTTCATGAATGATTTGAATAGTGAAATAGATCAAACTTAAAATTTAGTTTATTTTTGTTGTATTTTAAAATAAAAGATAACTGACAAACATCAAAAAACACTAAAACACTAAGTGAAATGAAATTATCTTTCAATTTAATGTAAAAATAATAGAAACCAAACAAGAAAATAATAAAATATTTAACGTGTTGGAAATGCAGCTTCTAGAACTTCTAAAATGCTACTTAGGAATATTAAGAACCTCATTCTGAACATAATCTGGAAAGAAATATGTCAATGAAAAATAGTCAACCATTATAAATAATGAAACATGCTGGTTTAGAGAAAGTAAGCTGTTAATAGCAGTTGATAGGTGGCTTGAAATTTGGCTATTGTGCATCTGATCTTCCTTTCATTTGGAAGAACTTTTTGATGTGCTGTGTTATTTGGAGCTATTGCACCAAAAATGACTTCTATTTAAAAGAAGAGTTCAAAATAAGTGCTGAGCTAGTAAAATTGTGGTTTATGTTTTAAGAGAAGTTGCTGTACTATTATATGTTTTTAATATTAAGGAGGTTGGGTTATGATTTATGTTGTATAATTTTTGACATGCTAATGTTCATCAACTAAATGTGGAGATGAATAACATAAAACTCCATGTATAGCCAGAACTTCCAATCAGTTGCCATATGCTTTTTGATGTGATTGAAGAGGACAAATATTAAATGCCCATGGATAATTTTTACTTTACTTTAGTTAAGATAGAGTAAATGCAAGATACATCACATTTTATTTTTCTCTTGATCATTCATTTCTTCCTTTCTGGCTTTACTTTTTTTACAATATTCAAGGTAATATATTCAAGCTCTCAACCTAAAATCTGTGTGCAGCCCTATTCTAATGGAAGACATTCAGGTTCTTGTAGAACTCTGAAGGTTCCATAAAATCCAGATGGGGGAAAAATCACATTTAAATATCTGCAGGCAAGTGCATGCTGGATTGGTTCAGCAAGCTTCTATGTAAATAATGAAAAGAGATGTTGCAATGTTAGGCAAAAGCATTGCCTTATAAACTTTCTTCTGAGCACAAGTATGTCCAATTTCAGTGATTCTTGTGACTGTCAAAACTGACTGGCAGGGATGAATTTTTTTCCTTGGGATCTAAGCCATAATGTGTGGCAATATGTATTGAATGGCACTTTAATAAATTAATGTAGAATATTCGTAAGACTGCTTCTTGTCATAGTCTCTTGCTAGATGACTTTAGAATGAGTTCTGTCTCTAGTTTATTTGACTGACTCTATTTAACATCTTAGCTTGAATTGATTCTTTAGAGATTTAATTAAAATTAATTCTTCCCTTAATCCTTGAATTAAGCAGTGAAACAAATTTTTAAACACACTGAATTTTCTTAAGTGGCAGGATAACTTTTCCCTAGGATGTAATTTTGATATATATTTTCTGATAGCATTATTGTTGCTCAACTAAAATACTTCTCTTTCAAAAAAATAAAAAAATGAAATATATTCCCAAAATTCTGAGAAGTATTCAAAGAAAAGTATAAAGTATCACTATCAGCAATGAAGAGGTTCCTTTGGAATTCAACAATAGATAAGTGATTCATTAGAACAAAGTTGTTTGTATTAATAGTATAAGGAACAAGTATTCTTAACTAAAATATAAATCTCTACATCAAACAGTATTCCCACATTTAGATACAATACCAGATTGGAGAATACTACCGTTGTTTTCTGTATTCAACAATACTTTGAGCTTCTAAATCTGTGCTAGTCCTCCAAATTTGTTCACTTTGCTTTTTTTTTTCATACTTTAAGGCCTCCAACTCACAACATTATCGTGAATGACAAGGAATGCATAAACTTTGCATCATTTAATTTTCTTGGGCTTTTGGATAATGAAAGACTTAAAGTAAGTACCTCCATAAATCTCAGTATGTAGCCTTTGGGTCAAAAGAACTATTTGAATGACCCATGGATGGTTATAATCTTTTAGAATGTAATTGTGACTAGTATGTCTTCTTGTATAAAATCTGTGTTGATTCCTCTTAGTAATACATTCATTTACAAGAGGGCCTCTAGGAGTGCACATGCCCAGAAAAAAACAAGGATGATTTGTAGTAATAGGAAGTATTGTGCTGAACTAAAGAGAAATGAGAGTACACATCACCATTTAGATTATGGTAAATCAAGTCTCATTTTCAAAATAGTCCAGCAGCCCTGTGGCAGTGAGAATGTCCATAGCATGCATGCCTGTATACATATATAATCACCATGTTAGTCCCTGTTGGACAAGCAATATATGAAGTGGAGAAAAGGAGTTAGATGTAGTAAACAAAAAAAAATTAAATATAGAAGATAAAAGAAAAAAATGTAATTAAACCAACAGTTTTAATTATATTTTATAATATAATTAAACTGTTTAATTAAAGTTATACCAACATCATTCACTGTACCTCTTTATATGTCTTGTCTTTTCAAACCCGCCTTGCTTCTGCCGTGTCTCAATATTGATTCATGCATAAAATAATCAATGCAAATGTAATTTTTTAAAAAATGTAAACAGAAAATACCTAAAAATGGGATTTCATTGTGCTGGAGATTCATTCAATCTTCATCCTTTAATATTCAGATGTTTGTTTTGAACAATATTCTTAACTCTAGCGAGTTAGTAGTTGAAAGAGCTTTAAAATGGAAGGTATTCACAAATACAACCTGTTTTGGAAAAAAAAATACTTTAAAAATATTAGGAGCGAATGTTAGCTTTATCCATCCATTTTGCAAATGTTTATTTAGTTGTCTACATGTGTAGATAGTATGAGAAAGACTGGAAAAAATGAAAGAATGAAAATGATGCTCGTTAAGGCATCAGGCAAAACATTTATTCTTTACATACATAAATTATAAGTTGTATATTATTGTATATGTCATCAGTTACATCTTCTATACCCGCAACCTTATCATTTTAGTGTTCTCAAACATTTCCTTTTCATCAGCATTTTAATTCTACTCTTCAATATTAGAATATTACCTCTTCACCATCATCTTTTTCTTAAGATTGTCAAAATTCCATCCATTAGGTGAGATGATAGGACTGTGATGGCAAACCTAAGGCACGTGTGCTAGAGTTGGCACAAAGAGCCCTATCTGTGGGCACATGCGCCGTGGGCATTCATGCTCTTCTGGTTTCTGGTGTGCACATGCATGCCAGCCAGCTGGTCTGTGTGGATGCTGGAGCACCTGAAAACAGCCTATAAACGGCCCAAAAAAACAGCGTGAAAATGACCTGAAAAATGGTCTGAAAAACAGCCTGGAAATGGCCTGAAAACGGTTCCAAAACTGGCCCAAAAAAGGCTGTCCAGCTGGTCTTCGCGTTTCCAGTGCTCTGGCGCGTACACATGCATGCATGTTCCAGTTTGGGCACTTGGTGCCGAAAAGGTTTGCCATCACTGTGATAGGATGTCAGAATGAAAATAAAGTCTCTCTGGTTTCACATATTACCTTGTCTGAGCCCCAGGAGATTACTGTACTCTTTGGGCAATGCAGAGAGAAGTTGCATAGCATAATAGTGGTGATATGAAAGAAACAATGTAATGTATGATATCAGTGTGGTAATGATTTTATTCTACAATATAATTACATGTAATATGATTTTCTTCTTATACCTCTTTAAAGAATGCAGCACAGGCATCTTTGGCAAAATATGGTGTTGGCACATGTGGCCCTAGAGGATTTTATGGCACTTTTGGTAAGTATTGCATCTTTTTCAATATAGATTTGAACGTAATAATAACTACCTTGATTTTAACTTTACAAGAAAGAATTGAAGCTGTTAAATTGTTCATACAGTTTAAAGAGATGCTTCTGAAGTTCTTTACAATAATCTTGGTTTTTAACCAAGCTGAATAATTTATGTATTTGTAAACTTGGGCAGTTGGCTGCTTTTTCTAAGGTCAGGATCTTTTCTGAGCAAGCTAATAAGCATTGGTCCTTATTCAGATTCCTAAGTCAGGCAGCCTAGAAGCTTAATTAAATAATTAACCTCCCTCCATTTAGAAAATTGTCCATTTATTCCTATTCCTATTTATTCCTATAGTTGGTCACACAATCAGCCTGAAGTTTAGACTGGATTTGATATTTTAGCCACTATCGAGTCTTCCCAAGGACCTGGGATGATGATGGTAATGATGATGATGTTATCCTGCTTTTTATATATTTTGACCAACTAAAGGTGATGAGTATGTCTAATACTCCTGCCTCCTATTTTGTCCTTAACAACAACCTTGTAATCCTTTGAGATGTATTGGGCTGAGAGAGAGTGACTGACCCAAAGTCATCCAACTGGCTTCATGCCTAAGGGAGTCCTAGACTTGACAGTCTTCTGGTTTCAAGGCCAAGACCTTAACCACAACACTAAACTGGGGTTTTTTTTATTCCTAATTGTTATTTTCTTTAGCCAGTTATCAATCCATAAAAAGGGCATGCACTCTTCTCCTATGATTTCTAAGTTTATTCAAGAGCAGTTGATAGGTGGAGAGAGAGACTTTATCGAGGCTTTTTAAAAAGATTAATGATTCATACACATTCCACCATCAGGTGACATGTAACTCTCTGCATCCTGCTGTTTAGCCAAAAAATGCTGGATAGCATGCTGAAATTTAATTATGCCCTCCTTATGATCTTGATGAAGATTTATTTGCTTTTTGTTTAATTTCCATGGCTGGGGAAGTGTTAGATAGGGAGATTTAAATGTGTTGAAGATTGAAATCTCTAATAGTGCAGTGTTGTGTTCAGAGAGACCACAAGAGGGCAGTCTACTGACTGGCTTTAAATTAGTTCTTTACACAATAATGCAAATACTTTAAAATAATATATATTTGTGATGATCATGGTATTTTAATTCAGGCCTAAAGTGTAAGATTTTTGTAATTGAAATCCTAATATGAAAATCCCAATCTATTAATCATAAAATCCACTGTACATCTCTTTAAAGATAATATTATGGACCTAAGCATTCACTTTATCTTCATGGACTGATTTTCTGGAAGTATAAGTCTTGTGAATGTTTTTATATATGATTAAAATGGTTTTCATGATTTCATGCAGAAATGTTCAGGTCTTGTTGTTCAGTCACTAAGTTGTGTCTGATTCTTCGCGATCCCATGACCATAGCATGGCAGGCTCCCCTGTTTTCCCCTCTCTCTCAAATTCTTCTTCATTGCGTCAGTGACACTATCTAACCATTTCATTATGCTTCTCCTTTTGCCTCCAATCTTTCATTCAGGTCTTACATTGGAGTTATTCACCTTATAGTATTTTGGCACTACATATGAATTGATTGTTTATTGATTGTTTAAGAACTGCCATGATAAGTGTTCATAACTAATGGACCTTAACTGATCTCTGAAATCTAGCAAGGTTCAGATCTCATTAATTCGTAGATAGAACTTTATGAGAAATATCAGGGATAGTCATGAGGGTGGGGAAAAAATCCTAGAAAATGGCAGGAGTAATCACTTCCATATTTTTGCCAAGAAAATTATTTGGATGTGTTTGTGAAGTCATTAAGAAGTTGATTTTGTCAAATCAGGTGATAGTAAAACTCATTTGAATTTACTGGTTGAGGTTAAAATTTGGGATAAAACTTGATTTTTAACTATGTTCAACATGATTGCATTCTGGGCTGTATAGATAACTTTAAAACTATATAGTTTCAATATGGGATGACTTACATGCCTTCTGAGGTGAGAAATTATCTAATCTCTTAAATGTAAATTGTCATCTTTTCAACTACTGATGGGTCGTTGTTCCATAGGTTAGTTCCATAGTGGAATATGAAGTGTGCAGATTTTTCCTTGATATGTAATAGCAGATATTTTTTAGAAATGTTCACAATCCAAATTGGAACTGAAATAAAGGATTGTATATTTATTTTGAGCATCTGAAAAATGTGCAGAGACAACAGTTATTGTTTTGGATTTCTGAAGTCACTTGGATTTGTTAACACAGGATACCTCTTCCAGATATATATTGCATGCCTCATTCAGGCCTATTTGCCCCGATGCAGTTGCCAAGTATGAAGAAATCCTAAAGTTCAAGTCCCTCCACGTATTTGAAGAAAGGGTTGGTTGGCATGTTCATGTCCCACATTCCTTGCAGTACATACAAACAAAAGTCTCATTGAACTTCTCACATGCTCTGGGGTCCGGACTGTCTTTAACTAAAAAAAAGGTCTTAGCTTTATTGTAAATAGGTTAATGACTGTAAGGGGAAAATCCTCTTCCTATTAGGAATCATTAGGAAAGGAAGTGAAAATAAAACTGCTTCCTTACAGAAATCAATGATACGTAGGCATCTCGAATTTTGGGTATTGTTCTGGTTGATACATGAAACTTTTTTTCTTATATATGTATTTGCAGACCTGGAGTTTATTTTATTAGTGGTGGAGTTTAAGGGACAAAAACAGAACAGTGAATTTTAGCCTTGTTAAGCATTTTGTTAACTGTGACTCATAGTATGTGAATGGTCTGGATCATGGTCTGCTGTCACCGGGACAGGGGATGGGGGGTGATTTATATTACATTATATTACTTTATTTGATTCTTTGTATTAGTTTTATTGTTTTTTATATTCTGTAAGTCGCCTTGAATAGCCATGGGCGTATAGGCAGCAATATAAATTCTATAAATAAATAAATAAATATGCTATTGTTGCATGGGGGAATATTTAAAGAAGGCCTTCATAAATATAGCTGCATATATAGGTGACTTCAACAAAGCCTGGACCTTGCATTAGTAATAATATGCACATAGGCTTCCTCTAAATATAGAAATGTTTGCAGAAAACATTTTTGTAATAGAGACAGCACTTAACAGAATGTTCACACGGTGAATGCTCTAGCTATTGTAAAAGGTGATCAGGGCTTTGCTGCGAAGTTGAAGAATTGGATTAGTGAGTATATGTTCCTCTACTTTCTGTAGGAAATAAATAATCTATAAAGATTCTCAGTCATCCAGGTCATGGTTGTCCCAAATGTGCTGTTCAAAAGGCAACTGGATTTTCTTCGTTTTTTGCTTGAAGACGTTTCACTTCTCATTCAAGAAGCTTCTTCCGTTTTGAAAACCATCTTTGGAATAATATTTCCAATATTATCCCAAAGCATATCTTTAGCATTTCCAATACTAAAGAACTTTGAAACTTGAATGGGTTTTTCATTGTGTCAATAATTTTTAATATAGTATTTGTGAGAGTTTAAAACCAAAATTCTGCTCATAAATGTGTGAACTACACTTCCTAAATAGATGTGCATTTGGAACTGGAGGAGCGACTTGCCAGATTTATGAAGACGGAGGAAGCTATCCTATATTCCTATGGATTTGCTACTATTGCCAGTGCTATTCCTGCCTATTCAAAACGGGGCGACATTTTGTTTGTGTATGTACACATTCCTGATATTAAAAAAACCAAAACAAAATCTACAAAGAATTCTAGTTGTTAAAGATTAAATGTTTAAACATTAATTTTATGATCAAGTAAGATTACTGAATGTATTATGGTTATTTAATAAACCTTTTCATTGGAAAAAAGATTTTAGTGAAATTATGGATAATTTTCCAAAGCTCATTTAAATTATTTAACTTTTATCTAAGAACTCATTTGATCTTGTCAGTTTCAAAGCAGTGCCTTGATGTTTTCAGATGCTTGTTAGACTACAATTTTAATCATTTATGGAATACTTTTAAAATGACTACTTCTTAGAATAGATTGCTGTTTCAAAATACTCTTTTAAAAATTACTAACAGCTGTTCAAATGCTTTATCAGTATTCCCATAGGATATAGCCAAGAAAAAAGTGCAGTTGACAAGAGTGATTAAAATAAATTAATATCAGACAATTTCATCTAGGAATTTTTTTTAAATTACTTATGTTTGTCCCGAGTCTGTAACTATAATCTTACGCATATTTTCAAAAGTAAATACAACTGAGTTCAATCAAATTTGTTCTCAAGGTATGTAGGATTGCAGCTTTTGTATTATTTTCTGATTTCTGAAACCTAAGAATGCACACACTTTGCTGGGCCCAAGGGCAACATTTGAATGTTGAAGGGAATCTCATTCCAAAAGTATTGAAGCCAGTCAAATAATCATTTTTCCCCTTCAAACCCTATCAAAGACTCAGGAGATTACAATAAAACATAATATCTATAGAACTAAAATCCAATATAATATCAATGAATCAATTAAAATTAGTAGTAAAGTTGATTAAAATTAGAATTAAATTGCAAAAAAAAAAAAGGCCCACAGGCATAGTAAAATATTAATAAGGAAAGGACAAAAAGTAAGTTTGATTTATTTCACTGTAATTAAAATTCATTATAGTTCAAAAGATTACTTCTAATAGATTTAATTTGTCTTTGTTAGAATTTCAGTTCTGTAGCTATATTTGAGGAAAGTTTGAGGGACTACCCTTAGGGGCTTTGGAGGCAGAATGTGACCCTTGGTGCAGTTCATTGCATTGAATGATGCAAGAATTACGCAGTAACAATAATTCATCCTTGCTCATAGTCAGCAAGGTAGGAGGCTAAAAATAATCTAAATAATAATACATTTAATTTACTGTTTGTGAGGTCCCACTCTCACCTCAGGGAGAAGAATGTTCCACAGATGAAAAGGCCTGCTGTGTAAGGCCCACCAAATTTAGGTCCCTAAATAGCATAACCCATAGCATGATATGAGGTACGATGTCATATATCACATCATAAACTTAGAAAAAATATGGCTTTTATAGAAGGAATTTTAAGACTGTTTTCTTAACAATTCTTGAAACCATAAGCTCTAGGTTTTCCTTTTTTTAACCAACTAGATCACACTCTGATTTGTCTCTCTAACATGCCAACATGGGCAAAAGTTTTCTTTTAAGAAGGAAAACTTAACTACATGGCTTGCAAAAATATAACAATACTTCATAATTTTTTAACACCTGAACATAGTTCAATTAAAAGTAGGAATGCAAGTATAGAAAATAGTTAGATAATGCATCAATATCTTAGCATGCATTGTGGGGAAACATTAATCTTTTAAGAGTTAGCCTAACCATGAGTGAACTGAGAGAATTTGTTGTGTATTTACAGTGATGAAGCAGCCTGCTTTGCTGTTCAGAAAGGGTTACAGGCATCCAGAAGTAACATTAAGTTTTTTAAGCATAATGATATGGCTGATCTTGAGCATCTACTACAAGAGCAAGAGATTGAAGATCAAAAGGTATTGGGTTTTGGAAAAATAGTGTATAACAACATTTTTAACTAGATAGCATATTTGAATAACTTCATTTTTCATTATTTATTTTCCAATGGTAACCATCCTGAATGGTAACATTTGAAATAGATTTAGGTAGTGTATTTAATTTGGTGATTGCGTTACTTGGAAAAGGCACTGGTATAAAAAACAGGAGAATCTGTCAGTAGAATTGGATGCAGTTTTCCTTTTATTTTATACGTGAATGCATGTGCTCAGCCAAAGTGCCATTGATAATGCAGTGTAAAAATGCTCAGTAAATTGTTTTGGTCCTGAGAAAAACAGTCAATATCAATTCTTTGTACCATGTTCCTCCTCTGGGTAAAATGTTTATTGAAATAAAACTCCATCAATATTTGTTTTACAAGATCAAGAAAAAAACACAGTAACCATTTTAATGTTAAAGGAGTGTTTTACTGTATATATAGAGCATTTTCTCAGATACAAATATGCTTATTGCACTTCTGATAAAGTAAACAAGTTGATTTTCAACATTCTATCTGCTTTTGATAACATTTGAAAAGTAAGCTAAAAAGTTGTTTTTCATAAAAATTTATATATATTTATACTAAATTGTTTGTTTTTCTGCAGAACCCTAGAAAAGCCCGTGTAACACGAAAATTTATTGTAGTAGAGGGGTTGTTTATTAATACTGGGGATATTTGTCCTCTGCCAGCATTGGTAAGTAATTCCTTCTTTTAATATCTAACTAACTTTTACAGACCGCAAACCTAAAAAATGGGGGGGGGGGGGAATGGTAAATTGCTTACTAAAAATGGAATAAATCTTCTATAAATAGATATTAAGTGTGGTCTTCCCTTTCCCAGCTTTGATGCTGCTGCCAATAAGATGGTGGCTGATGCAGAGGGCTGAAGAAGAGATTTGGTAATGGCAAGTCAGAAGATAATATTTCTTGTCCTGGTTCTGCTGTATTTCATTCTCTTCTGTTGGAAAACATTATTTAATGTTCAGATGTTTGCCATAATATAAAGGCTGGGATTATGGGTCTATGACAATTTGCCACAGCCAACTTGCCAGGGACAAGAGTTACACCATCGAAGAAATGGTGAAATAGAATAATTAAATAACGGATGCAAAAGGAGGGACAAAATGAAATGTGAATGCCAAAAATTAAAATATTATTTATTCATTATAAATCATTGAATTGTTAAATTGTTCTGTGGTGAGTTGGCCCGCAGCCAGTTGGTTGTCACAAATTGTCCCACAGTGTGTTGGCCGTGGCGAGATGGCCATAGCGAGTTGGTTGTGGCAAGTTGTCCCATTCTGTGGATTATGAGGGTCAGTCCCTGGACTTGCTACTCTTGTAGGCAAAGTAGTAAACCTATTCTACAACCATATCAGGGGTGAGTTCTACTTACCTTTACTACCGGTTCACAGAGGGACCGTGCGCATGCGCTTGCTTCGCTCGCGCATGCTCTTCTGTGCATGCGCAGAAGCATTTTGATGACGTCGGGGTCGGTGGGCAGAGCCTTGTGCCAGTTTTACTACCAGTGCGAACCAGGGGCAACCCACCACTGAACCATATGCTAAGTGTTACACTGAAGAAAAGTCAAAGAATTCAGCATCAAATCATTCATAATTAGAAAATCTCAGTACCTACTTCTGATTTTGAAAAACCAGGTTTAAAATCATAGCTACTGCGACACTTGAAAAGATGATTTCACTAAGGGTTATATAATAATGGGAGAATGTGTCAGTAGCCTCTGTAGCCTAGTACAATTTCCACCATCTTGAAGCAGCAGCAGATTCCACTAATTAAGAAAACGCTTTCACAATTGTCAAGTTTATGTAATATAAATAAATTCAGTTTCTTGGCAAAGGAATATTTCTTCATAGAATATAAACATTGAAAGGTCTGCATTCCTGGGGTCATTTTATATTGAAGATGTTGGCTATAAATGGTGCTTTTAAAAACATTTCCTATGGTTAGCTACTCAAAATGCTACTTTTTTTCCATTACATGACATGTTAGTGAGAAAATATGTTAAAATGTATCTGCATTTTAAAGGATGTCCTCTCAAACCTCAAGGTAACTTGCAAAATAGAACAATATAAACAACACAAAAGGCAATTTGTCTTACTTACTAAGCAAGTAATTTTGATATTATTTTACAAACAAAAAAATGGTTCTAGATGACATTCAAACTGTTCATTGGTACATAATCAGTGGAAATCTACATGTAGCAACTAAAATGCATGAAGATTGAGTGCCTAGGAAGATTCACAATCATCCAGATCATAGTTGTCCCAAAGTGTTTTTTTTCCAAAAGGCAACTAGACTTATTTTTTTTCCCTTTGAAACCATTTCACTTCTCATACAAGAAGCTTCTTTACTTCTAACTGGATGAGAAGCAAAACCAAGGAAGTCCAATTACCTTTTGAAAAAAGCACCTTTGGGACATGTTGAGTGTTGAGCTGAAGATAGTCAGCAGTAGAATATTTTGAGGAACCCTGGTGGTGCAATAGTTAAAATGCAGTATTGCAGGCAAACGCAGCCTGCAATTCGATCCTGACGGGGCTCAAGGTTGACTCAGCCTTCCATCTTCCGAGGTTGGTAAAATGAGGACCCAGATTGTTGGGAGCAATAGGCAAATCATGCTTCCACATTGTAAACCACCCGTAGAGTACTGTAAAGTGCTATCAGGCGGTATATAAGCCTAAATGTTACTGCTATTTTGATAAATCGTTCCTTCCTGAGCATTCATTAACCATGCATTGCTTTGTGTCATTTGTTAATACATAATCTGCAGGTAAAGTTAAAGTATAAATACAAAGTGAGATTGTTTTTGGAAGAAAGTTTCTCCTTTGGAGTATTGGGAGAACATGGACGAGGAGTTACAGAACATTTTGGAATAAGTGTAAGTCTATGTCATATGTAAATGATAGTAGAACTTAATGCTAGCAAACAGAAGGTAAAGTTTTGATCTGGTATCTTTTTATGGTAATATCTTCAAAGAAAATAAAGAACGGTATAACATGTAGATGGTAGTCTTGTTTGTTGCTCAATGACCTCCATCCTGCACTCTGATTGTGTTTGTTAGGCAGTCTTCCCAATTGTTATGCAGACAGAGCAAAGGAGCTGCCTGCCCTCTCAAACATTCCTGCAGCCCACTGATGGATTTCAGCCCCACTCCATGCACAGAGTGGAAATCCTTCAGGGGACTGCATTTCAGAAGGATCCAAAAGTTGAGCAATGAAAATGTCCTTAACCCAAGGAGTCAAACAGCCACATATACTCAGGCTTGCCAGGTTTCAGTCAAAGTCTGCTTATCACATTCAGACCTGAACAGCCTCCAGATATTAGGTCAATACCAGCAACCTCACCTGGGCAATCTGGAGTACAGTTATTAAGCTGGCATTATCGCTATACTGCACCCCAAACTGACAGATACCTTTAAATTATTCTACGCTCTGCAATAGTAAGAAATGGCACACTACAAGTTGCCAGAAAATCCTGTTACCTCATGCTGTTTAACTGACATTGTGGAACCCATGGTTTACAATATGTTATGTTTAAACAGTTCATAAAACAAATGTCCAATTGTGGGACAGAATAAAAACACTGAATTTGTGAATTTTCCTCAGTCTTGTACTAATGAACATGTGTTTGTTCATAGTCTCTGATTTTTCTATATATAAAATCTTTTTTAAAGGAGAGAGGAAAATAAACAGGTTAGAATAGTCTCAACTACACTTAGCTATTTTAGAACTTGATGGTAGAATAAGAAACTTCAAATGGATACACGTGGTAACAGAAATGTGAACTGTATTTTTCTTTCTTGTAATGTACTCTCATTCATTAAGTATTTTTAGTATTACTTATCAGTAATGAGCCATTGGAGAGTTAGGATTTATTTTCTTACAGCTGTATGACTGTAACTATGTTTCACTTTTTAACATTAAGCAATTGGCATTTCTTGTGTTAGATTGATGACATTGATCTTATAAGTGCAAATATGGAAAATTCCCTGGCTTCCATTGGAGGATTTTGCTGTGGACGAACCTTTGTTATTGACCACCAGGTATGTGAAAGATCTTGAAAGACAAACTATGACAGAGTTATTTTTTTATGGAGCTCTGTAGCCAATACAGGTATTTATTTGTATGCCTATTTATTGATTGTAACAATTATACCACACTGCAATCAAATAAGACCCTTGGTGGTTCACAAGATCTATAAAAAAAATAATGGGATTATGGTAAATCTAAATAAAAACATGTGTAATCAATTAAAAAACCCATAAGAACAATCAGAAAAGAGACCAGAAAACATATATTGTCATGTTGAGCCACATATATACCTAGTGGCTGATTCTGCACTGTAAGCGCTCCATGAAATAGCTGTTTTAATATTTTCATGAATTAGGAAGGTGGCCAGCCTGCTAGAAGGCTGCCCCACGGGCCTCCATTGAAAAGCAGCATCATTTAGCTTGAACTCCTTTGCAGGTAGTCATTGACTTACAACTACAATTGAACCCAAAATTTCCATTGGTAAGCAAAACAGTTAAGTGAGTTTTGCCCCATTTTACAACCTTTCTTGCCAGAGTTGTTAAGCGAATTATTGCAGTTGTTAAGTCAGTAACACAGTTGTTAAGTGAATCTGGCTTCCACACTGAAGTTTCTTGTCAGAAGGTCATAAAAGCAATCACATGAGCCTAGGACATTGCAACCATCATAAAGGCATGCCACTTGCCAATGGCTGGATTTTTATCATATGACTAGGGGGATGTTGCAGCAGTCGTAAGTGTGAAAAACGGTTATAAGTCTTTTTCACTGCCATTGTAATTTGGGACAGTCACTAAACGAAGTCAAGGACTACCTGCACTTCATACAAATGAGAAACTATTAGATGTTTTCTCCTAAGATAACCTTTTTGAGGAGGCTTATTCCAGATAGAAGTTTTAGATGACTACGAATACACATCCTCTCAGTCTTGCACATATTTGCTACAAATTGCTTGCTCTGCATGTTGTCAATTCAGAATTATATCAATTGTTGGCAGGCACTGAACTTTGGGGAAATACTGTATTAATATCAGATGCTGAGAAGTAGCTTTTATTTGGTACTGAAGAATAGATTCACCTTCCTTGCCAAGAATGAATTTGCCTTGACATGTTGTAGCTAACAGGTGACGGGTGGGGAGAAAATATCACTAGAAGGATATTAGAATAACAGATAATTGTTCTGTTTCTTTTCTGATCTAATGACCTCAATTATCATAGATATTAGGCTCATTATAGTCCCTTTGCAATGACAAGGAGGTTGTCTGTGTAGAAAATGGTTGTAACTGCATAGAATTTTTAAATATTGCACATCGAGATTATTTTGGCATGTTTGAAAGTGATCCATCAGGTCATGTTATGCATGTAGTTTTTGCCAGTGTTGGCAAAGATGCAGTTTGAATTAATCGGACCATCAGCCCATGCAGATGCTGCCAATAAGAATGTAGACACAGCTATATATTAACTGTTGTATTTACAAAGAGAAATATTGTTTTACTTCTCAAATAGCTTTGAAATAGAAAAGTTAAGTTAGATTTATTAAGTGTTAATGCAGTTATATAAGAGCCAGTTTAGTGCAGTGGTTCAGGCTGGAAACCAGGAGACTGTGAGTTCTAGTTCCTCTTTAGGCATAAAGCCAGCTGGGTGACCTTAGACTGGTCACTCGCTTTCAGTTTTAGGAAGGAGGCAATGAAAACCACTTCTGAAAAATGTCTATGGAGATTCTCAGTCATCCAGGTCATGGTTGTCCCAAAGGTGCTTTTTTTCAAGAGGCAACTGGACTTGTTTTTCTTTGAAGAAGTTTCTCTTCTCATCCAGAGCTGAAGAAGCTTCTTGGATGAGAAATGAAACATCCTCAGAGAAAAACAAGAAAATCCAGTTGCCTCTTGAAAAAAGCATCTCTGGGACGCTTCTGAAAAAAACTTGCCAAGAAATCTAGAGGAATTTGTCCTTGCAATCACTTAGAATTAGACTTAGAGAATTAGAGAATTAGACATGATTGAACGGAAGACATTTTTTTAAATTATTATAATGTATATGTTGCTTAAACTAGCAAGAGCCAAATTAGATAAAATACATAATTAACTGATTGCTGTCTTTTTTGGATAAAATGTTCTTAAATTTGGATTTTTCCTTCCTTTCAATTAAACCAGTGTTTCCCAAACTTGGCTATTTTAAGATGCATGGACTTCAACTCCCAGAATTACCCAGCCAGTATGCCTGGTTGAGGAATAGTATGCCTGGTTGAGGAATTCTGGGAGTTGAAGTCCATACATCTTCAAAGGGTCAAGTTTGGGAAACACTGAATTAAACAAATAGTTGTATATTTACCAGTATGTTCTGTATATAGATAATACTTGGAAATTTGCTCCTTTAATATTATTTCTTTTGTTCTCAGAGGCTGTCTGGTCAAGGCTATTGCTTTTCAGCCTCTCTGCCTCCCCTCCTAGCTGCTGCCGCCATTGAAGCTCTCAATATCATGCAAGAAAATCCAGGTAATTTTTCTAGAATTTAATAATTTTAGAGAATCAAGTTACGTTTAGAAAAGTACATGAACTGAGAGTTTTCAGAATGATGTCTATATTTAATACACACAAACTTATATTCACTTATGTCTATGTTAATTGCAGTGAGGAATGCATAATATTGTAACAGAGTTTGCATGTTTACATAAAAAAGACTTTCTAGCACTTTAACTGACTTTAAGAAATGTTCAAAGAGCTTCATTTCATGCACTGCACCATAGAAGAGAGAAGAACAGTGATATTTGAAAAATACAATTATGTCCTCCACTCAATAATTTGCCAAGATTAAATATACCCAAATACTTTGTCTTTCTTCATAGAGGTTAATTTTTAGTTCTATGAACATCTGCATCACTCTGTCTTTGAACCTGGACCATTTTCTCTAACTCCTTATTAAAATGTGGTACTCAAACTCTTCACAATAGTCAGAGTGTTACCCATCTTTGTTAAATAGAACTCCAGATTATCTCAGCATTTTGGAACTCAATATCATGTTTCCAGAAATAATAACTCCCCTGTGAAAGTCACTTATGTGACCTGTTATTGATCTGTCGTACAGACCCAGTCTTATATTTTTTTGAACCCTGAAATAAGCACTTGGCCTTATTGCCATGCGCTCAAAAGCCCAATTGGGCTTATTATCAGGGGATGTCTTATTTTGGGAGAAACAGGGTAGTCCTTGACTTACAACCACAATTGAGCCAAAATTGAGCACAAAATTTCTGTTGCTAAGTGAGACATTTGTTAAGTGAGTTTTGCCCCATTTTACGACCCTTCTTGCCACAATTGTTAAGTGGATCGCTGAAGTTAAGTTAGTAACATGGTTGTTAAGTGAATCTGGCTTCCCCATTGACATTACTTGTCAGAAGATTGCAAAAGGGGATTACATGACCCCAGAACACTGTAACTATCATAAATATGAGTCAGTCGCCAAGCGTCTTGAATTTTGATCACATGACCATCGGGATGCCGTAGCGGTTGTTAAATGTAAAAAACAGTCATAAGTTACTTTTTCCAGTACTATTGTAACTTCATACTGTCACTAAACAAACTGTTGTAAGCCGAGGACTACCTGTGTTCATTCCCTTTCTGGTCCTCTTTCCATAGGCCGAAAGGATGGATGAGATATGACCTGCACACACATACCCAGAGTATTGAATTTATTTCTATAATTTGTAAAGTTTGATTTTAAAAAATGCATTTTTCCAAATGTATCAGCCAGAAGAGATCATTTTTCCCCAGATTTGATAATGTCTTAGGAATTGTTCTCATGTGTCTTTAATTCTTGCTCTTGGCAGATATCACCCTTCACAAATAAATGGGTCTGACTAGTTTTCTCTCAATTCTTCTTACCCACACAGTGTTTATATAGGGCCTGGTTGGCATCCTTTCTTCCTTTTTAAAGATTCTATTTTCATGTTGAAGTCCTGTCTCTCTAGTACAGGGGCATCAAACTCGCATCATCACAGTGTTGTCATGTGACCTATCACAACTTCCCCCCCTTCGCTAAAACTGGAGGTGTGCTCAGCGCATGATGCATCTAACCTGCAGGCCGCAAGTTTGACACCCTTGCTCTAGTACAATAGGCACCAATCCTATCATTATATTATCATCATCGCATCCCAAGCATCCTTGTTTGCCAAAATAATGATTTTAAAAAGTTCAGCTTTCAGATCTAAAAGATTTGCAGCACTAAGTGTAGTTTCAGCTGCATAATGGATAGAAGAGCTTTAGAGGATTCACTGCCATCAGTATTTTATATCTATACTTAACTTTCAGATTTGTTAAAGAAAGGCATCCTATGAAAAGAAATTGGCTAGGAAATTATTTTGGAACTATAGTTAAAAAACCAAACCACTATGCTCAAAGTGATTTTTTAAAAAATCAAATCCAGCATTAGAATCTATGACAAAAAGTTGAAATATTGTACATAAAATTAATAACATTAAAAACTCTTAGGATGGCATCATACAAAATTAGGTGTTGTGGCTATTATTAAATGAATATGGGGGAAATGAGAGTGGAATGGAAGATGTGCAGTTAAAAGGTTCATAGAGAGACCATTTTTCCTTTGAAACTACAAACCACTCTCTTCCTGCAAGCAACTAGAAGGAGAAAATGCTTGATTCTAGAGCAAGAACAGAAAATGTCTAAGATGAGGGTCACATTTGGTCTTTAAGCCTTAAGCTGGAAGTCATATTTCAAAAATAGTTGGCATGGATAGAACAAAACTAAATTTTATTTTACTTTTAGCTTATATTTAAAGTAATTAAATTTATAAAGTCATTCATCTTACAGAAGGCAACTCTGGGAAGTGCACAACAATCAGATAAAAACAACAGAAACAAAACTCTAAAATATAAAAAAAACATACTAATAAATATCATAACCGTGGAAGAGGGAAAACAAAAATGTCTCCCTCAACAGCAGAGCCATCTAAACAAGTCATAGTACAGAGGGCTTTTCAGAATATCCAAAAGGATGGGGCTGATCTCATTTCAGAGGGACGAATGTTCCATAGGGCAGACGCAGGGGCAGAAAAGAGATGTAATGGTATATTTTCTCTTGTGACTTTGGAAAGGTAAAAGACAGAAAGAATGGACAAATTGCAATGCAGTCTTAAATAGCTATTTAAATTGGTATGTCATGCTTAACTAATTAAACTGATAGTCAAGGATTTTTTTTGTTTATTTTTTGTTTAGGCATTTTTCAGGTTTTAAGACAAAAATGTAAGCAAATATACAAAGCTTTACAAGGGTAAGTAAATTCATTGTCATCTTATTTAAAACTTGAAAGAGAAAAATGACTTTTAAAGAGATTACAATAAAGGAAACATTTACTGTTTTTACCTCTATATTTAAGCTATTTTAGTGTAAACAACTGCTTTTTACTATAGCTATAGCGGTGTAGTTTTTTAAAAAAACACAAAAATATTTTGAGTTGAAAACAGTTTACTGTAGGATAGGAACAACACCTGTAATATTTTTTTTTTGCTCCCAATTATGTTTGAAATCATACCTGGAAGGATGTTCTCATGATTTTTATGTGATAGTGCAGCTCTCCCCTCAGATATATGTTCCACCATATCCTATTAAATGGCCATATCCTCCATCTTCCCAAATATCCTCTTATCTTCATTTTCCCCTTTCCTGTTTCTCATCAGCCACTGATGTTCCAGCTTGATAGAACTTATCATCTTAGCTGCACCTCACTTCCCAGTAGCTTTTTCTTTTGTGCTATCCTGCCTCTTCTCAGTTACCAAAATACTCTTGGCTTTTCTCACTTTTACTTTTCTCCAGACACTTCTTCCTGGAATTAGGGGGGTTGCAGTTTATATCCAAAACAACACACTCCTGCTTTGTTTCACATCCAGACTAAATATGCATGTTCCAGCATTAACCACCCACAAAACTAGCTGTACCATGCACAGAACAATCTGGGCATAAATCATTTGGCATATTTCTATTTTAACCCCAATTTTTTGATACATTTTTTGTCTCACGTATGTTTTCATTGCGTAAAAATCCAGTGTGGATTTCCACTGTGTTCCTTTACAACCGTGTTTCTCAAACATTTTGGCCTCAAGACTCCTTTCTTAAATTTCTTAAAAATGATCGAGGATTTATGTGGATTACATCTATCGATCTATACTGTATTAGAAATTAAAACTGAGAAACGATAAAATATCTATTTATTTGACTTCTTGACTGGCTCTTAGGGATTTCCTGGGTTTCCAGACCACACTTTGAGAAATGCTGCATTAGAATATAATCAGTTTGCTTATAAAAAGCTAACTGCTGTTCTCTCACGTACTCTAATTGATTGACCTTTTGTCTGAAAGGGCCTGTGTCTGTCTTTGCTTTGCTTATTCTTTTCTGACGAGATGTGTACTTGAGTCAGATGACAGTTTATTTTAAATAACTGACGAAAGTAACATAGAAATCAACTTGAGGTTTGTATAGCAGCCTCTAGAAATTCAGACTATGTTTATTACAGAGTGTTGTTTGGCCAAAATCTGAAAATGTCAAAGCTTTGATTTGGCTGAGGTTCAAAGGTGTCTTCTCACATTACTCCAGCTGTTCCTTTTACAACCATTATTTTAGTTTCTGAAATATTTTAACAGACTGTTTTGTTAGAAATGTCTGACTGTTTTCAACAATACGCA
Source organism: Arizona elegans (assembly GCA_022577455.1). Taxonomy (NCBI): domain Eukaryota; kingdom Metazoa; phylum Chordata; class Lepidosauria; order Squamata; family Colubridae; genus Arizona; species Arizona elegans. The sequence goes on along the minus strand of JAKOOJ010000008.1, from coordinate 39,592,548 downwards.
TGCTGCCGAGAATAGTATATTGATTTCATAATTTTCATCTTGCTTTGTACTGGTAACTCTGGCCCATGATAAAATATGGTCTTGTTTGTTAGTAATTAAGCATATGTGTTATTTTAATTCTGGACCTGTTGTTTTCTCATTATCAAAAAAAAATCACATCTACTGAACCAAGTAGCAGTTTGGAAAGGTTTATAATTTCTATAATTTCCAACAGCACTCCATTGGGATTATAACTTCCTATATTATTACAAACTGATCTCTTGATTGCATACTTATTATGAGCTCCTTGGATTCCATGCTGCTATTGAATTATTCTTCTTTATATAGTATACTTTTATATACTATTGTAATATGTAAACAATCAAGAAATTTATCTTCTATAAAAATCTGAATAATAAAATATATTTTAGGCTCAAAATTGCCTAAATTTTACATAATATTACCATGCTTACATTGTGATCTTACATTACAGTCTTAATATAGATGCTGGTTCTCTCTTGATAATGGCTTTCTATTAATAAATAGCTCTCATAACAAATGACTGCTATATTGAAAAATCGCAATAAATATACATTGGTAGCTTTTTTTATTCGGTTGTCTTTGGAAATAAAATTTTCTACAGGTATCCCAGCCCCTTTCTAAAATAATGTGCTCAAGTCTCTTCATGCAAACCTTTGCATTGACTTTATATAATCCATTTAAGACGTTGTCCACTTGCTCTCAATTTTGATTTCATTGATTTAATTCAGTTAATTAGATTAGCGGTTCTGTGTTGGCAATGCTTTTGTGAATAATTGGTAGCAGTAAAAATACATTTTAGAAAATGCCTTTTTTTCTGCTCATTTTAGCTTAGAAGCATATTTTTGGCATATACAACTCTTAAGTGGTCCAGTGAGGTCAAGGCTTTCAACTTGTCTGTCTTAAGCTAGAGTAATAGCTTGTATAGCAGTGGCAGAAGAGATAACTGCAGGAACAATGCCTAATTATACTGCTTCATGGAGCATGTCCAAAAGTAGCATGGTATGCCCCTTAGAATATCTAGAATTAGATGGTATCCTAGGAAAATTACCATTCATCTAATCTAGGAATGTTTTCCTTTTGACGCTTAACAAGTACATGTAGAAAAATACTGATACAGCTAACTTGAACAGGAACAGAAAAGTAGATCAGGCAGGCTAGATAGAATAACTGTTCATGGTTATCTGTAGCTAACACTAACAACCTGCTTTATTACATGCTGCTTGTTTCTACTCTTATGGAAGATTGTGGGTAGTGATCTTAGTGATCAGGTCATCTGCCTTGAGGTGAAGTGTGGACTTGATTATGTAATTCCTGCTTTGCAGCCTTGCACAAAACCAAGCAGTGTGCTATATTCAGTTCACTGTAACAGCAAAAATTTTAACACCCCCCCCAAGTTTTTTTCAGTTATATTTATAATCCTGTGTTTGATTTAATGTGGTTGCTTTTTGTAGGATTCCTGGTCTACGACTAGTTGGACAGTCATTTTCCCCAGCATTACATCTCCAGTTAGAAGAAAGTACTGGATCTCGAGAAAGTGACATGAGGCTACTGAAAAAAATTGTAGAATATGTAAGATTTCATTAAAAAATGTTGAATCCTTCAAAACTGAACTTGAGCAAGAAACATGATCCAATAGTTTTGTGCTTTGTCATGAGTCTTAAACTAAGGTTCATCTGTCTTCAATTACTGCTAGTATATTTACAAAGAGAGGACAACAAACCAAGATTATGTCAACATTGCTTTGTTTCACAATACTGGTTTGTTTCAATAAACTTCACATTATATTGCCAGTATTTCATAATAAAAACGTTAATGGGCATTTCATATACTTAGTTGGATAACTGGTTCTATGTCTTTTTTCCAGTGTATGAACAGAGGTATTGCTTTAACTCAGGCTCGCTATTTGGAAAAAGAAGAAAAATATCTTCCTCCACCCAGGTTAGTAACTACTTCATTCTATTAAAATAAAATTTTTCAAGTCCAGTTACATGGTATAGTTGTGGCAGATTGTACTGGAATTTATACAGTTCAAATATTTCTACTATGTTTCTAGATTGCCATTAAATATAAGACAATTACAGGGTTCTTTTTTTATTCACTGGCTGAACAATGGAATGTAAAAATAAGAAACAAGATTTTTTATTTGAAGCTCTCTCAAACTTGATGGAATCATGAAATGTGTTAAGCTATGGTTGATACTGAGTCACTTCATTAGCCAATCACAGTATTATCTGTTTCAAGTAGCAGTCCTTTACAGATTGACTGTCCCGTTTATGTATATTTTTATTTAATCCATTTTTAAATCTACCTTTCTCCCAATAGAAACAGACAAAGCAACTAGCACAGTCCAGTGAAAATAGTAACAGTGACAACAATTTGCATTATTATAATTACAAGTAAAATATCTACAAAATAAAACAAACCCATCCAATCTAACAAAGAATCATAAAGTTGGAAGGTCTTCTAGTCCAACCCCCTGCCCAAGGCAAGGTTCCTTATACCATCTCAGACAAATGATTATCCAATCTTTAAATGTCAATATCTATAACAATACAAAAACACAAATTATTAAAAGAGAGAAATCTTAAACTGGAAATAGAACCTCTATGGAGGAAACAATCTACATTCTTAGGCTAGAGTCTCTTGTTTGCTGCTACTCCATGCCTGTCAAACTCGTGGCCCCATGGGCCAGATGCGTCACACGCTGGCCGCGCCCACCGCCGATTTAGCGAAGGGGGAAAAACTCATGATATATCACGTGATGACAACGTTTGACACCGCGAGTTTGACAGCCCTGCCTTAGAAAGTCTTGATAGAATTAAGAGAGTCTTAAGGATTGATTTTAAAAGACGTGCAGATTTGCATGAGTTTGAGTGTACAGACAAATATAATCTCTCAAATAACTTGTGGGGCTTGGAAAATAACCACATTGTTGATTGCATTAGGAAAAAAATCAGTAGCCAGTACAATTGATGTAATAAATCTAATTACAGCTTTTAACTTCATTTAATATGTACAGGTCTAATTATACTAATCTGTAGATATTGTAAAGCTATTGTTTTAAAAAACTGAACAGCAAATAGATGTCAATTGACTGTTTTTGTCCCTTCCAGCATAAGGGTGGTAGTGACGGTTGAACAAACAGAGCAGGAATTGAACAAAGCTGCCTCCCTTATCAGAGAAGCTGCAGAATCTATACTACACTGAGGTTGGATTGCTTCGATTTCTGTCTCACACAACACTAGGATGCTGGTGTTTTCACAGTGTGATGACTTGCACTTCAGAGATTTAAATTATTTGGATTATCATCTGATGGAACTGAAACTTGGACTTTATCGGGTCATTTCACACACAAAACAGATATACAAATACTGGAACACTGAACATACACTATATAAAACTTTAGCTCTATTTTTAGATTGTTTAAATTGGGGATCATTGTTACCCTGATATTTCACTTGAGCAAGATGATGTCTCCATTCTCAAAAGTCTTTCTTTCCCTAGTTTTCTAAATGCCTAACAATTTTTTTTGAAATAAGTTAAAGTACATGAAAAAAGGCTTTGAAAGTTTACAGAATACTCTTAATTTAATCATTTTTAGTAAAATATACTGTTTTGAACATTTTTCAAAAACAAAACAAAACACAACCTGTTGTCAAAATAGATACTTAACATGATATTATGGGATCCTATGGAATTAAGTATTTAAGGAGCTATTATTACCCTTGTATGTGAATTTTTGTTTAGATCATTCCACTTCTGAATTTCTTGAAAACATTAGCTTTTTAAAAATCTTTGTTGAATTTAAATTGCATATCTCTTTTCATTCCAGTACCATTATGAGTTGCCATTTACCTTTATTTACTATGTACTTAACTTTTACACCAGTGCCCCAACTACTGATAATGTGCAGTCATTTAAAGCCATAATATGGACATAAAGTTACCTATTTACACTTCAGGTGGAGTGTGAGTTTGTATATTAAAAGAGTTTTACACAAGGTTGATGTCTTCATGAAATACAGTTTGAGCCGGTGTTTGGCAGCAAGAATAAAAATAGGGCACAAAGAGAATACAACAGTAATTTGGTAGGTGCTTTAATCACTGGATAAATTAGTTTAGTAAAGGTATCTATGTTATATATACTTACTGCTAAAAATTTTAACCAATTAGAAATTTGTACATGCCATTGCATGGAGTTCATATCATCTGTACTAAAGTATTTCCAAACTTCATACCTAGAATGTAATTGCTTGAGATCACAAAGTCTTTGGCATAGATTTGCAAGAGATTACAGTAAAACAACAGTCAGTTATACCGAAGAAATTACAATATGCCAATATTCTTGTAACCTTCAAGGTAGCTGAGATGTTGTGATATATGTAATGTGAATTGCCACAAGTAGGGTTCCAAAGTCATGATTAAGACTATGTTTAAGATTTTCTAATATGTCCAGGTTGGATTCTTTACCCTTGTGCCTTCTTTGGTTGCTGCTAAATGGATTCCAGTGCTATATTTGGACATATTTTTTTAATAAAAGCATATATTTGATCCAGTATTTCAGTTATTTCTGAAGTCTTTGTTACGTTGTACCCAATTGTGTGCATCAATTACAAGAATTGTTTCTGGTTTAAAAAAATAGCTGAATCTGATTTGGAGCACTTTCTGCCACAAATTTAAGTATCCTTTTGACAGTTATTTTAAATCAATAGTTGAACGGTTTCAATTTTGTTACCTAATTAGATGATATTGTCAAACTTCCTCTTCCACATTGTCCCCCCAACCCAGCAGATAAATATCAATATATGTGGTAATTGAGCCCCAACTCCTATTATCTTCAATAAGCTAATTAAGTTGCAAAGATAAATAATTACAGTACCAAGTGTTCTTCAGATTTGAACCAATTTAACAAATATGAAGACAAATTTATGATATGCAAATTGAATACACTAAAATGGACCAAATCAGAACTTTATGATATGCAAATTTAATATACTAAAATGGACCTCCTCCAGGCGTTATTTGGCAATGTAGAACATGAGAAGAATTAATTTTTATGTATCACACTTGAGTGTGTAGCACCTGATTTGGTGTTTCTAGTATCTCTTAAGCCACTAGTATATTACCTGCATATATTGTCTGGAAATATTTGCACTATAAACCATTGTTTAAAGGTGAAAGTTACAGAATAGTATGGGAGCATAATCTGAGACTGCAATTAGAACCAACCCTAATAGTCTTTATTGTGACACAAAAAAAATCATTTGTCTCAATCCAGCTCAGGGAAATCAAACATGTTATATCAATAGTACTTAGATTTATGAATCTGAATCGCATTAATCAGCCTTCTGGGAAGGGTGATGAAGGGTTTTAATAAAAGAAACAGTAATGTTTTATGTGATAGAATGGAATGAAATAGAATACACACCTGAGGGGAAAGGGTTGTTGAAATACTAAAAATTGTAAAGGAAATCCTCCATAGCCATTAAGAAGAAAACACTACAGTGCTAAGGAAAAAAGTGTTTTTCTTTCTGCTCAAAATCCTGAAATGCAGAATTGGCTAATGCTAAACCACAAGAGTAGCGGTGTAATGTTCAGTTTTGCATGTGGGGAAGATTGTAATGAGATATTCCCTTTTAATAGCAATAAAGACAGATATCTAGATATCAAAAGAATTTTAAAGAGAAGGTGGGAAAAACAAAAGGCAACATTCCTAAAAAGAATGCTTCAGCATATATTGAGAAATGACAGCAGAGAATATACCTGGAGTAAGAGCACCTTCTGCTTCTTATTTTTCTGGAAGATAAAGAGTAGGAGGTGCAAGATCCTGTATGTAATCTTATAATAAAAGTAGCATCAAGATTCATAACATGGGTTTCCCAATTTGGTCTACCTCAAAAGGCTGAAATCAATCTTGAAAGTCTGAATGCACCTCTATCCTCCATCTTTGAGGTAACTAGGGAGGGTGAAGTCTTCCCCCCCCCCCATGTTTTATTTATTTTCTTTATATAGCATAAAAATTCAATTTCCATCAAACTGTGATCTGGGTACAGTTGTTTTAAGAAGTCATAATCCACATATTTGTTATAGTATTCTTCACAATAATATTGATAATATAATATAATAACAATAATACTTAACATTATCTTCTTTAACAACTCTCAACTTTAACATTTCCTCTTTTTATGTGTCCTCTTTTCTAATTTCTGTTCCAATTGTCTAGCCATTGATAAAATATGTCCGATATCAAAAAATATTCAGTTTCTTCTTTATTCTTAATAGTAAACGTTAATCTATCCATTTCTGCGCATTCTAGTATTTTCTTAATTACATTCTCATCTGACGGAATCTCATCCTTTTTCCATTGCTGTGCAAATACAATTCTGGCTGCGGTTAGTATATGTAAAACCAGATATAAAATCCTTTTATCATATTTTTCCGGTAGAATGCCCAACAAAAATGTCTCTGGTTTCAAATCTATATGCTGCTTTATCATTTTTTCCAACCAAGTATGTATTTTCATCCAATATTTTTTAGCTTTTGGGCGTGTCCGCCGCATATAATATGAAACAGATGATCACACTTCCAGCATTTAGCGAGTCTATTTTTATACATTTTTATCAGTCTTGCCGGTGCAAAATGCCATCTATAAAACATGTTATACAAATTTTCTTTATATGCAGTTTATATAGTCAATTTAATATTTCTATCCCAAAGTTCTAATTAGATAAATTAGAATTTATCTAATTCTATTGCATGTCCAAATTTTTTAGCCCAAGCAATCATTGTCTCCTTTACCTGCTCACTTTCAAGTTTAATACTTAATAAATACCAATATAATTTCTTTATCAGTTTTTCATCTGTTCCAGTTAATATCTGGTGTAGTTCTGTTAACTCTTTGTTAAAACCATACGTTTTAGCAGCTTTCTCGTAACGAGATTATATCTGCATGTGTGGCTACCATGCAATGTCCTGCTTGGTTTTAATTTCCCTTTTTCATTTAAAATATCTTGGTATCTTAACAATTTTTTCCATGTTAATAACGTTAGGATGTACCAATACTTCCATCATGGAAAGCCAGACTGGTATTTTCAAATAGTGTTGTTTTTTTTTTATTTTAAACCAAACTAATAACAATGCATTCCTAACATAGTGTCTTTGAAAATAACTATGTCTCTTATTCTTCCCATATAAGAAAGCGTGCCAACCTAGTTGGAGGTCATGACCTTCTAAGGTTAATAATCTTGTATGTCTCAGGCTGATCCATTCTTTCACCCATGTGAGTATCGAGGCCTGATAGTACAATTCCCAGTCTGGTAGCCCAAAGCCCCCTCTTTTTTTTGTCCTCCTGCAACATTTTCAAACTATTCTTGCTTTTTTCCTTAACCAAATGTATCTTGATATCATTTTATTTAATTCTTCAAAATATTTTTTCTCCAGTTTTATTAATATTGTTTGGAATATATATAACAGTCTTGGTAAGATATTCATTTTTATAGTAGCTATTCTTCCTGTTAATGACAGTTACTGATCTTTCCATTTCTCCAGGTCTAGTTTAATTTGCCTCATCAGTTCCATATAATTATCCTCTTTAATTGATGCACATTTTGCTGTTAATTGTATTCCTAAGTACTTTTTTAACTATCTATCTATTAATTCATTCCATCAACACTTTTTTTGTGTATCTGTAAGATTCTTAACTAAAATCTTTTGTCTTATCCTTGTTTATTTTCAATCCTGCTACTTCCGCATATTCTTCTATTTTTCTAATTAGCTTCGATCCAGTTTCTAAGGGGATCTTCTAGTTATCTGCAAATGCCTATAGCTTGTATTTCTCTTTTTTTTTTTCCATTCCTTTTATTTCTTCATCTTGCTGAATGTTCCTGGATAACACTTCCAAAGTCAATACACTGTAAATAGCAGAGGGGACAGTGGACATCTCTGTCTAGTGCCTTTCTTAATATCAAAGTTCTCTGTCATGTGTCTATTTGCTATCACATTGGCTGATTGTTTACAGTATATTGCTTTAATCATATTAATAAATCTCTCCCCAAAGTCCATATATTTTAGTTGTAATAATATAAACGGCCAATTAACATTATCAAATGCTTTCTGTGCATCTAAAAACATCAATGCCATTTGTTTTACAGGGTACATTTTATAATACTCCAATGTATTTAGAATCATTCTCATTGTTTTTAGTCTGTCTCTTTGGCAGAAATCCGTTCTGATCTGGGTGTATAAATTTGCTCAAGTACTTTTTAATCTTTCTGCTATTATCAAAGCATATATTTTATAGTTCGCATTCAGTAAAGATATTGGCCTGTAGTTCTTTATCTGGGTTAAATCTGAATCAACTTTTGGTATAAGAGTGATGTTTGCTTCCATCCATGAATTTGGTATTTTTGCTTCTAGTAATACGTCATTATAACTTCCAATATCACTGGGCTTAATTCCTCTTCTAATTGTTTGTAAAATTCTTCTGGTAGCCCATCGGGCTCTGGTATTTTATTATTTTTTTTGTCTCTTAATCACTTCTGTTAAATTCCATCATGGTTATCCATTCATTAAGCATATCTTTAACTGTATCAGGTACCTTAGGGAGTTCAGATTGTACCAAATATTGTTGTATTTTATTTTCCAAAATTTCCTCCTTGTCATACAATTTCTCATAGTACTCTTTTATAATAGTTTTTTTCTCCTCATTCGGATAGTAAAAAGTCCCTTTCTCATCAATTAGTTGATGTATCAATTTTCTCTCTCTTTTGTCAGTTTATATGCCAACCATCTTCCAGGCTTACTTGCATTTTTAAAGAAATTTTGTTTTGCACTTTTAATTTTTTTTGTGCCAATTCTTCAATTCTTCACCGGGAGGGTGAAGTCTTGAGAGGTTTCTCAAATTATGTTTCTGTCTTGGATGCATATTTCTTTTGTCCGACCATTGTCTTGGTTGCAGCTCTTCCTCTTGCTCCTCGTCATTATTGCTACTACCCTTTATAAAGCCTCAGTTCAAGCGGAATTGAGATAGGCACTGCCAGATTTCCACATAGTGCTGAACTGTAAAACATATGTTTAAATGGGCTAGGCCAGTGTAGGAGTAGACAATGTGGTATCCCAGCAACCCTGTATGGCTGGTTCCTGATGTTCTTATCCTGTCTGACTAAAATAATATTATACATTAATCAGTTTATTTCAAAGGTAAATAATGTGCATCTGGTAGGTTAAAAGGACAGTGCCAGCCTCTAACATTATCTTTATTTCAAAGATTGCCTTTAGGGCCTTTAGCTCCAATGGTGTTCTGAGAAAATAACAGGGCTTTGAAAGGATCTTAAGTGGGACCACCTGCCTTCAAAAAGGATACCTGGAGGTAAATATGTCCACAGATTCCCTATTTTGTGCTTGAATTATGTATTTGCAACAGGGAAACTTGAGAGAAAATGTTTGAAGTAGTGCTGTTCTGTTGAGATGAGCTGGTGCTAAAACAGTCTTTATGCAAATAGATAGTAACCAATTTCTTCCATATCTTTACCACCTCGAAGACCAAAAATTAAACCAACAGAAACATTTGGAAAACAATGTGTGATTCTTAAAGGTGGAATCTATCTTTCGCAATTCATAAAAATATGTTAGAAGTGGAAGTTTACTAAGTATATTTCTCTTTCGCACTTTTGAAATGTGATCCTGGTCACTGATGAATATTGGACTGTCTTTATTGTTCTCCTCCCACCCCCTCTTTCCATCTGGAGTTTATTACTTCAAAAGGACCTATGAAGTGTTGGCATTTGCTGATATCTGGCTGCTACTGCACAAGGTTGCAGCCTTAGAAGCTTTATAAAATGTACTACAGCAGCAAAAGAAATATCCTGCATATGCCTTCAGCACATATGGATGTAATGTGTTCGTTGCAACAGAAAATGGAGATGTCTGTTCAGGTGAGCATATGCATATATGTGGTATATGTTTCGTTTTCTCACAACATGGAGAAATATAAACTGATGGGCCTTTCCCCACTTACCCCTACCACGGTCCTAGTATAGCATGACAATATTTTTCCATACTCCCATGACATTGCCTTTATCTTGGTCCAATCTGAGAATGAAAAATGTCATAAACCAGCTGCTCACTAACAGTTCTGAGACAGGTTGAATTTTTGTAAATACCCTAGAATAATTACTCCAGCGAAGAGTTCTCCATTTGTGAATTGTAAAAATGTACTGTAAGTCTATCAAACGATGTATTTCTTACATTACTATTCATAATAGCAATAGCAATAGCACTTAGACTTACATACCGCTTCACAGTGCTTTAGAACCCTCTCCAAGCGATTTACAGAGTCAGCCTATTATCCCCAACAATCTGGGTCCTCATTTTACCCACCTCGGAAGGATGGAAGTGTGAGTCAACCTTGAGCATGGTGAGATTTGATCTGCCAAACTGCTGGCAGCTGGTAATCAGCAGAATTAGCCTGCAGTACTGCACTCTAACCACTGCACCACCACAGCTCTTATAATAAATGACTATCAACATTTACTATTCTTAATATCAATATATAGTTAAAATCCCCAGTCAGTTTATAGGATCAGATAAATCTTGCACAAAAGACCTTAGGAAAGCTCTTTCATTTCAAATTCCCCTTGTTCTCCTTGACTGGATAAATAAATGAAAAAAATCCTATTGGAATGGAAATCCACTTGGATTAGGGTTAGGATTCCATGAATTTGGAGAAGAAAAGAAGCATCACTAATTGATTTAGAGAGGCTCATTATTTTCCAAGGCTGATTGAAATGGATATCTGTAAGGTATTTCAGGTAGATTGTTTAATTATTAAGGATTTTTTTAAATGGGAAGGATATCCCCCTAGAGTCTGCGCTATCCCATTATAGTTTCTTTGTTGAAAGATTTCTTTTACTCAAATATGGCTACGATAGGATTATGTGGACTTTAATTTTCCTGACCTTCCACTTTATGTTCGGATTAAATCCAAGTGATCAGGTTCAGAAACCATCCAGAGCACAATTAGATACTTTCGCATCAAATTATTTAAAGATTGAGCTGTATTTCCAAGATAAAGAGCTGCAACGTGTAGTTGAAAGGATGGAAGTATGTCTTCACATGAACAACAGATAGCATGGAAATCCCAGTTATGTGATTGCTGTAAAGCCTTATTTTCGAATTTATGAGCGAGTAGCAGTATTCGTATTTTAGATCAGATTAATTGCCAATCACGTTTTTAAATCCTTTGCAAGCAAATTTGGATTATCAGAAACTGAGGAATGGCAATATATTAAGTTAAAATACCTTTTGCTTTTACAGGGATGTAATAGCTTAGTAGTTAAAGACGCTGAGCTTGTCAGCTGAAAAGCTGACAGCCTGGATTTGAGACCTCAGCCCCGTGCAACTGGGTGAGTTCCTATTCATTTCCCAGTTGCTGCCCAGCCGTGGACATGCAAATGCAAGTAGATAAATAGGTACCATTTCGATGGGAAGGTAACAGGATTCTATGCACCTTGGCATATCTGGCCACATGACCATGGAAATTTTCTTCAGACAATGCTGGCTTCCTTGTCCAAGAAACGGAGATGAGCACAGTGCCCTAGAGCCGGACATTACTGGACAGGAAAATTTTTACCTTTACTTTGCTTTCATAGATTTAGTAGTATCTAAAATTCAAGATTTACTTTACCAGCTTTGGATTTTCACTCTAAAGTGTTCTTTAAATCAACAAATAGTAGACATAATTATTCTAATATTAATTATCCTGAACAAATTTGGAATATAAAATTTCAATATCTCTATAGAATCAATGAGATTTTCATGGAGTTAATCTTGTATTGTCTGTGTTCCATTTCAAGCCTTGGAAGATCCAAGTTCCTCATTAAAATATGGGAGATCTTATCTTCATTCCAGCTTAAGTGGTGGCAATCCAGAGAGTTCAATTGAATCAAAGAATTCTGCTGGAAAATGAGTAGTGTTAGTTCCTTCATTGGCAGCAGTGGCAGAAACAATATTCTTTCAGCATTCCAGAGAAGCACCTACTGCATATGGAATTGATTTTTCTTTCCATTTTATTGAGAGAAACTGAGATGAAGTTTTTTGAGAACAGTTCTTCAGGATTGTTAAATGTTGGCTAGATGAAATGTACATATTTTACCATAGTTCTTGCTGCAGAACCATATCCTCAGATAATTCTATTTCATCGTTTTGATTTTTCTGAATTTTGTTTTTTCCAACATCCACAATGTTTCAATTTAGTTTAATGTAATTATTTTTACAACAATGTTGGACATTGCCGTTCTCACCTCAGCATAGATTAGAATTCCTGCCAGCTTCTCCACTGAGTTAGAGGAAGCTATTACAGACAGTTTACACACAACTCTTTGTGTATGCTGTAAAACAGCTTTTGCTTTTTTTGTACCTGGATTGCAAAGAGCAGATAATCATGATGAGACAGAACTTTCTAATTTGTTGTGCCATTGTGTGATCATTCAGAGTTTTGCAGCCTTGATCTGGTACCTCTAACTCAAATGTGTTTGAGTGTAAATGTGTGCGTATGTGGGTATCCACATCTGTACATACCTAACAGAATCTAGTACTGTGATAAGCCTTCTATGGCTTGTTCAGTTTTGGCTTAGTAGGCTACATTCATCCAATCCTTTGGATAGAAAACAAGGATTTGTGGTTTAGTGTTTATGAACTGAGCCAGCAGTCGTTTATTCAAAAAGCTATGGTTAAGCAAGCCTGGCTTAATAAAATGTGTCAGGAATCACATGCCCACAGTTTGGGCATGGATCTACTGTACTGACATGCTTCCTTGGAATCAGTTCAGCTCTGGTGATCTCTGTGAGAAGAGATCACATGTGCATATTCTGTCCTGCTGGAACATTAGTTCCAGAGCTCCATGGAATAATCTGTCTCTTGGCCATGTCTTCTCCCCACTTCATCCCTTTCCAGGGGGTTTGTTCTTGCAATGTGCAGTTCTGGAATGTATTTAAATAACATTTAGTACATTCAGGAGCACAGGAAACAGAAACAATCTGCCCTAGGCTTTACCAAATATCAATGAAATCACTGGCAGTAGGTTAAATATGCTCATTTGGTCAGTAGTGCACAGGTGCTATTTTCTAACCCAAAATAGATTACAGAAAATTGTTCAAGGGAAAACGATTTTCATGCTGTTTTAGCAGCCAGTCTGCTTATATTTCGGCTGAACTGCGAGAGAAGTATCCCCTCCCCCCCGCAGTGTGTTTTGTGAGGAAACAACCTTAACAATTTCATTCTCCACTTGGCCTAAGACCTAAAATATTTTTCTGACTCTTGAAACAGGCTTGCTAACTCTCTCTTTCAGCCAAAAGGCTGACATGTTAAATTATACCTCGTCACAGTGAAATTAAACACTAACTTTCTCAGAATCTTTTTTCCTCTGTGTCAGGCATCTATGTATATGTATACAGAGCATTTCCCTCTACAAGCAACATATGACTATAAAGCAGGAGTCGGGAGATTGCAGAAAAACAGCCAAATTGAGCCTCATTTTCATAAACCCCAAGATCAGGACCGCTACAATCCAACAAAAAGTATAGTGGGAAGACAGAAAATTTTAAAAGACATCAAGATGGCACCTGCAGTATCATGATTGAAACTCTGACTCTTTTTAAAACATGTTTCACACATTAAAAAGGAGTAGAGATTTGATTATGCAGTGGCCATCAATTTGCCTTACCTGACTTCCCTTCCCCCAACTTCTCCATCCGGCATGAACAAAGAATGCTGGTTGTGTTAATTAAAAAGGTTGGATCTGATATATACAGTTGTATGGCAACAGAGGTAGTGACAGATTTTATTTTCCTGGGCTCCAAGATCACCGCACATGGGGACTACAGCCAAGAAATTATAAGACGCTTGCTCTTGGGGTGGAAAGCTATGGCAAATCTAGACAGCATACTAAAAAGCAGAGACGTCACCCTGCCAACAAAAGTGTGTATAGTCAAGGCTATAGTTTTCCCAGTTGCAATGTATGGCTGTGAAAGTTGGACCATAAGGAAGGCTGAGCATCAAAGAATTGAGGCCTTTGAACTGTGGTGCTGGAGAAGACTCCTGCGAGTCCCTTGGACTGCAAGGTGATCAAACCGGTCGGTCCTAGAGGAGATCAACCCTGACTGCTCTTTAGATATCCAGATCCTGAAGATGAAACTGAAATACTTTGGCCACTTAATGAGAAGGAAGGACTCACTGGAGAAGAGACTAATGCTGGGAACGATTGAAGGCAAAAGAAGAAGGAGATGGCAGAGAATGAGGTGGCTGAATGGAGTCACTAAAGCAGTCAGCATGAGCTTAAATGGTCTCTGGGGGATGGTAGAGGACAGGAAGGCCTGGAGGAAAGTTGTCCATGGGGTCGCGATGGGTCAGACATGACTTCGCAACTAACAACAACAATGGCAGCAGAATTCATCTACAAAACTTTCTTAGTTTTCCAGACTTGAAACAGTTCAAAGCTGCAAAGTACAAGTAGTCCTCGACTTATGACCACAACTGAGCCCAAAATTTCTGTTAAGTGAGACATTTGTCAAGTGAGTTTTGCCCCATTTTATGATATTTCTTGCCACAATTGTTAAGCGAATCACTGCAGTTGATAAGTTTGTAACACGGTTGTTAAATGAATCTGGCTTTCCCATTGATTTTGCTTCTCAAAAGGTTGGAAAGGATGATCACATGACCTTGGGACACAGCAATGGTGATACAGTAAGTATGAACCACTTGACAAACATCTGAATTTTGATCACATGATCATAGGGATACTACAAAGGTTGTAAATGTGAAAAATGATCATAAGTCATGGCCACAAAAGGTGATCTCATGTGCCTGGGACACTGCAGCCATCATAAATATGAGTCAGTTGCCAAGTGTCTAAATTTTGCTCATGTGACCATAAGGATGCTTCAACTGTCATAAATGTGAAAAACAGTCATAAGTCACATTTTTCAGTGCAGTTATAACTTCAAACAGTCATTAAATGAACTGTTATAGCATAATTTTCAGAGTATAAAATGCACCCCCCCCCAAAAGAGGGTGCAAATTTGGGTGAGTCTTATACACCAAATGTAGTCCCACCCACCCACTGGCCCATACCCTTGGCCTGTTTTCGGTCTCCATGCATCACTTTTTCGGCCTCCACCTGCTGTTTTAGACCTATTCCATGCTGCGATCGCCACAGCACATCACCACCTCCGTGCCTTGTTTTTGGCCTCCAGGCATTTTTGGCCTCTGGGAGATTCCTGCAGCCTGGAACAGCTGATTGGGGGTATTCCGGGAGGCCGATCCACCCGCCAATCAGCTGCTTGTGCTGCAATAATGTACTGAAGCTGACCAGGCTGTTTGCTATTTGCTGCAAGGACGCTAGCCAAATGAATACCAATGGATCTGGTAGGCAGAGGCAGATTTTTTTTTTTTCCTCCCCAAAAACTAATATGTCTTATACTTCAGAGCATCTTATACTCCGAAAAGTACAGGTAAGTCAAAAACTACCTGTAATGAATTTTTTGACTCCTGCAGAACAGCTGTCAGTCCAGAACAGTGTATGAAGTGAGAGTTGCAACTTAGCATCACTGTAAGGCAAGTTAGACTATTATCTCTCCTGTGAACCAAAGCAGGAGTTGGCAAGATATCTCTTGTCTCTTGTTACAATTCCCATTAGCAGAATTGCATGACCAAATTTCTTAGGTCCAATTTTTCAGACATATCTCAAGTGGAGCACATAGAGGAGATCCTATGTTGAATTGCTTTCCAGTTTAAGATGTTACAGGGCTCTCTGCTAACTATAGCAGGCAGTACTGAGCACCTTTTCTTATTATGCTCTGCATATTCTGTGTTTTTGCAGATGGGCCAACTTTTGGATGCAAACTTATGTATCTATGCATTCTCTAAAATAAACCTTTGGTAAATTTTTAGGTAGCTTGATGGTGGAAAGGGATTTATAATGGTTAGGAAAGAGTTTTCACACACAACTCCAAACAATCTTATAATTGAAAAAGTGCATTCTCAATTATTGAAAGATGAGGAATTGATTAAGAAAATTAAGGAAGAACTAAATTTTTAATTTAAAGAAAATAATAACCAATATACAACGACCCCAAACTTAGGGGATACTATGAAAGCTGTTATACGGGGAATTATAATATCCTATATTGCAAAAAAGAACAAAGAAAAATATGCCCAACAAAACAATTTACTTCAAGCAATCAAAAAATTAGAGACTAAATTACAGAACAGCCCACAAAATTCCCAATTACAAGAACAATTGATTTTTCATAAACTCAAACTCAGTTGATCAGGAAGAATTGGTTAGAAACTTAAAGGCAACCAAACAAGTATACTTCAAACAAGCAAATAAGCCAGTGTTGAGTGAACGAAACTAGATAAATATATTGAGTTTTAAGTATTTGAGTCTAAAGGTGCAGTTGAGATCATTTAAGTGAGAATGCAAAGGAGACAAAAACAATGTGTGAATGAAAGAAACAGCCAAGCAATAAGAAGACCTGAATAATACCTTCCTGAACCAGATTACAGAACTTTCAGAGAAGAGACACATAGTAAAAATGCAATACTATTTAGAATCAACTTGGTCAAAATTTCAAGGGCCCCAAAACTCCTTAGTGAACTTGCCAATTGTTTCCTTGTGGAGGACTTGGTGCTCTTTGAGATTTGTTGTTTGCTTGCAGGCAATTCATTAACCCTACCAGGTAACATCTTCAGTGCTAGAAGAGAATGGTGTTTATATACAGTACTATAACTTGCCCTGTCAGTTGTGGATATAGTTCGTGATGGTGAATCTTTTTTTCCTCGGGTGCCGAAAGCACGTGTGCCTGCGTGCCGACACCCATAATGCAATGCCCCCCGCAGCCCCTCCATGCATGCATGCATGACCCCCATGCTCCCCCCCACCCCCGTGCATGCAACCCCCATTTTTGTGCTAGCAGACCTCCCTGAAGCCTCCTAGAACCAAAAGCGGGTGGGGGGGCATGTGCATCTCCCAGCAGAGACCTGAAAATCAGCTGGCCAGCGGGAAGTGCATGGGCATGCGCGGTGGAGCTGATCTGGGCGTCGGCTCAGGTGCTCACAGAGATGGCTTCACGTGCCATGGGTATAGTTTGCTTCATTTTCCAGATGACTGAAGAAGACATAAGGAGATCAGTTCTGTTGACCTCTCCTTAACCGATAGGAAAAAAAAAACCTCAGTGAAAATGTGAAACAGGTTACAGGGCAATTTTTCAGAAATAAGATACTGTATGGGTACTTGCACACTATTTCAACAAGAAAAAAAAAATGGAAGGAGGGCAACTTTTGATTGAGCTACAAGGTAAAGTTGAGTATGCATCAATTATCATTATCAAATTGGAGCTAAGTATTAAATGAAGTACTACATACTGTAGCTCCTTTCTAGACCTGATGCTGTTCAACGTGTTAAAGATTTTCTCCTCTGTTTGAAATGAAATGAGAAATGGCAGTTAGCAAAATTTAAGAAGAATGCAGTAATTTTATGAGGTGCAAAGCTTATGTGGACCAGAGTTTTATTTTTGCTCTGTAGCAATTCATTCAAGGAATATAGGAATATGAGAAAGTGTTTAATTGTTTTATGTGATCTGAAGAGTTGTTTAATTGTTGATTTACAGAATGCGCACAATAGGTTTGAATTAAGGATGTTTTGTGCAAATATGAAGTTGAAAATTGGTTGCTAAATGTGATGACAGTTAAATAATGGAAGTAAAGCAGGCGTGAAAATAAATGGAAATCCTTGTGCATGATTCCACACAAAGTAGGGAATAAACCTCTATAGTTTGATATTGTTATTTATGAGAAATTATATGTTCGTTGAGAATGTGAAATTGTAGCTCGGTACACAGGGTGTGTTAGTGCCTGAAAGCCTCAATGATTTTCGGTGAGTATTAATTGCATTGTATGCTGAAATGAGGATGATATATTTAAAAATTAGTCTCAAGACCAAAGCATTTGGTAGAAAAATGGAGAGACCACGCAGGCATGGCAACAAGCTCAGAGCAAGTACAAGATTCAGCAGTCTATCTGCATTTAAAAGACAAAAGTCACTCTTTTGAAGAGAGCAAAGACCACATTTTGGACAGAGAAGACCACTGGTTTGAAAGAGGGGTCAAAGAGGCCAACTATGTCAAAACTGAACAGCCTTCTCTCAACAGAAGGGCAGGGATAAGACATCATCTATCTTCAGTCTACAACACAGTTCCAAGAAGGTTCCACACCCATTTGCACTACTCAGGTGACCTCCGATGATACAGATAAACTTCCCAGTGGCCTTAACGATTCTTTAAAAGAATGTAAATGACCAGTTGTCTGCAAGGAGTATAAATCCTTCCATTCTCCACCATCCAGTCAGAGCTGAAGAAGCTTCTTGGATGAGAAGCGAAATGTCTTCAAAGAAGAACAAGAAAGTCCAGTTGCCTCTTGAAAAAGCACCTTTGGAACAACTTGTTCTGACCAAGGCTAACCAAGAAAGTAAACAGCACAAACTTAGTCCTGACAAACCTCTTTAATTCATTTGATTGTAAATTACTTTCACTTACAGACCGCAAGACTTGATAAACAGTCTTTCAGAGAAGTGTTTACAAACACTCACCTTATTTCCCTTGGAATGCTGCCAGAGAACTAATTGCCAAACGCAGAGCAAGGCCAAACTTAGCACAGAGTCAAACAGAGCTTTTCCAGAGCTTTTACTGACCAAATGAACTAACTGCTTCCTGCAAAAGCTCACGTCCCATTTACTTCTCTTTTATGTCTTATGGGAGGGGTCAATCATCTCCAAGTCTTACTCCCAAATCAACCCTGTTTCCTTAATTGTTCCTGTCTCCTGGCAGCTCAGCACATGCGCATACTGGAACAGGCTCACGCTGTTCTTCTGCCTTGCTGATGTCAGACTCTGGAGACTCCAGAGGCAGCAAAGAACTACCAGATGGCCTTGGCCCCCTCTCTGCTTCCGACTCAGAGCCATCGTCCGAGCCTTTCCAGACTCCAGGACTGGCCCACGTTCCTCCCCAACTTCCTCACTGTCCGAATCTGCAGCCAGCTCTGCTGGCCGCTGGCAGGCCACAACACAACTATGCCCTGACTATGACTGAGAATCTCCATAGACACTTAGAGCAAGTAAATAAACTTGTGCAACCTGTCCTTTGCGGGATGTTTTCTTAAAAAATGTATATGGTAAAACAGAGATAGGGTTATGAATGAATAGAAATGAAGATGGATTGGGTATAAAAGTGAATTAAATACTATGATGAATGTATAATGAGATGTTTAATCGATCAGAGGGAGTGAATGAGAATCAAATCTCAAAGCAAATACAGGAAAGAAGAGTGAATGGGCCACAAGGAAGGGAGAGACCAAGAAAGTCATAGTTGGATAGATGAAAACTGCTAAAAGAAGGAAGCGTAAGTACCAAATGACAATAGAGAGTGTACAGACAGGATGAAATAATGATAGTTCGTTGATTAAATTTGTTTGCCACCCATCTCAACTACAAGGTTGGAAGGTTACTAAGATATGGAGTGGTATAGTCAGAGATATTGGTGTAAAGTAGGTTTGTTTGGAATTCCCTATCTTCTGTCTAATGCCCTACCCTATATTGTGTAGCGCTTTTCACTTTTTAAATTGTAGAATGCTACTTATCCTAAAAGGGAATAGCATGATGCGGGTGTATATATGTCATGTCTGATGAAGCATTAGTTTCCATTTCTTGGCTCACATAGAGTTTGACCCATTCTTTATAACAAATTATTCCCAGCCTTGCCTGGCAAATCCTTTGTTTACTCCAACTTCATGGGAAGATAATGTGGTCTGGGAACGGCTAGATGTAAATCCTTCAGGTATACATTTCTGATGAATCTAAATGCCCCACACCGAAGAGATTAAGTAATTTGAACAGAAGATTCTCTTTCCTACCTAGTTCTATCATTAGACTCCCTAAAAGGTCTACTCTCACAAGTTAGGAGCCCAGTAATTAATGGTCACCTTTAAAGTAAGGCTTCCCTCCTCCAGGCAGGTGATGATATTTTGACCTTTTTGTACCTTGAGCAGCTTTAATCATTTAGATATACAGTAGAACTAAGAAGGTTCCAGATGGAAGCTGAACCTACGACCCCTTAACATAAAAACATCTCTGACACCAATTACACCATCTGTTGGTCATAAAACCGCATTCAGTATCTTCCCTAGTCGCTTGTGTTTTATAAAGCTGAAGGTTGAGATTTGGGACTGTTCAAGTTTATCCAGGAACTTTAATACAGAACACATTTCCACCCAGAGAGAACAAAGCACAAAAGCCCTGTACTTAAATGTATGTTCTTTAAGTCAGTCGAAAACAAAACAAAAATGAAAATAAGAAACAGTTGTCCAAGGGTCATTATTTTTTACTCCAAACTAGCGTTTCAGATGAGTTACATCTCATCCTTCTTGCTGATTGTATTGCATATATTTACATAAGATAGATAAGATTTGAAAATCTGAAAATATTATTTTTTTTTAAAAAAAATTTTTTTTTGCTTGTGATATAAAAAATAAACGTAATCAGCTACATAAACCCCAATTGAATTGACAAGCATTGCTTTGTGCTTCCTTTTCTCCTTATCCATTCTCTCGTTTTTTATACTTGTCTTTCGGGAATTTTGAGCAAGCGTATTTTTTTTCCAAAAAAAAGTTTTTTATTTTTATTTCTCATAAACACATTTACATGTACAGTCATTTATCCATCATTTTTCATTCATTTTATCTTTTAACTTTCATTTTTCATTTTTACTTTTTCAGGGCTGCTCTTTTACCATTTACCTTTACTTCAATCTTTCTTCTTCTCCTCCCCCTCTCTTCCTTCCTCTTTCTCCTCCTACTTTCTTCATTCTTCCTGTCCTTCTCTTTCCTACTTCCCCTTCCCTTCCCCCACTCCTCTCTTCTTCCCTCCCTTCTAGCCTTTTCTTCATGAGCAAGTGTATTTTGAGTGCATTACAATAGGTAACTTTGGAGATTTCGCTGGTCCTTAATTTAAAGTTTAGAAATAAAATATTATTTTGCAATAAAGTTAACTTTATTTTAGTTAACTAATATTTTAAAAGAAATGTGATGTCCTAATGTAGGAGAAACCCTCTATTCTACTCCTCTACTTCCATAGTTTTTCATTTCTTGTTCTTCTAGAATCAACTGTCTCCGCAGAGCCACTGGAAATGCTTAATTTACATTGGCCAGCTTTTGGGGCGCCCTTAGGCCAATCTTGGTATTCCCTCCAAATTTGGTGACGCCCCCCTCTTGTGCATGGGAGGTGCTGTTTTAGTTATAAAATCAGAGGTTTTCCTTCCCTGATGTTGATGTCTATTAGGAAAGCTCACACAAAAGATTTTGGCGTGGAATGACCCACAAGATATGTTATTTTCATTATAATATGGAGCTTACAAGTATTCTTGTTGAACCATTGGTGAAATCCAGCAGGTTCTGACAGGTTCTGGAGAACCGGTAGTGGAAATTTTGAGTAGTTTGGAGAATTGGCAAATACCACCTCTGGCTGGTCCCAGAGTGGGGTGGGAATGGAGATTTTGCAATATCCTTCCCCCAGGAGTGGGGTGGGAATGGGGATTTTTCAGTATCCTTTCCCTGGAGTGGGGTGGGAATGGAGTTTTTGCAGCTTCCTTCCACTGCCATGCCCACCAAGCCACACCGTACCATGCCCACCAAGCCACACCCACAGAACCCGTGCTAAAAATTTCACCCGTGGTGAAATTTGAATTTCACCACTGTGTTGAACATGAATTAATGCAAACTTTGGGGAGCAAGTGAGCTTTACTTATATTTACTGTATATACGTATTTCCCCCTCAATTGAAATTACATAAACTGTTTTTAAATGAGCTGGTTTAAAGTGCAGAGCGAAATTCTTATTCCAGAAAATGATTGAAAATGCCTTGCTTGGGCATTCAAAAGCCTGTTCAATGACTTAATGGGAGTTTTGCCCCAGAGCTAACATAGTCATTTAATACTTGGAAAAAAGATTCCTGTGGAATGTCTTAAACACAGCGGGCATTCAAATTAAGATGATTGGTTCCCTCCATGAATTGACAGAATACTTACCATATATATCATCAGATGATTAGAGTGTTCATGGTAGAATGGGATCAAACCACAATTCCAATTGCAATAACAAAAAGTAGCACTTTGTAGTTACACATTAGAGGTAATCCTTGCTCAACTGATTGCTTGTTCAGCAACTACAAGTAGTCCTCAACTTACAACAGTTCACGTAGTGACCGTACGAAGTTACCATGGCACTGAAAAAAGTGACATGACCGTTTTTTAGATTTATGACTGTTGCGGCATCTCCATGGTCACGTGATTTACATTCGGATGGTTGATTCACATTTATGTAGGTTGCTGTGTCCCGGAGTCATGTGATCTCCTGTTGTGACCTACTGACAAGCAAAGTCAATGGGAAAACCAGATTCACTTAACAACCGTGTTTCTAATTTAAGAACTTCAGTGATTCGCTTAACAGACCTGCTGAGAAAAGTTGTAAAATGGGACAAAATTCACTTAACAAATTTCTCACTCAGCAACATAAATGTTGGGTTCAATTGGGGTTGTAATTGAGGACTACATGTATTAAAATTTGTAATAGTGCTTAGTGGGTGCTCTTTACAACCAGTTTTTGGAGTTCTGACTGTTGCAGTGCCTCCTCAGTCAAGTGATCATGATTCAGATGCTTGGCAACCAGATCAGAGGTGGGTTTCAGCAGGTTCTGGAGAACCAGTAGCAGAAATTTTGAGTAGTTCAGAGAACTGGTAAATACCACCTCTGACTGGCCCCGCCTCCATCTATTCTCTGCCTCCCGAGTTCCAGCTGATTGGGAGGGAATGGGGATTTTGCAGTATCTTTCCCCTGGAGTGGGCTTGGAATGAAGATTTTGCAGTAACCTTCCCCCTGCCACATCCACCAAGCCATGCCATGCCCACCAAGCCACGCCTACAGAACCGGTAGTAAAATTTGTTGAATCCCACCACTGAACCAGATCCCATTTATGATGGTTCTGTGTCATGTGATCACCATTTCTCACTTTCCCTACAAGCTTCCCACAACAAAGTCAATGGGGGAGCATGTAGGAAAGATTGCAAGTCACTTTGGTAAGTCCCCCCCACCCCCGGTGGCCTTCCTGTGCACTCTGCCATATTTTCCTTCCCTCATTCTCCCTGCATTCACCTGAGCCTGTGACTCTTTCCCTTAGTTTTCCTGCCCTTCCACTACACCACAGCACTGCCTTCTCCAACTTGTGTGCAGACTGTGGTGGCCCTCTCACGGCCTCCCCCATGCCTCTGGGTCCCCGCCCCCAATCCTTACATGTGACTCCCATTGATTCCCACTTAACCACCTATATGTCTTGGAGTTACTAGTAGCAACCAGGACAGCCTGGATTGCTGTCACTAAGCGATACTATCATGTGACATTCACAGTTTACAACCACATTGCTTAGTGACGACAATCCTTGTCCCAGTCACTGTCATAACCCAAGAACAACCTGTACTGTTCCCTTAATGAATTCAAAAAGAGAATATCCGCATAGTTTAGATAGCTTATCATGTTTGATAATTCAGATCCATTCGGGGGGGGGGGGATAACGGGAGGATTAATAATCATGGAATGAGGTTCCCTCCCCATGAGTAAATTTCATTTTGACCTTATATGTCCAAAATGGGAGATTAAAAGAGATTTCAATCTTTGGTGGCTGATAGGCACATTTTGAAAATAGTTGTTACTGTAATTACAAAGATACTGTTATGGGTAATGTTATGTATTGATACTTTTAAGCGGGAGTTTCAAACCTGCCTACGTTTCTGATTGGCTGACAGTCTCTCCAGGATTGTATATAAGGAGGACTGCAGCCCCTGAGTTTTTGCTGAAGTCTCACTGTATATTAAAGAGCTGTTGTCACTTGCTTGCTTGTGCCTCTCATCATTCCCGAACCACTTCATTGGCGACGAAGGTGGGATGAGGCTACAAGAAGCCAACCAGTGAGACCACGAGCTTCAGCTAGGCGACGAGGCGAACCACAGGAGACATACCGGACATGTCTGCCTACGTTCCGCCCAAGCCTTTTGATCCGACCCGCGAAAAATGGGTCTCGTACCTAACAAGGTTTGAATGCTCGCTAGAAGCCAGCGACATGCAGGGCCTCTCGGCTAATCGAAAGAGAGCCCTATTCCTAAGCCACTGCGGACCGGACGTGTTCGAGATGGCTGAGTCACTGTGTGAGCCAACGCCGGTTCAAACAGTCTCATGGGACACCTTGATGGCAACTCTCCGGGCTCACTACGCTCCCGTCCCCTCCAAGTTCGTGCAGCGATACCAACTGAGGCAGCGCGTCCAACGAGAGGGAGAGCCGGTCAGCGCGTACATGGCCAGCCTGAGAAAAGCTGCAACTCATTGCGACTACAGAGACTTGGATGATGCGTTGCTTGAGCAACTGATCTGTGGTGTTCGGGACATTAGGCTGCAACGGCGTCTGCTCGCCAAGCCTGATCTAACGCTTGCCGGAGCCCTTGACGAGGCCAGGGCTCACGAAGCCTCCACAAAGGCCGCTGAAACGCTACAGCGCCCGCCGACCAGCAAAGACAGCCCCAAGTCTGCCCCGGTGCACAGAGAAGACGCCGGATCCAGCTCGGAGTCCGAGTCGGATGAGGACGTCTTCCGAACAGAGCACCGGAGAAAAGACACTGGCAGCCCCCGGCGAAGCTGTCCCAGCTGTGGCGGGCACCATGATAGACTGTCCTGCAAATACAGAGAGGCTATTTGCAGGCGTTGTGAGAAGAAGGGGCACTTGGCGCGAGTCTGCAGAGCCATTCTGCCCAGAAGACTCAAACCACGTGAGCGCCGCAGCCAACCGGAATCAGCGCGCCAGAAGCAGCCAACGAGAGAGGGCGGCGCGAAAAAACGGCGCGAATTCGAACCGCGAGATGGCCGCAGCATACACATCGACCAGGCCAGCACAACGGTCGAGGACAAAGTCAGCACGGTGGTCGAGATCAACGGAAGACCGTGCTCGATGGAGATCGACACCGGATCAGCTCTCTCCATCATGTCGTGGACAACCCTAAAGACCCTCCTGCCGTCGTTCCGGAAGGATCAACTCTCCAGACAGAGACTGCGCATCCTAGACTACCAGGGGAACCGAGTCCCCCTCGAAGGCGTGGGCACGTTCCGGGTCACCTACGGAGACTACGAAAGAGACCTGCCGCTGACCATCGTCACGAAGCAGCTGCCGAGCCTCCTGGGCATGGGGTGGTTCCGAGCCCTTGGCATGGGCTTCACCGGCGTCCACCTGATGTCCAAGTCAACCCTGAAAGACAGCCTTCTGTCCGAGTTCCAGGACGTTTTCGGGGACACGTTGGGCAAGTATGTGGGGACCCCTATTTCACTAAACTTAGACCCCAACGTAGCCCAAGTAAGACTAAAGGCCAGACGAGTGCCGTTCGCATTGAAACCAAAGATCGATGCAGAACTGGACAAACTGATTAAGCAAGGGGTGTTGGTGCCCGTTGACCATGCCAAGTGGGAGACCCCCATAGTCACCCCAGTTAAGTCCGACGGCTCAATCAGAATTTGCGCCGACTACAAGTGCACGATCAACAAGGCTTTGCAGCCGAGCGCCTATCCGGTGCCAATTGTGCACCATCTACTACACTCCCTGGGCCCCGGAAAAATTTTTGCCAAATTAGACCTGGCCCAAGCCTATCAACAGTTACCGGTCGACGACGCCACGGCAGAGGCGCAAACGATCGTGACTCATAGGGGTGCATTTAAATGCACCAGGCTCCAATTTGGGGTGAGCGTCGCACCCGGCTTATTTCAAAGCACCATGGAGCGCCTGTTGCAAGGACTTCCGGGAGTAGTTCCCTATTTCGATGACGTCTTAGTCAGCGCCCAAGACGAACACCAGCTAGGGGACAGGGTACGGAACGTCCTGTCCAGATTCAGAGAAGCGGGACTAAGACTTAAAAAGAACAAGTGCAGGATAGCGGTCCCCTCGGTAGAATTTCTGGGGTACAGGGTGGACGGCACAGGCATCCACCCTACCGAAAGCAAGGTGAGGGCCATCAAAAGCGCACCAGCCCCCAAATCCAAAGCTGAGCTCCAAGCCTTCCTTGGACTGCTAAATTTCTACTCAATGTTCCTAAGAGATAAGGCCACGGTCGCTGATCCCCTTCACAAACTCTTAGGAAAGAATGTACCATGGGTCTGGGGGAAACCGCAAGCGGCCGCTTTTGAGGCAGTAAAAAAACTCCTATCTGAGGACAGTTTCCTGATCCAATACAATGCTGAGCTGCCGCTCGTCTTAGTTTGCGACGCCTCCCCCGTAGGAGTTGGTGCCGTCCTAGGCCATAGACTGCCGAACGGCCTAGAGGCACCCATTGCCTTCTACTCCCGAACTCTGTCCAGCACAGAACGAAACTATAGCCAATTGGACAGAGAGGCTCTGGCTGCGATTGCGGGGGTTAAGAAGTTCCACGAATACCTCTATGGCCGACAATTCGAACTTGTGACTGACCATAGACCGTTGCTAGGACTGCTAGCAGGCGACAGGCCAACCCCCGCTGCCCTCTCCCCCCGTTTAACAAGATGGGCGATTTTCTTATCGGCCTACTCGTACCAGCTCGTCCATCGGCCTGGGCGGACCCTGGGTCATGCGGATGCCCTTAGCCGTTGCCCCCTTCCCGACCTGCTGGACAACCCAACACCGGAAACCTCCGTCCTGTTGTTGGACACGTTAACCTTGGGGCCCATCTCCTCCAGCGAGGTGGCGAAGGCATCAAATAGAGACCCTGTTATCCGGACTGTTATGGGTTGGGTTTTGAAAGGGTGGCCGGACAAGGTGGTCGGGGAGGAGTACCAAGGGTTTGCCAACAAACGAAATGAACTGTTTACGCAAGGGGGGTGCTTACTGTGGGGTGACAGAGTGGTAATTCCAGCAAAACTACGAGATAGAGTTTTAGAGTTATTGCACGAAGGGCATCCTGGCATCGTTAGGATGAAGTGCTTAGCCCGCAGCTATGTCTGGTGGCCCAACATGGACCAGGTCATTTCCGAGTGGGTGGGGAAGTGCAGACCCTGCCAGGAGTCTCGCCCCGATCCCCCAGTAGCGCCCATCCGAGAGTGGGAGAAACCAAAAGGCCCATGGGGGAGGATCCACATTGATTTTGCCGGCCCGTTCCATGGCCAAACGTTTTTAATAGTAGTGGATGCCTTTTCAAAATGGCTCGAAATTGTATTAATGCCATCCACAACGGCCGAAGCGGTGATCAAGGCCCTAAGAAAGTTGTTTGCCACCCACGGCCTGCCGGATACCTTGGTGTCGGACAATGGGCCCCAATTTACAGCAACCCTTTTCGAAGGCTACTTGGCCGGCCTGGGAATCCGCCATGCCCTATCAGCCCCATTTCACCCGGCTTCCAACGGATTGGCTGAACGATTTGTCAGGACAGCCAAGGAAGCACTGTCCAGATTAGACAATGGGGACTGGCAGGCCAGGATAGATCAATTCCTTGCGGTTCAGCATGCATCACCATGCACGGCAACCGGGAGAAGCCCAGCAGAGCTCCTCATGGGGAGAAAGCTCCGGTGCGTGTTGGACAGGCTTCACCCTAACTATTCGCACGAAAACTTTAAGGGAGAGACCTGTGGCTTAAGGCAGTTTCAGGTTGGGTCCCCGGTGTTCGCTCGCAATTATGCCAGCGGTCCTCTGTGGGTTGCAGGAACCATAGTGGGGATAACAGGCCCAAAATCATACACGGTGGACGTGGGGGTAGATAGACTCTGGAAGCGCCACATAGACCAACTGAGGAAACGGGTGGTTGGCGAGGCAAACATCAACGCAGACATGTCCGAGCCTAACTATGACCACTTCTCCAAAACAGCTAACTCAAGCCCGGGGCCGCGAGAATACTTAGCTGACAAGCCCTGGTTCCAGCGCCGCCCCAGCGAGTCGCCACTCCCAGCCGGGGATAACCACGCCCCGGACAAAATCCAGGAGGTTCCATTGGCGGAGCCGGGAGAGACAAAGAGTCCCTCCGACCAGCTCGACGCCTCACCAAACACTGAACTGCGCAGGTCAACTAGGGCGAGAACTCAGCCTAAGCACCTGCGAGACTTTGTTTGTACATATGTTAATTTTTGAGTGTTAGTGCCTTCTGGGAAGGGAGGGGTGTTATGTATTGATACTTTTAAGCGGGAGTTTCAAACCTGCCTACGTTTCTGATTGGCTGACAGTCTCTCCAGGATTGTATATAAGGAGGACTGCAGCCCCTGAGTTTTTGCTGAAGTCTCACTGTATATTAAAGAGCTGTTGTCACTTGCTTGCTTGTGCCTCTCATCATTCCCGAACCACTTCAGGTAATGTGGCTACTCATAGACACTCCTTCCTGGGGAAGCAGTTCTGAAAAGCTCAGAGACCCAAGGGCACAAAGTAGAGACTGAATCTGAGTAAACACAAAGCATTTTTCTGCTCCAAAATTTGTTTCACAGAATAAAGATGCTTCTGTAAAGCAGAAAGATGTTCTGGAAACACTTTTTTTCCATGCTATGTCCATATAACACTTGTCTTCATTTTATCCCCAGTCCATGGATGCGACAGGATTACAGTATGTTATCCTTAAAGTGCTGTTTCTTCCCTTATTCCAAAGGGATCCTAAAGCTATGCAAAATTGGTGAGACTTGTAAGGATGTTAGGTGACTTCAGTGTCTTGAAACAAAAGCAATCAGGGCATGATAGGAATGGCAAACTGGACAGTACATTTCCTGCCAGTATAGTTTTTTTGCTGACTGAAGGAAGTGTGAATAGCAGAAGAACAGATTAACAGAGTTGGAAGGGACCTTGGAGGTCTTCTAGCCCAACCTTCTGCTCAGGCAGGAAACCCTATACCCGTGATGGTGAACCTATGGCATGCATGCCACAGGTGGAGCCATATCAATGGGCACGCAAGTGCGCACGGAGCCATATCAGTGGGCATGTGAATGTTGCCCTAGTTTAGCTGTAGCACACATGCTTGTGCCGGCCAGCTGACTTTCAGGCCTTCCGGGCTCACTGGAAGGCATGAAACAGTCTGTTTCCGGCCTCCGGAGGGCCTCTGGTGGGGTAGGGTAGGTCCATTTTTCGCTCTCCCCAGGCTCCAGAGGCTTTCTAGGAGCCTGGGGAGGGCAAAAACAGTCTTCCTCACCCACTCTGGAGGTCCTCCAGAGGCCAGAAATGGTCCATAGAAAGCCTCTGGAGCCTGGGGAGAGCGAAAAAACCCCACCTGAAGTCAGCAAATGAGCCGTTTCCAGCCTCTAGAGGGCTTCCGGGGGGTGAGGAAGGCCATTTTCACCCTGCCCAGGCTCCTAGAAAGCCTGGGGAGGTTGGCATTGCATTCCAAAAGTGGGGGGAAGCGCGGGGGTCGTGTGCGCATGTGTAGGGAGGTGGAGTGCATTGAATTATGGGTGTGGGCACGTGCGTGCCCGACCCCATGCATGACCCCCGCTTTTGGCACATGACAGCAAAAAGGTTAGCCACCACTGCTCTATACCATTTAGACAAATGGTCCAATCTCTTCTTAAAAACTTCCAGTGTTGGAGTATTCACAACTTCTGGAGGCACATTGTTCCACTGATTAATTGTTCTAATTGTCAAGAAATGTCTTCTTAGTTAGGTGGTTCTCTCCTTGATTAGTTTCCATCCATTGCTTTTTGTCCTGCCTTCAGGTGCTTCGGAGAATAGCTAGATTTCTTCTTCTTTGTGGCAACTCTTTAGATATTGGACTACCGCTATCATGTCACCCCTAGTCCTTCTTTTCATTAAACTAGACATACCTAATTAATCATCTTTGTTGCTTTTCTCTGCACTGTGGCTTCGCGGCAGGAAAAGGCTGAGAAATCAATAACAGAGTGAAAGGTAAATGTCCCACAAGAGGACTGTCTACAAGGAGGGGGTATGAAACATCACAATGGAGACAACCACCATATAATCAAAGCTTCATCCC
Organism: Arizona elegans; assembly: GCA_022577455.1. Classification (NCBI taxonomy): domain Eukaryota; kingdom Metazoa; phylum Chordata; class Lepidosauria; order Squamata; family Colubridae; genus Arizona; species Arizona elegans. Next base: position 39,562,470 of record JAKOOJ010000008.1, on the reverse strand, counting down.
TTTTTATATGTATTGCATCATAAAAAAGGGGGCAGAACTTTAATCTCATGGTTGTGGCTGGCATCTTACTTCTGTGATGCTCCTGCAACAAGGAAAACATGCAGATTCACAAATGCATGCCCAAAACAAATACAGCACATAAATAATCCTGCAAATTTGAGGCACCTTCTCTTTTCTCTTCAGCAGGGAGACAAATGAACAATTTATATCTTTCCTCATTAAAGTTCTCCTTGGAAGACTCTTGAGAAAGCAAGTGAGTCCAGATTTGGGCTGTTATTTGTCAAACTATTTTTTTCTTTCCTAGAAAGTGACCCATCCAAATTAAAATAGAAACAACATGGCAGAAAACCTTTCTGAAAATTACAAGTAGAGGGTAAAAGTTAACTAAACCAAGAATGAATTTGCATCCTCATTATCAGAATTTGAATTAAATTACAATATATTAATGCAAAGGACTTGCATTAAATTTAAAACCAAGAAGAAATCATGGTCTATTCTGAAATGTCTTATTGTGTGATAATGTCTCACCTTGACTTTTAGTTTATTTCCATCATGATGACATATAGTGTCATATCCAGTGGTGGGTTGCCCCCAGTTCAGACTGGTTCACAAGAACTGGTAGTAAAACTGGCGGGAGGCTCCGCCCACTGACCCAGACATCATCATAGGTGATCTACGCGGGCGCGATGCGAACTGGTAGTAAAGGTAAGTAGAATCCACCCCTGGTCATATCCATACACCATAGACTCTCTCTTCTACAATCAACTTTGCATATGACCTGAAGACTATTTGGAACAGCATCCTTTAAGGCCGTGATGGTGAATCTATGGCACGCGTGCCACAGGTGGCACGCAGAGCCATATTGGTGGGCATGTGAACATTGCCCTACCTCAGCTGCAGCGCGCATGCGCATCCCGGCTAGCTGATTTTTGGGCCTTCCGGGCCCACCGGAGGTTGGGAAACAGGCTGTTTCCGGCCTCTGAAGGGTGTCCGGGGTTGGTGGGGTGGTGGGGAAGGCTGTTTTCACCCTCCCCAGGCTCCTAGAAAGCCTCTGGAGCCTGGAGAGGATGAAAAACGGGCCAACTGGCCCATCGTGTCTTTGTGTGTCAAAAGTGGGGGGAGCACAGGGGAGTCACAAGCACATGCACGGCGGTGCATTTATAGGTATGGGCACGTGCGTGTGTGACTCCCCTATGCTCCCCGCTTTTGGCACGCGATGGCAAAAAGGTTAGCCATCACTGCTCTAAGGTGTGAACAGCTTTTTCTAGCAAGATTAATGTGCTTTCTGCTGTGAAACCTCTTTTCAGCTGGGTTTAGAAATTAACAGTTGTATACACATTCTGTCTGCAACTTCTTCATTAGTGTTCCAAGGTATTAAACATGGCAGTGGTGACATTGCACAATTCAGTTTAACCTAATTCAGAATTAGGTCTGAACCCAGTCTGTGTGGCTTCTGAGGTAACTTGTTCTAAATCACAGGTGTCAAACTCACCGTGTCATGTTGCCGTCACGTGACATTTCACATTTTCCCCATTCCCAGAGCTGGGGTGGACGTGGCCTGTGCATGATGCATCTGGCCCGCGGGCCACCAGTTTGACAACCCTGTTTTAAATGAAGCAGAATGATACGAAATTTATATACTAACCTGGCATTCGGTGGGGAAAATGTGAAATAAGGGTTATAAAAATTGATCTTGTTGATTTTGCTCTTTTGACTGATATGTTAAAATACTGCTCATGATATTGTTTGGGAGACCAACATGAAAAAGCATGTTTCAATAATGGCCCATATCATCAAGAACATCTTGTCAAATTCAAGCAGAAACATTGGGGGCTTTTGTGCAAAAAGAACCATTTGTAAGGAATTACAGTGCCTCTTCTTGAATGTAATGATACATTATAGGTGGAGTAAGGTCAAAATATAAGGACCTAATTCAAGATTTCAAAAAAAAAAAAAGAAGAAGAAGAAGAAGAAGAAGTTGCTCAGTTGCTCAGCTTGTCTACTAGCTGACCTAATTCACAAAACAGCAGCACAACACATTGGTGACAATAAGGTATTATGGATACCTCATTAAGGGTATGGTTGAGTGACCAATGAGGAGATTTGATCATAAAGATGATTCTGATCTGAGGGGAAAACTTCATTCATGTATTCAGGATTTCCATCCCCCAGAGCATTTTACTCAAGTACTGAGTACTTGACAAGTACTTTGTTCCCCCTTGAACAAAGGGTTGTAGTTTAGTGTTTAGGGTTGTAGTTTCAACACCACCATTCTCCAGATCCCTGGAAAAAGAGAGGAGGCATGGAGTTTCCCTGAGATCCAGGACTAAAATAGGGAGAGTTCAGATTTGTCCATTCCAACCAAAGGAATGGAAATCAAATACCCACTCCCTGATATATATTGGGTTAAATTGAAAAAAAAGAGCTTTTCTCAGAGATTAACTATAGTTTTTAAAAAGCTTCCAAGAAATGAGCAATCATTTGCACCTTGAGGGTGGAGATTCATTTTCTGACCTTGTGGGTTGGTATCCTTAAATTCTGTTACTAGGCTAGGTAACCTCTTCAGCTGAGTTTAGGGGATGTCAGTGTCAGTGTTCTTTTGTTTATAAGGGCTTCAGGTGTGGTAGGTCAAGTGAAGGTCTTGTTATGGGTCAGGTGTGAGTCATTCAGTGAGAGTCTTGTGATGGGTCTTGTGATAGGGAGGTTAAATCAGGTCAGGGTCATTGGGAGGTAAACTGTTGGTGTGGTGGGGTTGTGTGGGTTGGTTGAGAGTTGGTGCTGTCTCTGGTTGGCTGTGTGGTGATTTGGATTCTGACAGGTTTGTAGGTTGGTTGTAGGTCAATGTGTTTGTTGATGGAATTTCTTGTGGAGTGCCAAGCTTTGATGAACTCATGAGCATGGTAAGTGTTAGTATTGTCAATGATTTTTGTGTTGCTCCAATCAAACTGGTGCTGTTTGTTGTCGGTGTGGGTAGAGATTAGGAATTTGGGATCGTGGCATTTGACTGCCAGCCAGTGTTAATTGATGTGATGTTTGTGCCTCAACTGCACAGCCAACCAGAGAAAACACCGACCCTCAACCAACCCACACAACTCCCCCCACCAGCAGTTCACCTCCCAATAACTCTGACTTGATGTAACCTCCCTATCACAAGACCCGTCACAAGACTCCCAGTGATGACTCACACCTGACCCATCACAAGACCCTCACTTGACACATTCACACCTGAAGCCCCTATAAACAGATGAACATTGATACTGACACCCCCTAAACTCTGCTGAAGAGGTTACCTAGCCTGATAACGAAATTTTCAGAAACCAACCCACAAGCTCAGAGAACAAACCTTCACTCTCATCCTACACCTGAGCTACTGATAGTCACCACATTTGCCCTGGGCTACCATGTCTACTTTGATATTATATTTTGGGATTATTTAGAAAATGCCCAGAAAATGAGGGAATATACTGTATGTAACCAAGACTATTTTGTCAGTGGCTGCTTTTGCTTGAACAAGTAAAGGTAAAAAAAAGTATGAATCTTTATAACCTAGCCCAACAAATAGCTCTTTGACCTTTAATCCAGGACTATAATGGGAAATGATGGAACATAAAATTAATCTTTTTTAAAAAAAATTAACAAAGGAGACATTTATACAAAAACTGCCAAAACATTTTAAGAGATAGCAATAAAATATGGCTTGACAAAACAAAGCATACATAAGCAATCTATGATACGATTAGCTGTTAATTTAAATATATAAAAAGCAGTCCAGTGTTGGCATAATTGTGTGATTTATGGCAGTTCTTGAGTTCATGCAGTTGTTTATTTGCTGGCATTGTAAGCCTTAAACTAAGGCCAAGGATTGTTGAGTGCCAACATGACTTAAATGGTTACTGATTTTTGTTGTTTATGTTTTGTCTGGTTGAAATAATTGTTTAAAGTAGACATTTAGGTCCAAAAGCCACATCTGGTACCCACTTTGGGGTTGGGGGTGCAGACATGTGTATACATGCATTGCGCCTACCAGATCTGGGCTGCAAAAACCCAGGTGGCTACTTTTGTTGATGTTGCTCACTTGTTCGGTTGTTTCCAACTCTTCTGACCTGATGGACATCGTTTTGCCAAGATTGTCTGTGAGAAATTGCTTCTTTGAGTTCCTGTAAGCTCATGCTTATTTCATTCGGGTATGTGTTGAGCTATTTTGTCTTCTATTGGCCTCTTTTTTGATTGACTTCTCCAATAAATCATGTCTTTTCATTACATATCCAAAGCATATAAGCATAAGGTTCATTATAGGGCTCACAGGAGTAAATTTAAGTGGAACCCAGGGTGAAAGTGTCTGATATTTCTGATCAGTAGGTTTAGAAATCTTCTGTCTGCAAGTACCCTTATCTTCTTCAGCATCTATCAAGGTATCTGTCAGAGAAATATAAACAGGCATTTGTCACAAACTTCTGAAGCTTTGTAGTAAGACTACACCTCCAACCACCTAGGCTTTGTCTCTCTAAGAAATTTAGAAAGGCAAAAGTCTTCAAGAGATTTCTTATCTGGAGAAAGCGATAGAATTGCCTTATAAATGTTAACATGATGAGTACATTCCTCTTCACCATGAAATAGCAAGTCAGTAATGATGTCTTGATGAAAAAGAAGTGCCTTATCAATGGCTCTTTCAACTGTGGATAATTCTTGCTCCCAATTCAGTGCCAAAGAGTTGGGGTTTGTATTTCTATATATGGTAATTGTGAAAAATATGGTAATGTTAAAATGTAATCCTTTTGTTGGAAGTGGAAGGTATGTATGCTTGTTGTTTATATAGAAGCTGGTTATGTACTTTTGTTACATGTGTCTGATTAGAACTTGCCAAGAAGGTCGTAAACTTGCTTTCCTGGGAAGACTCCATTTCTTTTTCTAGCATTGGAGATTTTATTATTTCCATAAGCTTTCCATCTTATTCGGCTCTTTGTTTCAAATCTCCCCTCCTCCTACACCAACAAATTCTACTTGTTATTCTTCAAACCAAGTTAATATATTGCATCAGATTTTAAAATAAATGCTGACAGCAGCAGGATTGGACCTAAATACCAGGCCGATAACACATGGTTTAAATAACCGACGGAACCCCACAGAGTGGGGATCAAATCAAAATCCTTGGACACTCATTGCTTAACATTGATTCAGATCTCTGTCTTTAAAACTTCTCCTTGATTTTTCACTGTAATTGTGCTGGGGGTGGAATATATCCTTTTCTGGATATATTTATGTAATTCTCATTGAAACTAATGAGATTTCCCAAGGGTTCCAAGAACTGCAGCTCAATTACTTGGTCAGCTTAAATCTTCCTTCTCAACTGGCAGTCCCACTACAAACACATATTTTGGCACGTCTGCCTGACATACTGCAGCAAACAGCACCCCAGCACTGATGCAAAGCACCATCAGCATTCTCTAGGCAGATTTTTATCACGTGCAGAAGGAGTGGTATTGTGTTGAAATCTGTACTTCCAAATTGCCAAAAGATACTTTTTCCCCTGCAGAAAAGGCTCCTGTTTTTCAACTTCATTTTTAAGCCAAATGCCTTCATCACCTTTTGTTTGATTTTACCATATTGCCACAAGGTGATATGCATTCTGCTGGTTTAACTTTGTTTTCTGGTTTTCCTATCACTCTGCAACCTGGCCAATATCTGTGTAGGGTGAGGTGGAGGTTTGTTTTCCAAGCTTGTGGGTTGGTTTCCAAACATTTCGGTACAAGGCTAGATAACATTTTCAATTTAGAGAATTTAGTGTTCTGCTCTTTATAAGGGCTTTGTGTGGTCAGTAGTCATGTGATGAGAGGGTCATGTCAAGTGAGGGTCTTGTGATGGGTCTTATGTGGTGGAGATCATGTGACCAAGTATTATGATCATAGATTGCAATCATGGTAAAGTGACCCTTGGGTGCAATTAACAGAATATCTCAATCACATTACAGACACCTATGCAGTTTGGTGTGTATGTGTGCACACAGGTGCATGCATATCAGAGGTAGTATTCAGCAGATTCTAACCAGTTCTGGAGAACCAGTAGCGGAAATTTTGAGTAGTTCAGAGAACTGGAAAATACCACCTCTGACTGGCCCCACCTCCATCTATTCTCTGCCTCCCGAGTTTTTGTTTTTTTTAAAATTTGATTTATATGCCGCCCTTCTCCAGAGACTCAGGGCGGCTTACAATGTGTTAAGCAATAGCCTTCATACTTTTTGTATATTTATACAAAGTCAGCTTATTGCCCCCACAAACTGGGTCCTCAATTTAACCTACCTTAGAAAGGATGGAAGGCTGAGTCAACCTTGAGCCTGGTGAGTTTCGAACTTACAGTAATTGCAGACAGCTGGTGTTAATCACAATGCTTTCAGTCTGCTGAGCCACCAGGCCCCTATCAGAGTCTCAGCTGATCGGGAGGAAATGGGGATTTTGCAGTAACCTTCCCCTGGAGGGGGAGGGAATGGAGATTTTACAGTATCCCTGCTATGCCCACCAAGCCGTGCCCACCAAGCTCCACCCACAGAACCGGTAGTAAAAAAATGTGAATCCCACCAGTGATGCATATGAATCTGTGTATGCACTAATCAGTACTATCCTATGGCAATGATTTTATCATGGCATACCCTTCTTGCTTATGCATAGAATTTTGCAGTGAAGGGACTTTTGTGTTTCTTATTTCTTTTTGTTACACTCTGGGTGTAAATATAACAATCAGAAGATACACTAAGTACAGCGCTAATAAAATCAATAAAAAATAGAACAATTACTAAGTGAATTACATTTATAGAAACTAAAAGTGTATCCATCAAATGTTAATATAGAACTAGCTTTGTCTTTTAATATTAAATCTAACTATGTAAAATATCTATTGCTCCATGTGTCAATACGCCATTTTGACACAGTGATATTTATGTATTACCATTGGATCAATAATATAAGCACAATAGAATATTAGGGCCTTTTGGATTCTCTCTCTAGTTGGTGACTTACAAAAAGTTCATCTAGTTGACTAAGCAAACTTGTTATTAAAGACAGAAGCAACCTTAGGGTTCATTTGCACTTTCTCCTATCTCAGTGCATGGATGGGTTATACCATTTACTATTTTAGGAGGGCAGGAGGAGAGGATGTTCTTGTCAGCCCACTGATAGTATGTTGAGAAGGTGATCTTCATCTGAATGTTCTTGCCATACACCAAAAGTAGCATTTCCCCCTTTCTTTTGACAAGAGTAGGACAGCCCATTCCAGTCTACCTGTATGATTGATTCATCGTTGTACAAACGCCTCCATTCCAGCTGATGTGTGCTCTGGCAGGCACACTCTTCCTTTTCCTATTTCTCTGCCTTCAATGGTCATTTGCACTCTACAAACACCTGTCAAACCCACCATCATCACCTACTTACAATTTGATGCACCAAATCACAACACACTGTTACCTATATGTGAAATCTAGATAACCAAGAGAGCATGTAAAGATTTATGAGAGGACTGTGTGATGACAGCATCACCAGATGTGCTGTCCCACTCAGTCAAATACATGCATAACTGTGGTGTATTAATATTCCCTAGCAATTCCCTTCAACAAAAACCCAGAACTGTCCCAATTAAGTCCAGCCACAAGCAGACCAATGCTGGCCACAGAGCAATGGTCAAAAAGTCCACAAGGCACTTGAAGGTTTCTCAATCAAAATAAATTCACCAGGTCAACTTAAATCCACAATATGAGAGAACTCATGTGCCAAGAACAGTTTCCAGAGTTTCCAAGGCACGATCTAACTCAAGGCATGGTATCAGTCCAAATCGAGGCAGGAATCACAATGACCAGAAAACACACTGCTAGGACACAAACACACTGTTACCAGCATCACTTCCATCTGTCTGCTATGCTAAATAGCCAGCTTCTGGTGCAGCCCATTAAGAAGGGCAAGGCTTTCTCGAGTAGTCTGACTGACCTTCTCTGCTCCTGCCTTTTCTCTGCCCTATCTGTTCTTGGATCAGTTGCAGAAGGCAGTTCCTCTTCCTTCTCACTGACTGGCTGCAGCTGCATGCTTTTCCCATCTGGAGCCTCAGCCAATCTCTCACAGATAGCTGCTCAGAGCCATCAATCAACTCAGCTCCTGACATGTCAGGAACCAGTTCATCTTTCCCCGAGCTGACATCTAGAGAGGTATCTGGGGAATCATACAGGAGAATCATCCCACCGAGTGATTCTATCAGACCATCCATATAAGAAACTGGTTATCTGCCTATCTGTCTGATCAACTATCATCTAGCTATCTCTTCACCTGCCTACCTGTCTATCTCCCTCCCTCCCTCCAACCTTCTATTTAGAATACCTTCTATTCTAACGTGTCAAATGTATTTGCATGTACCTTTTAGCAATGCTATAGGAATCCTCTGCAAGTCTGTTTTGATTTTAGTCAATTAACTCTGATGTGCAGATGATGTTTATATCTTATCAATCTAGGCAATTTACAATTATCACAGTGTATTTACAGCAGTTGCTTACTATGTGAGAAAGTCTTTTCTGTTTGCACTTTAAGGAAATAACAGTCTGGGATTTCAATTTTTTCCCCCAAAGAAATCTCTAAAGTTCTTATTTTCTGTTGGAAGAATGAAAGCCTGATGTTCTGACTAGGGTTCCCCAGCAGTACAAAGCCGAATCCTCGTCCCGATAAACCCCTTTTATTTAATTTACAGTGAATTCCTCTCCAGCAAAGTCTTTCCCTCTCTCCCACAGTCTTTCAGGATAGTTTACAATTACCGACCTTTATCAAGCCAGGCCGATATCTTTGAGACGCCACAATACTTGGAAAGAATGCAGTAATGAACTAATTGTCTCCTACAAACTCTACTCCCCTTTCGCTCCTCTTTTATTCCCTCTGGGAGGGGCCATTCATCGTCCACCTGTGGCCTTACTCCCAAGTTGACCCTTGTTCTTTAGCTGTTCCCTTTGTCTGGCAAATCTGTGCATGTGCACACTGGGAACAGGCTCCAGCTGTTCATCTGCTTCACTGACGTCTGACTCCAAAGGCAGCTGATAACTGGCATATGGCCCTGGCTCCCTCTCTGCCTCCGATGCAGAGCCCTCATCAGAGCCTTCCCAAGACTCCAGGACTGGCCCATGTTCCTCCCCAACGTCGTCACTGTCTGAATCTCCTGCCTGATCTGCTGGCTGCTGGCGGGCCACAATACTGATAGCTATCCTGCCATTAAAAAAAACCCTGCATCCTGTGTCAAGATGTAAAAACTAGACAAAAGTTGAACTAGCTATAATCTTCAGATCTTCATAATGTAAAGAGAGGATGGTAATGATAACAGAAATATCCATAAAAATTTGCTGCTTTCAATATTTCTGCTCATTATCTGGATTTCTGAAGCTCAGTGCTGATGGGATTCTTCAGAAACCATGATTTCTCTTTTTAGGCATCTCTATCTTTAACCAGGCTTGTCCTGGACAAACTATTTCAAACTGCAGTCCAACAAATGGAAGCTCAGCTCTCTTTATGGTAGGTCATTCTGTCCATTTTTGGCCCTTTAAAAGTGGGGAGTCAATTATATTAAATTCACCTCATCTTTTCATTATGGTTAACATCAGCTTTTATAGTAAAAAAAACCCCTCTCCATAAGAGGGCTGCAGATCATGGCCATTATTCTTGTGTTTTTAACAATCAGTTGATGTAGGTCTTAGTAATCTTACCTGGGTCTATCCAATCTCACAATATGTTGTCAATTTAAACAATTTTAAATTATTTTTATTTAACAGTGAGGCTGTGAGTCCTATTAAGAGTGCAACAGATAACCTGATGACCATAGTAAATGAACTGATTTATTTAAACTTGCAAGGAATATTCAGTTATAAAAGAGATGTACTGTGTATTTCTGATTTCTTTTTAATTGCATGTCCCTTATTTCGCATTTGATGGCAAGATAGCAAGCATTTCTCTATGCTACCACTATGGGACAAAGTTGATGCATTGATAGAATGCATACAGGTGTACAGAAGCATAACAAGAGCCAAGTTAAAAATACAAGATAAATCCTCTTTGTATGGACACTTTGCTAACAAGTTTTTATTTGCCTATACGAAAGTATTCCACAGTGGTGTTTATTTATTTATAAATCAAATTTATCAGCTGTCTAACTCATTATAACACAGATGAAAAAACACATCCATACAAGAAAAACCTCACAGAGAATTATATAGTTTCTATGATAACAAAGGATTGTAGTTTAATCTAACAGAATAACAGAGTTGAAAGGGACCATGTAGGTCAGGGGTGTAAAACTTGCGGCCGTTGGGCTGGATGCATCATGCGCTGGCCACGGCTGGTTTAGCAAAGGGGGAAAAAGTCACGATACATCATGTGATGATGCTGTGACAATGCCAGTTTGACACTCCTGTTGTAGGTCATCTAGTCTAACCTCCTGCCCAAGCAGGAGACCCTACACCATTTCTGACAGATGGCAGTCCAGTCTCTTCTTTAAAGCTTCCAGTGATGAAGCTCCCACAACTTCTGAAAGCAAGCTGTTCCATTGGTTGATTGTTCTCACTTTCAGAAAATGTCTCCTAATTTCTAGATTGAATCTCTCCTTGATCAGTTTCCATCCATTATTCCTTATCTGGCCTTCAGGTGCTTTGGAAAATAGGTTGACCCTAGTAGTGGGTTCCTGTTACCTTAGCTACTGGTTCGGAACGGAGAGCGTGCATGGGGCGCAGAGCGTCCGTAATGACATCTGGGTGGGCGGAGCCTCCCACTGCGACCACTACCAGTTCGCGTGAACCAGGGCGAACCAGTAGAAGCCCACCATTGGTTGACCCTCTCTTCTCTGTGATAGCCCCTCAAATGTTGGAACACTGCTCTCATGTCTCCCCTGGTCCTTCTCTTCACTAAACTTGCCATGCCCAGTTCCTGTAACCGTTCTTCATATGTTTTAGCCTACAGTCCCCTAATCATCCTCGTTGCTCTTCTCTGCACTCTTTCCAGGGTCTCAACATCTTTTTTATAGTGTGGTGACCAAAACTGGATGCAGTATTCTAGCTTCAAAGATTCACTCTGAATGTGAGGAAGTTGACAAGAATGGAAATGGAAAGAACGGGAAAAATTATTGGACTCATCTTTATTTTCCCTCTTTTGTGTTGTAACTGCAGTTTAGAATGCCTTAAGGAAGCTTATTCCTTCCTAGAAGAAATCTTCTGGAACTTTATTTTATTAAGGCAACTTTCCAGTCTTTGTCAAGCTTCCTTTGCAGGTAGTCCTTGCATTTCCACAATTGGGACTGACAACTACCGGTAAGTGAGAAATCACATGCTCATGACTGTGCTTTCCTTTTCTCCACTTCGCCACTCTTCAGAATTCTCACCCTAGTAGTGCTGGGTAGCCAGCTCAAAACTGAGAAGACAAATCAATGTTATACCTTGGACTTTTGTTTTCCTTCTAACCACTTCCCTGTCATTTGGAATAGTCACATCGACTAGGATAATTAACAACAATGGAATTAATGCTTGTATTATATTCATTGGGGATGAATGAATATAATTATTTCTTACATAATATATTTTTATATAATAGAAGAAAGAAGAATATTCTTCTTTCTTACATAAGAATTTGACCTGCATAGCATAAGCAAAAGGATTGCTTAGGTTACCTTCAGGCTAACCTCTTTAAAAAATTGTGATGTCTCCATCTGAAACATTCAAAATTCATTTATTGCATGAGAATTAACACTAATAGCAGAAGTGTTTATTATCTTTCAGAGCACAATGGTGGAAACAACTAAAAACCGGTATTTAAAACTTCTAAAATATCTACCAAAGGAAGAGACTTTGGTTTTGAGTCACAACCAATTTTGTACCTTCCTTTGAAGTTGCTATTACTTTATGTTTTCATCTTTAAGCTCTGTCAAAACCTGCTTCTAATACATCTGAAAATTGTTCCATATTTAAATGCGGAAACAACAGTCACTGGAAAATTAGGATGAAATATCCTGGGTTTTTAAAAGTAATTTCAGTTTATGAGGGTCAGAGAGTTCAGACTGCAAAATGCTACAAAGGATCTCATTAATGCTTTTCACTGGAGAATTATGGGAATGAAATCTGTTCCTTTGAACAGATTCGGACTGTTTCTTTTCTTTTTCAAAAATAATAAAAAGTAAGTGTTGAGTTTTGCTTTTGTTTTCAGGAAAGGGAAATGCCAAAAATATTATTGTGTGCACCCTTTCCCACATATTACTTCTTATGACATGAAAGCTCTTCAGCATCTGTCTGATGCAAAGGACTGTCCAACATCTGTTCCAGGAACATGTGGTATGTTTACAGAGGCAAGAGAAACCCAGAGACAGATGTTTTGTGTGCATACTTGAAAGAGAAGGAAACAAGGAGAGAGAATGCCTTCAAATATTTTTTTTAATGATCTCAGAAATTACTTTGGGAAAGTACAGTATATTAAGGGTCTTTCTAAAATATTCAGTATACATGCCATTAGATGTCTCTTAAAGCTGGTATCCAGTGAACCACTCAATTGGTTCCATGTGCCCAATGGGACTTTGGACATGATTTTTCAAACTGCAGCCCCTCACCCCACAGAGCAAGTCTCGCTTGAAACAGATGAGATTTCAAAAGCAGTTTGTGACATGAGGATTGCTGATCAAAGCATGGCGGGTTGGGGAGGGGGTCAGCTCCACTTCTAAAGGAGCTCCTTCAATTTTTGGCCTGTGAACCTAAGTTGCCAAATGTGTAATCAGTGCTTTTTGCAGCATTTCCAGATAAATTGGAAACGCAGATTGTACCTGGTATATCTTTACTGATTTTGTTCCAGAATTAAAAAAAAGAGGAACAAAAAGAAGTTTTCAGCTAAAAAAATGAATAGATGTATGTATTACAATAAAAGCATTGTTTGATGAAAATATGCTATCTCCTGAACTAGTACAAGGAGAACAGGAAAAAGAACTGATTAGCCTAGTTTCTAGTGTTAAAAAAGTGAAAATGTCTCTATAGTCTCATACTGAGTAAGCAATACATTTGTAAGTTAAATATTTCAATCTGCTATTATAAGAATTACTCTTTACATAAACTTTAGAATAAGGTGCTTAAATGCTCCTTTTCTTGTGAACCAGTAGAAAGTTGCCTTAAATTTTTTTTAACCTTAAAATTAAGTTTAAAACCTTATTACAACAGCAAATTCAGCATCCATCTTGTGAAAAGGGCATCAACCTTGTAAACTCTCAAGTTTCCTTTTTCTATTATGTATTCAAAATGGACAGTTTGTGTGTGTGTGTGTGTGTGTGTACCCTGTTTTCCCCAAAATAAGACATCCCCTGAAAATAAGCCCAATCGGGCTTTTGAGTGCATGGCAATAAGGCCAAACGCTTATTTCAGGGTTCAAAAAAATATAAGACGGGGTCTTATTTTTGGGGAAACACAGGTGTGTGTGTGTGTGTGTGTGTGTGTGTATGCATGGATGTAGATGTAGATGTATATAAGTGTATGTTTATGTATATATGCATGGATGCATATGTATATGCGTGTGTGTGTTTATGTATATATGTATGGATGTAGATGTGGATGTGGATGTGGATGTATATGTATATGTATTAAATGTATGTATGTATGTATATAGCATGTGTATATGTGTGTTATGTATGGGTATGGGTAGCTATATACTTTCTTTTGAGAGGAGGCAACAGAATTTCATTTTTAATGTGGGCCAGTGTACTCACAGTAAAAAATGACAATAAATGTTATCCTATTTTGTGAGTACTGGATATCATAAGCAGAATACAGAATAACAGATTTGGAAGGGACTTTGCAGATCCTAGTCTAAACCCCTGCTTGAGGAGGAGCCCCTGTACCATTCTGGACAAATGGCTGTCCAATCTCTTCTTGAAAATCTCCAGTGAGTTATGAGGATCACCCATGGTTTCTGGAGGCAAGCCATTTCATTGATCGTACTCACCAACAGGAAATTTTTCCTTAATTCTAGGTGGATCCTTCTTTGATAATCTTTCATCTGTTAATTCTTGTCCTGTCTCCAGGTGCCTTGGAGAATATAAGTTGGTTGCAATTGCCTTATTTTTCAGAATTTGAAAAATTAATTCACATGTTCTGGATCTGTCTTACTATCATGTTATTTTTGGTGGAAATTCATATAAGATCGTCGACAGGACATCAGTTGTTGATCATATTACTAACAACTGGTACATCTAGAACTGTAGAATATTTGTGTACATGGTAGATGGCCAAAATAATTATTAAATAACATTGGAAGGTCACTGATTTGAAAAAATGGATTGTTTATTGATATATGAATTGTTATTTTTCAGAGAAGGGATAAGGTATAGAATTTTTGAGAAATTTGTTCAATTTTTCAGGAATAGTTTTTTTAATGAGATGATTTTCCAATCTTTTTATTCTGGGGGAGAGGGTCCTTTGGAGATAACTTTAAACACAGCCAATTGATCAAAGTTTAATGTTTCTGGGATCAGTAATTTCTAGAGATGAAAAAGGCTACTTTTAAATTCCACAAAATCTTGCAATATGAGCACTGGTAAAATACAAATATTTCCACATTAGAAATATTATTTTGAGGGAAAGTATGTTTGGTTGTTGTGAAACTATCCAGCCAGAAATGAGGAGATTATTAGGCAAGGATTTTTGAACAAGGGGATTTCCAGGACTCAGTTTTCTAAGAGTTTTTGAAGGCCTTAACAAATTAAAATTCTTAGGATTCTTTTTTTGTTTTTTGGCTGGTGAGGAAACCATTTAAAGTGGTAAAAAGTCAGCAAATCTACAATGTGGTTTTCTTCTATGAACACAAATCTCTGAGTCATTTTTCCATTTTATTGTAATCCAGAGAATGAAATTCTTTAATTTGTGCACTCTTATTCTGTACTCAGAACTCAGATTTTATCAAATCTTTGGATAGAAATCTATTACCTTAAATCTATTATTTAAAAAAAAGTGTGGACAAGCTTCCAAAAAAGTTTTCTACAAATGTGCTTTTGTTTGCCAACCCAGTGGTGGGTTTCAAAATTTTTACTACTGGTTCTGTGGGTGTGGCTTGGTGGACATGGCATGGCTTGGTGGGTGTAGCTTGGTGGCCATGGCAGGGGAAGGATACTGTAAAATCTCCATTCCCACCCCACTCCAGGGGAAGGATATTGTAAAATCTACATTCCGTCGCCAATCCAGGGGAAGGTTACTGCAAAATCCCCATCTCCTCCCGATCAGCTGGGACTTAGGAGGCAGAGAATAGGTGGGGGCAGGGCCAGTCAGAATTTTTACCAGTTCTCTGAACTACTCAAAATTTCTACTGCTGGTTCTCCAGAACTGGTCAGGACCTTTTGAAAACCCACCTCTGGTTGGCACGCTGGTCTTCTTAAAGTGGTTTTATTCTAAGATGAATTGTAAAAGTGGTTCTGTAGATCCCAAGACAAATTAGTGCACGACTGAAACAGTGCATACTTGAAAATAAACTAGTGCTTAACCAGTACAGGAGGAGCTGTTTTTAATTATTATGTTCATACTCTATTCTGAGAAAATGGACTTGAACTACTGATTAGCCTCTTGGTCTCAGGATTTCTCAGAGCTCTACTTTGCCTTGTTTATATTAACATCTGTGTACAGGCTCTCAAAAAAATTAATCCAAATTACAAAGTGAAAGGCTCAGTGTTATTCTGGTGAGTCTCAATTGTACCTTCTTTATTTCAAGTAGTGCCAAGATGGTTATGAAACTACTGTTGGGATTGACCCATTGACTGGACATAGCAAAGGATGAGCTAATTATGAGCATGAGTATTAGTTCTTTCATAGTCAGAAGGAAAGACCCTGAAATCAGAGGAGCCTATTACTATAACAAGGCAACTGTTCTTACTGTTCTAAAGAGAAAATTGCCAAGATTTGAATTATAATGAAGGGGCTGCATTTTTGTCACTTAGGGAGGCTCAAAACCATATCTACGTCACAATCATACACATTGTCTTAAAAGAAGTCAGCCATTCGATTTTTAATTTTTTTAATTTAACAGTCACCTGATGAGGTAAAGTTGGACTGAGGGAGTAGATCAAAGAGATTAAAGTAAGCTTTCTTGAGTGAGTTTGGAGTTGAACTTGGCTGTCCTCAATCTTAATTCAAAGTCTTAGCACTACATTGGACTTATTCTACTCTAATATTTCCTGTGGTTGAAAGAAATGTATGTTAATAATAATAACAACAACAACTTTATTGACATTGTATGTGTATACACAGTATACCCATACAACGATATTCACAGATGTTAATATAAACAAGGCAAAGTAGAGCTCTGAGAAATCCTGAGACCAAGAGGCTAATCACCAGGTTCAACACACATAACAATCCCCAAACACACTCCAACCCACCACAATTCCCCACCCCTAACCACCCAAACATCCACACAACAGACCAAATAATGCTGTCCAACAGCTCACTGATGTTCTAATGAACACAAAGAATTACATTTTAATCACTATAAATAAGAATTATGATTTTTATAAAAGATCACAGAATCAGTTGTTCTCTTCTCTCATTCATCCTTCTCTGCTACCCGTGTTTAGCCTGGAAGACAACTTTTTACTTTCATGTTTTGGCAACCCGTCTGGTAGACTTACAAGATTCGTTTTTCTCACTAGGTACATGTATACATCCGAACTAGACTCTGTTGTTTCTCTGGGTCATATAATATATATATATATATATATATATTTAAATTTGATTTATATGCCGCCCTTCTCCGAAGACTCAGGGCGGCTTACAATGTGCTCAGCAATAGCCTTCATCCTTTTGTATATTTATACAAAGTCAGCTTATTGCCCCCACAACTGGGTCCTCATTTCACCTACCTTAGAAAGGATGGAAGGCTGAGTCAACCTTGAGCCTTGGCGAGATTCGAACCCTGCAGTAATTGCAGGCAGCTGGTCTTAATAACCAGCTTAATAACAGGGTGCCTTAAACCCCTGTACTACCAAGGCTCCTTGGCATATATGTGGGTATATGCATAATTTATTTATTTATTTATTTTTGGTCATGTTTATGTAGTGTATATTGGAGGTGATGACCCTTTGAGAACTGTATGCAACGAAATTTCATTTTAATGTATGCTGATTAGTGTACATTTAAAGTGATAATAAAGTTATTCTAAGTCTAAGTCTAATGGATTGGAGGATTTTAAGAGTCAAAAGGGGTATTGAGGCTTCTGTTACTAATATGTCAATTTTATGTTTTATTTTACAGAAAAATAGCTTGCAGGTTAAAGTTGACATTAAAGTAATGATACCAACAGGGGGCTGCTGCTATTGGAATTATGCTAATTTCAATATCTTCTTATCTTTGTTTAGTAAGCTCCAGGGCTCTATTGAAATTCATATTTAAGAGGGATACATCAATATGAAACAATTTGTTAGTTATTGCTACATACCATATAGATTTAAAATTACCACAAACTAGAAGCAGCAAAAGTCCCATAGGAGATGAACAGATTCTAAACCAGTAAGACATAATTAGTTGCCAAGTTTTTGGATGTGGCTTGCTTCCAAGCACATATGAGGATTGGAAGCTGAAGCTAGCTACCAAAGAAGCTGAAAGAAATTAAGCAGCAAATTGGCACATAGGAGGCAGAAAAAGTAATGGGGTAAAAGAGAAAGAAGCAAGTCAATAAGAGAAAGAAAGAAACCATTTTGTCATCAAATTTCAGTGTCATAAACTGGGAATTTTCTGAAGGCTGTAAAATAGAGATTAGGAGTAATATCAGCGGTGAAATTCACTTACCTTCACTACTGGTTCAGGAATGGGAGAGCACGGGAGTGCATGCATCCTTCTTCTGTGCATGTACAGAGGGTAAAAAAAATGGGATGTAATGATGTCCTGGTGGGTGGGCGGAGCCTCCCACTGCCGGCTCTACCGGTTCGTGCAAGCCAGATAGAACCGGCCGGATTTCACCACCGACTAATATGTGGCATTTAGCACTTGGTACTACAAATCCAAGGATATAATGTAGCAGATGTAAAAGATTAGAGAAGAAAACAATATGAAGAAACAGTGAGATTATCTGTACTATGCCTAAAATAGTTATGCAATAGAAAGAATAAATAGAGAGAATAGAGCTTTTTGTGGAATCACTGTAAAGCATCCTCTAAGAAAGAGTACAATGTGGGCTTTGGATTGATCATTCCTTCTCAACAGCATGAAGATAACTTCTCTTAAGGAAGAGAAAGAGATTGATACATAAGTAAGTTTTTATTTGTGTTTTCCTCTTGTTTTCCATTAAGAATGATTATTTCGTGGCAACTTTTTGAAGATCTGGAGGCTACACCCTTGTTGGGTACCATTGCGTCCCAAGGAAAGAAACTTCATAACTTCAGTCTAATGGTGGTTTACTTTATGTACAGCAAACATAAAGTAAAATGCTAAATGGTTTCCACAATTTGGATGTCCAACAACTTAATTCATGCTAATTATTATAGAGTGCATTCTAATTTATAAATCAGTAGCCTAAATTTCAGAAATAGTAAAAGCAACTTGGTTGCAATTAAACTCTTAATGCAGTGGAACTGACTTCTAAATGTATGTGCAGAGAAAGAGATTAGGCTAAATCAGACTAGGCCACATTGCATTTTCTTCCAGTGCACTCTTTAAAAAGTATATTCTATTTCTGCCAGATTTTCTTCTGTTCCCTAACCAAATACAAAGAGCTTTGTTACCAAATCTAAGCTACTTTTTCCACGAATAATCTTGTAAAGTGAGTCACAGTCTGAAAACTTAAGTTGCACAAAATTGAAATAAAATATTGTACCACGTCCTCTTTTGTTTTGCTTTTATCTTCAAACAAAAATATACCTGTGTTATAATCAAAAAAGTTCATTATCAAGGATGAAACACTCCTCTGTGCAAAATCTTTTCTTTGCCCTGTCCTATTTTGAGATTTTAATAGCAACATAAGAGAGGCCTGCACCATCTCCTGCCTTTCCACATCATGATTGATTTCACCACAACTCGCTGAGTTGAAGTCAGCAGTAAAAAAAAATATGTTTCCATTTTTTACTTTAAGGACGAGGTCATCCTACTGAATTTTATACAATGCCTTACAAGTCTTGTGCAGTATTTACACTGTGTAGGCCACTCCAGGAATATACAATACTGAAGTTATTCAGGTCTTTCAATATACTGTATATATTTATGGTACTATTATTAATGGATGGTAATGGAGAATGGATTTATTTTCTTTATTAGAGATATATATTTCACTTTTAATTTTGTTCAGCTCAAGGCAGGGTACATAATATTTCTTCTTCCTATTTTTCCCGTAACAACAATAATATTCCTGGGAGGGGATTGGGTTGAAAAAAAGTGACCGGCTTCTATGCTTAAGGGAGGACTGGAATTCAAAGCCTTCCCTGAACTACTGGTTCTCAGCAGTGGGGGGTTCCCCTGGTTTGGACCGGTTCGCAAGAACAGGTAGTGAAACCGGCGGGAGGCTCTGAACCTGGACATCATCATAGGTGATCTGCACATGCGAACTGGTAGTAAACATAAGTAGAACCCACCCCTGGTTCTCAGGTCTCTGCACTGGAAATGAAGGACTGAATTGCTTTGTAACTTATGTCTTGAATGCAATTTTGTACTCATAAATTTACCATTTGCAACAACAAAGAACACCTTTAAATGAAGACTTTAATTTAATTTCCTATATTGAACAGTACTTTCATTCTTTGGGACAAGTGAAGGCAATTTATTGCAACATACTTGTAGTGAATAAAAAGGATGGTCTTGAAAGACAGAAGGAAGATCTGCTACAAGGCAACAATCAGATGAACAAAACTTGACCCCAGGCCCAAAGAGTTATTTGCCAAAAGGCATGATCTTTCTTCCTGCTGCAATTCTCAGAAAAATAAAAGAGGCAAGAAAGGTAGCATATTTAAACTGACAAGATCCCTTCATTACATGTAGTCCTCATTTAGTGACTGACTCATTTGCATTTATGACAGTGATGAAAAAGTAACTTAGTAACCAGTCTTCTCATTTAAGACATTTGTAGATCTATAAAAAAAAAGTTGAAGTAAGATTGTAAAATCATGTTTCACTTAGCAACCACTTTGTTTAACAACTCAGTTGGTGGTCCCAATTGTGGTTGCTAAATGAGGACTACCTGTATAACTGTTCTAACAAAAGGAGCTTTTGGCCTGATTGTGTTTGTGACTTGGTCTGGTCTGCTTGATAGAGGTAACAATAATAGCAGGCTACAGTCCATTTTATCCAAGCATGAAACATTATGTTGAGAAAGAATGATAAATACCCCCACATACCAGTGGTGGAATTCTACCAGTTCTACCCAGTTCAAGCAAACCAGTAGCGGCGGGAGGCTCTGTCCACCCACCCGGATGTCATCACGGATGCTCTGCGCATGTGCTCACATTTCTGAACCGGTAGCAAAGGTAAGTGAATACCACTATTGACCCACACTTATGGGAGAGAATAGTAAAAAAGAGAGGTCGAATGAAATTGAAAAGTAGGAGAAAACAATGGCGATAATTACCCAATAGGATTATGCAATGCATTGGGAAGAAGTATTTTAATACAGAATGTTGTTATGAATGAAACCATTCTTTGATGCATTCAAGCAGCCTCCATCTGCTTTTCATCATAAATGAAAAGAAGGACTAGGGTTGACATGATAGCAGTGTTCCAATATCTCGGGGGTTGCCACAAAGAAGAGGGAGTCAAGCTATTCTCCAAAGCACCTGAGGGCAGGACAAGAAGCAATGGGTAGAAACTAATCAAGGAGAGAAGCAACCTAGAACTAAGAAGAAATTTCCTGACAGTTAGAACAATTCATCAGTGGAACAATTTGCCTCCAGAAGTTGTGAATGCTCCAACACTGGAAGTTTTTAAGAAGAGATTGGTTAACCATTTGTCTGAAATGGTATATGATTTCTGCTTAAGCAGGGAATTGGTCTAGAAGACCTCTTAATGTCTCTTCTAACTCTGTTGTTCTATTCTATCTCTAGAAGTTCATAGAATTGGAAATCCACACACAAACTCTTCAATTTCCAGTGAAGCAAGTTAGAGTCAGCAAAGCGAAGAGGCAAAGTTAGGCATTTGTTCCAACTGTGAACTTTTAATTGTCTCCAGATTAACATCAGCACCTGTACCTGCATATTATTGGAAGGACAGAGTCCTTAAAAACCAGTTACTTTTGTGACAGATTTAGTGCATGGAACAAAAATAACCCCCCCAAACCCCAGGAATCTAGAAGCAATTATGTAGCCACTGAAAATTTATGAACTAAAGCCTGAGTAAGACCAGCTCTCAACAGCATTTTGAAAGAAATGTCAATTTATTGGTATTAAATAGCACATAGTTAAACACAAAGATGATCAAAGACTTTTAATCATTAGGCGACAATTTCCTAAGCATACATGCTTGGAAAAAAGTCCCACTGAACTTAGCGGCACTTGTATCTACAATTTGTGGCTCCTTGAGCCAGTCATATTTTTTACAGATGGCCTTGCAAACAAATCTTTGACTAGATCTTGTTTCATCAAATGGAAAGCAAACAATTTTTTTGTGACCAGATGTTTAAAAATCTTAAACTTGCATTCTAAAGATGTAAAAGAATAGATTAAGCAGCCCAGAAGCTGTTTGCTCTTTTGTAAGCCTCTATTATTATTCCCCTAGCCCCCGGGAATGTATATGTTTTACTCCTCACTGTAATAACAAAGCATGGATTCTGAGAGGGTAATGTGATAGCTCCACACAATAGGAACATCAGATGAACATCCAAAGTTTCCTTGTTCAAAGTCGAGTCATTCATACTTCTGGTCTGTGCACGCAGTGATTAAACTGTTAAACTAAGAGTGAATACACCTAGAGTCAAGTTCATCCTCAACCATGGAAACAGACTAGGTGATTTTGGATTATTAAGTATATCTTAGCCCAACTTACCTCTCAGGGTTGATATGAGGGAAAATTAAAAGAAGATGGGTTTGGTATACTGTCCTGGAGAGAAAAGAATTAATATAAATTTATTTAATAATGGACAGCAACTCCCCAGGTTTCATCCCTAACTTCATTTACAGACAGATATACTGTAGTTAATGATATTTCTACACAATATATTTGTACAAAAAAAAAGTTATTTGCTTGCAATGGAGATGAGGATTGATGCAGAGCAGGGATAGCAAACCTGATGGCATGGCGGGTGGTATCGTGGCGTATTGGGCTGTATCGCGACATATCGGGATTTTTTTTTTGCCTTTGCAGAGCTGGTGTAGCCGAGGCCTGCATGAGTCTGGGTGTGGTCTGCATGGGCCATATCCGGCCTGTGGGCCACCAGTTTGACAGGCCTGATTTAGAGGAAGGCCAGGGGAATTAAAAAGTTTATCATCCCTCCTCTCCATGCACCATTTGTTGAGGGAGGGTGGTCTGTACATGCATTTTTTTAATTGAGAGCCATAGACTTGGCTCTCAAGCAGAGATCTCTCCCAGACCTGTGAGCAACTTGGAAACTGTAAATTAATTGCTACATGAAAGGATGTGCAAAGCACATGTTTGATACTGCTGAATGATCTCCCCTCAGACTTAGAGAGATAGGAGGAGGCTTTTAGAGGTATCTCCACCCCCCCTTTTTTTGCAGGAATATATTTTTAACAGTATTTGTGCAAAGAAACAGAGTACAACCTTGGAAAGCTTACATAGAGATGAGTATCTTTGCCTTTAAAATGCCACAAAAATCTATATCTCAGTTGCAAAGATGTCCAGAAGGAGGAAGATCTGATCTTGCAAAAGCCTCCAAGACTTTATCTAAAGTGTTAATGGTCCCTTCTCTAAATTCAAAGAAAAAGAAAGTGTGTTTTGCTATATCAAGATGTGGCCTGGAAGTGCAAAATCTGCAGCCTTTCTAGTTCCTAAACTGGAGTCCCATAAAATATAACACCTTTGCAGCTACCATAAAAAATGTCATCCTACTGTACCAAGAAAAGACTTTTAGAAATTGAAAAGAAAAATTAAAATACAATTCTTTGCTTAAGAGAGCAACTGTTTTTACACACATGCACATGCAGACACACAGAGTGTGATTGATTTGCCTGTTGTTATTTCTTAACAATGGTATCTCTTATGCCAAATTTACAGAACAGTGTTCTCAGTGTGTCTCTTGGTGTGTGGAAAAAATATATTTTCTGGTATTCTGCCAAGCACTAAGTCTAAACATGTTCTGTACGCAGCGTAATTTTTATTTCAGTTAGCCTTGGTGGTAGGAATAGAAGGCTGTGTGTTAATAGCAGTAGTTTTTTATACTGAATTCTATATTGCTAGGAGACTAGTGATTGACCACTGAGAGAGCAGGGTGCTGGACTAGAGAGGCCAGGGGTCCAATCCAGCAGGCAAGGTTTATGGTCTTATACAATTGTAAGGGGAGGAGGAGTTGAATATGTAACAAGGACAAAATCCCCTTATACTTTTTCTGCATGAAGAGATAAGGAAATTATTCAAGGGCATGGCGTAAATAAATTAAAAACCATGTAACTTTAATATACTGTAGATAGAAAAGGATATATTATTTGTAGCTGTTCCTCCTCCTCCTCCTCCTCCTCCCTTAGCCTTTATGAGTTTAGCAGATTTAAGAGTACCTTGGAAGTAGCTCAATACAGCAACGTAGCACCAAATAAGAAGAGACCTAACAGCGAAGATAACTTTCTTTTCTCCCAGGAAAGTTTTCTCCTCCCCAAAGTACTGAAAAAAAAAATAACAGCAAATGTTTTGTAGAACATATGGGAAGCTTATTATGTTTTAATCATGTGTTATTTATTATTTAGATTTCAGAAGAGAAACATAAGGAGGTCTCCTCTGACAATTCATTGCAGTAGTAAATGCTTACACAAGGAATGCCTTAATGTTCTTGAATCCAAGATTTTTGACATTTAATAGGATAAGTGATCATATGTAGCCCATGTTTGCCTGAAAATGCTTTCCTTGTTCTTTGACACAGTGTTCTTGGAACTAAATGAAGAATGGGACTGCTTGTCTTGATATGTAATTCTCAAGACATATATTACAGATTTTATTTTCAACTGTTTTAATTCAGAAAGTTAGCACATAACTATGTACAAATCAATTAAAGATTGCATTAATAAGTACAATCTTTCTATCAGGTTCTTACAAGAGTGGATTTGTTTTCAAGAAAGGGGGGGAATTAATTTTGCTTCTCATTTTGCACGTTCATCTTCCGAAAACAGGAAAATTGTGAAAATTGTTGGATCTCTATATTGTCATCCCCGCTGTTTTAATTTGCAAAATGCAGTTCAGTCAGGACAATTTTTAAAAATCACATGCATTTTGTAACATGACCCTTCCTAGGTCGTATAAGTTTGTAAACATTTGTCTAATATGTGGGGTGTTTGAGTTTTAGTGGTCAAATCAAAGAGAATTGGTTCTTGAAATAGTTTCCTCATCTGCATAAAGATACCATTGTAATTTTGAAATTACAGTATCTTAGAAAGTAAACCTACACAATGGACCCTTTTCTTCCTGGGCTCCTACTAATCAATCCATGCATGTTCCACAAAAAGTCTTTCCAGCAGATGACCTGCAGTCTCTGATGTGCTGTGAGGAAATTTGCACTGCTTGATGAATGTTTCCAATTTTGGAACACTTCCCTTTCCCTGATTTGCTGCACTTTGGATGGCTTTGTTAATCCTTCGTTAATACAATCATGAGGCAACCCTGCTCATTTAGAAACTGTGATAAGGACTTTCCTGTTTCATGTCTTCCTGCTCATCATAAGTGCTAATTTTTAAATTTAATTCTGTCAGATTCTCATGCTGTGTATCTTCACTCATCCTGTACTGTGATCCTACATTAGTTCCTGGATGATGCATTCAATTTTTCCCTTCCTATTGCTCAGAACTTCATCTACCTCCACCACTCCACTTCTGTTTTGTGTGTCATCCTACTTTCTTCTATGACTTAATTTCTACCTTCACCTCTCAAATATATCCATCAAAATCTCATTCTCTCCCTTCCACTCCAACCCATTTTGGTCTTAATCCATCCAATCCTAAATGGCAGATAAGAAGCTTTGCTTACAATATATAGAAAGTTGAATTGTGGGTGGAGGCATGGGAGAGAAGGAAGACATGCCTGTAATTTGCTTTTTATGTAGTTCCAGGTGGCTATATAGGCAACAGTCTCCACCCTTACTTCCTCAAGAATTCTGGAAATGAACCCAAGGTTATGTAAACAGTAAACACTCTTCCCAATGTTCCCAATATCGTATGCCATTTATTTTTCGGGTCACCTGAGTTAGGCTGGGTAGTGCCTAAAAAAACCCTATTAGAGTGCTCTCCTTGATTCTCCTTACCAAGAGCAGCTTTTAGATGCCCTTTTTGTTTCTATCATGCAGTGTAGTCACATACCGAACATGAGAAGGACCATACATAGAAACAAGTTGTTTAGCAGTCAAATGGCTCTTAGTTAACTGGAAAAAAATGTACTGTGATTAAAATTTTTCTCCAAGTTGTTGTGAAATTTGGAGAAGAGCAATCCTTTTGTGGCAAAAGATTTTGTAGCCCAGACCCCTTACAAAATCTACCAAGAGTGTTTCTGTGTTTTATGGAACGATTCTTTTAGACTGAACACTTCTTCACATGTATAGAAGACAGAATAATCATAATAAGAAGGCTACATACTGTTTGAGTTCTTTTCCAAATGACTTTGACAACTGCAATAAATCACTCTTGAAATGTTTTGCAAATTTCAAAGGCCAATCAGAAAGAATTTTAGTCCCTCACTGGGTAACGTTACTCAATTTACTTTTAACACTGAATTGAGTGAAATGTAATCCCCTGTGTTTTCGAGAAAGGCTCATGTTCTCTGGGACAATCTGATCTTAGACTGTGTATTATTGCTATAATCAATCTGGACAGTTTGATAGAAAGAGCAATTGGTTTTTGATCACTTTACTTAAAAGTGACATAGATGTTCAGGTTGCAGCTAAGACTAACAAAAATTTATCAATTGACATATTTTCCTCTAGACAAGATTAATGGGATACAAGACCCTTTAAACATTTTGTTTCTCCTCCCCCCACCTCAACATTGCTGAAGTGATTGCTACACAATACCTATGACCTTGTTTTCAAACACATTCATATTCTAATGTTCATTTTTTCTATGCACATTTTTCTATTTAGGTAGTTAATATTTCTGCCTTACTATTCTGCCCCACAGATTTATAAAACTAACATTTAGAGTCTGCATGTAAATTTTATATAATTTAGGAAAAATATATAATCTACAGTATTTCAAATGTATATTCTTTGATGGAAAATCATAGTATTTTATAGGGATTGACTGTCAGGCAAACGGAACTGGATGATGAATGTACATACATCACATATATTTATATTTAATTGACATGTGCTTTAACAGACACCCTTCCCTTAATTATCTGTAAAATTGAGGTTTTAGGATTTCTTAAACATTATTGCCTATTCGTTCTAAATATTAAATGAAAAACTACCTGAACCGTTTGCACTGTCCCAACTTTATTTAGTTAATCTGAGAAAAAGCTTGTTGATCTGAGAAAAAGCTTGTTACTTTTTATCCAAATCTATAGTAACCAGGGTTTTTGTTAAGCAATAAAATATAACATCTGTTAAAAAACAATTTCATATGAGAACATACGAAAACATTGAATCTCGTGAATTGCCATACTTGCAATATCCTATTTTCCCTTTTTAGTACATAAATAGCTTTTCATTTCAGTTTACTAACACCAGGAATTAGCCAAACCTTGCTTAAAATTTAGTCTATGTTATCAGAGGATTGAAATAAATATGTCATGATTTCAAAATGAATTTCAAATTGGCAATTAAAGAACCGGCCAGTAAGTGGATTGGAATCATTAGAGGGAAGAATAAGTTAAAATGGAAGAAGCCATTCCATTCATAACAGAGAAACTCTGGATGCAACTCAAAATACTATGGAGTACTATTTCAATATATTCTTATTTCTTATTCCTGAATTTCTGACTCAAGGGGAGGTCATAGAAACAAATGATCTTCAGTAGTATTGATTCTTTCTTCTTTATTGGTTGGGATTTCCTAACAAATCTGGAGCCAGGGTCCAGAAAGCTGCAATTATTCACTAGACTACAACTAGCCAATATAAAATAGCTTATAGGAAAAAGGGACCTTTTGGTTTAATACCTGCCATTCCAATTTGCTGTCTATAATTTTATTAAGACTTTTGATTATAATGGTGAACTAAGCTAAACTAAACTTAAAGAACATAGAATGCAAAGAAGGAGTAAAATAAATAAATAAATAAAAACTTCTTTTCAGTCCCGCTGTCAGCACACAGTCCATAAAGGATGATCAGAAGTAACTATATATTATTTTAACCCTGCTCAAATAAACAATTTTATATTCCTTCCTTTTCCTTCTAACAGTCTTAATCTTTAGTTTATTCAAATATTGCTGTAGGATTTGACTTCATTTCTTCTTTAGCCCATCACACAGAGTTTTTTCAAGGGATTAATAAGCCTCTTTTAAACCCAATAGGGAAAAAAAATCCAAGTCATCTCTTGGTTTGCCATTTGTATTTCCCTTTTAAATTTTAAAACCTTGGGCGGTAAAATAGCAAAGTAGATCCATTTTCTTAAATCATTTCCTAAGTCATTCTCTTGACCTGTCAGTTGTAAGTCAATTTTCAATACCATCTCTGTCCTGTTACGATAATAAATTTTGTCATACATCTATCATTTCTTCAAAAACATATTTTGGACATAGCCTGTCCATAAAAACAGACATTATTGCAGACATTGTTGATAGTGCAGCTATTATTTTATAATTCCATTTTTCAAAAGTCTCCTTCAGTATTTTTATTGTTATAATATTTTGCAATATTTACAGGCTTGTAAATCTTCTCTACTTAAAAACTTTAGTCCTCTCTATTATCATTTTTGAAATCATGAAATTGCTTGTCTTTGTTTTGTCTTGTAAAACCCAAAACAGGATTATTTCCCATAAAAGTTGTTTGTTCCTTATAATTAATTTCATTGTAAAAGTATCAACATTCCAAATTCATTTGGACCCTTAGTCTGTTTATAATTTTCTAAGATCAAATTTCAGAGACATCCCTGGAAATCTAACATTCCACCGGTGTCATTCGTTTGCATACTGTCAGATAAATATCCTAGACATGGCCATTCTACCTTTAAGATTATATTTATGCCCTGATACTGGCCATCTTGATTGTTATGCTATCACAATTAGTACATTTATTTCATTTTTATTTATTGATACTATTCTATATTTGTGCCTCCATTTTAAGGGGGAAAAGCCTTCTCACTGTCCCATCTTTAGAAAAAAAAAATCAAATGGTGTCCCAATGCAGGGACTTCTCAGAGCTGGCAATCTTGGAATGGTCTTTGCAAAGACTTTATTGATGTTTTAACTTCTCTATACAAACAACTTATGTACTTTGGTATTTATCTTCTCTTGCAGTAGCTGTAAGAAATGGTGGAATCAAATAATTAAAATGCTTTCAGATGCTATGAATTATATTTGCAATATTTATGATTAAAACTGTTCAAATACCCACATCTTATCACACTTTCAGGACGTCACACCCACTTGTTTTTATGTAAGGAATAATTTTATGAGGGATAGTTTTAATCAGACCTTGAATGATTCACAGCTTTTTCCTATGCACAATTGACTACACATTGCTACTGCGTTGTCTAAGTCTAACTCTTAGATTAAGTGTGTTTAAATTTTCAGCAAGGAGAACAATCCTATCAGTGCGGATAGAGAACTCTGAAAGCAGAAGGGCCATAGCATTCATAGTGTGTTCAGATGAGTAACAGGAAAAGTTTCCTCTTTCTTCATAGTTTGTAAATCAACATGCAACATTTGAGGCTACAGCCAATAGGGATAAGCCAGTTTCACACATCATTGCTCCTCCCTCCATAGAATATCAACAAGCGAATATGAGTAAAAACAGTAACTAAAATTATCTGTGCTTATCAATGATACTAATATAAAATCTTTATTGGCAAAATGCCATTTTTCTTCTCTAGCCAGTTTTACATTAACTAAATGCATATGTGGTAAACATCACATCCTCCCATCAGGGATTATGGATTTGGTTTGTCTGGATCATCATCTCCATAAAGAGAATTTGGCTATCTTGATATAAACCAGGAGCCTTGGTGGCGCAGCGGACTAAAGTGCTGTTAAGTAGCACTTAGCTGCCAGCTGCCTGCAATTACTGCAAGTTCAAATCTCACCAGGCTCAAAGTTGACTCAGCCTTCCATCCTTCCGAGGTAGGTAAAATGAGGACCCGGACTGTGGGGGCAATAAACTGACTTTGTATAAAAAGAACACTGCTTGGGGAGGCGATAAAAGCCCTACTAAGCAGGTATATACAAAAGTATGACGGCTATTGCTTAATGCATTGTAAGCTGCCCTGAGTCTCCGGAGAAGAGTGGCATATAAATCGAACCAATAAATAAATAAATACTGGGATATTCAATAGATTTTGGATACCACTAGCTGTGGAATTTTAACCTGTGGGCAAACTACCAGGTGAATGATAACATTATCTTAGTTCCTAAAAGTGCTGCTGGGAAACTATTATTTTGTACTGTAGCAGCTGTTTTACGTGGTTCACCATGAATCCATTTTGGAAATTGTCCTACATGCTATTGAATAAGAATCTGAAAAAGTTGGGAGAGATTCTTAAGGAACTTGGGATGAAGCATCACCAGAGTGCTAACAACTCCCAACTCAGATTTCTCCTTTTCATCAGAGCCAGGTGTAGTAATGAGCTTTCCAACATTTCCATTCAAGGTAACTTGTGAACTGACTGAAACTCAATCCTGAAAAAGTGGATTTTGTTATGATGCAAAGCCAGGGAATCCAGGCAGCTGTGGCTTTAGTTATCTGCAAAAGGGATCAAGGGTTAGTGCTGTTAAGTCTAAATTGTCTATATACATTTAAAGTAATCCCAGACTGGGAAGAGATTGTTTTTGCTTGTTAAGCAGAAATCAAGTATTTATATAAATCTGCAGGATCTATCCGACTAGCAGCCAACTTGGTATTTTTGTGGAAAGTAAAGTTGGTGTACATTTTGATCAGTTATTATAGAGAGATGCTTTTAAAAGGTACGAACAACTTAACATTTGTAGCCCCTTCCACAGGCGCAGTTTTTGTCATAAATAACGTTCCTACTTCACTGCGATTTTGTAATGTGATAATGCAACGCTTCCGAGAAGTCAGATGCTGGGTGAGACTATTGTGTGTCTTATCTACCCGGGAGTTAAGACCCACTAAATTTGATAGGTTTTACTTCCCATTTGGGCCTTCCAATGAAGCTGCAAAGGCAACGTGAGCTGCCCCGGTGGCATCCAATCTTTCGCCTTCACGATTTGTTTCCGAAGTCCCTCACAGGGCCGTGCGCCCGGGGCCAGGCCGGCCTTTCTGCCGTCCTTTCCTTCGCCCGGACGAAGGCTGCCAAAAGAAGGGAGCGCCTCCCCCTTCCTTTCCCCCGGCCGCTCGCTTTCCCTTCGCTTTGGGACTGCAGGTCGGTCGACGGGCTGCAGGGTAGCCCGAACAAGAGGCTGGTCAGCGTGAAGGGACGTCCGCGCCCACAAGGCGGCCTCAGCTCCCGCTTCCCCTCGCCCGCCGCGGCCAGTTGCAGGGCGCGGATCCCGCTCGGAGAAGGCGGAGCGGCAGCTCCTCCCTCAGCTAGGAGCCAACGGGGGCTGGTCGGACAGGCAACCTAGTCGGGAAACTCCAGTCCGCCGCCGTTGCCGCCGCCGCCACTTAGCCCAGAGGAGACGCGAGCGAGGCCACAAAGGCTTCTTTGTGCACCGGCGGCCGCGGCCCCCTCGTCCCTCGTTTTTGGCCGGCGCCAGCATGGGCGCAGCCAGCGCCGCCTTCTTAGTCCTGCTGGCAGCGTCCGGGCTTCTTCCTCTGATCGCGGCAGGTAAGCCCGAAAGAACCTCCGACGGCTCCGGCCGTGCTAGGGTTGAGCAACGTCTCGCAGCCTCCCGCTGTTCTTTCATCCCCAAGAGCAAGCGAGGGTTGCAAGAGGAGGTTGTTGCCCTCGGGCTGAGCCCACTTGAAAGCGAACTGTTGAACGTGGTGGCGGGACCCCGCCTGTTCCTCCTTGCTCCTCGTTTGCACCGAGATGGAGGGAGCCTTCGGAGGGGGGGGGGGAGGCAAGGGAGAGGAAGGGCCCCGTCGTAACTCCCAGCAGTCCCCCGTTCCGCCCCCCACCCCCGAGAGTGAGAGTCTCCCTTAACTTAAGCCAGCCTTGTGCCGGGGGACAAGAGACGTCTTCATCTCTGCACTTTCCTGAGCACGGTGGTCTTGCCCTGCCGGATTCCCCGGCTTCAAACAGCCTTCGCTGGGGACTAAGCATGCCTTGGAAACGCGGGGGCTTTTTCCTCTGGGAGTAATTCTAGCCTTCGTAGGCTTACTCAGAAGTCAGCCATCCCGAGTCCTGCGGAGCTGCGTGCGTTTTATAGACTCGCCTTCAAAGCGCTTTTGAGGGTTCACCAGCGATCTTGGTTAATTCTCATAAGGGAGAATTTGGGGCTAAATGGCCTCGGGAATGCAGTCCTTTTTCCCGCGGTTTCAAGGGAGGGGGAAAAACTCTCCTGAAGAGACCACGAAGATTGTTACTCCCCCCCTCCCCTTCCTTGCGGCGATGCGTGCCTGCCAGATCAAATGCCGGAGGCTCCTTACAATGGCATCGTCATGTTGGGAGCTGTGTAGAGCTTGTAACCTCGCCGCCGCGCCATCCTTGCCTTAACAATTTTAAGCCCCAAGTCTCAGCGTGGAAGATAAGGAAGAGAATACTCCCTTTAGATCAGACACGAGGGATGGAAAAGTTGTCCGCTTTTTCTCCCACCCAACTCTACTCTGAAGTGAAATGGCTACTGGGAATAGCAGGGTTCCCCCCCCCCCCCCACACTTTTTTTTTTTTTTTGCTGGAGTGGGTGGAGAAATACAAAGAATAATCTCCCTCTCCTTTGACTACACGGTGTTTCTCAATGGCAGTGGGGGGGGGGTGTATGACCAGCTCCCCCCCTTAAAGGAAGGGGGATGTCTACTTCTTTGTTTCAATAAACACTTTTGCTGCCTCTCTTTACAGCTGAGTGTGGTTAATCGGTGTTGAGTGAAGCCAGAGGCAAACCAGGAAACTACCAAGGGAAATTTGCCTGAGTTTGAGTGGCTTGTTTGGTTGCTCTCCCCCTTTGTTTTTTGGGGAGGAGAATCCTATTTCCTGTGCACTCCCTGGCTGGTCCAAAACTTTTCGGGCTCAGGAAACATTAGGACTCGGTTCAACAAACTTTGCGATTGTTTAGAGGACCTGAATACAAGCGGCCCTATTAACA
Source organism: Arizona elegans (assembly GCA_022577455.1). Classification (NCBI taxonomy): domain Eukaryota; kingdom Metazoa; phylum Chordata; class Lepidosauria; order Squamata; family Colubridae; genus Arizona; species Arizona elegans. The sequence continues at coordinate 39,530,032 of JAKOOJ010000008.1, read as the reverse complement.
TCTGACCTTGCGCCATGGTGGGGTGGCAGGCTGACTGCTGTGGCCAGTTCATCCGGCATCTCTTTCTCTTTTTTTTCTTTAATAGCAGTAAGATTTATGAGAACAAGGGCGGGGGGAAGAGTCTGAAGTGTGTTTAAGACTCCAGTGGAAGACTTAACAGTACTTGCAAAGGCAGTTGCCTGATTGTGCATTCAACTGTGAAAAAGTGGTGTTCCTCAGGGAGATTAAACATGTCTTACATTTGGTGTCTCTCGCATCTTCTTTGCCTTCCTAATGACATGAAGCAGGCAAAAAGGTGCTATTGGGCCACTCTTTGATCCCTGGTGTAAATCATTCTATCCCTAGCCTCTTTCTAGAACTCTTCCAGTGCTACCCTAGTTTGCCTTGCACTCTAATAGAAGGGAGAGATGGCATGCTTCATCATTTGCAAGTGGAATAATATGCTCCTAAGTTTCCATATTTAATAAATAAATACATAAACAAATAAATGGATGAATCTGGCTTGTCTTGAAGAAGAATGGGAGAATCTGAGCCTACTGGAGAAATAACAGGCTATAAGACAGATTAGAGAGGGACTGTTAATAAACTAGAGGCTTAAAATAATGTTTCTTCCTTTTGTTTACCCACTCAATCTATTTCCTTCACCCCAGGAAGTGACAGATGCTTAGATTTTCTGTTATTTGGCTTGGGGGTTTCAAGGGTTTGCCATTTGTTGCTTTGTTATGGGATGGGAGATAACATTTCTGAGTTCATTTGGGGGAGGGACAGGGAACCTTATGCCTGCCTGGGGACTGTGGTAGAGGAGTCGGTTTCCAAAAAATTGTATGTATCTTCTATTACTTCCCTAGCTTTTGTCTTAATGGGAAAATGCAACTGAAACAACCTCAGTATTAGGAGATTGTTGCAAAATGATAGAAAACACAAGGAGGGTATTAGTGATTATATATTTAAATCTTGCAAAGTGAGAATGTCAGTCTCTCAATAGAAGTTGCAGCCCAAAATAACTTTCCAACTCAACCCCAATTTTCTTGCAACTGCTGGATTTATTTAAGGTGATTAGTAGTAAAGACCACAGAAAGTTGTTCTAACTACAGTCAGGTCCAGAAATATTGGGACATCAACACAATTCTAACATCTTTGGCTCTATACACCACCACAATGGAGTTGGAATGAAACAAACACAATGTGCATTAACTGCAGACTGTCAGCTTTAATTTGAGGGTATGTACATCCAACTCAGGTGAACGGTGTAGGACTTACAGCAGTTTGCATATATGCCTCCCACTTGTTAATGGACCAAAAGTAATGGGACAGAATAATAATCATAAATCAAACTTTCCCTTCTTAATACTTGGTTGCAAATCCTTTGCAACAGCCTGAAGTCTGGAACGCATAGACATCACCAGACGCTGGGTTTCATCCCTGGTGATGCTCTGCCAGGCCTCTACTGCAACTGTCTTCAGTTCCTGCTTGTTCTTGGGGCATTTTCCCTTCAGTTTTGTCTTCAGCAAATGAAATGCATGCTCAATGGGATTCAGGTCAGGTGATTGATTTGGCCATTGCATATCATTCCACTTCGGTCCCTTCAAAAACTCTTTGGTTGCTTTTGCAGTATGCTTTGGGTCATTGTCCATCTTCACTGTGAAGCGCCATCCAATGAGTTCTGCAGCATTTGGCTGAATGTGAGCAGATAATATTGCCCAAAACACTTCAGAATTCATCCTGCTGCTTTTGTCAGCAGTCACATCATCAATAAATACAAGAGAACCAGTTCCATTGGCAGCCATATATGCCCATGCCATGACACTACCACCACCATGCTTCACTGATGAGGTGGTATGCTTAGGATCCTTTCCTTCTCCATACTTTTCTCTTCCCATCACTCTGGTACAAGTTGATCTTGGTCTCATCTGTCCATAGGATCTTGTACCAGAACTGTGAAGGCTTTGTTAGATGTTGTTTGGCACACTCTAATCTGGCCTTCCTGTTTTTGAGGCTCACCAATGGTTTACATCTTGTGGTGAACCCTCTGTATTCACTCTGGTGAAGTCTTCTCTTGATTGTTGACTTCGACACACATACACCTACCTCCTGGAGAGTGTTCTTGATCTGGCCAACTGTTGTGAAGGGTGTTTTCTTCACCAGGGAAAGAATTCTTCGGTCATCCACCACACTTGTTTTCCGTGGTCTCCCAGGTCTTTTGGTGTTGCTGAGCTCACCGGTGCATTCCTTCTTTTTGAGAATGTTTCAAACAGTTGTTTTGGCCACGTCTAATGTTCTTGCTATCTCTCGGATGGGTTTGTTTTGTTTCTTCAGCCTAATGATAGCTTGCTTCACTGATAGTGACAGCTCTTTGGATCTCATCTTGAGAGTTGACAGCAACAGATTCCAAATGCAAATAGCACACTTGAAATGAACTCTGGGCCTTTTATCTGCACATTGTAATTGGGGTAATGAGGGAACATCACACATCTGGCCGTGGAACAGCTGAGAAGCCAATTTTCCCATTACTTTTGGCCCCTTAACAAGTGGGAGGCACATATACAAACTGCTGTAAGTCCTACACCGTTCACCTGAGTTGGATGTACATACCCTCAAATTAAAGCTGACAGTCTGCAGTTAACGCACATTGTGTTTGTTTCATTCCAACTCCATTGTGGTGGTGTATAGAGCCAAAGATGCTAGAATTGTGTCGATGTCCCAATATTTCTGGACCTGACTGTACTTCCATAATGGAGTATGGAAGCCTTGTTCTATTTTTAATAAGAATTATTCTTTGCTGTAATAACTTTGCAGATCTTGTACCATTGTGATTGCAATGCTTGCTTTTCTTTTTTAAGAGAAAGAAAAAATAATTAATAGAGGACTAACATCTTGGCCAAAAACTAGAAATATGTTAATGTGCCCTTCCCCTTTATTTTCCTTGAGGTGTCTCATGCTTAAGAAGAATCCATATCTTTTCTTTCTGTGGAATACTTGGATTTTTCTGACACAGCTTTCTATACATTATGATTGTTATTATTATCATGTCAAATTTAATCCACTTCAGGATAAAATCCTCTTCACTGAACATTATGGATTATAAACTACGACACTGATCCAGTGTAGATTTGTAGATCAATGTTTTCCACCTTTCCAGTCTAGGGCTGAGGAAAAATGACAAAAATGTACCTAAGTGAGGACTAGAATCTTCCTGCTTCCAGGCAAATGCCTTAACCATTGCACCTCATTGCCTCTTCTTATATACACTTACTCAGAGGTCAACTACGTGGTATTCAGTGAAAAGTTTTTGTAGGGAAATGTGCATAAACCTCATTTTTGTACTAGCTAAGTAGTTTTGCATGATTTAACTATAAAATATGTATTGCAGAAATTGGCAGATAGGAAGAAAGTATTGGCTTTCTTCTTTCTGTTGTATAGTTTTTACTGAGATACGACTGAACATTTTTATTTCAAGGGACAAAAAGTGCCAGCCAAACTGTTAGTGAATAGCATGGAAAACATCCACACATATTTGTGGCTTACTGTAATAGAATGAATCTTACTTTGACCAGCCTCTTTGCATTTCTGCTGAGAGAAGATACAATAAGGATTTTATCACCAGCCATGGGCATTAATTCTGTTCATATTTGAATGAGATAGACTTCAGTGGGAACATGGTAGGAGGAAATCAACACAAGGCCTTCCTCTTTACTATACAGACAATATTTTATAGCTTCTGTGTGTACAGTATGTTCTATCATATTAAGACCTGTTTGAATGACATCTCCTATCCTGGTTTTAGGAGCATAGATTGTGTTTCTAAATCAATTGCTTTTGTGGCAGTTCTCAGGGTGACTGTAATGGAAACATTAGAGATTAGATGATAAACTTGCCAAACTGATTCTTGATAAGTTTTTTGAAAACATATTTCATTCACTTCTATGGGAATTACTTGTTAAGATTGCAGATTAAGTTTCTGTCTCTATTTCTATACACTTTTATTTAGAAGTATGTTTCTTTATTCATATACCAAAATCACATGGAAGTTGCTTCCTTGTGGTATAATTTCAGATAGTTTCAATATGTATATGAATGCCATGCTACTTGGGTGGGTCTGGTTATGTGGTTTCTTTCAGGTCTAATAACTATTTGCCATTCTGGTAGGCTAAAACAGACTTGGGAATGGTGCTTTCCAAATATTTTAGAATTTAGATCACAACTCCCATCATCCCATAATATTATGTAATCCAGTTATTTTAAAGTAATCAAATTGTCTGTTACTCACAGGCAGTCTAATTAGTCCCATTCACATGTATGCATGCATGATCCTGTAGTATTTGAATTATTCTTATACTTTATATGTAGTTGTTACTTCTTAATGATGTGTAAACTAAATTGACTAGACTCACATTAATCTGTAATCTGGTTAACAAATTAAAACAATTTATTTGATACAATATATTCAGGGAAAACTTTATAAATTATATTATAATTGGCTACATATGAGCCCAGTCTCATATGTAGCCATAAAAAGGAAACTTAATGGTGCATTATTACATATATGTATATCATAGTAAATTCATGCTTTTAAAGGCTAATTCAAATAAGTGATACTTCTAAAGTGATACTTCTAGATTAAAAACAATTCTGTTGCTATACTCAGTGGTGATAAGGTTGACTGCCATCCCTTTAAAGAAAATGCTACTCTACTAAGCATACTTAATGAGGCTACACCATTCCATGCTAATGTTAGATTCTGATTCATTATAGAATGCTACTCTTTCTACAAGAAGTATTACTATGGTAAGCATCCCAGTTGGGAAGTAAAAAAACCCTCTATTATTATAAAAATTGATATGTCCAAATTAACAAGAATTTTTGATTTTGAAGAAGGTTGATTGATACTACTGTCTTATAACTGAGAGAAAATCCAGAAATAAATGAGTCCTACTTTTGAGTAAACGTAGAGAATTACCATCTGACTAATCTTTCCTTGACCCAGCCAGGCACTTTCGTATCAGTCCCAACTCCAGATAATGGAGAAGGTCGATGTAACACTTGGTGACCTGCCTTGTAAACATCTTATACAGAAAATTTTATGGAAACGTTCTCACATGAATTAGATATAGTGCCCAATGGTAGGATCCCCAGACTGGAAAGTATCCAACAAGTTACTGAGGAATAGCAATGACCTGCAGTGAGTAGTCAAGGCATTAACAATGTACCACGTTGAGAAATTCACTAACTATTACTCAGGACATGACATCAGGAAAACAAATGGAATGGCATTTATCATCAGCAAGAAACTCACCCAGGCAATGCTTCTCAATGGTTAATGTTCATATTATGTCCATCTAAATCTGTGCTAAGCACCTCAAAATCACAATTGACCAAGTCTATGTCCCAATAACGTAGATGAAACTATCAGAATAGCTGAGTGAAACACAATTTACTGCTTATAAAAGCATCAGAAACGAGAAAGAACTGTCTAACCAACAAGGTGTCAAGAACAGTTGGCGGGAATATACAAAAGAGCCTCTCTTTGAGGGAGATGGGTTGTTCAGAAGTATGAAATACAAAATAAATAAATAAGCTGTATGTCAGTAACAAAGAGACCAAGTCTCTTCAGAATGATGAAAGGGAAGCAGAAATAGAATCAGCTATTTTTCAGGAGCAGATTGGGTGGGCAGTGAAACAACTGCCAAGCAACAAGGGCCCAAGTGTTGATGTATCCTGCAAAAATGCTGAGGCCTGTACTTCTCACAGTCATCACAGGCTTGTCCCACAAAATTTGGGAAATGAACACATAGCCACAGGATTGAAAATATTCATTTCATTGCCAAAAAGGGCAACTTCAAGGATTGCTCCAATTATTCTACAGTTGGCCTATCCCTCATTTTAGCATAATCTTTAACAATGCCTGGCCCAACCATCAAAAGAGAATTACCAGATGTTTAAGATGGCTTCCAAAGGGGTCATATCACTCATACTTCAAACCATGAAAAAAATTTCATGTATTATTGAAAATTTTCAGTATCAAAGTATCAACATTTGCTTTATTTATTATAAGAAAGCCTTCAATTGTATTGATCATAACAGACTGTGGAGAATCCTAGAAGACATGGGGAGTGCCAACACATCTGGTCAAGTTGGTGCAGTCACTGTAATCAGGAAGCCACTGTGCAAACAAACACCATATGGAAACACTAATTGGTTCAGAATAGAAAAAGGAGTATGGCAAGGTTGCATTTTTTCACCTTTGTTATTTAATCTATATGCTGAAATGATAATGAGGAAGATGGAACTTGAAGAATCAAAAATTGAAATGAAGACTGGAGGAAGGAACACCAACAATCTTCACTATGCTGATGACCCAATTCTCCTTTTCGAAACCAAAGAAGGACTGAAACATCTTACTAAAAGGTTTAAAGACGAAAATGTGAGATTTGGCTACTTTCTGAATATCAAAAAGACCAAACTTGTGATTACTCTGAAGAATGATAGAAAAGTGATTGAATATGTGTAAAAATGCACTTTCATGGGATCACAGATTTGATCAAAGCAGTGAATGCATCCAGAAATAATGTGTTGAATTGCATTATGTTTCACAACCATGATGAGCATGAATTGAGTATAGAAAAGCTAAGACATGAATGTGACAATTCAATGCAGATTAGTCCACCCTATCATGTTTTCCATAGCTTTCTATGATTGTGAAAGTTGGACCATAAAAAAAATTAGACAGGAGGAATATCAATCTGTTTGAGCTGTGGTATTGGAGAAAGCTCCTTCACATTTCTTGGACAGCAAACAACTACTGGAGCGTATAAAACCAGACATATTGCTGGAAGGGGAAATCACAAAATTCTACCTTGCTTATTTCATCCATGTCACGCAATCAAATTCACTGAAAAAGACAGTTATAATCAGAATAGTCAGCAGTAAAAGGAAATAATGCTGCCAAAAACATGGTAGCTACACACCAACATATCCAACACCAATCAAAGCATAAAACAACTGAAAGAAGCCATACAAAAATCAAAATGCGGAGAGAACTGGTTCACGGAATGCATTGCTTGCTTTGTCTTGGTTCCAAAGCTCAGCAGGATGACATCTTGGGAGACTTCCAGTGAATATCAAGAAGATATTCTTGAAGACTGGGCAGTTGAAATACATCCCACAAGAAGGCAATGACTACTGTTTCTTAGGGTTACCAAGAAAATGGTGTGGATGAGTAGTGTGTCCTCCAGCAGTCAAGCTGATAGGGACTTTACCTTTTGAATAAACATGACTAGCATTGGATTCTCAATACTAATATTATGCTGATTGAGTGAAAGGTAAGTATTGAGTGAAAGGTAAGTATCCTTCTGTTAAGTAGGTTTATTTTCAGACTAGCCCCATGAGACTTAACCAAGTACCGTGGCAAGTATCACAAGATTGTTTCGTACATTTTGCAAATTTGCTGACTTTAAAACGAAAAGGTTTTCTTTAATTTCAAAAAATCTGTCCTCTTTATTTTACATTTCTATATAACTAATGGGAGTTATCTTTACTCTGTTCTTGGGGAAAACCCCTGATTTTGTAAAAAGCAGTTTTCTGACACAGATGCAATCTCAATCTGTTGTCTTCTTCAGAAAGCATAGAAATGCAAGGGGTGAGGGGGGTGAGGGGGGTGGGGGAAGACTGGGAAGGAAAGGAAGATTGACAAACTTGAAGGATTAATCCTACTTAGGCGCTTTCCACTGTTTGCAAGAAAGCTGATCTTCCTTAATATGCTGCACTTTGGGCAAGGTGTTAATAGCTTCCACATTTGTCATTGGTATGGAAGCAATTTGGTTACTAAGGACAAAGTGAACCTTTGAGCCCTCAAGAGTTAGGATAGGGAAAAATGGGGGGGGGGGGGGTTGTATTGAGATCTTCCATGCTTAATGTTGACTAAATTAACTCTTATTCAGTGAATAATATATATTAGTAATGTGTAACAGCTGAAGTGTGTAGTTAAATGCCAGAAATCTTTGCTATCTGCTGGTATCTGCTGGAATGACAAGCCTGTCATATTTTCCAAACATTAAAAACTCGTATCTAACAACTTAAGTTATATTATTCAAAATACATTTACATTGGCTTACATATGTTCTATATAAAAACAATTATTTTTGAAAAAGTAAGAGTTGGGGGGTGGATGGATTGGTAAAGAAGAAGATGCAATTTAACTTTGGGACTATTTCTTTCTGAAGGAAGCTGCCCTTTAAGCTCGGTGTGTTTGGAAAGTATGCAAGTTCCCATGTTTTCTAATTCAATGGGTACAAGTCAGCTAAGGCTTCAAAGAAAAGGACTTGAGAGGCTTTTGCTGCAGAGAAAGAAAAGGCTTTGTTTGTTAATTCTGTCTTTTATTGTTATTTAGACTGCTGGCTCTGGTAATATACCCCCTCACCACTTGGGACAAACAGCAATTTGATGTAAATGATTGTCTTCCCTTTGTTTCTTGAGTGAACCATGTGATAGATTTAAAGTCAATGCCTCTTCCTTACTTTGCTTCTCTGCAATAGTCTTATTTTCTAAAAGTCCCCCTCCTAATCTTTTATGTGTTTGGAAAAAAACACCATGTAAGTTGTACAGTCTTTCTTCAGCCTTTCATTGAAACTAATACATAAAATCACATGTTTTGAAAATGAAAGTTTAATTTTTATGAATTGTTTTGAAATTTGCACGTGTATAGCAAAAATGCATCATGGATTTTGTGCCTTAATGCATATTTTCTTATAGATTATATGTTCAGCAAACTTGCCATTGTAATACTAAACATTGACTAAGAACTGTTTCAACTGCATGAGAAAAGCCTCTTGACTTACATTTTTGGAAGTACATTTATGGCAGATGAAGTTTGTAAAAATCATGTGCCTTGCTGGAATGGCTAATGCAAATGAAGGATTCTTAAAAGGAATAGCAATATATTTAGAGAGAAAATACATTACTGTAATTTGTTCAGTTTTTTTCAAATCTTTTGACAAAAAAAGTGATTTGTAGAAACAAGGTTGATAATGTGAATAAGAGTCAGTAGACTCTAAAACTGTTAAGCAATGTGATTGTTTTGATTAATATTGTGCTCTAAATTCATTCAGCTTATGCTATTATTGAACAGTTTATTAGCAAAAAGGAATATATTGTTTTAAGACAAATTGCTTTTCTTCTCATATTCTTCTTTATAATCTCAGTTTATATCTTGTCTGCCTGCCTGCCTTTCTCCTCAGCTTTTGATGACCTCACAAGGCATACTCTTTTCCCCCCTTCTTTTCTACCATATGGTGACTTTGTCCCTGTAGCTATTTCTCTTCCCATTTCCATGCTAGCTTCAGTGGGTGGCAAGTTGAGGCTTTGATTTTCAAAAACCACAAGACTGGCAACAGGGCAGTTTTTCTCACTTTTCACAGGGACCAAGAAAGTTGAAGACAGTGTGAAAGAATTGTCGGAGACCACATCCCACTTCTTTTGAGAGGCTTAAGGATTTGCAAAATGTAGGAATGGCACTGGTCCCTGTTTCACTTCATTTTTTACGTATGAAATCTAATCCTTTGAATCCTGGTGTGGGGAGATGGTGCTTCCTACAGACTTATATTTCTGGAGCTGTCTTTGTTGATGCTAAGTTGTGAATAGTGGAAGTTGCTAAAATTTTGAACAGATAGTATAGATTTTTGTGTTATTCTATATCCCCATCAAGATTCATAGATAGATAGATATATAGATAGTTAGATAGATGATAGATAGATATCAGTGGTGGGATTCAGATTTTTTTACTACCGATTCTGTAGGCATGGCTTGGTAGGCATGGCAGGAGAAGGATACTGTAAAATCTCCATTCCCTGCCCACTCCAGGGGAAGGTTACTGCAAAATTCTCATTTCCTCCCAATCAGCTGGGACTCGGGAGCCAGAGAATAGATGGGCGCAGGGCCAGTCAGAAGTGGTATTTACTGGTTCTCCGAACTACTCAAAATTTCCGCTACCGGTTCTCCAGAACTGATCAGAACCTGCTGAATACTACTTCTGATATAGATATATATTGTTCAAGAATATATTTCATCTAAAATAAACACACAATGATAATATTTGGAAATTACCATCACGTTATCAGAGTGCCATCCATTGTTTGTTACTTATTAGCAATCAGTAAGCCCTGATTAGAATGAAATGCATATGATTATTGTTGAGCACTTCCCATGGCTAGTACTGGAAATATGAGCGGAAAGGGATAGGTTTTCTAAATTATAGCTATGGAAAGACAGCTCCCCAGCCTCCCTCACATCCAAAGAATGATGGGAATAAACAAACTTTTAGGGTGTCAGAAGGTGTACACACTGAAAGAATGATGCTCTGTTGTATAACATTCACTAAATTTAGTATTTCAGTTGGTGCAGAATAAAGAAATCTTTCTGTCTAGTGATCTCTGTAAAAATAAATAAAAAGACATACAATACAATATAAAATTTCCTATCACAGATACGAAATTATGCCCACTTTGACTTCATGTTAGAAATTTTCCCTGTATTGTTTCATTTTAAATGTATATTTAAATGTACAGAAAGGAATATTCTGTAATAGGTCTTTGTATTAATGCATAATGTATAAATCAATACTTTCAGGTATCTGGTAATATAATCTAGTTATTCCCTCCAGATTATAAATGTTAACAAGGTCCAGTTTTGCTTATTTTTTGATCTAGCATCATCTGACTGCAAAGTGACTTCAGTGCATTAAACAGAATAAATCCAATACAAAAACAAACCTGTTACAACAATAACAACAACAACAAACATCTAAAAAAGGAAATAAGTAAAACAGTAAATCTGGTCCTTAAGTCCTAACACTGTACTTTTATGTATGATAAATTCAAATATTTGTGTCATTATTTTATTGTCTTAAAATGTTCTTGGCTTTTTAGCTATTCTTGCAATGCAAGTAAGAACAAGTGAATGTTAAGCTAGGATTTTGAAGAAATATGCTCTAATGTTTTGGATGATCACAGTTTTTGGCTTCCCTGTTGTTAACTGCACTTTTGCTGCATATGTTGTAGTTTTGAAATAATAAAGCTTCTGACTTCTATGATCAGTAATGGATGATGACATCTGCATTTTTCTTAAAGGATGGAACCAATAGATTCATTTGAAAATAAAGAAGGAAAGTTGTGTTAATTTATGATAGCCAAACATCAGAAAGCGTCTGGTAGCATCTTATCAGATAAACAAATGTTAGTAATTTACAGGTAATCCTCGATTTACAACCACAATTCAGCCCAAAATTTCTGTTAAGTGAGAAATTTGTCAAGTGAATTTTACCCCATTTTACGACTTCTGTTGCCACAGTTGTTAAGTGAATCCCTGCAGCTGTTACATTAGTAACAAGGTTGTTAAGTGAATCTGACTTCCCCATTGACTTTCCTTTCAGAAGGTCACAAAAGGTGATCACATGACCTCAGGACACTGCAACAGTCATAAATATGAGTCAGATGTCAAACAGCTAAACTTTGATCATGTGACATGGGGATGCCACAATGGTCGTAAGTATGAAAAACAGTCATAAGTCACCTTTTTCAGTGCTGTTGTAACTTTGAACAGTCTTTAAATGAACTGTTGTAAGTCAAGGACTACCTGCACTCTAAATTTTATTTAAATTGTAATAAATTTTGTTATTCTGAAAAGATCTTCCTGATTTTAAACAGATTGGAGTATCTTTTATTGCTATGGTTTCAAGTGATGTAGAAAGATGCAGAATGCTTCAAGTAATCATGCTTCTGTAAAAATGTAACAATCTTTATCCTTCTGTTTTAGCCATCCTCAAATCACTTCCTAATAGCTATAAATTAAACATTTTGTTAAGTGGTTTTAGACTGTTTGACCTTCTGGTATAGTTTTGAGTTAAACAGTTAATCTGGTAAATATTATTTTGCAATGAAGAGGCTGCTTTGGCTGAATTTACTTGTCTTTTCCAGTTTAACATGTTGACATTTGTTTGTACTTTCATGTATTTTACTAGATGCCTTTGCATACAAAATTCATAAAACTATAGTAGCTTAGATTTGGGATTGAGTATGGTAATTGACTTTTCAATATACATTAATATAATTGTTCTAATTGAATTGTACCTCTATTTTAGAAAAAAAATTTGGGTCACTGTGAAGATTGAATTCTTCATTGCGCACAGACACCTGAAAGAAGTAAGTACAGTAGAACCTCTGGTCATGACCATAATTCGTTCCATAACTTTGGTCGCAAACTGATTTGGTCGTGTCCAGAACATAATTTTGGAAATTTGGCACTTACAAAAAAAAAAAAAAAAAAAAAAAAAAAAGGCACAGAAGGGGAAATTGGCCATGAAAAAAAATTGTTGAATTTTTTGGTCAGAACTCGATTTGGTCGTGGTCAGAAGCGTTCGTGACCAGAGGTTCTACTGTATATGGAAGTAGGTAATGGTGATACTTTCTCTAGAATAAATGCTCTTTTGATGTCTTACAACTTTTAGTTTTACCACACACAACCATGCTTTCTCTGGTTTGTTGATGAAATTAAGCTAAACAGACCAAAGTCAAATCTTTTTTCCTGAGAGACCACATAAAGGGAGCATGTGCTGGTGTAGACTGTAATCCTGTTGTTTTCTTTTTGTGGTGAAGTTTATTTGTTCATTAATCAAATTTGTATAGCCACCCATCTCACAAAAAGCAGCTGTGCAATGGTACAAGAATTAATAGTAGCTCAAGATTGAACTAAACTCTATTCTTTACAGTATACTGCTGTTTGCCATTTGATGGAACTATGCATTTATTATATTGATTTCCCAAAATATAACAATAAGATGGCTTATCCCAAAGTAAAGCAAGAAACCTGGTGTTCATTCTTTCTTGATCAATAGCACTGGAAAAGGTTATTTTAATTCCTAAAGCTGATTTTTAATCGTTTTTGCCTATCAGTTTTGGGTAGTGGACAGAGATGAGGGCTAAGGTTTGACGGGTTCTGTAATCTAGTGTGTCATATGGTAATTATGATAAAGGTATTTGGGGAAAAGTGGGGTCTTAACGTTACTGTCAATCTAGCAGTTCAAAAGCACATAAAAATGCAAGTAGAAAAATAGGGACCATCTTTGGTGGGAAGGTAACAGTGTTCCGTGCACATTTGGCATTTAGTCATGCTGGCCACATGACCACGGAGATGTCTTAGGACAGCACTGGCCTCTTCGGCTTTGAAATAGAAATGAGCAGTGCCCCCTCGAGTCGGGAACAACTAGCATATATGTGCGAGGGGAACCTTTATCTTTACCTTTTAACCTTACTAACCTCTAGGCTTAGTTTAGCAATCATGAGTGTAAACAGGCATTTGCGGCCTCTCAGGCTGCTTGCCCATATTTTCCATTTAATAAGCTCGGAGTCTTCTGTCATCAGGCAAGCAAAGATCCTTTTGCCTTTTACCATCACTTTCATGAAGCTACATTTTTTTTCTCCACATCTTTCTTATGTGGTTGCAAGAAGATTTTGTCATTGTCTTAGAGAGAGACTTTGCATTTCAAAAGAGCCATTACCAAATATTTTTCAGAATACTGTAATGATAATAATCTGAGCAAAGTAAGGATTTATTTATTCTAGTGTGCACTTCTATACAGTTATTTTTAATATTATCTTGTCTGCCTTTGCAAAGTTTTCTCAACATTTCACTGTTCTGAATTACATAGAGAGGCCTATCCATGAATCCAGATTAATAATGGACTTATTAAATACAGCAGATCTCATGTTTTTACTGATCTAATATGTCATAAAGAAGTATACAAGAACATCAGTTCTGTTCGAACTGCCAGGAATGGTGTGCCTTCCATAGCTTATTTAGATCAGAATGTCCTGTTTGATAAAAATTGCCAAATTGCACTAAGATACATTGATATTTTAATAATTACAAGGGATCTCTTAATGAGATAGAGGCTGTACATCAGTGAAATCTCTTCATTTAAAACAATGATTTGGAACGGAGCTATTACTTTCCAAGAAGTTGTCTTAATTTTGTTTATACCACTTTGTCACAATCCTTCTTCAATGGCTTTTTGTTTTGAAGATGTTATTTGCATTGCCTGGCTAAATAAAAACCAAGAAGAAAAAGATATATTCCATGCATTTAATACTCTGGGTTTTTTTCTTTTTGTTTTTGCTGAAGTGCCTTGTTTCAAGATTCCAGTTTTCTGGGTTGTTTAATATCAGAAGTAGGGAAGAAAACTTAAAAGGGTATTTTTATGATGCTTAAATATTAGGGCATAAATACAATTCTATTGAATGCAAAAATGTTTTTGAAGCTGAAATTGTCTGAATTATTGAATTTGAATGGCTGTAAGTTAATTTTACAAAAGAGAAACATTGAATGTTTTCATATAGAGATGTTAAATAGCATTAGCTTTTAGTAAGTCTCTGTTTGACAGCCCTGTGATATAGATCAGACTAAGAAACAGATGCTGTGCAGTTCTAAAGCTACTTTTACTAGGACAACTATAGTAAAAGAATCTTGCTAGTCTGAATGTTCTACTTCTCTTCCTTCCTTTATCATAACAGGGAGGAGGGCACCCTCTGAAACATTTTAGCAAACTACATTCCTCACTTGGGTTCAAGTTTTGTTTATCAGATAGTTGTCTTGGCAATGAATCTTGCCTTTGTCCTTTAAGGCCATCCTCTTTATTCACTACACAAATAATGCAACATTACTTTTATGACGTATTTTGAAATTATTTTAATGATTAAAGTATTTAATAAGTAACCGATAACCACTGTGGTACACTTGAATGTGAGATGTTAGATACCCCTTTGACAATAGTCAGAACCTAATTAGGGATAGGCATGAGATGGTCCTGAAGTTTTTGTCCACCAGTTCTAGATGCCTTAAGTCAGCATGGCTAATGATTAGGAATTCATGGGAAGAATGGTTCAAAATATCAAGGTTCACACCCTTGTCCCCACAAAAAGTAATTGCACATAGAGATGTGCTGGTAGGTTTTGATTCATAGATCACTTCCTAGATTACATGTGATTTTAGCCAGTAATAATACATAAAACATTTTCTTCATCATTGTCTAGGCTAGGCTGTTATTTACCTTTGTGTTTTTCCAAACTAACTTTCAGTTTGAATATATTTAGCTAGAAAAATACTTGATTGACTTTAAACATAGACCTCTTCAGTAGCTCCAGCCATACTTGGCAACAGAAATGTAGAACTTTTTAAATTTAATTTGGGATGGTTTCCTAGCTCTTATTTTACTACTACATTTCTCAGTATGCATTGCTCATACTTTTAATTTTATTTTCACATGCTGTTACTGATAAGGTTATTCATAATATTCCTGAGTGAGAGAAATAAAAGATTGGAAAAAGATCCTGTTTGGATTGAAATGAAATATTAATCGCATTTCTGTTTTTATGTGGTCTGTTTTAAAGAAAGCAAATGGATTTCTAATTTTTAGTGGGATGAATTTCTAACCTTATTTAGAATTGGATCACTTTGCTGATTGCTATCTATCCTCATATTTTAGTTTGCTAGTGGAAAATTTGCCCCATATTTCCTCCATTATCAGTTGCAAACTCTAAAATTTAGAGTTTTACTAAGATTTTGCATGCATGTGTTGGGAGTCAACCAATGGTATTAAAAGACTATTCAGAGAGATAAAAATACGACTGCTAGTAAAACCAAACAGTTCAATCTATGCAATAAAGTGCTTTTTGGGTGGTCTTCTCCTGCAAAGAAATATGAGAGTATTTCTTTCCTTACTGCAATTTGGGATAGATAGCAGAAAGAGACTATAGATGAGCCATCTATGTGATCTTGCATATAGGTCTCTGCAAATCATATGAATCAGACTTGTTCTATTTTACATAGTGTTAATAATCTGACAAAAAAGCGAAATATAGTATTTTATAAGGGAATCTTCACACATGTTTCATATCTTACACAGATATAATTGCAGGAAGAAAATAGTATATTCAGAACGTATGTGATAACTGTACATGTCTGTTCTGCCACATGTTTCCATGTTTTTTCATTTAACTAAATAAAAACTTTTCTTTTGATACACACTAATACAGAAATAAGCAATATGGTGCTATCTAAATCTTTTGGTCTACATATAAGATCTATAAATCAAAGTCAATACACCAGTGATTTCTGGGAATTTATTTCATTTTAGTTGCATTTCTACCTCGCCTTTTTGTTCATTGTATAGTGCCAGGATCCTATCTGATTAGAAGCAAAATATATCAAGAGATGTATGTTTAATGTAGTGTTATTATGCTGTATTCCGCTTTTGCTTATCTAGAATGTATTCCTTTGTTTAGTTTCTATAGATGAACTGGTAGAAGTATATGGCAATTAAATGGAAGTTACAGTCTAACTTCTATAGTCAAGTAATATCTATAAAACCAAAAATGGGGTCAGAAATCCCCACATTCTTCTTGTTTCAAAAATTTGTCAAAAGGTCTTTCATGTTGTTCGTCTTAAAGATAGCAAGATAAACTGTACCAGTTGCATGTCTCTGCTGTTTCATATTAATCGCATGTCAGAGTTTAGTATGTGGCTTCAGTGCTTCACTGATTTATCTTGCTATTTAAATATTTTGATGATTTTGTGTTAATACATTTACTTCCTGTATCTCTTCCCCATCCTTTCATTCTGTCTTCAAAATAGTTTGAATGGATTTTTTTTTCTCCCTACAATCTTATCTTTCCAGATATTCCTTACTTCAGTTTCTGTTTGTTTCCAAAACAAGAAATCACAGGCTTTATCATTTAGTATTTATCTGTCAAGATAGCCCCTTTTGGTCTGATAATTTTGTCAATGTGCAATATGCAAGACTCAGAATTTTGGATAAGACTCAAGTTATCAAGGCTGAAACTCCTAGGCTGGGAAATTACATCATCTAGTCTACAGAAAGGCATGCATTTTAGGCATTTGGGATTTTTCTATCAGTGGGGATATTTTATCCCTAAAATACTCCTGCCAGATGGTTTTCCTACCTTCTCTCAGAAACTGAAACAAGAATTCCCTTGGCCTCTCAAGGAAACGTATTCCCAGTATTTGCATTGCTGTTGCCCTTATGACTCGATTTACTTCTCTGTAATTTAAGTCCATTTTTCCTGAAAAGTTTTAATACAATTTTCTCTGCCACTTAAGATATAACTAGGTTTTGCAATTATCCTATAGCTATAGGACCCTGATAAAATTAAGAAAAACAAAATGTCTGTGCTTTATACCCTATATCCTTTATTATTTTTGTCTTGTTAACGTGGGTTATTAAGAATTGCTTTTTCCTGTGCCCCAGGGTATCTCATTTAAATAAGCTTCATTCACTGCACAAAAGGTTTTCTCTTATGCCCAGTTCAAGAGTAGATACCCGAATCATTGCCTTAGTTCCTGCTAGACTTCCTGATCTGCTATTTTTTTTAAAAAAAAATCTTTAAAATATATATTTAGGCCCAATATACATTTAATATACTGTATGTTTTTAGAAACTAAAATATAATGTGTCTGCATTTCAGTATTTGGTTTGGAAATCATCTATATGCCCAGAAGTGAGGCAACATTAATCCAGGCGATTGAAATCATTCAGGGCTACCAGTTGTACTTGTTGTAATTTTTAATTAAATTTATTTGCCACCCAGCATGCCATAAGGAGACTGTATTGTTAACCTTTCTTGTATGACGTTGTTTGGTAACTTGTTTTTTCTATATATAATTTTATTTTTTAAAGGAAAAATAAAAATAACAAAAAAACAATAGCTGAGAGAGAATAAAAAGAAGAATAGAGAAAGAAGACAGAGGTGCAATAAAATAAAAAACATAGAAGCAAAGTTGCTGAAGTGGTTCGGGAATAACGAGAGGCACAAGCAAGCAAGTGACAACTGCTCTTTAATATACAGTGAGACTTTAGCGAAAACTCAGAGGCTGCAGCCCTTCTTATATACAATCCTGGAGGGACTGTCAGCCAATCAGAAACTAGGCAGGTTTGAAACTCCCGCTGAAAAGTATCAATACATAACACCCCTCCCTTCCCAGAAGGCACTAGCATTCAAATATTTACATAAGTACACACAAAATCTCACAGGTGCCCTGGCCGAGTTCTCGTTCTAGTTGACCTGCGCAGTTCAGTGTTTGGTGGGGCGTCGAGCTGGTCAGAGGGACTTTCTGTCTTTCCCGGCTCCGCCAATGGAACCTCCTGGATTTTGTCCGGGGCGTGGTTATCCCCGGTTGGGAGTGGTGACTCCCTGGGGCAGCACTGGAACCAGGGCTGGTCAGCTAATATTCTCTTGAACCGGGCTTGAGTTAGCTGTTTTGGGAAAGTTGTTGTAGTTAGGTTCGGAGATGTCTAAATTGATGTTTGCTTCGCCGACTATCCTTTTTCTAAGTTGGTCTATGTGGCGCTTCCAGAGTCTGTCTACCCCTATGTCTACCGTGTATGATTTTGGGCCTGTTATGCCCACTATGGTTCCTGCAACCCATAGAGGTCCGCTAGCATAATTGCGAGCGAACACCGGGGACCCAACCTGGAACTGTCTTAGTCCGGTGGACTCTCCCTTGAAATTTTTGTGCAAGTAATTAGGGTGAAGCCTGTCTAACACGCACCGAAGCTTCCTGCCCATGAGGAGCTCAGCTGGGCTTCTCCCTGTGGCCGTGCATGGCGTGGCATGCTGGACAGCTAAGAATTGGTCTATCCTGGCCTGCCAGTCCCCGTTATCTAGCCTGGACAATGCCTCTTTGGCCGTTCTAATGAAATGTTTGGCCAATCCGTTAGAAGCCGGATGGAAAGGGGCCGATAGGGCATGGCGGATGCCCAGTCCGGCCAAGTAGCCCTCAAACTGGGTTGCTGTGAATTGAAGGCCGTTGTCAGATACCAGAGTATCCGGTAGGCCGTGGGTGGCAAATAGCTTCCTCAGGACTTTGATGACTGCTTCGGCTGTGGTTGAAGGCATTAGAATTGTTTCGAGCCATTTTGAGAAGGCATCGACTACAATTAAAAATGTTTGCCCGTGGAAGGGGCCGGCAAAATCAATGTGGATCCTCCCCCATGGCCCTTTTGGTTTCTCCCACTCTCGGATGGGCGCTACCGGGGGATCGGGGCGAGACTCCTGGCAGGGTCTGCACTTCCCTACCCACTCGGAGATGACTTGGTCCATGTTGGGCCACCAAATGTAACTGCGGGCTAAGCTTTTCATTCTGACAATGCCTGGGTGCCCTTCGTGCAGTAATTCTAAGACCCTCGTTCTCAGTTTCGTTGGTACTACCACCCTGTCACCCCACAATAAGCAACCCCCTTGCATAAACAATTCGTTACATTTGTTAACATAACCTTGGTACTCCCCACCGTCCACTTTGACCGGCCACCCCTTGAGAACCCAACCCATCACAGTACGAATAACAGGCTTTTGCCACCTCGCAAGAGGAGATAGTCCCAAAGTCATAGCGTCGATCAGAAGGACGGGGGCTTCCGGCATGGGGTTGGCAAGCAGGTCAGGTAGGGGACAGCGGCTGAGGGCATCCGCGTGGCCCAAAGTCCGTCCGGGTCGATGGACAAGTTGGTATGAGTAGGTTGACAGGAAAATGGCCCACCTAGTCAAACGTGGCGACAGGGCAACGGGGGTGGGCCTATCACCAGCCAAAAGTCCCAGCAAGGGCCGGTGGTCAGTCACAAGTTTGAATTGACGGCCATAGAGGTATTTGTGGAACTTTTTAACCCCCGCAATTGCAGCCAGAGCCTCTCTGTCCAACTGACTATAGTTCCGCTCTGCGCTTGACAAGGTGCGAGAGTAAAATGCAATGGGCGCCTCTAGGCCGTTTGGCAGTCTATGGCCTAGGATGGCACCAACTCCTGTGCCATCCACCCTATACCCCAGAAATTCCACAGAGGGGACAGTGATCATGCACTTATTTTTCTTCAATTTGAGTCCTGCTTCTCTAAATCGGAAAAGGACGTTCCTCACTCTGTCCCCTAGCTGACGTTCGTCCTGAGCGCTGACTAGAACGTCGTCGAAATAAGGCACCACCCCCAGGAGCCCTTGCAAGAGGCGCTCCATGGTGCTTTGAAATAGGCCGGGTGCGACGCTCACCCCAAACTGGAGCCTGGTGCATTTGAATGCACCCCTATGAGTTACAATTGTCTGCGCCTCTGCTGTGGCATCGTCGACTGGTAATTGTTGATAGGCCTGAGCTAGGTCTAATTTGGCAAAAAATTTTCCGGGCCCCAGGGAGTGTAGTAGATGATGCATGATCAGCACCGGATAGGCGCTCGGCTGCAAAGCCTTGTTGATCGTGCCCTTCCGTAAAGCCCTGAAGACGTTTTTATTTCATCAAGCCGGCCTAGCCTAAATGGTTTTTAATTGGGATTTTAAATTTTATGGATTTGGGGTTTTAAATTGGGTAGCCAATGATTTAATTCTTTTAATTATCTTAACTTTTGTATTTGTATGTTTTTTTTAATTTTGGCTATTCACCACCCTGAGTCCCTCTGGGAGAAGGGCGGTATACAAATTAATTAATTAATTAATTAATTAAATAAATAAATAAATAAACTTGTAGTCGGCACAAATCCTGATTGAGCCGTCAGACTTTACTGGGGTCACTATGGGGGTCTCCCATTTCGCATGGTCGACGGGGACCAACACCCCTTGTTTAATCAATTTGTCCAGTTCCGCATCGATCTTTGGTTTCAATGCGAAAGGCACCCGTCTAGCTTTAAGTCTTATTTGGGCTACGTTGGGGTCTAAATTTAGGGAGATAGGGGCCCCACATACTTGCCCAACGTGTCCCCGAAGACGTCCTGGGAGTCGTTCAGGAGGCTGTCCTTCAGTGACGGCTCGGACATTCGGTGGACGCCGGTGAAGCCCATGCCGAGGGCTCGGAACCACCCCATGCCTAGAAGGCTAGGGAGCTACTTTGTGATGATTGTCAGCGGCAGGTCTTTTTCGAAGTCTCTGTAGGTGACTCGGAACGTGCCCACGCCTTCGAGGGGGACCCGGTTCCCCTGGTAGTCTAGGATGCGCAGTCTTTGCTCGGATAGCTGGTCCTTTCGGAACGACGGCAGGATGGTCTTCAGGGTCGCCCACGACATTATGGAGAGTGCTGATCCGGTGTCGATCTCCATCGAGCATGGCTTGCCGTTGATTTCGACCACCGTGCTGACTTTGTCCTCGATCGCTGTGCTGGCCTGGTTTATGTGTAGTGCCTTCAGTCGTGCCCTTAAAACCCATTTATTTAAACAAGCCGGGCTGGCTTAAGATGAAATTTTTAACTGTTTTAAATGTTTTAAACGTTTTAATTGGTAATTAGTTTTAATTGGGCCAAATTTATATATCTTTTAATTGTCTTTTAATATTTGTCTTGCATGTCTTTTTAATTCTGGCTGTACACCGCCCTGAGTCCTCAGGGAGAAGGGCGGTATAGAAATTCAATAATTAATAAATAAATAAATAAATAAATAAATAAATAAATGTGTATGCTGCAGCCATCTCACGGTTCAAATTCGCGCCATTTCTTCGCGCCGCCTTCTCTCATTGGATGCTTCTGGCGCGTCGATTCTGGTTGGCTGTGGCGCTCACGTGGTTGGTGTTTTCTGGGCAGAATGGCTCTACAGACTCGCGCCAAGTGCCCTTTTTTCTCGCAACGCCTGCAAATAGCCTCTCTGTATTTGCAGAACAGTCTATCATGATGCCCGCCACAGCTGGGGCAGTTTCGCCGGGGGCTGCCTGCATCTTTTCTCTGGTGCTCTGTTCGGAAGACATCCTCATCTGACTCGGACTCCGAGCTGGATCCGGCGTCTTCCCTGTGCACTGGTGCAGACTTGGGACTATCTTTGCTGGTCAGCGGACACTGCAGTGTTTCTGTGGCTTTTGTGGAGGCTTCATGAGCCCTGGCCTCGTCTAGGGCTCCAGCAAGCGTTAAATCAGGCTTGGCGAGCAGACGCCGTTGTAGCCTTATGTCTCGAACACCACAGATTAGTTGCTCAAGCAACGCATCGTCCAAGTCCCTATAGTTGCAATGAGTTGCGGCTTTACGCAGGCTCGCCATGTAAGCGCTGACCGGTTCTCCCTCTCGTTGTACGCGCTGTCTGAGTTGGTATCGTTGCATGAAAGTGGAAGGCACGGGAGCGTAGTGAGCCCGGAGAGTTGCCATCAGGGTGTCCCAGGAGACGGTCTGGACCGGCGTTGGCTCACAAAGTGACTCTGCCATCTCGAACACGTCCGGTCCGCAGTGGCTTAGGAAGAGGGCTCTCTTCCGATTAGCGGAGAGTCCCTGCATGTCGCTGGCTTCAAGCGAGCACTCAAACCTTGTTAGGTACGAGACCCATTTTTCATGGGTCGGATCAAAAGGCTTGGGCGGAACGTAGGCAGACATGTTTGGTATGTCTCCTGTAGTTCGCCTCGTCGCCTAGCTGAAGCTCGTGGTCTCACTGGTTCGCTTCTTGTGGCCTCAATCCCACCTTCGTCGCCAATGAAGTGGTTCGGGAATAACGAGAGGCACAAGCGAGCAAGTGACAACAGCTCTTTAATATATAGTGAGACTTCAGCGAAAACTCAGAGGCTGCAGCCTTCCTTATATACAATCCTGGAGGGACTGTCAGCCAATCAGAAACTAGGCAGGTTTGAAACTCCCGCTGAAAAGTATCAATACATAACAGTTGCGCATACAAAAAATGACTTCCAACTTCTTTTACTGCAGATATACATGAAACGTAAATTCAACTATTGCTCTCCAATTAGAATGTAATTCCCATTTTATACAGTAATTTATAAGTATTACTAATCATCAAATCAATGTGTCATTTTTTTATTTGTGTGCGTGTGTGTTTCCTACAAAAATCCAAAAGAGGCTTTTAATTGTTATTAGATGTAGCCAATGTCTTTTCTCTAATCAGAGCTGTCAGTTTCACCAGAAACTGAAAAAGCAGAAATTTTACATACACGCACCAGACACATCAGTAGAAGCCAAAATCACAAGACTATGTCTGATTTACTTTGGGCATGTTATGCATGCAAATTCATTGGAGAAGGCAGTGATGCTAGGAATAGTTTGTGGAGGAAGAAGAAGGGTCAAGCAAAGAACTCTCTGGCTTGATACTGTTGGAAGAAACATCCTTCTAGGTTCTGCTCCAAGTGGGGAAACAGACACTGGACACATGGAGGCTGCTTGGAAAGATGGTTTAATGGTGGACAGGATCACATGGCTTGAGTTCCTGAACAGAAAAGGGCTGATACAGTAAATCTTCCGGTTTTTATGCTCTCTCTGGCTCTGCATTTCTTGGGGCCCAGAAAGAGTTTCCTGATTGGTTGTCAGACTCCCGGAGTGGGGGCCTTGCTGGCTGATGGTCACATGTGCTCCGCAGGTCACATGTGGTGAGTTTCTGCTGCTATTGTGTAGAAGGCTAATCCTATCTTTGTTGGAACTTTGGCAATTCCTACTATGGCTCTGCCTGAAGGAGGCAGATCTTTGTTATGTAGAATAGACTGGCCCAGGCCTTAATGGCCCATTGACAAAGGTGGGGGGGCAGGAAAGTGGGAGCTGCTTTGTCTGTAAAATATGCTTCTCATATTTCTCATCCAGGGAAATATAATATTCTGCCTTTTTCATATTTCCTAAAATATTTCACTCTTCCAGGAAAGGGATGGGTGCTAACTTCCTATAATACCATCACAGCTGATAGAAAGATCAACATCCAACAACTGAAAAAAGCTGTGCTTGACATGGCAGCATGCAGAACAATGGCCTATAAAGTCACCAAGAGTCGGACACGATTGAATGGTTAAATTACTACTACTACCAGTACTTTGAAAGCAGGTAAAAAATGCAAGTAGAAAAATAGGGACCACCTTTGGTGGGAAGGTAACAGTGTTCCATGTGTCTTTGGCGTTTAGTCATACTGGCCACATGACCACGGAGACGTCTTCGGACAGTGCTGGCTCTTCGGCTTTGAAACGGAGTTGAGCACCACACCCTAGGAACGACTAGCAGGAACGACTAGCACTTATGTGCGAGGGGAACCTTTACCTTTCCCAGTACTACAGTATTACATACAGTGATACAGAGAATGTTAAAAATTAATATTGGAGGACAGCAGAACATTTTTTATTGGGACTAATGTATAGCCAATTAGAAAATACTCACAGAATGATGGTTTTTGAATTTGATGGTTGAAAAGGATTAAATAAGGGGCTAAAGAGATTTCTATGCAGGTAGCCTCCAGCTTACAAATGAGCTTCATGACAGTTTAAAGTTAGGATGGACTTCCCTAGATGTACTCACAACTCAGATTCCAAATTCAGAAAGTCTGCCTCCCCCCAAGGCACATGACCACACTTAAGGTCTTGGCAACCAGGCCACATTCACAGTTGTTCTTCAATCACATGATGATGTTTTATGATAGTGTTGCTGAAAACCAGAATTTACTTCAGGTTTCTGGCAAAACTGCACCCATAGTGAACCAATGATTCGCTTAAAAACCAAGGTATTTGCTTAATGACTGCTGTGGTTGCTTTATGACTGCCATGTTCACTTAATGACTGCCACAAAAATGTAATAAAATTAGGTAGGTTACATGGGTGACTGGATTTATGTCATATTATGTCATGTTACAACTACCACAGGTATAACTGAAAGATTACCTGTAACATCAAAGAGTAAGGGATGGGTAATGACTGTTTTTATAGTTGTTGAAAAGAAGGTCAAAAATCACTTATTTTTTTCTGATTCTTGCTTCATTAATTATCTTTATACTTGTTTTCTTTCTACACTTTCTTTTTTTTTCTTTCCCTTTTGTTTTCTTGCTACAATTTTTTTTTTGATTTATCTTTTACTTAGGAAAAATAGTTAAAAATTATATAAAAATGATTATGGTGTTTGCTGCATAATTTGCATTTTTAGACAACAGTGTTAAAGATAATTGTCGCTTAATTCAGTCTTCATTTTTGAGATCTCTTTGCTTGGATGTGTTGTCACAGAAGCAACAGATTGCAGAAACAAATTACTTTTGCTTTATTGGTTTTGTATGTCCTTTGGTAAATTGAAGGGAATCACTACATTGACTGGGACAAACATTCAGCCTAAATGTTTCTTCTATTTTATATAGCTATATTTATAAGGTATAGCTCAACTTGTAAAAATGCTTCAAATATCCCCAAAGTAACACAAGTGTATACTCACTCATCCACAAGACAGTGATTAATTAGTTCTGTCTTGTTTCTGTCTCATTTCATTCAGAAAATGGGAGTGTATTTTCCTACGCAGCTGCAGAAAACTGAAAAGTCTAATCCCACTGTGCTATGAGAAAATCAGCATATACATAGACAGTAATGATTTTGACAAGTATCCACTGTTTCAAATCCAGAAAGATGTTCTGGATTTATTGTTCTGTTCAAAATTAAACAAAGGGATACATTTCACATTTACAGTTGGTCTGCTTCATGTAAATATGTCTTGACCACATAAATAATTTTATTTTTTTCTGCCAT
Source organism: Arizona elegans (assembly GCA_022577455.1). NCBI lineage: Eukaryota > Metazoa > Chordata > Lepidosauria > Squamata > Colubridae > Arizona > Arizona elegans. Next base: position 39,504,545 of record JAKOOJ010000008.1, on the reverse strand, counting down.
ATAATATAAGAACATAACTAAGTACATTTATGTGGAAGTATGGGAAGAAATGAGTTTCTTGCACAGTTTTCTTTAAGTGAGCTGTCATCTTGTTGGTATTTAGATATCTCAGGTTTTTTTCTGCAAAAGGGCAAGGAAGCTTGAAAACAATTTATACTGTTCAGCTGGTTTACCTTACAATAACCCTTTAAGGTAGGCTGAGTCAATTAACAAGCATCTCATAGTATTGCTATAAGATAAAATAATCTTGAAATTATTTTGTCCAAGTTTCTGTTTGTCCCATTTTATGCTAAACCAGATCAAGGCAGGGTTATTTTGATATTTCTTTTCCTACTTCCCGCTTTCTCAGGGTTGTGTAATCTTTTCTCCAAGTCACACTTCAGTGGCTGGCATCCTTCTTTCCTTCTTAACAGTTCTCACCCCGAGGAGAGTCAAGTCTCCATTCCTTATACTCTGTGATTCAGGTTTGAACATAATTTGCACATTTGGAATGTATTACTAAATGAATAAGTTTCATTTCATCGTTTATATTTTTGGCAACTTATGTTATATTGAGTTATCCATGCTGCTAGTTTTTTGACAGCATTGTCTTTTTTTCCCCTTTTCATTTAAATGTTTTAGGTTTCCTTTGGAACGGCAAATACGTTTCTAGCTTGCCATCATATGCCTCCCATCCAAACTTTGTAGATGAGTCTTGCACTCCCACCATCAGGTTCGCCTGATTCGCCAGTTGCGGCCCTTTCTTGATCGGGATTCCTTGTGCACAGTCACTCACGCCCTCGTCACCTCTCGCCTTGACTACTGCAACGCTCTCTACATGGGGCTCCCCTTGAAGAGCACCCGGAGGCTCCAGCTGGTCCAGAATGCAGCAGCGCGGGTAGTGATGGGAGCAACATGGCGCTCCCATGTAACACCGCTCCTGCGCGAGCTGCACTGGCTCCCGGTGGTCTTCCGGGTGCGCTTCAAGGTGTTGGTTATCACCTTTAAAGCGCTCCATGGCATAGGGCCTAGCTATCTCCGAGACCGCCTGCTGCTACCAACGACCTCCCATCGACCCGTGCGCTCCCACAGAGAGGGCCTCCTCAGGGTGCCATCAGCCAAACAATGTAGGCTGGTGGCCCCCAGGGGGAGGGCCTTCTCTGTGGGGGCTCCCACTCTCTGGAATCAGTTGCCCCCGGAGATAAGGAGAATCCATGACCTCAATGCCTTCCGTCGTTCCCTGAAAACCCATCTTTTCCAGCAAGCCGGGTTGGCTTAGAAGAAATTTTTAAATTTTAAATTTTTTAATTAGTTTGTTATTCTTAACTTTCGGCCCAAATCTATATATATTTTTAAATGTTTTAATATTTGTATTCTATGTTTTTTATCTTGGCTGTACACCGCCCTGAGTCCTCAGGGAGAAGGGCGGTATATAAATTGGAAATTAAATTAAATTAAATTAAAATTAAATCTTTTCATGAAGGCAAACAAGGAGAACATTCTAAATATTCTTAAAAAATGTATTAGTAGGACTACACATTATTTACTGTAACTATAATAATATATTCAGTGCGTGATTACTATTACATATTGGAGAAAACTCTGCAATACTGAAAATATTTAAGAATGGTTACCTACTAGGGTTCTCACATACTTCCTGGATCCTGGTCAGCAGCAGGAAGAAGAAAACAGCAAATGTCAACCGGGGACGATGACGACAACAGAATAGGGCCCCAGAGTGGAGGGCAAACAAAGGGTAGTGATGAGGGGAGACAGACAAGGAGGGGAATTCAAGCAGAGAAATATGTCTATGGAGATTCTCAGTCATCCAGGTCATGATTGTCCCAAAGGTGCTTTTTCAAGAGACAACTGGACTTTCTAGTTTTTCTTTGAAGACGTTAGCTCCAGTCAGAGCTGAAGAAGCTTCTTGGATGAGAAGCGAAACGTCTTCAAAGAAAAATCAGAAAGTCCAGTTGCCTCTTGAAAAATCAAGCAGAGACAGTTCACATAGGGTAGGGGAGCATGATTGTGCGAAGCTGCAACATGATTGTGCAAAGCTGATCATGAAGCACCCATATTTTCATCACATGACAGGGTGCTTCAGTGACCAAAACTTTCAAGGATCTACCATTCATTCAGCGACGATGTAACTTTAATGATTGCTGGAACAATGGGTATAACTCAAGAACAATGTCTATTAAAAACCTAGATAGATAGTCCTTTTCATAACAGTATGACAGTTCTTATTAAGAGCAAGATTAAAAATATCTGAAATTACATACTATGACTCTGCTTTTTTAAAAAATGGAAGAAAAGCCTTTTTTTAAAAAAAAAATTGAGCTCAATGAGAACATTACAGCTTGCTTATTCTTTACACAAGAATTTGAGATAGAATTCATCACAATGATAAAGTTTTGGACTAGAACTGGGAAGACCCTGGTTCATATCTATCCTCAGCCATGGAACTTACAAATTGACTTTGGGCCAGTCACCTGCTATTGACACAGTCTATTATTTACAAGATTATTGTGGAGAAAGTGGGAAGAGAGTTACATAAACTGTGTTTTGCTTTTGAAGAAAAGGCAGGATGCAAAAGACATCTAATAAATAAATAAATTGTAGTTCCGGACATTTCCAATCTGAAATTATTTTGCTATGAATGCATGAGGCTGTAACAATGCCTTTTTAGCAATGGAAAAATTTATGTGGAAACTATGTAGGAATATTTACCATTTCATGTAATTTATATAGAACATAAACATACTGTGCCCTTGAGACTGTTTAAGTAGGCCTTCTAGACTCTTCATATCCAGAATTAGAAACTACGTACTCAGGATACAAAGGAATAATTTTCAAGCAAAGATGGAACTTGGACATCTCTTCCTATGGGTAATAAACACTATGTGAATCCAGGAAAAACATTGCTCCTCAGCCAACTGTATCTTCTCTAGTTGAATCCTATAGCAAGCTGTAACTATGTGAAATGAATATATACTCAAAGAGAAGAAAAAGGTTATGGAAGGAAATGAAGTGTAGTTGAGCACCACTATGTATACAGAGACAGGTTAAGTGGGAAATAGAAGCATGTCAGAACTGATTAATGAGCTCTTCATTGTATCTTGTATTATGGTGATAGAGTACAGTGTTATTTTGTTTTAATCATCTGTAGATCATGATAAAATACTTTTTCTGGATGAAATATTTAAACATGCTTTAATCCAAAATAAATTGATATTAAACTCTGCTCTTGAAAACGGTACGTATAGGGAACATTTCTGGGAAGAAGAGAATTTATGTGTGATATGGTTTAGGAAATATGGGGATGATCACTATAGAAAGATCTCCCTCCTAGTAATAGATCTATGAAGATTTTCAGCAAAAGATGCCAGCAACAAATATTGTCGATTAATCTAAATTGTAGAACACAGCATTAAGTGACAGCTTTGTTTTTGTTCTGTTGACATACAAGCATATGCAATATAAGTGTTGAAAAGTTCATCTTATAGACTAGCATCGGAAAGTTGAGGTAGATGTCACATTCATTAGGTTTTGGAACTTAAGGTAATTTTTAAATAATAACATTTAGCAATAATATGAGATATGCACAATTTTATTTTTATTTCATAATTTTATACTCTGTGACGTGTGTATTTTATAACATTATTTAAGGATCAAGATGCTTTGAATTTGTGAATAACCGATTCTTAAAAAAAAAACACAAGGAAAAACATCCTATAGTTTGTCTTATGTAGACTATATATCATTTTTAAAAAATTAGAATAGGAATACTGATATTAAAAAGAGGCTACTAGTGATGTTTCACCTAAATATTTTTCATACATGTGGCAAGTTTTATTCTATTCAAGTGAGTATTTAACATTTCAACCAAAAACAAACTACATTTGCTGAAGCCAGATGGTGATTTGAAGGCATCCGTTTTAAAAAAAACATAGGAGTGTCTGACTATTTTAAGAAAAGCAAAATGTTCTTTACTTAAGATGCCAAAAGTTAGCCTTCCCAGGATAAGACAAGCAGCCATAGAGCTGTGCAGAGTGTAGAGCAACCAAAAGGTCAACTATAGGGTGGTGATAGATGGGTGGCGGGAGTTGGAGGTAATCTCTAACCTTACCAAGGCTTGGAGATAGAAGGGAATAAGTATGGAATGGCTTGGATAGGGGTTTGTACTTGCTTAACGACTTGTGATTCTTGGTTAATGACTGCAGTGGCTAGAACCGGGATTGTCATCTTAAGTCTTCATGGTAACATGATGTCTCACTTTATGGCTGCATTGACTTATTGCAGAAGTTCCAGTCTCAATTATAATCATGAGTCGAGGACTATTCTTTAACTTACAGTCTCTGAAAATTCTTAAACAGCCTATATCTGCCATTGGTGACTCAACTGTTTCTACTGGTAAATATAAATCACAAGCTTCTTTCTGTACTGTCCAATCTTATTAATTAAAAAATGCCCCTTTAGATGAGTATTCTTTGGCAAACTAGTGAATCAGTACAGGAGGATCTCTTAAAAGTTACACAGAATTTTATTTGAGCAAAATAAGACTTTTAGCTTATTTAACTTGATTGATTCACTTGAAATAGATACACAGCTTTGGGCCACGGAATGAAAGTTTTACGTATATACTGTGCATATTTCTTCAGTTCAAACTTCCAATCCAGCCAGAGTTAACTATGCTTTTATTTGCTATATTTGCTATCAATTACATATGGCTCTGTATTGCTAACTTTGATGTGATCTGAAATAACCTTGGATTCATTAACTCTGAGATTTTTTCTTCCTCCTTTGACACATTCACAGGAGATGGGGGTTTTGTATTTGAGCTGTGTTTTTTCTAAGAGATAAAGTGAGATAAAGTGAGAATAGACCTCAGTGGATTTAAAGAAACAATCTGTGATCAGACATTATAGTTTGAAATAGGCTTTTTCCTAAAATTAAGATTATGCGCAACCAAAATTCTGTACAATAAAGTGTTTAGATGCTAAATGAGTGAAAGACAAGAAATACTGTATAATCTTATACCAGAACAAAAGTTATTTACATTCATTTGCTTAATTTGTCATCTAAAGTAATAAAATAGTGTAATTATAAAATAAAATTACTACTGCTTTCCTAATATAAAAAATATGTTACAGAGCATCTGACCTGTAGTGTCATTATCTATTTATTGTTCTGATATATCACAGAATATACACACAGTGGGTTGATCCTGGTTCTGTCCGGTTCTTTAGAACTGGTAATAAAAGTGGTGGGAGGCTCTGTCCACCCAGCCGGACGTCATAATTGATGATCTGAGCATGCACAGAAGTGCGGGTGCAAACCCACCCCTGCCCTCTAGCTAATCTAGTAATGTAAAACATTTAGTACATTTGATTTATACCTGATTTTTTTTTGCATTTAGATGTTGTGAGTCACATGGTCTACCCTTTTAACACAGGGATAAACATTCAGCAATGTGGATACCAGTACAGATCTGTGTATGGCCAAGAACTGATTAGTTGCATTTCAAACTTGGGGACTAGAGCGCATGAAACTATGTGAAGCAACAAGCTGATTCACAACCACAGAAGATTCAAGTAAATTAATTTATGGCATTTTTGTCCATTTAATAAATGGTTATCTAATCTCTTCTTAAAAACTTCCAGTGTTGGAGCATTTACAACTTCTGGAGGCAAGTTAATCCACTGATTAATTGTTCTAACTGTCAGGAAATTTCTTCTTAGTTCTAGGTTGCTTCTCTCCTTGATTAGTTTCTACCCATTGCTTCTTGTCCTGCCCTCAGGTGCTTTGGAGAATAGCTTGACTACCTCTTCTTTGTGGCAACCCCTGAGATATCGGAACACTGCTATCATGTCACCCCTAGTCCTTCTTTTCATAAGACTAGACATATCCAGTTGCAGCAACTGTTCTTTATATTTTTTATCTTGAGTCCCCTAATCATTTTGTTGCTCTTTTCTGCATTTTTTTTAGAGTCTCAACATCTTTTTTACATCATGGCAACCAAAATTGGATGCAGTATTCCAAGTGTGGCCTTACCAAGGCATTATATTGTGGTATTAACACTTCACGTGATCTTGATTCTATCCCTCTGTTTTTGCAACTTAGAACTGTGTTGGTTTTTTTGGCAGCTGCAGCACACTGCTGGCTCATATTAAGTGATTGTCCACTAGGACTCCAAGATCTCTCTCACAGTCATCACTATTGAACAAGGTACTACTTATACTGTACCTGTGCATTTTGTTTTTCTTGCCTAAATATAGAACCTTACTTTTTTCATCATTGAATTTCATTTTGTTAGATAGCGCCCAATGTTCAAGTCTGTCAAGATCCTTCTGTATCTTAAGCCTATCTTCTGGAGTGTTGGCTATTCCTGCTAGCTTGGTGTCATCTACAAATTTGATGAGTTCCCCATCTATCCCCTCGCCAAATCATTGATGAATCTCTTGAAGAGTACTGGGCTTAAAACAGAGCCCTGGGATACTCCACTGCATACCTCCTTCCATGCAGTTCCGTTGAGGACTACATGTTGAGTGCTGCTGGTCAGCCAGTTACGAATCCATCTGGCGTGATGCTGTCTAACCCACATTTTTCTATTTTATAGAATAAGTAGTAGGTTATGGTCTACTTTGTCAAATGCCTTACTGAAGTCCAACTAAATTCCTCTGGTCCACTAATTTTGTCACTTTGTCAAAGATTGCAATAAGATTAGTCTGGCATGTTTTTGACAAACCCATGTTGGCTTTTGGTTATTACTTTGTTTGCTTCTAGGTGTTCACTGATTTGTTGCTTTATCTTTTCCAGAATCTTCCCTGGTATTGACGTCAGGCTGATGGGTCTGTAGTTTCCTGGATCTATTTTTTTTCTTTTCTTGAATATGGGAACTACATCAGCTCTTTTCCAGTCTTCTGGCAGTTCCCCAGTGTTCCAGGATCTTTGAAAGATATAATTCAGTGATTCTGAGATCATATCTGCCATTTCCTTCATAACTTTGGGGTGTAATCCATCTGCTCCTGGTGATTTGAACTCATCTAGGGTGGACAGGTGCTCACTTACCATTTTCTTCCCTATTTTAACTTGTGTTCCTAATCTGTTTTTTGTGGTGCTGTTTTTGATAGGTTGGACTGTTTTTTTCTCTGTGTAAAGACAGATGCAAAAAACGAATTAAGTAGTTCTGCTTTCTCCCTGTTGTTTGTCACCTTGTTACCACTTTCTCCCAGCAATGGACCAATTATTTCCTTGACTTTTTTCTTGTTTTTAACATATTGGAAGAAGCTTTTTTTTTGGTTATTTTTCACTTTTGTCTTAAGCCTTTGTTCGTTGTGAGCCTTAGCTTTCCTCACTTCATCTTTGCAGGCTCGGGCTATTTGCTGATATTCTGCCTTAGTTATGTGCCCCTCTTTCCACTTTTTATACTTGTCTTTTTTGTCATTCAATTCGTCAGAGAGTTCTTTATGCAGCCATGCTGGTTTCTTTTCAGAGCTGTTATTTTTCTTTTTCATTGGTATTGTGCTAGGCTGGATTTTTATAATCTCACTTTTCAAAATTTCCCAAGCTTCTTGAGTTGTTTTCCCCTTGAGGATTCTCATCCATGGAATCCTTCCCAAACTCTTAAGTTTATTGAAATTAGCTCTCTTAAAGTCCAAGACTCTAGTGTGACTTTGTTCTATTGCTTGTTAAGCGAATCTTCATGTGAGTGGGACTGATTTTATGATTATTTTCACCACAATCATTAAATAAATCACATGATTGTTAAGTGAGTAACATGGTTGTTAAACAAATCCAGCTTCCCCAACTGATTTTGCTTGAAAGTTGGCTGGGCAAGTCACAAATTGTGATCACGTGATTGCAAGATTGCAAGAAACCTAGCCAATTTCTAAGTGCCTGAATTGTGATCACATGATTGTGGGGTTATGTGACTGTAATAGTCTTAACTTTGACGATGGGTTGTTATTTTTTCCAAGGCTATTGTAACTTTGAACCATTGTTAAATGAATGAATGTAAGTTGAGGAATAACTGCATTTCAGAAAAAGGGATTTATTTTTCTTGGGAGTACTGAAATATTACATTTAAATATATTTTTTTATTTAACATAGCATTATTACTACTATAACTATGTAAGCAGAATGCATAATAGGAAGCAGAAAATGAAATGCAATTGAGCAGGAAACTTTCAGGTGCAGGCCACAAATTATTGGTATAAAATATATATTGGGTTAAGGATAATAAGCAGATCAGCAAATTTTGACTTGGAGAACATAAAGTCAGAAAATCAGTATAAAAATGTTCACTAGGCTTTAATTATATAAAAATGACAGAGAAGGAAGGAAGGAAGGAAGGAAGGAAGGAAGGAAAAAAACTCTAAAATTTCAAAGATAAAAAGTTCCAACTGACTTTCAGAACCAGCTGTCATGATGATTAAAGAAAAACAGTGTGTGAAAACCTTGAACGACAATAATGATTACTTAACACAAACATTCAGTGTCAAGCAAAAAAGGAAAAAGAAAGAGAACTCATTAAAAATAGAGGAATACAACATGATCTTTTTTTTTAAAAGGGCATAAAAATCACAGGAATGTTTAAATCTAAGGCAGGACTATAGTGAAAAAAGAAGAGAACTAATAAAAGCAAATAAGATTAAAGGAAAACTGGATTATAGGATGATAGTGTAGAGAATATATCCAGGAACTGGCTCTAAAAATGGAGGTACAACATATCATTAGTTTGTTTTAAGCTGAAGGAGAAGAAGCAGATCAAATACAACCAGCTCTGTAGTAAGATGGTGTGGTGTGGTCTGAAGATCAGAAAAGATTATTATATATACCTAAAAGTGAAAAGGGGAGATAGAAGAGAAGGCACAAATTTATCAAATCATTCCAGTAATTTGCCCAGCAAGCCAAAATTTGGTTAAAATTTTAAAAAAAAAATACATGGAGAGAAAAATAATAAATAAATAGTCGTTTTCAGAAAGAGGTGAGGGATGAGATGAGACAACTAGTATAAAATATTGACCATTATAATGGACAAAGTAAGAAAATGCAAAAAGGTTTCAGAATCTTTGCAAACTCTGATGGATAATACTTAGTAGAAAGAACTTTTAACTGAGAACACAATGCAAGTATAACATTGATTTCAAAACTGGACTTATTTACAAGGAATGCATAGTTGTTGGATTCTGGCTGTCTTCCTCCCTCATTTTTGGTATAATTGGTAAAACAACAATGTCATCGGAGAAAGCAAGTTAATCGGTTTTGTTCATGTAATGGTTGCTAGAGGTCTTATTAGTGTGACAATTCTTTCTAACATTCAGCTTTGTTTCATTACTTGTAGCAAGATCTTTCACTGCAGAAATGAATCCAGAATATGGAATATTCAAAGACTAACAGAAGGTTAATGGATGTAACCAAATGCTTAATCATGAATTTTTACAGTCTCTCCAGTGCTGTACACAAAATGAGAGGATCTGGTAGACTGTGAAATCAGAAAAACTGAATAGACGGTGAGATATCATTTTTGAAAGTTTTCTGGAGACATTTTCCATGAGTTGAAGCTTAATTTTACTTGAGTATTTAAGACTGGGTTTTGAATTAAAATTATAACTTGAGGCCGAGGGCCTTTGTAAAGACTAATAAAATCCAAAACGTTTGCCTGTACAGTGTGAGATTAACCAGAAAACATCTGAGTGATGAGAATTGGAAAACTATATGTTGGCTTTCAGGGAAAAAAATGGTGGGATTCATACAAGGTATTAGGAATTATAGATATTTTTTGTTTCTTGGTAGAAATCCATACAAGTGGTTTATAGTACCCCAAAGCATTCATCCTCTACTGTGTTTTCCTATGGCTTTGTCTGAGATAGTTGTTTATTGGTTCGGTACAGCTTTTACTAATTGTAAAGCTAAAGTTGTTACTAATAAATATTAAATAGAAGTGAAATTGCTATAATGAAAAACTGAGGGAAATTAAGAGATTCCTCATCAGGCTACCACAATAAAACTAACTACAAGTGTGGTGGCCACATATCTGAATATTCTTTAGATAATATTTTATGCACCTGGGAAAAAACATGTATGCACATGAACACCAGGTTTCATTTAAAATCTGTTCCATGACTATAGCCAGAAGCAATTCCATGTTCCCTGAAATAATTCATTCCAGATACATAAAATAAAAAAGAATTCGCTTTCTTTTGATAACTACATTTAATATTTGGTTGGACTGTTCTGTAAACACTAAAGTGCTTTTTATTGAACAAATAAAGTAGAAAAATATCTTATAGGTATAGAAGTTTATAGAAATAAAATATAAGTGATAAATTTGGAAAAAAAGCTAGTCTCCTTATATTTGAAGTGAGTAGTGAAGCAATTTTCTGTATATGTTTGCTTTAATATGATTGAATTGATACTATATTATTTTCTGTATATTATTTTCTGTTGGGAAACTTTTTCATAATTTAATTGATACCTATCTCTATAATACTATTGATACTTTCTGCCAGAGTTCTTCAATCTTTCCAGCTTTGCCCACTAACTCAGACATTACTTATCTGAGTTAAAGTGAATATTCTAGATAGTTCATTAGATTTTTTATCATATTTTTAAAAAATTAAATAAGATGTCAATTCAGATTATAAATTAAAAGAGGTAATCTGAACTAAACTTTAAAGACATATAGAGTTGGTATTGCTAGTGATTGTCTGAATTTCTATAGAGTTTTGGTGAAAATATTAATTGATGGCTGCAGCTTAGCCATCAATGACAGGCTGGATCACCTAAGTTAAAGCATGAGGGTTGCCTGATATTAAGGAATTTAGTCACTCTTTAGTTTTCCTGAAATTAATGGATATTAATAATTAAGCATGCCTTACTTCCCTATATTTGAGATCAATGACAAACTGTTTCCTTTTATTTTCATACTCTTTCAATTATAGTTATTTGTGTATGAAACTTAAAACAAGTTTATTTTAAAATAACACCCATTAAAATTGTTCTCCTTTCTTTTAAACTAGACCTCCTCTGCTCTCTCCTTCCATCTCTTATGTCAGCTTCCCATCCTTCCAATGTTTTTCCATCACACTCCTGCAAGATATCACCTCCATAATGTTACACTCCCAGCATAATTAAATTTAAGCATTAACTGAGAGGTCTAATAACATGAAAAAAATAAGTTACTCTTAACGTCATGTGAAATACATACTTCATTAAGATTCTTAACCAACTTTTATACACTTTTATATACATTAATATATATAATACACTAATGATATACATATGCATATGCATAATTGTGAATACTTAACATCAGAATGTGGACATAGGATAACAGTTGGCCACTGTTTTATTGATTTTGCTGTCTATTAGATTATTTTAGTCTGGGTTGTCTGTTCAATTTAATCTTTTTAACTGATTTTATATTTTTTCTAGTTTTGTACCTCATCCTGAGTTCATTGGAATGGGGTGGCCAATAAATTTAAATAAATATTTTTGGTAAATCATAAAGCTACTTGGTTAATTGAAGGAAGTCTCATATACTTCTTATAACTTCAGTATCTTATGTAAATATGTCAAATGTGTAAAATTGGAGTGTTTGTTTCAGTTCTCTTAAATACCTGAGTATGATAATTCCAAAGAAACATTATTCATTTGTAAATGCAAATATATTAAATTGTTTACATTGGATATTTTTAAAACTATGTTCCTGTGTTAAGAAGCTTCAGAATAATTTATTTTTATTGATGAATTGGTAAGATGGTTTTTATGAGAAGGATAATTTTCTGACTTTGCTCCAGTTTTGGATATCTATTATGATAGTAAGAATTTTATCACTCCAGATTTTTCATTGGGCCCACTTTTTGACTTTATTTCTTTGTAGCATAGTCCTCAATTTATGATCACAATAGGGACTGGAAAATTCATCATTAAATGGTATGGTTGTTAACTGAGATATCATATGAACACACCCAATTTTATGATCTTTTTTTACCATAGTCATTAAGCAGATTTACCATGGACATTAGTTGAGATATCTCATGACCACAACTTGCAATCTTCCTTGCTGTCTTCTCCATTGACTTTGCTTGTTAGAAAATGGCTGGGAAGCTTGCAACTGGCAAACATATGACGGTGGGATGTTGTGACCATCATAAATGCACAACAGTTGCCGGGCGCCTGAATCATGCAATGGAAGTATAATTTTGTCTATTATTTTCCTGAGAAACCTACATTTGAGAATTGCGGATTAATTTTTTTTAGAAGGGGGGATAGTTCAGAATTATATCGGCTTATTACCAATTAAGTTTTTTAATGTTCTGAAATATTCTAATAGTAATAGTTATGAAGGTATTTAACAAATATTGCTAATAGTGTTATTGGTTATTTATGATAATGTTGAAATAGAATTGGAATAAAAGATACTAATAATTCAATTCAATTTAGAGTAGAAATTTCAGGATAATCCCTCCTCCCCCCACACATACAAATACAAACCCCACAAACAAGCACACAAGACTCTTTGGGGCAGGGGTGAAATCCAAAATTTTTCTGTACCGGTTCTGTGGGCGTGGCTTGGTGGGCATGGCAGAGGAAGGATATTGCAAAATCTCCATTCCCACCCCACTCCAGAGGAAGGATACTGCAAAATCTCCATTCAGCTCCCCACTCCTGGGGGAAGGATATTGCAAAATCTCCATTCCCACCCCACTCTGGGGCTAGCCAGAGGTGGTATTTGCCAGTTCTTTGAACTACTCAAAATTTCCGCTACCAGTTCTCCAGAACCTGTTAGAACCTGCTGGATTTCACCCCTGCTTTGGGGTAAGGAGTTTTTAGTCAAGACTAAGAGAGTAAAATCGTGGGCAACTTTGCTGTAATTTTTCTCATGGACCAGTTCTGTTGGCTTTTACTTCTTGAAATACTGTATGTACAGACCACCTTGGCTTTCTTGAAAATATGATATATTAACATTGCAGCCCAATAATAATAATGAGGCCCAAGTTTCTCATTTGCTTTTAATTAGTTGTTAAAGCTTTTTTCCATAGCACAGGTCAGAATTGTCCATTTATATGAATGATTACATTTTTCTTAAAGCATGTTTTTTTGTAAAAGGGAGGGAAGAAATGTTGATTCTTTAATTATAACGGCAGTGGTTTGGGATAAAGAAAACCAATTTTGTGAACGTTTCATAGTCGTGCATAGTCAATAAAAAAGAGAGAAAGGCCACCTGCATGAATATTTCTCTTTGTTTTTTTATGTTCAGTTGGGTAGGATTTATGCTTGATTAAGTTACTGTCTTTTATCATAATTAAAGAAAAATGTTGTGGAGAATGAACTGAAAACATTGCTCAATGAAAAACAGATTGTCTGAGCCGAAGTGAAACAAAAGGTATCCTGTCGCACATCTTGCCTCCTTTTTACTGAATAATGATCAGTCAGAAAGATTTATCTGCTGTGAAACAACTATCATTTAAGAATAGGTAGAAAAAGAGGGAATGAACAGACTTTTCTTCAGAAAAGATGCTGCATCTTTTAATTGAAATGATACCCATATTTATTACCAATGTTTCTTTTTAAAGTTTCTACACTCCCTCAAACCCCACCCCCCTCCAATGCCCCGGAAAGTTGCTTGATTTCAGCCGAATTTATGGGCTTGCATTTGTGTACATTCATCTTGGCTTAGAAAAGGAATTAAGTCTTTAATATGGTGCCTTAGAGTCTCTCTTTTTGAACAATGTACGTGCTTCTCCCAAACTTAATTCCATAGTTCGCTTGTTTGTTATTACCTACAGTTACCCACTAATACCAGTATGCTATATGAAAATTGTATAGTGTTTTATTTATTTATTTACTAAAGTTTTATATTGCTACACTCTACAAGCAGCGTAACATTATGAAACAATTCACAAAAATAAACTGTGGAACTAAATAGAAAACATGACATTTATTAAAGCCATTAATTACACTGAACAATTCACCCCAACATCTTCCCACCACTTGGGAAATGGTTCCAAAGGGTAGATGCCATATTTGTTATGTTTGAGGGCACACCTTCAAGACATTGTTGGCTCCTGGCAACTGTCTTGATTAATCTCTGAAGTCTTCTTGGCAATATTTTCAGAAGTGGTTTGCCATTGTCTGTTTCTTTGGGCTGAGAGAGAGTGACTAAGGTGGGACTAGAACTCACAGTTTCTAGCCTTGTTCTTTATCCACTACATTATACTGGCTTTATTGTTAGATGACACTATACAAAAATGTAAATTTCTTGCTTGCTTCTGAACTTACTAACCAGAATGGATGATCACTGGATGAGTACGGTTCATTTGAAGCACAAGTTCTTGCAAGTATCCATGTGCCAAAATATATAGGTCTTTGTAGGTTAGAAATAGTACAAGTAGTCCTTGGTTTACAACAGTTTGCTTAGTGACTATTTGAAGTTACAATGGGACTGAAAAAAGTGACATGACTATTTTTCACACTTACGACCCTTTCTGCTACCTTTTGACAAGCAAAATCAATGGAGAAGCCAAATTCACTCAATAGCCATGTTACTAACTTAACAACTGCAGTGATTCACCTTTGGTTACCTGTGATAAGAAAAGTGATAAAATGGGGCAAAATTCACTTAGCCACAAAAAAATTTGGACTCAATTGTGGACGTACGTTGAGGACTATTGTACTTTAAATTTTATGTGGAAGCCAGCATCTTTACTGTTTCTATACATGCATGTATAATGATGTCAAGGCCAGAAGTGTATGTTAGGGATGAGCCATAGGAGTTGTTGGAAAAAGTATGCTGGCACTGGTTTGCCAAGGTTGTGAAGTCCTGAAAATGAATTGGAGAATCTTTGTCCTCCTTTTGTATGATGAGTCAATATAGCAGAGGTTAATGGTAGAAGTAGTATGAGAGTCAGTGGAGAATGAACCCTCTGTAGTAAGTTCAATTGACTGATTTTTTCAGCTTGGTGGCAGCAGAAACACTAGAGTGTTGAGCTCTAATATCAGACCTAATACTACCATATACATGGGAGTCAGACAAGGATGCTTTTAATAACCTTTCTGTTCAAGCGATACATAAATTTAACTAGAAAAAGAATTCTCAGACCCAAAGTGCTTCCCATCCACGGAACAATCAGATAAGAGAAGGGAAAGTTCACAGCTGCATAACTTCTTAGTCTCTAAAAAAAATAGTGGGAGATTTGTATTTTCAAACTTGAAAGATTCTATTAATGTAGAATCTGGTCTCTGGTCTGTTCCTTGTCTATTATACCTGGGAAAACTGATACTATCCACCTGGATGCTCTGTGCACATGCTCACAAGAAAAGTTTTCAGCGTTTTCAGTTCAGGGCCTGGTGGCTCAGCAGACTGATAGCATTGTGATTAACACCAGCTGTCTGCAATTACTGTAAATTCAAATCTCACCAGGCTCAAGGTTAACTCAGCCTTCCATCCTTTCTAAGGTAGGTAAATTGAGGACCCAGTTTGTGGGGGCAATAAGCTGACTTTGTATAAATATACAATAGTATGAAGGCTATTGCTGAGTCTCTGGAGAAGGGCGGCATATAAATCAATTTTTTTAAAAAAAAGCGTCAAATATTGATTCTTTCTTCCAGCTCCTTGTGCTTGGCTCGTCACCAGTCATTCAGTTCTCAGTGTCCTGGACTTTTGTATGCTTCTACTGAATGCCAGATCAACCTGTAATAAGGTCTCCCTCATCCATTATTTGTTAGTGGACAATTAGAGGACCAAACTGGCATACATTATCAAGACTTGGTTGGTTTTGAAGATGTTTCAGTGGAGCCTCAGCTACAACCTTAGGACAGGGATGGTAAAGTAAATTTAGTTACCCAAGAGATTTTGGTGGCTTTCAGATGTGCTATCCTCCAAGTCATAAGGCCTTGTTTGTAAAGTTGGGTTCTAGGTATCAGATGAAATTCACTTTCTGCTACAGAGCTGATTTCCTATCTAAACTGCTTGATGCTGTGTTAGATCAACAGCAAATTTTCCAAGATTGATGATACTGGAAAACGTCTGCTCTCTTTGGGCAGAGGTTCAGAGCAATGAACTTTATGGTTTCCATGGCAATTATAAACTTTGACACTGATGAATGTGGCTTCAACTCACACTTTAGACAAGGTTGCTTATGTTTCATAAGAATGACTCAAATGGCTGCAGAAAGAAAGATTAAAGGGAAACAAGATCTTCAAATATCTGAAGATTTGTTAAGCAGTGGAGCAAAGAACTTTTGGATCGGGCGGGTTTCAAAACCTGTCACTACCGGTTTGTTTGTGGGGGTGTGCAAGCATGCATGTGATGCTTCTGGGCATGCGCAGAAGCATCCGGGCAGGTGGGCAGAGCCTCCCACCAATCCGGGGCGAACCGGTAGCAACCCACCACTGTTTTGGATAACATTGTACTCTTTAGGATTGATATGTCAAGTTTATCTACGTTGACAATGGCAAATGATAAGACAGAGTCTTGAGTGATTATCTGAGAGGAGTTCAAACTTGCTGCTCCTGATGAAGTGGACAGTGAACAGAGCAATAATTTAAGCCACCTTTATTTTAGATCCTATCCCCTACTGGTTGATTAAACTTTCCTAAGAAATGACAGGTAAGTGGAGTATCCCTGGCATTTAGGCCAGGAGTTAGGTCAGCTGATGGAGATGCAGTTTTTTGTTTGGGTGGGTGTTTAATCAGGTCATCATTTGTTATGTAGGCTTACGGTTGTTTTAATCTTTGTACACCATCCAGAGTAACTGCTGTGGAATAGGAGTCTCTATAAATCAGTGAAATAAATACAGTGGTACCTTGCTACTCAACTGCTTTGAAACTTATTGAATTTGGTACTCAATGTATTCTAACATGAAAACTTTGTCCCAGTACTCATCATTTGTTTGGTACTCAATGCAAAAGCTAGAACTTGTCAATATCAGTTACCTTGTGACTCACTACGTTATTCCTTATAGGAAAAGTTGTTTGGTATTAATCATTTTTGGTACTCATCGCACCTCCTGAAATCAATTAATGATGAGTAGCGAGATACCACTGTAAATGCAGTTGTATGTTGTATTTGTTGTATGCAAATGTTGTAATTTGACTCTACTTATAGTATTAATTTTTTATTAATTTATTCTGTGATTTTTTTAATAATGTTGGCATGATACATAAACATTTCATTTCTTTTTACCTCATATGGAATGAATATAATACATGCAATAAATAAGACACTTGTAATTACCATAAATTCTGAAGAAACCATAGTTTCAACAGCATTAATAAACATATGAGCAACAAACATTCTTGTTATTTTATAAAATATGGTCTAGTCAGAATAATATAGTTTTTAATGACAATTGCTTTTTCTCAAATCCTACTACTAAGGTATTATTCCTGGACAATAACCCATTTTCTATGTTAGTTTTATATCACAATGCTTTTATAGAAGGGACATTTTTCCCATGACAGCCATCTTATAGTACAGCTTCAGGGGTGAAATGCTACCGGTTTGGACCAGTTCAGAGAACCAGTGGCGGATGATTCGGAGAACCGGTAGCGATGGCAACATGAGGCTCCGCCCACCCGCCCGGTCATCATTACTTCCTGGTTTTAAACAGGAAGTAGCCTGTTTTTTACCCTCTTTGCATGCGCAGAAGGGTTTGTACATGCGCAGAGGGTTGCCTGTGCATGTGATGCGCACCATGTGCACTTCCGAACCGTTGAATGTCACAGAATATTTTTATAAGCATTCTTCTAAGTGATGCTGTGGGAAAATAGTCGCCCACATCATTGACTTAAACAAATAGAAACTGTTCAGTTTTGCAATTCTGTTTTGGCTTTTAGGTCTCTGTCATCTACTTAGAACTGCAAAGACAGAAAGTAAAATGTGATTATTGAGTGGCACTCAACAGGCAGGCAGCAGAGCGGTAATTACTAGCTTTCAGTACCCATTAGTTTCAAATGTAGATTAATTTTTCTTTGGGGAACATTTCCCATGCCTTTAACAAAACCACTATAAGATATGATTGACAAGGTGCATAATTCTTTAGTATTTTTGTCAAATGTGTATAAATCAAAGGTGCCAAGTAAGCTTGATGGCATTTTGTTTCTCTTAATTGTGTGCTGGAAAGTTGCTAGGAAACATGCAATCACTGCTAAACCACTTTTCTGCTGACTTCAAACCAGTTTGTGGTTTTTTAACGGCAGACTAAGGGGAACCATAAGATATCTGTCTTCTTCTACCCTCCCTTTCTTAAATTACTGACTGCTGGTGTGTGTGTGTGTGTGCGTGTGTCTCTGTGTGTGTGCTGATTGTGGTGAGGGATTATATAAGTATGATACTGTTCTTTCAACTAGCCAAAGAGGTAAATAGTACTAGGAGTCAAATGGGTTGAATATATACAATTGAAATTAGTTTTGAAGAGTAGTTTTATTTGTTTCAACTCCTGAAAAGTAGCCAAATAGGTTTGTTTGTGGGGAATGGATATTTAGGTGTTACGTGATTTCTCTAAATGAAAACTGAGCTGATATTCCTTGAAATCGGAAATGGAATATCATTTAAATTCACCTCTGACCTCTGTCTAGGTTCTAGGTATACTTTTGGCAATAAAGATTAATTAAACAAATAGAAGAAATTGCCATCACTAGGCAGTATATGTTGACAAATTCTTTCATTTCATTTTCTTTTTTAGTTTATTATGCCAGTCTAGTCAGGTTTAAGCAAGGCTTTGGGACAATTACATCTTTTGTTAGTTTGTGACAAGCCACTAAAACCGGGTTGGTAGCTATTCAGGATTTAGTATCATTCATGATGTGATGGATTCCTCCACAAAGCAGGTGTTTGAATTAGGTTATCTATAACAGTGTTTCTCAAACACTCAAACACAGTGGTGTGAGCACCTCTGAGGGTGCCTCAAAATTAAAATAATTTGCAAGCTTATGATGAAAAGTAATATATTATTGAAATCCTCCAAAAAACAATTATGAGAAGTTGTAGTGGCAGCTAATACATTCATTTTAATTTTTAATATTGTAAATATTATTAAATATGGTCCATGTAACAAAAGCTGTAATGTTTAAAAGTGGGAAGCGATCCTGAGAGAAAAAATGATTAAGAAACCCTGATCTATGCAGTCCCTTCCAACGTGCATACTCTACCATAATTTGCTGTTTATGCTTTGAAAGAGGCTTTGAAAGAAGTTTAAGGGGCTTTGAAAAGAGAAAAGGCTTATATTGTCCAAATTAATTTAGACAGAAACAGGCATCTTTATTCTTAAAGTCACATAACCCTGATAGAGTGAAATTGTAAATGGGTAAAGAGATAGTTGCCTGCATCAGCTACTGGCTCATGTAGCCTGATTTGAAAGTTTGCTGTAAATATAATGTCCTTGTGGTTCTCTTTGAAACCAGTGGCGCCAGAAATCGGTTGCAGGGTTTTATTTTTTTTTCTTAAAAATGTTTTATATTTTATTACATTATTACATTTTTTTTAAAAAGTGCTATTGTTCTATATTTGGATCATTAAAAACTTTTAGGGCATGCACTCCTACATGCTTATAAGAAGTATGGACGTCACCACGACCTCAAAATATGTATTTTTTTTCCTGTATCTTTACTTTAATGTCATTTTTGACTCTCTGCCCAGTTTTGGATTATTAGGTTTTCCCTTTTGCTAGAACAGGAATTAATCTACTTTCCCCCTCTGAATGCACAAAGGAGCCTTCTTTTCGGTTATAGTGAATTAAAGTTTTACTGTAAGTAGCATAACTGTATATTCTTCTCCTACTCTCTATTTTCTTAGGAGTAGGAATCGTCCATTTATTTTTATGAATGCTTTGGTTGTAAAAAGGTGCTGTGTCTAATTATGAATTATTATGTTACATTTTGAGCTAATTTTAAAAAGATCATTTGACATATGCATGATGATTTTTAAACATATAAACATTTTCTGGTTGAAAAATACAGATCAGTCATCTCTATTTTTGAATGCATACCTTTCTGTCCAGGTAGAACATGAAATGAAGGGAAGGTGCAAGTTTTACCTTGTTAGATGGGCAGAGAAATAGATCAAAATGGGGAATGTGAAATATGCAAAAAAAAAGTTCAAATAAGTAGAGTATAAAAGCACATGACCTTAAATATAAAACAGCTACTTAATTTGCAAGAATTGACAAAATAATTAAAATTGCAGAAAAGCAAAATCGGAGAAGTTGGTGATCTAGCTAGATACGTGCTTAGGAATTCCACCCCCCACCTCCTCATACAGTGAGAACAACACCATATTTAGAAGGCATAAAGTTGAAGATAATTGCTCTAAATTATAGAAATGAATCATGTAAGCTAGGCGAATGTTGTACGTTTGCTTAATTTCTTTGTTTTATAGCTTCTTTCTGTACTTTCTTCAGACAGGATGTGAGAACATATTCACCATTAAAGTCTGGAGTAATTACATTCACGGAAAGTGAATTTCCCTATGAAGCATTATAATATGAAAATGTAATGTATAAGGAACAATAATGAGAAACATATTTATGTCTATAACTTATACATTCCTTGAGATTTTTAGAAAACCATTATTAGATAAAACATATGTAATCAAGGGCGGTAGAGAGTTTTGTTTTTCCTCAGTATTTAGAGATAAAACTAGATGCTTCATGTCAGGCATATATCTGTTCGCCACCTTCCCTTCCACTTTTGTTTTTCCTAATAAAATTTGCTTAGGATGTGAGCATGCACAGAAAAATGAGAGGGAAGGTGCTCAACATTTTCTCTTGTACACATTGAGAAAGCTGTGGTTTATCATGTCGTTCTGACTTAGACACATGAGTCATGTGTGAATTTTACAGCCTAATGGTACTAACCACCCTCTTTTGGTCAACTTATAAGCACCAAATCCTCCTTGGGATAATTACTTATTCATACATGAATCACAGAGGCCAGGATGAAGGAACTGACTATAACCTTCGCTCCCAACCCATTTGGTACTGGGTAATCTCATTAATCCTTTTTGGGTAATGATCTAAGAAGCTAGAGAAATTCAACAGGAATTTGACCTTAGTCATATACGTTAAGCAAGAATTGAGACTCTCATCCAGACATTTTGTACATGGACATAGATTTATCAGATGTCCACTATTTCTTTTTTCCTGAAGTTGAGGAAATGAAAAGAAAAAAAGAGTGACAAGTCGTAACTTTTTTTTTTTGGTCTCTGTAAGCACGTATGTTGTAATTGCTATAAGTAAGAACCACCACTGCAGTTCTATGGTTAATCATAAAGTATTGGAGTATCTTTCTTCCTTCTGTTTTTTTCTGACATGCATGGAGAATAGACAATAATAATGTTAAGACTGTGTGTAGGGAAATAAAACAAAGGAATAGAAAAAAGGCAAGACAGGGAAATGGAGAGTAAAAAAAGGAAGGCAGTGGAGGAGGAAATAAAGAAGAAAAACTTTTAAAAATGTGATTTCTCTTCCACACTATGTCCTCCCCTGCAAAAGATTAATGGGAGTGTATCCAGCTGTCCCAGAGCAAGAGAAAGTTCCTCACTTTTGCTAGGCATGTCATTGGAGGAAATAATTCTATTCCACAATTAAGGAAACAAGCTACCGGGCACCGATGCATTGCTGAATAACCAATTATACCTATTCTAATTGCTAATATTTCATCTTTGAACATTGTTGTGCTCACAAAGATTCCATATGCTTTCTTTTCATAAAGGCAAATTTATTTTAGAGGTTGAGTTGTGTTGGGTTTGGTGACTGTGATGTGCATAACAGATTTCTTGATGTTTCATTGCTAAGTGTAGCTGACATCTTTGGAGGCAAGGTGATTTCCAGATGACAAAAATGTTGTCTACCTACCAAAACCTTGATGATGGTTTTGCCATGTCTAGTGCCTGTTGTTCAAGTTTCCATAAGGAAATTTGCCATGACTGGACACAGGAGGCTTTCCATAATGACTTCTTCAGTTCATACAGTTTATTACTCCATTGGAAGTAGCATACTGGTGAAGAAGAATAACATGTCAAAACTGATCTGTCTGACATTTAGACCAGACCAAAGACTGAGTGTTTTCAGTTTCTCAGTAAAATGGGATCTCTGATATATGTACCGTACTTTTCAGAGCACACACTTTCCTCCCCCCCCATACAAAAGAAGGTGGAAATATTGGTGCGTCTTATACACTGAATGCAGCCATTTTTGGCCTCCCGAAACCCCACCCCACATGTCCCATTTGCAAACAACAGGCTCATTTTTTATAAAAATGGGGCACGCAGAGAGTTTGGGAGGCCTGCAGAGTACAGGCTGGGGAAGTCAAAAACGAGCCTGTTTTCACGGAAACAGTGAAAACTGTTTCCCCAAAAACCCCCACATATCGCGTTGTTGCCCTCCCCATCCCCCAGGAGCACCCTGCAGGCCTTCCAAACCTTGTGCATGCCCCATTTTTGTGAAAAACGGGCCCATTTCTCACCTCCCAGCCCCCCATCCCACATGTCATGTTTTTGCCTTCCCCAGCCCCCAAAAGCACTGCAGGCCTCCCAAAACCTCTGTGCATCCTGTTTTTGTGAAAAACAGAGCCATTTTTGCAAGAATTGAGTGCACAGAGGGTTTGGGAGGCCTGCAGAGTGCTCCTGGGGGCTGGGGAGGCAAAAACTGTTTTTTTTTCTTGTTTTCCCCTTCGAAATCTTGGTGGGTCTTATACAGTCCGAAAAATATGGTATATGTTTGTCCAATATATGGTTCAGAAGGGTTGCCAGATATTTGGCAACATGATATATGGAGGAGTGCTAACAATTGGACATATTGGGACATGTTGGATAATGGGAAGCCCATATAGCTGGAGTAGCAAGCATTGTTCCTGTGTAGATTTCTCCATCTATTGAGGAAGACTGATAAAGTCATAAGGCAGTTAGTTTTTCATGATGCTTTTGTACTTTTTTTGGTATGTTGTTAGAGTTAAGAGATCCTGAATCTTCTTTTGATAGTCTTCAATGTTCATGATGACAGTGGCATTCTAAAATAACAGTCTTTTCTGAAGTCAAGTAATTACCCTTGTTCCTAAAAAAATCTTAGGAAATTTTGTATTTCAAGCATGACAAGCTAAAAACAGCTGCAAAACCAATCAAATGGTCCAGCTCCAGTGCTATTTTGGAATAGAATAATCTTTCAACTTGACCGCATGAAGAAATTGGCATCCAGAGGATTGTTTTATTCCACTGAAAATCCTTGGAAAGTTGATAGATGCAATAAAAAACGTACAAACTTCAATGTGATTTCTTCTATATAAAGCTGTGAGCCCTCCTGGGTCAAGCAGACAGGAAACATAAGTAGGTGAACTAAATCCACTTTACGGTATCATAAAATTACACCAACAGAATGTTGCAAGTCTTGAGATACGAACTTGCTGCTGCCACTTTTGACCATCTGATCAATTGGTGGATTTGGGGGTGTGTGTCATTAAATAAAAACTGAATTATTCACAGACTACTACATCTTACCCTTTTCAGTATTTCCTAGCCTGTGGTTTAGTATCTTTAGTTTCATTTCTTTTGTCTGGCAGCTGTAATGTATAAACATGCTTAAAAAAAGGTAAAGATTTCCCCTGTTCAGTTGTGTCTGACTCTAGGGGGCAGTGTTCATATCCAGTCCTAGCTGAGGGAGCCAGTGTTGTCCAAAGACACTGGTCATGTGGCCAGCATAACCATACACTGAAGTGCATGGAATTCTGTTATCTTTCCACGAAGGTGGTACTTATTAATCTACTCACATTGGCATGAGAGGAGCAGTGGTGAAATGCACTTACCTTTGCTACTGGTTCGGAAATGTGAGCGCACCTCTTCTGCACATGCGCAGAGCCTTCTGCACATGTGCAGAGGGTCAAAAATGGGACATAAAGACATCCTGGTGGGTAGGCGGAGCCTCCTGCCACCAGCCCTAGTGGTTAGTGCAAGCCAGATAGATCTGGCCGGATTTCACCACTGGAGAGGAGATTGTTGCTGTTTGTCAAGGAAGGAGTGAGCTTGCATTAACAAACCACATATCCCCCTACCCTGGGTATCCTTTATTTTATGGAGTCTTGGCTGAGAGAAAGGCTTGGCTTTTCTCCTCCCCCACCCTGCTACACCCTGCTACACCACCCTGCTACACCAGGAATTGCTGGGATCAAGGTATGGGTCCTTGCCTAATGACTGATAGGATTTAATGGTTAATGGGACTGCCAGCAATTATGTGGTCACATGACATTGTGCTTTATGATCATATCACTTAACGATGGGAATTCCTAAATTACTGTTAACTAAGTACTACCTGTATGAAATTAATTTATACAGGATGTATGATTTGATTTATTATCAGACTTAGTAATTCTGTCTGAATTGTATAAATTCTATCATTGTGTCTTGTGAAAATGGTACATGCTCTATTTCTTATCAAGAGAGAAAAAAAGGTAGTTGTAAAATTTGCTTTTTGAAAGTTAAGTCTATCCTTAGAATAGATGGCAGCAATAGTGGAATTTTCTTCTTTTTGTACATGGCAGCCTGAATTATGGATAAATTGCTGTAGAAGGAGGTGCTGAATCAGGTATTTTGACATAAGGCATACAGGTCTTTAAAGTTAAATTGGGCTTGGAAACTGTCTAGAAGCCAATGAAAATCTGTCAATACTGGTGAGAGATACTGTCATCATAACAGTTCCTAGAAGCAAGCTACTGATTAATGAAATGTGTGAATGGTTTTCAAAGGTAGTCCACCCAGAGGTTTTCAAAGGTAGTCCAATCACCCAGAGTTCTTAAGAGGTGGCAGCATGTAAATTTAATACATCATCATTATTATTATATACACAGAACAACCTGAAATCACAATTACCAGTTCTTTAGCGGGTGTTGACCGTCATACACATCAAGTTCCTCCCAAGAACATAGGACAGGAGTGTCGAACTCACGTCATCATGGTGTCATCATGTGACGTATTGTGACTTTTTCCCTCTTCGCTAAACTGGGCATGGGCCTGGAGAGCACATGATGCATCTGGTGAGTTTGACAGCCCTGCCCTAGGATGTCTTAATTTATTGATGTAGTTCATGTGTAGATCGAAAGCAGTGTGGCTTTCTGCAATTGATGTTAGAGAAACATCTAGCATGGTCCTTGATGACCCAGGCAATGACTGACCTGGTATACATCCTGTAAATTACATTTCACCATATGGTTTATGGGAGGTAGACGCTTCATCTGGCTCTTTTGATGAGACTTGTTCAATATGGTTGAACCTCTCTCATACTTCATCAGAACCCTACAATCACGTCAGGGGGGGATTATTATTCCAATATAATACAGCAGTTTTTTTAAAAAAAATAATTGGCTAAATCTGTTGGTTCCAAAACAGCAACAACAATTTATATAATTTGTTATTTGTGTCAATTTATGTTATTTGTATAGATGTAGGTGTAGTTCCATTGAGTGTGACTTGTTAGTCAGTTAGAAATCTATCTGGTGGTAATGCTGTCTATCCCACATTTTCTTTAGCTTACTAAGAAGTAGGTTGTGGTCTTCTTTGTCAAATGCCTTGCTGAAATACTTATTAATATTAAAATACTTACTGATACTTATGGCTCTATTCTCCAAATGTTCCAGAAGTCCCTTAAAATCTGACTCTTCTCCCAACCTGGGTCCATGTGGCATCCCTATTGTAGTTGTCTTTAATGTTATTCACATTATGATAGTAGTTTCCCATTTATATTATTTGCTAAATGTTGCTTCACTTTTGGATTTTATTTTTATTGATTTTATTAATATTTATATTCATAATTCACATGGATTTTTTTATACTATGAGGGTTGTACATTTATATGTGCCAGCTAGCACATAGAATCAGGTTCTGAAAGCATAAATGAAGATATAAAGTGGATTAAGTAGGAAATAAATTGGCCGTGTGTTTCTGTGTGGCAGAATATTTTTTTTTAAAGAATAGGGAATATTCCTTATGTTTGCTGGTAAAGGACATGAATCAGTGATTTTTGTAATTACAGTTGTAGTGGCATGCAAGAGGTGAGAGTTAGATTGAAGTAAGGCAAAATAGTTGGCTCCCAAGTTTAGGCAACAAAAGTAAGCAGCAGACCTCAGAACGCTGCAAAAGAACTAACAAAACTGGAATAAATTGGTGAAGCACGATCTGACTTTTTTTGTAATAGAGAAAACAGAGGTTATGTTTTTGTTTCAGGATAGAGGAAATGGTGGATGATAAAAGAGTGAAAGGGTGGATAAAGGCATGCTAGATGGCTTTCAAAACTTGGGGTAGGCTCATGAGACAAGCAGATACATGAAATAAGGTAATTTGGTTGTATAGGGGGAAGTGTTGGAGAAGATAGTGAAGACAAGAAAAATTAGCTAGAGAAGTCAGAACAAATGGAATCTTTGTTCGAAATATTGAACAAAGCTAAAAGGGAGGGATAAACTTTAGGCACTTCTCTGATGAAAGAGAAGAACACTGTTGTTTTATTAGGTTAACAGGAAAAAAGGAGAGATAATATTTTTAAAGTTGAAAAGGTTAGCTAGATCTCTCTTTGGCTTCGGGTGACATTGTATAGTATCAAATAAAGCAGAGAGGGTGAATTGTATTAATCCTAACCAAATATATAATATTCTATATGAAAGGAAGGAAATGTTACCAGTTTATTTTGCTATGAAAAAAAAATGCAAAAAACGCCTGGCAGTTAAAAATTGGTAATTTGCATAATACTAAGTGGTTCTGAAGATTGCAAAAATCAGGATGGTTGACCTGATGTAAAAAAAATAATTCTCTGGTCTTTGTTATAAAGCAGATGTTACTAAACTAAGCCAGCTAGTTGTTTGAATTCAAAAAGGACTTGCTCTGAATAAGAGAATGAGAACGATGAGGTAGACTGTAGACTTTCACCATCAAAGTTTCTTCTGACCAAGATTCAGTGACTCCGAAAACCAAAAGCAGACTTAAAATGATCACTCTAATTTCCGTCCTCAACTTAAAATATGGAAATCAGTTAAGTCCACTGAGTTAGTTCTAGCTATTATATATCATAATAGCAGTTTTCTAACAAATATTTTACAGTTGATATGTAAAAATTATATTGTTTCATTCATACATGAGTGTGGATAAGCTTATTTGATAAACCAAGTGTGGATAAGTTATAAAAAAAGCCTCATTGGGTTGATTACACCTTCCTTTAAAACAAGAAATGCCAAATGTCAAGTTACAAAATCAAAGTACTATAAACAATTTAATTTAAAATCTAGAAATTAATATAAATAACTAATGATGCAAAACATTCTGCTTTGAAATGATCTAGCTCCAGGATATTCTATTTTTCTGCCATAAGGTCCTTCTTTTCCTTTAAAATTGACTGATACGTAATTTGGTACTGTCTATTCTGCATTTTTCTATGTTATCAAGAAGTAGGCTGTGATCTATTTTGTTAAGCACCTTACTGAAGTCCAAGTATATTATGTCCACAGCATTTTCCTGTTTCACTAATGTATTCAACTTTATCAAAAAAAGGCAGATAAGATTTATCTGCAATGATCTGTTTTTAACAAACCCATGCTGGCTTCCAGCAGTTGCCATGTTCATCTCTAGGTGCTCACAAATCTCCTGCTTGTTTTATTTTTTTCTCAAGATTTTCCCGATATTGAGGTCAAGCTGATTAGCCTATACCGTAATTTCCTGGAACCATTTTTTTCAGCAAGCAGTTAAAAGTTGTCCATAGATGTTACCACAAACCTCTGTGGGGAAAGCATGCATAAAGAGGGCACCAATGAACAAGCTTCTTACATGTAATTAACTATAAGATGATACTCTTCAGTTTGGTGTTTACATAGCAGGACCTATTGGACCAATCACTCTCTCTCAATCCAATTTACTTCTCAGGATTGAAGTTGTGGGGGAAAAACAGGAGAGAGTAGTATATATGCCTCCCTGAGCTCCAAGAATAAAGACAGCAATTAAACCTTAACAGTCAAATCAATTAAAGAGATTAATGGAAAGTTGGTATAGATGTTTCAGTAACTGGAAGCTTCAGATAATGGGAATATTAATAGCCAAAATATTGTAGGAAAATAAAAGTTTTTAGATACAAGTTTTAATGTGTGCATGTCTATCACCAAAAGTTGTACTTTCAATAATCTTTCTGGAATGATGCTTCTTTAAAATGTAACCTGACAGTTGCTGTGGCTTAATTATTTTAATTGTGGATTTGCTGGTTTTTTTCTTTCTCCTTCTCAAAATCAGAACCTCTTTATTTTATAATAGAAAAGAGGAATGTCTGCAGTGTGAGCTGCCTCCTGTTAATCTACCATTGTGGGCTGAGTTTGCAGTAATAGCACCAGGTTAGCTGTTGCATGGTGAGGAGGGGACAGCATCTCAACTAAAGATCAGAAGTAATAAAAGCTTAGTGGGTTTTTCAAAAACGTTATCCCAACATCACCAAGGAACATAATGCTCAATAAGATCAGGAGCTGGCTTAAGCCCCTTGATGCATCAATGAGGGTTTTAAAGATCTGTTTCATTCTAAATTGGCAGGAATTTTCCATTAATATATTGTCAACTTTAGATGTCATTCATAAATCATTTTTTAAAAAAATAACTTATATTCAAATACTTTGGGATAAGCATTTGGGAGAAACTTGCCTAGCTCTTCTTTTTGGCTGGATAACAAGTTGAATAAATCTTAGATGTAATTAATTTAATTATAGTCTAGGATGCTGCAGTGCATCCTGTATTCCAGACCAAGGATATTTTAGATACTAATTTTCTCCATGTAGAGGAGACCATTGGCAGCTAGGTAATTTTAGACTCTGTTTCTCTGTCTCCTTTTAATGGCAGTTATGATTTACTTTCCTCATCTATTATATTTGGAGGTTCTCCTCAGGTTTCTGTATGTAGAAACTTGGGTTTTGCTCCCAGGTCTTGGCCTGACTTGGCCTGTACCACATTGCCTTTGGTGATCAAGACACCTGGTAATTAAAAACATTTCCCTCATTGCACTCGTTTAAACAGTCACTGTTTTCTAGGGCTATGCTTGTCAGCACTTTACTGACAGCTGCACTAGCTTTTAGACAGAATAGTCTTTAATTGAATTTAAGTTGCTATTCCTTTATATCAAGGTAAGGCATATTGTCATAGAATGTCTGCCTGGTCCTCTGCAATTATTTCCCAAGGCATTTCACAGCATCTACAGTTCATCAAACCAGACTAAAACAATCCTATAAACCCTATATGTCTTCTATTTTTATATTGCATTGTAATTTGCAGCAAAGCTCTATTGCAATTTTATTACAAGAATTTAGGTCTGTAATGAAAAAGTACTTTTTAATTGTTGATCATATAATCCAGGGCTGTTATACTCCTGGCCTGCAGGCAGGATGCGTCATGTGCTGGCCACACCCATGCCCAGGTTAGCAAAAGTGAGAAAAGACCTGATATGTCACGTGACGCTGCTGTGACGACATGAGTTTGACATCCCTGATATAATCCTTAAAAATTCCATTTTATATATTCCATCATAAAGATCAATTATATTAAAGGTAAACATAATTATAGATTTCATTTCTTATACTATATTTTCCATTCTTCCCTATGAATATAAGTTACTTTATCTCTGTGGAATTTAGTGTGCTTTTTATCTGCCATTTCTTATATGGTTGAAAAGAGAAGCAGATATACACAGAAACAAAGAACAGTAATGTCAGGGTAATAATGATTTAAAGCTGACCAGCCACTGTAAGGCTGTGGACCAGGAAGAATCAGCAGGGTTATTGCTGCTTTAAGACTGAGGATGAGTCAGCAGGGTTATTGGCACTTTAAGAACCTGTCTATATAAGGAAGGCCATGAAGGGCGTCTCTCTCTCTCTCTCTCTCTCTCTCCTCATGTATCACTGTCCTCATTGCGCTCCATCTGCATTGAAGTTCTCCATGTAGAGTTGAAGATTGATTGATTGCCTGGTATGTGCCTACCACATGTATGTATGTATATAGAAGTCTTGTATATAAACCACTGTTTGTAAGATAGATCTCTGTGTCCTGTATTTTGCTCCTGGGTTGTCTCAAAATAGTAGTTATGCTGTAAACACTCTGACAAATAACAAAAAAAAAATATTTTAAATTAAAAAGTTTGAAAAGATTTAGTGTCAGAACTGCCACCTCACACCTGTGCTCTGCAATTGTTCAGTACCAGCCTGCCATGAACCCTGAGGAGAGAGGGAAGGGAAGCACTTGGGGTGAAAGTGAAAATTGAGAAAGGGAAGGTGCCTTACCCAAGATATGCCTAAGCAGGGAAAAAATTTCACTTGAGGTTTTGGTGCGCATCTTTACAGTTCTGGCTTTGCACTACTATATTTCACTTGGCTTTTAGTAAAACATATCTTTCTCAACTCAATGGTGTTAAGAATTGTTTTTACATAGAAACCTAAGTTGAGGCAAGTGCGACAAATAGTATACGTGTACAAATAAATATTTCTGCAAATGTTCAGTTTACCATTGTTGTGCTAAACTACAATAATATTTATAAATTATTATAAATTGGAAAACTTAGTCTCACCTTAGCTGTGAAAGCCAGCTGGGTAATTTGGGCCAGTTACTCTTTCTCTCTCTGTCTCTCAGCCTCCTCACCGGCTCAACCCACCTCACCTGGTTGTGTGGAGAAAATAGGAGAATTAGATATGTTTGCTGCATTGAGTTATTTATATAAAAAAAATAAAGGCAGAATTTTAAAAATGGGTTGTAAGTATAAGATATTGCAAGTCCATTAGAATCCTCTGCTAGCATCTCTGAATGTGTTATGCAATAGCTGTAGCATTCTCAACTTCAAGTGATGTGACAGTTGTGGATAATCGGAGTTATAATCACAGAAATCCGAAGAAATAGAAGTAATTTTGAAAGCAGTAAAATTCTTTTATTTTAAATTCTCCATGTATGCTGTTGCTATATTTTATACAAAGTCAGCTTATTGCCCCCACAATCCGGGTCCTCATTTTACCTACCTTAGAAAGGATGGAAGGCTGAGTCGACCTTGAGCCTGGTGAGATTTGAACTTGTAGTAATTGCAGGCAGCTGATGTTAATAACATCAGTCTGCTGCGCCACCAGGGCTCAGATTTTCTTTTTTAAATTGTAGCATGTCAATTAACTTCTGGTCCTTCATAAAGTTTGAAAAGAGCATAGGTACAGTGTTACCCCTGTACAGTCAAAATTATTTTTAAAAGGCTATGCTTGTTGATAGTGGTTTAGATGTTAAAGAGTATGTTTAGATAATTATTTGTAAAATGTCATTTTGCAGTGCCATCTTTTTTTTACGCAGTTTTAAAAATATATTTATTTTCACGGAAGAGATTCTGTGGTTTAGGGACACATTTCTATATTTTTAGTTCTATATCCCCATACTGATATTCAAGATAATATACAATGGATTTGGGAAGAGGGTTCTTTTATCTGGAAGTTGATTTCATTTGCATCTGGTTTAACAAAATAAATTGCTTTATCTCAAAAAGCATTTATTACTTCCATTACTTCAGTCCCATCTTGGCTAGAATAATGACTTAAAAGAAATTCAGTACTTAAGCAGGGTAATAATATTTTTTATTGCTCCAGGAGTCCAATTCTGAGATTAATACTAGGGGAAGGGGCAGCTTTGTGTGTATTGATCAAGAACACTTCCATATGATACATTCCCATATTGGAGTCAAAATGAAGTGAATTTAAGTGACTGCTTTTGTAAAACAAACTCAGTTCAATTTATAGAACTATTGTGAATATATGGACTCCTGTATCTCCTCCCTTTTCAGAACTTTGGCTTCATACATCAATTGGTTTTGATATATATAATTAACTTAAACTCAACATGGCAGCCTTCTTTAATGTCTTCTCTACAGCAGTCCGATTGGCCTTCTCAAGGAACTTGTTTTTGTAAAAAATAATGAAAACGTTACATGCTCCGCCCATTTTGTAGATGCATATGGTATTGCAATGCACATATTATAAAGAATGGGGCTTACAACATTATGCCATAGTGCTATTTTTGTATTCTGTCTTTCCCTTGCCCTCCCCATGGGCACTACTGCCCATATTGTTGCTTGACACTTTGTCATTTTACAGAGATGCATGACGTTTGATTAAAAGGCTTATGAAGACTTTTGCTTTGTAAGAAAAAGGGTGCTCAAATAGGAAAAATTATTTCCCTCTCTATTTTTAAGCATTTTAAAAGGAAATTAGTACAATTGGGTTTTAAAAGTGTGATTTTAAACTGTTGTCTTCTGAACTTTCAGGATATAAAAAGAAAAGAAAAGAAGCTGTTTATACTGATTTGTAGTGCTAATTCAAGTAGCTCAGTATTGCTTATCATATACTGATTGGTAAATGAAAGTATACGATATCATCAAAAGAGTAAAAGAATTGAAATGTGCTGGTCACATAGCAAGAAGAACTGATGGCAAGGTGGACTAAGGAATGGATTCCTCTTGATTAAAAGTGTCCACAAAAGAGACCCAAAACAAGAGGGATCGACGACATCAGCAAGTATTGCGGTCCCAATTGGCAAAAGCTCATATAGGTTGTAAACATGTGGAAGAGGCATTCATCCTGGAGTGGATTGACAATGGCTAGAATGATGATGATGATAATAATGCTGATTGACAATAATTCTCCATATTTTTAAGCAAGAGTTTTTCTCAGCCTGTTTTAGAGGTAACCTGAATTGATTTTTGGAATCTACAACATTCTTCATTGGAAATGTTTCATTTTACTCAGTGTGCAGAAACTGTTGTCTCTTTTAGGACAAGCAAAAGTGAATATATTTTTGGGATTAGAAGGTGGGTTGTTGTGATCACATCAATTCTTCATCACAAAAAGCATTATTTATATTGTAAAATCCCAACAATCCTGGGATATTTTTTTTCTCCAAACAAATCCAAACCGTTTGAAGTTACAACAGCACTGCAACCCCACAATCATGTGATCAAAATTCAGATGCTATCAGATTTATGCAGTGTCCCAAGATCACGTGATTACGTGATCACCTTTTGCAATCTTCGACAAGCATAGTCATGGGGAATCCAGATTCATTTACAGCCATATTACTAACTCAACAACTGCAGTGATTCACTTAACTATAGCAAGAAGGGTTGTAAAATGAGGTGAAACTCAGTTAACAAATGTTTTGCTTAGCAATAAAACATTTGCACTTGATTGTGGACATAAGTCAAAGATTGCCTATATAGCATGATCATATTCATTCCTCATTGCAGACATTTACTCAGAAGCATGAAAACTCTTTCTTCACTTTTGCTACTAGCACCACCAGGAAAGGGGATGAGGCCTGCTGACTGTTCCACAGATTCAGATTAGGCAGCTTCTTCTTCAATCTGGACTATAATAGTCACTTTCTCTCTCAGAATTTCTAAGACAAGCAGAAAGATAAGTGCTAACATTCAAGAACAAGTTATATGTGAGTGGAAAAGGAAAAATTGATTGGGAGCTAGCTAGAGTTGGTTATTAGATGAATAGCTATATAAATCTTAAGAAAGAAAAAATGAAAAAGGAAGGAAAGGAGAGAGGGGAAAGGAAGGAAGGAAGGAAGGAGAGATAGATTTGGATTAATTATTCTAAATAATTGAATGATTTTATGTTGGAACACAGTTATTCAATTAAAACAATTTTATTTATTCCTTTGGATTTGGACTCTGAAAAATGAAAGTTTATACTACAAATGTTCTGTCTTTATAAACATATTTCAGTCAGCCATGAATGTTGTGCCCCTAAAGCCTAACTAATCCATTAGGCATTTATTCCTTTTATCACATTTTTAAAATATTACATACAAAGGACAGCTTGAAAACTTGGGTGCTTCAGCCTGCCTAATAATTAAGACAATATCACACTTCTTGAGAAAGGAACAAAATTTTTGCTGTTGTATAACTGAAACAGACAAGTTCTGCTTCAGCAACAGTGTTCAGTTTGTTTATCTGGGGATTAGTGAAAATCCCATAATTCATCACTGGTCTGTCAGAAGCAAGCTTTAGTTGATTTAGTGCTTCATTCTACATTGGAAATGTATACATTTTTACTTTAAATGTTTAATGTTCTTTCTCAAATACTACTTTGTGGCTTCATGTTCTGTTTCAAATGGCTTCAGTTTACTTTTTGAAATGACAGCTCATGTTAATGAACTAAGGAATGCTGTATAAAGTATTGCTAGGGAGATAACTGCTAGGACCTAAGAAATGAATGTAAGAGATAGATCTAATACTGATTTTTACTGATATTATAATTTATTTTCACATATAGACTATGATATTGTAATTTACTTCCACATACTGTGTATGCTACACTAGTTCTGTAAAAAATGTTTTGAGGTGATTATTGTCTTAGATTCAGATTTTTCCCCCCACAGTGGACCTTACAGTTAAGGTTATTAAACATTTTTGTTCTAAGAAACTGCTCCTGCTTCCATTACATTGTAATATTTCAGTGTATATGTTTGGTGTTGCCCTCTAAATAAACTGAACTACAACTTCAACCATTCCAAAGCCCTATATTTTCTGGAATTTTTAGAATTATGATCCAACTTAAATAGGGCTTCAAGTTAGAAAAGTTTAAAGGAAAGTAAGGTAAAAATAAGTTTTATATTGTGATTGTGGTGTACCACAGATTTGTCTTTTTGTTTTCTTAGGAAACTTGAGTCCTGTGAAAGAAGCTATATTACCTTGTTGGGCTGTAGATGAATCATTTGTCATCTCTCTTTTTCTTACCCAATTGTATTATTATTATTACCATTATTATCTTTGTGCTGTCTTGACAAATATTTTTTCTAGTCACTACTTCTGTTTAAACGTTAAGAACATTCCCATTAAATCTTGGCTTTTCAGAGAAATCCCCATCCCACTAAAGTCATAAACACCTCCATGCTGGGTGGTACACCCTACTGAGTGTAATTATGAATTTGATGGCATCTTAGTAGACTAAGGCCAAGTTCATAAAATCTTGCCTTATGGGATGTTTAAACCACTGGGTCAATTTAAAAGATTTCCTTCACATCAAGGTTTCAATGTAATAGCTTACAACGTTAGTTCTAGGCTTATTTTTTCCTATTGTGGAATTACAGAATTTATTAGTTGTAAGAGGAAGCAGAAGAGTAAATCGAAAGAAAGAAAGAAAGAAAGAAAGAAAGAAAGAAAGAAAGAAAGAAAGAAAGAAAGAAAGAAATAGACTTTAGTACTACTGTAGAGTTAACTCTGCCAACACAAAGGAGAATGGTTCATTTGTTTTAAATCCTGAAAGCCAACAGCTAGTCGGTGATGGCTCTTTGGTGGCATGCATGTAATGCTAATGCAGTGTCATGGTTTTTGCTGTTCATTGGCACAACCACAGATTCAAAGGAACATCTTGTATATGGTTTATTTGAAAATGTTTTCACATTCAAAGTCACAGAGTTTTTTCTGTCATTGCAGCTGTTGAGGTTTAATCTCATGTATGCAAGTGCACAAACCTTAAAACAGGCATATTACTATTTAAACAACTAGTATAAATAATGAGCCGCTCCATTACCAAGAACATAAATAAATCTAGACAGGTAAGAGTTCTCTAGAGTTGAAAGTTTAGGTTATGCAAAAATTTCAACAGCTGTTATTTGTAGGTCCTTGTAGGCTGAGAGGTGTGAGTGATATGAACTGTGGAAGCCAACATTTAGTGAATGTATATGTTGTCACTTTGCCAAAAGACAGGCATTTTGCTAATGCTGCTTTTGCTGTGTCCTATTTTTGAATAAGGATGCATTTAATAATGAACTAATTGTTTTTAACATATCCATTTTTATTCATTGAAAGGCAAGGTTCATGGATAAGAGATTTTATAGATAATGTTATAATATTACTAATAAGATAGTAAATGGTAAAAGACTTGTATTGTTATATATATAAATACAGAGAGAGAGAGGGAGGGAGGGAGAAAATAACAAAAAACCATGAAGTCAAACTAAGGTACATGGAATGTAGCTAGATGGCAGATAGTCTCAGAAAAGGTTATCTGTAAACCATCCAGAGTCATTCTGTGAGTGAGATGGGCGGTATCTAATTTTGATAAATAAATAAAATGATCCTGATTCTATAGAAACCCCCCTTCCCCCCAAAATAATGTGGCCCATACTTCCTTGTTTTTAACAAGGCCATGAAGATTTTCCATCATGAATTCTGTCATGTGTTCTCCTGGATTGATAGTAGCTAAATATTGGATTAGGTATTACCTACTATAGTAGTTTGATTTTATGGGCTGCTTGTATCCTACCGAAAGTTGATAAGGCAGTTCATAAATATGATAAAATAAAATATCGTGTTCAAAGTCACATTTTGTGTTGCATTGTATACATGAAAACTTCTCTGTCGACTTCATATCTGAATGTATTAATATTTTTGTAGATTAGTTATACTATCACAACTTTGGAGGGATAGAGTCTATATCCATTACTTGCATGTTAAGTTTTAAAACATTTTGTAACACATGATCAGGGCCCCTGGCACATAGCTGAATTATTGCATACCTTTACTTCCAATAATTAGTATTATTTTAAGTGCTTGCTTATGCACAAACAGAATTAATAGCATAATATTTACCAGCAGATGTAATAGTTCATTGTTCATACAAACCATCTTCATACTGTTTCTTTTTAGAAAACAAAAAAATGCCAGAGTTTGAGCTCACACACTGTACTTCTGGAATTCTTGATGACAACTCAAGCTTTAAAATATTACTTGGGCAAAATTTTGTACGTTTGTATCAGGTTCTAGTTGATGTCTGTTCCCAACTGATCTGGCCAATAGTCACAGTTGTTGGAAGCAGAAGTCAAATATTTTTCCAACATGAGGGCCATACATTTTCCATCCCTATAATCCATATAAATAGTCTTCAAGTTATAGTCACAATTGGGTCTGGAATTTCTGTCATTAAGGAAAGTGTTCATAAAGTACAACTGATTTGCTTAATAATGGCAACCTAGGCAGTTACGGTTGCCATCATTAAGTGTATGCCATACTTGTTAGACAAGGCAACTTCTTGCTGGCTCCCACAATAAAGCCAGTGGAGAAGCTGGCAGGAAGAGTATGCGAGGGCATCTGTACTGCTTGGCTTTTCAGTTCCAGAGTTGAGAGTTTCTGAAGTTTTTCTGCCTTGGATCTGAAATTCCACTCTGACTGAAAATCTTGTTTGGATTTCAGAACAGAGAATTTCCAACTCCAGAGCAGAAAGGTTTCAGAAGATTCTTGACACGGGGGCTGAAAATACTGCTTGGATTTTGGCAGAGCCTTTTCAGCCAGTGGTGAGAGAGAAGCCTGTTATGACCATACGCAGAAGATAGAATGGCCCTCACACTCTTACAGAAGGGTCATCTCCCTGAGAGGATTTAGCTGGAAGAGTCTCAAACAGGGAAAGCAGCATTACTCAGCAACCAGGAGAGACAGCTGTCACTAACCTCAGAAGAAGAGGTATAGCTAACATTTCCTGCCAATCAAGACCTGCCGTGAGAAGAGGAGGGCTGAACAAAGGTCCTAGGCAAGATTAATGGTCAGAAAGAACTCCGCCTTGCCACAGGAACAAATCAGAGTCATGCTGTTCCTATATAAAGGGGGGCTGCCCAACACAGAGATCTGTTGGCAGTAATTTTCTCGTTACCTTACCCATCCTGTTATTCAGATTCTTAGCATTTTCTGCATTCTGCAAGTAATGATTCTGGACCCTTATACCACATTTGTTTGACCCTCTAGTATCTATCTTGTTTACAACTTGAATTCTCTTTTGTCTCTAATTTAAGCTGTTTGAGTTTTGGTGGGCTGGGTATTTGGAGTGTGAGAGACTATGGTTGTTCAGTTGTTTTTGCCATTAGGATTCAAAACCATTTTAGTAAAGATACAATATTTAACTATGTGTCTGATTTCTGTAGGCCAGGCCAAATTTTTTTAATACCAGTTCTATGAGCGTGGCTTGGTGGGCTTGGTGTGGCTTGGTGGACGTGACAGGGGAAGGATACTGCAAAATCTCCATTCTCACCCCACTCTGGGGTTAGCCAAAAGTGGCATTTGCCGGTTCTCTGAACTACTCAAAATTTCCGCTACCGGTTCTCCAGAACCTGCTGGATTTCACCCCTGCCAGGCCAGGACAAAGCCTTTTGACAGATGCAATAGCTTACAGCCTTCCCTCCTGGTTTCAATTTCAGGCATAAATTGTAAACCCCTTCATTTAGCACTATCATAACTTTGAATAATCATTTGAATGAATGGTTGTAAGTTGAGGACTAGCCTTACCAATATTTTGTAAAGTTGGGAACTGCTGATCTGGTCAAGAGAATGTGTGTATGTATTTTTAAGTTACAAATTAGGCAAGTTCTATTAATAAGTGGATGCCTTTGCCTTATATTGAAATTAATCCATTTCCCTTCAAGTGAGAGGTCTTAGAGTTCTAAATTCTTAGTGTTCTAAATTAGTTCATTTCACTTCAAGAAAGAGGTTCTTGGAGCCTAGTAGGAGTACTGAATTACCGAATTACAGCCAACTATTTAGTAGTAGAGCATTCAGTGCCAAACCTCAGTCTATCATATTTCTTTTCTTTTCAGTATTAACTTTTTAATAATACATTTTGCCTTTTTTAAAAAATGGGTATATTTTGTGGAAGTAGATTTCTGTAAACTTTTGGGTTTCCCTAAAAAGGTTCATTCTTTGTTATCTTACTGTGCTGTATCATTTGGTATCATTTGTTTACAATCCTACCAACAAATCAATCCTAAATCCTTTATTGGAATAAACTATGACAATGAAGAAAATTTTTGAAGTCTATTAGAGAAATAACCAAAGAGAAAAATAGCCAATACAATCTCTGATTTCAATATAGCATTAGATTTTTTTCTTTTTCTGTGTTTTTGAATTTAATATAATTATATTAATATAATTATTACATTACGAGATTGTTTTTAAAAACCCTCTTCTTGGCTACTATAAATTGAGGCCTATCAGATCTAGGCCACAAAAATATGGATGGATTCTTTCTTTCTTGGGTTTCTATATTGCTCATTCAAATCAATTCTAAACAATCTACAGTATTTCCCTAAGTACAAGTAGTTCTCTAGTTACTTCCATTTGTACAATGTCTGTTCCACATTACAGTGTGACTAAAGAAATGGACTTCCAACTGATACTTGTACTTATGACCATTGCTGTGTTCCTGGGGAAGGACACAGGAAACCATTAGAGCATCCAAGCCCAGCATTTGGCACACTAAATGGAATTGTGCAAAGATTTTCTGCCTAGGTCCTTCATCTGCTGTTTTAGTGGGAGTTGTGAGTCCAAGAAGGCCCTCAGACTGTAGACTTGATTAGCACAGGAGTGCAACCTAATCCAGATGAAAAGATGGACTTTTACTGAAATTAGCTGGCTTCTAAATAGAGAGACTTGCTGTGATTCCATCTAAATCTGTCTCTCTCCCTCCAGTCACTCTTTTTCTTTCAAACATGGAAATGGAAGCTTGCAAAGCAGCCTTTCACAGCGTGACACTGGTGGTCTATTAAAGCCACCTCTGACAGAGCAATCTCTGCATACATTTTAACTATGATACCCAGAAGTTGTAGCATCGTGATAAACTTGAAAGTTGGAGTTCCAACACTGGAGTAGAATAGAATAGAATTCTTTATTGGCCAAATGTGATTGGACACATAAGGAATTTGTCTTGGTACATATGCTCTCAGTGTACATAAAAGAAAGGATACATTCATCAAGAATCATAAGACACAACACTTAATGGTAGACATAGGGAGCAAATAAGCAATCAGATCATATTAGGAAACAGTCAATATAAATTGTAAGAATACAAGC
Organism: Arizona elegans; assembly: GCA_022577455.1. Taxonomy (NCBI): domain Eukaryota; kingdom Metazoa; phylum Chordata; class Lepidosauria; order Squamata; family Colubridae; genus Arizona; species Arizona elegans. The sequence goes on along the minus strand of JAKOOJ010000008.1, from coordinate 39,464,697 downwards.
AACAAAGTTACAGTCATACAGTCATTAGTGGAAGGAGATGGGTGATAGGAATGATGAGAAGATTAATAGTAGTGCAGACTTCGTAAACAGTTTGACAGTGTTGAGGGAATTATTTGTTTAGTAGAGTGATGGCATTTGGGAAAAAACACAAGTACACAACGTTGATCAAAAAGGCTACCAATATTTTGCTATGCAATATCTTACTGTACAATTTCCCTATGTTCTCTAGGAATGTTTTATAGAATTTTATGTTGAATCATAGAATTGTAGAGATGAAAGATACCACTAGTATCATGATACCATAAGGAAGCCAATTAAACTGTCCACAAAAGATTGTTTTCTAGGCTCTCATAAAAATATGGAGAACCCACAATTTCCAGAGTTTTCTATAGGATGCTTATAAATGCTGGGGATTGAATGTGGGAATGTCTGCATATAGCATATGTTTTATCGCTGGACTGCAACCCACCTAAAAGTATCAGTACTGAAGCTTTTGTCAACAAGTCAAAAGTAGCATCTTGATGACATAAGGCAAGCTCTGCCCCTTTCCTATGTTTATACACTGCCACTACACATGTACAGAAGAGGTAGAGCTTATGTTATAGTGAAGATACCTCTTTCATCATTACCTCTATTCCTCTTTCTTGGTGACTTCAAGGACATGTCCATCTAGTTTTCCAGTGTGCTGAGGTAGAGAATCTAAGCAATGGGTGTTAACTCTGCTTCTCTGCCCGGAGACTGAGTCTGTCAACATTACCTTGCCATGTATATGCTTGGTTAAGCGTTGCTAATTAATGCCATCTTATAGAAACGGTTCTCTGTGAATATATATTTCAAGGTGTTGTTCATTTTAAGGCATTTTAAGTTGAATAGGTGGGAATTTTTCTTTCATGGAATAGTTTTTTGTTTGCTTCTTTCTATAACACTATAACTGTGGACATTTGGTGTGGGAATCACAAAATTACTTAAATTTATTAATTTCTATTCTCTTAAAAATCCTTTAAAAAACCATTTGCTTGCCTGATTTATGCAGTGCTAGGCTCATAAATAAGATTATTTTCAGGGGTGGTTTTTTTTTAAAAGAGACTGGATTTATGTGTGTTCCTGTTGTGTTGCTTTCACAGCCAGAAGCAGTGAAATAATCAATCACACAGTAATGTCATGGATAATGATTATGTTGCTGGGTGCACTTTAAACTGCAGGTGTGTTCAGTACTGTTCTTGAGTGTATTTAGGCAGTGATATTTACAGCTGGAGCTGTGAAATAGTTTTTGGAATGTTTCCTCATTTTCAGGAAGTATTTTTATTTGGTATAATGCTTTATTGACATCTACCATCTGTTGGCAAGAAAGTATGTGTTTCACTGTGTAGCTTAATGCTGATCCTCATTCATTAGCTTCCATTTTTTTAAACTATCTTTTTCCTAAACAAAAGATTAACAACAGATGGAGTTTACAAATAGATGTGTGTAATTGTTATCTAGACAGTATATTTAATACTTGGAAAGTAAACTACAAGAATCTTGTCCTGGAAATGACTCAGAATGTTCTACTGTTAACCAGATTACCATTTCTGTTTAAAGTACTGACATGTGTTCTGTGGAAAAATAATAAAATCCCCCTTTCCCATTATTTATTAAGTAATAAATTAAATAATTATATAAATAATTAAAAAGAAAAAAAAGAACACTTTTTTTTTATAAACCGCAGGACAGTAAGAAATAATTCAGGAATCTACTATTTTCCAATTAAGGAAGACTGTTTTAGAGAAATCTAGTTGTTGTTGAAGTTGTTAACCATCTCCCTCCAAATCCAAACATCTTTTTAAAAGGGGATCAAAACTCTGGGAACAGCCCAATTTCTTAAGTTTATTTTATCAAGACTTGATCAGAAGAGGTCAGAACATTTGGACTCTGCAAACCGCTCCAGAAGTCTCTTGAATCTTCATTTTACTAGCAGTCTCAGTCAGTATCTTCTGTGGGAGGCACACACAGGCTCAGCAGAATGGGAAAAGCTGTGCCAAGCCTTCCAGAGAAGCTCATTGATTCGGCATTTTGAATATCGAGGTTTAATAGCTGCAGTTGTGGCTTCATTTGTATTGTAATTTCCATCATGACACTCAGTTCTGTGCACATTGAGTCTCATAAAATATATTTAAAACCCCTCTTACATCTTTAGCAGATTTAACATCCAGGGTGGCCCTAGCTATTCTTTTAATATTTATTAGATCCCATATTCTTCCAGCAGTTTAAAGATAGCATACTAAACCTTCTTTCTGAAGACTTCCACATAGCCTGGAATTGTGCAATTTAAAATCTTTGTATGTCATGTTCTCTTCTCTCAACAGGCAGTCAGGGCTATTTTTTGTAATCCTAATAGCCAGTTATGCCCTCAAAACCTGAAATATGAACGACTGGTTCATTTGCTACAAATTTTCATTTTCCAAATTCCTGCATAAGTTACTTTGTTTCCCAGATCTGAATTTGTTCTGTCCCAACCAGTTTGATTTTCAAATATACATACCCATAACACTGTTATTTTCAAGATTAACATTATGTAAAGCACGGGTGCCCTACCCCTGGGCTGCGCACCAGTACTAGTCCATGGCCTGTTAAGAACCAGGCTGCACAAGCAGCAGGTGAGTTAACATTCATCCGCGTATGCACAGGAGCTAGATTGCATGTAAAACCATCCCCTCCTCTCCCCCCCATCCGTGGAAGACAATTTTTCTTCCAAAATTGGTCCTTGATGCCAGAAAGGTTGGGGGCTGCTGACATAAAGGACAGAAAAGGGAATGCAAATTAATAAAATAAATGAATCAAAGACATGAGATAAGATAAACATAGGTAAAATTAGTCTTTAATTTTCTAAAATTAGAAATTACATCATTCACTAAACCTCCCAAACCTTTCTACTCTTGTAAATCATCTTTGCTTCTTCCACATCTACACACCATTTCCTACATTGCCTTTAGTTCTTTAAATTTTTCACCTTTCTCTGTTTGATAATGTTATTTATCCCATGCAACAATATATTTCTCAATCTTGCTCTTGATTTGTTCCTCCTTCAATATTTGTTTTGAAATCCAGTCTCCATTCATTTCCTTTGCATGACCAAACTATGTACTATGGTTGTATTGATCACTGACATTTATTCAATTTGCATATTGATTCAGCATTTTCATTCCTGCCATCATTCCTTTTTGTTTTATTTCTAATTTATTTATTTACTCCCTTTCCACTGCATTCAATGTGCTTTTCCACGATATGCTCAACTTGTTTCCACACAACAAAGTAGAGAGAAGCATGTTGGCCTACATAGCCACTTTAGCTTCTGCACATGTGAAAAGATCCATTTAAACAAGTAACATATGTTTTGTTTAAACTAACTGCAGCAATGAAGAGTGTAGTGATAAAGTGTTACAGCCCTGTAGAATTTAGCTATATACTCTTTTCAGTTGCCTAGGTCAAGAGTTCACTTTGCATAGCTGTCTATGTATAGACTTTATGACCATTGTATAAATCAGCCAATGAAGGGACAGAATGGTCTTATCCCACAGTGCTATCTTTCAGATAAAAGTCTGAAAAAGAAATTATCAGTCAATTGTGTTTGGGATACTTTGATGGGTTAATGTGTCGACCCTTTTGGTTTGAGGAATCTTTTTTTTGGTACGATTTTCAAAGAGATTTATTGACTTCTGGATACCAAATTCCATAGCAGCATTTGTGCACTTTACACAAAGAATTGTTTCAATTCTTTCAGTTCAATTCTTGCATTCGGGTCACTTTATATAGTATTTAAGTGTTTGGCATTATTCTAACGAGTATGCCAGACAGTTTGTGTTATTTATAATTATTTAAGGCTAAATTTCAGTTACTAATAAGGTAGCTTTTATATTACAAGTACTGTTCTTCGCATCTTGTTGTGCTCTAATTTATATGAAAGAGTAATGAGTAATAAATCATTGCATTGCTGAAGAAGTAATGAGAATAATGCTTCATTAAGGCCTGATTTTGCTTAAATTAGTATAAGTTAGTATACTAATTTATACTAATTTAGTATGTTAGTATATAGAATATACTAACTGAAGTTAGTATATTCTGATAAGGAATAATTACGTATTTTAAACTTTAATTTAAGATGAAGCCGAGGTGGCGCAGTGGTTAGAGTGCAGTACTGCAGCTACTTCAGCTGACTGCTAGTTCAGCAGATCAGTGGATCAAATCTCATCGGCTCAAGGTTGACTCAGCCTTCCATCCTTCCGAGGTGGGTAAAATGATGACCCAGATTGTTAGGAGGCAATATGCTATTTAGTATACTGTCTTTGGTGTAAGCCACCCAGAGTCCTCGGAGAGTGGGCGGCATAGAAATATGACTAATAAATAATTAATATTTTGGAGCATACATTTTTGAATTTTATAAATATTATGTCAAAATTGGCAGCTGCATCACAAAACTTAATTTTCCATGCCCTTCTTGTTCCATGATTCTGATTAATTTTTCCAAGTCTTTAATCTAGCTTTTCCCAGCCTTAATGGTTTCCAGCTTCCATATTCTCTGCAGGGATATGCTTTTTGGGGAGCTGGATGTTGGGGAGAATTTCTGGAAGTTGAAATGGATACAACTAGAAGGCAAATAGTCAGGAAAGTCTACTGTGCTTTTAGTTTTCCCTTCTAGTAAAGAGATAATTTATATATTCTTTCCTCCTTTTTATAGAGTAATACAAATATTCAAATTGTTTTGGGACCTAGTTGTTGCTTTTATGAGTAAAAACACTTTTGCAGGCAACATTTTGACCAATAAGGAATGTGCACAATTCCATGGTTATGTTGCCAATTATTATTTCTTGTTATGTTCGTTGTTAGCAAAATATCGGCCTCTGTATGTAATAGCTGGAGTTGCACATATTTTTTTCTTGTGCTTTCTATTATGTACCAATTAAAATAGGCATTGTAAATGAAATGACACATTAAAATTATAGTTGGAATAGGGTTACTGTATCTGGATCGCAGGAATCCTAATAACCACTAGATGACAACAAAGAGGCACAGAAAATGTCTTGTAATACCTTATGAAATGAGTACTGGTCACTCAGAATATAAGACAATAGTATACCTACATCAATCATATTTAAAGCACTTTTAAGAACTTTTACAACTTGCACTGCTTATATAAAGGAAATGCTTCTTTTTTGAATAAGGCTGCTTATTGCTGATTTTGCATAGATAAGCCTTGATTTGTGATAAAAACTACGGACTAATTAATTGAATCAAAAGTAAATTTACATGGAAAAACTTTGAAAAATATAATTTTATTGTATGTATAATTTACACAAAGCAAAGATATTTCAAATTTCACATTGTTTATTCATAAATATTATGAATATTTTATATATCATTTTTATGCTTATATTATTACGGCTTATAATTATCTACTGATAAGTCATATATAGTATGCATGCAGCTGCTTTTTACCAGATATAAATATACTGAATCTAAGAATTAGACAAAGATATTATTAAACAATTTTAAAATAAATATCTAGAAGTTTTTGTCTCTTTCTGTTTTGATTTGAGGGAGTTTGAAATGTGGAATGAGGCAGAGAGAAAGACTCACAAACACAAAAAATTGGTTCTTTTGTGTATTCGTCTATTGTTTATTTGTCTTTAGGATTTTTCTTGCCATCTAAATCAAGAAATTGTTTTAGATAACAAGCTAAAATACCAGCTAGAGTTTGTATTTTTACCTCTTATCAGCAAAGCCATTTATGACCCTATTTATTTTAATTTACTAACTGAAAGTTACATTTAAGTATTTTGATCTAGCCAGATGATTTAAAGCTTTGGGGTATTAAACTTCTTCAGTTTCATATCATACCTTAAATACATCTTGCATCCCAGACAATGAATTTGGCAAAACTCAAGGCCATTGGCCAGTTTCTTACATGTTCTCAATCTACACTGCACTGAACTCTTGGCATAATTTAGTGCTCACTTCAGAATGAAAATTCACTTTTCACTTTTTCTTTTAAAGATAAGGCTAAAAGTATTATCAAACCTCCAGTTAATATGTACACATTTTCTTCACACCCTGATTTGGTGTCATTATGTTTTTGGAACCTTTTTACTGTAAAAAGTAAAAGCCAAATAACATTTTGAGATCTTGATGATGACATACAGAAGGAAGTTCTGATCCAAAATTATTTTATAAAAACATTTTAGAAGCAGTGAATCAAAAACGTTTCTCCCCCACCACATCTGAATATAGTTCAAGATCTTTTCAAGATCTAAATAAATGTGTGTGTGTGTGTCAATGTCCATTGGGACTTGTACAGCAGAGAGCACACAACGGTTGATGGAATTCATGAGTTACAAGTGATGGAACTAATGAGCTCTAATTTTCTACTCATATCCTCTTTTGAAACATTGTAATCAATGTTAACCATTTGTATTACACTTATATAACTTGCCTTCTGAAAAAGCATCTTCGGAACAACCGTGACCTGGATGACTGAGAATCTCCATAGACTGTAAATGGGAACAAATGCAAAGGTATGCTGGGGAGAAAAGTGGTTTATGGAAAAGAAGATAAACTGAACATCACATACCTGGGTTCGAAAATTTATCAGGGTCAGCATTTTCCACTTCAACAAGTTTTAGTTTCACTGTTTTTGAAGTTTAAATTATAATTGGTCTAAAAATTGTATTTCTAAAAGTACATTGCAGTTGCATGTTATTGTATTGCCTTTTGCCAAGTATTGGCCCCAGTATTCCATTAAAAGCCATTTCCCCCCCACAAAAGCTTCTTGTTACTTTAAATGTACTCTCCAAACCTCATAAAATAGTCTACATATTTTTTGATAAAATGATGCCCAAATTCTTGTGCAGATTATTGGATTTTGATAATTTAATTTAATTTAATTTATAATAATTAGCACAGGATTCAAAATTTTCCAGAAAATACAATTGGCGATCAGAACTCAGTTCCATGTTAAGTACTTTATATTGTTTTCATTGTCTTATACAGGTGAAGTACAGTTCCCAGATTCTGATGATTCTTTGGGCCAAATGGATGGACATGTTAGACCCGTTCCAACACACAAAGGTATTAGAAATAATTTCATTTTTTAATGACTATGTTGTTAAAGTATAAGATCTGAATGTTTTATTTTTATTATCTACTATTATCTACTATTACTATTACTTATTTATATATTCATATGATCTATAAAAATAATATACCTTGAGAAGTTCTATTTCTATTTGTGTGGTTGCTAAGAGCCAGCCCAAACTTGATGCCATAACTAATTTATTCTACAGTGGTACCTTAGTACTTAACTGCTTTGAATCTCATCAGATTTGGTATTCAACACATTTTGATATGAAAATTTTGTCCCGGTACTCACCACTTGTTTGATACTCAATACACAAGCTAGAAGTTGTCGTTGTCAACTGCCTTGTGACTCACTATATTATTCCTTATGGGAAAAATTGTTTGGGACTAATTTTTTTTTGTACTCATTATACCTCCCGGAACCAATTAATGATGAGTATTGAGGTACTACTCTAACTGAAAATTGCTGTGTGTTCAAAAAACAATGGCATATCAAATAAAGCTATTGTTTCTTTATTTCAAATAAAGCTATATTTCTTTATTTCAATAGTAGCTTTCAAGATGTTTATTATTTTGGTCATTGAATATGACTACTCAAACTCTATCCTAGGCCAAGTCCTAAATGGGTTTTGTTTCCCTTCGGCCTCATTTTCCAAAATATAGTTAATTAAAATGCATTATCTTCTTTTGGGAAGAATTAAAGCAATATTTTTCCTTATATTTTCTTGTCTTTCCCACCTTTGTGTGAAAAGGGAGAAGCAGTTACCTCTGTCGTAGAAAGTAAACCAAGATATCCCCCCCTCCTTTGTGCATGTCAGGGGACTTCAAGAGTTGAATTTTTTGAGGTTTGGGGAAAGGATTGTTGCCAGCAACAAAATAAGCAAATACTGGAAACTGGGGGAAACTCTTTGATTAGGATAACGTTGGCTCTGAAGAACATTAGTTATAACTTGGTTGAACGTTGTTATGAAGCATGCCTTTTAGTTTTAAAGATATTTTTAACTTACTTTGTTTCATCCAATCTAATATCTGATGCCCCATGAACAGCAAGTAGCACCTTTCTTAATAAAAGACCATCAGAGTTTGCTGCTCTTCCTCGCAGTTATTGGCAATTGACTAATAATTTATCATGTCTGTCTCCATAACAATAGCAACTTCAGTTAAACTACAGTTACATTGTGTTATGTCTTTCAAAAAAAGTATGTCTTACTCTGTTCAGTCACCCACTTGCCCAACAGATCATCCAGGTCAGTTACTTCAGTATAAAGATCGCACTGGAATTTTCCCATGTCACTAATCAAGAAATATTTTATATGTTGACAATCTGTGTACAAATCAGCCACTATCGAAATCCCTGGGAATATTTATGTTTTTGGCAGTGAGTCATACTTAAATTTTGTAGTGTTTGGGTTATTTTACATGAAGGAATAAAATAACTCCAAAATAGAGCCATGAATTTAGGTTATTATACTAGAACATCTCCAGTAGTATCAACATCCACAATCATTTTCCATTTATCTGGAATTTGAACTGTTTAAACTTTGTATTCCTACACTATCTCTGACATGTATTGGCATGGTTCTAGCGTCTCAGAACTCAACTCAGCCCTTCTCTTTATAAACTATTTTGAGCACATACTACAATTTGGAATGTTGTTCTATGGAAATTATGCTTGGCTATATGCCAGCCAACTTGCCCTCTCATAGCATAGTCTGCACTGACCCAGTTTAAAATCAACCTGCCAAGAATCTGAGCACTTTAGAGTAATGTGTAATGTATCTAAAATTTTGAAGCACATAATTTGAGGTTATTATTCATACAACTCAATATTTATTTAGAAATTCTGGTAAAGATCTCTTGTTGTGGAATACAATATTTTGTCATCCAACTTGTTTGTTTCCAATGCATAACTGTTAATTCAATGCATTCCATATGTTGAATCCAAGACTTAGCTTAAATTCACATTTGGGCACCTGCTGTAATTTATACCCCTTCGTGAGTTTTATAGTCTGCTTTCTCTTAGGTACCTCATTAAATAAGTAAACAAACCATAAATGCAAGAACAATATGTCAAATTTGTAACAAGAACAACAACAAAAGAAGAAGGAAACTGAAACTGAATGCAGCAGACTGTGAAATTAAGTTTTGTGGATGGTTGTCATGGAAGAATCATTGTGTCTGAGTATGAATATATACATTGGCATACCTGCCTAGATAGAAAGGGGAATGATGAAATAGATCTAAGTGAAGGTGGTTTGATCTTGCCTAGTAGAATTGTTTGATACATGCACAGAAGTGAAGGTGGTGCTGTAATTATGAAGGAAAAGACTAAAATGTGCAATTATAAGGTAAAGGTTTCCCTTGCACATATGTGCTAGTCGTTCCCAACTCTAGGGGGCGGTGCTCATCTCGGTTTCAAAGCCGAAGAGCCAGCGCTGTCCGAAGACATCTCCGTGGTCATGTGGCCAGCATGCCAAAGGCACACAGAACGCTGTTACTTTCCCACCAAAGGTGGTCCCTATTTTTCTACTTGCATTTTTTACGTGCTTTCAAACTGCTAGGTTGGCAGAAGTTGGGACAAGAGTAACGGGACCTCACCCCATTACGCGGCCCTAGGGATGTGAAACACTGAACTGCTGACCTTTCAATCGACAAGCTCAGCGTCTTAGCCACTGAGCCACTGCGTCCCTGTGCAATTATAGTTCTTGCTTAATGACCATAATTGGGATTAGCAACTCCCTCGCTAAGCGGCACAGTTGTTAAGCAAAGCACCACATGACTACACAAGACTTATCACTCACAGTGTGGTTGTTAAACGAATCATCCACAGTTGTTACGTGAGATGTAATATGACCACAACTTCCAGTTTTACTGCCAACTTCACTACTGTGCCTGTTGGAAGCTGGTTATGAAGCATGCAGATGGCGATCATTTGTGTAATGCTATTATTATGGCCATAATTTTTTGCAATTCCACAAAAGGTATGAGCAAATTATCTCTCTGAGAGGCTACCATAATTGGGAGATATCTTGTATTTGGCATGGAAAGATACAAGTTGTTTAGACTTGCTTAAAATTAATGGGCATTGTGTAATTGGGACGCACCCTTTTCTTCAGTATTTAATATAAGCAGTGTCAAAACAGTGTGAGAATGTTTGGAATTTCAGCAAGTACTGCACCATTTGCTTCCCCTTCCCCTGCAACTATGTCAGAATTGTAATTTCTAGAATTCTGGATGAAATTTTTGGAATCGAAGCCCTGACTCATTCTGAAAGCACCAAAATCGGGAAACTTACACTATACAATTCACCTTTTAAAATACATATTACTGCTTTTCAAATTAATATTGCCTGCACCCGACTAACTCGGGCATGTGCAGTAGAATGACATGTATGTCAGTAGATTGACATGATTCAGCTGTAGAGAAAGAAAAAAAGTCTGAGTAAGTTTGATACAGAGAACTTAATTATTGATTATGCATACTGTATATTAAAGAATAATCAGATATGTATCATACTAGTAAAGAAAAGGAATGTTGTTGGTCAAAATATTTATGAAGCCAATTCAAGTATTGAATTAAACTTAACCTTTTTTTCAATAACTGCAGTAGTTTACTAGTTCTACAAAAGACATCCCTTTCTCATGCTACATGAGAAAGCTCAAAGGATTTAAAAATACATTTAGGTATGGAAATGGAAATTGAGATTGTCTGCCCTTAAAGAACTAATAAGTTTAATATCCAAGCTTTGGAATGCTTCTAGAATAGCTTCTTGGATTTCATCCAATCAAAGTTCATAGTCAAAGTAAAAGCTGTTGTAATATAACTAGACTTGATGCTCACTTCTGACCAAAAGTTAATTTTCCACAGAAATATAACTTATGTTTAATAATACTTTGTGTTGTTTCAATTAAGGTATTAAATGTAACATTAATGTATTCTTCCTCTGTATATATTTAAAATTATAAAATTATCTTATGCCTGTTAATTCATATTTTTAATTACTTTTTTTTACAGAAATTCTTATATATTTTGTATTATAATAGTACAAAATAAGAAATTCTGTAATAATATGGCCAGTAATTATTAAATTGCATTGATTTGTTTGGCATTATATCTGAGATAATCCAAAATACTGGTAAAATGTAAGTAAATATATATCTCAACTATTTAAGGGGTTGGTTTTTAGATAATATGATACACTACAAATTTCATCTGATCAAATTGTCAATAAAAATTTGCATTTAGATCTGAGAGCTTTTAGTATATACTAGTATGTCTATTATGCTATTTGGTTTACATACATTTTGTAAAAAAAAACATAATTGAAAATAGTAATGATTTTATTTATTTATTTATTTATTTATTTATTTATTTATTTATTTATTTATTTATTTATTTATTTATTTATTTATTTATTCTTATTTCTATTCCGCCCTTCTCCAAATAGGACTCAGGGCAGTGAACAGCCAAAGTAAAAAACAATACATACAAAATTTAAAAGCAGTTTAAAATAATTAAATATTTTGGCCGTAAATTAAAACAACCCAATTTAAAATCAATTTAAAATTTAACTCAAGCCAGCCCAGCTAGTTGAAATAAATGGGTTTTCAGGGCCCGACGAAAAATCCGGAGGTCTGTTATTGAACGTATCTCTGGGGTGAGGTTGTTCCAGAGGGTGGGCACCGCCACAGAGAAGGCTCTCCCCCTGGGAGTCGTCAGCCGACATTGTCTGGCAGACGGCACCCTGAGGAGGCCCACTCTGTGCGAGCGTACTGGCCGGTGGGAGGCTATCGGTGGCAGAAGGCGGTCTCGTAAGTACCCCTGCCCTAAGCCATGGAGCGCTTAATCCTGAAGAAAGCTAAACAGTACTGGGTTTATTTAATACTTGGAGGACGTACTAAAATTTCCAGAAGTGCTTTTCCCTTGCCTTTTTCCATGGGTTGAGAGAAAGGGACTGGCCCAAGATCACTCAGCAGGCTTCATGCCTAAAACTCAGAGTCTCCCAATTTTTAGCCTGGGGTCTTAGCCACTACTCTAAGCAATCTGTCCAAGGGAATTCTTTACCTACTATAAGTTTATTTTAGAAGTATCATGAAATTATAAATGTAATTCAATGTTCTGTCTCTTTTTGTTTTTTCAAAAGTGAATAAACATCAAGATATCTCTTGGGACATCAATTTCTTTGGGATGAGTTAAATATGAATTTCTTTGGGATGAGTTAAATATGACATTAATTTGATTGTAATTAATCTGATTCAGTATGGCTCAACAGCTGCTACAGAAAAGCCAGAGCAGAATCAGAATAATTTCCTTCCTGGAACTAAGAGCGTTTGTTTGGGGTTTTTTTGTCCATACAATATGTGTTTAATTTTGCACTTTGTAGTGCAGATATACTATATATGTAGCAATATCTAAGAGCTCTTTTTAATTAATTTCATAAACATGCATCTTACAAGTTATACATTTCATAGGGTTTTTATATTGTTGTGATTTGATACCTTGCTATCAGATGTGCTGGAGGATACATTTTTCTCTTATATAGAAAGACTTTCCCCCTTCTGGGGACAGGAATATTGAATCACAGGCTCATGTTTTATTTCAGGGCTAATATCTCTTTTTAATTTATTTCCTGAACAGAGACAATATTTTTGCATGGTTTTTTCCAGCTGAAAAAGATGCTAAAATAATCCTTACCATGCTCAGTTTGTAACTGTAGATGGTACAATTTATGCTTGGCTAATGGTAAAGTAGACTAAGTGCAGTCACATAAATAGTTATCTGCTCATCTCAGCTCAATTTTTAATGCTTCTGCTTTCTGTTTAATTTCTTTTAGGCTACTTTTTGACCTTTTTGGAACCAGTAAACAATATCACCATTGTCCAGGGCCAGACAGCAATTCTACACTGCAAAGTAGCAGGAAATCCATCACCCAATGTTAGATGGTTAAAAAATGATGCACCAGTGGTTCAAGAGCCAAGAAGAATCATTATAAGAAAAACAGACTATGGCTCACGATTACGGATCCAAGATCTTGACACAACTGATACCGGTTATTATCAGTGTGTAGCCACAAATGGGATGAAGACAATAACTGCAACTGGAGTTCTTTTTGTAAGACTAGGTGAATAGCTTTATTTTAAAATGGGGAATTTTATAACGAGCTTTGTTGTTTTATAAACTTTTAGTTTTCACAATCACAATATTGTGATTATTGTGATACTTCCTTCTCAGTATGTCTATGCTGAATTTGATACCATAAATTAGCAATAACAGAAAGTAGATACAGATGGAATGGTTAGCAAATGTGAAGTTTAGAGAATGTGCAGAAATGTGAAAGATGATCATGAAAATATCCTTGTGAAAGATACAGACAAATAGCCTTTCATTACTTCATTTTTCGTAGAATTGTTTGAAATCATTATCTTTTTGCGCTCAGACCAATAAGTACCATTTCCTATCTAGAATTTACAACTTTGATCATGTGATGTAAAAGTTGCATAAATTGAAAAAAAAACTTAAGTAATTCACTTGGACAATGGATCATATTCAGCCACAATGCGGTTTTGTTGAACTTAGTGATGGGCTTAATCTCTGCATCCAAAAAGTGCTGGGTTTCATTCTTTACATCTAAAATAATTTAAAATACCTCATTTTGAGTTTGACAATTAGATGGCTGCCGATGAGCTGCTCTCTGTCAGAACAGAGTTGGATTATAGCAATTTATCTCTTCTGGGAAAGCTCATATATAGGTTCCCTTGACTAGGGGATTGTGCCTCTTTCTGGACAAAGCAGCATGCAGGAAATCTGTCATTAATTAGTTCCCTTCTATGTCTTCTAAATGGGTTGTCCAGGGGTGAAATGCTCCCGGTTCGGACCGGATCACCCAATCCAGTAGCGATGGTGGCAGCTGGTTCGGAGAACCGGTAGCAAAAATCCCTGCGTCCCTCTTGGCCGAAGAGGTGGTTAAAAAAATGCTTTGAAAAGTCTCTGACGATCCCAGCTGAGTTTCCTGATCGGCAGAGGCTTTTCAAAGCATTAGAAAAAATGCTTTGAAAAATTAAAAAAAAAAAAACGTTGGCCATGCCCACCCAGCCACGCCCACAGAACTGGTAGTAACAAACCAGCCCATAGAACCGGTAGTAACAAATTTTACATTTCACCCTTGGGGTTGTCTCTTTACTGTCGTCTACGCTTTAGAGAATTCTTCAAAGATTTGATGTGCTTGCATAAAGAAATTGGGGAAAGAAGGCTCTAGTCTGCTAGAGATTTTTATTTAACTGATATATTTCTAGTTCTACATATCTAGGGATAATTTTCACAGTAAGAGTGTGTCTAAAATATAGCCAATCCTTTAGCTCAGGAGTCTCCAACCTTAGCAACTTGAAGCCTGGAGGACGTCAACTCCCAGAATTCCCCAGCTTTGCTGGGAGTTAAAGTCCTCCAGGCTTAAAGTTGCCAAGGTTGGAGACCCCTGCTTTAGCTGGCAATAGTTTAAAGATAGTTTGCCAATAGTTTGATAGGAATTGGACCATGCTAGTTGGGGGATGAGTAGTCTTCGTTATAGTATCTCTAGACATTCTTGCTCATTAAATACATTTAGAGGTGCTTTTATAAATTGTAAGGTTTGAGCCACAATTCTCTGCAGTCATTATATAGATCTTATCTTACAAAAATCACATTCAGATTGAATTTTCTGATTGAAATAAATAAAAATACAGTATTTTACTGGTTAGTGTAAATTAGAAAGTTGAAAAAAATTACCAAAGATGGCAGTAGCAAACTAATTCTATACTTTTATCAAAAGCCTTCATAGTTAAGTTCAAGTAGTTAGTAGTAAGTAGTAGTAGTAGTTTGTGTCTTTAATTATTGCTTATTTATTCCCAGGTCCAACACACAGTCCAAATCATAATTTTCAGTAAGTATTGTTTAAGATTTATTATTTATTTATTTATTTATTTATTTATTTATTTATTTATTATTCAACCCATTTATTTCTGGATTTGTAAGTTTGCTCATTGTAACTGAAAGATTTTGGTAAAAAATGTTGATTTAGAACAAGTAATATTTTCTTATGTTTGTTTTTCTCACATGAAGAGAGTCTATTTTGGAAGAGCAGTTCAATATAACATGGTGATAGCATTTTGTGTCATCATATCCAAACCAGATTTACCAAAAAAATGGCCTTCACTCACTACAGTTTTAATTTTCACCAGATTTAGTGTACAATATCTCTAAAAGTCAAGAATTGGAATGATTGTTGTAACATAAATAAATTACATCCCAAGGTCTTGGGGTTTTTATTTTTGTTGTTTCTCTAAGTTTTAATTTGATGTGTTGGGTTATAATTGTATCTGAATTTTAGACTGGCTGGGAATTAATATGAATGTACTGTACGTTTATGCTGTTTATATAATTTATTTATATGTCTCAGAAGCAAAACTATGCAGATTTGGAAAGTGAAGAAGTGATATTTGGTGATGTAAACATGCTATTGACAAAACTGTTTTAGGACATACTGAATATTGAAATAATAGAATGAGACCAACGAGTACATTTACTGCATTCAAATATAATATCTTGCTTTACAGTATTATACAGGAATAGGACTTGAACACAGGTGTTGTTTTTCAGCAGAGCTATTAAGTAGGTTAGATTTCACTTTTGATTTACTGCAGTTGAATGTTCTGTTCCAACCCTAAATTACAACTAATCCTAACAAGACAGTTTCATTAATTCATCATAGTTTTAAGATTAAGCAGTTTGTCAAGTTTATAGAAAACAAATTGTGATGAATCTTAACTGTAACAAAAGCTTCTTTTCCAGAGAAGAGAAGAGCTAATTACAAAAATGTTATGAATGGAATTCAACTCATGAAATGGCCCTGTTGCCAGATAAGGAATGTTTAAGCTTTCTTATTCTCCTTTTGCATACTGAGGAGCAAGGCTATGGTAGACTTCCTCAAACTGGGAACCCTCCCAGAAGATGGTTTTCCCAGAATGATCATAAATGGCCATGTTGGCTGAGGAATTTTAAGAATTGAAATTCACATTTCTGTACATGAGAAGGTTATGCAGATTTGAAAAATATATGCTAGAGACAAATAAAACCATGTATTTGGGGGTGGGTGGGTGGATGGGGGGGGGAAATAAACTTCCCTTGTAAGTCCCTTGAATGAAAGAAGTCCAGATTTCCCTTTCCAATTCCAGATTTCCCTTTCAAATTCCAGAAACCAAGATGCTCAGTTTTTAGTAAATTATGCTAATAAAAGAAATCAGACAGACCATTTAGAGCTGCACAAGTTGCTCCAAATAATTTTGGGAATGTTTTGACCTGCCTTACAGGAGCAATGAAGATATACTTTGATGTGTGAAAGATATTTTATACCAGAATTGTTATAAATATTCTTGAATGCAGGTCAAAGAGGAAGTATTTCTAGTTTATTAAACTTTAAATGAATTAAATCTTCCCAAAAATAAAAGAACAGGAAAGAGACTTTAAGGATTTCAGTGTTGTTGGGGAAACAAAAAAGGCTGAACGGAAAACTCCATTTTTTTCCAATTCATCAATGAGATTATATTACTCCAGCAACAGCAATTACTTGTAGAAATGAGCATTCAGTTGACACAAGAAATTAGTCTTGTATCTCAAATAACAATCCTGGTAGTCAAACAGAAAGCAAGCAGGTACAAGAAAAATTGCTTTTCCACAGATTATCATGCCTCGAAAAAAGTAGTTTATGATTATCTCAGTTGATTGTACTCAGGACATTGAGAAACCATGTGAAAGTATAGGTGGTGATGGTAGTAAGAATAGTAGTGAATCATTTTAATTGCTACAAAGGCTCTCTTTCCAAGTTGTATTATTCTTCATAATCAGAATTTTTGCGCAGCCTGCCCCAAATATCCTGTTATGATATCAATTACAATAGAAATAAACTCAAAGTTGATTAATGTTATAATCTATTTTCAACAAAATCAAAACAATTGTATTTATTTTCCATCAATGTTGTACTCTCCTCATGAATTTCCACAAAAGGCTGGTTGCAAATTCAGCAAATTCATTGATTAGAAGCAACTTTTTTTTTCCAACAATGAAATAATTTTATCATGTATGTTAGGCTAATTGTTTTTTTTTAAAAAAAACAACAATTTGCTATTCCCCAACAGCAGGAAAAAAAAAATAGTGCCCTTTATATGGATGCAACATAGAAAATCTGAAATATATTGCATTATGTTGCTGGTTCTAATTAAGACTTATTACTCTGAAAGAATATTAAGGCATTTTCTTGTATTGTAGCAAAAGCAACATTCCAAAGATGGGAGTTAGAGTAGGGACAATGAAGAATTATCCAAAACTAAATACCATGCCGAGGAGATGAGTAACATGTGCAATGTTTGGATGTTCTTCAAGTTATGGCAGTGAGATTCATAGTACTACATGTGTGCCAGTGTGGGTGAAAGTATGTGAAGAAATATTGTAGTGTGCCTTGTATCCAACTACAATGTGCAAACTCCAGCAGATGGCCCAATGGAGTTAAGGACTTTCAGAGGAATGAATCGTTTATTATAAAATATTATCATAGTCCCCCAAATTGTTAAATCAGCAGGAATCAAAATTGAAGTTTCATTACAACATAGAACCATGATAGTGAACCTATGGCACACGTGCCGAAAGTGGCACACAGAGCCATCTCTCCAGGCACGCCAGCCGTCGCCTATTGCTCTTCCAGGTTGCAGCGCACTGGCCAGCTGGTTTTTCTGTGCATGGGAGCGCCGGAAACCGGAAGAGCAGCTCCGTGCCAGGAAGCTGAGTTTCTGCTTTCCAGTGCGTTTCAGCCAGTTGGTCTTTGCGTGCGCACGCGCACCAGAAACAGGGAAACCAGGCACCCATGCACACGCCGGAAACTGGAAGCTCAGATTTCCTGCATGCACATGTGTGCCAGGGAACTGCTCTTCCAGTTTCTGGCACTCCAGTGTATGTACACCGGAGAGTTGCTCTTCAGGTTTCCGCTGCTCCCCCACGTGCGAGTGCTCCCATTTTGGCACTTGGTGTCAAAAAGGTTTGCCAACACTGACATAGAGCTTTCAAGTATTTCCTATGCTTCGTACATGCAAATTTTAATTGAAATATATTCTGGGAATAGTTATTGGAAAATTGCCCATGATTGAAAAATTAGGTTTCAGAGGCTTAGTGTTTTTAAATACGTCTTCATAGCAATATTAAACAGTTAATAATGTACCACAAAACAGAAAGTTTCTGAAAAATTTAAGAGGTCCTTGTCTGTTTCACAATCTTTTATAGAGCAGCTATAAAAGCAACTTTAAAATATTTGGACTTCAAGTACCAGAATTTCTCAGCTAGCAGTGCTGAAGTCCACACATCTTAAAGTTGCCAAGATTGAGAAATACTGTTATAGGGCAGCTCCTTGGAGTAGTACTTTGATCCATAATCTATGCAAGAGAAATGAGAAAAATGCTCATAACTGATTAATTGAAGTCAGAGAATACATATAGATACCTGTTCACTAATGTAAACTATGATGTGGCAGTGGTTCAGCCAATCAACAACCTGTCTTTGTCTAATTGTTATTCGATTATGCAGATATTATACAAGCATTGATTATAGTTTATATCCTTCATAATTATTCTTACTTATATCTAAGTATTGGTAATAATTTTATACTTTAAGATGGCGGTCCCCAATCTTTTTGGTTGGGATCAGTTTCTAGAAGACAATTTTTCCATGGACCATGAGGAGGGCGGATGGTTTTGGTTTTCCTCACTCGCACTCTCCCACTGCTCACCTCCAGCTGTGCGGCTCAGTTCCTAACAGGCCATGGACAAGTACCGGTCCATGGCTTGGCAGACCCCTGCTTTAACACACTTTTGTTTGTTCAACAAGTTAGTTATACGAACAAGGATTTGTAATTTATTTTTTTTACCAGTTATACTTAGATTTCAACTATCATTATGATTCATTCCTAACAATGAGCCTGGAATAATAAAAATTGAAACTAAATCCTGGTTAAGCCTTTCTTCTAACCCTGTTGGAAGAGAATAGGGGAGAATATGAGCCTGAGGCGTTGTTTAGTCTCACAGAAGCTGATCCACACAGGGCTAAATCAAGGCTTAGCTGTGTATTGCCTTGCTTGCACATAAGGCTGTTTGCCTTCTTTGTTCTTTCTGAAATTAATTCATCTTGCAAATTCTGTTCTGCAGGTACAGTTGTAAACTAAGATTGAAGAGATTCAGAGGGAGAGTGTATAGCTTTCCAGGAAGTTTCCTGCTGCTTTAATTTACCAAAAAAAGAAAAAAGGCTTGTGTCATGATAGGGAGCAAGTAGTAAAAGCAGGAAGCTTTTTTTTAAAATAGAAAATACAGGAGAGAAGGAAATATTACTCCTCAAGGAGGTACTCCTCAAGTTAAGAACCATTCATTTAGTGACCAAAGTTACCATGCCACTGGAAAAAGTGATTTATGACTTTTCATACTTACAACTGTTGCAGTATCCCCATGGTCACATGATCAAAATTCAGATGCTTGGCATGCGTTTATGGCAATTACATTGTCCTGGGGTCATATGATCACCTTTGACAAACAAAGTCAATGGGGAAGCCACATTTATTTAATAACCATGTTACTAACTTAACAATGCAGTGATTCATTTAGCAACTTGGACAAGAAAGTTCGTAAAATGGAGCAAAACTCTACCTTGCTTAGCAACAGAAATGTTGGGCTCAATAGTGGTTGTAAGTCGAGGACTACATTTTTATATGTATACATGTATTGATTTTATTTATTTTATTTGCCTTCCCATTTGACATACATGACCCTTGGCATCTAGCAATTAAACAAAATAAACACAGGATAAAACATCAGTAAAATAGAATAGCTGCCAAGGATATTCATTATCCCACATTCAAATCAGCCACAAAATTTCTCCCCCCACTTCACTGCCAGGCCCCAGTTAAACAGTGGCTTTGAAAAGGTGAGCAGGATCAAGCCAAGTCTAGTCTCAGGAACATAATATTTGAGAGGGCCAACACAATGCAGAAAAAAAAAAGAGAGATGGAGCTCTCTATTGGGAACATGCCTCTGTTGCCAGATCTAACAAGATCTATCACTTGGGAGAGACTGTCCCCTAAGTAACCTGACCCCAAGCCATGAAGGTTTTAAAGGTAATCACCAAACCTTGAATTGCACTCAGAAACATACTGGTAAACAATGCAGATCCTGGAGCAAAGGTGTCACATTTGCTGAACGACCGCACCAGATCTGCCCACACTATAGTATTTTCATCGGGTGAAACTTCCAAATACTTTTTTAGGTCAGCTATACGTAGAGCATATTACAGTAATCCAGTTGGGAAGGCACTAGGACATGAGTAAGTAGGAACAGGGTCTACTGGTCTATGAACAAGCAGGAAGTTGTGCAAAGGCTTTCCCAACTATGGATGTCACCTGTTCCTTTAGGAGGAGCTATGAGTCCAGTAGAACATAGTTTAAAATATAATTTAGGTGTAAACTATTCCTGAAGATCAGTTTTATAAATTATCTAGATTATGCAATCACTTCTAAGAAGAAGCAGCTTGTAAGATTTTTAAAAAATGATGTTATGTATGTTCTCATTGTAGAGTTCAGCCGATAACTGCATTCATATGCTCTTTGATTTGTTGATGACACCCTGTTACAGTAGATGTGTTAGGCAATTAGCAAGCATATGGTCCATCTCTGTTTAATCTGACAGATAATTTATTAGATTCATAATGCTTAGTTCTATTGTTAACATTTGACAGATTTTTCTAAGGTAGAATTTCCATCCCACATATTTAATTCTATTTAATCCTCTGATCTTTCTGGCATAGACCTTTGCCAACTTGGTACCCTCCAGACTTGTTAGGACTGTGATTCCCAGATTTTTTTAGTACAAGAGCATATTTTTAAATCAGAGGTGAGTACATGTTTGATCGCTGTTCCATGTTTTATTGGACCATTCTTAAATTTCTGGTTGTAGGGAGTTAATAAGCTAATTAGAGAAAACAGAATTGCTGCCTGCAAGCATTGCATTGGCAGGGATTTTGCCATATACTGGTATATATTTTATTATTTCTTAATATAATTTTTAAAAAAACTTTTAAACAAGAAGATAACTAATAGAAACTAATAGAAAGTAAGTAAAGGGGAAAAAAGTAAAATCAAAGAAAAAGCCAAACATGCAAGAAATTTTTTAAAAAATGAAGAAAAATATGAAAGAAAGTAAAAAGATATAAAAAAGAGGCTTCTGGTATTCTTCACAGTAGTTGTACATATGAGTAAATTTTAAGTTCTCTTTCTAAAGTTATATCATATTGCTCTTCTTTCTACAAACTGTCCAATCTAATCATCAAACCCATAAATCATAGATTCCTTTTTTTTTCATTTTTATAGAAAATATCCACAGGAGGCTTCCATTCTCCAATAAATATGTGTTTTCTCTAAATGAAAGAAGTTGATTAATCCATTTCAGAACTTCATCAACCATTTTTGTCTCTGTGCATACAGCAATCTCTTCTCAGTAATCATAGTTTAAAATAATCTTCCATGGCTTTTTTCTAACTGTTTATCCATTAATCCTGAAAGGAAAAGTTGTGGCTTCAATTGAATATTGATCTTTAGAGTCCTCTGTATCAAAGTATGTATCTGAATCCAATTTTTTTAGCTTATTTATTTTTTTTAGCTTATTTATTTTTAATCAGACAAGTACTCTACTTGCATGCTAAAGTATTTGAGTACATTTAAAATACAGGTAGTCCTTGTTTAGTGACTCCTCATTTAGCAACCTTTTTCATAGTGATAAAAAAGTAACTTTACAAAAAATACTCACATTTGCAAGTTTTGCAAGTCTGTAAAGCAAAAGAAAGCTGAAATAATATTTTAAGCATAGTTTCAGTTTCACTTAATGACTTCACTTAACAATCAACTTGCGTATCTCAGTTGTGGTTGCTAAATGAAAACTCCCTAGATAGTTACCACAGATTGATTTTTAACTGCATTAGTACATATAAATATGCTTACCTTAGTTATGCTTCATTACTTAGTACATGGCGTACCATACAAACTAACCCTTTGTAAGCTGCCTGAAGCTCTTTAGTTTAACTGCCAAGACCATTTCCAAAAGTGACTGTTCAATCTTTCTGGATTTCCTGAATCTAATAAGTCTTTTTCATTCTCTATTTCATATTAACAGCCCTTGCAAGAGATGTATTTCGGGCTAAAAGTATTCTTTATGCTAACATCTTTGAAGTACGTTCCAAGGATAAGAAATGGTATACGTGTAAGAAAAATTAACAGTAACAAAAGCATTTCACCACAACATAATAAATGCAAGTAAAAGTTCGTGCCATTCGTAATGCAATAATTAAAATATCATTTAGGTATCAGTGCATAAATTATATGTAGTGTAAAAATTCTCATGTTTGAAAGTTTAGATAAATCTTGAACAACATGACTCAATTATAGTGTAAAATCCATTTCAGTTTGCACTCTGAATCAGTATTAAGGCAACATAAAAAATAAGTTTGTCTGGAAAGTTTGAGAAGCGTTCCCTTTCTTTTTGTTTCGGCTTTGGATAATTTAGTCCTGATCATGTTAATGAGAGTTGTGTATGCATCCTGCTCTGTTCTTCTACACACACACAACACACACACATAGCTCTGTTGGTAAAGGCAGTGGAAAGAATTCCAGAAAGCGTGCTTTGTGTTCTTTGTATTTTTTAACACTTTTAATAAAAAAAATACATCATAGAAGTAGTCCTAGTCAAAACGTGCAAAATTCTGTAAAATTCTCTGAATGTTCACGTAGCAGGGGAAAGAATTCAAAATGAGTATTAAACCCACAAACGTTCTTGCAAATATACTATTTCAATATTAGGTATGGCTATCTTTCTATGTTGTTTTCTGATTAACAAAACCTAAAATGTTTTGTAATATTATTTACCTAGTCTTCTGAAACTTCGTTGGTTTTCTTTGTAAAGGCAAGCATTTTAGGTCACTTTTTTTTTTTAATTTGATTTATATGCCGCCCTTCTCCGGAGACTCAGGGCGGCTTACAATGTGCTCAGCAATAGCCTTCATCCTTTTGTATATTTATACAAAGTCAGCTTATTGCCCCCACAACTGGGTCCTCATTTCACCTACCTTAGAAAGGATGGAAGGCTGAGTCAACCTTGAGCCTTGGCGAGATTCGAACCCTGCAGTAATTGCAGGCAGCTGGTCTTAATAACCAGCTTAATAACAGGGTGCCTTAAACCCCTGTACTACCAAGGTCACTGAATAAATCCATCTGACACTGCTTTGTTAGGATTCTAGCCAGTGGTGGGATTCAAATAATTTAACAACCGGTTCTCTGCCCTAATGATTTTTTCCAACAACCAGTTCACCAAACTGCTCAGAAAGTTAACAACCGGTTCTCCCGAAGTGGTGCGAACTGGCTGAATCCCACCACTGATTCTAGCTCACACAATAACTAGGCTTGGGTTTAAACAAAGTGAATACAACTCTTCTATCCTGCTGAATGAGCACATGAATTCAGAGACAGCAGGACTTGGGTTACCAACTTTCAGACTTTTATATATTCAGAAGAAGATTTGGTCTTGTATCTTAGTTACTTTCTCCTTTATCCCAGTTACTTCCTCCTTTATCTGTTTTTGAATTTTCCAATATTTTAAAATTTTAACATGCAGAAATAGAACAAAAAGAACAAAACAGCCCACAAAAAAGACAGAAAAGAAGAGAACAGAGTATTTTCTTAGACTTGCAGAAAATAGCTCATTTTTAATGTAGCATTTACCCTTACCCACATAGAGTACTATTGGTCAATCTTTTAAATTTGTTAATAAAAGAACCAGTTCATAAATAGAGAGCAAGCATTATCGTCTTCTTAAAACTGTAAATCCAGTCTGATCCTTTTTTTAACTGTAACAGAATAAATGTCTTTGCAACATTCCATATTAAATTAATTTAGAGTTCTTTGTATATTAATAAATTCCACATTTTCAGTATTTAATTCAATAACACATTTTTAAAACCTATTCATGTCCCCAAAAGCAAATTAACAAACTTAATAATATTAAATTAAAACAGGACAATAGTGGGTCGAGCCCACATTATAGATGAAAAGAGTCTTCCCCATTGCTTTATATTTCCGGCATAATGAAGTTGACAACCAATTTTGCCATCTCCATAAACAATGTACCAAAGGTGTTTTTCAAAAGGCAACTGGGCTTTCTTTGTTTTTTTTCTTGAAGACGTTTCGCTTCTTATCCAAGAAGTTTCTTCAGTTCTTCCTGAAGAATCCAAGAAGCTTCTTGGATGAGAAACGAAATGTCTTCAAGGAAAAACAAAGAGAGCCAAGTTGTCTTTTGAAAAGCACCTTTGGGACAACCATAATCTGGATGACTGAAAATCTCCATGGATGTCCATAAACAATATTTTTGTGCTGTTTAATTAGTTTCATTTTAAAACCATAAGTTAATACATAATCTTTAAAACCTATAAGTACAGATAGTCCTTGACTTATTTGAAGCTATAGTGGCACTGAAGAAATGATGCTTATGACCACTCTCCTGAGTTCCAGCCCTCCCAACACCTCTGAAGTCATGTGATAGCGAAATTGGTTGTTTGACAATTGGGATACACTTATGATCAGTTGCGGTGCCCATGATTATGTGATCACTATTTGCGACCTTCCTTGCCAGCTTTCCCAGAAAGTCAAAGGAGAAGCTGGCAGGGAAGGTCCAAGGCACTGGGAAGACACACTCACCTTCACGCCCTCCTCCAGTCCTTCTGTGCTTACATCATGCTGGCCCTTGCACACCTCTGCACACCTTCCCAAACTCTAGCCATGCCTCCTTGTGTACCCTCCCTGCAGCTCCCCATGCACCAGTGACTTTCTTGCATCCCTGTGAATTATCTCCAAGCCTTGTTGCAACTCTTTTGCATCCTCAGTCATTTTTGCAGGTCCTTATAAAATATATTTCTATATAATTTTCAGAGTAGAATTATCTTAGAATGTAAATTTATATTTCGGTCCCAGCATCTTCCCAAGTACGTCTTGCAAACTTTATTATTGGAAACACAGCATAGTTATGAACTAAAACACAAACAACATGATGCCAAAGGTATCACATACTAAAGAAAATATGGTCAACAATAAAAGTAAATAAGGGAATATAGCATCTGTACCATTTTAAGGTAAGTGTAATAGTGATTTTTTTACAGTACACTGATAATGATTCAAGATGTTATGTAAACAAGCAGATGCAAATTTCTGCATTTCATAAGCATAGGAAAGATGTTAGAAAGAGCCTTGGTAGTACAGTGGTCTAAGGCACCCTGTTATTAAGCTGGTTATTAAGACCAGCTGCCTGCAATTACTGCAGGTTCGAATCTCACCAAGGCTCAAGGTTGACTCAGCCTTCCATCCTTTCTAAGGTAGGTAAATTGAGGACCCAGTTGTGGGGGCAATAAGCTGACTTTGTATAAATATACAAAAGGATGAAGGCTATTGCTGAGCACATTGTAAGCTGCCCTGAGTCTCCGGAGAAGGGCGGCATATAAATCAAATTAAAAAAAATAATAATGAGAAAGTCTCTATTCGAGATACATGGAAATTTGGGGTTTCTAAACAGAAAATTATTCAGTTGCTCTAATTGAAGATAAACTTCATTTATCTTAAAACAGCTTGCTAAAGAGCGCACTGTGAAAATTATGCTTGAGAAAAAAATTGTGTTTAAACAATAATCAAAGTGGCCAATAATAATTTGGGATAAGGGAAATCTTTGTTCTTCTCACAAAGAGTTTCTTATTAACTTACACATCTTAAAAATATACTACTGTTATTAACATACGAGACATCTGAATTATTAGAGTTGCGTAATAATTTCTTGGTGACACGAACAAATTTGATACTTAAATTTAAACAGAAATCTTTCTAATAAACTGTTTTTGAATAAGCTGTAATCAATTTAAATTCACTTTTATAGACTTTTTATTAGAACATAGGATATAGTGGTTACATTTTGCATTAGAGTTCCCTGAGCAGGAATTTCAATTATCTTATCAACAACTGCCACCTAGCACTAGGTATGAGAAACTCAAAGCAAGCTGTTAAGATATAGAACATGTGAGAAAAAGAAGCATTTGTTTCTGTGGCTTTAAATTGCAGAGGGCATAATAGGGGGAGGTGTGTTGACAATGAGCCATCAACTGCTTAAAGCATCTTCATTCTAATGTGCAATAAAGATCTTTATCTAGCAATGCCTTGTTGAATGTCTGGGTAACTTCAGTTGAGTTCAGGCAAGAGTATCCTGACAGCAAGAATCAACTGACTCCTTCAGCTTATTGGACTATTTACACTTTTTAAATCTTTTAGATGAATTATTTTATCCTAACAGTTTGAAAAAGGTAGATCCTCAGCTGCTACCACCTAGCGTGGTTCAGGTACAACATCTAAAATCATTATTAGTACAGGTAGTTCTTGATTTACAACAGTTTGTTTAGGGATCGTTCAAATTTCCAACAACACTGGAAAAAGTGACTTATGTCCAATTTTCATACTTATGACTGTTGTAGAATCCCCATGGTCACATGATTTACATTTGGATGCTTGACAACTAACTATATGACTGTTGCAGTGTCCCAGAGTTATGTATTCCCCTTTTGCAGTCTTCTGACAACCAAAGTCAATAGGGAAACCAGATTCACTTAATAACCGTATTGCTAATTTAACAACTGTAGTGATTCACTTAACAACTATGGCAAGAAATGGGGTTGTAAAATGGGGGGAAACTCACTTAACAAATTTCTCACTTAACAACATAAATTTTAGGCTCAATTGTGGTGGTAAGTAGTTGAGGACTACTTGTACAACATATTATTAATAAGAGGATCAAGAGGGATTCTTTCTTGGAACCAAATACCAACAAATTACCATCCAGAACTAGCCCCCATCCTCTCCCCATAAATCTTTCACATGCCACTATTGATTGCAAATACCTTGGGTTAGAATATAGCAGTGATGAGGCCAAAGGCAAAAATATCATCTAATTTAATAGATACAGGTAAAAAAAAGGAAGGATTTCCCCTGCCTGTCTTGTCAATTGTAGGGGGTGGTGCTCCTCTCCAATTCTCAGCTGAAGAGCCAAAAATGCCCCACAATACTTCCATGATCTTGTGGCCAGCATGGAAAGCTAATGTGTGACAAAGTGAGCTCCCGTTAGTCACCCTAGCTCTTGCAAACATAGCAATTTGAAAGCATGTAAATGCAGTTAGATAGACAGATACCACTTCAGTGGGAAGGTAACTTAATGGATACCCTGGATGAAATGGTAACTCCTAGGTATGAGGGCCACTTGTCTTTCCAGTTCTCAATATTTGGCTGTTCAAGACATTGAGAAAAATGGCTTTTAATCAGTGCTGTCCTGGAACAACTTAAATTGACTGTGTTAAACTCATTTTGGAAAGTTGGACAGAGTTCAGCCAAGATAGTAACTCAACATATGACTTAGGTTCTGTAACAGAAAAAGAATTTGGCATTAGTGTAACTTAAAGGGAATGGGGGAGAAGGAAGTTAAGCACTGATTTCGTTCCATTTACCTAATACCTAGTTCAGAATTATGCCATATTTTAATTACATCTTGACAAGATCTATTTTGCTGTCCATTGTAAGAATTGAAGAACTGCAGGACAAGGTAGGAGAAGAGAAACAACTGCTTGCCTAATTGCTTAGCTTGTCATTTGATACCAGCAGTGTATGCTGGGTGAAACATGACACATGCTCCTATCTTTTTAATAAAATAATCTGTCACGTTGCATTAGCTTAGTATTTCTAGGATAATACTTGTTTTCACTTCGCAGATGTCTTTCCCATCCACCCCTTCAATTAAAATGTTCCTTGGTGCCTTTTTAATTTCCGAAACAATGTCAAGTGAAACTGAAAAGAAAATTGATGTCTCAGAGAATTAATAATGTCAGTTTTACCACCCATTTCCTTTAAAAAGCATACTTTAAACTCAGTAGGGACATAGAAATATCTGTAGGCATAGTTATAGGCTTCCAATTTGTCTCTTGCAGAGAAGATTACCATGAAGATGGGTTTTGCCAGCCTTACAGGGGAATTGCCTGTGCGCGAATCATTGGGAACAGGACTATTTATGTGGACTCCCTTCAAATGCAAGGGGAAATTGAAAACCGAATTACTGGTAAGTCAGTTCTACTTCTCTTCATGTCAGAGAATATTGTATTTCATGCAGAAACGTAAATCCAGTTTTAACACCATCATAAATGGAAATCAAGCCAGGCAATTTTTGGAAGAAATTGAGGCAATGTTGCTTTCTTATTATGAAGTAATTTTTTCAGTAGATACCAATTTGATATTTGTTGGAAAGCTTTTTGAGGATTAGGGCTGTACTTTTTAAAAAAGCTTTAAAAACACCCTTTTTTATAAAATAAGTTGTATTTACTAAATAATGGTTGCATGAGTTATTGTAGGACATTTATAGTCTTTGAAAAAAAAAATGAGTGAAGAAATGGATGATGCATCTACTTTGTCTTTTACTGTGTCTGAAAAAAAGAAAAGAAAAATGAGTTTCCAAACACTAGAAGATCTATTTTTCTTATCTTGTTAGTCTCCACTCTCATGCATAAGGAATGCAAATGACACCTTTAATATTAATATATGCAGATTAGAAAATTAATTCTCTTTCTTTGTTCATAGTCTGATTGCTATTTTCAGAGTTGTGAATTTTAAGCAAGAAATTTGATGCTTGATTTTTGTAAAGGATCTTTGCTTAGTTAGATGATACTTTGATGCTATCTCTTTTGTTGACCACTTAATGGAATATAATCATTTCCTGTTTAGAGCTTGTTACATGCATTCCCAACATGAAATCTGTGGATTACATTTCAAGTGTTGTGGTGTTTATATTATATCAAATGCTTTTTTTATATAAAAATATTTATATCTATGTGCTTGGAAAGGGGGTTACATTTAGTGGAATAAATGAGCGTGATATATCAGCCTTCCTATCTCATTTTTCCAGCTTTAAGTTCATTTCATCTTGGCCTTGAATCTGTTTTCTGAAGTAGAATGGGGCTTTGTCTCCACAACACTGTGTGTAAATATCATTGCAGTTCTCTTCTTATTTATGGATTGCATTTATGTGCAGTACAAAAATTTGTATAATGCACATTTCCTGCAAGCAGTTCTCTATAGATTTATTCTGAATGTTGTTGTCACTAATATGTGGCCTTTATATGCACCTTTTTGTTATCTAAGTATTAAGTAATGTAATTCCCCAAAAAGTAAAAGTATAACTAAATAAAATTGTGGGTAGTTACCCAAAGGCTGCTATTTTGTGATAATTCTTGAGGCTTTTTAAGTAACTGCAGCTGTTCATAAAAGTCTGTGAATGCCAGAGCTCCAAGTATTACATATAGTGCGCTGTCATCCATAAACATGTGCTGATAATTTTGTTAGTTTTTAAGATGCCACAACTTAATTATTTCTATCAGGATAAAAGTTTGCTGTTTACATTTTTAAAATTATAATTTTCCTAGTAATAGATGAAGATTACAGGCACAAAAGGAGAGCTGAAAATGAAAAGACTAGTAATTTAAAAAAAATACTAGATTTCCCCTCTACCTGAAAGTTGTAGTGATTCTGTGAGAGCGGTCCTTTTCCTTTCAGTCCAGGAGACCAGAATATTCTAAATCTTTATATTCTAAACACACTGTTACTATATGGTTTACAATATTTTTTTTTTGTTTGCATGTATATTTAATGCTTACAATAATAATTATTTTACAGGAGACACTCTTAGATTTCTACTTATTGTCCTTCCCCACTTGCCACCCTGATTTAGGAGATGCATTTGTAAATACAGTTATTGTAGCTATATTTTGATACTTTTCATCAAAGTGAAGTTCTGTTTACTAACAGATGGACTATTTTCACTAAATTTCCATTCTTATGCAACTCTCCGTGGCAGCTTCCCCACCTCTGGGATAAATTTTCAGGAAAAATGGAATGGTAAATCAACAAAACTGCATACAGGAGAAGCCTACTATAATCTAAAGAAGTTTTATGTCTGTGATAAAGAAACGAAATATAGGCCTTAAATCATTGCCATTGCAGGTTCCACTGATAAGCAGACAAACAATCTTTGCAAAAAAAAGTTAGCACTATATAGGCACAGAAAGATCAGTTGATTATTTGTTCTATACATTTTTGTATGAAGGAAAAAAAAAATATCATAAGTGAATATACTCTGTCCACTAATTTCTTTCTTGGTTAACCCAGTGAGATATATAATTCTGAGAATGGAAATTAGTGACATCTACTGTCCAAATAGGAAAATTAGCTAAAAGATATTACGTTGAGCTTTATGGTGTTAAAACATTTTAGTGGGCAAGTGAAACAGTCCTAATAGCTTTTGGAAATATAGTTTAAATTGTACATGGGTTTCTTTTCTCCTTGCCTACTTTGCTATGTAAGGCTGAAGCTTCCTTTACTCTTCTGTAGTTCAAAACTTTGTATCTGGTGATGAGACTTGATATCTTCATATCATCCAAACCTGTAGAATTCATTTGTATAATATTTCTTTGAGGACTCAAACTGGAGTCAGCTCAGCTTCTGAGGGCTCCTACGTCATCAGGAGGATCTGCAGGGTATATAAAGTCAGTGTTTAGGAGATTAAGCTATGGAACTGGTCCTCGTTCAGATTTTTTTCCCCCTGGATTTCTATGTTCCACTGTCAAACCCACCCTGCTCAGAGTAGTTAAGTAGTTTCAGGCTAACTTTCAGAGATAAATATACATCTTTCTGGTTTAACTCAATTTAGGATTTAGAGAAAATATCCAAATCCTAATTCACATTCTTTCATGAAGTTACATAGGCTTGAACCAAACAGTCTATGGAAAGTGCCAGTAGCAGCACATGACTGAAGGATGAAATTGCTACTAGCTATGCATATGAATTACGCATTAATTCCTTCATATGACCAACAATCATTGAGACTGAATGAAGGCAGTAAGTCCCAGCACTTACGGTCACAAAATTGTTTATCAATTTCCTTTCTCTGAAAAAAAAAATCAAAGTTGATATACAGGTTCTCAGGAATCAAATTGTCTGACAGAACATTTTTATTCTGTGGTGTCTATGTGTGTGTGTGTGAGAGAGAGAGAGACAGAAGTTATTTTCACCTGTGTTGGCTTTTTCCTTATATGCATTTTTAAAGTCTGTTTTGCTCAATAATGTGTCGTCATTGATTAAAGTAAGTTCAGTAGCCCATTATACTCTTTAGTTCAGATTACAGAAGTCATCAGCAACGACCTAATTCTTTTGTATATGCTCATTTTTAAAAATTCAGTACAGTCATAACTCTTGCAATTAAAAAATCCATAACAGAGAATGCTAAATAACGCAACCTAAGCACTAACAACAATTGCCTTTATTTTACCTAAATAGTAGATTCAGGAGCTTTTAAATTCAACTATTAGTTTGTTTGAAACCTGCCCAAAAGTTTTCGGACTTTTTATGGAGAAGTGGTATTTATGTAGAAATATTAAAAATATTTCTTCAAATAATAAATACCAATATTTGGTATGCAGTTGTTGCTGAAGCAGAAGAGGAGGCAAAGTATGTCAATATTCAAGGCTCTGGCTTTAAAATATGAATTAATGTTAACAGTATAATTGAGCTTAATAATACCCATCCCTTTTTAGCAAAATGTGGTGTCTACCCAGTGCTTGAGGATTTACTGGTTTCTGTTTTAGAGTAGAAAATGCATCTTTAATACTAATCCAGTGTAGTAATGAAAATAAACAATTTAATTTTAGTTAGAGTTAACTATGGCTTAGTCCTAGAACTTGCAAAAACTCGGCTACAAAACATGTCAAGTGTAAGGTGACCAGATTTTAACATTGGTAAAGAGGGACATTGTGGGCGTGGCTTATTTTGTGGGCGTGGCTAGCTGGTCGTGTGACTGGGTGGGCGTGGCTAGCTGGTCATGTGACCGGGTGGCCATGGCTATGTGTATAGGGTAAGGTGAACAGATTTTAACATTGTAAGAGGGACACCATTGTGGGCGTGGCTTATTGTGTGGGCGTGGCTTGGAGGCCATGTGACTGGGTGGGCATGGCTAGCTGGTCATGTGACCGGGTGGCCATGGCTGTGTGTATAGGGACTACTCAGAGGGCTGAAAAGTCATTTCTGACAGGTCCTCACACTTTTGACTGGTCCTCACACTTATGACCATCCTCACATTTATGCCCGTGCAGCATTCTTAACAACCATGTCACTCATTTCACAACTGCTTCTCTTCACCATGATGACAAGATAGGGCAAAAATGTAAAATGTGAGGACAGTCGTAAGTTCGAGGACTGGTCAAAAGTGCGAGGACCAGTCAAAAATAACTTTTTCAGCCCTCTGAGTAGTCCATATGCATAAAAGGATACAGTAATAGAGAGGGATGAAGGAAGGGAAGGGAAATTAGAGTGACGGTTAAGAGAGGGAGGAAGAGAGGAGGAGAAGGAGAAAGGAAGAGGAAGTAGGGAGGAGAAGAAGAGTGGGGGGAAGAGAAAGTAAGAAGGAAAGAAAAGAGAGGTGGTAGGTTTGAGGAGAAAGATTGCTGTACAATAAAAAAGATGAAAGGAAAGAAAGCCAACCCCAAACAAATATAAAGATATTAAGATAAAGAATGAATTGTTAAACTTTAAAGAATAAAAGAGAACAAATATGAATAAATAGCAATAATTAGAAACACACATACATACAATGTATTTTCTTTGAACAGAATATTTGGCTGGTTCACAAATTTAAACAGTGTTTAGTCATTTCAATTAAATTTACAATTTCTATATTTCCTTTTTGCCATATTTATTCCTCATCTATTTTTTTAAAAAAACAATTTTACCCTTCATCCTCATCTCTAATCTTAATCAAATTCAATTTTTCCCTTCTATTCTATTTTATACCCCTTCCCATTGTCATCTATTTTTATATCCATCCTCACATTGGTTAATTATGTAATTATGTAATACAGTTGTTTAATACAAATTCAACATTTTAATATAAATCAATTAGTTATATAACTATCTTTTTTGTATATTAATCAATATGAACATGAATATTCCAATTATTTCCATGCAATCCAGTTTCTTACAAATCAATTAATTATACTTACCAATAATAATAAACCAAATAATTTCCCCCATATATTCCTCCAAACCACAACTTAACCATTTCTGCTTTCAACACAGTATACAATTAATAATATCTCAATTATTACAATTCCCTAGTTAAAAAGAGCTTTTTTTTCTTTTGTGTTTTAAAATCTTGAACTCTCCTCTTTTGCCCTAAATAATTTTCCATTGTTTGCACTTACCTTTTTTGGTGAGGAAAAGGAAAATAAATCTGCTGCCTAATTTTCCAACGTTGCAAGCAAACCGCAAAGCCAACAGCCTGTTTTACTTTCAGTTTCGTTTTGAGCTTGGTTTGCACAAAGAGGAAAAAAAAACTGAGCAATTTAGCAAGAGCAGAGCCCTGTGCAAATCAGCTGAGAGGGGGAAGCCGAGCTAATTAACGTAGGGCGGCCCTTTGAAGCCCCGCGGCAAGAGTTTAAACAGGTTTTTTCCCTCTAGCCATCAGCGGGGATTCAGGAGGCAGCCGGGAACCAGGAGGCAGAATGAAAAATCGGGAGTTTTTTAAAACGCCGCGGGACGCGGGACAAATTGCTCAAAAGCGGGACTGTCCCACCAAAAGCGGGACGTCTGGTCACCTTAGTCAAGTGAGACTACAGAAATGCATGCTTTTAACAAACACATTGTGCTTTTTTCTTATGACTCAATGAGCACAGTTCATTCCAATACATTTTGGATTAGACAAGTACACACACGTGGGATTTTCAGGCAGGTTTGAGCTTCTTTATTTCCAATTAGTAGAATATTATAAACCTCTTCCTTTGTAATTCAAATCAGTGAAAAGCTATATAACAGAATCTTACAGTGAATTATTTGTGAGCTATCAATAGGCCCTGGTAAATTGACAAGTTTTTGGAATGAAAAAAAATCAATATAGTAGATTTCCTGGGAAGTCAAATTTATGTAACAGACATCTAATCTGATAGTAAATTGCCTCCTCCCCTTTGCTGTGAAAGCAAGGCTTAGAATTCTGAAAGGGATTAGCCACTTCCTCAGTTCTAGAATGATGCCACAAAACAAAAGACTTAACTAATTAAAAATATTTGAAAACTAGATAAAGTTTGTTCTAGTTATGTATGAATCCCTGAAATATTTCCTCATCTCGATACTGATTGGGTTGACTGGATGCTAGAAAATTGATCTTCACAGTTAGTACCATATACCATTTTCCTACGGCAGAATCTTGTTAACCTTATGTGTCAAACTATGTATGATGCGGTGGCTCAGTAGGTAAGACGCTGAGCTTGTCAATGGAAAGGTCAGCAGTTCAGCGGTTCGAATCCGTAATGCCGCATAATGGGGTAAGCTCCCATTACTTGTCTCAGCTTCTGCCAACATAGCAGTTCGAAAGTACGTAAAAAATGCAGGTAGAAAAATAGGGACCACCTTTGGTGGGAAGGTAACAGCGTTCCGTGTGTCTTTGGCATTTAGTCATGCTGGCCACATGACCATGGAGACATCTTCAGACAGCACTGGCTCTTTGGCTTTGAAACAGAGATGAGAGTCAGGAACGACTAGCACATATGTGCGAGGGGAACCTTTACCTTTACCTTTATATAAAGACTTTGACAGTGTATCTGATATCTGTTGCAGATAGATTTTTTTATTAATGCCCTTAGTAGTTTGGCTTGAAGTCATTTCAAATACATAAAAAGCAGTACTGATGTTCATTTATTATAGAAACTGGATCTTGATTATTGGCTTCTCTGTTTTTTCAGCTGCATTTACTATGATTGGCACATCCACTCATTTATCTGATCAGTGTTCCCAGTTTGCCATCCCATCTTTTTGTCACTTTGTGTTTCCACTGTGTGATGAGCGTTCCCGGACACCTAAGCCTAGAGAGCTGTGTCGTGATGAGTGCGAAGTTCTAGAGAACGATCTCTGTCGGCAGGAGTACAACATTGCTAGATCCAATCCTCTCATTCTGATGCAGCTCCAGCCACCTAAATGTGAAGACTTGCCACTGCCCGATTCTTTGGAGGCTGCCAACTGTATAAAAATTGGAATTCCTGTAGAACGGCTCAATAGATGTAAGTTATTATCACGTTTCCTTTCTGCTTTTGTCTTCTATTTGTTTAATGCAGAAATGGGGAATGATGGCCCCCTTTATGACTTGTGGACTTCAACTTCCAGAATTCCTGAGCCAGCTATGTTGGCACAGGAATTCTGGGAGTTGAAGTCCACAAGTCATAAAAGGGCCATAGTTCCCCCCTCTCTTTGGTTTAATGAAAAATTAGTATGGATTTTTCATCAGAGTGCCATTTCTGAATGTATGTATTTGCTTGATTTCCAAAACAACACATTTCAATGTTTTGCCTTTTGACTGCTTAGAATTAGCTTGGAGGTGTAAAGGAATATTGCCAGAAACATGCAGAGGCTGCCTAAAGCACCTGACCAGACCTCCTTGAAAGCAAGGAATGCCCTTCTTCAAGCTAACTGCTTTAAGTTGTGCCTGCTTCAAACCCTCCAAACCCAGTGTGGTGAGGGTATAAGCTTGCAATGTTGTTAAACAGTGAAATAAATTTGGTGAAGAAAGGAGATAATCTTTTGTAACCAGACTAGATACAATATACCCGTGATGGCAAACCTATGGCACACGTGCCACAGGTGGCATGCAGCGCCGTCTCTGTGGACACACAAGCTGTCACCCCAGTTTAACTCCGCCACGCATGTGTGTGCACCTCCCGCTAGCCAGCTGGTCATCGGGTCTCTGCAGTGCATGTGTGGAGAGCGGGGTGCATGCATGGGGCTGCGCACACATGTGGGGGGTGCTGCAGGGACCACGTGCACATGGTTGGGGTGCGTGCAGGGGCCGTGCATGCATGCGGGAGGCGGGCATGCAGGGGGCTGTGTGCACATGCACCGGGGTCACACACTTGCATTTTGGGGGTTCGGCCACATACTTTGGGCACTCGGACTGGAAAAGGTTAGCCATCACTGCAATATACAAATAAAAATGGTGCTCGGTAGTTAATACATTAGCAAGACAAAGATCTAAGAGGAAAAAAGCAGAAGAGAAGGAAGAAACTAAATGGGGCAGGAGGGAGGAAGAGAGCTTCAAGGTGGTGAATCTTCTAGAATACTTTGAGCAAGTCAAGCAGTTGAGACAAAGCAATGTTGACATGGGCGTTCTAGTTAATTTCTGGACTCTTCCTTAGGCATAAAGCTTATCGGAAACTCATACTTCCTGGCTAGGTTACTCTAGCTTCTTTCTACAGGCTTGATTATTTTCTTTATTTTCTACCTTTAGAAAAAGCAGCTGATCTTATCCCAAACCAAAGAAAGGAATACTGTAGAGCAGAGGTTTTATTGTAGAGTTACACAATGTACATAGCAAAGAAGCACATTTACGATGCAGAGAGAGAGAATGGGAACATTTCTTATTGTTTCATATGTCTCTTGTTAAATCTACTTTTTTTTTTTTTTTTGCAGATCACCAGTGTTACAATGGCTCTGGTGCTGATTATAGAGGAACTGTCAGTGTCACAAAGTCAGGCCACAATTGTCAGTATTGGGAGTCCCAGCATCCTCATCCCCATGACTTCACAAGTACAGAGTTTCCCGAGCTTGGAGGTGGGCATGCTTATTGCCGCAATCCTGGAAGCCAGATGGAAGGACCTTGGTGTTTTACTCAGAACAAAAACGTACGCATGGAACTGTGTGAAGTACCTGCATGTAGTATGTATTACTATTTTTTTTTACCATTTCTAGAATGAAATTATTCAAGCATGAATTATTCTTGCTTTGTGTGAAGTGCAAAAAATGCTTTTTATTGATGTTTTTATAAATGAAATCAATTCTTTTCCCATCAATGCATAATGTATGTATTCATTGACACTGATGCTAAGACACCTAAGGATTTGGCGATGTGTGTGTGTGTGTGTGTGTGTGTGTGTGTATATATGCATTTCTGTCCAGTAAATACAGCTGTCCACCTGTTTAATCCAAGTATTGCATTCTTATTCATAGACAAATGTTAAAGTAAAATATATATATATGTGGGAACAAAACATGTCTATTATGCCTTTAAGATGTGTGAGAGGAGATATGATTAAGTTCAATATACAATTGTTCATCTCAGAAATATAGGACTTAGGACACAGCCACTTCTTTGCATTTTTTACTTATGTACTGTTTGGATGAGTATGCTTTGACTGTTGCCCTTCAGCATAAGAGCACTATATATATTATGCAGGCAATTATAATATTTTATGTTTTTTAATTTCTGCTAGTTTTATTAAAATGAGTTGCTGGCCCTAAACTGAAAATAGATGGAAATGGTGGAATATGACGTTACAGACATTTATATTGAAATAGCCTCTTACACTGAATGTTTGCTGCTTTTAAGTTTTTCACTGGGCCCCAAATGGGTGCCTGTGGGTAGGACTACGGAGAGATTAAATTATGATTTAATGTTATTTCCAAATGCGGTCAGGACCGATTCTTTGTACTGTGACTTTAAATTAAAGATTCTTTGTGTGA
This sequence comes from Arizona elegans, assembly GCA_022577455.1. Classification (NCBI taxonomy): domain Eukaryota; kingdom Metazoa; phylum Chordata; class Lepidosauria; order Squamata; family Colubridae; genus Arizona; species Arizona elegans. The sequence goes on along the minus strand of JAKOOJ010000008.1, from coordinate 39,426,866 downwards.
TGTGCTTCATATTTTATTTCACAGATACGTGAAATAATAGGAAAGTCCTATCAGCTGTCATTGATTTATTTTGATGCTGAATTAGACTATCAGATCTTTGGGAATAATAATAATAAAAATGGGTATGAGGTCAAGGCTTTGAACAATGGCTCATTAAAATTCATTATGACTAAAATCAATTTATTGTTTTGAACTTTGCTTTAATTACATTTTCCTTTTTACATCCTCTTTGTGGCATCTTTGCTCTTTCCTAAAAGAACAGGATATAAATATTGAAGTTGATGTGGGTCAATTAAGGTTGTACCACTGTAAATGAACATTTATTTGAGTGCTGGGTTTGCTCTAGCCCAAAATCCTCTTAACTTTAGGAGAGATAGCTCCCCAAAATCTTCACCTGCTTTCCATTTACTTTTTGCCTCCACCCATTCTTCTCTCTGTCCTTTCTTCTTCACTTTCTGCTTTCTCTTCCACAATTTGGTATTGTGCAGTACAAGACAAAGAGCAATTATTCCCTGCTCCCATGCTTGGGAAAAGACACTCTGTGCAGGGAAAATAAAATGTAAAATCAGAGTTTAAAAAGGGCCATTTAGATCATCAAATCCAAATCCCTACTCAGTGCAGGAAGTCCAAGCCATTCACTGAAGGGAATCTCTCCACTTCTTAAGGTAACTGAGCTTCACTGTCAAACTGTTTTAACAAATAAAATGTTTTCTTAAGGTTTGGTTTTAACATGAACCTGTTTTCATTCTGCACAACAAGATGACGGAGAACAGATCAGAGTTTGTTCCTGTTTTCTCCAAGCACAGTATGCCTTCTGTTTTATAGGAGGATAGTGAGAGGAAGCAGTTATTTTCTTTTCAGTGCAGAAATGAATAGAGGGAGTGGAATCAGGTCTAATTGGACAGCAGAAGAAGAGAACAAGTGCTCCTTCATTTTACATGGAGGAAAGATTAGGAGAGGGGGTACAACTCCATCCTACTCTTACCGAGTCATATACTGTCATTGGGAAAGACAGTTCAGTTCATAAGCAAACTTCACTTCCGATTCCTGTTGTCTTTCCAACATTCTATTTACTTCAACAGGTTGACCCACAAGTCTAAGCTAAAAACTAGATCTTAGATTTTGTGTGTGTGAGAGAGAGAGATAAAAGCCTTTTTTTCCCTAGCCTTTTCTACTTTTTAGCTTACTGTTTTTACTCTTATTGTATCACTTTTGCTTTTTAATGATTGTACTCCATACTTCTTATGGACATTCTCTCCTTATGCTGATTTATGACTGCAATGAAGGTTTGATTTGATTTGATCTAATACTTTCACTGCGGATCAGTTTTGGATGCTTTTCCACTATGCAATCTGTGAGCAAAAAAATTATGTGTGCATCATAATCTTACAATAAACCACTTGACCCCGAGAAAGGTCTATGACTTAATGATGTATTAATGGTAACACAATCCATATAGATAGTGTTAAAATTCATACTAAAATTCATACTAATCGCTCAATCCCCTGCATTTTATAGGCTCTTGGATTCTTGTATTACTCTTGTAATCCATTGTGTAATCACACTGTGGATTACATTATATAGATATGTATAAATTCGTATTACAGACAGTTCTCAATTAACGACCACAATTGAGCCTCAAATTTCTGTTGCTCAGCAAGACATTTATTAAGTGAATTTTGCCCCATTTTACAACCTTGCTTGGCACAGTTGTTAAGTGAATCACTGCAGTTGTTTAAGTCAGTAACAGGGTTGTTAAGTGAATCTGGCTTCCCCATTGACTGGGCTTATCAGAAGATTGCAGATGGTGACCACATGACCCTGGGACGCCCCAACGGACATAAACACATGCCAGTTGCCAAGCATCCAAATTTTGATCACGTGACCATGGGGATGCTGCAATGGTCGTAAGTGTGAAAAAGTGTCATAAGTTATTTTTTCAGTGCCATTGTAACTTCCGGAAGTTACTAAACGAATGACTGTAAGTCGAGGACTACATGTACAGTCGAGGACTACATGTACATATTGCAGTGAGCTATATACATTGTCTCTAGCCTTGGAATATAAAATTATTTGCATTGCTTTTGAACTGAGTCTGAAAACCCACAATCCCTTTTAATCTAACAGGCCCACGTGACAGCAGCAAAATGGGAATCCTCTACATTCTGGTTCCAAGCATAGCCATCCCTTTAGTTATTGCCTGCCTTTTCTTCTTGGTCTGCATGTGCAGAAACAAGCAGAAGGCCTCTGCCACCACTCCACAGCGTCGTCAACTGATGGCCTCTCCCAGCCAAGATATGGAAATGCCTCTCATTAATCAGCACAAACAGGTACCTTACCCAAATATATGCATACAGTACGCACAGGTTATTTTACATCGTAAATATAACATTTGATATTCATTACTCGAGAGTCTTCTGCTCTGACATTTTCATTTGGATTTTCTTCACCATATCAAACCTTCCAATATATTCTTCCAGAATGTATTCATTTCTCAGTTGTTTGACTTCAGACCAGGTGCAGAATATCGCCAAGGTAGTAAAAGCCCTTGAAACAGATGTTGTGCATTTAAGCAGGTTAATATAAATGTGACCAAAGCCTTTAATTTTAACTAGGATTTTTATCGCTGATTTGCTGCTAAGGGTTTCTGATATAGTCGGCCATCTTATCCCGTTACTCTTTTTATTTTCAGAATAAACTAAAAGAAATCAGCCTTTCGACTGTGAGGTTCATGGAGGAGCTGGGTGAAGAGAAGTTTGGAAAAGTTTATAAGGGTCACCTATTTGGCACGGCTCCAGGAGAGCAAACACAAACCGTTGCCATCAAAACCCTCAAGGATAAAGCAGATATAACTCTCCGAGAAGAATTTAAGCATGAGGCAATGATGAGATCAAGATTACAGCATCCCAATATAGTTTGTTTGCTGGGAATAGTGACCAAAGAACAGCCGATCAGCATGATTTTTAGTTATTGTGCTCATAGCGATCTTCATGAGTTCCTTGTGATGAGATCTCCCCACTCTGATGTTGGTAGCACCGATGATGAAAAGACAGTGAAATCAACATTGGAGCCAGCTGATTTTTTTCACATTGTAACTCAGATAGCATCAGGAATTGAATACCTCTCAAGCCACCATGTGGTCCACAAAGATTTGGCCACCAGAAACGTGCTTGTGTTCGATAAACTCAGTGTGAAAATATCTGACTTAGGTCTTTTCAGGGAAGTTTATTCTGCTGATTATTATAAACTAATGGGAAATAATCCTCTTCCTATTCGATGGATGTCCCCTGAAGCAATCATGTATGGCAAATTTTCAGTTGATTCAGATATCTGGTCTTACGGCGTTGTGCTGTGGGAGATTTTCAGCTATGGCTTGCAGCCTTACTGTGGCTATTCCAATCAAGATGTCATTGAGATGATTAGAAATAGGCAGGTTCTGCCATGTCCAGATGACTGTCCTGCATGGATGTACTCACTGATGTTAGAATGTTGGAATGAATTTCCCAATAGAAGACCAAGATTCAAAGATATCCACAACAGATTGAGAACATGGGGAAATCTGTCGAATTACAACAGTTCTGCACAAACCTCCGGTGCAAGCAATACTACACAAACCAGTTCCCTCAGTACAAGTCCTGTTAGTAATGTCAGCAACACCAGGTATGTTGGGCCAAAGCAGAAAAGTCAACCGTTCTCTCAACCACAGTTCATACCAATGAAAGGACAAATAAGACCAATGGTGCCACCTCCTCAACTTTACATTCCTGTCAATGGTTACCAACCAATGCCAGGTTATGGAGCATATTTGCCAAATTTTTATCCTGTCCAAATCCCAATGCAGATGGCTCCTCAACAGATAGCTCCTCAGATGATTCCAAAACCAGCTTCCCATCATAGTGGGAGTGGTTCCACTAGTACAGGATATGTAACAACTGCTCCCTCCAATGCTTCCATGGCTGACCGGGCTGCACTCCTGACCGAAGGAGTAGAAGAGGTACATAATGGAACAGAAGACATTGCTCAGAATCTGGTCCAAGAAGAGGAGGATGAAGAGGGCTCTGTGCCTGAAACAGAATTATTGGGTGATAATGACACTCTTCAGATGGATGACAACGAATTTCAATCAGAACCCTAAGGACGTTGCCTTAGCACAGCAACAATACGGGACTTCTTTTTAGTTTGCTGAAGACTGTAGTTCTTCTGATTTATACAACCAGTGTTTTACTTCAGACTCCTATCTACAACTGCTAACCCAATATCTACATAAAGGCAGCAGTATTGAATACACCGTTTTGATGGATTATTTTTCCAGAAGAAATTTGCAAACATGATGTAGAATAGTTATTTTAAAATCTAGGGTTGATTACAGCTCTTGCAGGGAGACTGCTTTTATAAAATACTGTTGCTGTGCAACATATAGTAGAAATGCATTGCACCTCATGTATATCTTGAACTCTGATTGTATTTTTAATGAATTCTGGTTAAATTGATAACCAAGCAAAGTAGCTGACATGGAATTGATCTGCATGCGAAGAGATGGCCAAAATGCTTCTTTAAAAAAAAAAAAACCACAACATGTTTATCTTGCTGATGCATTAAACTTTCAAAGGAATTATTCAGAAATGGGTAACGTACAGGTAAAAGCAGAATGGCAAACAGTTTTTCTCAGTGACCAATCCTTTCATAATTATTTTTTATAATTAAATGGAAGTTTGACCTGATTTAGCAGGAAGCATATTTTGGTCCCCAAAGAAATGACAGACATAAGCTATGTTGGAAGTTAGGAGATTCCATGGGTTGATTATAAGATGGGCCGCTATATAAATGTTTTAAATAAATAAATAAAAATAAAATGTTACAACAACTTCAGTAACATTCAAACTAAACTTTAGTAATGTTCAAAGTAAAATTTAGTAAGGAATAGATCACCACATTTCCCTGGTCACCACAGCTTTCACTCAATTTTCCTTTAAGACGGTGCTAGAGATCAGAGTGATCAATCATAATTGTCAATTTATTTTATTTTAGGTACTAGACATATGCACATACATTCTTCATTTTTTAAAAAAATAGTGATTGTAGATTCTTAACCAAAATAAGTGACTTTGTACAGAATGTATTTTTTTTGTGATCAATGCCTTATTGTGAGATGAATCATGTACAGATTTTGAAATGTAATTTATGTTTTCGTACAATTTTATGTGTTTTTTTCTAATTGCAATATTTTGGAATTTTAAATGCTTATATAATTATGATTAATAGTATTTTATTGGGATTGAAATTTTGTATACTTTGGTATGCTGATAAAACTGGTCCATACATTTCACAGAAATTTTTGTAGCATGAGTACTCCCTCAATATTGTAGCCAAGTATAAATTAATATATTGGGCTGTACATTAAGTACATGATCTAACCAAGCAACCCATCAGTAGTGATTAATATTAATGTGTTGGGAGGGAAAGAGAAAAAAGTAAAAATGGAAATTCACATTTTTGTTACATTTTACTTATTAAACTGTATTTTTCCTAAGAAAATTTGGATTGCCTTGAGATGTATTATAATAATCTGAAGCCGATGGTAGCAGCAGGAGCTGTTTTACTGGTTTGTAGTTTCTCTTGAATTGGCCTATGCACTGGTAGTTAAACAATGAAAATCTCTCTTGCTTTTTAACATAAGTGTGAGTTGGCGACTATTAATGAATCATTTAAATAAATTGAAATTTACTTTTTAAAGTGCATTGAAATCTGATATTATAAAATCAGATGAACTTAGGAATTCAATTCTTTTTTTAAAAGTTACTTAAAGGAATTTGAAACAAAGGATAAATGATATTACTGTTTTTTCACTTGCCCATATAAATAATCTTATAATGTAAAAATGCTGAGATTGCGCCATATTTTTTACATACTGTGCAGACTTATTCTCTGGTCTCAATTTCTATATCTCTAAAATTCCTTGTCATAATATCACTATCAACGCACAATGAAAGGGAAGAAGGTAATCAGTGGAAAAGAAGATGGTATAAATAAATCTTTGCTTCCTGGTGCTGTATTATCTCAAAGTAATCTTGATTTTTTTTAAAAAAAACAGAAAATCATGATATGAAAATTATGATTACTGGTATATCGAATTACCATCATAAGTCATTTGTATTTTTTAAATTCTTGATTAATGTCTGTTTGAATAAATGCTGTTCATTCTTTAAATGAATGGGAACAGTATTCATATTTATAACATTGTTCAATTTGCCACAAATATATTTTATTTGCTGTCTTCATGGGAAAATTTGCCAGTATCAGAACATATATTCTAGCAGGTTGTCAGTAGCAAAGAGAAATATAAAAGCAGCACCAGAATTATGCATTATCACAGTTTTTAAAGCAAGCCATTAATCCATGTTGTCAACATTTTTTTCTTGAACTGACTACACCTAGATATCTAAAGCAGGAAGAGGAAATTGATTGAAGACCTTTTTGAATTCCTGCTGTTTCTGAAGATGTAATGGGGCTGTATGTGTCCACCAGTATGCAATGTGTGGCTTGGGCCCTCTAATTCCCATGGGGTGCCCTCTAAACTTTCCTTCCTAATCCCACTTTTCCTACCCACTATTCCTGTATCTCCCACCAGCCACTGTATCCCAGGTAAAGTTTTTTCTTGTCATTGTATTCTTTGCAGGAAAGGGAGGGAAGTTATAACTTCCTATTCTCCATAACTGGACAGCAGGAAGAGTACAGGTAGTCCTCAGGTTATAACTGCTGATTTAACAGTTCAACCTCACAATGGCCTTAGGAAAAGTGACTTATGGCCTATCCTCAAAGTTACAACCATCACACCACTTCAATGGTCTCATGACTGCAGTTTGGATGCTTGGCAACCAGCCTGCATTTATGATTGTTACAGTAACTTGCATTCATGTGATCATGATTTGGGATTTTTCCAGCTGGATTCCAACAAGCAAAGTCAATTAGGGAAGCTGGATCCACTTAACCATGGTGATTTGCTTAATGATCATGGGGGAAATGATCATTAAATCAGATCCAGTCACATGACGATTGCTTTACAATCACACCTACTTAAAATTGAAATTTCAGGCCCAGTTGTGGTCACAAGTCGAGAACTACCTTGAGCGGAATGGAATGGAATGGGAATGGGAATGGAATGGAATGGAATGGAATGGAATGGAATAGAATAGAATAGAATAGAATAGAATAGAATAGAATAGAATAGAATAGAATAGAATAGAATAGCAGGAAACCTTACACCTCACACCACCTGTACATATGAAAGGCTATATATATCCTTTTCTCATAAAGACCACAGCAATTCAGTAAAAAATGACTTCATTTTATATATAACAAGATCAGAGTAGTAAAAATGTGAAAATTTAATTTCTAGCCAATTCATAAGGCTTGTGGGAATTCACATCTGATCCATACTAGCCAAGTGGTTTCTGCCCCATAATTTTACAACTGGGTTTCCCCCCCAAAAAAGCATCCTTTTCATGTATGCATGAATTTAAATGAATCACATTGCTCATTTAGGTCAGTTCATTTTTCCCCATAGAGTTGACTCGTTACAACTTTATTACATTGGTTCAAGAGCTTGTGCTATCACTAGCCATGTAGCAGCTATTTCATTTATCCATATTCTGTATTTATGAGCTTCAAAGCCTCCAGCTGTTGTTTGCAAGCTCTTCAACTTTACATTCTTATACACAGCACTATAAAGACTATTAAATTCAGCTTTGGTCTCCATTCATAACTCCGCAGCTGCTTATGGCATTCTGTAGCGAAAAAAAACAATATAGGTGAATTTCATTGTTCATTTGTTTTATTGTGTACTGGAATGATAGGGGAATTTCTTTTTTGAAATTTACTGACATTGGCAAAAGCTCTGTCCATGAGTAGCTTTACCGATCGTATTTTCATATCCCTTCTGTAAAATAGACCTGAATATAGTTTTTGCAGCTGGATCCATGCCCAAATAAGCATTATACTGTATTCTTATATAAGTCAGCTACTTTTTGAAACCACTTTAGTCCTCAATTTCAACTGATCATACTATAAAAAAACAACTAACCTTAAACCTGACACTTAAAAGTTCTAACCATTAGCTTCCATTATCTCCAATGAAAGGAAATCCCAGATAGCTCTAATTTAGGGAATTAGATATGTATCAGAATATCAAATCACCCAATTCCTGACTGAGAACACTCAGTTAGTGGAATGGTTTACCTCTGGAAGTTGTGGATACTCTTATCACTAGAAGTTTTCAAGAAGACACTGGACAGTCATTTTTCTGGAATGGTTTAGGGTCTCCTGCTTGACTAGAAGAACGTCAAGATACCTTTTACCTGTATTATTCTATACTTTATGTTCTACTTTCCAGACAGGCTATCATCCAACAGAGCCTGCTTTGTTTTTTACATCAGCCAATCTCAGCTAAGGGTTGCCACCTACCTAGGCTAGAGCCATAAAAGGCTGTAAAAATAAAAGATCAAACTAATCATTTTATATTTAACAATTCCAAGAGTATGCATCCTCCTAATGTGATGGAGAAGAAACACAAAAAGTGCAATGTTTCCTCAATTTAATTACTTTTGAAATGAAATTTCTACTGAAGCGAAACACTTGGGATTGTGTGTGATGCATTAATTTTTGCTCTCCACTTTTCAACCACCACATATATTTGATTGTTGAATAAATACATTTTACCATTATGTTTATTTAAAATTATTTAATACTCAGTAGGTCCAGAGCAGTTAATATGGTTGGATTATATTTCAAATTAAACATAGATTTAAGATGACAGGCTGATACTGTGTGGTAGAATGCACTGGGTTATTTAACTAATGAGCTGGGAATAAATTGCCGAAATAGTGAATATATAAAATGTCTTAATAAATGGAATTGAATTCCCTATGATGGTTAATGGGAATTTTTTAAAACATGCCCTGTAGGGAGGGAAGAAGCACTGAAAGAGAAGAAGATGACAACTGGCAGGAATTATATTGGATCATAGATCAACCTTTTTTTGAAGAGACAGGCATTGATTGCTTTTTAATAGAAGTACTCCTATTTTTTATTTTTTTTTACATGGGGCATGATGTTCCTCTAACACAGTGGTTTTCAACTCAGCAACTTTAAGAGGCATGGACTTCAATTCCCATAATTCCTCAGTCTGTCAATTCACCATCCCTTTTGTGGTCTGCCAGCAGCCTGCGGAGCTGGCAGCAGAGTCAGACAGTGAGGAGGCTGGGGAGGGACATGGACCAGTCCTGGAGTCTAGGGAAGGCTCGGACGAGGGCTCTACATCGGAGGCAGAGATGGGGCCAGGGCCATCTGAGAATTATGTGTGGACATCGGAGTGGCAGAGGAACAGGGGGAGCCTGTTCCTAGTGCGCGCATACACAGCTGCCAGAAGGCAAGAACAGTTAAAACAAAAGGGACGACTTGGGAGTAAGGCTTGGAGATGATTGCCACCTCCCATAAGACATAAAGGAAGAACAAAGGCACGTGGGCCTTTGCAGGAAGCAACCTTGTGGATGGTGTCGGTTTGTACTTTAAAGCTCCATTTTTGACTGTGTTTCCATGTGGCCTTGCCAAGATATTTGCCAATTAGGTCTTTGGCAGCATGTCAAAGAAGATAAAGGTGGATGTTTACCAGCCTTATCCGAAGGACTGTGGCAGACTTCTGTTGGACTATTTATAAACTCTTGGTGATTCAGCACGCGCCGTGAATGAAAGGAATTCACAGCCATTAAAATAATAAAAAAGTTTTTTGGGACTAATTGTGTGCTTTTTACTGTATCAGGAAGCCTAGGTCAGAACAATCCCTGGCTGGGGAATTTTCGGAAATGAATCCATATTTCTTAAAAGTTTCTGAGATTGAGAAACCCTGCTCTACAATCTGCTGTGAGAACTTCATTGTGACGTAGAAAACTAAAGTTTTTGAGATGGGGCTGACTCAATCTTATCTGATTACCAAGGCTCAGAGTCACTTTGAACTGTGGGATGAATGGCAAATAAATTTAATAATAAAAATAAATAAATTAGCCAATTAATAATATTGGCCCTCTATATAATTCAACCGATTGAACGTGGGAGTAATTTTTCACATTGGCACCTGATGTTTTGGATAACATTTTTTGTGAAATAAATGCCAAATACAAACAAAGGCCAAATACTGATGTTTATGTGTAGAGTCTGTTACCAGTAAAGTCAAAATTAACTATAATATCAATGTGTGGCAACGTTTCAAAAAATTGAAAGGGGTGAATACTTTTTCACAGAACTGTGTATTGTTTAAGGTATACATTGGATAATTAGTTCCTTCATTTAAAAATAAAATCTTTCTATCCTTCAGTTTCAGTAAATGTCATCTACAGAGTCAGTTTTAGTGATTATTTGCCATAGGTATGGCACAGAGTTGCAGTCCGGTTTTCAAGTACGACAAATGTTTCTTTCCATCACTGTTCATATAGTACTTCAGTATACTGTACTTTTATAGCAAATTATAAAATTCTGTATTGGAGTGTGACAACATTAACTAGGGCAAGGCTAACCTTACATTTGCAAAGAGCGTTCTATTATGAATAGCTGAAAGACTAAAGGTTGATTTTATAAAAGCTGAAAGGAATGCACAAAATATGGAGAGTGAGTGCATGCAAATAGCTATTTTAATTGTGGGGTTTTTTTCCAAAAGCATAAAAAATTGCCATGAAAAATTGCTATTTCAAGAACTTGTACTTAGTAGTCCTCTTACTCAAGTAGAAAAAGTTACATGACTTTGTTAGCAAATTTTTGGACTTCAACTCTAAAACTATTCTGGGTGGCTATTTTGCTGTCCAAAGAGGTTTTAGTTACACTGATCAGAAGAATCATTAGGTCATTCCATTTTACTAATACTTTTTTTAAAAAGCAGCATTACAGAGTCTTAATTACAAAAGATACATGCTAGAAGTGTACAAAATATTTCAAATTCCATGTCAAATTTGAAAGGGTTGTTTCAAATTCAAAATAACTGCAAATGCTCCAGGATGGTTTCAACCTCAAAACATTTTTTTTCAAGATTGAAATGGGATTGTCTTGAAGATAAATCAAGAAAGATGGAAATTTCCCATTTTGAATACAAACGATTGCCATTTAATCTTGAACTATTTTCAATTTATCACACTTTATGCACTCAGTACATATATCTTTAGGTTTTCCTATTTGAACTATATGGGTATATGTATTTTTGTACGTGTTATTTAAATGAAAAAAAAAACATGTGAAGCCTATACAAAGATTCCTGGTTTCAGGTCTCTGGAAGCCATTATCTGCCCATAGATACCTGACATTCAAATATTGTCCAAATGTGTTCCAAATGATAGGAACACCACAACAATGATTCCTCAGCACAGTCTGAGTTTCTGGAACTTTTATGTCAGTCATTTGGGTAACCGTAGCTTCTTCAAACCTAAGAAAAAGTGGCCAATTTTAACTTTGACTAAGGCCCTAAGCCCTACATGGCTCAGGGCCAGGTTATCTTCGAGACCACCTTCTACCGCATAGCTCCCAGCGACCGGTAAGATCCCACAGAGTTGGTCTCCTCTGGGTCCTGTCAGCTAAACAGTGCCGGCTGACAGGCCCTCGGGGGAGGGCCTTCTCTGTGGCTGCCCCAGCTCTCTGGAACCAGTTACCTCCTGAGGTCCGGACCATCCCCACCCTATTGGCCTTCCGAAAAGCAGTGAAGACCTGGCTTTTCCGCCAGGCCTGGGGCCGTTGATCTCGCTCTTGCGAACCGGTGAGATCCGGCCATGAATGGTATGAATGAGTTTTAATGTTTTTAATTTTTAAATGTTTTTTATTAGGATTTTAAATGTATTGTGAGCCGCCCTGAGTCTTCGGAGAGGGGCGGCATATAAATTGAATTAAATTGAAATTGAAATAGATTCCTATGCACTTATTTAATTAGATTACCAAAATGTAAATGTGTGAGTGTTCTCCTTTTCACAGTGAGCTGTAGATGGCATAGATTTTAAAAGCATAGATTTATAAACCATATGTTTGTAAGCACAAAACAAATGCTGAAGTTTGTTCAGAACTGATTATAGAATAGAATAACAGAGTTGGAAGGTACCTTGGAGGTCTTCTAGTCTAACCCCCTGCTCAGGCAGGAAACCCTATACCATTTCAGACAAATAGTTGTCCAATTTCTTCTTAAAAACTTCCAGTGTTGGAGAATTCACAACTTATGGAGGGAAGTTATTCCACTGATTAATTGTTCGAACTGTCAGGAAATTTCTTCTTAGTTTTAGGTTGCTTCTTTCCTTGATTAGTTTCCACCATTGCTTCTTGTCCTACCTTCAGGTGCTTTGGAGAATAGCTTGACTCCCTCTTCTTTGTAGAAGCCACTGAGATATTGGAACACTGTTATCATATCTCCGCTAGTCCTTCTTCTCATTAAACTAGACATACCCCATTCCAGCAACCGTTGTTTATATGTTTTAGCCTCCGGTCCCCTAATCCCCTGATTTATGACTGCTCTTCTCTTCACTCTTTCTAGAGTCTCAACATCTTTTTTATACTCACCCTGTACTCACCCTTCATTCAAATCCTGGTCTTTCCAGGGAGCTTTTCGTATGAAACTCTGTTTTGATACTTGCAATTGATGTGCTTTCCCACAAGATGGGGTAGACACTCAATAATTGCAACCTGCTTGCACAATGTGATTTTCTGCCTTCTGATTCTGATGGGCAGGTAGGCCTTCCTTGTAAGCAAAGCAATGGCAAAGCAATTACAAAATAATTTTCCCAGCTGAGGAATGGCATTTCTTGTTGTACATTAATAACGGATAAAACATTTGGCAAGGAAGCACATTACCCTCCTGTCTGTTGACTTGGGGCTATAGGATAGTTTGCTTTGCTGAATGATTTTTCGTGTAATATACATGAATATTCATGGGATCCATATGAATTAAATTACAAAGGCATATGTTACACCACGAGGGACTTATTGCTACACTGGCCATTTGCTGCTCAATTGGAAAACACAAAACATTGAAGAACTCTTCATCCAGATGAAATGCTAAATTTCATAATCAATTCCTGCTGAAGGCATTGAGGTATTAAACATGACAAGATTTTTTATGCAAATTGACAGATGGTTATTTTAAAAGGAAGAAACATTAAAAAACAGACAAACCTGAACTCTGGTCCATGTTCAGTGGCTTCCCTGCTGTAGCTAACACAGTGCTTCTTATTCAATTAAGCTTCCTTGTTAGTGTCTGAAAGAAAGCATAGAGATGAGTTGTTTCATAAACAGTGAGTACCAAAGATGGGGACCATCTCTTAAACAAAAGAAACCCATACACAATATCTATGGGGAAATCAAGGCAAAGAGCCCCAGTATCTTATTTATGTTTCAAGTAACTTCTACTATTCTTCTCTGGGTTCTCAACTATTTGCTTTCCAATATTTTTACTAAAGAATATATTACACAAGTAAAACTCATACAACTGCAAAGTAAATAAATAAAGCATTAAAAAAAATGGGAAATCCCCTGTCTGTGTAGTCAACATTAACAGTTAATACTATATCTTAAAATATAACCAAACATCTCTTCATTTTATACTTCCATTTCTATAAGTCCATCTCTAGAATCTTACCCCTCCCTATTAAACAGCAAAAGTCCAGCTTTATCAGAAATAACAATATAAATATTACACATTATATCTATTACTGAACCACTGCCAGGGAGCCCTTTCAATCACAATTGTTGTCAATTGTCAGCAGGGTTCTCACAGACAGAACATGAACACAAAGTAAAAGGTGATCCCTAAAAGTAATCTTAAAACAAGAATACAAAAACTATCTTGGTCCCACCCATAGGGGTAACATGATAGCAATGTTCCAATATCTCAGGGGCTGCCACAAAGAAGAAGCAGAACAATTAATCAGTGGAACATCTTGCCTCCAGAAGTTGTAAATGCTCCAACACTAGAAGTTCTTAAGAAGAGATTGGATAACCATTTGTAGGAAGTGGTTTCCTGCCTAAGCGGATTGGACTAGAAGACCTCTAAGGTCCCTTCCAATCCTGTTATTCTATTCTATTCTATTCTATTCTATTCTATTCTATTCTATTCTATTCTATTCTATTCTATTCTATTCTATTCTTAGAATGCAACACTACTACATTCAATTTGTGAAATGCTAAAACATTTTCTAACAAATTGGATGCCTATGGAACTTCATCAAAAACTGCAGCACAACCAACACAAGTTATGAAAAGGATAACATTGCTGTGCATCAGAAATGTTTCAGACATACCATCACAGCACACAAACCAAATATCACATCACCACACAAACCAACTAAAGCCTTCCAAAACATCATAAGTAAAACAAAAGACCCAGTAGCCCAAGAATAAGAAAAAAATAGGAGTCATCTATATACATACAGTGTAAAGAGTGTAACAGCCATTACGTAGGACAGGTAGAAGACTAGCAGAATACATCACACCAACTAGCAATTAGAGGACATGATGATAACTCCTTAATCTCATGACACATGGACAAACTCAGTCATAATTTCAACTGGGAAACTGTTGACATTCCTGTTTGGATTTGCTAAATCCAAAACCTCAACTAAATTCCTGGAAGCTTAGCATTTGGACAAGTCCTGTTCAATAAGCACATAGAGCACATCAATAGGCACATAGAGACAAGCAACGTTTGCACACTATTCAAGAGAGACGGGAAAAAAGACTAAAAGGGAAACCAAAAAACCATAACACCACCTTGCCAGCAATCATATAAGTAGGAAATAATACCAAGATTAACAGCAGACAAACAATCAAGCAATAAACAATATCCTAATCAAGGAATTACTAATTCAGAAAAACAAGCGGTAAACAATAGCCTAATCAAGGAACTACCCAGGAGAAAACAACACACCCACAAACGTTGATAGGGCAAACCTGTCAAGAGAGCACACCCCACTCAATTCTAGCACTGAAGGTGTTACCTAGACAGGTAATGAAACGTCTACAAGCAAACAACCAAGCTCAGAGAGCACCAAGACAGCACCAAAACATGCTAACAACCTGCTTTCAGATGAAGGGAAATATTATTGGTAGCGATATTTAATGATACAATAGATTTTTGAATTTCTTTTGACAGAATTCTGGGAATTACAGCCTCAATATATTTGGAGGGCACCAACTTAGAAAAAGCTGGTACAATCAATGTCCAGTAAAGCTAAAGATGCTTCTTTTACATGCAACATAATGTTGATCTATTCATGTCCCTTCAGCTTTTACTTGTAAAATAATCATAATAAAAATGATATTAAAAACCACTGTCTCCACTACTTGACATCACAGATTGGTTGCCGATTATCTCAGATTACCAGTAAGTATCTGGTCAATGGCACAGCAGGTGTGTCCCAAATCTTTCAAAGGTCTTTAGATGTATGGAAGACCTTTGAAAGAAGACATGTGGAAGGCCACTCCCAACATTCCCTAGTACATTTGGCCATCACAGAGAATTCTGGGAGTTCGTCCACACCATTTAAGCCACTAGGCTTAAAATTTTGGGCTTGGACAATCTGGAATTGCGCCACCTGCGGTCCGATTTAAGCATAGTACACAAAATTGTCTGCTACAACATCTTGCCTGTCAATGACTTCTTCAGTTTTAACCACAATAGTACACGGGCAAACAATCGATACAAACTCAAGGTAAACTGCTTCAACCTCAATTGCAGGAAATACGATTTCAGTAACAAAGTGGCCAACGCCTGGAATGCTCTACGTGACTCTGTTGTTACAGCCTCAAACCCTCATAGTTTCAACTTCAAACTGTTTACCGTGGATCTCACTCCCTTCTTAAGAGGTCCGTAAAGGGGACGTGCATAAGTGCACCAGTGTGCCTACCATCTTACTGTCCCCATTTATATTTACTTCCTTTGTTTATGTTTATGTTCATACCTATACTTGTTATCTTGTACATGTTTGACAAATAAATAAATAAATAAAATTTGAAATGAATTTGTAATTTAACACCAGCTGTCTGCAATTAAAGTAAGATCGAATCTCGCCAGGCTCAAGGTTGACTCAGCCTTCCATCCTTTCTAAGGTAGGTAAAATGAGGATCCAGTTTGTGGGGGCAATAAGCTGACTTTGTATAAATATACAAAAGTATGAAGGCTATTGCTTAACGCATTGTAAGTCGCCCTGAGTCTCCGGAGAAGGGCTGCATATAAATCAAATTTTAAAAAAAAGAAAAAAAGAAATAGACTTCCAGTAACAAAGGGGCTGGATTAATTAAAATGACTGCTAATGAACAAGAAGGGCTTTTTTAAAAAAATGGTGACTGCTCAGCTTTTCCACTATTTTAATTGCACAGTACAGGTGAGCCCTTAGACTTTTTCTAAAGTTGATCTGTGGCTCCAGGCCCTTCCTTTCTACACAACATAATACTGATCTATTCATGTCCCTTCAGCTTCTACTTGTAAAATAATCCTTGCAAGGAATACTTAAAGGAAAGCCGAGAAAGAAAAACCACATGCTTGTTTATGAAATACTAAGAGGATAATTAATAAATGATAAGAAGATGAATAATTAAAATGCATTTTTTTGAAGGAGGCTCGCTGTAAAAAGTTGTAAGCAAAAATGGAAAACGGTATTAAAGAAATGATATTTTTACAGCTTGTGTTTTAGGCTTTTTCATTGAAAGTTTGATTCAGAAGTTACTTATGATTAAATGTACATTCACTACATTAATTGTCTCATTCTGAGCAATCATTGATGATCAAAGACCTGCCCAAAAGGGTTTTACCCAAAAACAAGTTGCATCCAATTTTTGGACTCCCATTGCCTCCCTTGGCTTTTACGTAGGACCGGGGTTTCCTGTTATCACACTGTCATCCTGGAACTTCAGAATCTCCAGTAGCTGCATAACAGAAAGATTAATTATACCAAAGCAATTAATCTCACTTTAATTTCACCATAGGGAAAAAAAAACCTGTCTCAAATGCCAGAAGGCATGGAAAATAAAAACTGGTCAGTTATATCATTGGAAAAATAGAAATGCCTCATTTGAATACAGGTAGTCTCAATTTACAGTTGAGCCCAAAATTTCTGTTGCTATGCAGGATGGTTTCTTGCCAGCGTTGTTAAGTGAATCACTGCAGTTGTGAAGTTAATAACATGGTTGTAAAGTGAATTTTGCTTCCCCATTGATTTTGCTTGTCAGAAGATCGCAAAAGATGATCACATGACCCGGAGACATGGAAATTTTATTATTTGTTCCTTCCTGCTAGACTTATCTCCCTCAGAGTTTCATTGAAGAGAGTGTTTAATCTATATATATAAAAGCGAAGTACCACTCATGCAATCATCACAAAATTTCCAGAACCATAAAGCCTACAAACTTGAAATTTGGCACATATGTTCCTCTTGGCTTCTAGGTGCTTGCCAAGAAAGGATTTTTCAAAATGACCATCTGATCATTAGTATTTCTTATATTATTATTAATAAGCTCTGATGCTAAGGAGTTAGACGTTCTACTCCCCCTCCCCACCTGAAAATAACTCTGTTCCAATTGCCACTTGGGCGTAGGTGTGGCCAGCACCTGACTCATCCAACCTGCGGGCTGGAAGTTTAGACATTCTACTCCCCCTCCCCACCTGAAAGGGAGAGAAGGGGTAAGATAGGAGATGCCTCTGTGGGGCAAGCCTGAGGGAGAGAAGGGAGAGGAGAGGAGAGTCTTCTGTGGGGCAAGCCTGAGGGAGAAAAGGAGAGAGAAGAGGCTGATTGTAATTATTCATTAATTTTCAAGCTGTAACAATTTATCAAGCCAGATCACATAGTTTCATAGCGAAACACGAGTATCTAGCTAGTTTTCCTATAAATGCATTGTCTCATTTATTTAAAAAAATTAACCTGTTTAAATAAGGAAGGATGGGCATTCTGAAAAGAGATAATAATCTAAATGAACTGATTCTTATTAGTCTGCAGTGGTGAAATTCAATTTTTTTTACTACCGGTTCTGTAGGCATGGCTTGGTGAGCATGGTGTGGCTTGGTGGGCGTGGCTTGGTGAGTGTGGCAGAGGAAGGATACTGCAAAATCTCCATTCCCATCCCACTCCAGGGGAAGGATACTGCAAAATGCCCATTCCCTCCCTACTCCTGGAGGAAGGATATTGCAAAATCTCCATTCCCAGCCCACTCTGGGCCAGCCAGAGGTGGTGTTTGCCGGTTCTCCGAACTACTCAAAATTTCCGCTACCGGTTCTCTAGAACCTGTCAGAACCTGCTGGATTTCACCCCTAGTCTGCAGGTCAGAAATTTTTTATATTCTTATAACACAGCTGATGTAAATGTTTCAGTGGCTCTTTTTGCTCAACGTTTGAGCACATTCTACTGTGCTTTGTATTGTATCTCATTAAGATAGTGTGATTTCTTTTTTTATTGAACCCATTTTGAATTTGTTTAGCATGACATGAAAAATGAGATTAGACTTTGTGACCAATAATTTTTCCTGTTGCTTTTAAGGCAAACATTGTCGTAGATACGTGAATCCCAGTGGCTGGGAAGACATTGCAAGATCATTTTTTTCAAATTCAGCTCAATCTGAAGGCTTTTCAGTGCTTCCAATACAGGTAATCCTCGACTTACGACCACAATTGAGCCCAAAATTTTTGTTGCTAAGTGAGATAGAGGTTATGTGAATTTTGCTACATTTTACCACCTTTCTCAGCACAGTTCTTAAGTGAATAACTGCAGTTGTTAGTAGTATGGTTGTTAAGTGAATCTGGATTCCCCATTGAGTTTGCTTGTCAGAAGATCGCAAAAGGTGATTACGTGACTTGGGGACACTGCAACCGTCATAAATATGAACCAATTGTCAAACGTCTGAATTTTGTTCACGTGACCATGGGGATGCTGTAACACTCATGTGAAAAACGGTCATAAGCCACTTTTTCAGTGCTGTTGTAACTTCAAAGGGTCGCTAAATGAACTCTTGTAAATCAAGAACTACTTGTACAATGCAAATTGCAACAGAGAAATGGGTGTATATGAAATATTTGAAATTGCAGAGCAATGGTAATGAATGACAGATAATTGTTAATTGGAAGTGAAATTAATGTAGAGACTATACCCCAGGGGTGAAATGCTTCCAGTTTGGACCGGATCGCCTGATCCAGTAGTGATGGAGGCGGGTGATTCAGAGAACCAGTAGAAAAAATCCCTGCACCACCCCACCCCCCCGATGCCCAGCTGAGCCACACAATCATCAGAGGCTTTTTTAAAATTATTTTTAAAAGTATTTTTTCAACAACCTCTTCGGTAGAAAAAATGCTTTTAAAAGCCTCTGATGATCCCAGCTGAGTTGCCTGATCGGCAGAGGCTTTTTTTTTCTTTTAAAAACATTTTTTCTACAATCTCTTTGGCTGAAGAGGTTGTAAAAAAAATGCTTTTAAAAGCCTCTGACGATCCAAGCTGAGTTGCCTGATCGGCTGAAGAGGTTGTAGAACAAATGGTTTTAAAAGTTTTTTTTTAAAAAAAGTTGGCCATGCCCACCCAGTCACATTACACCACCACCACCACCAAGCCACGCCTACAGAACCGGTAGTAACAAATTTTATATTTCACCACTGCTATATACCTTAGAGCATTCAGCATTATAATAACTTTCAGCAAAGGTCTTTCACACTGTTAAATGTGCTCTAGTTAAAGAACTTGGCTCTTTCATTACATCCTGTTAAGAATGGCTAAGAAATGTGTGATGAATTGCCCAATCAATCATTTCATTTAAATGTTCCAGGGGTGATTTAGTTTTAGAAGCTCACCGAATGACTTTGGATCAGTTTTTATCTCCCATTGGAATCTACCTCAAAGGGTTGGTAAAAACAATAGTCAGAAAGTGATGTGTTCTATTCAGGGGTGAAATCCAGCAGGTTCTGACACGTTCTGGAGAACCAGTAGCAGAAATTTTGAGTAGTTCGGAGAACTGGCAAATACCACCTCTGACCGGCCCCAGAGT
The DNA here is from genome assembly GCA_022577455.1 of Arizona elegans. NCBI lineage: Eukaryota > Metazoa > Chordata > Lepidosauria > Squamata > Colubridae > Arizona > Arizona elegans. The sequence goes on along the minus strand of JAKOOJ010000008.1, from coordinate 39,406,835 downwards.
GGGGTGGGAATGGAGATTTTGCAATATCCTTTTTCTGGAGTGGGGTGGGAATGGAGATTTTGCAATATCCTTTTTCTGGAGTGGGGTGGGAATGGAGATTTTGCAGTATCATTCCCCTGCCATGCCCACCAAGCCACATCCACCAAGCCATACCACGCCCACGAAGCCACGCCCACAGAACCGGTAGTAAAAAAAATTGGATTTCACTACTGGTTCTATTGTTCTTGGAGGAAATACAAAATAGGAATCTTACAAACGAATAAAATAATATCTGTTTCCCTGAGAAGACAAAATTTGATTTGTTCATTCTGCTTTGGAAAAGAAAGGAATACCAAGATTATTAAGGAGAGGTTGTTTATTAAGGGGCACCTGCAAGCTAAAATGGCATCTGTGATCACAAAACTGATGTCCTGCCTTGCTTACATGTCACACGTGTAAAAAGAGATGGCGGTTTGATCACCTAGTTGTGAGGGCTTGACTTTTTTGACAACTACTCCTGCATTCATTCCCCAGGGAACAACTACAAAATGCCATTTTGTCTCTGTACATTGGAAAGGCAGGCATTAAAATTTCAAAAAAACTACTATAAAGATTATATCATGTAAGTAGTACCAGGTATATTTCTAGTTATTCAGAGAATGGCATGAATGATCATGAGCTGAGCAAAACACCAGGCTGCCCCACTCCACCAGTCCTGTCATTAGCATATGCAATTTTCCTTTGCTTGTGGTAGCCATTCAAAGGGAATTTAACACTCCAGAAATGACTATTTCAAGGTGATTTGTCCAAAGGCCACCTAATAAAATATGCTGTTATAAAAGCATATTTAGCTTAACAAGATAACCATTGGTTGGCTTGTCGTAGGAGAAAAGTGATCTTACAGTGTTTGGGAGGACAGGATACTTATTTGTTGAGTGTTCCCTACTATCTTTTAAACATTTTTGGGGATTGGACACACCCATGTGTCAAAATTACTTCAAGAGTCTCCTTTCTCAATAAACGTACATACTGTACATCCTCATGAGTGAACAAAGACCCTTTATGCTCTTACAATTCTGAGAATCAAAATGTGTCCACCAAAATGAACAAAATTTAATTTTTTGAACTCAACGAGAAGGGGAATCATATTTGAAACGGTTGTTTTCTCTCTCCCTTTCATTTGTACTTTTACCTCCTGTTTTCTCTCCTCTACAGTAGTTGTGTGAATTGTGTTTCACAGTTTCCCTTGCCTGTGACTTCATGCATTTATTATGCTGATTGCTCAAGCATTCACAAAATGTCAGCTTTCACAGGTGATGAGTTTCAATCTAAGATATATTAATTACTATGAAAACACCTACATGCCTTCTTATGAAAGTTTATAGCCATAGGCAGGAGATTAGTCTGTGTCTAAGAAATAGGAAAAATGATGTTTTTATGTTTTGACATTCACAGTTAAGGCTTGGCTGAGTAATTTTGTAATATTTTGCCCCTAAAATTTAGTAATGTTCCTGTCCCCACCCCAGCCCTAAAAAAAAGCATTATTAACCAAGTAGGCATTCATTTTTCAATGCTATCATGATAACAGGATTGAGCACTTCCTTTTATTGTCTATTTCAATTATTTAATTGCATTTCTATAATTGGGAAAAATCCTCTTTCCTAATATTTCTAATACCTTATTCTTGTGCTTTTGTTGTTTAAAATCATTTTTTTATTATTATTATCAGATTTATATGCTGCCTTTCTCCCGGAGGACTAAGGGCGGTGCACAGCCAAAGTAAAAACATAAATACAAACATTAAAATACAGTTAAAAAGATATATATGCGTTTGGCCCCATAGTTAAAAAACAACAACAAACTTATTAAAAACATTTAAAAATGTGTTTAGCCACCCTGGTTTGCTGGAAAAGAAAGGTTTTAAGGGCACAGCGGAAGGCACCGAGGTCTTGAATTCTTTGTATCTCTGGGGGCAGCTGATTCCAGAGGGCAGGTGCCCCCACAGAAAAGGCCCTCCCCCTGGGGCCCACCAGTCTACATTGCTTGGCCGATGGCACCCTGAGGAGGCCCTCTCTGTGGGAGCGCACAGGTCGGTGGGAGGCCATTGGTAGCAGCAGGCGGTCTCGAAGATATCCAGGTCCTATGCCATGGAGCACTTTAAAGGTGATAACCAACACCTTGAAGTGCACCCGGAAGACCACTGGGAGTCAGTGCAGCTCACGCAGGAGAGGTGTTATGTGGGAGCGCCATGTAGCTCCCGTAACTACCCGCACGGCCGCATTCTGGACCAGTTGGACCTCTTCAAGGGGAGCCCCATGTAGAGAGCATTACCGTAGTCCAGGCGAGAGGTGATGAGGGCATGAGTGACTGTGCACAAGGAATCCCGATCTAGGAAGGGCCACAACTGGTGGATCAGGCGAAACTGATAAAAAGTCCCCCTGGCTACAGGCGTCAGATGTTCCTCCAAGGACAACTGCGTATCCAGGAGGATGCCCAAATTGCGAGCCCTCTCCATAGGGGCCAATGACTCGCCCCCAATAGTCAGTGATGGTGTTAACTGACTATATTGGGATGCCGGAAACCACAGCCCCTCAGTCTTGGATGGGTTGAGCCTGAGCCTGTTCCTCCCCATCCAGATCCGCATGGCCTCCAGGCACCGGGACATCACTTCAAGGGCATCATTGGGGTGGCCCGGGGTGGAGATGTACAGCTGGGTGTCATCAGCGTACTGGTGGTACTTCACCCTGAAGCCACGGATGATCTCACCCAGTGGCTTCACATAAATGTTGAACAAAAGGGGTGAGAGGACCAACCCCTGAGGCACCCCACATATGAGGTGTCTCGAGGTCGACCTCTGCCCCCCTGCCAACACAAACTGTGACCGGTCCGACAGAAAGGAGGAGAACCACCATAACATGGTGCCCTCCATCCCCAACTCTTCCAATCGGCGCAGCATGATACCATGGTCGATGGTATCAAAAGCCGCTGAGAGGTCTAACAGGACCAGAACAGAGGAGCAATCCCTGTCCCCAGCCCTCCAGAGATCATCTACCAATGCGACCAATGCCGTTTCCATGCTGTAGTGTCCGTGTGATATAATTCCAAGGTTCACCGCTCTAAAACCCATCTCTTGAAGGGTAGCTGCTCATATAACCAAGAGAAGCAGAGGGTATCCATTACGGAACGTAAAGGCAAAGTTTGAACTTCAACTTTAATTTTGCCATTCAAATAAAATGGCTGCTGCTTGAATGGGAATTTGTGACTTGGAACAGTGACCTCACATCTTGGATGAATAGTTGGGGTTTTGTTCAATACCGAAATAGCCCGGCCTCATAGACTCTGCTTAGATTTCAAAATTCATAGAGTAGGAAGAGAGATTTAGGCTGTCACTTCTGACATTAATGCAGGAATCCAAATCCCGGCATCCCACACAGATGACTGTTTAGCCTTTGCTGTGACACAACCAATGAAGGGAGTTTCCCCTTTGTATGAGTTGTATGAGAACCACTGTCAAAAGATTTGGATAGATGGGGGAAATTGCAAATATCGTTCCTCGGTAGGATAGCCACTATCAAGATGAGTGTTCTCCCCAAATTACTATACTTATTTCAAACTACTCCTGTTAGTATTGATAGAAAATATTTTTCAGATTTAAATGGGATAGTAAGGAAATTTATTTGGGGAGGGAAAAAACCGAGAATTGCATTATGATCCCTGCAAGAAAAAAGGATTAGGGGTGGTTTCGGACTTCCAGTCTGGGAACTGTATTATAAAGCGGCCAATTTAGTGTGGCTACGTGAGTGGGCCTTGTTAAGGGATAAGAGAATCCTACAACTGGAAGGACATGACCTATTGAGAGGTTGGCACGCCTACCTCTGGGACAAAGGAAAAGGGACAGGGATATACTTCCACCAACATAAAATTAGAGACACATTAATGAAGACATGGAAAGAAATTAGGCATAAACATTACTCGAAATACCCAAAATGGATATCTATAATGGAAGCTCTAGTCCATCCAAATACATTAGGCAGGGAGAAAATGGTCACCTACCAAAATATTCTGGATAATAGTGGCAACCTTATACCTAATGAGATATTAAAAGAGCAAGGGATCCATATTGATTGGTGGCCCTATTTACAAATCAAATCCCGCTTTAGTAAGGATAAACAAGAAAAGGGAATAGAAATGGGGACAAACAGCTTTGATAAGGTATGGCTAGGTTGTGAAAATAAACTATTAGCTAAATTATACTCCTACCTTCTCGAATATGATAGAGAAGGAGAAATATTAAAAGACCAAATGATTGCTTGGGGAAAAAACTTCGAATCAAAGATAAATCTGGATGATTGGGAAGAAATATGGAACTGCAATCTCAAATTGACGAGAGCAATAAGTTATAAGGAGAATCAGTACAAGATGCTATATAGATGGCACTTAGCACCATCTAGAATTGCCAAGATCTACCCAGGTGCAAGCCCTAATTGCTGGAAATGTGGCCACCCTCAAGGTACCTTCTATCACATGTGGTGGACGTGTCCGGAAGCGAAGAAGTTTTGGAAAAAAATACAAAAATGGATCCAAGAAATATTAGAGGAGGACATTAACTTCCTCCCGGAAATCTATCTCCTGGGAGTACTAAAACGAACACTTGGAAAGGACAAGAAATACCTGATTACCCATATTGTTACAGCGGCTAGACTCTCCTATGCAAAATGCTGGAAAGAGAAAAAAGGACCAACTGAGGAAGGGTTAGTTAATAAGATACTTGACTGCGCAGAAATGTGCAGATTGACGTATACCTTAAACGGAAAGGAAGATTCAGAATTCTATGCGATCTGGGATTTGTGGTATAGGTGGCTAGAAACTAAATGTAAAAGTTAATACTAAGGTGGAACAATGCACAACGACTAGATAATTTTGTATATTATAGTACTTTATTTAAATAGTAATCAATTTTATTTATAAGAATTTTTGTATAAATGATAAGTATAAATCTTTGTATAAATGTATAAATGATTAGTTAATTGACTATATACCGCACGTGTAAATATGCAATATGACATCACGCTTGCCGAACTGTTTAGTTTGAAGTGTAATATGTTCTTAACTCAATAAAATTGTTAAAAAAAAAAAAGAGAACCACTGTCAAATGGTTCTTTTTAAAAAGGTTTTGGTTTTCCTAACACGCTTTCAGAGTGTGCCTTCATCTAAATCAGAGGTCTTCAAATTTGGCAGCTTTGAGACTTGTGGACTTCAACTCCCAGAATTCTCCTGGGAGCTGGCTGGAGAATTCTGGGAGTTGAAGTCCACAAGTCTTAAAGCTGCCAAGTTTGAAAACCTCTGATCTAACTTAAATCCATTCTTCTGCAACCTCCACCATTTGTGAAGGAGAAAGTTGTCAGGAAGACAAGTCGGGATTTTTTTTGGAAAGATCATACCTGACAGAGTTTGTCTCCTAACAGATGTTGGGTAATTAAGTCTCAAGTCACTATGAATTTCGTGCAACTTTAAAAGATTTGCAATTTGTTTTAGAATATCAGGATGTGAAAGTCAAGAAAGCACTATTTTGTGTCTTAGGCAAGATATTACTCCCTCCACGAAGATACAAAATTACTTTGAATGGTGCCACTGTCTTGTTTTAGTTATTGATTTAGTTATTGATTAAATCAAAGTTTGAGGAAAGGATGCTATTTCCAACATTACCAACTTCTCCCAAGCTTTGTAGAGTTTTTCATAGACAAATTATATGGCTGAATTATCCAGCCAGTTTAAACCTCATCAATTTAGTATGTTTAATCTAATAAAATTGATCTAACCCTATATGATTAATTTCATAATGTGTTTGAAGTGAAATGATCACAGTGATTGTTTAGTTAATAAATACAGCTAAATTAGTCCTGTTATCTCCCATGAAGTGGACAGAATCCTTCAAGCTGTGAGTTCAGCCACCTGTGTTTTAGATCCCTGTCCCTTCTGATTGATTAAGGTCTTCCCTGAGGTGACAGGTGTTTAGGTCCACATTGTGATAAATGCTTCTCTGTCAGAGGGGCTGGTTCCATCAGCAATGAAAGAGGCAGTTGCCTCCCCCTTCATTATGAGGCCATTGCTGGAACCAATGGATCTGGACAATGTTTGTCTAGTTTCCAACCATCCATTTTTAGGGAGGCTGTTGAAATGGTAATTGGCTTATAATTCCACAGGGCCCTGGAAGAAATAGATTTTCTGGACATTTTTCAGTTCCAGACCCAACATAGTACTGAGGAGACATTGATCATGCTTGATATTGAGCTCTGGTGTACTCAGGATGGAGCTAATGCATCCACCCTAGCCCTCCTTGATCATTCAATGGCTTTAAATAGTATCAATCATGATATATTTCTGGGTCAACTCAGGACATTGGGAGTGGCAGGTACTATATTACAGTTGTTCCCTTCATTTTTTAGGACAGGTTCCAATTGGCACTGGTAGCAGAAAGAAATTGAGTCTGGGGCCTCTACTGTGTCCCTCTTCCTATTTAACATTTAAATGAAGTCTACTCCACATGAAGATAGAGGACATCCACCAACATAGTATTATGAATATGTTGATGATACTCACTTGTACATTTTCATTATGGGACAACCAGATGCTGCTGCTGAAGTCCTTTCCAAGTGCCTAGAAGTCTTGGGAGGGTTGGATAGGGGAGAAGAGGCTTGTCTTAACCATGAACAACACTGAGTGGCTGTGACTTTTCAGCCTCTCTTCCAGTTTTGCACATGATTTAGTTTAGTTTAGAATAGAGTTGGAAGGGACCTTGGAGGTCTTCTAGTCCACCCCCCTGCTTAGGCAGGAAACCCTATACCATTTCAGACAAATGGTTATCCAATCTCTTCTTTAAACACTTCCGGGGTTGGAGCATTCAGAACTTCTGGAGGCAAGTTGTTCCACTGATTAATTGTTCTAACTGTCAGGAAAAATGACTCATTCCTTAATTACCTTGTTTGGATTAGTGTAACATGCTGTACATGGGCCTGCCTTTGAAGATATCAGGATGCTGTAGTTGATTCAGAATAAGTGTTTCTCGTGATTCTCTTATAACAATGTTGCTCTGCAAACTGCACTAGCTCCCACTAGGCTTCTCAGTCTGATTTATGATGTTGGTTATCACCAATAAATTCCTAGCTATCTAGACTATATTCCAGTCTCCCATTGCTACTGGTTGCCTTCACCCCCTGATTTAAGAGGAGGGGCATTCCCCTTTACTGTTTCCATCCATTTTCTTGGACCCTGGAGTTGTGTTACCTATAGAAGAACAGAGTGTCTCTGAAAATTGAGACGGCCCCAACTTTGTTAGCCTTTTATAAGACTCTGAAGACCTAGCTGTTCTCCCAAGCACTCAGTCCAGGAAGTTAGGTGAGCTCTGCTGGTAACACTGTTGTTATTATTTGGTGTATTGTTTTAATCTCAGGCTGTTGTTGTTTCAACATTGTATGTTGCCTAGAGTCACTGTTATGAAATGGGCAGCCAAATAATAAGATGTAAGTACCATTAACCTTAAATTGTTATAGAAATCTCCTTTAACATTTATGTGTTAAAGACTGTAATAGTTAAAAAACTCACATCACTATAAACAATAACTTTAAAAAGGATTGGATAATAACAATAGAGAAACTAATCGGATAGTGCTGATCTGGGTCCCAAATAATCCACTCTCATAAATTAAACTATCTACAGTATATGATGAAAACACTTTGAACACATTTCAAATTCTTTTGTCTCTGGTGGCAACTTATATAGACAGATTCAAATTCAGTTTGAAATGAGGACAACAGATCATAGGAAAGATAATATTTGTAGCAGCGGGACAGCTGGCTAATGGTTAACGTATTATATTTTACATCTAATTGCACATATCTATTAAAGGAGGAGTCCAGCAGTTAAGCAATAGAAACACAATGTCATGGAATAAAATACTCATTTATTTTGTATGATCATCCTAAATAAAAACACTAGTTGCTAAGGGGAGGGGTGGGGAGGTGGGGAAATTGCTTAGGGCTAAAGCACACTAATGGCATGGAAAAGGTCCCAGGTGTTTGACTTTGGCACCACTATCAGGAAAAAATTCCTTTATGAAATTCTGAACAGTTGTTGCTAATCACTGTCAAGCATATTGGACTCAATAGACTTCAATGACATGGTTCACTATAAAACTGCCTCTGGAAATGTTTTGCTGTACAGTATGATAAAATGCTAAGCTGAATATAAGAAGGCCTACACTCATGCTTGAATTTCAAGTGAATTTCTGCCTTTGACCACTCATTTTAGAAGATTATGAACAGCAAGATTTCATTACAAAAAGGCAGGTGACTATTGTACATATTTTATTAAATCACATACAAGGAAGACATTGAACAAAAATCCTAGTGCAATTATTTATTCAGTATATACATTTTCCCCTGTCTGGACGATACTTAAACTGGTTAAGAAAATGTTTCACAAGACAATCTAAAAAGACAAATAAAACATAGGCTAAAATTAATATTAACTTCAAGTAACAGTAAAAGATTGGCAAAGGGTGTATCTAAATTGCTAGACAATGAGGTCAAACATAATTACCATGCAACTATGTTCCGTAGCATGGAACCTACATAGGAGAAGTTCTTCTCCCTGCATTGTAGAAAGATGGTAGAAGACCCTCTCCTCCAGCAGATCTTGTCAATTAGATAGTTCATAACAAGAAAGGTTGTCCCTTAAATAGCAGGTCCTAAGCTGTTTAAGCGACTATATTCTGTCAACACTTTGAAGTGAGTCTTAGTAGGTAACTGACAGTCACTACAGTTCTTTTATTACAGGCATCATATGATCCCGGGGACATGCACTCATCAGCAGGCTAGTTGCCATAATGTGCATTAATAACAATATCCAAAATCTTTTGAAGGGTAGTTCCACGTAGAAGATATTTCAGTAGTCAAGATGCGATATAGTAAAAATGTGGACAGCCATCACCAAATCTACCTGCCTCCTGAAAGTTCAGAGCTGACATGCCTGACAGCAAAAGCATTCCTCACCTCAGTGGCCACTGCGTATCTAATGACTGCTGAAGATCAAGGAATAATCGTCACGTGACGTATTGCAACTTTATTCCCCTTTGCTAAACCTGGGGTGGATGTGGCCAGCACATGACGCATCTGGCCCATGGGCCATGAGTTTGACACTCCTGTTCTAGACCTACAAAATGTAACCTTATTAAAAACCAGCTAAACCCAGTCCTCAGTTTCCTCTTTACAAAAGTGCCTCCATCTTGTCTGCCTTCAGTTTAAATTTTCTCTAGGGATGTCCTCACTGGGTGGGGATGTAAGGAGATTGACATGTTCTCATGATCCAAGCATCAACCGTTTTGTAGTAAATCAATGTAAAACACATATGCAAAAGGTGTGGAGCTTGGAACATGATGTTATGCCACCATATTGTAGATGTTGATTCCTCTTGCAGATGCTTGGAGTTTTGTCTAATCCAAATCATTACTTAATTTAGGCAGTACATGAAGAAAACAGGTGAAACTTCAATTGCACCGTTGTTGTTGCCATCTTGACTTTTCTTTAATACCTCACCCTATGGAAGCACTTGAAGGGATGCTGACATCTGCATATGCTTTTAAGAAATTGGAGTTTTTGTATTAAGTTACAAAATCTTCTCAATGTGAAGACATTATAATATTACAAGCTTAATATTTTCCATCATAAACTATGAGGTAAAATGATTAAATGAGATGCCATTCATTAATATTTACCATATTCTTTATTTTCAAATAAAATGGCTTTCCAAAATGCTAAAGCAAATCACTACAGTTAGAAATTGGGTAAGTCCATGCAGGTGCAAATCAACTGCATGAATGCATCCAGCTGCATTTTTACCGCACATGAATTAGGTTTTAGTCTCTGTCTCATTGCCATTCATGCAATAAATTCTAATCTGCAACCTGAAAAGGAAAGAAATTGACTTATCTGAAAGGGGTGTATTAAAGAGGAAGGGGTAAATTAAGGAAAAGTATTAGAAATACAGTATATTTCTACAATATGCTTAATTGTTCTAGTATTTGTTTGCTTAACTGTCTTGAAGCTTTGAATTAGTAATACAGTTATAACAAGTAAATTAACAATATTTCAAATATATCTCATTCAGAAAAGTTAAGCTGATAACCAGAAGCAAGCCATTACTTATCAGGTAAGGTATTTCTGTAAGAAATGCAAATTAAAATAAAGCCTCTCTGTGTGTGCGTATATATATGTTTGTATGTTTGTGTGTATATGTATTTGCGTGTTTCTCAAATCCAAAGTATTGCACACCTCTCTACTAGAAGTTATTGTACAGTAACAGCTGGGAGGCCATGAGTACTGATGGTGCAACTGATACAAAGCCAGAGGGACAAGTGAGCGGAGTTGGTTAAAATCAGGCCAGCTTAATCATTTTCACATCCTTCACGTTCAAGACTAACATTGATTTTGCCACCATTATCATATTTTGCATGGAAAACAAGTTCAAGCAGACAGCACAATGATGCAAAGTACTGTTGTTCAAAGGGCACAGTTCTTGGGCTTTCTTGGAACTTCATAGGTACATCCACTTGGCATCGCCCCAAAAGATATTTATTTATTTATTTTATTAATTTATTTCTATACCGCCCTTCTCCCGAAGGACTCAGGGCGGTGTACAGCCTGATTAAAAGCACAAAGACAGACAAAATTTAAAAATCATTAAAATTGATAAGCCCAATTAATAAAACCCCAAATTTAAAATCCCACTTAAAACCAATTAAAATCTTTACATTGATAGCCCAGCCTGGCGGAACAACAAGGCTTTAAGGGCACAGCGAAATACATGGAGATCAGAGATTTTACAAATTTTGGGAGGCAGTTCATTCCAAAGGGCAGGAGCTCCCACAGAGAAGGCCCTTCCCCTGGGTGTCACCAGCCGACATAATTTGGCCGATGGCACCCTGAGGAGACCCTCTCTGTGGGAGCGGACTGGCCAGTGGGAGGCTACTGGTGGCAGAAGACGGTCTCGAAGGTATCCAGGTCCAATGCCATGGAGCACTTTAAAGGTGGTAACCAACACCTTGAATCGCACCCGGAAGACCACTGGGAGCCAGTGCAGCTCACTCCCATAACGAGTTGCGCCCATAACCACCCATGCGGCCACATTCTGGACCAGTTGGAGCCTCCGGATGCTTTTCAAGGGGAGCCCCATGTAGAAAGCATTGCAGTAGTCTGATATCTAATTCCCTAAATTACAATGGATTGAACATGGCGTGTGATGGCGGGTGGGTGGGTGGCTTGTGCTGAAGGAAAGCACAGGGATTAGCTGTTAACTTGCAAGTGGAGAAAAATTCATCTTATAAATCAAGATCAGCAATCTAGTGCAGGAATGTCCAACCTGGCTGGCTGGAGAATTCTGGAAGTTGAAGTCCTCAAGTCTTAAATTTGCCAAATTTGAACACCCCTATTCTAGAGAAAGAACACCTAGATAGATGAAAAGCTGGAAAGTGTTAATTTATCTGACTCAAAGGTGCTTTTTCCAAAAGGCAACTGGGCTTTGTTTTTCCTTGAAGACGTTTTGCTTCTCATTTAAGAAGATTCTTCAGTTCTTGACTGAATGGTGGAGGCTGGAAGGATTTATATTCCTTGTTGTCATCTGGTCGTTAGCACTCTTTCTGAGAGTTCTTGAGGCTGCTTGGAGGTTTATCTGTGTCCTCAGAATCACCAGAATAGTGCAAAAGGGTATAGAACCTTCTTGGAACTGGTGAAAGGACTGTGTTGTAAACAGGAGATAGGTGCTGTTGTATTCCTTCCCTTATGTTGAAAGAGGGCTGTTCAATCTTAATGTAGATGTCCTCTTCATTCTTTTTTGGAAGAGTGCTAAATCTGTGTCCAAGAATAGCCCGACTGAGAGATTTTAGTAGCAGAGAACAAATACTGAATACAACAGAAAAGAGTTCTGTTCCAGTGATGCACTGGAAAAAAATTCATCCCACCTGACGCATACCCTTTCTCTGCTCCACTAGGAGAGTCTATCCTCATCTGCTAACTAGGCTATTCTTAGACATAGGTTTGGTGCTATTTCAGTGGATACCTGGGTTCAGGAACAGTCTAAGTGACTGGTCATCAAAAATACACTAGAGATGGGTGAAACATGAAAAACTGAATTAAAAATTCTGCCCACTTGCCTCCCCACAGCCGTCTGAGCCCTACTACCAATACATAGCAATAGCACTTAGACTTATATACTGCTCCATAGTGCTTTATAGAACTCCCTACGTGATTTACAATGTCAGCATACTGCCTCCAACAATCTGGGTCCTCATTTTACCGACCACGGAAGGATGGAATTCTAAGTCAACCTTGAGTCTCGTCAGGATGCAATGCTGCATTCTAAAACACTGCGCCACCAGGTCATAGCCTGTTAGCTGATTTTTCCATGGCCAAATTCCACATGGAGAAATATGTAGTCAAGGTCATTTGTCAAGCCCTGTCCTATTGTTCCATATTAAGACTGTAAAGACAGCCCTGTCCCTGAAACCAATAGAGTTTGGCCATCATGGAAGCCCAGTTTATGCCCGAAACATTTTTATGTCTGCTCAAGGAGAAGACAGGAGAGATGCACATGAATGCAATCATGAAGAAGAACCCTCGGTGTCATCTTATTGTTGTAAAGTTTTCTAGAGGAGACAAAAACAGACCTGCATTTGATAACCCTGAGATTGTAAGTGTCCATCATCTCACTTATTTTGGAGAATAAAAGAGAAAAAAAGTTCTGTCAGTGTTTTGCCACCCACACCTAAAATTTCTCTATAAATGCTTTTTGTGTGATTCAAGCTTATCTCAGACGTATGATACTTTTCAAATGACTTTGATTGTAAAGAGCAGAGAGAGAGAGAGAGATTTCATCTATTTTCCTCCCCTGAAAATAATGGAGAAGCTTCGGCTGATGGTTTGTAGTGGGGAACATTTAGTTCAGCTCTCCCAATTAGAAAACACTTTCATCATTTCATTTCATTTCTGAGTATCCATTTTCTTGATGAAGTGTGAGTGCCTCAAACAAATGGATGTACAAGAAGTTTATTTATAACAGAATGGGAAACTGCCCCGACTTTTAGAAGTCTTAATAATATCATTCTTAATAATACAAGTAACAATGGTTGAGGCCACCATAAGAGCAAGAACCAGAACTTTGTATATCCCTTAACACTAGAAACGAAAGAGGAGGAGGAGGAGGAGGAGGAGGAGGAGGAGGAGGAGGAGGAGGAGGAGGAGGAGGAGAAGTAGTCATCAATAAATAACTTGAGAATTCATAAGAAAACAAGCTACCAAATTAGTGCAGCTGAATATTTCTGTCTCAAATAATTTCAACTCTCATTCATTGAATAGTGAAAATGTGAGGTCCTTGGTGCTTCTGAATGTGGTTGTTTTCTTGCAGACATTTCACTACCAAACTAGATAATGTCATTGGTGCCTCAGTTTGCTCTGAGTTTATATTCTATGGCTTGTCCTCTCAGTGTAGGTGGGACTGGACTTGGTGGTTCCTTGATTGGGCTGTTTACTGTTAGTGTGTTTGGCAGTTCCTTCATTGGGGTATTGTTGGACTAATGTTAATCTTGATGTTAATCTCTGCTCTTCTGGGTATTGATTGCTGGTGAGGAGGTGTTTTAGTCCTTTTTGGCTTTTTGATTGTCTCTTTTGAATGACATGTAGATGTTGTTTATGTCTTTATGTCTGTTGATGGCCAATTTGTCCAGGAATTCTCTAGCATTTTTGGACTTGGCTTGGTCGAGGATGCTTACAATTTCCCCATTAAAACTATGGTTAAATCTGTCTCTGTGTTGGGTCTTTCATCATGTCCTCTGACAGCTAGTTGGTGTACAGGAATACAAATATTCTCTTCTGTTAGTAATGAAGATGCTGCATCCTCAGCCATAGATGCATGCCTCTGCCCACCCGTATGTTCAGTGCACATGATAAGTTGCTGCCGGTCGTACAATTCCCTCAACACAAGATTCCTCCCTTGCATAGGGAAATATTAACTGTATACATCAGCAGAAGTTGGTGGAGATAGCAAATGTGATTTCAAGACTGAGTTGTGTTGCTTTTAAAATTGGCTTCAAGCTTTTCAGGCTTTGCTCTAGTACAGTGTTTCTAAGCTTAGCGATTTTAAAATGTATGAACTTCAATTTCCAAAATCGCCAAAATTCATGAATCCTGGGAGTTGAATCCCATATGTCTTAAAGTTGCCCAGGTTGAGAACATTGCTCTGGCTATAGAAAATGTGTGTATTCAAAATATTCTTTCCCACCATATGTCCTTTACAGCCTTTTTTTTTTCTTTCTCCCAGAAATACAATCATTCACATGATTTGAGATTCAAAAATATTGAGTTTCTATGGTTTGGAATGATGCTTTTTTCTGTAGAAATTCTGTCTGATGTCTATGAAAGTTGGTTCCCCCACCCCCCTCTGGTAGTGTTTAATAGAAAACCTCTCATTAGCCACCCTGAACATGAAAGAAGCAATTTAATACTAGGCAATGTTTGCTGTGTTTAATACAGCCAAAAGCCATTCAGGAAAGCGTCAGCTTTGTTTGTTCACATAACTCAAAGTTTTGATTGTTTTCCTCATGTTGAATGTCTTAACACATAAAAGTAAATGCTTTTAATAAAGGCTATCAATTTTACAAGTCGTAGGAAGGTTTTTGAAACCCCTTATCTAAATGTTTAATCTTTGTTTCAGTCTGAAGTTATTTTTTCCCACAAGGGACTTGTGCAAACTAGATAAAAACATATGGGAAAGCAGATATAACTGTAACTATTTTTGTCCTAGACTGACATTGTAGAATTGAGGCTTCTCATAAGCTACAACATGGCATAGCGCAAGAGCTTTCAAGCCTTCGTATTTTACAGCTCCACATTTTTCTGTGTATAACCAGGACACTAAATATGTTCATGTATATTTAATATCAATGCACTCCCCTACTAAAAATAATTATCCATTAAAATGGATTTAAGATTGTGACTATAAATAATTCAAACATTTTTAAAAATCGTGGCTGCAATTGTTCTACCAAATACATACCCTTTTTGGGGCTCTCTGGCTTTAAGTCAGCTTTGACTACTGGCAAGTCCCTGCAGTTTTATTGGCAAGGTTTTCAAAAGTGGTTTGCCACTGCCTTCTTCAAATTGAGAGAAAGGGACTGCCCACAGTTACCTAGCTGGTGACTAAGGCAGAACTGGAACTCAAACTCATTCCTGGACTAGAACTCATAGTCTCCCAGTTTCTAGGCTAGCAAATCACTTCATCAAACTGGCTTTCAAAATTCACTTTTAAAGAATAACTTTAAAGAAGAAATAAATGTTAAAGGCGTTCAATCATAACTTGCTATGCTGGCATTATATAGCTTGATGACTTCTATGTATATTGAGACTACAATGCATAGAATTCCTAACCATTGGCCATTCACTGTCTTAACATTCTCATCAGGATAAGGAAGGCATGTCTCACAATCACACCCCTAGCATAAATACTTGGTCATATCATATGTTGTGCTTTATTACCACAGTACACTATTCTTAGCATGCATAGCTGGGTATGGAATGTTGCAAGTGTATCAGATGGTTGAAGAAGAAAAAGGAACATTGGGAGACTATCTGAAAGACAATGAAGAAGATGCACTGAAGCAAGTATATCATGGAGGATTAACTAAATCAAACTGGCCTATAAGAAAAACCAAATAAAGAATAGAAAAGAGACACGGGGAGGCAAAGTATTACTTGGCCAGTAAATTAAAAAATATCTGTTAAAAAAGAAGAAGAAAAGAACAAGACTTGGCAGTGGCTAAGAGCAGGAAAGTTGCAGAAAGAGACGGGGGGGAGGGGAGGGCTAATTTTGGCTGTATAAGACCAAGTCTTAAGAACAAATACATGCAAAGCCAGAATTGAGAAGACAGCAATAGACAGCAAATCACATTTCTATAAAGAAGCTGAAGGAACAGTGAACCAACTAGTTAACTGATGCAAGAAAATCACACAAAATGATTGCAAACAATAGCATGACGAAATAGTAATGTTTCATTGGAAGTTGTACAAGAAATACCATTTGGCTGCATGCAAAAACTGGTGGAATTACAAAACAGACAAAGTAATAGAAAATGAAGATGCTGTAGTGATCTAGGACTTTAGAATGCATACAGGCACTTGCCACGTAACAATTCAGATTTAACAATTGTCAATAAGAAAGACAAAAAAAGTCTGATAGTGGACAGTTGCAGTACCTATAAAGACAGCAGAATAGAAAAAACTGGAGAAAATCGCAAACTATAAAGACCTGCGAATACAAATGGAACAACTGTGGCAAAAGAAAGCAAACATAGTACCAATGCAGTAACAAGTAATAGGTGCATTGAGCTTAATTCCAAAATATGTGGAGCACCACCTGAATACCAATGGCATTGACATAATCATCACCAGTCAATTGCAAAAAGCAATTGGAATCGCAATTGGAATTACTTGGAACCACTTATAACTTGCAATGATATCTTTAAGACTGTCAAATGACAACAACCCAAATCTTTGGGAAGGGCTTGACAGGTGGATAAAAATGCCAAATTCAATTTAAACATCTGACTGACTGTGTGACCAACCATAATTCTGTAATAATAATTCATTTTCTAACACACCAATATTTTATTACCCCTTTCAGTTTTGAAATATTTTAGTTGCAAGATAACTTGATGGCAACAGAAGACAGAGCTCCTGTTGAAATTTAATCTCTCATTGTGCAACTGGTCGATGCAGTTCAACCGATGCTTGTTGATGGCTGATATCAATTGTGGCCTTTTCTTTCTTTGTTTCTGTCTCCATTACCATCTGCTGCAGGAAGGAGGCCTCCTGGAGCTTTTGCATAGCTCAGGAAGCCAGCTAGTCATCTAAAGGCCAACAGTTGGGCTTGAGCCAGGGAGTTTTGGCCTTCTGCAACAAAACAGGCTTTCCCTTGAATGAATCAGCCTTTCACAGAGCCAGCATTCAGTGCCCTGTTCAGGCAGTTTGACTCCCTGGGTCATGGAAACCTTCTGCTAGAACAAGTCTGTTCTGCTTATCAAATATTGACTTTTCACTTACAGTCTTTTTTTTTTTTAAATCCCAGCTAGGTTATTTAGTAGCGTGCTTATGAAGGAGATGTCCATGAAGTTATTTTAAGAAAATTAAGCCAGGAGAATGCCAATTGGTGCATTTCAAGCACGGGGGTGGAGTCTGATAGTTGTTAGTGCATTTGGCTGTAGGTGAAAATGCTTTCTTCTGTTTGTGGTCAGTTCTACAGTTTTAGCTTCCTTAAATCTGAACCGATGGACTTTCTGGTTTTAAGTTCACTCTAGATCAGGGGTGGGCAACTGTAGCCCTTTTACAACCTGTGGATTTCAACTTCCAGAATTCCTGAGACAGCCAAGCTGGCTCAGGAATTCTGGGAGTTGAAGTCCACAGGTCATAAAGGGGCCATATTTGCCCACCCTGCTGTAGATGCTTTTGACTTCCATATTTGTTATTTTATTATATATTTATTTATTTGTCAAGCATGTATAAGATAACAGATATAAGTATAAACATGATTATGAATACAAGAAATTGATACAAATAAATGGGGACAGTAGGACAAGGACGGTAGGCACATTGGTGCACTTATGCACACCCCTTACAGACGTCTTAGGAATGGGGTAAGGTCAACAGTAGACAATAAACAGTAGACAACAAACAGTAAACATTATTCAATATTTTTTAAAAATGGAATTAGATTCATTTCAACCTAGTTTATAGCAATGGGTGTAACATAAAAGGCCTAGCTAACTACTGGGATTTTATTTCATAGACATATTGAAGTATCGTTCTATATTAACTGAATTTCACAAAAAGGTGGTGTTTCAATTTATTGCCATTCTAATTTATCTGAAATATGCATGCCTATAATTTGAAATACATATTATTTCTGAAAGTACAAAAGAAGTTTTCCAGGTTTACTGGGAGATCAAATTTGGACCACCCCCCTCCCTTTTTTTTTTATTCAGAGCATTAGACTGAGCAGTAAATCTAATTCCCTAATTTCACACAGCTTCATTTCTTGGCTGATCTAAGCAAGCTAATTTTGTGTGTGATCCAGAGACTGCTGTTAGCACAAAATTGTGCAGCAATATGCTTTATGGCGAATTTAACCAATGCCATGTAATGCACTTATCAGAAGGATTGTGCTAGCTTCCAATGTCTTACTGGGGAGAGCGGGGCTTTAAGGTTTTGATATTATAAATCCGGAATGAATCAGGGATTTGAAATGTTCAGTTAAGAGAATGTCTTCTGCTTTTATTTGGTCATCCCCCACGATCATTAAAAGGAACGGTTCTGATTGTATCACTTCCTGTGAATATTCATTTGGCACTAACCCGGAAGATTTTTTTTTATTGTTAATGCCATTTTCTGGAATATACAAATCCTCTCCTTGCTCTGATCTTGTTAAAGTTTAAGTGGAAGCTAAAACATTCTTATCTGCTTGGCATTTAAGAGCTGCTGCTATCAAGAGCTGGCAGTGATTATGTTTTCTATTATACTTGTTGCACATTATGAAATTTCATATCTTTTTAAGTATTGTATTTTATTGTAGTAAAATGAATGTTTAATTCTGTGCCCTGCCTAAAGGTGAATTGCGTGACATATAGAACATTTTAAACTGAAGTAAATGCAAGGATGATTAGGACAGGCTTCGTATTACTTCAACAATGGGTGGGTGTTGCTACAAAGAGATCATAAATCATCAGTGAGGAAATAGTTCATGGCTGAAGAAACAGAAACAGCACGAAACGTCTAATGATAAAAAGATTGCAGGCTGTGGGCAGGAATTTGCCCTTTCTTGTATGTATTATGGGATGAAGAATGGTAGAACTGTATAGTCTGGTTTACAGAATAACAATCTTATTTAAATTGAGTTCAACTTTCAGTGCTTCGTAGACACATCCTTGTTGCTTCCATGCCAATAATATCGAACTGATTTGCTACTGCTTTTCTCTTGAGATATTTTTAAAAATTTTCCAGGCTATTTATTGTTAGATTTATATCCCACCTTTTCAATATAAGCTCAAGGTTGTATACATAGCACTCCCTCTATCAATTTCCCCCCACAAAAAATAAGTTGTGAATTGACAGAGAGACAAATTGTCCCAAATCACCCAGTAAACTTTCAAGGCTGAGATTCAACCTGAACCAGGAATTCTTTGGTTTTAATCCAATACCTTAGACATATTGTCTCCCTGCAGCTCTGGACTTTTCTGAAAGTCTTCCATCCCAAAACTAACTAAGCTTCCTTTTTTGAGATGAAATATCTGCTGAGGCTTTTTAAAGACATATCTGATATCATCTATGGTTGTGATGGCGAACCTATGGCATGTGTGCCACAGGTGGTACATGTAGCCATATCAGTGGGCACGTGAGCTCAGCTGAGGTCCCACCAGAAGTTGTTAAATGGGCCACTTTCGGCCTCCGGAGGACCTCCAGGTGGGTGGGGAAGACCATTTTCACCCTCCCCAGACTCCTAGAGAGGCCCTGGAGCCAGGTGAGAAAGAAAAATGGCCTACTGGGCCATCACATGCCAGGAGCGGGGGAGGGAGGAGGGTTCACGCACGCATGCACGGGGGCGGGGTGCATAGAATTATGGGTGTGGGCATGCGTGTGCGTGCGACACCCCCCCCGCACCCCCCCTCCTGGCATGCGATGGCAAAAAGGTTAGCCATCACTGGTCTATGGCTTCAGTTATTTGGGACCTTCTGTTCTCTCCTTTAAAAGAAAAAAGTATCATTGTGGCTTTGTTTTAGTCATTTTTCTCCTCCTAATTAAAAACTTTCCACTATAATAAATAATTCCACTGATGCCACTGTGAATGTATGAAGATGTATAATCGTTAACTGCAGAGAAGGAGACAAATCCAGAGTTCTGATTAGTATTATTGGTTGTAGTTCTTCCATCCTGAATAAATAAAAAGCAAACACTTATGAACTCAATGATGAGTATGCACAGATGTATAATCGAGATATCTAGATTAATACTGAATTATGGGTTTATTGTTCACTATTTGTAAAAAAAAAAGTATGCATATAAATGCTCTAATATAAAATTCCTAACTGAAGCATTCATAAGACTAAGGTAATATAGGAGTTGGTTCTTAATGAGATCTGATGGATGAGTAATTGTCATTAAGTAACAAATGTTCTCACTGTTTATTTTCTTCTTGTTTCTTTACTCTGATCACTGAGCTTGCAGTACAGGATGTCATGTTTATTCCATAGATGGTTAAACATGATCAAACTCCTGATCTCATTCTTATAAAGTCACACAGACTGAAATTACGTAAAGGGAAAGTGTCCCTTGAGTCAAACATAACCCTGATAACTTCATGGAGTTTTGCATCGTGATCGCAAAGACAGAAGGCTAAAACAAAACAAAACTAGGTACAGTCCAAGCCGCCCCCACCCCAAGAAAAAGCCAAGTGTCATGGTCATTTATGGGAAATCAGGCACAAAGATACCAAACTGATTGATGGGTAGAAATTATGTAAATAGAAATCCAATATATCTAGAGGACGCAAGGTAAGGGAGCTAACTGTTGTTATTGTGTAATTCACAGACCATCCTGGTCTAATACACTTGTGTCATGTTTCTACTGATCTCTGTTCTGGAGGCATATGTAACTCCTGCCCCTTTACTTCAAAGGCACATGTCTTTTTCTGTTCTAGTTTCCATACCACAAGTTGTTAGGAATGTTTTTCCTAACAACTGTACATAGTTCCTGCTATTCATGTTCTACTAAGAAGCTTATGCTAGAAGAACAAAGCCTCTCAGCATCAGTAGCAAAACAATTTGTCTTTCATTCTCTGGCACGCACACAAGAAGTGGCTCTAGTTTCATTGCTTTGTATAGATGCTTTTTCCAAGTGAATTTTGAGATTGAGGGACCTGGTTATCCACATAGTCTTCAAGTTTAGATTACCAATTGACCTTTTAAGGCAGGGGTCTCCAACCTTGGCAACTTTAAGCCTGGAGGACTTCAACTCCCAGAATTCCCCAGACAGCTTCGCTTTGGAGACCCCGGTCTTTGGAGACCCCTGTTTTAAGGCTTCTTGGTATCTCTCCCCTTGTCTGGTTGGCTTGGTGCTCCCATGTACAGAAAATTAACGGAAGCAATCTCCCTTTCAGAATGGTATTCCCTTGCACAAAATCATCCCCTCTATAGATGCTCAGTTTTATTGTCAGCCAAAATGATATGAAAGCTTTATGGAGAAGATCTTAGGACAGGGATTGCTAACCTTTTCTGGACCGAGTTCCCAAAGTGTGCACGCACATGTGTGAATATGTCGAAACCTCCAAAATGCAATGCGTGTGTGGGCCCCATGCATGCGCCCCCTCCGTGCATGAGGGGCGTGTCCCTCCACCCCCCCTGCATGCATGAGTGCGGGCCCCACACGCCCCCGCCCCCCCATGCATGCGCAGCAGAGACCCGAAGGCAAGCTGTCCGGCGGGAGGCACGCACACATGCACAGTGAATCTGAACTGGGGCGATGGCTGCGTGCCATCAGAGAGGGTGCTGCGTGCCATCTCTGGCACACATGCCATAGGTTCGCCATCATGGTCCTAGGAGATGGAAACCAGAAGTCAAGTTCTTGAGGTCAGACCTGAATCCATCCTGCATGCTGCACCCTTGTTTGTTTCTGATGCATGGGAAGGGTGGGGGAGGGGGCATTTTTCTTTCCTTCAGGCAAGAAAAGGTCTAATGCTGACCTTAACTGTACCACATGCCTTCTCTTGGAGCTTATGAAAGGATTTTTCTTGTAGCTTCATTGGAGGATGACTAATTCTTTCTATAATATAGTGACTCATTATTTGTTCTGAGAAACAGCCTTTCTCAACTGCCCACTCCATTACCACCACCTCCCTAATCAAATGGGCTGCTTATCAAACCCAGCAGAATGTGTTACTTTTAAACTTGTTTTGGAAAATTCTCGTGGGGGGGGGTCTTCCCCTTTGATTCCGTCATAAACTCTGCTTTCTTACCATGTGAAGTTAAATGTAAGTAAGGCTACTGATTTTCTGTATTTCTACAGCAACCTCTGTTCCTCTTAATACAGACTCTCAGTTTGGCAAATACCTGTAATAGAAATTGCAGGGTTCTAGTCCTAAAGGATTTTGAAAATGGAGAGATAATGTGTGTGTCAATTTTAAATATTATAATTTTAAATATATATAATATTAACTACTTTTTAAAATTAAAACTAAAATTAAATTTTTTGAGCTGTGCGCATGTTTTTGTATGCGACTTTATTTTGTTCTTGTTTACTTTAATGAAAAGGAGTAGGAGTGACATGATAGCAGTGTTCCAATATCTCAGAGGTTGCCACAAAGAAGAGGGAATAAGCCTATTTTCCAAAGCACCTGAAGGCAGGATAAGAAGCAGTGGAGGGAAACTAGTCAAGGAGAGAAGCAACCTAGAACTAAGGAGAAATTTCCTAACAGTGAAAACCATTTATCAGTAGAATGACTTGTCTCCAGAAATTGTGAATGCTCCAATCCTGGAGGTTTTTAAAAAGAGATTGGACAACTATTTGTCTGAAATGGTATAGGGCAGTGTTGGTGAACCTTTTCGGCACCAAGTGCCAAAATGAGAGCGCACGCCCGTGGGGGAGCACCAGAAACCGGAAGAGCAGGGGTGCACATGTGGGAGCGCTGGAAACCGGAAGAGCAGTTCCCCGGTGCGCATGTACATGCCAGCAGGCTGAGCTTCCGGTTTCCAGCATGCGCATGCACGCCAGTCACCTGGTCTTATGGTTTGTGGCATGCATGCGCATGCAGACCAGTTGTGCGCCAGGGAGCTGCTCTTCCAGTTTCAGGTGCTCCCGTGTGCATGAAGACCAGCTGGCTGGCACGCGTTTGCACGCTGGAACCCGGAAGAGCAATGGGCAATGGCTAGCGTGCCCGGAGAGATGGCTCTGCATGCCATGTCTGGCACGTGTGCCATAGCTTCGCCATCACTGGTATAGGGTTTCCTGCCAGAGCAGGGGGTTGGACTAGAAGACCTCCAAGTCCCTTCCAACTCTGTTATTCTGTTGTTCTATTATAATCTTATATACTATATACAAATAAATATATAACTTATTCACCATTCAGAGTCACTAGGTTGAACTGGACAGGTTTACACATTGTTTAAATGAATTAAATGATTAAACAAACAAACATGAATAAATAAATAAATGCCAGATTTGTGTATGCCTCAGTCTTCCAGCTTACTTATTCAATGGAAGCTATTTATTCGAATGGAAGCTATTCCTCACTGCACACTATTCAACTTGAAAATAGAGCAGAACATTCACAAGCTGAGATCCTAAATCTAAGCCTAATGGGAACATTTACCACTAATTTGTTAGCTTTTTAAGCTCTCCCTTCAGAAACATATTGTTCCCAAACAGAATGCATGCCAAAATTGTTTGACTGAATAACTCACTTATTAAAATTCTAGTTTCTTTCCCCCCCATCTCCTGCTGCATATTTGAATATTTTAGGCAGGCAGAAAGTAGAAACTCTTTGATTCCAAACGGGGGAATCTGAAGTGGACAGAGTTAATTCAGCATATAAAAAACATCTGTATACTGTATAACCTCCTGAGATGAAGCTTTTGCTACATGAAGGTATTCATGTCACAAATTGGCAGGAAAAGATGAAACTGGATTGTCTTCAAACATGAAATAATTTTATTGAATAAATCAAAGCATGGGGATGCATTATGTTTTCCAAACACAATTTTTAAAACTTTCAAAGCAAAAGAAGAAAAAAAAACAACTTCCTTCATCTAAAATGACGAGACATAAAATGTTACGGTAACATTTTCCCCCTGCAGATTCACATGTGGTTATTTTCCTGAACAACATTTGATCCAAGCAAGAAAATTGTTGTCTATGATGCAGTTCTTAGAAGTTCAGCTTAGAAGTAAAGAACATTTGCATTTGGTTTAGAATAAATGATAGGCACAAACTGAAGATGAAAGCTCCTTCTAGGAGGTAAACATTGAATGTGCAACTAGGGTGCCTTAGGGCTAAGATAGGAAGGTGGAAAATGGCATCAGCTGGTTCTTTTCTTGCAGAAGTATGCCACGAATTTTCACGTGACTCAGTTTGGGATCAAGACCATTGAGGCTATCCTGATTTGCTTCTGGAGGTTGCCTAATACTTCCTGCTCTGGGAGATTTTACCAAAGTACCATTCCACCCAAGGAACCTGTTTTTCACCTACTTTCTTACTCCTCTCCAGTGAATTTTTCAATAAATAGATAACTTGTTTGAGAATAGGAGTGTTCAGATCAGTTGGTGAGTGGGTGAGATGCTTCATGAAATTCACAACGGGCTTAAAAGTTGTTTGGGTTTTTTTCCTTCCAATAGCATATGCTCCTTGTTTGGAGGCGTGAGATTTCTGGTCGTGCCACATATTTGTCTTTTATGACACAAATCTCCTTAATTCTTATTTTGTTTTGTTTTTTTCTCCAAAATTGAAGAGAGAGGAAGCGTGCAATATTGTACCTATTTAAAAAAGATCACATACCTTGACTACTATAGGTAGCACAAATCCAGTTATAAAAGCAATGTATAACCTTATTCCTTTTATGTTTTAATATACTGTACTATCCTGGGTGATCTTAAAATGAAGTTCTTATCCCATTTATAGATGCAAATAGGTTTGCCTGTGTGTGTGTGTGTGTGAGAGAGAGAGAGAGAGAGAGAGAGAGAGGGAGAGAGAGAGAGAGAGAGAGAGAGAGAGAGAGAGAGAGAGACAGAGAGAGAGAGAGAGACAAAGAGAGAGAGAGAGAGAGAGAACACACATATAGATTGCATCTGTGCCCTGTTTTATGTTTCCTCTAACATGGATTTTAAAGCAAGAATCTGTTTGATGCTTGCTATTTGAGAGGTTCATTATACATCTTTCCAATTCATTTGCCAAACTATTTAAAATCAAGCATAGAGGCTTGTGGAAAGAGTTTGATTTTCCATGCTTTAAAGCTGACAGCAATATTTTGCTCTACATGTAGTTTGTTTTGGCTGCCCAGATTTAAGCTGTGCCAAGAGTTTCAGTTAGTTGTGAGGGCGTGTGGCAGTGTTTCATTTGGTCTGGAAGATATCCAAAAAATTTCAGTAATCAGGTATTCATAGAATGAAATTGCTTACAAAAGGTGACATTGAGCTAAATAAAAAGTGGAATGAATTTGCATAATGAGGGGGTTTCATATAGTGCTGCCTCTATAATCTCTGTGCAAGTGACATAATATTTCTTGATGAAAGTAAATGTATGCATAGATCTCAACTTTTGTAGATGAAAAAACAATATAATAATGTCCCTCCTACATATGAGCATGTCTATTCAACAGAAAATACCATTGATTCCAATGGAACTTCTCTAAGTTGAGCTGTTATGGTTACCGCTATCACTTTAAAACTGTTTATCTAAATCAGAAGGTGTTCTCTTTTTACACAGTAGTAAATTATTTGGACCTGCCTTCCCAGTGTCCTGCTTCATCTGAGATGGGGATGCCTTGAAAAGGATGAATGGAAAATGCCAAGGATGTTCTCCCAACAAACTTACCCAGAGTATTAAGGTCATCCCAGCTGTGCAGTTGAAGCAAACAAACACCTATATCGAGTAGCAGTGATATAGGAAGATCCTGGAGGCCACTCATCACTTTAGTGACAAGAGCAAATGCATCATTAAAAAAACAGTGGCAAACCACGTCTGTATTTTACCAGGGGAAAAAAATCACATGGATAGACAAAATAAAATGATTGATAATATAGTGCTGGATGATGGCCTCCTTTGAGTTGGATGGCACTCAACCAGGAGTGAAATGCTCCCAATTTGGACTGGATCACCCGATCCGGTAGCAATGGGCGGCGGGTGGTTCGGAGAACCGGTAGCAAAAATCCCTCCCCACCCCTATGCCCAGCTGAGCCGCGCAATCATCAGAGGCTTTTTATTTTATTTTTAAAAGCATTTTTTCTACAACCTCTTCAGACAAACAAATGCTTTTAAAAGTAAAAACAAAGCCTCTGCCGATCAGGCAAGTCAGCTGGGATCGTCAGAGGCTTAAAAAAAAAAAAGCCTCTGCTGATCAGGCAGCTGGGATCATCAGAGGCTTTTAAAAGCATTTTTTTACAACCTCTTCAGCTGAAGAGGTTGTAGAAAAAAAATGGTTTTAAAAGTTAAAAAAAAAAGTTGGCCACGCCCACTCAGTCATATTACCCCCCACCAAGCCACGCCCACAGAACCGATAGTAACAAATTTTACATTTCACCACTGCACTCAACATACTACTGAAAAAGAGCTGAGATACTTTCAGATATTAATAGCGCTTATGATGTGGCTAGACTTAGCTCCTAGGACATCTACAGTAGTTGCTGGCATTACCATGGAGGAAAAGACAATCTACAGCTGCAAAGACAGAATTAGAGTGGAAATATGAAATATATAAACATGGAAAGCTCAACAGTGTTATCATCATCATCATCAGAGTTTGAAAGGAACTCAGTGGTCTTCTAGCCCAACCCTCTGCTTAAGCCTATACCGTTTCAGACTAATGGAAGTCCAGTCTCTTCTTAAAAGCCTCCAGTGATGGAGCACCCATAACCCTTGAAGGCAAGCCATCCCACTGGTTGATTGTTCACAGTCACTAAGGAAATTTCTCCTTAGTTCTAGGTTGCTTTTCTCCTTGGCTAGTTTCCATCCACTGTTTCTTGTCTTGCCTTCTGGTGCTTTGGAAAATAGGTTGACCCCCTCTTCTTTGTGGTAGCCCTCAAATATTGGAACACTGCTATCATGTCTCCCCTAGACCTTCTTTTCATTAAACTAGATGTACTCAATTCTTGCAACCATTCTTCATATGTTTTAGTCTACAGTCCCCTAGTCATCTTATTTGTTCTTCTTTGCACTCTTTCCAGTCTCAACATCTTTCCAGAGCCTCAATATCAGACAGTTTAAATTAACTGACTATACATTGACATTTTAAAAATCAGCAAGTGTTCTGGAATCAAATATTTTTCATCAGAGATTCATATTCATTATTATTATGGATGTAAAAAACAAAGGACTGGCATTGTTTCCATAGTCAGGAAGGATATAGCAAAGACATTACTTCAGGAAAATGCAGTCACTGACGAAATAATAAATTTTAACTTCAGTGGCAACTATTTAACATGGTACTTCTCCAAGTTTATGTTCAATCCACTGATGCAGAAGAAGAGGAGGTGATCAAGTTTTATGGTCAAGTTCAATCTGAAATTAACAGACTATGCAAGGTAAATACACTTCTTGTGGTTGGAAACTGGAACAAAAAGATGAAATTAATCCAGAGCAAAACATAGTTGTATTGTATGGCCTAGGAAACAAAATGAAATGGGATAATAGTTTATTGTTTTCGTTCAATCACTTTGCTTTGAATATGATTGATGTTTGTCAAACAATAATAAAACAATTTGATGATGAATCAAATTGTGGGGCAAAGCTGTGGGGCATCATCAATAATATCTGTAATAGTACTTGCATAATTAAGTGGGGTCTGACCAGAAGAACTGGTGTGTGGGTGTGTGATGTTTATTCATAAAGTCACAGAGTTGATAGCTATCTCAGAGGTCATCTAGTCCAACTTCCTGCTCAGCACAGTATTTGCTAACTTGTTTCAGAAGATGGCTATCTCAGAAATGAAGCATGTTCTCTTCTGGAGCTAAATGTATTCAGGATTTCACTTCTATTCTTTCAACATCTTGATAAGCTTTTTCTGAATTTATTCCACATTGTTGATATTTTAGGGATAATGATGCCCAGAACTGGACACACTATTTCTAAACTGATACAGTCACTCAGCCTGTTATTAATTCATTAATAGTTGTGTCACTTAGTACACATGGTTTTGTTTATTTTTGTGGTGTTCAGTCAGCATTGTGCTGTTCAGTCAGCATTGATTCTTGGTGACTTCTTGGACTAGTCTCTGCAGTTTTCTTACCAAGATTTTTCAGAAGTGGTTTGCCTTTGTCTGCTTCCTAGGGCTAAGAGAGAGTGACTGGCTCAAAGTCACCAGCTTCTGCTAAGGCTGAATTAGAACACAGTCTCCTGGCTTCTAGCCTGATGCCTTAACCACCATGCCAACTGTCTCTGTCATGGTACCATTTTATTAATGAGAATGTTATTTGAGATTTTGCCAAATATAGGTAATCCTAAACCTATGATCATTTAACATTAATTGAAAGTTGATTTATGAATGAGAAAAAAAATGACTTATTGACTGGTCTTTACCAGTGGTGGGTTCCAACCGGTGTTACCACCGGTTCTCTTCACGCACGTGTTCCGCGCACGCGTGTTAGGTTTCTGCCCAGCTGTGGTGCGGCAATCCACTATGCTGCACCTATCAGCTGGGCTAAAAAACAAGAAATAAAAGTAGGAATAAAGCAGGGGTGGGTGGGAGGGTTCAGCTTCCAGTCAAAGAGAACCAGTTCGGTGACGTCACATCGTCACCACTACCGGCTTGGCCAAACCGGGCCAAACTGGGAGCAACCCACCACTGGTCTTTACTCTTATGATTAATTACTTGATCAAAATTTCAGCATGCTTGGCAACCCAGGATGTATTTATGATGGCTGCAGCATTCTGAAGTCATGCGATTGGCATTTATGACTTTCCCAGGGAGTTTCTGGCAAACAGAGTCAAGGGGAGAAACTGGATTTGCTTAATGACCAAATGAATCGCTTAATCACCTGTCTCCCAGCTACGTATCCTCAGCCCTGCCCGCACTGCTCGAAGTCTTAGCCGAACTGACGGTTGAGCTCCCCAACCTGATGGTTGTGGGGGACTTTAATCTCCCATCAGCCGGCGAGATTAACCTGGACCTGACTCAAGTTGTACAGGGTCCAACTCACAATAGTGAATGCACACTTGACCTGATTTTTATCTCTGGGCAGTGGATTAATGCTCGGGGTAGGGGGGTACTTTCCACTCAACCCCTGTCATGGACTGACCATTCCCTCCTTAAGTTAGACTTTCCATCCGCCAACCCTCACCACTGGGAGGTGGAACCGACTCATTGGTTCCGCCCCAGGCGCCTGATGCACCCTGATAGGTTCCTAATAGAGCTTTGGACATTTCCCACGTCCCTATCCTGTGGTTTGCCAGAGGCCCTGGTGGACGCCTGGGAATGGGCTGCCACCGGGGCACTGGATCGAATCACCCCTTTGCGGCCTCTCCCCCAACAGGGATCCTGGGTAGCTCCATGGTTCTCCGTGGAGCTCAGGGAGATGAAGCATCGGAAGAGATGCCTAGAAGGCTGTTGGAGATCTTCCCGTTCCGAATCTGATCGAACACAATTAAGAACCTATATTAGGTCTTATCTTGTGGCGATGGAAGCGGCGAAATGTGATTATTTCGCCGCTCTCATTGCATTTGCAGAAAATCGCCCAGCAGCCTTGTTCTGAGTGACCCGCTCTCTTCTTCTTCTTTTTTTTTTTATTGGAAAAGTTTTACAAATACATTTTCTCCCCAGTTTTCCCCCCCCCAACCCTCCCTAACCCCCCTAACCCTCACTAACCCCCCAACCCTCCCTAACCCCCCTAACCCTCCCCTCCCCCCATGACTTCCACAAAATATAATCCAGATCAAAATCACATTTTATAAAACTTGAACCCCTCCACCCCCTATATACTGTTTATACCTTCATAAAGCTCAATTATTCTATCCCTATATAATACATTCAATTAAAAGCTATCTGATATTTCCTAGTTTGATATTTATTCTGCACATAATCTATCCACTTTTTCCACTCCCATACATAAGTCTCTTGAGTTCGGTCTTTTAAATATGCTGAAATCTTCGCCATCTCTGCAAAACTGGCCATTTTCAAAGTCCATTTTTTAATAGTGGGCATAGCTTCATTTTTCCAATATTGACCTATCAGTAATCTCGCTGCTGTCACCATATACAATATCAGCTTTGTTTCACCCAATGTAAAACCCTTAACTATACCCAATAAAAACAATTGTGGAGAAAACTGAAGTTTTTTCTTCAAAACATTTTGCATGACCCACCAAATTTTTATCCAAAAGGCCTTAACTTTCTTACAAGTCCACCACATATGGTAATATGTGGCATCTAAGCAATCACATCTCCAACATTTTGGTTGAACATTAGGATACATACACGATAATTTCTTAGGATCTAAATGCCACCTATAAAACATTTTATAAAAATTTTCCCTCAAGTTCTGCGATTGTGTAAATTTAACATTCTGGACCCATATTTTTTCCCATGTTTCCAACATCACTGGTTCTGCAAAATTTTGTGCCCACTTTATCATACAATCTTTAACCAGTTCATTTTCTGAGTCTCTTTCTAGCAGAACATTATAAACCCTTGCATTGGATCTTTCTCTTTTATATGTCTAACCAATTCTTCTTCATGCATCATTATACCAGTTTTTTGGTCCTCTTTCCATCTCAATTGAAGTTGATTATACTGTAACCAAGATAAATTAATCCCTTCTTCCAACAGCGTTTCTAATGTCTTCAGTTGCCATCTGCCCGCCTCTGTAAAAAGAACTTCTTTATATAACCCCCCCCCGAGTGACATTATATTTGTATTCCACATGATATGACCAAGATCCAGCCATAACGGTATTTTATAATCCCATTTGAATCGGTGCTTCTTCCAAACTCTCATCAAAGAGTTTCTAAGTATGTGGCTTTTAAATACTTTATCCACTTTATTCTCATAGAATAAGTATGCATGCCAACCAAATTCAAGATCGTAACTTTCTATATTCAGTATTCCAGTTTTTTTTCCTTCCAAACCAGTCACTTGCTTGCGTCAAAGCTGCTGCTTCATAGTATAATTGTAGGTTTGGAAGTTTAAGGCCTCCCCTTTGACCCGCTCTCTTCTTAACCAGGGAGTGAGGGAGGACCCCTTACAGGGCAGTGCTGAGGACTTTGTTCAATTTCTGCAAGACAAAATCACTCAGATCCGGTCAGGTTTGGACTCTGACTGGGCAGGGTCTGGCGAGGAGATGGGAGCACATCTTGAAGGTAACATCTGGGTTGACTTTGACCCTGTATCCATAGAGGAAGAGGACAGGATCATTGGAAGACTGGGGGCCTCAACGTTTTTGTTGGACCCATGTCCCTCCTGGCTTGTTACGACAACCAGAGAGGTGACCTGAGTCTGGGTCCAGGCGATTGTTAATGCTTTGTTAAGGGATGGGATCTTCCCTGCCACTCTCAAGGAGGCGGTGGTTTGACCCCTTCTCAAGAAGCCTACTCTGGATCCGGCCTCCCTAAACAACTTTCGTCCCGTCTCCAACCTTCGCTTTATAGCGAAAGTTGTTGAGTCCGTTGTGGCACACCAACTTCCACAATTCCTGGAGGAAACGGATTACCTCGACCCGTACCAATCGGGCTTCAGGCACGGACCCAGCATGGAAACAGCATTGATCTCTGGTGGGCCCGGGATAGGGGTTATTCCTCTATCCTGGTCCTACTTGACCTCTCCGCGGCTTTTGATACCATGGTATCCTACTGCGACGACTCCGGGTGTTGGGGGTGGGGGGCACTGTTTTAAAGTGGTTCTCCTCCTACTTCTTGGGTCGTATGCAGTTTGTCTGGGCAGGGGGACAGAGATCCTCCCCGACACCCCTCACTTGCGGGGTACCTCAGGGGTCGGTTCTCTCCCCCTTGCTCTTTATCATCTATATGAAGCCGCTGGGTGAGATCATTCGTAGTTTCGGGATGAGGTATCATCAGTACGCTGATGATACCCAACTTTACATCTCCACCCCGGACCAACCCAGGGATGCCCTTTCTGTGATGTCTAAGTGCCTGGAGGTGGTATGGGTCTGGATGGGCAGGAACAGGCTCAGACTCAACCCCTCCAAGATGGAGTGGCTGTGGATGCCGGCGTCCCTTGATCTAGCATCCCCATCACTTTTGATGGGAGGGGAGCTGCTTACTCCCTCGGAAAGGGCTCGCAATCTTGGCATCCTCCTGGATTCGCAGCTATCCTTAGTTGACCATCTGACATTTTGAATAAAGTAAGACCGAGTTTGAAATAGAATTATGCACTAATGATGAACATGTTATTGCTAAAATGTATAAATATTTGTTGTAATATGGAACAGAAGAAAAACAAGTAAAAGAATGTGAGATAAAAGGGCCTGATTTTTGGCTATAAAATACAAATGGACCAATGGGAAAATATGTGGTGAAAGAACTGAAACTTACATATGTTCTAATATTAAAGAGAATGTTTATAAAATGATGTATTGCTGGAATTTGTCACTAGAGAAATTGTCTAGAATATATAAAGACATGCTAGAAATGTGAACAGCAGGAAGGGATATTTTATCATACTTGATGGACATATTAAACCCCCACCCCAAATAAATACAGATACATACATTAATTCAGAAGATTTTAAAGATTACAGTACAATTGAAACCAGACACTTTTCTTTTGGGACTAATGGACAAGCAACTAGAAAAAAGGTTTGACACTACCCATAATGGAGAAATGGTTGGTAAAGATGATGAAACTTGCAGAGTTGTCTAAATTAACTTCTTTGATTAGCAAAAATCCACATTTTTTCCGCAATATCCTCATTTATAGCTGATTGGAAACCCTTTATATTCTTTACATTAAAACATAAAAAATGCACTTATGACTTCTGATTTTGATTATTAGAAAAGACTGGATAATACAAACAGCTGTTAGAACAGATTATCAGCATGTTTCTGAGCACTTGGACAGGTACGCTAAAATTAATAGGAATTAGAATTTGACTGAAACAAATTGTGCCAAACTTATTTTATATCCAACTTTGATAGAATTACTAGTTTGGCAGACCAGGGTAGTGGTACAAGCATACTAAAATTGGACTTCAACACAGCCTTTGACCAAGGGGGTCATTATATTATCCTTCAAAACTTGATAAAATATGAGCAACATGGTAATACTGTTAGATGGGCTTACAGTTGCTGAAGGAGTGCACCTAAAAAGGACCTGTAACTGGCTCAACTTCAGCATAGAGGGAAATAAAGTGTGGAATGACATAGGGTTCAACATTCAGTTGAATGTTGAATGTTGAGTGTTGAATGTTTAGTTCAACACTTTTATCAATAATTTGGAGGAATCAGTTGAGGGGACATCTGTACATTTTGTAGAGAACACAGAATTGGGGGATGGATTGGCTAAATCATTAGATGAAAGAAAGGATCCAAAGCAGAAATGCGTAGGATGGAATTTAACAAGGAGAAATGTAAAATTCTTCATCATATAAGAACAAATATAGGCTAGGGGACATCTGGATTGACACTAAGATATATGAAAGGGAGCCAACATGAGTCACATGTGATATAGCTACTCAAAAGACAAATGCTACCTTTGAATGTATTAACCGGAGCACTGAGTTCAGACCACAGGAGAGAATGTCTGTTGTGGTCCGCCAGTAGCCTGTGGAGCTGGCAGTGGAGTCAGACAGTGAGGAGGCTGGGGAGGAACATGGGCCAGTTCTGGAGTCTGGGGAAGGCGGATGAGGGCTCTGCATCGGAGGCAGAGATGGGGCCAGGGCCATCTGGAAGTGATGCGCAGATTCTGGAGCCTCCAGAGTTGGACAGCAGAGAGGCAGAGGAACAGGAGGCGCCTGTTCCTAGTGCATGCATGCGCAGAGCTTCCAGAAGGCATGAACAGTTAAAACAAAAGGGACGATTTGGGAGTAAGGCCTGGAGATGATTGGCCCCTCCCATAAGGCTTAAAAAAGGAGCAAAGGCACGTGAACACTTTTCAGGAAAGCAACATTGTTAATTCTGTTCCCAGTCGGCATCTCTGTTTGATTCTGGATTCTGTGTGACTTTGCCAAGTAGGTTTTTGGCAGCATGTCAAAGGAGATAAAGGTTGGTGATTATCCCGAAGGACTTCTCCCAAAAGACTTTTTGCAACTAATTGGGACTCAGCTGTGAATGAAAGTAATTCACAGCTGTTGCAATAAAAGAGGTTTTGGGACTACTCGTGTGTTTTAATGATGCAGTAAATCTAGGTCACAACAATGTCCTCCTCTATTCTGCCTTAATTGAACCCTACTTGAGTTGTCTAAAAAAGGGTATCAATATATTGGAGTAAGTTCAGAAAAGGTCCACCAAGATGTGGAAATAAGTCCTATGAGGAAGTGTTAAAAGAGCTGAAAACCTTTAGCCTCAGAAGAGAACATGTGAGGAGATCAGATATCTAAATATTTCCATATAGAGGAGGGATGGACTTGTCATTTACAGTATTATCTCAGAGAACAAGACCAGAACTAGTGGACTACATTTGCAGAGAAGTACTGGTAGATTCAAATTAGGTATTTGGAGGCATTTATATGAGCTGTCCTCCAATGAAATGGCTTGCCTCACTAAGTGATTTGTTCCCCTTTACTGGCAGACTTGAAACAGAGGCTGGGTAGCCAGATTCTTCACTGAGCAGAGGGATGGTGCATGGGTATCAAACTCGCTGTGTCACGTTGCCGTCATGTGACGTTTCGCTATGTTTTTCCCATTCATGGAGCTGGGGTGAACATGGCCTGCGCATGACACATCCAACCTGCAGGCCAACAGTTTGACACCCCTGAACCAATTGATCTGTGAGGAACATTGGGATAAGGAGGAAAGGAAGTGATAGACCCCTTGCATGGCACTTTTAGGTACTCTAGTTTCTGTGTGTTTAACATAGGGTAGCTACTTATAGTACTGTTTGATAGTAATACCACCTCAAGACCTGATAATTTTATGCATTATGGATTCATGCTGAAAGAATACCAAGAACCTACTTATTTTATTTACTTATTTCTTATAATGGGGTTTTGAAGAGGAAAGAAATATAACTATAGTATTAGTAATAAATATTAATAATGAAAGCTCTCAATATTACATCAAGCTATGTACTATCCTTTTCTTTTCTTTCTTTTCTTTTCTTCTTTTGCCTTGAATCTTAAGGCTGATACTACATAAGTAGTGAGTGAATTCAAATACCATCACATTACTTTTAGAAATGCTATGCATGACATATGTGTTTGCTTAGCATGAGAAACCCTGCCAGGAATGTTAAATAGGCTGTTGTGTTCACAGCACTCTAAGATGGAAGGAGATCAAAAACTGAAAATAGCTTCATCTTGTACAGTATTTGAAGAACTGTAATGTATTCTCTGACTCTTTTGAATCAAAATCAGAGCTAGCGGAGAAGGAACGGAAAACTGAAGGGTGCAGCTTTCATGATTTTGCTGTTCTGCTGAGGTCAGGCTAGGAGCAAAATAAAATATAGCTCCATGGGGTGGGCATATTTTTGCTGAAACAGGTCAGAAGGGTGAAATCCTCATTTCCTTTGTATTCTCTGTAAAGAGAAGCCAAAGCATATTTTTGCCTTTGTTTCTTTTCTCTTGGGAAATTTAGTATATTAAAAATATTATGTAGAATTCATTCTTTCTAAAAAAAGCAAAAGCTGTTATACCTGGGTTAACTCAGGCGTCTGTACATTTGTTTTTGCCTGTTCTATTTAGATTTGAAGAGCAAAATAAGGTGATAATGCTTTGCAAACATTTAATTAGTGGACATGGAAGGCTCTGTTCTCAGGTTTGGGTACAAATATAGAGTTTGGAGAATGGTGTCATCCTTTGTTATCCTGATAAACTAAAATTCATAGAAGCTTCAGCAAGTGGAAATATCTGACTATGCTTGGCTGAACTTAAAAACTAAGGAGGGTTGGCCCTGGTTAACACTTGGTCAGGAATCATGTGCAAGTTCTAGGGAGCTAGCATGAAAAGAAAAAAAAAAGCATGGAGGAAGCAATGATAAACAACATCTGTACATCCTACCAAAAGCACTATATGGATGCTATGACCAGGATTGAGCTTGTCATAAGTTTCATCTTAACATGACTCTGGCTATAGTATGAAGATGCCCTGCTGTCTTTTAGGATATATCCTTAGGGCTTAGTTTTTATACATCCCCCCTGCCCCCCAGTCCACAGCAGACGCAGCTCAAATTCATTAGTAGGAGCTGTGGTGGTGCAGTGGTTAGAATGCAGTATTGCAGTATTCACTGCCAGGAGTTTGATGCTCACTGGCTCAAGGTTGACTCAGCTTTCTGAGGTTGGTAAAATGAGGACCCAGATTGTTGGAGGCAATAATGCTGACTCTGTAAACCGCTTAAGAGAAGGCTGTAAAGCACTGTGAAGAGGTATATAAGTCCAAGTGCTATTGTTCTTGCTTGCCCCATTTTTAAAATAATGTTTTTCCTCTGGCCTGATGCAATTTTTGTCATGGACACAATTTTAGATCTTTGCCTCAACAATGTAATGGATGACACTGTCATGGACTGAGATTTTTCCAGCTCCCATTTGCCACTTTTGGCTGCTGCAGGTGCAGCCTCTCCTGATCAGTTGCCAAGCAATGTCCTCTCTGGCCATTTTGGATTGGCATGCAGGAGTGAGGGGTTTCTGACCTCGTAATGCCTGAGTAGCACTCTAGCACTGACTGGTAATGCATTATATGAACTTTCAATACACAGAGATTTACCACTAGAGAACAATTTAAACCTGGAAAGAAGGATGGGTTCTGCCAGCTAGTTGCCAGCTGGTTCTCTCCCAAATGAGTACATTACATTCCAAAATTATTAATACAGGCTTTCTCTTGCTTCTCCTAAAATGGGAGTTTGCACTGTTACACCTTTTACAGATTTTTTTTTAACAGGATGGGAGGGGACACAGTGCCACTTTGCATCCTTGCCAGCCATTTTGCATATTCCATGGGCTATGTGTCACTGGCCATGATGTGAGAACTGAATTCCTTGGTTACGCATTGCTCCCTATCCGTCACAGGAAACCACGGAATAAGCAGAGACTTTCAGTGCATTACTGTTAATGAAAATAACTATTAAATTATAGTCAAACATTGCCAGTCGGACAGATCAAGCATAGAGACCTATATCACTTCTTGCAGTCTCTTCTCTTCCTTCCCACACTTGTGACCTATCTATCAGGCAAAGTTTGCTGTTCTTTTAGTAGAGCACTATGTCCACATCAACAAAATTGCACAGTGGCACACAGCACTAGTTTCCTTGACAATGCATGACTTATCCCAGTTGAAAACTAGCTAATCCATACTTTCCATGTATCCACTTCATTAGTCCAAACCCACCATATCACCTGTTGAGGAGAGATGAGTGGATCACACTGGCAGGGGACCACAGGTAAGGAAGGAAACAAAGGACTAATCATCTTCCTTAATTTTTTTCTACACTAACAATTTAAATACAGCAGAATTCCAGCTCCATCACTGAGGTACAAGACAAGGCATGGCTAACAAGGCAGTATAGTTTAGATTGGTATGTTTCTTTGCTGATTCAAGGACTACAGGCCATCTAATAACATGACCATCAGGAAGGATCTTTCTGAAAGATTTACTTTTTAAAGCTCATAACATCCTTCTTTGCTGGAAAGCTGACCAGAGCTCTGGAAACTCCAATTTATAAACACCCAAAGGATCATATGTTGCCCACCATGTTAGTAAATAATAGACATGTTATGTGAAATGGTTAATATGCATTTTTTTTGCCATGTTTATTTCTCCAGAACAAATAGGGTTGCCAGATCTGCTTCCAAAAAATAGCGGACAAGCGGGGGGTGGGGTGGGGTGGGTTAAGTAGTAAAAAAATAAAAAAAATATTTACAATTAAATTATATATTTTCTTACAAACATTTTAACACGTATTAAAATAATCACTTCAAAACTTTACTTAAAATTCAAAACAACAAATATATTATAATAATATGTAAAATATTAAATTACATTTTACTTTACTGTCGTGTGTATTTTTTATTTGACTGTGCAGCTTTGATCAATTCTTTGTGTTTAAGGAATAATTCTTTAATTTCAGTACAATGTTGAGAAATATTAAAAAATATACAAAGTTCACTTCGAACTGATGGTACAAGCAGTCGGTTACTTTCGTCAGTCCACAAATTTCCCATGACCCTGAAAATTCGTTCAACATTTGCATTTGATACCGGAATTGATGCACAATACTGGAACAGTTTCAGTAAACTAGGAGCTGGCTCTTTCTTGAAAAAGTACGTCCACTTATCAAGGGATAAATTGCCCTGCAGATGAACATAAACTTCTTCTAAGGCAGAAATTTCATCGAAGAGAGTGTTGGGTGGAAGTTCTTCTCGCCATGATGATAATAACCAGATGTTCGTCGTTTCTTCTAAAGTTGGAGGATTATTGCGATCAATTAGATTGAAACAATTTAGCGTCTCATATACTGAATCAGTGAAATTATACCACTTTTCTAGGTATGCAATGACTCTTTGATACACGTTGATGGCTTCTTTCTTGAATTTTTGCACGGCATTCTCAGGCAAATGTTTTTTACATAAGGCAAATAAAACTTTCATTCCAAAAAACTTCTCATCGTATTTTTTTTTGCAAAGAATCACGCAGCTTACACATGATAATGTGAAGATCACATGCAAGAATTTTCTTGCTTTCCAGCTTCAGTAGGGTGTCTTGCATTATTGACATGAAGAAGTGCGTGAAATATAAATACAATTCTGAAATTGTTGGTTCATCGTCCTTTGCGAGTTCATTTTCCTGATCCGAAATAAGGTTCCAGATAACCTTATGGCACTCATCAGATCCAAGAGAAATAAAATACGATTTTAGAGGTATCCAGTTTAAAAGAAGTCTTTTGACCGCTTTAAACAAACTTAACCAATGTGTTGGAACATGGCGCAAAACTTCATGGAATTCTGACTCGCAAAACTCAAAAAATGATTTCAACTCTTCTCGTTTCTTTGCAGAATTCGAAAATTCGGCAAAAACCTTCAGCACTACATTTTCGATATCAAAAGATAACTGCTTTAATGCATTTTTTGCGATGTTGTGTAAAATGTGATTATTGCAATGAGCATTCGATCTTTGTCTCATTCTAATTTATGAAAAAAAAGACAAAACGCGATTCTCCTGTCCTTATTCTCTTAGACTGTACAGCTTTAGATTACGTACCATTTCATCATAAAGCTTTTGAATAAAAAAAATGTCCACTATTTTGTGAAAAAAAATAGTGAACATAATGTGAAAAAAGTGGACTGTCCGCTCAAATAGTGGACACCTGACAACCCTAAGAACAAATATTTGTGAGCAGAGACGATAACTGACTGATGTTCTCTTCTGTTTTTAAACCATATTTGCATTTACCTCTAGTGATTCAGATTCTAGGTGGGCAATTCAGAATCCACAGATCTCCAGTTCCATTTTTATAGCTGCTAATGGACCTCAAATTGCACTGTAAAAACTCAAAAGCAAAAGGGTTCATTTACAGTGCTGTGATTGTTTGCTCTTTGGCCACTTAAAGTTCAAATGTTCCTTAAATGTTCATGAGGCTTAATATGTCTATAACGTGTAACCATCTGGAACAGTGTATTTCAAACTTGGCAATAATAATAATAATAATAATAATTATTATTATTATTATTATTATTATTATTATTATTATTATTTTATTTCTATACCGCCCTTCTCCCGAAGGACTCAGGGCAGTGTACAGCCTATTTAAAAACACAGACAAAACAGCAATTTAAAATTTAAAATAATTAAATAAATTGGCTCAGATTTAAAACCCCAAAAAATTTAAATACCCCAATTTAAAACTATTATGTTGATAGTTTAAGATGTGTGGACTTCATCTCCTATGCTGGCTCGTGAATTCTGGGAGTTGAAGTCCACACTTCTTAAAGCTGCCAAGTTTGAAAAATATGATCTGGAGGGATGAGATGCTTCTGATCCTCTCCCCAGGAGATGAAAAGGATGAGAAGGCAAGAACTGGCCTTTTGATAGCTGTCCCTGCTTGGTGAATCATTTTCTGACCTCACCTCCCAGTTATTTTTTGGGAAAGAGATGACGAACAACCCCTTCTGCCAGGGTTTTGGAGAGTGGGTGGTTAGTTACAATGGCTACTATATTTAGCATCTGGAGACTGTTCCTCTCCCATAGTTTTATCTTGAAGTTTTATGTTTTTATTATTTGTGTTTATATTGGATTGCTCTGTGCCTCCTACAGTCAGTGATTAGGATAGACTACTATGCTTGTGAAATAAATAAATTCGTCCAAATGATGACAACAACTGAATAATCATTTTTGGCCCTAGTCTTTGATAGATGTCACTACTTCACCAGGCATGCAGCTTGCATGTCTAAGTAGCTAGCTAGCTAAAGACATACATGCACACTGCATGTAACATTGCTTAGGGCTGGAGAAAAGGTCAATCCCATCAATAACTCACCCAGAATTAATAATTTTGGTTAATCCCTTGATTATTCTCATTGCAGACAAATGCAGTTTTTGAGTGCATATGATATGAGGTTAATGATCTGTACATGTAATATAATAATTCTGTGCCAACTCAGAAAGCTCAGATTGCCCAAGGAGCTGCTGATACAGTTCCTACAGAGGAATAATTGAGTCTGTCATCTGCACCTCTATAACTGTCTGGCTTGGTTCTTCAACCCAACAAGACAGACACAGACTTCAGAGGATAATTAGAACTGCAGAAAAAACAATCGCTACCAACCTGCCTTCCATTAAGGACCTGTATACTGCACGAGTCAAAAAAAGGGCTCAGAAAATATCTACAGATCCCTCACATCCTGGACATAAACTGTTTCAATTCCTACCCTCAAAACAATGTCATAGAGCAATGCACACCAGAACAACTAGACACAAGAACAATTTTTCCCCAAATGTCATCACTCTGCTAAACAAATAATTCCCTTAACACTGTCAAACTATTCACTAAGTCTGCACTACTATTAGTTTTCTCATCGTTCCTATCACCCATCTCCTCCCACTAATGACTGTATGTCTCTAACTTTGTTGCTTGGATCCTTACGATTTATTTTGATATTGTTTCCAGATTGCTTATTTGTTCCCTATGACTATCATTAAGTGTT
Organism: Arizona elegans; assembly: GCA_022577455.1. Classification (NCBI taxonomy): domain Eukaryota; kingdom Metazoa; phylum Chordata; class Lepidosauria; order Squamata; family Colubridae; genus Arizona; species Arizona elegans. The sequence continues at coordinate 39,365,764 of JAKOOJ010000008.1, read as the reverse complement.
GTACCTTATGATTCTTTATGAACATATCTTTTCTTTTATGTACACTGAGAGCATATGCACCAAGACAAATTCCTTGTGTGTCCAATCACACTTGGCCAATAAAAAATTCTATTCTATTCTATTCTACAATAAAAAAAAAATATGGCACTAATAATGTCTCCAGTCTGGTATTATGATATTTCTTGTTACTCTTCAATAAACTGAAACAAAAGTATGAGAGGTTTCTGAATTGGCATGTATTCTAATTTATATTTTTTTTCTAGGGGAAGAAGAAGAGAAGGGAGCAAAAGAATCTGGGATTGGATGTGCACAGATCCCAGAAGATTCTATTTCTGTGCTGCCTCTCATAGTCTGTGGCAAAGTTGTTGAGGATTCATGCTGAAAATAGAATGCTTCTGTCTCCTCTGATAAGGGAGGTTTTCCATACAAGCCCATCATGCAGTTTGCAACCAAATAGTTGCATTCCACTGTAAAATACCACAAAGTACAAACAATAATCTTATGGAGTAAGAGGATCATCATTCTTTTTCTGGTCTCACTTTGAAGTTGGAGGCCACCAATAGGAATGGTTGGTTTGTGGATTCATAGCTAAACCATGGCTTTCATGAAAAATATAATTTATTGAAGAGGCAGTAGTAATTGTTCCTTGGACACGTCCTTCCTTGTGGAATTTTGCAAATGTTTGATGTAATGCTGTTATCTCCCTAATATTTGGAACATTCTTTGCAAAAGCTTCAGTTATTTAGAAACATTCTTACCACTAGCTCTTTCATATGGAGGATATAGAATAGTGATGGAAAAGTGTTATAAAGCAAGAGTTAAATTTGAGATCCCCAACAATGGAACTGTTTATAACAGGGGTATCCAACCTTGGCAACTTTAAGATTTGGGGACTTCAACTCCCACAAGTTGAAGTCCGCAAGCCTTAAAGTTGCCAAGGTTGGAGACCCCTGGTTTGTAACAGTCTGTTTACAGAAACTTTCTTTGATGCCCAACTTACTTATTATTGAATTTATTTATTAGATTTTTATCCCATTTTTATTACTTTACTTTTTAAAAATTTTTAAGGAACTCAAGGCAGAAAACATACATAATATTCCCTCCTCTTTCTGTTCTCCCCATATCAACCACTCTCTGAGGTGGGTTCAGCTGAGAGGCAATGACTGGACCAAAATCACGCAGCCAAATTTTATGCCTAGAGGCAGAACTCACAGTCTCCTAGCTTCTAGCTCAGCTTGGATTTTACTCTAATTTCTTTTAATAAAATTGGAATTAATCATAATATGGAATGCAGATTACCTGTCCCAGATAAAAATAGAGGGTGATGGGTAGTAGAAAATAAAAGGGGGAAGATGGAAATGTAGATAATGTTCCCTGAAGTCACCATATTTACTGTGGTTTACCTTCTAGGAAACATCTGTTTAATGACCAGTATGGCAGCAATTTGATGAATGAGCAAGCTTACCCCAAGAGAAGCCACTTTTTGAGATTATATAGAGCAGAAATGGAGAACAATGGTGCCTTTATGACTTGGGAACTTCAACTCCCAGAATTCCTGAGCCTGCTGGCTCAGGAATTCTGGGAGTTGAAGTCCCCAAGTCATAAAAGGGCCATCGTTTCCCACTCGTGATCTAGAGTAAGCCCCCAAACTATAGACTTAAAAATTCAGAAATTTGCCTTCTGTATTATCATGTGGCTTTTCCAAAAAAATGCAAGAGTACATCAGAAAATACTGCTGTGTCAAAGAATAATAAATGAGATCCTTCTGTCAATCAGTAACTAGGCCATTTGTGTGGAAATATTAACATGCTGAAGCAGGCATACAATCAGGCCAGCCATTATCCTTGACAAGAGATATAATGTTGGAAAAATGTACAGTATGTAGAATTCAGATTGTGTGTGTGTATGCTATTATCTAATAGCCACACTGATGATCTGATTTTGGGCTGTTCAGTAAATCCTCCTTCAGCCTATTATTAGGCAACAGTTAACATTTCAGCAAGTCCTGAAGTGTTTGAAATAGTTGGAGGATTTGTGCAATGACAGAAATAGTTAAGATGTTTGAGGAAAACAGCTTAGCTCTGTTTGGGAAAATTTCCATAGGATTTACGAACCACTGATGTAATACAATGGGTGATTTTATTAATGTTCTCATAACATCTAAAGTAAAACTAGAAGCCTAGTGCTATGGCAGCCTCGTCTTGACCTCCCCTTTACAAATCAAGGTAAATCCCTCTTGAATGGTGATCTGGACCATGCCAAGTTAAAACAGTGTAATAGATAGGAACAAAAGCCTGAGAACTGAAATATTTTGACAGTATTATCACACTCTGCATAATCAAGCTGCCATGGGTCATAATCTTTAGGAATGCCTGTGCAAAGACTGTGCAAAAGAGGGAAAGTAACACTATAACTGAATTTCAGTAGGCCAGACCAAATCATATGTCAGGATATATCTTTTAAAAGAGAGGCAGTCTTATTCTCACACTCAAGTTCCAAAGGGAACAGACACTTCATTCATCTATCTATATCAATACTATATGTCCCATTCTTGAGATCCTAAATATTATTACTCTAGAAACCTCAACATGTGACACTACTGTGCATTCTTTTTTATTTAATGGTATTATATCATAACAATACTAAGAGTGTGGAAGTAAACATAGGATGTCCCTCTAGGAATCAGAGAAGTTGCAACACTAGTTGTGCAATGAGTATTTTGAGCAGCAAGATTTGGGGATATGCCTATCCACCCTATCTCTTTGCATTCAATTAACATTTTAAAGTGTTTCACTAGGTATGGGCTTAGAGTAATACTTGTTATGCAGAGTTTATGCAATACCGCAACTTTTCTCAATCTGGTATCCACCAGATGTGTTGTGATGGTAATTCACAGAAATTCCAGGCAGCATACTATTTGCAAATTCTGGGAATTGTTTTCCCAATGCATCTGGAACGCTCCAGATTGAGGAAGACTGAAAAAACAATTTCATGTAAACTCTGTGTAGAAATTATAATTAAAATATGTATATTGGGATGAGTCTAGTAACCCTGTACCTGACCCTTATGCAATATGTTAATTGAGCTTACCAAAGCATCTGCTTAGAATTATTGCTAGCATCTTGCTCAATTTAAATAGAAATTTGTATCTCCTGCAATGGTGTTTATACTTGACTGCATGGAAGTTGGGTCTACCACCTAGGGGAAAAGTATCTATGAAGATTCTTAGTCATCCAGGTCATGGTTGTTCCAAAGTTGCTTTTTCAAGAGGCAACTAAAGGAAGTTCTTAAGAAAGTCTAGTTGCCTCTTGAAAAAGCACCTTTGGGACCTAGGGGAAGAAATTATTCATATTTGTCCCTTCATACCGTTTATCTTCCGTTTCTTGATGAAGAAAGGACATTTCTCCTAAGCTTGTGCCATCAGTTTTAATATCATGATTATGGATTTGGTCATCTATTGGGGCATTCAGTACTCCAGGCTTGAATAAACTGTAATTGAGATCCCTTTTGAGCTCACTGAAATTATATGTTACATAAGTGAAATCATGATTTCCTCCTTTTTTTGAAAGAACGCTGCAATAGATATTTGAATTTCAGTAAGATAGAGCAAATCATATGTCAGGATATATCCCTTAAAGAAAGCCAGTCTTGTTTTTCCACCCAAATTCCAAGAGGACTCCAAATGTTGACAGATGCTTCATTAATCTAATTATATATTCATATAGGAAAGATCTACCACAATTATAAAAAATAATCTATAATTTATTTTCTTTTTCTTCCAGACTTGAAGTGGAAGAATGGTATATATTGGACAGACCTTATCAGAAAAATCAGTATTTTATATTTCATTACGCAAAAGTTGTAGTTGATGTAGAAGGTCAGAGATTCAGTGACATATAGAAGTACATTTAAGTCTAGGTCTTTCAAGTGAAATGAGAAACTTGTCTAATGAACAACGAATCAACTGAAAAGCAAAGAATTTGGCACTTTACCTCCTGCCATGAAAGGGCCCTTCAAAATGCAATTCAATTTCCTGGAAAGGAAAAGAAAATCATTCTCATAAAGGTAAATATGTTCACAACTATTATGCTAGAAAGAAATAATAACCCCACTTTCAAATTTTGATAAGTGTCTACTAAATAGACTATTCCTTACTCTTCCTACAGAAACAATACTTCTATTCATCTGAATTATATATGCTATTTGTATGACCAAAGAGTTCCTTTAGAGGAGTGTTTTTCAAACTTGAAAACTAAGGCATGTACAGTACAACTCCCAGAAATCTTCAGCCAACCATACTGATGAGGGGATTCTGGGAATTGAAGTTCTTCTAGCTTTAAATCCTCAAGTTTGAGAAACACTGATTTGGAGTAAAGGCAAACAGACTTGTACATTTCTTTTTCCTTCTTTGGGAAGGGATTGTTCCTGGTTAGGTTGGCCATGGAGTGTCAGTGATATCTGGAAACAGGAACAGCATTGTTTATTCCCTTTTTGAAAAAAATGGAAATTTTCAGTACTTTTTTTAAAAATAAAAATATTTGTGTTAAACATACCGGAGGCGTGTTGAACTTCTTTTACAACTTTTTTTTTTAATGTGGAAAAACACACCATTGTAATTTGGCAGTTTGCCATTTATTCTTGGCAGTGCCTCAGCTTAAGTCCCACGTGACTTACAGGGTGTTTCAACACTTTTGCTTCAGGGTAATATGGAGCAGCTCTTCTAAAGCTCAAGTACAATTGTCAGAAATTTTTATTCCAGTCAGATATCTGCTCTAGACAAAGAAATATTATATAAAATCATCATTGTAGCTGCATCAATTTTGATGCTATTTTTGTCCACTTTATGCCCTTGGATTGCTCTTGCTCTTGCATAAGCAAAGTAATGAACCTGCTCCTAAATGTGATAATGAAGACATGCTTAATCTACTTGATATATCACCAAGTAGAGTATGAGATCTTTTTAAATAAAAAAGGCAAAACTGTTTTTCCCTTTACTTCTTTCTCTTGCTATCTTTGGAACACGGCAAAGCAACACTCAATATGTTTCAGCCAATAGCCCTGTTCAGCATCTCTGTAGGCTTCGTAAACAGCTGTGGCAAAACAAGGACAAACACACTCATTTTGTGGCCTTTTAGACCCACTGCCATCATCTACCTATCCTGAGAGATAGCAGATGCAGAGAGAGCCTTACAATATTGGTGTGGTTTCATACTGTGATTTTTTTAGAGTTCTAAATAATCAGGAAGCAATAAGTCTTCCATTAAAATAAATACAGCCAGGATGAGAATATGCCGTCAGTCACAGTAACATATTGGTCTCTCCGAAGTGGCAAAGCTCTCTCCATAAATGCACTTTGTTCTTTTGTACTTTTTAGCCCACTCTTTAGCCAAAACAGGCTCCCAAAGCAGCTCAACAGCATCAAATAGAAGGCAGTTCCCGTCCTCAGGCTTATAATCTTCAAAAAGATGTGACACAGAGGTTAAAGAAGGAAGGGAAAAAAGGAAAATCTAAGTGATAATTATTACACTTTGGTGGTTTGTAATGAGAACTATGTAGTGGCACCATCTAGCTAACCTTAGCTGACTTTGAAAAAAGCTAAGCAGGATCAGACCTATAAAAGAGAATATTTGTAGCTCAGAGGGGGTCCTTGGTGCTCTCTGAGCTTGCTTGTTTTCTTGCAGATGTTTCTTTACCCTAATTAGTAACATCATGCTAATAAATCTTATTCCTTACTAGCACCGATGATGTTACTTAGTTAGGGTAACGAAAGGTCTGCAAGAAAACAAGCAAGCTCAGAGAGCACTAAGGACCCCTCAGGATCAGACCTGTTTAATACTTAGATGGGCAAGAACCAGGTAATCTTATAGCTGTGGGTCAAATGGGAAGTTGAAGAAAACATCCTAGAAGGAAGGAGTGGCAGCTCTTTTAATAATGTTTCCCAAAATCTACATGGGCAAGTCAATGGTGTCAGCAGGGCCTTGAGTGAATCTTTCCTTAGCAGTGTCATAGTTTGATGGAATGCTTGTTGGTTGGTTGCTAGTTGTGTGGACTTCCCCTCAGCAGCTGGTGGCTCAGCAGAAGGGATACTTCTCTTTGCTTCCTCTGCTGTGCTACTCCAGGTTGTTGGAATGGCTGCGGGAGAGGATTAGAAGCAGCTGATCTCTCAGCAGAAATGCTAGAATAGCTCCACAATATAATCATGGAGGCAATGAACCAACTTTGGGTCATGGACGTCTCCGTGGTTGCTGGTTATCGAATGCAGGAGACCTGGACATCAAGGTCTCCAAATATGGACAGCCTGATCGCGTCACTGCCATCCACCATTGGGCCACTGTTTCCCCCTCTGTTTCAGTGCACCACTTTCCCATCATCATTTCAAACCGGGGACTGTTTTTCGAACCATCAGGCACTAGGCTACAGACTTTGGGCTTGAGCCAAAGAGGCATTATGGACTTGTCACTCCTTACCATCACCGGCTCGCTCAAAGGTTAGGACATTTACATGGGTGGAACAGGGAAAGGTCGCTACTGGACCTTGGTCAACATGTGTTTAATGATGCCGCCACTTAGCAAATGGCAAATCCACTAGTGCAACCATCTATTAGCAACTTATCGCTCTTAGTGGGGCTCCCCCTAATAATTTATGTAACCTAGTCCTTGTTTAGCAACCACAGTTGGGAGTGACAGCCTGGTTGTTCAGCAAAGTAGTTGTTAAGTAACATCACACCTGTGTTTATTACCTTACTTCATCTTTCCTCTGCTTTATAGACCTGTGCAGGTCATAAATGTGAAGATTTGTCACAAAGTTACTTTTATCTCCCAGTCATAACTCAAAACAGTTTCTTATTTGTCTATCAAATTTGGATTCCATCTTTCTCACTATCCAACTGACTCTGGGCAATTAGTTGCTACATGGGACAGTTGCTAAATCAGAACAATGTGTAGGGTAGTCATTTTCTCTCTCTCTGCTTTGCAACTTGATTCCATACACTTGGTTATCTCCTTCACCATAATCTCAGGTTATTTTCTTATATTTAAAAATGAACCTGCATATGGGAGGGTGGCATTCTGGTGTCAAACTTTTCTCCCAAACCAAGTCTTTTGTCTGCTGCACATATATAATGGAGAAGGCAGGCATACTGCCACAATTTCCTTCTCCATTTCACACATTCATCATTCAAAACAACATCTGTAAATGACAGGTTTATTTTATTATTTTATTTTACTTTATTATTTTATTGCAAACATTTACACCTAAAAGTGTACATCATTAAAACATGCTGCACTAATTGCTATAGAGGCCAGTTCCAAGCAAGTATACTTAGAATTATAGCCTAAAGGATGTCAGCTGGGTTTCCTGTTTAATTTTTGTTAGATTGTTTGGTTTGGTCCCTGTTGGGTAATGAATCTATAGAGTGAGCAGGTAATGGCTCCTTTATAACACCAGTAACTAATCTGTGTGTTCTCATTAGTGGGCTTTGGCAGAATTTCTTTTCTGCAAATAAGGGAAGAAATTCAGAAAAGATTTGACTGCTGATAAACAGTTTGTCATAGAGACTTTGGTACACTGTGTACTAAGAACAGCACAAAGGGGAAAAACAGTCTAGACTAATTTGAGCATACAGACTTCTCAGCATTTCTTTTAAGCTTCCTTGTCAGAGACGTAAGCATTGCAAAAGAGGATGGGTGTTTAGATTGCCGTCTTGGGGTTGTGAACTTGAAAGTATGTTTTCAGTGAGAAATAGTAAATCTTCTTAGGGAATCTACTGTAGCAGCAAGCTGACTTCTTTTGTCTCTAAGGGATCAATGCAAATTGCTTTTTAATTTTCTTTAAGAGTGAGTAATTCTGCAACTGGTCTTTGGCTTCACTCCCTCACAACTTCAGGATCTCAGGGACCATATTCTTATCTCTGGCTTGCAGTACACGTTGCTCTTGATGCTGTATAAGCTCTTCCAGGTACACGGTGTGGTGTTCAGTTCATTCAGGATGACAGCTTAACCCATAAAGGACAATTTGGTCTTGAGAAAAGCAGGATAAACAAGAAGCTGAAAGGGGGGAAAGGACAACAGCATTCCAACCGTATGAACTGATGTCTCACATCTCTAAAACGTCCTTGCTAAAAGATTCAAGATTGGGGCGTCCACAGAGTATAGTAAAGAAAGTGAAGGTGGTGGCCACAATGGTGTGGCCATTTTTATATGTGTGACCCACATAAGTAAATATGTGCAGCCTTGATTATGCCATCATGGCCGCCATCTTGTTTTTTGTTTTGTTTTTTAACCATACCCTGTGGATACCCCTGTATAGAACACTTCCTTGGTTGTTTCAGGGATCAACTTCCTTCAGAGAGCTCTTTAAGTTCTTCTCATATGTAGTTTCAAGGAGTTTTATGGACCTTCTGTGCTCCTTTTCCAGGGAGCAGCAGATTAACATGACCAAATGACCAGTAGGAGCAAAATATTTACATATAGGACAATTATGAAGAATGGAAGAAAAAAGAGTGAGAGATCACTTGTGGTCTATGGTCTTAATAATTGAAGGTGCAGGCCCTTATTCATTGCAATAGAGTTAAAGACACCAATAAGCTCAAGAAGCCCTTTGAAGCAGTGGTGGGTTGCCCCCGGTTTGCACCGGTTCTATAGAACCGGTAGTAAAACCGGCGGGACATCATCAAAATGCTTCTGCCCATGCTCAGAAGAGCGTGCGCAGGCGGCCCTGCTCCAAACTGGTAGTAAAGGTAAGTAGAACCCACCCCTCCTTTGAAGGTTAATTTTTCTAGAGTCAAGAACATAAATGAGACCTCCTGGTTTATATGGTATTCAGAATCCTGCTATAATTGTGGGTTTTTTTTGCCTTTTAAAACTGAAGGGAAAAATTATGACACACGATATGCATATGTTTAAAGTTAATAACAGTCAATGAAATGAATTGTAGTTTTTAACCTGACCTCAACCATTATATTTTGGACTGTAACCCCAAGCACTCCACTCAAAATGAAATGCTGTCTTGGCCTAAAAACATTCACATTGTGAGGCTTAGAATAGCAACAGCAGCATTTTTTACATTTAAAAATAGGAACGCAGGGAATCCAAATCAGTGGCTCTTACAATTTTTTTCTGGCCAGTAGGATATTTTATATCTTATTTTCTCAACCTTTGAAATGTAATATGGAGTGTGTCTGGTGGTGACTCAACAATTTTTTTTTTTTTATTGAATACAATTTTTATTGGGTTTTTTTTTACACAAATAAAATATAGTCACGATTCTATTTAACATCGGATTCGCAGTGTTTATACATATATACATGAATAAGTGTCTGGTGTCAATTATACTACACATTTCTAATTAATTTCTGCACCATTTATTCCTTCCTTAATTCTATCATTTATCCATTCGTACCATCTTCCCCACACAGTATCATAATCAGAGTTTTCATCATCGTTTATCTCGTGTGTTAATTTACTTATCTCTGCACACTCTAATATTTTATTAATTATAAGGTCATCTGGTGGTAGGTCTTTCTTTTTCCAGTATTGAGCGTATGCTAGTCTGGCAGCTGTAGCTATGTGTATTAGGAGGTGGACCTTTTCCTTTCCATACCCTTTCTTTACCATTCCCAGGAGAAATATTTCTGGATTCAAATCAATTTCTTCTTTGAGTATATCTTTCAACCATCTCCGAATTTTGCTCCAATACCTTTTTGCTTCGGGGCATGTCCACCACATGTGAAAGAAGGTGCCATGACCATGGCCACATTTCCAACAATTTGGCTGTGCATTGGGGAACATCTTTGCTAATCTTGCAGGTGCTAAATGCCACCTATGAAGCATTTTGTAATGGTTTTCCTTATACGTGGCTGCTCTAGTTAATTTATAATTTTTATTCCAGGCTTCTTCCCATTCATTAAAGTCCAAACTGTGTCCAATATTTCTCTCCCATGCTCTCAATTGGTTTCTAATTATATCCTCATCTCTATCTTCATCCGGTAAATAATTATACAGCTTGGCCAACGCTTTATTCCCTTGTCCCATCAAAATTTTGTCTAATCCATTATATCCTAATTCTAAGCCGTACTCATCTTTATCTTTCTGGTATCTTGATTTTATTTGTAGATAGGTCCACCAATCTAAGGTTATACCTTGATCTCTCAGAGCTTCATTTGATTTAATGTTTCCCCCTCCATCGACAATATCTTTGTATCTGTACAGTTTCTCCATTCCCCACCTGTTGGGGTAAATCATTGCCTCTACCGTAGAAAGCCAGATTGGGACTTTGGTATAGTATCTCTGCCTGATCCCCACCCACGTTTGTATTAGGGAGTCCCTGATTTTATGCCTGTGGAAATAAGTTTTCTTTTTATTGTCTTTGTCCCATAGATATGCATGTCACCCTTTCTGTAGGACATGTCCTTCTAACACTAAAATTCTCTTATTCTCCAAGGTGATCCAATCCTTTATCCATATCAACTTTGCCGCTCTATAATACGTTTTCCAATTAGGGAGTCCAAGTCCTCCCACATTCCTTTTTTCCTGTAGAATTTTAAGTGAGATCCTTGATTTTTTCCCTTCCCAAACAAATTCCCTAATGGTCTTATTTAATTCTAAAAAAATTTTTTTCTCTAAAATTACTGGTAGGTTTTGATATAAAAATAAGATCTTGGGGAGAATATTCATCTTGATTGCCGCAATTTTGCCTAGATGTCTTTTACTTTCTTTCTTGCGAATCTAATATGAACTTCTCTGGGAAGCCTATTTCTCCTCGCATAGTTTGTTTGCACTCTATAGACGTCATCCAGTTCTCTAATAATCTCACGTTTGTCTTGTTGGAGTATTTCTGCAATTAATTCCGCCATCTTCTCTCCCAAGTCCTCGTCTTTATCTTCTTCCACATTTTGGAAGCGCAAGTAGAACGACGCCCTATCCATCTCTAATTGTATTAATGAGTCTTCTAGTTCCTTATTTTGCATCGTCAGCGTCTGATCTACCATGTCCAGCTTCTTCTCATTTTGTTCTATTTTTTGCTCCGCCTTCTGGATCCTTTGTTCATTGTTCGAAATTGAGACTTGAATCTCATTCATCTTCTGGTCCAGTTGGTGGATATCTGTTTTTAGTTCGGTGTGATTATTAGACATTTTCTCCTGCATGGCCATCATCATTTCTTGAATTAATGTCAGTGTTGACTGTACTGTTAGTAATGTTGGTGTTGCTATGGCCTTGTCCGTTTTTTGTGATCCTTCCATTGATTTTTGGATAGCCGGGGAGGTCATGGATATGGTGGGATTTGAGGGGGTCTTCTTCCCTGTTTTCAGGATCGTCGATGATATGCTCGTCATTTCTTCCAGGATTATTTTTTGTTCTCTAATTATTTTCTCGATGTTTCTCCAAATTTTCATACACTGGCTGTCACCTCTTTTTATATTTCTTCAGCGTATAGGGGGCAATTTTTTATCAAACAATGTCTATTTATCAGCCTATATCACTTCCAGTCTCTATCTTAAATAGAATTAACAATCAATATCAATTTATCAATCTACCTCACTTCCAATCAATATCTTACGTGAATAACAAGAGTTAATTCATAACTTATAATTATGTAATTATAATAATAATTAATTTGTGTAATAAATAGTAATTAATTAATAGAAGCTTATTTCTACTTATTACTACTTATTTCTACTTCTACTTATTAGTGATTAATTCAAGACCTAGTAGTTCAAATCACAATAACCCAATTGCTCCTAGGTAAATCTATAATCAGTAGCTGAAATTTATGTCTAAATTACTGCTTAAAAAAAGTTATTAATTCAAATTTCTATACTTCTAATTACCAATAAGTTAATATATGTAAGTATTATAATTCTAATATAGCAATATATATGTAAGAAATATGAAATATATGAAGATAGTATTTGTACAGGTAAATGTAGATAAATATAATATAATTAAGTGCAATTAAATAGTTAAATAAGTAGGTATAAATCTAATAGACTCTATAAAGGTATATCTTTTTTTTTTTAAGTGTTTTATTGTAAGAAATTATAATAATACAATTTTTATCCATCCGGTTACATAGTATGGAAAAAGAAATAAATACAGATTACATATTATGCATATGTAAATATTTTTTTTTGCAGACCAGATACATAGTAGTACAAAGCAATGAATAAAGAAGGAGAAAAGAATTGTGTTCTCGTATCATTTTCATCTTATATATATATATACATATAATAATTTTTTTCTGTAAATTAATAAATACATAGATTTTGTCTCCTGCTTATCCATGTATCCTCTCCTTGCCATCTTATGCTTCCTACCATCCCCGATACATCTTCTCTTACTATTTCATTTTACTATTTCTCATTCTGGTCTCTTTCCTTTTTATTTCAATTTCCTCTTCTCTAGCCACCCGTACCACTTGTCCCATATGCTATAATAATCTGAATCTTCTCTGTCGTTAATTTCTAATGTTAATTTGTTCATTTCGGCACAGTCCATTATTTTGCCGATTACTTGTTCCTTAGTTGGTATTTTTTTCTCTTTCCATTGTTGAGCGAAAGCGATTCTTGCTGCTGTTATTATATGGATTGCCAGATATTTTTTCTTTTTTGCCATTTCCGTCTTAAAGATTCCCAGGAGAAGTATTTTAGGGTCTAATTCAAAGGTTTCACCTGTTATTTCTGAGAGCCAATTGCCAATCATCTTCCAATACTTTTTTGCTTGCGGGCAGGTCCACCAGCAATGGTAAAAAGTACCTTGCTGGTGTCCACACTTCCAACACTTTGGGTTTGAATTAGAGTAGATCTTAGCAATTCTAGCTGGTGCTAGGTGCCACCTATAAATCATCTTATACTGGTTTTCCTTGTAAGTGGTTGCCTTGGTGAGTTTTATATTGATGTTCCATAATTGATCCCATTCTTCCAAATTTATATTTTTCCCAATGTTTTTTGCCCACGCTAGCATTGGGCCTTTAACTACTTCTTCCATCAAATCATATTCTACTAAATAGTTATATATTTTAGCTAATAGTTTGTTATCTATACCCATCCAAATTTTATCGAAATCTTTATTTCCCATTTCTATGCCATATTGTTCCTTATCTTTTTTGTGTCTTGATTTTATCTGTGCGTATGTCCACCATTCAACACAAATGCCTTGTTCTTTTAATTGTTCTAATGTTTTGAGGTTCCCTGCCTCATCTAGAATTTCTTTGTATTTTACAGTTTTGCCATAATCCAAGACGTTTGGGTAAATTATCGCCTCCATGGTTGAAAGCCAACTGGGAATTTTAGTGTAGTGTTTCCGTTTTATTTCTTCCCACGTTGATTTCAATATGTCCCTCAGTTTATGTTTGTTGAAATATGTTTTGGTTTTTTTCCCGGTTTCCCATAAGTGAGCGTGCCAACCTGTCTGGAGATCATGCCCTTCTAATGTTAGAATTCTTTTGTTCGCTAACGTCGCCCAGTCTTTTAGCCAAACAAGAATTGCTGCTTTGTGATATGTTTCCCATATTGGTAATCCTAATCCTCCCCTATTTTTTTTATCTTGTAAGCTCCTAATTGCTATTCTTGGTTTTTTCCCTCCCCATATAAACTTCCTAGTAACGACGTTGAGTTCACTGAAAATTTTTTTATCTAATTTAATTGGCGCTGTTTGGAACAAGAACAGCAATTTGGGTAGGATGCTCATTTTGATTGTCGCTATCCTCCCGAGGAAGGAGATTTGCAACTTCCCCCACTTCTCTAGATCTTGTTTTATACTTTTTAACAGGGGGACATAATTGTCCTCTTTAAGGGCCAGATACTTTGTTGAGATCCATACTCCCAAATATTTGACTTTTTTCACAATTTGGATTCCCACAGATTCCTCCAGGACTTCTTTTTGGTTTTTCGTCATATTTTTAGTAAGCATTTTAGTTTTGGATTTATTTGATTTGAGTCCTGCTACTTCTCCGTATTTATCAAGTGTTTCCAATATTTGTATACCTGTTTCAACCGGTTCTTCCATAATTAGGACAACATCATCCGCAAACGCTTGAACTTTATATGTTTCTTTCCTTATTTTAAGCCCTTTGATTTGATCGCTCTCTCTAATCTTCTTCAGTAGCACTTCTAGTGCCAGTATGTACAAAAGTGGTGACATTGGGCATCCCTGTCTTACTCCTTTGCTGATCTGAAATGTTTTGGTGAGTTCACCATTTACTAAGATATTGGCCCTTTGCTTCTCATAAATCGTATTTATTGTATTTGTGAAGTTTTGTCCAAATCCCATTATGTCCAGTTGTTGTTTTATAAACTCCCAATTCAGATTGTCAAAGGCCTTCTGTGCATCTAAGAAGACCAATGCCACCTCTTTTTCCGGGTGTTCCTCGTAATATTCTAACACATCCAAAATTGTCCTAGTGTTATTCCTTATTTGCCTCCCTGGGAGGAATCCATTCTGATCGCTATGTATTATCTTGTTAAGAATTCTTTTTAATCTCTCCGCTAATATGTTCATATATATTTTATAATCGATGTTAAGGAGTGAAATTGGCCTGTAGTTCTGTATCAATTTGGTATCCGATCCCTCTTTTGGTAAAAGTATAATATAGGCCTCTCTCCAGGATTCTGGTATTTTGTTTTTCATTAGGGCCTCATTGAAAATTTGGAGCATTCTTGGGAGTAGAATGTCTTCTAATTCTAAATTTTTGTATAATTCCCCTGGGAATCCATCCGGGCCCGGAGATTTGTTCTTTTTCAATCTGGCAATTGCAGTCTTTAGCTCTGTTAATGTAATCTCTTTGTTTAACATCTCTTTTTCCTCCTCTCCAATCTGTGGCATTCCCTCCTCCATTAGATATTGTTTTACTTTCTCTTTGGATATATCCTCTTCCTTATATAACGACGCATAGAAATTGTGTGCTATCTCCAATTTTTTTTCTTCCTTAGTTGTGGTATGTCCTTCGGAGTCTTCAAGTTGGAGAATAATTCCTTTCTCTCTCTCTTTTTTAATTCTGTAAGATAACCACCTTCCCGGCTTGTTGGCATTCTCGAAGTAATATTGTTTTGTTCTCTTAATGTTATGTGCAAGTTTTTCTTGATCCATTATATTTAATTTATGACGAATGTTCATCCAATTTACTTTTGTTAATTCATTGTCAGGGTTTAATTGGGCCTCTTTCTCTGCCTTTGCCAGTTCTTCTAGCAATCTTCTTTGAGATTCTCTCCTCTCTTTATTTCTGTGTGCTCCATAAGATATCATTAGGCCTCTTAAATAGGCCTTCATCGTATCCCAGATTATCCCCCGGTTCATTGGTTCTTTTTCATTCTCTTCAAAAAAGATTTCTAATTCCCTCTTGACTTTGTCGATGTTCTTTTTGTCTCGCAAAAATTGTGTGTTCATTCTCCATCTTGTGTTTTTCCTCTTATATGTACTCTTCCATCTGATTTCCAGTGGGTTATGATCTGCCCAGGTATTAGGTAGGATTTCCGCTGACGCAATGTCCATGCCCCAGTTCCTGCTTACCCACATCATGTCTATTCTGGACCATGATTTATTGGGATTAGAATAGTAGGTGTACTGTCTCTTGTTGGGGTGTAATGTTCGCCAGATATCCACGAGGTTTAATTCATCAGCTAGGTCGAAGAAAGTTTTTGGTAAGTTTTTCCTTAGTTTCTTTTGACCTCTAGATCTTTTGTGATCTTTATACGCATCGACCACGCCGTTAAAATCCCCGATGACACAGATATTGTTGTTGTCCAGTCCTCTTATTATATCTCTTGTTTTGTTGTAGAACTCTTTCAGATTTTTGTTTGGGGCATAGATCGCTGCTATTAATATTGCCGAATTGCCCCTCTCGATTTCAACAATTAGTAATCTACCTTTAGGGTCTGCATATTTCAATTCTGTCTTCATCTCCTTTCTAATATATAGTACCACCCCTCTCTTTTTCTTCGTAGCTAGAGAGGTATACAGATTCCCCAATTTTTTATATTCCAGATATTATATGTAATTATAATAATAATTAATTTGTGTAATAAATAGTAATTAATTAATAGAAGCTTATTTCTACTTATTACTACTTATTTCTACTTCTACTTATTAGTGATTAATTCAAGACCTAGTAGTTCAAATCACAATAACCCAATTGCTCCTAGGTAAATCTATAATCAGTAGCTGAAATTTATGTCTAAATTACTGCTTAAAAAAAGTTATTAATTCAAATTTCTATACTTCTAATTACCAATAAGTTAGTATATGTAAGTATTATAATTCTAATATAGCAATATATATGTAAGAAATATGAAATATATGAAGATAGTATTTGTACAGGTAAATGTAGATAAATATAATATAATTAAGTGCAATTAAATAGTTAAATAAGTAGGTATAAATCTAATAGACTCTATAAAGGTATATCTTATATATAAGCAATTGATTACTATAGAGATTTACGCTTCTTGTTAATAACAATGTTAATATGCAGAAGGTCAAAATATCAAAAAAAGAGAGTTTTTTTTTCAGGAAAAAGAGGAAAAAGGGGAGGAAATTATCCAAGTTTTAGTTGGGAACAAGCAGATATTTCCAAGGGTAAGGGGGTGGTATCCTTTCTCACACCGCCGCCGGTTTCCTCCAGTCCTTTCTTCTTCCCCGTTTACTCCGCCACAGTCAAAACTCTATGGTAAGCCTCGGAGCTAGATCGTCTCTGTGCCTGTCCTTTTCAATTTGCACTGTCAGATTTCTTCAATGGATGCACTTCCTGTTCTCTGGAACAATTAGAAAGAGTCCAATCTCTGATTTAGTTCATCTCTCTGCTTTAACCAGCAAATAAAAAAGAAATTTCTTCTGGATTCTTTTAGCTTCCTTACTCCCTGTGCCCACCGATCCTCTTCTTGTGCAGGCAATTTAGCGTCCTCGGTTTCTTATTCTTCGCGCCGGCTTGTCGAGCTCTGTGATCTTTCAGACTATTTTTCACTCTCCGTTGCCGCTCTTTTCCGTTTAAAACCTTTCCGCCCGACTCCGCCAGCCCCTTACTGATGTTCGCTTTCACTTGGGCAGGGAGGACACGGTTCAATCTTGGCACTGCAGCCTCCGATCTTCCTTGCTTCCCATCTGATTGTCAGCTACCACAGCTTCGGGTCAGCCATTGAAAGGCTGACTTCACACGCGTCGGTTTGACAGAGCCGCCCGGTTTTGCGAGAAGTGTTTGCACTTCACTTTCTCGCTCGCCCGACTCTCTCTATTGTCCGCGGGGCTCTCCAGGACCCGCGCCCCCGAAGGGATCCCCAAGACGTGGTGACAGGCAGTGTTGAGGAGTGGCGATCACTCACTCAGCACCATGTCGCTGCAGCTCGCCAACCGGAAGTTGTGGAACGTGACTCAACAAAAATTGCCAAGATGCTTTATGCATCTATTTTCTACCTATTGTGTATGTGTGTGTGCATGCGTGTGTGCCTTTAAACCTATTTTGACTCCTGGTGACTGCCTGAACAAGTGCCCACAGTTTTCTTGGCAGTGTTTTGCCCCATTGTCTGTTCCTAAGGCTGAGACAGACTGATTCGCTCAAGGGCACCCATTTGGCTTCTTATCTACGGCAGGACTAGAACTCACAGTCTCTGTCCAAAATTGATGGATAGACAACTATAAATTACCACATACAATCTGTGAATGCTCAGTGAAGCCAACTGTGAGACAGGTACAGAGTCATGAGCAAAATTATTTTATATTTTTGGGGATTTATGAGATAACTTACGAGATAATCTTGTACCCTGGCAAAGTGTATCGTCAGCTTTAGGCTTCTGATATTAAGTATTAGGGACGTATTAAGTATTGCAGGGAGGCAATCTGAACTTTATATCTATCTCTGTTTCTAAATAAGCTGCGTTAAAAATAAAAAGATAAGTAATATTAGATAATTTATACACAGAACCTAAAATCTAATTCCATAAATTTGCACCCAAATGTATTATTTGTCATCCCAGCTTCTACCATGGGGGTAAACAAGAGTTTCCCAAAGGTAGCAGTTTTTTCTTCTTTTTATGATCCTGTATGAAGTCTCTTAATTCAGGGTAGAGTTGGGGAGACTGAATGGAACTGAGCGTTTGCTGACCAGATGCCCTTCCTGACACCTACATGGAGTTTGCAGCAGATTTTTTTGTATGTGTGCTCTAAGAAAGAAACATCTGCCAGTACCTAGGATTGAACTCTCAACCTTCTAACTGGAAGGCAAGCGTCTTCACCACCAAGTCACCACGCCGCTGTAACTAAGATAAAACATTTGGGTCCAAGACTGATTGGGACAAAATATCATTCTACATAAATAAATAATAAACCATTAAAGTGAGATCCCCCAATATGGAGTGTAGTGAAAGTTACAATTGAAGTTAGAAAAAAACCTGCTCATTATATCACAAACTGACAAACAGAATTTGTTTGTGGATTATAATACAATTTGTTTGGGTGTGACTTAATAGATTGCACAAATTCAGCCAGCTTTGTTTATTAATTAGGATTAATGACTTAATATACTGCAAATCCAGCCAATCATGATTTGTTCAATAAGCCATGGTGAAGCAAACCCCATCTTAGTGTAGTATGTGAACCCAAATACAAAATAAAATGTAAAACCACCCATGTAGCTTTTACAAAATCTCATTATCAGGCCACAGTTCCAGATAAAGAGCTGGCACTGAAGATGCTGGGAGCCCTTCAGCATCAAACGCTTGATACGATGCCAACAACAACAGCTCTGTGCCAGAAGGCAGGCATTGCATCAGTGTTTATCCAGTGCTTTTAAAAACAGAGGTGGAGAGAGGGAGAGGGAGGGAGGGAGGGAGGGAGAGGAGGGAGAGAGGGAGACAGAGTGGGGGGTAAGAGAGAGAGGGAGAGAGAGAGAGAGAACTTGAGTTAAAGCCCATGCTG
This sequence comes from Arizona elegans, assembly GCA_022577455.1. Lineage (NCBI taxonomy): Eukaryota > Metazoa > Chordata > Lepidosauria > Squamata > Colubridae > Arizona > Arizona elegans. The sequence goes on along the minus strand of JAKOOJ010000008.1, from coordinate 39,346,865 downwards.
GAGGGAAGCTGGCTGAATTTTAGGGATTTTCAGGTAGAACTTTGCTGCCCTGGCACCTCTTTCACTGCTAATGCATGAAGCCTGTTGATTTGCATGTAAAATAATAGCCAGGTTTAAATGTATTTGTGTGCTAGTCTCAATTTACATGGATGGTACATAGGCATGAATCAAGACAGGAATCTGTAATTTTGAAAATATCTGAAAGGACAATAAAACTCAAAGGGAATACATTTATTTGAACCTATAAAGGCCATAGAGAATGATAATCTGGCATGTGATTTACACCACGACAAGTGCAATTGTATTTTTGGAATATCACTGACCACCATATGTTTCAAAGGGTCACCATAAACACTTAGGTAGTGTAAATCACTTTCCAAATACTGGGAAAGTGAATGTGTGCCTATTGCCGTTCTGTCTTCAGCCTTCAGCAACTAATCTTTATAGAACTTGGGTTGAGGAACCATCCCATCTCCAAGATCTATAGTAGATTTGTATCTTAGGGAAATACTTTATTTGTTTATTTAAAACAAACTATCATTTCAAAAGATATAATACCAATAAAGGACAAAAAGAATTATTAAAGTTATAAAGTTAATGTGCAGTACATTGAATTATTTTTATGGCTACCAAGGATTACAGAGGAACAGAGACAGATGATGAACAATAAAATTTCTAAAAGTTATAAACAAGAGATTAAACCAGGAAAGGTGCCTGGACTAGATGGATTATCAGGTTCTTATTATAATGGTTTAGAAAGAATTTTTGAACCCTTACAAAACACAAGAAACTCTCTCCTACAGGAGAAAGATGCCAGAGAGTTGGAAAGCATTAACATCTAATGAAAGACAAAATTTTACTTTAAGCCAATATTATTATTGAATAATGACTACAAATTGTTCACAACCATTCTAACTGATAGAATGGCAATAATTTTGCAAGAATTTATTCATGAAGATCAATACAGGTTTTATCGAAAAGATAAAATACAATTTTAGATATGTTTTGGAATGTTTGGGGCAACATAATGAAAAACAAGCCGCACTGATTTTATTAGGTGCAGAGAAGGCCTCTGACAATTTGAACTGGGCTTTCTTGTGCAGTGTTTTGGAAGATATGCATTTTGAAGAGAACTTTATGAAATGGATAATATTGATTTGCACTTCACAGAAAGCACAAATAAGTGTTAATGGAGTTCTAACAAAACCCTGTGTGATACAAAAAGGAACAAGATACTCTGTCCTCTCTTGTTTACTTTGGTTCTTGAAATACTGAATAGACATATACAGTGATTTCCGGGTTGGCTCCGCAGCGCCATTGACGGTCTTTTTAGACCGCCGCCCCTGCGATCCCGTTGAGCCGTTCTGACAGCGCTAATCAGCTGTCAAACGGCTTGAAAATCTCCCCTTCGGGAAAAGAAGGGGAGGAGAGCAGGTGGGTGAGGGTAGAGCTCCCCGAAAACCCCTGGATTAATTCCAGGTGTTAGGAGTGTGAGAGCTCCCCGTTCAGCCCACTGAAGCTCCGGATCCGGGGGGACTCTGTTTTTTTTACAGAGCTAGGCGTTGCGTCCAATTTCTGCTGTCAAACAGAAGATTAAATGATTTCAAAAAAGCAGGCGGAACAGAAGCAGGAGGACAAGCTTTTTGCAAGTATAATACTTAACTCCAGGGATACAATGTTTCTAATTGGATTTTCTGAGCTGGAAGTAAAGATGGCGTTTCTTTGTTGCGATTTTAAAAGTGAAAGTTAGAAAGGAAAGTTTTTGCTAATAGACTCGTGCTCAGAGACTGGCTTTAAGTTGCTGGAATAGATTTTGAAGAGCTGTTTGGGAAAAGATTATTTCGTTTGGTAATTTATAAAGAAATTGCTGAAAGCTGCTCAAAAGGATGGCTCTGACTTTATGATTTTATGGTTGTGGGAAGAAAGAAAATCTTTTTAAAATAAAATGGCTTCTAAGAAAGGAGATCTTGAAAGTGCTGGAAGCTATTTGGAGGTGTCAGAAATGAAACAGTTGTCTGATTTACAGAGTTATAAGGATTTTGATGCAGAATTTACAGACTTTATAAAAGAAGCCATGAATAATCATACTGCAGCTATAAGTAATCAAATAGCAATTCTTAAAGGGATAACAACAGAAATGACTGAGGAGACAAAAACAAGTACGGAGCATGATGACAATTCAGGAGATATTCTGATTGCAGCAGAGAAGGTGGAAGAATCTTCTCAAGAATTTTCGAGCTTATTCTCTGCTCTTTTTGGAAAAATTGATAGAATCTTTCAAAATTATGACTTGGTTTGGAAAAAAGTAGTAAATGACCAGACTTTCGAAGTTCCAGAAGATGAAGGAGATTTGCTAGTGGCATTTATACATTTAATAGAAAAGAAACAACTGAACTTTTTTTCACAAACTCTTGACAAACTTTGGTCCTACAGACGAAGGAATGAACTGATTCATATAAGCAAGAAGAGGCGATTTGGGGGCTCTAAGTCAGAGGAATTTTTTTCAAAAAGGGGACAATCTTTGCAGTTACATCAACCTCAAATTAAAATGAAAAACCTCCTCAAAATAGAAGTAGGAGGGATGCAGAAAGACTGGAAAAAATATAAAAAGAAAGCAAGAATGGAAGATTAACCTTTTCTTTTGGCTTTGCAGTTGTTCTACTTATGGTTAAAAATGATTATGTTTTAGGTGTTATAACTACTGAGGGGGAAAAAGTATAAAGTTAAATATTGATTTTTAAATATGATGCATTAATGGTTGAATGTAAGATTAATCTTTTTTGGTTTTCTAGTTTATGTATTAATGGTTAATTATGTTGATGATTATCTTTTAAAATTTTAAAAGTTGGAGGGAGGAATAATGAAGGGGGGAAATTTAGAAACTTAAAAAATGTAGAAATTTAATTAGTGAATACCTAAGGTTTATTTTTTGTTATGATATTTCAAAATATCTGAACTTTGAGAAAAGTAGGAGGGGGAAAAATGTTTTTGCAAATCAATTGAATACTTTACTGATATATTAAGAGAATTTTTAAGGTTTGAATGTTTAATATTTGTTAATGGTTTTAAAACTCTTAGAGTTATTGGATTATACGCTACTTTGAGTCTATAAAAAGGGAGGTTGATAAAATTGTAAAAGGGGAGTTAAGGGGTCTTGGGAGTTATTAAATCTTGCAGTTAGCTAGTTTATTTTAGCGAATGTTTGGTGAAATCTATGCCCTGTTTTTGTTCTGGGAAGTCGGGGGTGGGGGGTGGTGAGGAGGGGTTGAAGATTGAGTTTACCAAGGATTGATTTTTTTTTCTTTTTCTTGATGATAGTTTGAATGATTGTTTATATTGTATACTTGTTTGATCAGAAAATAAAAACTTTTTATTATTAAAAAAAAATAGACATATACAGTAAGATAAGATGAGAGAAGATTTTTGGGAGTAAAAAGTAAAATAGAAACTTATAAGTTAAAGGTTTTTGCAGATGACTTGGTGCTGGCTTTGGAAGATCCTTTAAAGCTGGGATCCCCAACATCTGGGCTACAGATTAGTACCAGTCTGTGGGCCATCAGGAACTGGGCCTTGCAAGCGAGCGAAGCCCTATCCACGCATGCATGGGATCCAGGCAGTGTGCAAATCCAAGCCTCCCCCAGTCTGCTGAAAAACCACCCATGATGGAACCAGTTCCTGGTGCCCAAAATATTGGATGCTGCTGCTTTAAAGGGAATTGAAATATTAATGGTGAAATAAAAAGAATTATTCATTAGTAAGTTTCAAGATTAATAAACAAGATGAAAATGTTAACAAAAATATGAATATAGAAGATCAAACATAATTGATGAATAAGATGGGTTTTAAGATTGAGAATATGGTAAAATATCTAGGTATCATTATGACAAATATGAACTTTATGTTATTTCAAAATAACTACATTACGACATGGAATGAAATTTAAAAAGACACATTAAAATGGGAGAAACCATAACTGTCATTGCCAGGGAAAATTTGTGTGATAAAAATGAATGGCTTGCCTAGAATAATGTTTTTATTTCAGACAATACCTGTTTTGAGAATTGATGCACTATTTAAACAGTGACAGAAGAATATGTCTAAAGTTGTGTGCCATGGGAAAGATTTTGAATTAAATATAAGGGATTACAAGATGCAAAAGAAAGATGATTTAGCTGATTTAAAAAAAAAATCTATTTTTTTTTACTTTTTAAACTTCTTTGCACTTTTACCTTTCTTTCTTGCTTGCTTTCTCTTATTTTATATTAATTTGTATTAGTTTTTATCTTCTATTAAAAATCTTTAATAAAATTATATATTAAAAAAGAATTATTTTTATGATATGAACAAGAGTATAAATTTTCAAGTTTAGTGCCAAAATCTCAGTTGGATTGTTATTTGTAAATACTAAAAAAGAAGAAAAATGAAAAAAAAAAGAGTAAAGCAAAAGAAGAAAACTACTAAAAATAATATTTTCCTGCGCCGATCTAACAGTTTACAGTGTTTATAAACATAAACTTTAGAAATTGTACTCTAAATATTTGTATTTGCCTTGCTTCATGAATCCAAAAGCCATTCTAATGTCAATTTAGTTAAACTTTAATTTGTATACATATTGTTAGTTTTGCCATTGCTGCCTATTCTCTACGTTTACCAATCATATATTTTTGATATTGTATCTTTTTCCCAATATTGTGCAAAGTTTGACTTTGTAGCTGTGAGCATGTATCTGAGTAAGTTGTGGTACTTTTTATTGATAGGTTCTGGAATTATACCTAGTAAAAAAAATTGTGGTTTCATTTCAAATTTGATTTCTAAGATTCTCTGAATGGCATTGTGCATGTGTTTCCAACACTTCAGTCAACAACTCTGGAAATTGTAGTCACAGGAAATATTGTTTCTTGGCAATGTTCTAATCCTTTCCCTTCAGTCTGCTGTTGCATGGAAGCAAAATATCTGCTGCAGTAGCCATTCATTTTGTTCAAAACTATTTTCAAGTCTTTCCTTCAAACCATTGTTGTTGTTGTTGTTGTTAGTTGCAAAGTCGTGTCCGACCCATCACAACCCCATGGACAATGTTCCTCCAGGCCAGGGGTGGGTTCTAAAATTTTTACTACCGGTTCTGTGGGCGTGGCTTATTTTGTGGGAGTGGCTTAATGATCATGTGACAATTATTTAGGATTTAGCAGAGGTACTGGTCTACCAGGCTTTTAACTGCTTGCAGAGCTGTACCGATCTACCCATTTATTTTTGCAGGCACTGGTCTACTCATTTATTTTTGCAGGCACCGGTCTACTCATTTTTTTCTTTTAACACTGATCAGCTGTAGGGCGGCCCTTTGAAGCCCCACTGCAAGAGTTTAAACAGTTTTTTTCCCTCTAGCCATCAGCTGGGACTCAGGAGGCAGCAATAGATTGGGGGTGGGGCCAAATAAAAGGTAAGAATAACGCGGGGTGGGGGGGGAGAACCGATTCGGTGACGTCATATCATCACTGCTACCGGCTCGGCGGAACCGGGAGGAACCCACCACTGCTCCAGGCCTTCCTGTCCTCTACCATCCTCTGGAGTCCATTTAAGCTCACGCCTACTGCTTCAATAACTCCATCCAGCCACCTCATTCCCTTCTTCTTTTGCCCTCAATCTTTTCCAGCATTAGGCTCTTCTCCAGTGAGTCCTTCCTTCAAACCATAAAATGTAGTAACTTTGCACTGAGTATTCCTGTATAAAACCAAAAATTGAAAGCAACTATGAGCACAAAGCACTTAATCTGGCACAGCAATAGAGTAGGACAAGACATTATATTTCCCCAAATATATAAATGCATGTTTGATTAATTTGTCCCTCCAAATTATTCTGAATAACAATTTGCAACATTTTAATCCTTGGGAACATAGTATGTTGCTGTTAGTAGTTGTACAGTGATAATAGTAGCTGGTAGAAATTATTCTTACTGCAGCATTCAGGGCAAGTTATCTCTCCCTAATTTATATGAGTGTTTTAATCTTGTTCTCCATCTGAAAATGCTGCTAAAGTAGACTTTCTATTGCTAATGAAAATCAGATATTCTGAGCCATGCTTTCTACTTCTTCCTCTGGGGCAGTCTCTACAAGTAATACTTACTAGACAGGCATGGAGGAGGGGAGGAGCCCAATAGAGCAATTACAACACATCCATGTTGTACACAACACATACAACGCAAATACTTTACTGCTGGTAAAATATTTAGTACTCTGTAGATAACCAGGTACCATGCTTAATAGTTTGGGTTTCAAAAACATGGTATGATGAAAAGCCTGGGCAAGATTGCATCATATTCACAGGCAGGATTAGGAATTTTTGTAATTTAATTCAATTTGGCAGGTTTTTCTGAAATTATGTTAAGCCTATTTAAAGCACACCTTGCAATGTTTATATGCTTTCTGTTTCCAAGTGGGAAATCGAATTTTCAATGTTTTGGTCTCTCCCTGATGAAATTTTGGGTATAGTTGGATAGGATTGTGGGTGGGGCTAAAAAGAAGATTTAAGGGCTGCATGTGGCTGACTCACTGTAGGTTTTCCACCCTTAAAAAATTTAACTCTGTATGGTTATAGGATGGTGGATGAATCAGTGACAGGGGTGCCAAGAAACTCCTGACTGTTCTCTAAACAAGACAAATGGTTAGATTATGGGAATATGAAAGATCTGTTATTTAAGTGTTATACACAAACCTTTTAGAATTAGTACTTTCTTGATTTCAATTTTTCCTTCTAAGAACAATAACATACCAAGAGTGAAAAAGAATGTGGTAAACCACATGAGTTAAAAACAAGTTTCAAAAACCTAAATGATAGCTTTATCACAATGAGTCATGTGCACTGCTATTGCAAGTGAAGCACATGATTAAGTTCTTCAGTCAATGTATTCATAACTGCTTTACAAGGTAGATCACTGGAATTTTTAAATAATGTTAATAACTAAGGAAACAGAGTCAGAGAGATGACTCTAGAACAGTCAGCATTGAAAGCAAAGAATATTTTGCTGTGTATTACATATTTACACAAACAATATTGTTTAGTTTGCTAATGTAGGCCTTGGTATGAAATAAAGCAATTGTCAACAACTTTCTTTACATTGAGAGACTTTGGAGGATCCCTCTTCGGAAAAATGTTTTTCACCCTTTTGTCTCAGTCTAGAATAGTTCAGATTGAGTATGTTTTCAAAATGGGTACAGAAAGGTTGAGTAATGGAAAGTATTTACAACCTCTCATTTGTCATGCATACTCTTATCACACAGACCTACTATTGATTTATCAGACATGTGATCTGTTTTGGTAAAGAGTTTGCTGAGTGTTGGGATAGTTGTTTTTCTTTGAGAAGCAGATAGTTGTTTCATGAAAATAATGTGATTGGGGAAAAAACTAGGGATGAGGAAAGAGGACAGTGATAGGTGAAATCTTTAGGGAAAATAATCATGCATTTCTCTTGATATGGCTTTACTGGACCAATAAATACTTAGATATGAATGAAGATGCAGTATTGGTCTTGATTCTGGGACTCTCCGTCTGGTTCTTCTGCTTTTTTGAATGAAAGTGGCATCTTTGTAAATAATAACATTCAGCTCTAGGCTGATCAAGTCTGCACCATCTGGCATTTTGCTGTAAAGTTCCAGCCTTAGGGATATAGAAACAAAAAAGCACTGGAAAATATGTCAAAAATTAAGGAGGGGTAGGGAAACATCTTTCTTGGACTGATCCGTGTTTAAATGACATGCTCTTAATTCTTAGCTAACAAATATCATTGGAAAAATAAGGATTTGCTTATATTTAAAAGTTTGGGGAGTTGGGAATTTTAAGCCTGATAGCAAATTGAAAAGGCAACTCTTGAGTCACTTACATGTGAGTGTACAACTTCAGGTTTAAAGTGAAAAGCAACTTGCTTCAAAATCCTCCTACATAAATATTGTGCTCAGTCAGTGGTGGGTTGCCCACGGTTTGGACCGGTTCTATAGAACCAGCAGGAGGCTCTGCCCACTGACCTGGACATCATCCTAAGTGATCTGTGGAAGAACATGTGCGCAAGCGAGCAAAGCGATCGCGATCACATGGGCATGATGCGAACCAGTAGTAAAGATAAGTAGAACCCATCTCTGTGCTCAATGTCCAATCTTAACACCACATAGCAAAAGGTAACTTTCAAACTTTTTTAAAAAATTGGTGGTAGAAGCAGTACACATGCAATATATGAATGTCTATATTTGTGCTTTAATTCAACATATATTAGTTATTGTGAGAGGACTATACTTCTTCAGCTTGTCGGTGTTGAATTAGCTTGGTTGCGATTCTGGGACTCTGCTTTCCTTCCATCATCACATACCAAAATAATGAACTTAGGGACTCCTGGGCAGATGAGAGTTCATAAGATATTTCATGAGTTTTCAGGCAATCTATTCAGAACTTTGGCACAAACTTCAATGCTGCCATTGAACTTCTCTGGGAAATATTTTGTCCACTCTCAAATAATCCAAAACTGTAATTTTGCCAGCCTGTTATAAATAAAAGGTCCCAACTGTACAGGGCATCAAAAGTAAAAGCATCTCTTTGGTCTGTTCTCCATGGAGGGAGAAAAAAAAGGTTCTATGGGTGCTCCTTTTCATGCTGCTCCTTGGAAACAGTGATTAATAATGTTACATAGATTGGAAATTGTGATTATGTTTCTGGAGAAGAAGTAACTCTCATAACGTAGCAGCTGGGAAAAAAGGCAGGATAGATAAACAGAAGAGTGGTTGATGATTGTGTGGTATAGAAACTAAGCCAAATATATGGTAGTGTAAAGAATGCTGCTGTAGCACTGCAAAAGTTTGAAAGGGTCTCTCCTGATTGTTGAGTTAAAATAGCATCCACCCATCCTTAAGTGAGCACAAAACAGTGCCAGCATTTTCTGTTCCCATTGCCAATCCCTACCATATTCCAAGTCCAATTCATAGTGTGTTTCTTGTTATGGGGAGATGATATATATGAAGGGAACTCAGAAACAATGGAAAGATCAAACTCTGGGAAGGATGCAGGGGTGAAATGCTCCCAGTTTGGACTGGATCGCCTGATCCAGTAGCGATGGCGGCGAGTGGTTTGGAGAACCGGTAGCAAAAATCCCTGCACCCCCCCCATGCCCAGCTGAGCCACGTGATCATCAGAGTTGTTTTTTTTTTTTTACTTTTAAAAGCATTTTTTCTACAACCTCTTCGGCAGAAAAAATGCTTTTAAAAGTATTAAAAAAAAGCCTCTGATGATCGTGCTGCTCAGCTGGGATTCTGAGAAGCATTTAAAAGCACTTTTTCTACAATCTCTTTGGCCAAAGAGGTTGTAGGAAAAAAAGCTTTTAAAAGCCTCTGACGATCCCAGCTGAGTTGCCTGATCATCAGAGGCTTTTAAAAGCATTTTTTTCTGCAACCTTTTAAGGTTGTAGAAAAAAATGCTTTTAAAAGTAAAAAAAAAAAGTTGGCCACGCCCACCCAGTCACATTAATTCCCCCCACCAAGCCACGCCCACAAAACCGGTAGTAACAAATTTTACATTTCACCACTGGAGGGATGCCTATGATAGAGATTGACTAATAATAAAGCTTTATAGATTTTGCACACTTAAAGCTACAAAGTGAATGTTGGCTTAAGGAGAGAAACACCACTTTAAAACTGCTACACTTTAGTGATGACTAAAGATTGTTTTACTCATAGGCTGTTGATGACATGAGTGAAATGTTAGGGAGTTAAGGGAGAAGGCTTGCATTGTCAGGACTTATTTGACTGTTGTCAAGTGCAGGTGGAAACAGTGTCTAAGGGCAAGTGTCAAAGAGAGGGAGTGAAAAGAAGACAATGAATGTATAAATAGATTTTAAGATTCCCTACAACACTTTGCTGACTTCTATGAAAAAGGATATTATCTACCATATTTTTTGGAGTATAACATGCACATTTTCTCCAAAAAAAGTGGGTGAAAATCTGGGTGCGTCTTATACTCCGAATGTAGCCCCGCCCAGCTTCTGAAACGGAGGTTTCAGAGGCTGAAAAAAGCCCCAGAAAGAAGCTTCAGAAAAAAAAACCCCAAACAGAGCTTCAGAGGCTTTTTTTTCTGAAGCTCTGTTTTGGAGGCTTTCAGAGACAGGTAAAACAGTTTTTTTCTGAAACAGAGTTTCAGAAGTTTCAGAGGCACAAAAAAAAAAAAAAAAAAAAAAAAAGCAAGGCACAGAGCTCACAACTAAGGAACCTGTTGTTAAAATTCACCTCTGGGAACAGCTGATTGTAGGTATTCCAGGAGATCGATCCACCTGCCAATCAGTTTTTTTCTTATTTTCCTCTCCAAAAACTAAGGCGTGTCTTATACTCTGGTGCGTCTTATAGTCCGAAAAATACAGTAGTTATTCATTTGTCAGGCTTTATCCAAAGCAATACCCAAACCTGAAACCTAGCGGATATTGAAGGACATAGTTCTTGAAACATTGGCTTTATTAATGACATTAGATAAATTATAACCATCCACTACAAAGGATAAATGCTCCAGAAATGCATGTTTGTAATGTTGCAGGCAGAGCAAGAGAATAAATATTGCTGATACAGACACTGATTATTTGAATTTGTTTTTCACCTTTCGATTTGTTTTTCACTTTTTGATTGTGATTAAGAATTTGATTAATTCTTAACTTTCTGGATGTATGTAATTTAGTCATGAAAATTGAAAATTTCTAATATCCCAAACACATGAAGAGATTTTTAAAGAAAAATAATTATAGGAGTAGAAGAAACTGCAAATTAGGCTCAGGATTCTGTAGCTATTTGTTTTGTTTTACTTTCAGTTCTTAAATTTGGACGTGTGGCTTTTCATTGCAAAACATTTCTAACCTTTAGTTTTTCTATGAATGTTTTAAAAATTCAGAGGAACTTCTGAATGGCCCAGGATAAGGAAGGTGTTGCAAACATGCCAAGTGAAGCATGGTTAAATCATTGAATGCAACCAATGCCGGAAGAGCATTGTACTGTCTCACCACTAATCTCTTTTTTTTCTCACAAGTAGCAGAATTCAGCAAAACACATACTGTACATATAAACACCTTTGTGTGAGGTATCTCTTTTGTGCAGTTCTTTTTGTGTGTATGTGTGGCAAAGGGTAATCCTGGCTAAAGATTTCACTTTTCTTCTTATTGAAGAGTTTGAATAGTCTTTAGTTATTGGGCTTTTTTTCCCTCCTCATAAAAGAAGCGTCCTAAATTTAAATCTCTTTGTGTGTATATATTTTAAATAGCGATGAACTTGCTGGTTTTTCAATCAGGCCTTCTAAATCAGCTTTACCAAGATTCTTATTCCTGTGATTGAGAACTGACAGCATGCCAGTATGCAGCTTTCTTGATAAGAGGAGAAACACAATAAAAAAAAAAGGATTTGATTGCTCTCCCTGCCTCTTCTTCCCTGCCTCTTCATTCTGATATGAATCATTTTGAATTGGCAGCATGTCTGAGACCAAGATGCTGCTAAAATTATATTAGTCGCTTTGCTTGCCCACAAGCATGATTAAATGCTATAATATTAGATACATATTTGGAGCAGTCATTCTTCGCCTGCAACCACTCAAAGGAGAAAGAAAAGGGAAGGAAAAGGATGCTGTGACATCTTGGCACTAATCCTGGTTTAGGCAGCAGATGCTCAACCACTCACAGAGTGTAGATGATTTCAGATACGAGGTGAGTTTATTCCCCAAGCACGCTGCTTCCTCCCCAGCACCAGCACTGACTCATCACTCCTTGACTCGGTTCTCACCCCAAAAGTAGAATATTACAGATGTGACCTTTTCTGTCCTTAGCAAAATGATTGTTCTGTGCATCCGTTCCAAAGTTAAACCTCTTGAACTTTTTCAAAGCCAGGTTTACCTGGTACGTGTTTTGCTACCATTGAAAGAGACTTTAGAGACTCTTAGCATTAATGTGGTTTGTTTTAAACGTAAAAATTCCCCTCCCAATGAGATGTTACTGTTTAAACCAAAAATTATAAAGATGGTAAAAATAATAATAATAAAACATGGGTTTAAATAGGGTGGGGGGAGACATTCTTTTGCTGTTGCAAGGGAGAAGAAATTATTTCAATGTAAGATTGGCAAGGCTAAGGATTGATTGGCAGGCTAGAGGATTTATCAATCCAGGTTTACTTTGATTTGTTTATACCCAGTTACTATATAGTGAGTACAGTGGTGAAATCTAAAATTTGTTACTACCGGTTCTGTGGGCATGGCTTGGGGGGTTAATGTGACTGGGTGGGCGTGGCCAATTTTTTTTTTTTACTTTTAAAACCATTTTTTCTACAACCTCTTCGGCGAAGAGGTTGTAAAAAAATGCTTTCAAAAGGCTCTAATGATCCGAGCTGAGTTGCCTTTTTAAAAAATCCCAGCTGAGTTGCCTTTTTAAAAATCCCAGCTAAATTGGCTTTTTAAAAAAACCTCTGACGATCAGGCAACTCAGCTGGGATCGTCAGAGGCAGTTAAAAGAAAAAAAGGGTTTTTTTCTTTTTAATACCTCTGATGATCCATGCTGAGTTTTTTTAAAAAACCTCTGCCAATCAGGCAACTCAGCTTGGATAGTCAGAGCCAATCAGCCAATCGTCAGCTTTGACGATCCCAGCTGAGCTGCGCAATCATCAGAGGCTTTTTTTTTTACTTTTAAAAGCATTTTTTTTGGCTGAAGAGATTGTAGAGGAAATGCTTTTAAAAGTAAAAAAAAAAAGCCTCTGATGATTGTGCGGCTCAGCTGGGCATGGGGGGGGGCAGGGATTTTTGCTATTGGTTCTCTGAACCACCCACCTCCATCGCTACCGGATCAGGTGATCTGGTCCGAACTGGGACGTTTCATCCCTGAGTGAGTACAGAACTTCAGTCTTAAATAAGTTTTTTAATCTAAATGAAACAGTGGGAATTATTTTACTAAGCCTAGAAACAGCTATTATCACATAATAACTACCCATTTGATATTATATAGTCAGTGAAGAGGAATTTATTAATTTATTTATGCATTATTTATATGGCTGCTATCTCTGGGCCACTGACAACAATACAATATAGGGTTTTTACTTGTATTAAAAATACAAGTAAAACCTGCCCGCCGAAAATATATAACACGAACATTTGTTTTGCTTTCTTGTCTATTAGATTTAAATGTTGATAACTTAAGAGTAGGATATCCTGTTCTTCATGCCCTGAAGGGAAAACAAAACATCAGAAATTATAAGACAATTCAGATTTTTTCTTTAGCTGAAATGGGACAATGGAACTAGAACAATATGACACATAGATATGAATCACAATTCACAATTGCCGTGAATGCTGTGTATTGTTTTACTTCTGTTCTTGCTGTGGGTATCCTATGATCTGGGTCAAGGGGTTTAATCAAACTTGATTGACATGTGAAGGACACTGCCTTGGGCCTTGGTGAGCTATTGACTTTTAACCTTATGAGTTTAATTTTTTTGTATAAATAATTCTCGACTTACAACTACAATTGAACCCAGAAATTTGATTGCAAATTATTGCACTTGTTAAGCTGGTCACCCTCTGACCTGACTTGATTTTATGACCATTTTTTTACAAAGCAAATCACCTTGGTAGTTAAATGAATCACGTAGTCATTAAGTGAACCCATGTGGTCATTAAGCAAATCCATTCTTCCAAATGAATGATTTTTTTTTTTGTCAGAAATAAGCAAAAAACATTGGGAAATGGCAAAAAAATTTGCAAATCGCAGTCACATGATCTTAGGAGAGTACAATCAGTTGTACGCACCGAAAATGTGATCATGTGATTGCATGTGTATGCGACAGTCATAACTTCAAGGACAGGTCATAAGTAGCTTTTTAAAGTCCTTTGTACTGAAACTTCAAACACTCAGGAAGCACCTGGTTGTTAAGCAAGGACTTCCTGTAAGGGAAAAGTTAAGCTTAGGGCTAAAGTATGAAGTTTGTATTTGAATATATTCTGTATTTTAATAATGCCAAGAAGACAAGTCAAAGTCAAAAAAGATAAGAATCTCAGGAAAGAACTTAATGAAGAACTTCAGAGAGCTGTTGAAAGGATTATTACAACAACATCTGTAAAGCCAGCAAAGATAGAAACAGCCATGGGGGAAAAAAGGTCCTCCAAATATCTCCATGGATTAGGAATTGGTATTCTAAAGGAAACCAATGGACATATAATAATTGATACAAACAGGGAACTGCATTTTGCACTAGCTGAAGTTTTTAGAGATTCTTCAAGGGCAGTCCCAGTGTTACTGCAGTCTATTTGAAAGTAGTCTAGCATGTAAATAACTGTGAACAGATTCTCATACTCCTAGTCACAATTGCCACCTGCTCCTTGGCCAGAAGGACATCACAATTGGTTTGTTTTGGGCAGCACCAACCCATCCAGCATAAAAAATGGTGAAATCTCATATCCAGGAAACCTTAGGACCCAAAGCCCAGTCAGTCTTGCCAGGGCTCAGCTGAACTCTGTTGTTGTCCATCTAGAACCCTACAACTTCCAGATACTGGGACAAGACATCAGCTGCACTGCTTAGTTCACCAGAGGTGGAGGTGTATAATTGGATATCATCAGTAGACACTTCATCCCATGGAAATGAATGTTCTCATCCAGCAGTTTCACATAGATATTAAATAGGAGAGGAGTGAGTACTGAGCTTTGCAGAATCCCACATAATAGGGGTTGCTGGTGGTAGGAAGGAAGACAACCAGCTGACCAATCCCTACCCATGGAGGCAATCCAGAAAGATACCCTGGATCACAGTATCGAAATACACCGAGAGATCAAGGAGAGCTAAGATCTCCTGCCAAAGATCATCTAAAAGCATGAACAATGCTGTTTCTGATTCATGTCCTGACCTGAATCTTGGCTGTTGGTACTCTCAGCACAGAATCACCTCTTTTGCTCTGAAAATGCACACATCTGCATGGCTGATATTATATTACTTCACATTGCACATGTTCAAATATTAATGCATTTCTGCTGTTAAAAATAATCTGTTTAACATTTATAGTATGGAACAACATACCCTCAAGAGCAAATATCAGAATTTTATATTTTGCTATAGCAAATATTGTTGATCAGTAGCACAAAGCACCTGTTCTCCAGAAGGTATATCTGCAAGATTATATTGATAAATTAATCATGTTTCTACTAAATACATTAAAAGACAAGTATTTTCTTGCAACAATGTTATTTGGTTTTAACATCTATCAGATGTCAGGCAGTGTCTCCTTGGTAGTGGCCCCTGTTCTTTGCACACCCTTCCCTCGGAGATTTACCATGCTCATTTCCTGGTCTTCAAAAGACTTCATTACCCGAACTAGGTAACATCATCAAGGACCTCTCATTTTAACCATGAGCTACAAATATTCTCCTTTATTGGCTTCAAAAGATGTGGCTGTAAAGATGTGTATAACCTTTCGGCCGGGGAGGGGGTGGGGGGTCAAACTCAAGCTCCGCAGGCTGGATCTGGCCCACAGGTTGCTTAGATCTGGTCCACGGGGCCACCCTGGAAACAGCGAAGGACTGGCCCATGGTGCCTCGGCCAGCGAAAACGGAACTAGGGAGAGCTGCATGCGGCCCGCCCCCAGCTCTGTTTTTGCTGGCAGAGGGTTGCAGGAGGCTGTCACAGCTGAAAACAGAGCTTGGAAGTCCATTTTCGCTTGCAGAGTGCTCGGGCCACACAGGCTCCCCCAACACAAATGACATCAAGTTGGCCATACTCATCCTGGCCACGGCCATCCTGGGCCTCCAAGGTCAAACCCAACCCTGATGAGGCCCTCAATGAAATCGAGTTTGACACCCCTATTTTAGGGAGATGTGATATATGTGAGACTGGAGACCAGGGAAACTCTACATTGCAACAAATATCTATGTGTGTGGAGAATTTGGGGCACTGAGTATATTCTGTTTTTAAAAAATTGATTTGAAAAAACATAGTAAGAAAGGAATCCTGCGCAAAACATATATATTTAATTCTCAGTGATCAAAGTGAAAGTAAAATTCTTACTTTAGAAAAGATATCAGTTAAGTGTGTTGCTGTTTCTTTTCCTACCTTTTTAATTCTATGAAGTTTACCTGTGCAATCCATTATTTCTTACCCAAAACTTTAGCTTCCTTTGCTTCTTACCATTTCAGGCTTATTACTGCCAGGCTTTCATAAAACTTTCATAAAACTCTCAAATAAAATATAATTTTAAAGATTTTAAAAACATGTTGAGCTAATTCTTTCTTATTGCCTATGTGCCCATGCTTGTTGATCTATGCCCTTCAATTGTTTCTGCTTAAATGAACATTTGGATAATTATTCCACAAATTATGACTTAAAAATGGCTATTGCTTTCATTAGCAAAGCAGCCATATTGAGGAGCCAAATCAGACATCAAGCAAATGTAAAACAAAATGTGGTCCCTTCCTATTCCATGTTCAGAACCACTGGCATCATTTCCTTAACAAGAAAATAGTTCAGAACAGAAGTTCTCATTTTGATCTTCTTGTTGTTGTTAGTTGTGTCCGACCCATCGTGATCCCATGGACAACTTTCCTCTAGGCCTTCCTGTCCTCTACCATCAACTGGAGTCCATTTAAGCTCATGCCTACTGCTTCAGTGACTCCATCCAGCTACCTCGTTCTCTGTCATCTCTTTCTTCTTTTGCCCTCAGTCTTTCCCAGTATTAGGCTCTTCTCCAGTGAGTCCTTCCTTCTCATTAGGTGGCCAAAGTATTTGAGTTTCATCTTCAGGATCTGACCTTCTAAAGAGCAGTCAGGGTTGATCTCCTGTAGGACTGACCAGTTTCATTTTGATCTTAGAATCTCTTTACCTTCTTAAAAATGATTGAGGATGTCAAAGAATTTTGGTTTATGTGGATTCTATCTATCGATATTTACTATATTAGAAAGTAAAACTGACAAATTTAAAAATATTAATTATTTGGCTTTGCAAACCATCTGAGAGTTTCCCAGAGCACACTTTAAGAACCACTGGTTTAGGGCAGCCTTTCTCAACTAAAGTTCTGGGAGTGATCATTAGCAGGTTTGCGACAGATTGTGTGATTTAAAAAGTGAAAATATTATTTATAAAACTTTTTGTGCCATGCAATATTAGCATGATGGGAATTTTTACATGCCAAAGATCAGTTGCTGGCTGTTCCTTTGCTGCTGTTGTTAAAATTGTGAAACATGGATTGTTTAAGCTAGAAATGAATTGTGTTTTGAAGATTTTATATTTTGTGTGATTTTATGCAGGGATGTGTGACCAGGAAATGATTTCAATTGATCTTCCAGTGTGTTGATAAAATAGCACACCTATGAGCTATTTTGACCATCAAGATAAATGGCAACAGCTAGATAAGAGTCTTTCATATGGGCCAGCATCTGTTTCTCACCTGGTCTATTACTACTTCAATGAGTCTCTCTACTTAAAAGGCAAAGGAAACTACCTCTCCCTCCCTCCCTCTCCCCCTCCCTCTCTTCTCTTCTACTTGATTACTCAACAATCTTTTAGCATGTTGAACATCATCTCACAAGGGGTATTTTAAATTCAAACCCTCAATGCTCTTCACCACCAAAGTTCAGTGGTGGAATGGTTGAAAAAAATTTCCCACTTTCTGATTTGTTGTATAAACTGTACCAGAAGACTTAACACATTTTTAAAAAAACACAGCAAACTAGCATTAACCTCAAAAGGCAGAAAAATCACACATGTATGATTCAGATCCACTGGCTCTCCATTATTGTTTCACTCTGTATCATCATTTTGCAACATTTCACATCTCTTCACACTCAAATTTAGTCTGATTATGGCCATCAAAAGTTGCCATCTGGCCTCTGATTTAGATGTACATTTGTCCTTACCTGCCTAAAGAGGAGAAAAAGTTGCTTCATGATAATCTTGCTTGTTTAGAGCATCAGGACAGTATAATAGTTACCATGGTCTTGTTAAAAGAATTGGTTGATAATGGAAACTTGTGGCAATTAAGAAGTTCTTATTTTTCTTAACCCTTTAATGAAAAACTAATAGGTATTGATGAACATCTGGTTCACAAAGATCCATCCATTAGAAATGAACTTAACTCTGGCAATAAGAACAACCAAATGGAACTAAGCTGTCAAAAGGATTTGTGTATGTATGTGTGATATTCTACTTAGAAAGTACATTTCGATATTTATATACAAATGTCCAAACGTTTAATCCAAACAGTGTGCTTATAATGGATCATTCTAAGAAGAATGAAGGATTTCTGCTGTACTAAAGGAGAAATCGTTGGCTAATAAAACTATTATTTGAACTAAGATATCTTCTTCCTTGGCCATAAAAGCCATAGACAATTAGAGATCACAATACAATACATGAATTTAATATTTGTTATTGATTTATTGAAATTAAATGTTATTTGTATTTAACCATGCCTAGATTACATTGTACTTATTTTATTTTTCTGTTCCAAGTATAATCAAACCTAAATTGAATCCTCTGATTCTAAAAAGTTTGAAATATTTCAAAAATCTGCATTATAAAATAGAAAATAACTGCCCTCAATTGCCGCCTGTTGAAAACCAAAAGTTCTAACTACTTTTCTTATTAATTTTATAAGCCTTCTTACTCAAAATGGCTATTTCCAGGCTCAGTGTTAAATGTATGGTATTCTTGATGCTATCTGAGCTTGGTTGTTTTCTGGCAGACATTTCTTTACCCAACTCAGTGCAGATGAGTATGGGGTTTGCGGCCTGTTTAAATGAACAGTCCTATTAAAAGGATTATTACTTAATAAGTAGGCTTATTAAAGGGTTTCTCAAACATTACAGAAATTGGGTAGGAAAACTTTGTTAACTTTTGAGCTATTGTTTGGAACATCACTGAAGCAATGAAGATTGCTTGTCTTGAACAAGATTGAACGAAGTACATCAATAATTTTCACCAATGTTTGAAAGAAATTATTTGTCTTGAAAACTGAAAAAGAATGGTACAAATTACAATTTGGAATGGTAAGCCACCATGAGCCACTTGGTTGAGTTGGGCTGTTTTATAAATTGAATGAATCAATTAATTAATGAACAAATAAATAAATATGTACATTTGTTGACATTTGCCATTTAACACTATTTTGAAAACGCTGGAACTCTTACCATAAATGCATTTGCTTGGGTGTATAAGTAGGACTTAAAAGTTCTCTGCTTACAGGAGTGGGTTCACACACACACACACACATACCAATATTGGCTCTAAATTAGAAATCTTTTAAAGAGGGCTTGGGTCCATATTCCATACTGCTTTTTGGCCTTTATTTTATGTAAATGTTTGAACACTGCATGCATATGCCCATATTCATGTCTGACTCACTCTTCACCCCCCCCCAAAGATTCTCAAGTGACGCATATCAACTAAATAAAATCAAGAATGTCTTTATTCACAGAATGCATATAATGCTTATTTCTAAAACGTCATAGAATGCTTAAAATCTAAGCATCTTTTTTTTTTAAAAAAAATGATTGCTATAATTAGGATGGTGCTCACAGGAGAATTTGCATTATATTTTTAGAGGCTTTGTTTAGAGGTTTTCTTGTTCTGGAGACATAATACAAATCCAGATGTGCTCTTAAAACCAGCTATAAAGGCTTTAAATTTCAAAATTCACAATAGCTATTTTAAAAAAAAGAAGAAGGCAAAAAAGTCAGCCTGACATTATTCAATTCGCTTTGTCTTCTAAAAAGATGGTTATCCCTTCATCCCTTCATTTTCAACAGTTTTCTATTTGCATGTTTCTGGATTTTTTGAAGAAATATATCTATTGACCAAACAGAAATATTTACGTTCCCTATGAGCTGAAATAAAATGATGTCTACATTGCCAGTACTGTACTATAGAATTATTTTTTAAAAGGTAAATAAACCAGTTCTGACAAACAAAGAAAAGAGAAAAATGTATCAGACCTTTTGAAGTCCCTTTCAATTTTGGAAAGGGAGTATTGTAGTTTTCCCATCTGTTTTAGGAATAGTAGCTCTCATAGAAATACCTTCCTGCTGCTGGGTTTTTGTTTTTGCATTATTTGTTTTTTTCCCCCACTAGTATCTGATCTTAGCCCATTCATTTTTATTCCATCATCTTCATTTCATTGCCAACTACTAGGTCATTTGTTTTGGTCCCATACAGTAACTATCAAGCAGGCCACTGGTGTTAAATAAAAATAGCTATGGAGACAATAGCTGTGTTTCATTTCTCGGATAACAGAGCATTATATCTAGAAGTTATGCCTTCTGTCCCAAAATAAGTTTTTCCTAATCGTAATTCTATGAGGTTGGTGGGCATTCAATTCATATATTACAGGAAATAAGAACAAATATGTAATTTATTACTTGTTTTCAGTTTCAAAACTTCATTCTGAGCATTGAAAAGAAAGTTTCCAGAACAAGCTCACAGAACACTTTATCTGGGCATTACATCCAATAACCAGTAAAGTTTGTCACATCCTACTCCACTATGATACTTCAAATAGAATCATAATACTAAAAGCAGCCCATTTATCCAAACTATATAAACATATTCATTTAAAATATGGGCTGAGAGGGAGCAGAAGTGTATTCATTAACCCTACGGACAGAAGCTACGAATACTTATCCTGTTGAAAAGTGCATATTCATTCCATTCATTCAAGACCTCTTAGTAAAGCCACTGACTTGAAAAAAAAAAAAGATAAAATCACATCAATAGCCAACAGCAGAAGGGGAAGTTGAGAATTATGTCTAGTGAGATTATTTTTATAATATACCAATGCCAGGTTAAAGTATTTATGCACAAATGATTAGGAATGTAGGTTGGCAAAATGATTCTGCCAATGACCAATGGAAACCTTATCCAGGTGCATATTCTAACTTTTTAGCTACCATATTAAAATGCTATTTATATATTCTTATAAATATATAGTTTTTCAGAAGGGAAGAGAAAATTATGTCTGTATGAACTGGCCTCACCTCAGGCACATATTTTATGGGAGATGAGAAATTTTGTAGGGATGGTGGATAAATAACTTTATATTCAAATATGAACTCAATAAATTTTACATTTTCAACAAATACATAAATAAACCTTAATTATGATTTGAAATATCATTTTAAATATTGTAATGCAGCTTGCTAAGAATTTTAAACTAAAAAGTAGAAGAATGGAATTCTCAAGTCTTTTTTCCTGAAAGTCCTCCGTCCCCTGCTCCATGAAGTAGGTAATTTTTGCTGTGAACCTTTCTCTTCCAAAATATATGCCACCTGGCATCTTCTCTTGAACTTCACTGTGTATGAGAGATAGGACTCCCATATTCTGCCTTACCCTCTGGTAGTTATAATGCAAAATTGAAAAATAAAATAAAATGTAATAATTGCAATCTTTCACCTTTTCATAGCATCATGTCAGTTGTGTGGTAGTCCAGACCAAAAAAAAAAAAAAAAAAAAACCCAGATGGATTAATTCTACTTTATTGTAAGGTTACATTAACATAATCTTATAAATCTGAAGTTCATTTCTTACAGCCCAAAAACTAAGGAAGTTCCCTTCTGAGATGTTTATCACACCCACATTCCTGTTTAAGGCTAAACTGCCTCTTATCTGAGTCCAACCCATTGCCCTGATCATGGCTCTTCCCTCTACCTCCCAAGGTCAGTCTTACATAACATTAGACATGAAGATATGTGGCCTTCTTGCTATATTAATTAATTATTTATTTATTTATTTATTTATTTATTTATTTATTTATTTATTATATTTCTATACCGCCTTTCTCCCGTAGGACTCAAGGCGGTGTACAGTCAAGAAAAATATAGACACACAAACTTCATAAAATTGCTAATTAAAATTATCATTTAGTTCGGTCAATTAAATAAAACCCAGAATTAGATAACATTTAAAAAATCATTCACATGTTCGTATGTTTAGCCCCGCCTGTTGGAACATCAGGGTCTTGAGGGCACAGCGGAAAGCACGGAGATCAGGGATATTCCGTATCTCCGGGGGCAGTTCATTCCAAAGGGTTGGAGCCCCCACAGAGAAGGCCCTCCCCCTGGGAGTCGCCAGTCGACATAATTTGACTGACGGTACCCTGAGTAGTCCCTCCCTGTAATATTAGCCTCCCTCCCTTTAGAAATAAATCAATCTCATAGGATACATACAAAATTAAACTTTATTAAAAAGGAACATTTTAACCACCACTATCTCCTCTAACCTTAAATATTAGAATGCAGGGAATCGATTTTGGAAAAAAACTAAATTACAGTGCTGTTCAGGAACCCAGGAATCCAACAAATGGAAATGAGTGGAATAAGAAAAAGGATGTATCAGAATATTAAAAGTACTGGTAAGTATATAAAATTGCTGGCAAGCCACAAGAGGGTGCTGATCCCCTGCCTGTTTTTTTCTTTTTGAGAAATCAATAGCACAGCTCTTTTGAAGATTTGGTTCACATTGACATGAAATGCGATGTCTTTAAATTATGGTGTGAAAATAAAATGGTTGAAACACACGTAGAAAACAAAGAACCTAAGTATAGTCCTAAATAGACATTTGTTTACTATATTTGCATATTGCTCTTTCCTAAAGCTCTATTTCCACTAAAGTGGCCCTCTTCAAATAGTTATTCTATTCTGATTCCATTTATCTGGATTTCCTTTCTATCTTTCTGATAATTTCAACCTTTAAACTAGGGCTGAAGGAGACTGATTTCAGTTTTCTGCTTCTTTCCACTCTAGCACACCAATTCTTGTCCATCTTACTTTTCCTAGAGTTCCCCAAAGGATGGCGAATTTGATTCTGTATATAACAAAGTCTATGTACCTCAGAGTCTATTTACCTGAAAATCTTGCTGTCTGATTGTAATTTGAATTGACTGTGAAGTTAGTCCTCATGAAGTCACATTGTCAATGTACTTTTATAACAAGAGTATGTTAAGAAAGAGTATATAGAAATTCATATATTTAGGAAGGTTATTTGCAAAATATTAAATGAGGAAAAAAGTAACTAAAACTGCATTAGACAAAACTGTAGGGGGAAAAAAAGTGAGAAAGCCCCCATATGGGTGAACTCTTTCCTCCCCCCACCCACCCATCCTAGACATATGTGAAACAACTTTTCTTATGGTTTTTATAGATCTTCAAAGAGCAATTTATACCTCTGGGCCAAGTTATTTGTGTCCATCTTGAGGAGGTTGATTTATTATTACTGCTTGATTTTTAAAATGATGTTGATAAATTTGTATTATTGCTTTTATAATTTTAATGTTCAAGAGTCTTTTGAATTGGATGAGATGGAAAAACATAAATAAATAAATAAATAAATAAATAAATAAATAAATAAATAAATAAGCACATCAAAATAAAAACCAATTGTAATGCAAATGGCATGTTAGCAAAAAAAGAAACGTAGAAAACTCAAACTTGGCATATTTGAAGAACTGAAAGAACTAATGAATGTGATAGATTCACTTATCTTTAATGTAAATAACCTTTATTTATATAAACTGCGTACACATAAATTTCATCCTTCAATGAACCATGGTCAGGGTAAATCATTTTTTGATTCACATTAAAGAATTCCATAGAAGTCAATAAAGATATGTAATTTAGTGTAGAAAATTAGCACCCACCCCTCTCCTAGAAGAATGAAATATTTTAGGAAATATTTAAAAGTCAGAATATTTCCCGTAAAAGAGAAATAGAAATTTTAAGAGAAACAAAAACTCAGAGCTTTAGCTCCCTGCCCCCAACAGATATTTGGTGCCCATTGAGAAAGACTGGGTCAGACTATAGACCTCCAGTTCCAGAGTGATGGGATTAAGACATGACCCCTCAGGACATAATAGGATTAACCCTCTACCCATCTAGCAGCAGGGCTCACTGCATTTCAAAATTTCCTAAGGACATTACATCACCCAGCAAGGTTCAACCAAACTTACCTCAGACAACCTCAGCTATGACCCCTGCATAGCCCCATGGGAGTCTGACAGCAGCCAAAAGAATACATTTTCTTGCACAGGAACAGGAAGATCAAGTTCAAAGCCCAAGAGAGGGTATAAATACCTCTCACTTTCCACTTCATGTGGTCAGCTGCCCAGGACTTCAAACCCATGTGGTCCTGTCCCTCATTAAACCATCTTTCCAATCAGCCTCCATGTTTCTAGTGTCTTTCTTCCCACTTGGAACTGAACCAGATGAATATTTCTTCCAACAGTAGCTAATATTGAACATTAATGAGGTTACTGCCAATTATCAAGTACCTAAATCCATAGACTATCTTTTAAAAGATGTTATTACAAAATTTCAAACAAATGAAATCTAGTGTTATAGTGCACTGGAAAGGATTACATCTGGAAGAGGGTGACTTATGACATCAGTGCAGCATAGTCTACATTTTAGTTTGCAACCCTAAACATGGAAATAGTTTAAAATAATCTTGCATTACTCACCATTGTTATTGCTTATATGTTGCAGCTTGGGCTCAAAGGCACACAAAACTACAGTGCAATGTTATTCATGCTAATAATGGTCTACTGCGAGCTTGAAAGGAAGTAGCTATAAGCAACTGTGCAATCTAATTTAGTATTTAATTTTAGCCAGAGGTGGGGCAGGTTATTTTGTTCCCTCAGTTCTACTCTTAAACAAGTCTTATATTCTGCAAATTTAGACAGACATCAGTCAAACTTTCAAATATTTCAAAATGAAAAAAAATAATAATGTGAAGAGTTTATGTTTGAGTAGAAATTCTTGAATGAAATTCTAATTCTTAGCTGCAGATGCTTTGGCCACAAGAGTAGTGGTTTTTTGGAGGGTGGTTCTTATGTCTACAAATGAGCAGTTCTCAAGTTCAAATCCTTATAGCAGGAGAAACTTTGCATAAAGAGAGAACCTAGGTGAACTCCAATGTGACAAACAGAATCAATATCCCTCTTTCCTCAATATATATTTGACAAGAAAACTTTGCCACAGTTGCCCAGACCCGATCAATCTTCTACAGGTATGCAAAACCTGTTTTACTACAATTCAAAGCTGACTTCCCCATGACGCTTCCTGATTGAGAAACTATGCCCCTGCCTTTCCACCAATTACGTGAATTGCAATTTCTGGCATAATTTCACTATTATCAGGTTTAGTGACTAAGGTTACTGGGATCTGTAGTTCAGTGATATTTGAAGAGCAATGTATTTCCTGAATCTGCTTTAGCAATTACATTATGTAATCGTTACAGGCTGTGAATTAGAGTCCAGTCTCAAACTGGGAATTGCCCAATATGTGTAGAAATAGCTTTGTGATTTTCTCCGTTATTCTTTGACCAGCTGACAAAAAGTCGAAACTGAAATTTCTGCTATCCCTGAATGTGAGTTAAGAATTGCATTCCAATCCCTATCAGAGAACACCAAGGTAGAGATAGCTGAACCCTGAAATGTTGCTTAGGAGGATCTGCTGCTATGCTATGCTTCTATTCCCCCCCCCCCCCACTTCCCTTCATTCAAATATGTCAATTTCTCAAAGACTGCCTAGACAAGTTCCTGCAGTTTTCTTGGCAAGGTTTTTCAGGAATGGTTTGCCATTGCCTCATTCCTAGGGCTGAGAGAACGTGACTGGTCCAAGATCACCCAACCAGCTTTGGGATCACAGCAGGACTAGAACTCACAATCTTGGGTTCTAGTCTGACACCCTGCCTTAAACAATACACCAAATTGGCTTTATAGGGGGATTTCCTCCTGTACTGTTCTTGTAGCTTTCAGCAAATGATTAATCACCAGTTGAAAGTCCATCTGTTTGCTTTTTCCTCTTTTAAATGACTTCTGAGGAAATGCTACATGTAGCTGCATCTTAAACATTATTCTTCAGATGTGTCATTAGGTAATTTGTGGTCAATAATGACTGTAGTTGGAATATTTAGGTGCAAATTCAAAAGCACCACAGTTTAGAGCTGTAAAACTTTGTTCATATGAATAATAATTTACAAACCCAAAACAATTATTCATATGAATAAGATGAGTGTGGCTTACAGGAGTGGGTTAAATGCAGAAAAATAAAAGCAAACATAACTCTATTGAATCTGAAAATTAATGGCTGCCGTAATAAATACTGAATTATAACAATCTTCTCAAACTAGGATCTGTACGTAGTCATTTCCATGTCTGAAGCATTATTTTTGATACATTTCCAAAACACAATAGCTGTCAAAAGGCATGTTATAAATAACATAGCACACCTATGCATTTATAACATAAAAATGAGGCATGTACCTACCGGTAGCAATCAGTGGACTGGTAGGAGGCACTAAAAATATGTTAGTACTGCAGGTGCTATTTTTTTTAAGTCTAATTTTCTGTTTGTGAATGTATACAGTTTGGATCATTGTTTTAAACATTTGATATGGGACAAAATAAATGGGAGACAATATAAACTAGTGGTAAGCTAGCAGGGCTGCTCAGTTTTGTTCTTCCCTGCCTTGGCTAGATCAAGTTTGGCTTATATAGATAATTTGCTTATCTGGTATTTTGCATAAGCTGTCCACATTTCCCTGGTTGTCTGAGTGTTGCTTTACTGCAGGGTTTCTCAACCTTGATTGAATTCCAGCTCCCAGAATACCCCAGCCAGCTGTGCTAGGAACCATCCCCCATGTTTGTTGAGGAATTCTGGGAATTGAAGTCCAGACATCTTAAACTTGCCAAGTTGAGAAACATTGCTTTACTGTATAATCACATCAGAGCAGTCCTGGGATGGGAAAGTAGAAAAGATCAAAACTAAGTCCAGGATCTCTGAAATCCTGAAATGTTGAACATTGTAAAATGCCGCACCCCCATAACCCCATACAGCTAAAGGATATGGTGAGTGACTTACACCCAATCTTATTTTTCCTCTTATAAATTTGCAGTAAGTTGATTGCAGGTCTTCAGTCCATTTAAAAACTGATCTTGCCCACAAGTCTGATCTTGATCTCTTCTAGTTATTTTCAAAAGCTGCTGTTCCATGGCACAAATGAAATTGTAATGTAACTTTATACCCAGCAGCCTTGCAAAAGGATCACAACAGTATCAGGCCAGGAGAAAAAGGAGGGGGGCAGATTTTTGAAAGATAATCACTTTAAGAGGGTGAGTCATCTATTCCAGGAGTTGACACACTGATGGATATAGCAAGCCTGCAGATCTGGTCATGGTATATTCCAGATAGACTGGGCAATACTTCTGACATCTTCACACTTGATGGACAGCACTGAAGTTAGGCCAGATATTCAAAAGTCCCAAACAACCTTAAAAAATTAGGACTTTGAACAAACAATACATCATTAATTATTCAGTGTGTCATCTGAGTACATATTTTTGTGTCATCATATTCCTCCTTTACCATCATTTTCTTGCTACATTTCTATTTTACTTTTACATTTTAATTTAATTTATTACATTTTTTCCAAATTTCTTGCATTTATATTAATTTTTATTATATCTCATCTCTATCCATTGATAGAATTTCCCCCATATCCTATAAAACTCCGATTCTTGCTTTCCCTTAATTGCCAATGTTAGTCTATTCATTTCTGCACATTCAAATGTTTTCTTAATTACTTCTCCCTCTACAGGATTTTTTTCTGCTTTCCAATTTTGTGCAAATACTATCCTCGCTGGAGTTATTACATGTATAATCAGATAAATATTTTCTTTACTATTTCTTGTTTAAATATAAAAATAAAAAACTTTTTTTTAAAAAAAATTAGGACTTTGCATGAAAAAAATCTTCAATCAAAAAAAAAATCAGATGTAATTCTCTATTTCTCTATGAACAGAAGTTTAATTTCTTCTTAAAAGCTGAACTACTAGTCAGAGCAAACTTAATCAGTAGATTAGTCAGTTAAAGCCTGAGTCAAAATAACTGGGAAGGAACAACTATAATCAGTGGAGTAAATAGAATGGAATGAAACAGGATGATACTTTCCTTCTAACAAGGGAAACAATTTTGTCTTTAAACCTATAACTTTACTCCCACTTTGGTATCTCAGGTGCTCTCTGTTAAGTCCTCGACTTACGACGGGCGCCCCTGATTGGCTCAGGCGCACGGACTTTTCCGGCGGGAGAATGTTGCCCTCCTATTGGTTGTTTAGTTTGACAGCTACAGTATAAATAGCTGTCAAACTCCTTGTTCTCTGTTCTGTTTTAATCCAAGCCTCTACAGCGGTTGTCAGAAATAAAGTGTTCCTGTTTGACTTAGCCTGGTCTCGCCTCAGTTATTGGACCCCCGGGTCGCCCTACAGAGCACTGGCGATGAAGGTGGGATGCCGGGCGTGAGGAGACAGGTAGTCAACAGCTGAAGTCACTAGCGCTAAGCCAAGGCGCTAGCTGAGTCACTAAACGACGAGACTTCGTTTGTGAAGACAAATTCCTCACAGAAACAGAACCCGTCCTTATCAGGATGGTACCCCCAACATTCGCTCCTTTCAACCCAGCCACAGAAACCTGGAACTCATACGAGGCTAGATTCGAGTGCTTCCTGGAAGCGAACGACTATACAGGGCTGTCCAGCAGCCGGAAAAGGGCGCACTTTTTAAATGCCTGCGGTCCCGAAATGTTTGCCGTCGCGCTGGCCCTGCTAGCCCCAGTCCCTGTCCAGACAGTGTCGTGGGAAGTCCTGAGGGACAAACTCAAGAGCCACTACGAACCCACACCATCGCGGATAGCTCGAAGGTTCGCTTTCAGACAGATTCTTCAAGCTGAGGGGGAATCCATCAATCACTACATGGCCTCCCTCAGGACTGCTGCCTTGAACTGCGAATTTGCCCAGCTAGAAGACTCCCTCCTGGAGCAGTTCGTTTGTGGCGTAAAAGACTTAAGAATACAACGCCACTTGTTAGAGAAGAAAGAAATTACCCTTGCGACTGCCATAGAGGAGGCTCAGGCATGCGAACTATCTAGCAGATCTACCCTAGAAATTCGTAAATCGCAAGCCGCCGCTCCTGCCACCAAGCCCAACACTGTCCATTCGGAAGAGACAGACTCTGAGGTGATCAAGGAGGAGGAGGATGAGGTTAGCTGCCTCAAAACCTCCAAGGGCAATAGAAATACCTCAGACAAGAACTTCGCAGGGTCTCCCTGTCAAGGCTGCGGTGAAATGCATCCCCGAGCGGCTTGTCGTTTTAAAACCACCATCTGCCGCAGATGTGGAAAAAAGGGGCATCTGGCAAGAGTCTGCCGGGCTAATTTGCAGAGCACACAGCTGAACGCCTCCAGACGACCATTCCAAAAAACACCTAAGCCAAGCGGTGACTGTTTTGCCGTTTCAAAGAGTAACAACGCTCCTGCAGTGTCTGCCCGCCAATTCAGAGTTGGTGCCAACAAGAAAATCTACATGACGATCACCATAGAAGGAACCCCCTGCCAGATGGAGGTCGACACGGGGTCTTCCAAATCTCTAATCTCTTGGCACACCCTTAAACAAGTGGCACCAAATATTCAAAAACGCGCCCTTCAACCATGCCAAGTACGCCTCCGGGACTATCAAGGGAATTACATTCCTGTCATGGGCGGCACCAAGCTCCTAGTGGAACACAAGACCTTCACTGGCAAGCTTCCCTTGATCATCGTACGAGACCCACTGCCCAGCCTACTGGGGCTTGACTGGTTTGGTGCCTTAGGACTTGGCATAACTGGCATCCATTCAGTATGCCCCGATAACTTTGAGGATCTCATGGCCGAATTCGCAGACGTTTTCAACGACGACTTAGGTAAATATAAGGGATCTCCCATCTCTCTCAATTTAGACCCCAAAGTAGCCCCCGTTAGATTAAAGCCCAGAAGGGTGCCATTTGCACTTAAACCGCTGGTGGATAAAGAGTTAGACAAACTTATTGCACAGGGCATTCTAGAACCCACCGATCATGCCCCCTGGGAGACCCCCATAGTCCTACCCATCAAGCCAGATGGGTCTATCCGCATCTGCGCGGACTATAAAAATACAGTAAATAAGGCCCTCCAAGCCCACCCTTATCCTGTACCTGTAGTGCAACACTTGTTGCACTCACTGGGCAATGGCTCCATTTTTGCCAAGCTGGACATGGCGCAAGCCTATCAGCAACTCCCCGTTGATTCTGCCACGGCTGCAGCCCAGACCATAGTTACCCACCGGGGGGCATTTAAATGCCACCGCCTCCAGTTTGGCATTAGTGTGGCTCCTGGCATTTTCCAGAGCCTTATGGAGCGACTCCTGCAGGGGCTGCCAGGAGTCGTTCCATATTTTGATGACATCATCATCTCTGCCTCTAGTCAGTCAGAATTTAAGGACAAGCTAAGGACAGTCCTACGCCGTTTCCAAACGGCTGGCCTTAAGCTTAAGAAGGCTAAGTGTAGACTTGGGGTGCCCCAGGTTGAATTCTTAGGGTTTTTGATAGATGCCTCCGGCATACATCCCACCCCTTCAAAGACAGCTGCCATCAAGCGGGCCCCCACCCCTGGCAACAAAACCGACTTACAAGCCTTCCTTGGGCTTTTAAATTTTTACAGCACCTTCTTGCCACACAAGGCCACTGTTGCCGAACCCCTGCACCGTCTGTTGGATAAGAAATCCCCCTGGCGCTGGGGCCCCCGGGAGGCATCCTCCTTTGAGGCTGTCAAATCCCTCCTGTCATCCGATGCCGTTTTGGTGCAATACTCTGACAGCCTTCCCTTAGTTCTTGCTGCCGACGCCTCCCCCTTCGGAATTGGGGCCGTTTTAAGCCACTCCCTCCCAAATGGCACTGAGGCCCCCATTGCCTTTTATTCCAGGACACTCTCCTCAACTGAGCGCAATTATGGCCAAATCGACAAGGAAGCGCTGGCCGCTGTGGCAGCCATCAAGCGTTTCCATGACTACTTTTCCGGTCGGTATTTCACCCTAGTCACAGATCACAAACCCCTCTTAGGCATCCTGGCTGGCAACATCGCAACGCCCCAGGTCCTCTCCCCCCGCATGTCACGCTGGGTTGAATTCCTAGCCGCTTACTCGTATTCTCTCGTCTATCGCCCTGGCAAGTTTCTGCCACATGCAGATGCCCTCAGCCGCTGCCCCCTGCCCATCTCTGTCTATGACCCCTCTCCTACTTCTCAGGTCCTCCTCCTTGAATCCCTGCACCTGCCACTCTGCCTCTGACATTGCTTCCCACTCTACTAAGGACCCCATCCTCCGCAGGGTTTTGGACTGGGTGCGCAGGGGATGGCCTCCTGGAAATGTAGGTCCTGAGTTCAAGCCATACCACGTCAGACAGCATGAGTTGTCTGTACAGCGAGGGTGTCTGCTGTGGGGAAATAGAGTAGTAGTGCCCGCCAAACTCCAGCAGCGAGTTTTGGAATCCCTGCATGAGGGACACCCGGGAATAGTTAGGATGAAGTCTCTAGGGCGCAGTTACGTCTGGTGGCCAAATTTTGATCAAGCGGCCACTCTGTGGGTCGCAGGGTGCCAGCCTTGCCAACTGTCCCGACCAGCAGCCCCCGCTGCTCCAGTCAAAGAGTGGGAAATGCCAAAGTCGCCCTGGTCACGAATCCATGTGGACTTTGCCGGACCTTTCCATGGGCAGACCTTCCTAGTAGTGGTCGATGCCTACTCAAAGTGGGTGGAGATAGTTGCCATGGCATCAACCACCGCGGCCGCCCTAATCAGGGCCTTGCAAAGACTTTTTGCCACCCACGGGTTGCCCGATGTCATCGTTTCGGACAACGGCCCGCAACTAGCATCTGCTGCCTTCCAGGTCTTCCTAGCAGGACATGGGATACGCCACGCCAGGGTGGCACCATTTTGCCCTGCCAGCAATGGTTTGGCAGAAAGGGCCGTGAGGTCAGCCAAAGAGACCCTCTCCCGTTTCACCCATGGGGACTGGCAGGAGAAAGTGGCCCGATACCTGTTGGCACAACACGTAACTCCATGCCCTTCTACCAACAGGAGCCCCGCAGAATTTCTAATGGGCAGACGTCTCCGCACCGACCTCGACCGCTTGCACCCTGCCTACTCTCCAGAGAAACCCCCTGACTCAACCAGTCGACACCGCAGTTTTAATGTCGGCGACTCAGTTTATGCCCAGAACTTTGGGGGCGAACCCAAATGGCTACCGGGAACCATTGAGCAGAACACTGGCCCCTATTCCTACCAAATCCGGTTACCCGATGGCCGGCTCTGGCACCGCCATCTGAATCAAATCAGAGCCCGTTTGACATTCCATCCAGATAACTCAGCCGGCCTGGATGAGCCCGCAACAGTTCCAACCCCTAACTGTACACCAACTGTCCCTAACTCAAACGCGCCCCCAGAGCCCAACTTACTTGATGAACCTGGCCAGCTATCCGACGACGAGGCCGACTCGGGTGTTCCAGACGAGTCGCCGGGAGTTCCACCGGTGACACAAGCTCCGCCAACTACTCAGGCAGCCACCCCTGAACTACGTAGATCTAGTCGAACGCGCAGGCGCCCTGCGTACCTGGCCGACTACGCCTGCTCCATCCAGGGGGGAAGGGGTGTTAAGTCCTCGACTTACGACGGGCGCCCCTGATTGGCTCAGGCGCACGGACTTTTCCGGCGGGAGAATGTTGCCCTCCTATTGGTTGTTTAGTTTGACAGCTACAGTATAAATAGCTGTCAAACTCCTTGTTCTGTTTTAATCCAAGCCTCTACAGCGGTTGTCAGAAATAAAGTGTTCCTGTTTGACTTAGCCTGGTCTCGCCTCAGTTATTGGACCCCCGGGTCGCCCTACAGAGCACTCTCCTCATACGCATACAAACATGTTACTTCCAAACCTTGATCACTCAGCGGAACAAAGAAACAGTTGTTCTTCTCTATGATTGCTCACTAGCAGCTGTTTGTGTGTTTGTATGTGT
Organism: Arizona elegans; assembly: GCA_022577455.1. NCBI lineage: Eukaryota > Metazoa > Chordata > Lepidosauria > Squamata > Colubridae > Arizona > Arizona elegans. Next base: position 39,314,004 of record JAKOOJ010000008.1, on the reverse strand, counting down.
GCTGCCTTCAAGTCAATCGTTACTCCTGGAGACAGCCTGCATAACTTTATGTATCTTCCTTGGCAACATTTTTAGAAGTGGCTTGCTGCAGTCTCCATCTTAGGGCTGAGAAAGAGTGACTGGACAGTCACACACATGCTTAAAATGGTATTAGAACTTAGTCTCATGGGTTCTGGGTCAGTGCCTTTAATTATTACACCAAAATGGATCTCAGTCACTGGCTCAGTTTCCCTAAACTTTGCATTTGCATATTACATCATGGTAAAGTGCCACTGACATATCCTTTTTAAAAGCCATGGAAGATAGTGGTCATCCCCCCATCTTGTGGCTGTGAATTAATCATCTAATGGGCCATATATTTTCTTTAATTCTTTCATGATATGGTGCTCTTCAGACATGTTAGACTTCTAGTATACCCTTTGATCATCAGGCTGAGAATTATTGGAGCTGAAATTGAATGTATCTGAAGAGATACAGATTAGGGAAACTTTCCTTAGCCTATTCTAAGTGTCTTGCAAATCAATTGAAATAGGATAATATATATTATCTTGCCAGTTCACATTTAATTGAACTGTATTTGTCCTTTTATTGTCTAAGCTCAAAATGGTTCATACTGCTATGCAGGAATGCTTGGAGAGTTCCAAATTACCAGCAGGATTTCACAGGATACTATACTTTGTTTTCTTCTATTATTTAAATATCTGTATGTTTACTATATTTAATGTCTGGAATCTCTTTTCTGGAACTGAATGTATCTCATTTGTTTGTTTGCTCTTGTTTGTCACATAAACAGTACAAAGTAGGCCTCTGCAGAGCACATACATAATTGCTTCTATCTGACCATCTTTCTCTTGATTAGTTCATGATGTCAATTGACATAAATATCTGAAAGGTAATTTTATACGCAACATAGTAAGTTTATTAATCATGGCACACTCAGCATGCCAGGATTTCAAAAAGAGGGTAGAGAAAAAAGAATGAGATGCAAAGTATATAGCAAGGAAGAAAAATATTTGAATCTGGAGAACAGCTTTGAGTGCAAACTGGATATTTACTGATTGTTATTGAGAAGCAATTGTACTTTGCGAATTTGTTTTTTAGATTGGAACACAGGCTTTACTAATGTTTTGGATTCAGTGCTGTGCTGACTTTTTCACATCTAATTGCTGCTCTGTGGTCGCATTTCAATATATGTGTTATAGTATCCACTCTGCTTATAATATGAATAACCACCACACTTCACTGCTTCGTGTTGCAATTATAGGAAATGAAAAGGGAGTTTGAAAGATCAGATAAGCTTTGTATTTTATGTTTCTAGTGGATGTATTCAAACCACAAGTGTAATGCTATAACAGCAGCTATATGGGAAATAATGCAGAGCATTTCAGGTTCCTTTATTTTTTTAAAAAAAATTCAATAGATGCGTGTGTACTTTCAGGTTTCTAAGAGTGCATAATAAAGCCTTGTTGTTCATAATTGCATAACTCTGATGGTGCACACTGAATATTAGCCTAATCATGCTTCCTCCCAGGCTTGACTCAAAAGTGAAGGTGGGGTTGTGGGGGAGAGAATGTGGAAACACTGGCCCAACATGTTTGAGGATGCTCCCCATTTATGAGTTATATTTGATTTGAATACTCACATCTTGGGAAATGCTTAGAAGATCCAGTACGAAACAAAAAACAGGTCTGGAAAATAATTTTTTGATGTCACATTTATGAGGCAGACATTGCATTACCAACATAGAAAAATAAAAACCAATTAATTTTGCCTGAATGTTCCCCTATGTTTATTTTTAACTACAGTAAATAGGAAATTTATAACCTTCAGAGAAAGTGAGAGATTGTAACAAAACAAACACATTTTCCTTTTGCATTCTATGCGGTTATTGTGTAATATTTGCTGTTTCTTCACAGTCAGCAGCGCCAGTAAATATTGCCTCATATTCATTGGTCTCAGTTATAATGCAACGATAGTTTCTTTTGGTTCACTTTTGGTAAATGTCCATTAAAGAACAAGTAGTACTCAGTTTTGGAAGTGAAAATTAAAATGGTATTTCTACATAGGTATTTCCTGATTTTATATAACAGGAAAGAAAGAAAGAAAGAAAAATTCTCACCAAAGTCGTCCTCTCTGTAACAGTCAAAGTTTTTCTATGAGCACATAGGAACATCTCAGTGGTGAAATCCGAACCGATTTGCTACAGGTTCACTGGCCACGCATGCACACCGCGCACCAAACACGCATGCATGCGCAGTATGCACCAAAAGAGGCTTGGGGAGGTAAGTAGAACAGCGAGGGGGGGATCAGCTATGGCGCACGATTTAGTTTTGCTAAAAAGCAGGATTTCCTGCTTTCTAGCAAAGCTAAACCCCGCTGCACAGCTGATTGTCAGAAATACTGGTTTGGAGGAACTGGTAGCTTTTTTTTTAACTACCAGTAGCTTTTTAAACTGCTGGTCCAACCGAACCGGTAGCTAACTACTGGTTTGCCTGAACCGGTAGCTTTTTTATCACTACTGGTTTGCCAAAACCTGAGCAAACTGGTAGCATTTCACCCCTGCAGCATCTTATCTTGTTCCTCACCCTCTAAACTAGTGTTTCTCAACCTTGGCAACTTTAAGACTTCAACTCCCAGAAATCCCCAGTCAGCCTGATCTGGCACTTATCACCCAGATGTGGCTGGGGTTGAGGAGGGGGTGCAGTCTCTCTCTCAGAAGTATGTCTGACTAGAAATGGTCAACCTATCTTTGATTCCTCTGTCATGATCATTATCTGGCAGCTATGAGCTTCTCATGGACTATATTCCTCACAAGGAGGCGAGTCCTATTAACAAAATAACAGAATAACAAGAGTTGGAAGGGACTTTGGAGATCTTCTAGTTCAACCCCCTGCTGAAGCAGGAGGCCCTATAACATTTCAGACAAATGGTTGGTAAATCTCTTCTTAAAAACTTCCAATGTTGGAGCGTTCACAACTTCTGGAGGCAAGTTGTTCCACTGATTAATTTTTCTGTCAGAAAATTTCTCCTTAGTTCTAGTTGCTTCTCTCCTTGATTAATTTTCATCCATTGCTTCTTATCCTGCCTTCAGATGCTTTGTAGCACAGATTTGACCCCCTCTTCTCTATGGCAATCCCTTAGATATTGGAACACTGCTATCATATCACCCCAGTCCTTCTTTTCATTAAATAAACATACTCAATTCCAGAAACTGTTCTTTATATGTTTTAGCTTCCAGTCCCCTAATCATCTTTGTTGTTCTTGTCTGCACTTATTAGATCGGTCTGCCCTTGGTGACCAGCTGGAGATTATAACTGAAGATCTGCTGCGTAGTCCTACCAAGATAATAGTCACTGCTTGGAATAGGAGAGTGATAGTGGTTTTAGTCATGCAGTATCTGTTGACCTGTGGATCTTGTCACTCCCCATGAAACAGATGAAAGAGAGATGAAACAGATCAAGATATTAATATCTGGCAGGACCATTACAGGGGTAGTGCATCCATTCTCAGTCTTCTTGACCTCTCAGCAGCTTTCTTTCTTTTTTAAAAAATATTTTATTAGTTTTAAAAGTAAAACAATGGACATTGATCAACATCTCTAGTTTCTAACATCTGCATCAAATTCAAGTTAATAAGTAATATATTCCTTAATCTATATACAAATTTACATATCTCCTATTTCATTATATATCAAGTATACCAGTGGTGAGTTGTCCCCGGTTCGTACCGGTTCTATAGAACTGGTAGTAAAACCAGTGGGAGGCCCTGCCCAGCAACCCCGACGTCACCAAAATGCTTCTGCGCTCACGTGCGCACATGGCCCCACTGCAAACCGGCAGTAAAAGTAAGTAGAACCCACCCCTGAAATATACAGTATTTTACTTCCTAAACAGCTATACATATATTTAGTAAACCTATATTACATTCACAAATTCAATATATCTTGATATATTGATATACAGTCAGGTCCAGAAATATTGGGACATCGACACAATTCTAACATCTTTGGCTCTATACACCACCACAATGGAGTTGGAATGAAACAAACACAATGTGCGTTAACTGCAGACTGTCAGCTTTAATTTGAGGGTATGTACATCCAACTGAGGTGAACGGTGTAGGACTTACAGCAGTTTGTATATGTGCCTCCCACTTGTTAAGGGACCAAAAGTAATGGGACAATTGGCTTCTCAGCTGTTCCATGGCCAGGTGTGTGATATTCCCTCATTACCCCAATTACAATGTGCAGATAAAAGGCCCAGAGTTCATTTCAAGTGTGCTATTTGCATTTGGAATCTGTTGCTGTCAACTCTCAAGATGAGATCCAAAGAGCTGTCATTATCAGTGAAGCAAGCCATCATTAGGCTGAAGAAACAAAACAAACCCATCAGAGAGATAGCAAGAACATTAGGCGTGGCCAAAACAACTGTTTGAAACATTCTCAAAAAGAAGGAATGCACCGGTGAGCTCAGCAACACCAAAAGACCCAGGAGACCACGGAAAACAAGTGTGCTGGATGACCGAAGAATTCTTTCCCTGGTGAAGAAAACACCCTTCACAACAGTTGGCCAGATCAAGAACACTCTCCAGGAGGTAGGTGTATGTGTGTCAAAGTCAACAATCAAGAGAAGACTTCACCAGAGTGAATACAGAGGGTTCACCACAAGATGTAAACCATTGGTGAGCCTCAAAAACAGGAAGGCCAGATTAGAGTGTGCCAAACGTCTAACAAAGCCTTCACAGTTCTGGAACAAGATCCTATGGACAGATGAGATCAAGATCAACTTGTACCAGAGTGATGGGAAGAGAAGAGTATGGAGAAGGAAAGGAACTGCTCATGATCCTAAGCATACCACCTCATCAATGAAGCATGGTGGTGGTAATGTCATGGCGTGGGCATGTATGGCTGCCAATGGAACTGGTTCTCTTGTATTTATTGATGATGTGACTGCTGACAAAAGCAGCAGGATGAATTCTGAAGTGTTTCAGGCAATATTATCTGCTCACATTCAGCCAAATGCTGCAGAAATCATTGGACAGCGCTTCACAGTGCAGATGGACAATGACCCAAAGCATACTGCAAAAGCAACCAAAGAGTTTTTGAACAGACAGAAGTGGAATGTTATGCAATGGCCAAGTCAATCACCTGACCTGAATCCCATTGAGCATGCATTTCACTTGCTGAAGACAAAACTGAAGGGAAAATGCCCCAAGAACAAGCAGGAACTGAAGACAGTTGCAGTAGAGGCCTGGCAGAGCATCACCAGGGATGAAACCCAGCATCTGGTGATGTCTATGCGTTCCAGACTTCAGGCTGTGATTGACTGCAAAGGATTTGCAACCAAGTATTAAGAAGGGAAAGTTTGATTTATGATTATTATTCTGTCCCATTACTTTTGGTCCCTTAACAAGTGGGAGGCATCTATGCAAACTGCTGTAAGTCCTACACCGTTCACCTGAGTTGGATGTACATATCCTTAAATTAAAGCTGACAGTCTGCAGTTAAAGCACATTGTGTTTGTTTCATTCCAACTCCATTGTAGTGGTGTATAGAGCCAAAGATGTTAGAATTGTGTCGATGTCCCAATATTTCTGGACCTGACTGTATACTGCTCAAAAAAATAAAGGAACACAAGCAGAAGACATCCGAGATCTGAATGAATGAAATAGCCTTATTAAATACTTTGTTTGTTACATACAGTAGTTTTGTATTCCCTTTAGTTATTTGAGCAGTGTATAAACTACTGTATGTAAAGAAAGTATTTAATAAGGCTATTTCATTCATTCAGATCTCGGATGTCTTCTGCTTGTGTTCCCTTTATTTTTTTGAGCAGTATACATTGATATATACATTTCCAAACATTCATTATCCCTTGTTTTTGGCATTCTTCCTCTTATCTAACCAATTATAAAATTTATTCCAGACTTCATAGTATGTTGATTCACTTTTGTCTTTGAGTTCTAAAGTAAGTCTGTCCATCTCTGCACAGCTGTAAGTTTTGTGTATTACTTCTTCTTCTGAGGGTATTTCTTTACACTTCCATTTTTGAGCAAATGCTAGTCTTGTCGTGGTAAGTATATGCAATATTAAATAGGTTACATTTTTGTCATATTTACCATCTGTCATGCCCAGTAAGAAAAATTCCAGCTTGACTTCTATTTTGAACATTAACATCTCTTCTAACCAGCTCCTTATTTGCTGCCAAAAACTTTTTGCTTTTGAGCACTCCCACCACATATGGTAGTATGGCCCTAGATCCGCCTCACATTTCCAACAAATTGGGGAGTATTTTTTACTAATTCTTGCCAATCTCGTGGGTGGGAAATGCCACCTGTAAAACATTTTATACAGGTTTTCTTTATAAAAAGCCGCCAGTGTAATTTTGATATTTTTTTCCCACAGATTTTGCCAATTATCCAAATCAATACTGTACCCAAAACATCTGCTCCAAGTTATCATCGTCTCCTTAACTTATTCTTCAAGCATATCTTGTTCTAATAAATAGTGATACAATTTTTTATGGCCTTTCCCTCTGTGCTTAATAAAATTTTATCCAGTTCTTATGGTTCTAATTTTATATCCCACTCTTTTTTGTCCTTCATAAATTTGGATTCTTTTGTAGGTATATCCACCATTCTAATTTAATTCCTTCTTCCTTTAACTTCTTCCTTGATTTTAATTCCCCGTTCACATTTAGTAATTCTTTATATGTAATAGCCCCTCCCATTTTGAGAAGATTAGGATGTGTGAGCATTTCTACTGTCGATATCCAATTGGGGATGTCTATATAATTACTTCTTTTGGTCTTGATCCAAATATCTAAAAGTGCCCACAGCATCTTTCAATATCATCAACCATGGTATTCTTCCGGAGCAACTCCAGGTGTTGGGAAAGAGGGCACTGTGTTTTCCTGCTTTACTTCCTTCCTCTAAAACTATTTTTAGTTGGTGTTGATTGAGAATGAGAGGTCAGATCTATGGCCACTGCTTTGCAGGGTTCCCCATAGGCCAGTGCTTTCTCTGTTCCTTTTTAACATCTGCATGAAACTGCTGGGTAAGTTCATCCATCATCATGGGATGAAATATCAATATGCTGATGATACTTAGTTGTTCCCATGCCACACTATCCTTTCTTGGTGCGTAGAGGCTGTTGAGGTCTGGATGGGATGCAATGGACTGTAACTGAACCCTGGCAAGATGGAATGGTTTTGTGTTTGGGGCTCCTTGATTCTTGGAAAACTACATCTTTAGTGGTAGATAGGATTGCATTGCCCCAGACAGACCTGATGCATTTTCCTGGACTTGTAACTCCTGTTCAAGAAACAGGTGGCAGCATGGCCAGGAGGGCCTTTTCACAATTACAAGTTGTTTATTAGTTGTGCTCATTCCAGGTCCAATGTACCCTTTTCACAGTGACCTCCTGTTGGGATACTGTAATGCACTGTATGTGGGCCTGCCCCTGAATAGTATCTAGAAGTATTGGTTGGTTCAAAATGCAGTAGCCAGCATAGTTTAGGGCAATCCTGAATTTGCACATGCCCCCTCTTTTGCAGGACCTGTATTAGTTGCTGATTTGCCTTCAGGTGCAATTCAAGGTGTTGGTTATTATCTTTAAAGCATTTGCTGCTACCATGCTCATGATGATGTGCTAGTGATTTCTGGATTTTGTATTGTGGAATTTTAATATTGTAAGCTACGCAGATTCATTCTGGGTAAATTCGGTGGTTGTATATATTTCTCAACTAAAGAAATAAATTTGGGGAGTTGAAGCCCACACATCTTAAAGTTGCAAAGGTCAAGAAACACTAAATCAGGGGTCTCCATGGCAACTTTAAGATGTGTGGACTTCAACTCCCAGAATTCCTCAGCCAGCAAAGCAAAGGTGGCTGAGGAATTCTGGGAATTGGAAGTCCACAAGTTGCCAAGGTTGGAGACCCCTGCTCTAAACAATACCAAAATTCTGAGTTTTCAAGTAGAAAGATTTTACTTGTTAGTGTAGGAATCCTGAAAAGCTTTAATATACTTTGATTTCCCAGCCTGCACCAAATGGTATTGCAACTGCATAAAATGATACTTGCATTCATACATAAAGATACAGATCAGATTTTTAAAAGCCATTAAGAGCAACAGCAAAACAATGTTATCTGGATTCTGCATAAAGATAGCAATTTCAGAGGAAAATTATAGAGTGCTATAAAAGCAACTTTAAACTGCTTATGTAATAAGGACTTTTTTTTTGGCAAAATGAATTGCTTAGAAAACAAATTCTTATTTCATAAGAAAGATGGTAACACTATTTCTACAATTATTTTAAAAACCTTGCTAAACAATGCCAAATAGTCACTGATTTTCAATGAGTTTGTGGAAGGATTAACCCTTGCTAGTCTGATCTTACAAAATGAAGAACAGTGTATGTTCACAGCTTAATTTTATTAGCCAACTGTTGCCACAAGGTTTTTGAACTATGCAAAGTTGCGAAACCAGCCATATGCAGTGGAAATATATAATGTATTCATAAAACTACATCCAGATTTCTAACATAATTAATCTAGCAGCAAAATTGTTTACAGAACCAATATATATTTTTCACTAAGATTTTGATGCTAAGATCATCAAAAAGAACTTGGTCTCTTGATATCTATTCCACCAAGACCACAGAGAATACTGTAAATCAATACAGATGTTATTTTTATTAATCCAAGTGAGAGATTAATTCAGAAAGTACAAATAACAGTTAATATTAAAAAAGAAATAGCTGTGCAATAATGTTTAATAGATGAGTGCTTAGTTATATTTTGCCACACCTAATGATTCCTCCCCCTTCTAAATGGGTCTGATTCTTTGACACTGCACGGACAAGTCCCTGAAGTTTTCTTTGCAAGATTTTTCATTGCCCCCTTCATAGAGTTTAAAATGACTGGATCAAGGTAACTGTGACTAAAATGGGATCAGAACTCAACCCCTGAGGCCTTAAACTGGTTCTCATTCATTTAATATTATAATCAAACAGTAAACAATCAATAATTGATAATTTGCATTGGTTAATACTTCAGAAAACTGAGGTTTTATATACTTTATCTGCATAATTCTTGATAAATCATTACAGGGAATTACATACTAAATCTTGGATGGAAGCAGTGTATTATGGAGTTAATTCGTAGGAAGAAAAAGAGTACAAATTAAGAATGACTCGTAGTTAACTTAATATATGCTATTTGCTTCTCTACAATTCTAGATAATGTCATCTTTCTATATAAGTCTACAGTATTCTATTGAGTTCAGTCAGTTGGATTTATTCCTAGACAAGTGTGTACAGGATTATAATCTCAGATGGAAATGTCATTACATGCTTCATAACTGACCTTTTAGTGTCACATCATTTTCTTTTCTTTTCCCCTCATTTATGTATAAAATTAAAGTCTAATTCATTAGCAGAGGTGTTCATAGAGTGTGGGCAAAAATTTAAAAAACACATATGTTTTATCTTTAATTGCAGTATTATGGCCACTAGCTTGATTTGTTTTATCATATCCCATGAATACCTTTGTTCATTAGCCATGCATATGTCTTTGAATTCATAATTAAAATATTGTATTTTACTTTTTGAATTTTGAATGCTATTGAATGCCATTACTGTTATTGCTCTGAGCACTTTGAACCTACTTTATTCCTTAAGTTAAGCAAACAGCAAAAACAAAGTACAAGAACTATTAGTAATGAAGCATTCCTGGAAATGCATTTGCCTTTTTTAAAGGAAGAAATAAAAATGTTAAAATTAGCAGTATGAATTGATTTGCCAGCTGAAAATGTGATTTAAGAATGTAATTTCTAAATTGAAAGAAATGAAAAAATTGCAAGTCAAAGTAGCAGAAGCCTGCATCCTGGAGGTTCGCTAAATGAAGTTACTAGCCCTGCAGTGTAATGAGTCAATCTGTCTTCAGAAGGGTCTTGTTTGGTAACCAGAGTGAATATAATTCACTGGAAGAGTATTGATTACACTGACATCCTGACTGGGCAGCAGGTTAATTGAGAAAATGTAGGCAATACAATTCTCCAAAGTGGCATTAAAAGATCTATTTAGCGGACACATAATATACAATCCGTCTCATTTAAGTGTTGAATCGTGTTATCATTTGAGATAGTGAGAAACTTTTGCAATAATAACAATAATGTTAATAATACAGATAGTCCTCAACTAAAAACAGTTTGTTTAGTGACTGTTCAAAGTTACAACATCACTGGAAAATGTGACTTATGGCCGTTTTTCACCGTCATGACCTTTCCAGCATCCCCATGATCATGTGATCAAAATTCAGACGCTTGGCAACTGGTTCATATGTATGACTGTTGCTGTGTCCCAGGATCATGTGATCACTTTTTGCGAACTCCTGTCAAGCAAAGTCAGTGGAGAAGCAGTGCAGTGATTCACTTAACTGGGGCAAGAAAGGTTGTAAAATGGGGCAAACCTCACTTAAATGTCTCATTTAACAACAGAAATTTGCAGCTCAATTGCGGTAGTAAATCGAGGACTACATGGCACTTTATTTCTGCTGGGTGTGTGTGTGTGTGTGTGTGTGTGTGTGTGTGTGTGAATCCGACACAAATGAGCTCTCATCTCATTCTTGTTTCTATCTAGTCCTGTTCCGAGGCAAACTTAGAATCCCCAGGATGCGAAACCGACCAGGTTCTCTTACACGAAAGACACACCCAGGCTGCCTCGACCGCCATACCCACCCACGCTCCGCGACTGCCCATTGCAAACAAGCTTCCCACTCGTGCTGCGTTAAGATAGTTTCCTGCACACTCAGCTTTCCCTCCACCTTCAAGGTCTGCAAATACAAACCCTTTCTTTTACACACGCATTTCCACCTTCCATAAATGCCGACGCTGCGTGCGTTTTGTGTGTGTGTGTGTGTGTGTGTGAATGAGTGAGTGAGAGAGAGAGAGAGAGCGAGCTGCGTAGTTATGTAGCAGAGGAAGACGCACAACAGCACCACAGTGTATTATTCTCCGCCCGCATTTGGAGGCGGGAGCGGCCGCCTGGGATATTTTCAGCTCCCATTCCAACCTCTCCCCCCCCCCCCCGCGCCTCCCTGTGATGTAAGGTCTACAACACGACTACACACCGCCCGGCGTCTTTTTGAACAGTCTGGGAGCAGAGAGGAAAGAGGGAGGCTCCCTCTCCGCCTCGGCCGCGGTCTCTCTGGCTCACCATTGAGCAATTACGTAAATGTCAGCTGCCTTCCCTTTCTTCCTCCTTCGGCCCCCTCCGCTCCGCCGAGTTATGCAATATCCAAGCGCAATATTCTTACTGTACCCCACACACACCGCTCCAACAGGGCGGAGAAAGTGTAAAAGGGAGGGAAGGGGAGGCGTGGTGGTGAGGGTGGGTGGGGGGAAAGCGGGCTTCGATTCAAGTCTGGTCCTGCCCTTGTCACTTCCCTGCGGGAGGCCTCCATTGGCTGCTCCCTGAGAAGCGCCGAGCTCTGATTGGCACCACGCAACCGCCCGTCATTGCAAAGGCTGGCAGGAGAATTTGTGCGTTGTGAAGAGTGTACAGTATTGACCTACTAACACAGATCTCTCTCTAGCAGCGGCGGCGTTCGCGGAGTCGGCAAGAAGACCCAGTTACCGCTCCCTGACGTACTCGCTCGCTCGCGCTCCCTCCTCCTCCTCCTCCTCCTCCTCACCCGGGAACTGCTTCTGACTGCTTCCAGCAGAGGCAGCGGCGCTCCCATTGATCAGGGGTCTTCCAGAAAGTCTCCCCCTGAGCCTTTCCAGCTCCAGCGCCTGAGCACTGAGTCAGCCCGCTCGCCTCCCAAAGAGGCAACTTCTGAAGAACGCGGGCAGATGCCTGAAGGAGCTTCTGGAGTGACGGACAGGTTATCCCACCGCGTTAAAGGAGATCGCTAAAATATAGATGTGCAGGTACTTACCTACCTATCACTAAAACCTTCTCTGGGAGTGCACTTACCGTATTTCCCTACGAGCCAGTCTTCTTATTTCATTGGGACACTTCGCGTCCTTAGACCTTCCAGCCTACCTCGGGCTGTACACGTGCCTGTCGTTATCTGTAAGGCAATGGCCAGCGCCGCTTTGTGCGCATCTGTCTCGATGGCTGTCGTACAACTTTTTTTTTTTTAAACAGCCTTTGGCATGCCAGCGCGGGACTTCGCCGCCTTTAGATGCTTGCATGCGTCCCTGGGTTCACGCTCTCTGACCTGGAGCGTGGCTTTCTGGCCCGAGGGGCTTTATCGCTTGTTCTTTCTCCGTGGCGGTCTTGTTGCGCAATGTACCTCTTGTATGAGATAAATGGGTGGTTTGGAAGAACGAAGAGGTTAGGCAAGCTTGAGGCCGGCTGATACTGAGCAGTCCCGGCAGAGCTGGAGAAGAAGGCTCCTTGTTTGAACAGGGCTAGTGAAAGAATTGAATGCGAATGAATAGCAATTCGGCGATGTCGGGGATGGTAAGAAAAATGCCTCTCTGCAAAAGCTGCCTCTGTTTTATTGGACTTCTTTTCTAGGCGCACGTTTTAACTGTATGAATGTCTTAAACAGCCAGGGAGGAGGTTGGTGCGACTTGTTATTTCATACATTGCATAATCCGTCCAGGGTGAACTATTGGCAAGCGCTAATATAGGGCGAGAACGTGCAGTGTTTGGAGAATTTTCGCTTAGCGCTGTGGAATTCTGAGTCTAGTTACACATTTCATCTCTTCTGGATATTTTATAGTAAATGTGTTTAAGAAATGATACAGAAACTTTCAAGTAGGTGTCCACTGTGATCCTCGAGAATCCTTTTAAAAGAAAAGTCCTTACGTTCCAAAATTCAGTTTAAAATAACTATAAAAGGAATATACACGTAACAAATCGTTCTCTTCCAGGCGCTTCTTTTTAAAGCTGCTGTGTGTATTTGCTGCCGTTTGCTCTCTATTGGCAACTGGTTTTCAGGCAATGCCTGAATCTTTGATCGTTCCTGGAAACGTTGCATTATGTAACCACAAAATTTGCTGGCAGCGAGGCTGGGAAGCTAATTACGTGATTTTATAAACCTTCCCGCGAAGAAACTACAGCAATTCACACCTTTTTTTTTTTTTTTTAAAGAAAGCGTTAGACTAAGAGATGTCCAAATTCTTTTCCCCCTACCCCATCCCCAAGTCCCGCCTCGCCCCTCTGGAAAAGTAGACCGGTGGTTAAATGGAGCGACAACTCGGCTTGTTGAATATGTGCCACGTCCCTTAAAATGAGAATTGCGCACGACTATATTTAGCTCCATCACATTGAAGCAATTGTAGCTTCCTGGGCTATTTCTGGTCTTTTCTCCAGAGCTGTGCAAATATGCGTTCAAGGACATTTGCTCGCGTTTTGAACTCCACGCCTTCGGAGACGTTCTGATAAGGCTGGTATTTTTAGGAAGGCATCTCGCACAGACATCAAGTGGTTTGGTAGGTGTCGGTTTTCGTGCATGATCTCCCAGCCACCCACCCCCCGCCAACCCCCCCTGACAGAAACAGACCTATTAGGAGATCATTACGTGTTTCGGGAAAAGTGAGTGTCTCGTATCTCATTGCCCCCTGCAGCTTGTATTGAAGAAACGAGACCGTGCTGACATGGGAGATGAGGGGGCAGCCGTTAGCTTCAGCCTGCTGTGATCTATGTCACTTGGTCAGAAGCCTGCCGTGCAAAGCGCAACGTAAGATGCTCTCGCACAATCTCCCTCCAGTTTTTCCTTGGCGGCGGCGGCGGGCGTGGGGGGGGGGGGGTGGGAGGGTTCCCGACTTTTTGCAACGATTACACTGAAAACGGCCCATTCTTTACGAACCCTGAAATGTTCTGAGGGCGGGGGCGTGGAATCAAATGTTAACAACCTTTTTAAATGTTCCTGCTGGCTCTTCTAGCGCGCGCGCGAGTTAAGGGGACGAGGAGGCGTCGCCGACATTCACAAGCTTTCTCTCCGGTTTTTTAAAACGAGGCTGCTCTGGTCATTCGTGTCCGCTCTGGCCTCGCCATGTGGGCTACTGAAGAAAGGAGGAGTGAGGCGGCGCTGGACTGGGGCCTCTCTTCCTGGGTGTCGGAAAGGGTGCCCGGGGCGGAGGGCGACGGGCGACTGGAGAGGGAGCCGGAGGACTCGCAGCAGCCCTTAGGCGTTGGTTGTTATGACTGGGCGAGAAGCGCGCGCTGGAAGGGGCTGGCTGGAGGGCGCTGCCTCGGCGCCTCGCATTCCTTTGTTCTGCGGAGGGGGGGGAGCGGGAAAGGCGGCAGGCAGCGCTCCAGCGAGGGGAAGGCGGGGAGGGGGAGAGGAGAGCGCAAGCCCGGCTGGCTCGGGCAGGAGTAAATAAAGCAGGATAGCAGTTGTTTTGTACTGACGGAGCTAGAGCAGAACAAGCTGGCCGGAGGGAGGGATGCGTCTCCAGTCACGTAGTGTGTGTACTCGCGCTGTTCAACGCGGGGATGGGAGGCAGGGCGGGAGAGGGCGGGCGGAGAGCTCCTCCCTGCCTCTCTCTCCCGGCTCCTTCTTGCCTTGGAAATGGAACTGGGTTAAGCCAGCCGAGAGCGCGCGCTTTCCCTCCCCAGCCGGCCTGAGGGACCCTGTCCCTTTGTGCCTAGCTTGCCGGAATGTCGCCCAGGCACTCAGCCGACTTGCCTCAAGTCCAATTCATTTGGAAATCTTCACGTTTGGAGAAGTTTGTGAAAATAATTTGGGTGAAGGGTGGGCCGGGCTACGTCTTTGCATGTTCGATGAGGCGAAGCAGGGATTAATAAAGCCTGGGATATCCATTGCCTGGTCAGTGATGAAAAGATAGTACAACTGATGTTTCCAAAATAGAATAAATCACCACCAATCTTAGTTACTTGTTCTGTCCTTTCCAGGTGCAGGCTGTAGAAACATGCTAGGATTATTTTTCTTTTGTTAATCATGAGTTAATTGTTGCCTTCCTCCTAATATTATCTACAAGGAAAATAAGGTTTGCCAGCTATAGTAGTTTATTTTTGTTCAGAAGTAGATCAAGCTATTTTATACATCAGTTTCTTCTCCTTGCCAAAATTTGTGTGGGATCACAAGTCCTATTTGCTGGATGGTGATGCTACACTCCAGGAAATTTGGATTAGCTTCCATTCTGCTAATCAGATTTCCTGGATCATCTTATATGGCTTTCTGGCAATTTTTTAACGTTGCATTTTCCAGTTTTCCAAGATCTGTTAGTGCTACTATGGTAGACATTGCATATTCCAGAAAGGGAGTTATTTGTCTTTGATATGTTTTAGCTGATCCACTAATCATTGGAATTGAGAAGGTATCTTCACATGTACACTTGATTGTACAAGTGCGAGTCAATCTAGATATAATGTTAATTAAGCTTTTAGGGCAAACTTTTTCAATGTTTTGGAATTGTAAAAATATAGATTTCTCAGTATTGTGGTTAATGTTTGTATATAAATTGTTCAAAGAATTGCTGTCTCTCCAATTGTTCCTATCTGCCCTACTTGATCTGGCATGCTCTGTGGGCACTGTTGGCTAGGAAATGTCAGCTGGCAGGGCCCAGAGGGAGAACCTTTTCTGCCATGGCACATGCCCTTTGGAACATCATTCCCCAAGACTTGTTCTAGCCCTGTTAGTCTTTCATAAGGCCTGAAAACTTGACTTTGTGACCAGGCCTGCGGCTCTGGGCATGGGTTAGAGCCCATCTCTTGGTTGTGTGGATGATTGGTTAGATTATGCTATGTTTTCTATTTTTGATTTTTGTTATATTGTATATTTTATGTATTTTGTTTTATAGTACACTGCCTAAAATCACATAAAAGTGAGATTGGTCGCTATATAAATCATGTAAACAAAAATATAGTAGAATAAACTCTCATATAGGTTGTACTTCAAATATGTACAAAAATAGAGAACTTTCACAGTTAGCAAACATATAGGTTTCCTTCTCTTGGAGCAAGAAAGCTTTGGCTTATAATTAATGCTCATGGGCTCTTACAAAAGCAGTATATTCAGTATAGTTCAGAAAAAAATACCATGACCTTAAATAAAGAGAGCTTAGGGCCCAAATGTGCCATAAATAGTTTGGGTGGAGGGAGAGCACATGAGCAATTCTTTTTGATCTGTATAGACTTGGACAGATAAATGGCAGTACACATTCTAATCACTGCTTTTTGAACATTTTCCAATCATAGGAATTCATCATAATATTTTATTTTTCATTTATTTTTTGTTTCCACTGAGATAATAGGTACAAAATTATAGTTCCCTCTTTATTACGTAATTTAGAATCAAAGGAATATCAGATGTAATTGGTCATCCTACTGTACTATCACTTTAGAAAATATGTACAGACAAATCTTAATCATTGACCTATCTAGCACTATGGGTCATGCTTATCAAATAGGTTATGCAGTTAAATATACTTCTTAGTCATAACTGACTGCATAATCCTACATACATCTACATGAAGTAAACCCCACTACTGCCTAAAATGGTTAGCAGATGGCAATTGTAGTCCCACATATGGAGAGGAAAAAAATAAATGCTATTGTACTGCATTGAGTCAGCAAAATCAGTTGGCTGACTTGCTGATTGACATGGTTTGTTTGGGACAATGTATAAAGTATATGGTAGTGTAGCAACATAACATAAGATTAAATAGCAAATTGAACTAAAGGACTTTGGATTTGAAAGTTTAAAGTGAGAATAATTACACTGAAGTTGAATGTGAAGTATGTGCCCATGTATTTTGTAGAGAGATTAAATCAATTAAGCCCCATAGAAAATTTATTTAATTAAAATAGTTCAACACCATATTTCATAATGTCAGATTTTAGGCATTAAAATAAATATAACTCTCCAATACAAAACAAAACAGAAACAGGGAGCTATATCATTAAAACATAAAAACCTAGCAGTGCAAGTTATAAAAATAGTTGCATTACACTAGTATCACCTTTAGTAAAATAATTTCTTTCAAGTTTAAATCATAATTTAAAATACTGATACAATTGATTTACTGATATGCATAAGCATCATGGTATTTCTGAGGATTTGTTCAATATGCTTAACTATATTTAAGTCAATGGGGTTTACTCATACTATTTAGCTTTATTTTACATTTGTATTCTACAATAATGAATTTCTGAAACAATTCATGAACTAGTTATAGTCCTGTTATCTACTTCTATAACACTATATACACGCGCGCACACCCCTTTGATATTAGCTAGGAATATTGATGTAGAACTTAATGGTAGCACATATATTTCAATCTTCTACAACCTCTTGCCTTTCAAATGCATTATATTGCAAATATTATAACTCTCAATCAAAGTGGCTGTAATAATGGGAAGTATACCACAATACATTTGGAGGAATATTGAGAACACATTATGTTGGGGAAAGGTTTGACCAATTCTTTAACATCTTTTTCTCTGAGCTGAAAAGCATACAGAGCTTTAACTTCTTTTCCTTTATAGAACAAAGCTATTGTTTACTGTTGCTGAGAATCTCAAGATTCCTACCAATTCTATTAAAGAATTAATCAGAATATATCTGAACCCACTTCTCTGTTTCAGGAGTTCTGCTGCTAGTCTGAAGTTCTCTCTCTTTTAAAAAATGAACTCATAAACACTTACTGGTACATTTGGTTATTTATTTATTTATTTATTTAGCGTATGGTTGGTCACACACAGTATTAAAACTTCATTTTTACAGGTTAAAAACAATTAAAACAATAAAAAAGCAGTAAGAAAACAAAGGAAAACAGAAATAACATTTCAAAGTTTAATGTTGAGTTTGGAGATCCAGTTTGGGAGCTTCAGCCCCAATTCTCCGATGTTCAGCCCTCGGGCTTTGCTACTCTGCAGCGGAATACTGTGCACTTGTATGGATAAACAGCTCACATATAGGACTTATTGATGTTCAACTTAACTATACGATGAGGCTAATTACTGGGTGCATAAAATCTAGTCACATACTCCCCCCACACTTACGACGACAAGAAGCTCTCATTCGGGAGTATAGTAAGATCCTGTTAAATTCCTTTCTACCCATACATGGATACATTCCTGATCTCTCAAGATGCCGATTAAAGTCAAGAAATCCACCAATCTTGACAACGCGTAAGTTGATGGCCGATCATCAGAACACCACACAAAAGTGGATGGAGGCGTGGAATAGCTGTTCCCCCCAAGATGTCTCCGAGCATATCAGTCCTAGTAGTATACCTCCAGGATTTAGCCTACCCCGACACATATGGGTGACATATAATAGAATTAGAACAACTCATGGGGTGTGTGCTGACTCCCTGTATAAATGGGGAAAGACACCTTCAGCACAATGTGATTGCGGGGGCCCTCAACAGCCTATCCAGCATATAATGAGGGAATGCCCTAACAGAAGGTATCCAGGAGATTCTAGGGACTTCCTCTGCATAACAACGGTACATTTGGTTACAGCATCTGATCGGTGAAATTTGATTGTAAATATTTATTTTCCTCAAGGGATCAGTAGTTATAAAAATTAGGTGTAAATAAATAAAAAATATTATTTGCAAGCCTGAAACATTCTATTATATATTCTGCCCTGATAATTTTTTTTACATAGCACATGTGTGTAAGAAAATTACCAGGCAATAATGCATAACTGAAAGGAAAACTTCAATCCCAGGTGGAGAGCGACAAATTATTGTTCAAAGTGATAGTGAATTTCATAAGTTGACTAATTCATTAACAGCTTTCCCAATAGTTATTCTACCTTTTCAGTTTTAATTACTAAATGTTTTAACCATTTATTCCAGGAATTGGTTTTTACAATTTTTATTTGTTCTTACAGATTCAGTTTTCTATTGGAATTTATTTTTTGAAGCAATAGTTTTTGTGTTTACTCTCTCCCTATGAGTAATGTGAGACTACTGTTGCTTTTTGCTGTTTATGTTGGGCTGTGGAGAAAAACAGTGCTAGCAGTTAATGTACACTCTTTACAAGATATCAATCACTTTCAGTTGCTTGTATCTTGAAACAAAACATATATCTTTCGTTTGTTGCAAACTGGGCTAATTCTGCTAAAGATTGTGCAAACTTCATTTATGCAATAATATCATTTTCCCGGATGGTATCTTGTTACATTATTTTCTTGATCTCTGGATATTATAACATCAGAGTGATGCAATATTCTGAACATAAAAATGCTTTGTTTTAGGGTTATTACATATTGTTAAGCAACAGATGTGACTCATAAGGACAACAGATTCTTCTAGATTATCTTGCTAGGATATACAGTCTTTTATGAGAGACCAGCCCTGTGGGTTTATAGCAAAATTCAAAATGGTTTTCAATTTAAACCTTGAGGGTTCCTTGGTGTTCTCTGAGCTCAGTTGTTTTCTTGCAGATATTTCATTACCAAACGAGGTAACAACATCAGTATTAGAAAAATCAGAGATATCTGTGTGTAGGCACACTTCCACCAAGGAACAACTATTCTTGCACAAATGCCTAAGACAGGATATCCTACCTACCAGTGTCTGATACACATCTCCAATAAATTGCACAGAAAACTAGCATTGATAATATTATCTAGTTTGGTAGTGAAACGTGTACAAGAAAACAACTAAACTTAGAGAGTACCAAGGACCCTGCAGTTTAATCCAGAGTTACAAATATTCTCTTCTATCAATTTAAATCTTGTTTGGCAGACACATTTGGCATGCTACATGCTAGCTCATGAAATTATATTTATTCAAACTCAGAATATCTAAAAGACACACGCACACACACATACATACATATGCTTTTTATAAGCATTAATATAAAGTCACAAATTTTCTTTTTCTAAACTGTTGTGGTATTGGTAATTGACCAAATCGACAATATATTTATGCTAATACTTAGCATAGCTATTATGTAACAGACCGTTGATCTGACCTTTATATACAGTTTTACAGTATTATTTAAATTAAAGGAGTTTTCATGCTAGAAGTTCATTGTAATTAAAACTGGAATACATTCTTACTTAATGTAGAGTTTTTTATGTCTCTATAGCCTCAAGATGCATAAGATTATTATTTCTGGAAATTTTAAGTAATAACCATATAGATGATGTTACTTTATCATTTTTTTCTCACTGTGATCTGTAATCAGACTTACTTTCCATATCTGGACAGAACTTTAATCTCTACCATGACAAAGAAAAACAAGCATGCCAAAATGTGACTCATACTGCTGAGACTAATAATGTGTAAACTTTTGTGTGATTTCTGTTAGGATGTATGTCTCATCTATGCTAAAATAACTTTTAAATTGACTCGGACATGAATTCTTTTCATACAAGCTCAATCAGTTTCAGTCTATTTAAAAGCATGTACTATTAGAAAAAGTTTTTCATTTATTGTAAATAATTATTTGCTTTTTCAGAGCTATAAGTGCTATCTAAATTCATTGTTTCCCATAAATAGCAAACTGTATACAGTGTAGGATAGCATGGCTTCCTGAAGTTTTGTTTTAATGGCTTTCATTAGTAACTTTTGTGCGTTTTACTCTTATTATTCAGTATATAAATATTGTTAAATATGTTTTTCCCACTGTATTGTTATCACAAATTAACATCATTAATATGAAGAAATTAAGATTTTTGCTTAGAGACCTTGCTGTTCTCACAAATTCATAAAGCTGATGTCTTGAAACTGGAAGATGCATTTTGTAGCAAATAGATCCAAGATGCATTTCATCCCAAATAGATCCAAATTAACTTTGATTAGAAATAATATTAAATCAGCCAGATTTGCCACTTACCTTATTCCATTTTATAGTTCAGATCAGTAGATGATTGAAAAAATGCTGATTTGTGTTAGCAACAACCAAAATAGCCTTCAGAGGATTGCATTATTTTAAGTTGTAAAAAAGATATGAATTTTTTTTTGCGAGGTAATAAGTTGCTTTTACAGAGACAGGTGGCTTATATAGGTGTGATTAGTAAAATAAATAAAAAGTAGTAATAATAGAGCTTTTTGTTATAGGAAGTTCTCAAAAAAGAATCACCTTACAAGTATTTAAATTGAACAAAAATAGACACCTCAGTATGACAGGCTTGTCATAAACCATGTTTATGTGTTCAGTAAGGAAGACGTTCAGCTTTGTATATAGCAACACTGGGAGCAATGTAATTGTTTGAGTTATGCCAGATCTTGGAAGGTAAGCAAGTTGGGCCTGTTTAGTAATTGGACTGAGAACTACTTGGAAATTCCAAAGCCACTAGTTAGACTGAGAATCTGGAAATGCATCCTGGAAAAATTACAGGCAAACTATTTTTGTAACTAGGCCAATAAAACTTCATACTTGCAGTCACCAAAGATCAAGTTCAACTCAAGAGCACCCTTACCATTTAATTAAGAGCGATTATCATTCACCAACTTGTATATATCATTTATTAGTACTTCTATAAATCAGTTGGTACTTTTATGTAACCATAGAATCAACTGAAATTATGAGATAAATGTCTGATATAGTTTTGTAATCATAGTCTTGACAGAAATGTATTTAAATAAATCAAGTACTCACTGTTAGTGTAATGTAATAAAATGTATTAATTGATCAGATTTAGAACTCTTATCCTTTTGCCTATTCTTGGGATGGGGAGGCAAATAGAAAAATGTTTATTATTGAACATTTTATAAAATTTTGTAAAGGATATTTTATAAAATTCTATGTATAGTTAAATAATTATGAATATTGGAAAATAACAGAAAAACACTAAGATTTATACATGTGTAAAGTAAATAATATTATTTATTCTAACCCTAATTCCATACATTATATAAAATTGCCTTTTAAGAAAATACTGAACTTTACATAGTGATGTATTTGTGTTCCTTTTTCTTTTGTTTTTAAGGATCTGACATCTAATCCTTCTACATTCACTTTAGAATAATTATGATGGAGTTTTCTAAATTAATGCATACCTTCTGTATGTATATAGTTAGCACAATCTTATACATTTCTACTCGGGGATTTTTTTAAAACTGAATAGAATCTGTTCCTATATACAGAATTACAATATAAGCTGAAGACCTTTCAATTGAAGAAGAAGAAAAAATCAAAAGTGAACTTACTAACTTTAGCTGCCAGTGTAACATTGGCAGTATTAATCAAGCATGCTACCATTCATACCAACAAGACTTTTCATTGTACTTATACAGTGGCTTAAATCCATGATGGAGGTTTATTTAACATTTCAAAGCAGATTGGAAAGGAATTATCTTGAAGGACAAGATAAATGCTGCTGATGCCATAGGGTAGACCGGTGAAATGACAACCTTCAGTCCAATCCCATTACTAAAACATAACTTTAATTGAATTAGGTGGTGCATACTCCCAGAAAACCTGGTTATTGAGTTGCAGCATTATAATTTGTGTTAGTTACTTTTGAGGAGAACTCTTAACAGTTAAGTAGTAGAATAGATTATAACTATCTATTTGAGTAAAACAGAAATAATGCACTGCAAAATTGCATGACACTTTTTTAAAAGACTGGAAACAGTTTTTTTTCCTCCTTGATAATGTAAATTGTAGTAATTTTATTTCATAGCAGCCTAATTTATTTATATTCATATGATCGTCCATCTCATAAAAACATGGCTCTTCATCTTATGATAAATGTATGTATTTATGTATTTATTATAGAATTTATATAGCCACCCATCTCATCAAAGAGTGCCACCACAATAGATAAAAACAAAAATATAGAAAGAGTAAATATAAAAGTCAGTAATAAATACAAACCACAGTTAAGAAAGAATTTTAAAAACTCTCCTCAATAGTGGAGCCATCTAGACAAGTCACCTTCAGAGCCACAGAACTGATAACATAACCAGATCTTGAGGGCCTTTCAGAACATCACAAGGAATTTTGACCTCCTCTGCCTCCAGCAGCACTCGGCCAAAAATGGGCCATATGGAGGCCCCCGCATGGCCCATTTTCAGCCTCCCTTGCTTCCAACAACACACTGCTGATCAAAAACAGGCCATGCAGAGGCCTCCCGAGACCCCCTTGTGGCCCGTTTTTGGCTGCCTCTGCCGACCAAAAACATGCAGCCCATTTTTGGCCGGCAGAGTGTGTCAGGAGGCCGAAAACGGGCTGGGGGGTAGGCATGCAGCCGTTTTGGCTGGCAAAGGCACCGTGGGCCGGTCCTTTGATATTTCCAGACCAGCCCCACCGGCCGGATTTAAGCACCCCGCAGGCTGGATCCAGCCCACGGGCCTTGAGTTTGACACCCCTGCTCTATAGGCCCCAATGAAAGTTCATATGGAAGATTGGGTATGGAAGAGAAAATTGTCTACTTTCCATCTATCCTTCCATCTTTTGTGAAGTCATAAAGTTGGGATTATATTTCAGATTTATTTGAGATGAGAGTGGTATGTTTTCAATAGCAGATAATTGAAACAGTGGTAACTGGTAAAGGATGAGTAAAACTCCATTCTGGCAGGTGCAGTATTACAAACTAAGCCTTATCCCTTTTGTACATGTGCCAATATAGTACACACATACAATAGAGGCAAGGCTAGCATCACAATATTATACCTGCTCTTTTGCATTCTGACTCCCCTCTCCCCATGGATGCCTTGTCAACATTGAGTGATAATAAGATTAACATTTCATATTTATTTTGGGTTTCCAATCAGCAATCTTTTATTTATAAAACAGGATATATAATTGTTTTGCTATCAAATAACTCATGGTAAGGGTAGGTCTGAAAGACATTAAAAATAAGACAGCAGAAAACAGTTGTATTGTTCATTTATTTTTTTGTTTAGATTTATATGCCGCCCTTTCTCTGAGAGGACTCAGGACGGCTCACAACAATAAAATAGAAAAATAAAACAAAAACTCTGGGTTAAAAGTTACACATAAAATCCCTAAAATCAATTAAAATCCATTTTAAAAACCCCCATCAGTCCAGGACAGCCAGGCGAAATAGCCACGTTTTTAGTTTGCGGCAGAAAGAGCAAAGGTCGGGGGCCATCCGGAGCTCCAGAGGGAGCTGATTCCATAGGGTACGTGTGCCCACAGAGAAGGCCCGCTCCCTAGGGGTCGCCAACCGACACTGTCTGGCCGACGGCACCCCAAGTAAGCCCTCTCTGTGGGAACGCACCGGGTGATGGGGAGCTGTTGCTGGCCGCAGAAAGTCCGCCAAATACCCTGGTCCTAAGCCATGTAGGGCTTTATAGGTAATCACCAGCACCTTGAATCTCACACGGAGGGCAACCGGTAACCAATGCAGGTTGCGCAGGAGGGGTGTAACATGAGAGCGTCGGGACACTCCCATCACTACCCGCGTGGCCGCATTCTGTACCAGCTGAAGTCTCTGAGTGGTCTTCAGGGGCAGCCCCATGTAGAGAGCGTTGCAGTAGTCAATCTTAGGGTTTGTTTAGGGCAGTGATGGCTAACCTTTTTGCCATCACATGCCAAAAGCAGGGGGAGCACTGGGAAGTCACCCACATGCGTGCCCACACCCATAATTCAATGCGACCCCCGCGCTTCCCCACCACTTTTAGCACGCAATGTCACAGTGGGCCCGGTAGGCCCGTTTTTCACCCTCCCTGGGCTTCAGAAGCTTTCTAGAAGCCTGGGAAGGGCGAAAATGGCCTTCCCCATCCCCCCAGAGGCCGGAAACAGCCCATTTCCCAATTTCTGGTGGGACTGGAAGGCCCAATAATCAGCTGGCCGGCGCACGCATGTGCGCTGGAACTGAGCTACGGAAAGGCTCCCGTGCCCACTGATATGGTTCCATGCGCCACCTGTGGCACCCGTGACATAGATTCACCATCAGGGGCTTAGGGTTTTGGGGTTTTTTTGCTAATTTGTATACTTGCCTGTGGACAGAAGTATTTTGATGCTTTCCTTCTCTATATAAATTTAATTTAACACAGCTATATAAATATATCCAGCAAGACATGGGAGTATGTGATAGTCTTCTATCTGGACTGAATAACTTGCAAGTTGTTGCCAAAGAATCTCGGTTGAGGCAGGGTTTTCTTAAACTGTTTTAAGTCAAGCTGGCAAAAAAAGCATAGAAGAACTTAAATGTTAAATGCAGACATGGCCATAATTTCATTTTACAGATAATCAACTGAGATTAACAGCAGAAACCTATATAGAAATCAGACCCATTACATTTAAAATTGTTTATTCCCAAATAGGATCGCAACTCAAGTTTTTTTTTTTAAAAAAAATCAAACTCAGATTTAGATTCTGATTCAGAGCCAATAACCAAAACAATTGATAACATGATTGTTTTAGGTATTTGCTTTATTCAGTGTCTATTAAAATAGATGGATTGATCTAGAATGGTAGAAATTTAATTTTATTTTAAATGAGATTGTGATTTACTTATAGCTCTGATTCTAAATATAAATAATGTTTATGCCTAGGAACAATTCTTGAAACTTTTGTTTTTTATAAGTTGAGAACAATGAAAAATGTGTTGTAAAAGCTGAATAATTATTAATTCAAGTGTAAAAGTAATGTAATTAAATATATTCATACAACATTGTCCTTCAACAGTAAAACTTGCTATTAAAAATACCAAGAATTCGACAAGCCCTTTAGCTGAAACTTGTTATGTTTAGAACTAACTACTGTATGTATGTAGTTTGCCCCATGACTGAGCATCCTGTATGCCTTACACGATAATGACTAAAGTTTGCAAAGTTAATAGAAACATTCCAGGTATTTATCTGACAATGTTGGTCTTTTAACACTCTGATTGTTGTTTTAGAATAATATCTATTCTAGTCTATAAATCTTCAACTAGAAAGTAACAGAAAATATCATTGTGTGCTTTAGAATCAAGCTAGACAAAGAAAGCCAGGCAGTTTGATGATCAACTGCAGTTGTTTCATTGCAAATTTATATTTGTTTATATTTCATACTTTTGAACAACCCTTCTCCCTCAGAGATTATATTATATCACAGTGGTAAATAATTGGTTTGACTAAAAATATGATGCCTCTGTTCATTTCAACAGTGAGGGTTAATGTAGTTAATGGCCAAACCAGGTAAATACAGCTTTTAGTCTTTTTGCATAGATTTAGTTGAATACTATCAACTCTGTTGTTTCATAGGCTTCCTTTTGTCCTTCTGCAAATGAATATCTGAGTTTCATTATTATGATGCAAACTCCAGGTGTAGAGGATAAAAATAGTAAATTACATAACATTCCCCTTCATTGCCTCTTAACCAAAGATAATTTATCTTGAAGGCCCAGTCAGGCCGAATAGGAGTCTTTCAGAAATTGTGTTTTTGAAGACAACAGAAGCCGTATCATTTTTAAGTATGGAATAGTTAAAAAGTAGGGATGAAGCATTATGAACTTATTTGGTTTTCATGTTGCCCTTTTCAATATTAAACTAGTTCTTGCTGATTATTACATTGTTAAATGTAATGCTATTAAATGCTGTAAACAATTCTTAGTAATTCATTGTATTTAAAAAGAGATTTCAAGAGATGCAAGGTAGCATTTATAATTGGGTAATAAAAAGTTGGTTTGTTCTGAAAGACATTTGGGGATTGACCATAGATTGAGTGTAGTTACTTTTATTTATTTTATTATTAAAATTTATATGCCGCCCTTCTCCCGAAGGACTCGGGCGGCTCACACAAATAAGACAACAACAATAACACCTAAAACCAATATGAAAATTAAAAGCCCCAAAATTAAAACCTCGTAGTTGATCAGGGAGTTTGCTGGAACAGCCATGTCTTCAGGCCAGCACGGAAAGTGCGGAGATTGGGAGCCGTCCAGAGCTCGGTGGGTAACCCATTCCAGAGGGTCGGTGCGGCCACAGAGAATGCCTTCATCCTGGGGTCACCAGCCAACATTGTCTGGCTGACGGCGCCCGGAGGAAGGCAGCTCTATGTGAATGCACTGGCGCTGGGAGGCCGGTAGGAGGTGATCCTGCAAGTTTCCCGGGCCCATGCCATGTAGGGCTTAACCTTGTTATCTAAGTTTTTAAATGTAGACTTTATTCTTATTTCTATCTTAATATCTGAACCCACTCACAAGGTCAATGAGGATTGAGGTAGTAGATAAATTGCATAAATAAACAAACAACTGTGAAATTAACCATAGAAGAAATGATAGAATTTGAAATAAAGTAATTGATGGAATTACAGTTCACTAATTTATGTATATATACACACATATCATATTTTACAATTACATTATAAATAGCAGTAGTAAAAATTGACTTGATTTGCTGTTATCAACAGATGAAGTTCTAGCTGACATATAAACAAAGAAATTGAAAGAGATCCAAGGTTTGACTTTGATATTGTGCCATAGCAAACTATACAGTATAGACACGTATAAAGCTAATGGAATCTTGCAGTGTTTTAGTAGATTTTTAAATAGTAACTCTTTGTAAAGACACAATGTGAGAAAAAAAACCCACTTTAACTTTGTGGTTATTGTAAATATTGAATTTGTTACCAGAAGATTTATCTTATTTTAACCACAAGAATGCTTTTCATATTGTCAGAGGAAATGGTACTTTGTTTACCATTTCCTTCATTCAGTTCAATTTTATTCATTTACTGTAATAAAAAGGAACTTCAGTTTTTGAAAGAAGTGAAATACATGTTTCTTTATTAGCATAATGATTCTTATTAGATTGTGTTCATTCTAAATTACTAACTATTCCATACCTCTAGTGCTATGACATTGAATCATTATTTGCATTGGAATAGGATGAATAACAGGCCATAGGAGCCATGGTGATGCAGTGGATAGAGTGCAGTATGGCAGGCTACTTCTGCTGGCTGACTGCTGACTGCAATTTGGCAGTTCAAATCTCACCAGGCTCAAGATTGACTCAGCCTTCCATCCTTCCGAGGTGGGTAAAATGAGGACCCAAATTGTTAGGAGCAATATGCTGACTCTGTAAACCACTTAGAGAAGGCTATAAAGCACTGTAAAGCAGTATATAAGTCTAAGTGCTATTGCTATATTGAATGCTAAAAATACAGTATATATTGGTATATACTGTTGTCCTTTGAAGCCCCACCAGCTAGGCTGTTGTGTATAATGCCTCATCCTCTCTGTTGAAATAGCTATACTTGCTGTTAATTTTCCAATGAACTAAGATTAGGATTTTGATGTTAGCCTATAAGGCTTTAAAAACATGAGGTCAGGGTGCTTCAACGAATTCATCCATATCAAGAATAACCAATGAGGAAAAAGGCCTGTTCTACCATGGCCTCAATTCTGTGGAATGCTGTATGTATAGTACTAAAGATAAAACAAGCACCAACCTTATTTTTGTGTAAGTGATGCTGAAAACATGTTTAAACTTCGGTGTAATTGATATTGCTTTATTAATCAAGGATATTGGTGTTTCTGTTTTAATATAGCTTCATCCTTGTAGTGTTTTCTTCATCCTTGTAGTGCAACCGTTCAAAATTGCAACATAACCAACCCCAAGTATTTATGACAAAGTCCTGAGGTTACAAATGTTTGAGCACTACGGCAGTTGTTCACTCTTACGAATGACTGCAGAAACACTGCAACATTCATCCTGCCTATTGGCCCCCTCCCCCCGATCTCCACAAGCAGGCCTTTTGAAGATCTAGTGACCTGTCTCTCCAGCCTCTCTGTTTATTTGCCTGCTCTCGGCAAGCGGTTGTTGTGGTCCACCAGCAGCCTGCAGAGCTGGCAGCGGAGTCAGACAGTGAGGAGGCTGGGGAGGGCAATGGGCCAGTCCTGGAGTCAGGGGAAGGCTCGGATGAGAGCTCTGCGTCGGAGGCAGAGATGAGGCCAGGGCCATCTGGGAGCAATACACAGACTTCAGAGCCTCCAGAGGTGGATAGCAGAGAGCAAAGGAACAGGAGGAGCCTGTTCCTAGTACGTACATGCGAAGAGCTGCCAGAAGACAAGAGCAGCTAAAGCAAAAAGGACGACCCGAGAGTAAGGCCAGGAGATGATTGGTGCCTCCCAGAAGGCTTAAAAGAGCAGCAACGGCTCTTGGGATCTTTGTAGGAAAGCAATGTTGCTACATTTGTTTCTTGTCAGCATCTCTTGCTTCTGAACTTTTGCCAAGAAAAGCAGGGTGCCAAAGTTAGACAAAGGTTGGTGATAAGGCCGAAGGACTGTTTATGAAGAATTTGTTTTGGACTTAATTTGGATTAAGCTGAGAATGAAGTAATACTCAGCTGTTCTAATAAAATATGTTTGTTTAGGACTGATTGTGTCTGGTTATAACCACTTGGGCCTAGGTCACAACAGCGGTGAGAATAGAGGGAGAGCAGGACGAGTGGGCCCTGCCCAGATTGTTTGACTCACCGAAGCCTGTCTGCCACTTCTGGAATGGCAGGCAATCTCTGAGACTCCTCCAAAGCTTCCAATCTTGGCATGAAAAGCGTTTGCATGCCGATGGTAGGCTTTGGGGCAGAGAAATCGCTTTGCTTCAAGCCTCCCGTTGGTGTCCAAACACTTTTCCTGCACAGACTGGAAGCTTCTGGGTGCCCTGATATCGTGGGACTTCAGACACCCATTCTCAGCAAAAGCGGATGGATGCCTGAACTCGTGCAAGATCATGGCCCCCAGAAGTTTCCAGTCTTAGGGTGAAAAGTGTTTTGAGCACAGATGGAGCGCTTGGAAGCAGCAAAATTGTGTCCCACTTAACTGGCCCATTGGCATGCAAAGGAAGCTTCCATCTCCAGGTGAAAAGTGTTTGAGCTATATTGATCTTCTAGCAGAAAATTGGGTAAATTGGGTATCAGAAATTGGGTAATTTATAGCAATCATTTGCTAAAATGATTGAGAAAAGATTTAGCAATTACTAAAGAGAGAAATCAAGATGTAAGCAGACATAAGAGACATATGCCTGCATTTCCTAATTTCCTTGACTTTATAAAGCATTATTTATCACCCACTCCACTCGGTTAGAATTAATTAGAAAGCAACTACATCATTATTTCTGTGCTTCAAACATAAATCAATGAATTATCAGCAGTAAAATGTATATGTTTATTTTTTCTGGAATAGTGTAAAATGAATACTCAAAGAGCCATTTGGACCTGTTTCCCACAGAAAAGAAAACACTGGGAGCCACAAAACCTTTCTCGTGCCTGACTATTTCTTGAGTGGCCACAAAACTAGTATATGTAGTTGAATTAAACGTCCTGTTTTCTTCTGAAACTTTTCTTGGATTTATCCATGGTTGGCCTACTGGGGGTTGAAAAGCTCAATAAATTGTGTGCTGGCGGGTGTCGCACATTGGTGGTTGTGACGCATATTTTGAGTGACAGGGAGCCGCAGCAGAGAGGTGCAAGAGCCACATGAGGCTCCAGAGCCGCAGTTTGCTGACCCCTGGTTTATATGATAAATGTATACGACTGCTTTATATGACTACTGCTGTTATGGAGTAATAAATTAAATTTATTGTGGCTACCACTCCAAAGGATTTATAGCGGCTGGCCACAAAGGTCAGCTGGACAATGGTCAGCCAGGGATGGCTAGGAGGGAAGCGGGTAGGCTATGTTGCCTAATGGTGGCATGGTCCTCACCTAATGACTGCAACCAGACTACTGGAACTGCTGTTGCTCAGTGATGTATTCAGATATTTCACCTAACGAGCGCTTTGCTTAGTGATGGCAATTTCAGACCTAATTTGGGTTATGCAAGGACCATCTAAAATTTTATTAGTTTGACGGATAACTCAGAAGTATACTGAATCAATCATTGGTGAACCCAGTGTTTGCTTTGAGGTTTGCTTTTGCCAGAAATCAGAAGTAAATGCTGTTTCTTGGCAAAAAGATCATAAACTGTGGGGTTGGGGTGGCCATTGGAAATGTTTTTGAGGTACGGCATTTTGGAAGCAGTAGAACACAGCTTCCAAAATCTGCAGGGTTTGAAAATTTGTGCCTGCTCTTTCTATTCATGTCAAACGAAAATGTTCCTGTAATCTTCCAGAATGGAGTGAGTTGTAGCATCTGGACAGAAAATGTTGCCCACTCTGCTTAATATATACGTGTGTAGATATGTTTGATTTTAATTCCTTCTGAAGAATGCAAGCAGTATGTCTCCTTGGTATTGATGGTTTATTGGATTTCTAAAAATTGTTCAACACAATAAATATATTTATGGTTCTATTTATATATTTAGACAAGTAGATTTCATTTAGTTGTAGGAATAATGATTAAGCTAGCTTGTTAGGTAGATGCTGTTTGTGTTTATTAATGAGGTTTTAATGATGTCTTTCAATTAGTTGTGTTTTTAAACATGTAGTTATTAATAGCTGATCTGCACTCTATGTACATGACAGATCATGTAATGTGTAAGGCACTATCTGTAAATAGGGATGGGATGGGGGAGGGGAGGGTTTTTAGATAGTGGGTTTTTAATGTTGTAAGCTACTTGGAGTCACCATGTATGAGTTGGGCAGCCCTATACATTTGCCTAATCAGTAAATGAATACAAAGCTCTGGTCAGCACATTGCCAGTTTATGTTAGGGATCACTTTACTAAAATAATCCTCTTTTATAAAATGTAAATGATGTAAAAATACCAAGAGAGGACTTCCTCAAGATTTTGTCACTGTGAGAAGCAAAAGGGACATGATCGGAAGGAAGACCTTCTCTTTAGTTGCTTCAATATAAGGGGGATCTGTGAGTTTAGGTGGGTGGGTGTTAAAAAAGTCAAGGTGGTAGATCCAACTGTGTAGTCAAAGAGCTGCCCTCTTTATATGCATTAAGCACACACAAAAAATTATTAAAAAAAGCTGCCCTGAGAAGACTTTCCTTTTTAAGCAGGCATTTAAGTTTTTAGTGACTGGGCAGAATTTTTTTTAGCTACCGGTATGCTATGTTGGTCTGAGGGTATTGTGGTTTTTACTGGATTGTGTACTTATGCATTATAGTTAGCCACTGAGTCAGTTTATGAGGGAGCGTAAATATTGTGTAAATGATAAATAAAGGATAAATGCATAATACAATTAAAAGTGTTGCAAATGCTTTCTTTTTTTAAAAAAGAGAGAGACTGAAAATTAGTAACTAAACAATTATTATTCTTTTGTATGCCACAGATTTTTAAAGAAGCTTCTCAGATGGATCAGCTCAGAGGAACATTTCACCAAGATGCCTGAGACTATGGAATAAACAGAATAATACTTATGGAATTAAAATCACTGTATATATCTAATTATTCTAGTTCTACAAAAGGCCCTGAAAGGTTACTTTATCATATTATTTACATATTTAGTGAAACTTGTTTCTGATGCAGCTAAGAAAAATGCAGTCCATTAAAACAGAACAGGCATCTGCTGATACAAGTGGCAACATGGACAAAATTATGGCTCTTAATTCTACACTGACTGATGTATCGGATGACTTAGCTACTGGTGATGAAATGTTACTTGCAGAAGGAGCTGTTACGAAAAACAAGGCTTCAGCATGCAGGAGAAAGCGGGAATTCATTCCAGATGAAAAGAAAGATGCTATGTACTGGGAAAAACGGCGTAAAAATAATGAAGCTGCCAAAAGGTCTAGGGAAAAACGGCGACTGAATGATCTTGTCTTGGAGAACAAGCTAATTGCACTGGGAGAAGAAAATGCCACTTTAAAAGCTGAGTTACTTTCACTGAAGTTAAAGTTTGGTTTAATAAGCTCTTCTGCATATGCCCAAGAGATTCAGAAGCTCAACAATTCAACAGTTGTTTATTTTCAAGAATACCAGAATTCCAAATCAAGTATTAACACTTTCATTGATGAACATGAGCCAACTATTGTAAGCAGTAGTTGCATATCTGTCATTAAGCACTCACCACAAAGCTCTTTATCTGATGTATCTGAAGTGTCATCAATAGAGCACACTCAAGCAAGCCCCACACAAAACAATAGCAGAAATACTGATAATAAATTCCAACTCATAAAGCAAGAACCTATGGAATTAGAAAACTATACAAGAGATTCACGGGATGAAAGAGGGTCCTTTACAACTTCAATATATCCAGGCTTCATTGGAAGCCATTTTAATGGCTATTCACATTCCCCTCCACTGTTGCAAGCAAACAGGTCCTCCAGCAATTCTCCAAGGACTTCAGAAACTGATGAGGGTGTTGTGGGAAAGTCATCAGATGGAGAAGATGAGCAGCAGGTTCCTAAAGGTCCAATCCATTCTCCTGTTGAACTTAAAAATACTAATGCCATAGTTAAAGTTCCAGAGGTAAGCTCTTCTGCACTTCCTCATAAACTGAGAATTAAGGCAAAGGCCATGCAAATCAAAGTGGAAATGTTGGATAATGAATATGATGCCACACAAAAACGACTGTCACCTATTGATATGTCATCTAAAAGACATTTTGAACTTGAAAAGAATAATGCACAAAATTTAACACACAATACTCACACTCCTTTCTCAATTCAAGTGACTAATATCCAAGACTGGTCTCTGAAACCAGAACACTGGCACCATCAAAAAGAACTCACTGAAAAAACTCAGAGTGACTGCAAAACCACAGGGCTTGATGTTAAAGACAATTCCTACAAAGTCTCTGAGACAGAAAACTTGTACTTGAAACGGGGCATAGCAAATTTGTCTGCAGAGGTTGCTTCTCTTAAGAGACTTATAACTACACAACACATCTCTGCTTCAGACTCTAGCTAAATGACTACTGAGTAATTATTATTTTAAAGGATGTCATTTGCAGTAGGTTGGTATGTTTTGTATTACGCTGAATTTTCACTGGACTTGGAATGTCATTTCACTGTAATGTTCACATAATGTCTGATGGATGATGTCTTTTTGTGCACAGATGACTGTGGAGATGAGATTGTCAAGATCACTAGCCTCGTGTATGGTGAAGATGCCTGTGTACATGCTGTATATATAGTGAACATTATTTTTCTGTCATTCTGTTACTATAAAGTGTGGAAGTTGCCAGTTCCAATAAAAAATTGGTGACAAGCACAAACTGTAAACTGTCAAATCACTTTCAATCAGGATTTTTTTTTTTTAAGTTCACCACAGTCATGTCTGGAGACATATCTCCATTTTCTTACAATATTTTCATTATAGGGTGTCATTCCTTTCCCCATCACTTCTTATCCTTGTTTTGCATGCCAAGTTGCATGAAAAAAAAAAAACAGGTGCTGAGAGACAATTGGTAATTAGATATGAGAATATCTAATGGACAAATCAGAAAACAAAATCATTTAGGAAAGAAAATAATTTTTTTCTGACTTATGCCCCTTGCATTTTAGACTAATATGGTGCATTAATATTTATTTCATTATGGCTGTCCATCTCATAATACTTAAAAGCAAGATAGGCTGAGAAAAACCAACCACCACCAACAATTAGCACATGATGCAGATATGATTACATCTCGGGCCCAGTTTCAATAATAAAATCAGGTTTTAAGGCATTACAAACTGTAAGCAGGATCAGGGCAAGTCTGATGTCTAGGGTGGATGTCCTGACAAGAAAGCTTGGGTCCTGCCAGATGACACTCACTAGTAGACAGTACCTGGAACATGCATCTTCTTTTTGGTCCTACTGGACAGGTAGATACAACCAGGAAGAGACAATCCTGCTGTAACTGAAAGCATACTGACAAACAATACAGAGCAGAAGCATCCCGGGCTCTAAAAGATAGGCACCCATAACTGCTCCATTTTGCACTAGCTCAGGGGTGTCAAACTGGATTTCTTCAAGGGCCAGATCAGCATTATGGTTTTCTGTGGGCCAGCGGAGGGGTGGGTGGGGAGCAGGTAAGAAAACGGGGCGGAGACAGGGATGGGTTCTACTTACCTTTTCTACTGGTTCGCAGCGCAGAAGTGTTTTGGTGACGTCGGGGTTGGTGGGCGGAGCCTCTTGCTGGTTTTACTATCGGTTCTATAGAACCAGTGTGAACCGGAGGCATCCCACCACTGGATGGACACCTGCAACACCCTGCCAGCCAAAACAGGGCATGGGCCCGCTTTTGGCCTGAACGGCCTTCTGCAGCACTTTACTGGCCAAAAGCGGCTCAGGGTGCACTCCTCTCCACGCCTTGTTTTCAGCCTCCCAGCCTCCAGCACTGGTGGTCAAAAACAGGCTGCGTGGAATGCTGCAGTAGGCCAGGGAGGCCTAAAACAGGCTGTGCAGGGGTCGTACGCAGCCCCTTTTGGCTGGCAGAGGCACCGTGGGCGGGTCCTTTGATATTTCTAGGCCGGCCCCTTGGGCCAGATTTAAATACCCCACAGGCTGGATCCGGCCCGCAGGCCTTTAGTTTGACACCCCTGCTCTAGCTGAAGCTTCCAAATACTCTTCAATGGCAGTCCCACGTAGAGCACATTGCAGTATGCCAAATGAAAGGTGATTAAGGCATGAGTGTTCATGAGCAGGTCATACCAGTCTGGAAATGGGGCAATTGGTGCACAACATGTAACTAAAGGTCCTAGTCAAGGCTTCCACCCAATCTTCAAGAAGGAACTGGAAATCCAGGAGAATCCACAATTTGTGCAGCCTAATCAATCACATGGAAGGCCCCTAGAACAATAGGGTCCTAAAACCCATTAGATCTTGCTAGGATTTAGCTGAAGATAGTTGTTCTACACTTAAGACCCCCACAATTTCCAGACACCAAGACAAAATTTCTACCACATCATTCAGGATGTGCTGGAGATGTAAATTTGGGTATCATTCACCTACTCATGATATTTCAACCTAAACTGTCAGATGACCTCACCCAGTGGCTTAATGTAGATGCTGAACAAAAGTGGATATAATTCTGAGACCTGCTGCACTCCACAAAGCAGGGCTGGACCTTCCCCCATATCAATTTATATTTAATTAATATTAGAAAACAAAAACTAAAATGATATATGTACAGATATGGGAAAATACTGTATTTTCCTTTTTTCTCACAGGCTTGTGATACCCAGGAAACAATCAAAAACTGTCTAATCAAATTAGTGTAACAAAGTATTGATTTGGATACTGTCAATTTGTTTTGATGTCTTAATCTCAACCTTTTCCCAGAGGATATGTTACAAATGCAGCATGTTGCAAAACAGATATTGAAAAACTTTACAGTAACAGAAAATAGATTAGACCGTGTGTTCCATTGTAGCACTCACAAATGATGATGTACATGATAACTTCACACTTCATATCTATGAGGTTCTCTGCCTCATGAAATGTATTCTATATTATTTCATTTCAATAATAAAGGAAAGTTAGGATATTGTAAAGGAGACTCTCAAGCCCAATATAAATTGTATTTCCAATAGTCCTCTATATCTTACAGACTACAAGTATTTTTTTTGATCTGCCCAGAAAAAATATATAAAGTTAAGATGAAATGGTAAACAATATCTTGGCATATCAGAAGTATAACTTTGCAAATTTGCTTTCTGATGGTATTCTGTAATTGTCCATGCCCATCATGGCATTCATGTTATGCCTAAGACCTCAGCTTCTAAGGAGCCTATGAAAAAGGTCGGAAAATAATTTTCCCACACAAAGAAATTAAATATAAAGTACTCTTATCATCTGTAAGTACTATGATGAAACTTCAATTTAGCAGAACTTTAACAATACACTTGGGTGCAATGTTGACAACCCTAGTTGTATTTACATCATTTTGCATCATTTGCATAATAACTTCAGTGTATGATATAATTGAAACAATTGTGATTAATAAATGTCATTCTGTCCCATATGGTTTATTAAATAATTTCACAGAAAAAGCAAATGAATTTCTTTCAAAAACAATGTGGAATGGATGTATTTTTGCAATCTCCAGTGAATTTTAATAGCTTATTTAAATACTTCTTAATATTGCAAATAACTTTTCATCTGCCACTAAGAGCTATGCATTTAAAGGTCTCCAATAAAATTTTGCATTCAGGATTCCAGTAAAGCTTAGTTAACATTTTAGCTTTCCTTTCTGGATATGTTTATTGATAAATTCGTTGTCTCCTTTGTACGAATGATTGCCTTCTGGAACTACTGTTTGTTTTCTGCTCTGTTATTAGCAAGTGTTGTAAGAACTTAATTTCTCTACAAAGTGGATTGTAATTTTAAAGGCAAATTTTTCAGTACGAAACTTAGAAGGCAATCATTTATATTCATACGAAGATCTCTTTTGAGTCAAGATTGATTCTGGTAAATTCATGGATATGTCTATGAATTTTGTTGGCAACAATATGCAAGTAATTTGTTGCTGTCTTCTCCCAGGACTTTTTTTTTTAACTTCTCAATATAGTCTAGAGTCAGGCATTTCCTGATGCTTTTCCATTCAAGTACTACCTAGGTCTGACCTTGTTTAGCTTTTAATCATCAAAGATGGCCAAATTCATATGTTCTGTTTTTAGATGATCTGCAATTATTTCTCCAATAGAGATCTTAATGCAGACAATCAATTTTTGTATACCCTATCATAACTGCATGAATTTTCAAATAATTTTGATCTATTACAGTAGATATGAAAAACTAAATTTCTAGCCGATCCTTTTTACTATATTAAAATAATATTGCCAGTCAAGCATTCTATCTGATTAATAAATTGCAATTAATTGATTACAAATACAAGTTCCCTAGAAGCCAGTCTCTGTGAGAATATACATTATACATTATAAAGTGACTTGAATTTATTGTTAATCATGTATATATAGGTGATCCTCAGGTTACAATGATAATTGGGACCAGAATTTTTGTCAGTGAGTGATGTCACTTTGCTTAGCAACAGCAATCCTACCAGTCCCCATTGCCATCATTAAGTGAGAATGAATGCAGGGTGGACTTCAAAAATTTTAGCAAGGGGTTCTCTGCCCAATTGCTGGGTGGGCATGGCCATGGTGGGTGTGGCCTAGTTGGCCTCCTGCACCATGGCAGGAGCGGCATTTTTGCCCTCCCTGGGGTCTGGAAGCCCTCCCAAACTTTTGGTAGGCCTGTTGTTTGCCCTCCCTGAACCTCCATGCACGCCCTACACTTAACCTGCATCCAAAATGGGCTGCGTT
The DNA here is from genome assembly GCA_022577455.1 of Arizona elegans. Taxonomy (NCBI): domain Eukaryota; kingdom Metazoa; phylum Chordata; class Lepidosauria; order Squamata; family Colubridae; genus Arizona; species Arizona elegans. Next base: position 39,276,023 of record JAKOOJ010000008.1, on the reverse strand, counting down.
GGGGCTCCTGGGAGGGGTGGGGTGGGTGGGGCCAGCCAGGAGTGGGATTTGGGGGGTTCTCCAAACTGCACAAAATCTTAGCTAGATGTTCTCCCAAACCCCTGCGAATCCCCAGAAGACCCCCTTGAATGAATGAATATGTGATATCTAACATCTATCTCCTCACATTCCTTCAGACTCAAGGAATTTAAGCAAGTAAGCTTAATTAGCTCCATAGCATCAAATGAAATAAATAATCAAATAATATCTAATAATAAGCCCATAAAAGAAAAACAGTATCATAAAATCTGGTTTTTTAAAACTGTTATACTGTGTAAATTAAACCCAAGTTGTAAATATTCCGTACACTACATCAATTTGGGACTGAGAAGTACCGAGTTCAAATATTTATTTCTTGGAATTTAGGGATAAGACTTAAATCTTTCTGAATGTCAGGTTTAGTTAATAATGAACTAAATTGGCTTACACCATACTTATGTCCAAGAAAAGTGAAACAATAAGGATAAAAATAGCTGCTATAATGATGTTATTATAAATTACATCATCCTGGATATTGTAGTTACTCTGGATTAGTGAAAAATACTTTTGTCCAGAAATTAATTCTACAGTATTCTGTGGTTAAAATATAGGTTGGAGCAGCTTTATTATTGATTTTTTAATAAGGGTACAATGAAATGGGGCAGCATAGAGGAATTTGTGATGGGTTGTTTTTAGATTTCACTAATTTTTAGTTCTGGATATGTTAGCAAAAGGCTGAAAATAAAGTATTTTTTTCTGGCAAGCTCTGTAAACATAACTGGTCATGCATTAGGTCTGAACTATCTTAACTATTTTAAGCTTCCATTAAAAATAATTATATAGCCCTGTGCTCAAATCAATTCATTTTACAAAAGCCTATTCTAAACTCAGTTGAAAGAAGCTTGCAATGAAAATAGAAGAGCACAAGTATGGATAAATCCTATTCTGCAAACCTCCAATAATGTGATTAAACAGATATTATATTTAACAGAGATAGCAAATAAAGATTCATTGTCTTTAATATCTATGATTTCTAAAAACAGTGTTTTAGAGACAAGAAAAGGATTGCTACAGATAATATAAACTGATCTTTTAAATCTTCTTTTGGACTTTTCTAAACTAATTCAACCAGGGGCCCCCTCTAGATTTATTCCCTAAAGCAACAGTAATAGTTCAAAAGCCTTCCTGATATTTTAGAGGTTTACTGTTGGGTATTTTAATAGGATAGCTTAAAGAAGGGGTGTCAAACTTGCAGCCCACGGGCCAGATGCATCATGTGCTGGTCATGCCCACCCCTGGTTTAGAGAAGGGGAAAAAAGCCGTGATACGTCACGTGACGACAAGAGTTTGACACCCCTAGCTTAAAAGAAGCACCAAACAATTTTGAACAGCTGCAGTGCAGGATTTTGATGAGGGGCCTTATTGAATGTTTTGCACAGTCCTGTTTAATATATATACATATTAGGGAGTCAAATTAGTTGGAATTGACTTCTCAAGATACATTCATAGGACTATTTGGACAATGGCAGATGTTCTGCTAAAGCAGAAGGCAATCACTCCACTGCACAGCTGGTTTTAATGTACAATGGAAGTACCCTGTCAAGGTTCATATGAAGTGATATCTATATAGGTTCTTCAAAAATGTTACCAGGAACATCTTTTAAAGGGGGAACTGTAAATTAAAACATATGGGCCATTTGTGCTGAAACAGTATGGCACTGCACTTAGCCCAATCTATAGCATTTTTGTGCCTGGTCTGGTTCTTTCCATCCATAAAAAGGGTAGTGTTCTATGTGCAATTATAAAATGGATTTGACCACATTCTTCACAGGTACTTACATATCAGCCTTCTTGATGCACAAACATTTTTAGAATGATTTTATTTAACCAAAGTTTTTTAAAATATCTTTGGGGTAATATATAAACGTATATTGAATTTATGCCAACAACAAGTATTGCTAGATTAATTCTGGTTAGATTTGGAGCACTAAGTAAAAATAAGGCTTTTGTTATTGCTATATTGTTTTCAAAATACTTTTTTACAGTTCATTGCACAACATAAGCTTAGCAACCACAAGATTATAACAAAACAATTTTCATTACAAAAGTTAAACTAGCATGAATGTCCTGGTACAGAACATAATGTCCAAGTGTAAAAGAGACAAGGCCAAGCGATGAGAGTCTTTTTTGATGTATAATACCAAAAATGAATGAATCTGTGATTGCAAGAAAAAATGGTTCTTTCTAGCACAGGACTAATAAAAAGTGTGCATGTTTGGGCATGTTCGCAAGTAAGAACTCACAAATCTGAAACATTATGTTCTATTCTACAATTTTTATAAATCTGAGAATTAAATGTAACACATAGGATTATATGGCACACTATATTAATCTGAAAATAAATCCCGCTTTTTAATGTGATTTATTTCCAAATGAATAAACATTAGAAGCACTGCATTTCCTATTTTTGGAGAACAACAATACATTTTGCCAGAAATGGCTTTTGGGAACATAACAAAGTCTAAGAATAGTTGTGGTATATTTGTGGAAGCTATGCCAGAAAAGGGTTACTATAGTTGACAAATAGTTGATTTGAAATTGGCTTATTTAAACTCTTTATGGCTTACAGACTTCCAACTGCTTAAAAGATATATCACTCAAATTTATGGGAAAAATATTGATTCTCAAAAATTTTGAGACAAAATGCTCCTGCAGTAGCTGTGATACACTTATTTATCAGACTTATTGTACTTGTTCAATTGTTCCATTAGTTCCAACTCTTAATGACTTGATGGATATCACAATTGTCTTTTCAGCAACTGTTTCTTTGAATTTTTGAAAAATGACGCTTTTGTCATCAGTGGTAGTATCTACCTGGTTTGTTTTCAATCAGCCTTTTTTTGACTGCTTTCAATTTTTTCCATGCATTAAGGGTGTTCAGTACCGACTATTTATTTGCATTATATTATTTGCATTGCTTCCCCGACACCTGGATGAAGCTATCTATCTGGACCCGTGCCAGTCGGGCTTCAGGCAGGGGTACAGCACAGAAACAGCATTGGTCGCATTGGTGGATGATCTCTGGAGGGCTCGGGACAGGGGTTGCTCCTCTGTCCTAGTCCTATTAGATCTCTCAGCGGCTTTTGATACCATCGACCATGGTGTCATGCTGCAGCGGTTGAGGGGGTTAGGAATAGGGGGCACCGTTTTGTGGTGGTTCTCCTCCTTCCTCTCTGACCGCTCGCAGTTTGTGTTGATGGGAGCAGAGGTCAACCTCGAGGCACCTCGCATGGGGAGTGCCACAAGGGTCGGTCCTCTCGCCCCTTCTGTTCAACATTTATGTGAAGCCGCTGGGTGAGATCATCCGTGGTTTTGGGGTGAAGTGTCATCTGTACACTGACAATACTCAGCTGTACATCTCCACCCCACATCACCCCAACGATGCCCTTGATGTGATGTCTCGCTGCCTGGAGGCCGTGCGGGTCTGGATGGGGAGGAACAGGCTCAGACTCAACCCCTCCAAGAATGAGTGGCTGTGGCTTCCGGCGTCCCGATATAGTCAGCAGGTGCCATCGCTGACTATTGGGGGTGAATCTTTGCCCCCCACAGAGAAGGCTCGCAATCTGGGTGTCCTCCTGGATGCACGGCTGTCTTTAGAAGAGCATATGACGGCCGTGGCCAGGGGGGCCTTTTATCAGGTTCGCCTGATTCGCCAGTTACAGCCCTTTCTGGACCGAGATGCCTTGCGCACGGTCACTCACACCCTTGTCACCTCCCGGCTGGACTATTGAAATGCTCTCTACATGGGCTCCCCTTGAAGAGCACTCGGAGGCTCCAACTGGTCCAGAATGCGGCCGCACGGGTGGTTATGGGTGCAATTCATTGCGCCCATGTGACACCCCTCCTGCGCGAGCTGCACTGGCTCCCAGTGGTCTTCCAGGTGCGATTCAAGGTGCTGGTTACCACCTTTAAAGCGCTCCATGGCATAGGACCCGGGTACCTTCGAGACCGACTTCTGCCACCAATAGCCTCCCACCGGCTAGTTTGCTCCCACAGAGAAGGTTTCCTCAGGGTGCCATCGGCCACGTTATGTCGGCTGGCGACACCCAGGGGGAGGGCCTTCTCTGTGGGAGCCCCAGACCTGTGGAATGAACTGCCCCCAGAAATACGTAAGATCCCCAACCTCCAGGTATTTCGCTGTGCACTGAAGACCCTGTTGTTCCGCCAGACCGGGCTATCGATGTGATAATTTTAAATTGGGGTATTTTAAATTTCTGGGGTTTTAAATGGAGCCAAATTTATTTAATAATTTTAAATTTTAAATTGATGTTTGTCTTGTGTTTTTAAATAGGCTGTACACCGCCCTGAGTCCTTTGGGAGAAGGGCGGTATAGGAATAAAATTATTATTATTATTATTATTATTATTATTATTATTATTATTATTATTATTATTATTTCAAACCATTTAAGTTTAAATGTCATTATTAGTCTTTCCAATAAGCAGTCTGGTTTCACTTCATTTAGGAGAGGGAGGGAGGGAGAGAGGGAGGGAGGGAGGGAGGGAGAAAGAGAGAGAAACAGACACACAGACAGACACAAACACTTGGTATCTGTTCTAGCATCGCTTTCCCCAAACCAATTAGGATCCTGGGAATTGTAGTCCCAACACAATAGATTAGGGAATGCTGATCTGGTATGTTTATTCTAGTTTAAGTTGATACATAAATCTTGGAGAGTACTTTGGCAAGTTTGCCAGCTGTCATTCCCTGCCCCCACCCTTCTTTCCAGTAATAGGAAACATGACATTGGATGCTGAAAGTATTCTGTTGTTTGCTTTATGCTTAGCACGTTTCCCCAACTAGTGCAGTGGGAATTCTTCTGTTCTGGTGTTTGACTAATTCTGGCACTTAAAGGTTATGGGAACTAACATTATACTAGGGATAAATGAAAAAAAAATGTAATGAAATCAAAAGAATTTCTCTCAGCATAGTTGATTAACTACAACATCAGGCTGAAAGTTAAGTAAACAAAAATTCATGGGAAAAACTACACAAGGGAATGGCTAGATATAGCTAGTCTATTCTCACAACAACATTTTTTGCAGCTCTCAAAACAGTATTTGGAGCAAATCCTATCAAATTGAAAACACAACCACTTGTAGCACTGTTAGAAAAGTAAGGGGAAAGCAACATAAACTGAGGGAAAGAAAGAATTTTTGTATGAGAGAGTGAACAGTGAAGTTTGCCACCCTCTAACTGGAAATTGTTGCCTCAATTTCAAATCATTGCTTTAATCAACTTACCTCCATGTTAATAGATAACGGAGGCTAATAGATTTTATACCCTGAGGCTGCATTTGAACAATGTTGAAAGAACCATAAAGAAACTGCTTAGCCATAGTATCCTATCTCACTCATGAATTGGGGACATGACACAAATACAAAAAGATGTTGCCAAGGCATGTTTACACTCATAAGTATGCCTTGGGAACAATGTATTTTTTGTAGTTTTCAGCTAATTTGACCACAAGAGTTAGTCACAAGCAGTTCTACCGCCAGTGGAAACAAGGCTTCAGTAATTGTGATGGACGGGTTATGAGAAAAGGTTCTTTAAATTGGCACTCACCAAGATTTTCATAATCAAAACCTTAGTTTTCAAACATTATTTTATTCCATCTTGGCCCACTTATACAGAAAATGATAAACAGGTCTATTCACTAGGGTTGAGTTCCTTGTGATTATTTTTACATTCTAATACAGGTACTACTTGACTTATGACTGCAATTGAACCTGAAATTAGTCATAGCAGTTGTTAAATGGGTCACTGCGTGACTGCATACTCTTGGATGAAGCTGATTTTAGATTCATTTTGACTTTAAGTAAAGGTTTTAAATAAAAAAACTGCCTTAGTTACCCTGGGAGATAATATTGATTGAAGAAGAGACAAAAGGAGTTAAATTCTGCTGACTTTTTAGACATTCAGCCATTTTCAATAACATTTATCTTCCAAGTCCAAATCTCTAAATTAGGGACACTGTTTATAAAGCCTTCCTATTTTTTATTCTTTCATATTATTTTAAGTAAATGCAGTTTACTAAACAATTCCCTTGGATAGAGTGTTCTTTTTTTTTTTTAGTTTTATTTCAGAAATTATAATTCTGCTTGGGTTTAATTTAATTTCACACATTTTAAATTTTCTGAATGAATTAATTTATGATTTGAAATAAGGAATTCCTGAATTCAGATCTACTTTAATTAACTTAAGAGTTATTCTTTCATCCAACTGAAATTTTGGCAAGAAATCAGTTTTAATTTCTGAACTCAATGCTTCAGTATATAGAAAATACTAGGTCTTAGATAGTTTTGATCACTGTACCCAAGAAAAACTTCTATTATGAGATTATCATGTTTTAGAAATACCTAGAAAATCCTGGAAGGATAATAAATTGGATGTCTCATAATATATATTAACTTCGCTGAAATGATTTTTTAAAAATTTGTAGAACGTAACCCTCTTGACTTCTTGTTGGCATATTTTTCAAGCATTTATTATTTTGAATGATTTGTCCTAATGTCTTTGCTGTCTCAAAATTCAACATTTGTTGGAAGTCTTGGAAGAATTAACTGGACTCCTAATCCAGTAATTTATTTTGACTAGAAGATGAAATAGATGAAATTGATATTATTTAGCTGATTTCAAGAATAATGAGATTGCATATCCTATTCTTGAAAACAATCCTCTGAATTGTCTACATTTCAACAATATTGCCATCCTATTGGCAGTCACTCATTTTCAACATTAGAAAGAGTACTGCTTGTCATATGTTTTTTTTGGCTATATTCCTAGCATTTGGAATGTATTCAGATTCTCAAATAATGAATTCTTTGTGCAATGAGAAACGGGGGGAGGGGAGGGGAGGGTAAGGAATTGTTAGCCCAAAAATTATGATATGACATTTGAAAGATAAAATGATTCAATATATTATATTATTTGTTCACTTTTTCAACATTAGAATTTTAAGAGAACGGTACGAAAGAGAATCTTCAAACAAACTGTCAAATTTCCTTGATCTATTGCTTTTTTAATTTTTCTAAAATATATATACTTTTCACACACGCAGTTCTGTTAATTCAGATCATACATTATGCTATATTTTCAATAGTAGCGAATTGTGTAGGACGAGGAGGAAGGTTTGTTCTCCCAGCTTGTGGGTTGGTAACATTTCATTACCAAGCTAGGTAACATCTTCAGTGGAGCTGAACTTCTGCTGAAGATGTTACCTAGCCTGGTAACAAAATGTTCGGAAACCAACCCACAAGCTCGGAGAACGAATTTTCATTCTCATGCTTTATTTGTACAACAATAAAGGATGATTTTTGTAATTATATTTGGTTTGGTCCATTATGTTGTTGCTATTATTTTTCTACACTAAATCAAAAATAATAAAAATATTTCAAATTAGGATAATTGTTTTACAGGTAATCATACTTGGCTATTACTAAAGGGCAATGTTAGTTACACCAAAGTGTACTAAAGCCCTATTTTCTCCTTCGTGTACATACAATCACTGGAAAAGACTACCAATGTAAAAGCAGTTCTCATCACTGCCTTTGCTTTTTATCTTATTAGGTGAGACAGCATCTGTAGTGATATCAGGACACTTAATGAGATCAGTTACATCTGCTCAAGTAACTTTCTATCAGATTATTACAACGCAGTTTTCATGAGATATGCAGAAAATTCAGTTACTTCAAAACATATATCTTAGATTACCAGAGGGTCAGTACAGTCAAGTGACACCTCTAATAAATAAATCTGGGCAAACAGCTTCAAGGGAATTCAATCTCACAGTGGGGCCCACATGAAGCATGACCTCTGTTGTAAACCATGCCTCGGTGATTTGGTGCCAGACTAAAGCATTTATCTTCTCATAGGCATTTGCAGAGTTTAGTTTTGGATTTAAATATCAGATTGCACCAGGACGGTGGCTTTTAGATTTTTTTATATTTAATATAAAAAAATATAAATAAATATTTTCTTCCTTTTTAATGTAATAAAATTTTGATTAAAGAAAGAAAAAGCAAATATCTGCAGAATATCCATAAATCATAATAGCATAAATCTATAGAACATAAATCTCTATAGCTTTCCACTTGGGAGTCTCCTCACTCCTACTGCTACTACTAGTACTCCTCAATTTATGATTGGTTGTTCAAAGTTACAATGGACCCACCCAACCACACCTATTACCTGGTTCCAAAGTTCTGAAAGGCCCTGCCCTCCCAGTCATATGACAGCATATCAGAGCTTTCTCAACCAGCCACATTTACTGCTATTTGCTGTGTCCCATGGCCACGTTATAATTTGTATTTACTTCTAGTTTTCAGCAAAAATGGCCCTTATCAATGACTTCGCTTTATGACTGAAGCATTTGCTTTACAATCACTGCAAAAACCATCGCCCCATAAATATGTGGCCCCATGTAGAGCACATTGCCAGAGGGAGTTCTCGACTTATAACAGTTCATTTAGTGACAGTTTGAGGTTATAAAAAGCACTGAAGACAGTGACTAATGACCATTTTCCACACTTATATCCGATGTAGCATCCCCACGGTCATGTGATTAAAATTCAGACGCTTGGCAATTGACTCATATTTATGATGTCCCAGGATCATATGATCACCTTTTGCAATCTGTTGACAAGCACAATCAATGGGGAAGCCAGATTCACTTAACAACAGTGTTACTAACAATTGCAGTGATTCATTTAACAACTGTGGTAAGAAAGGTTGCAAAGTTCACTTAACAACTGTCTCTTAGCAACAGAAATTTTGGGGTCATGTTCATTAAATTGAGGACTACTTGTATTCCAAACATGAGATGACTAGGGTTTGAATGACTTGAACACAGGGACTCTCAATCTAGGAAAGGGTGCAACTGGTGCACATGAAGTTGCATAAAGACTCCCATAGCCACAATTGCCATCTCTTCGATCAGGAACCGCAAGTTCAGAAAAAGCCCTGAATTGTGCACCAGGACTGTGTGGAGCAGTGCAACCCGATTCAAAACCAGATGTTAAAGTCTAGATCTCAAATTCCACATATCCAAAGCCCCTTAGTTTTATCAGGGTTCAGCCAAAGCTAAACAGCAGAACAGAAATGCATTGAACTGCATTTCTCCTGAAATGTGGTTTACCTTGCCCGCCTTTTGAAAGACATTAAAAATGTATTTTAATCCAGCATTGAGTTGGAAGTGATTATTTCTCTGGCATGTACAGTTTTATTGATCATGCACATTGCCTTGAGTTATGTGCCAGCAGAGTGGGCTATATAAAGCAAGTGATTAAATAGGATGGGCCATGCCTACCTAGGGTGCAGTATCTATTTTGGTAAAATAGTTGTGTTTACATTTACACATTTTTTGTTTGTTTTAGGTATTTATCTGTTTTTAATCTGTATGGTGCAGAGTCATATTCAAATGGGAGACTTTATAAATCTAAATTATAAAGAAATGGCGTATACTTAAGTAAGCAACCGTCAACTGCTGTAGCTCTTTCCACATAGGATCATATATGGCATGTCTCTAGTGTCACTTAATATCTATCTGTTGCATTATAGGTAGTCCTTGACCTATGACCATAATGGACCCTGACCATTACAGTTGCAAGTAGTGACAGTCATTAAGCAAGACAGCCTCAGCTTTCTGATGCAGTTGTTAAATGAAAGTGCTAGACATTGAGCAGATGGTGCCTTAGGGATGGGAGGCCCTGAGAGGCTACATACCGAGACATCCCCTTGCTTGGCTTCTCAGCCTTTGATGTCCTCACAATCTTTGGGTCTGTTTCCTCACATTTAACTGAGGATATGTGTATTATTTCTTTATGGAATAAATGTACAACGTTTTAACTGGTTTGCAAAGACTGCAGAAATGCAGATTAGAAGAATGCTATAAGAAGGTAGCAATAATAAATGCAAAAACGACAGGACAATTTAACTTAAGCACTCCGAGAAGTTCCTTGGCGGAATTTTGATTGAAAAACCACAGTAAAATTTGGAAAATGAGGGAAACTTCATGCTGAGCTAGGGTACACAGACCAGTTTCCCTTTTTAGCAAACTATTGAGAAATATATGCATTCAGGATATAAAAGTTTTTGTCCATGTACTGATTTAATCAAAACATACTATTTATTTATTTATTTATTTATTGAATTTCTATACCGCCCTTCTCCCGAAGGACTCAGGGCGGTGAACAGATTAGGATTTCATATACATATAATAATTTTTATATATATACAATAAAGTCAATAGGCTTGTGTGATGGAAATTTTGCATGAATATAAAGAATTGCTCCATTATGTTGTCTATATGTTGCAGTATATTATGTTGCCGAAATATAAAGAAGCATACAAAGCATATATTCCACGATAAAAAAACAACCACGATACCATTCGTGTTTTTGTCACCATTAAATGATTTTAATATTAATTTAAAGCATTTTAAAGTTTTAATTACTTTTTAAAGAATAAGCAACGCTTTATTTAATTCTATATTGAAATTAAAAAAAATAAAATCGGTGATGATGATGATTGATCTTAACGCACATCAGCACCACAGCCCCCTATAGAATCGAGGCACAAAACAGTAAAAGTTGCACAAAAATGAAGGAAAACGTTATTTTTTTTCCCCTTAGGAAATATTTCATTCCTCCTTTTCCACCCGGCGAAAAACTTTCTAATAAGGCAATAAATAGGAAAAGTTGACTTGTAACTTCGCAATACGGCCATTCGTTAGTCCTCAGGGCAGGACGAAGAGTTTGTAAAGCCTATCCGAGTGGCAAGAGGATCTCTTTCCGGAAAATCGATCGAGCAAAACCTGCCCCGCGGAGCTTCGGCTCCAATCGCTCCCAGAGTCACGTGCCGTTTCCAGGCCCTTTGTCTGTTGGGCCCCGCTCCTCTGGCGGCCCGCGCGAAAAGTGGCCGTCACGTGATCGCACTGGAGACGGGCTCGCTGTGCGTGCTCCTTTGACAGGCAACATGGCGGCTACGGCAGCAGCCAAGGTAGCTCTTAGGCTCTTTCACCATCCAGGGGGTTTAGCCGCCGTCGCTTGGTCACCCGCCTCCTCCTTCTCCCTGGGCCGCGTGAGCCCTAGCAGCTGTTGTGGCCTGACCGCGGCCGTGAGAAAATACAGTTCCGAAGCCAAAGGACTGGAGGAGGAACTGCGGGTTCGGTATTTGGACGACGAGCATAAAGGTAACGGCTGGAGCCGGCGTGGATGGAGCGGGGTCTTGTCTTTTTTTTTTTACCTGTCATTCAGCCCTGAAGCAACATTTCCAAAGAAAGCCATTTGTTTTCCCCCTTCCTCCCTCCCTCCCCTCCCTCCAGTTCTGCCCTGTAAGGCTTTTTGCTTGTCAGATGCGGAGACTCGTCGATGGGACGCCTCCACATCCAATTATCTGTCCGAAATGATGAAGCTGCCTGACCCTTTCAATTCTGCCGTTGGCGGGGGCGGGTTGCGCGAGCTGCCACAATCATAAAGCGCATGCGCGGCTTTTTCTCGTGTTCTGTGGTGCTGCCTGTTACAGTCGCCGTTTCGGGAAAGCCTTACTCTGGTTTAGGAGACTGGGGAGGATGGGTTCCTGGGTTGTAAGGTCAGGATGCCTGATGTGCAGATTTTGAAAGTCCTGCGTTTTATTTGAAGGTGGCCTGTCATTTAGCTGTCGCTGATACACGTTCCTATTTCTAAAAAACATACAGTCTATAATTATTTTTATTTGAATTCCTACGTTCTGCGTGTTTGAGAATGCAGAACTTCTTGGAAAATATGTACGGATAAATACTCGGATCATATTGAAATCTTATAAATCTATCAAGAATGTCTGCCCAGAACTTAAGCTAAAAGTACAATAAAGTCTTTGCATTTTAAATTGAGCTGATTGGATGCACCTACACAGATATACTGATTATGCTTTCTGGAATGATGTACAGTTATCTTTTGAATGTCATGCTCTTGAATTTTGCAATATATTCAGAGATCAATGTAAATGATTATTTTAGATAAGTAAAGTGAGAGGAGAAAAGTGTACTTTGAGACGAAAAGCATTCAAAACTCATGCTTTGTGAGAAAATATATCTCTAATTTTATGCTTGTTTTAATTCTCATTTCCTGTCTTTTTAATAAACATGGAAGATTGGGAGATGAAATACATCTATTCCAATTTATAGTGTATTATTTATAGTAAATAGTTTTATGGTACAGGTAGTCCTCGATTTACAAGAGTTCATTTAGTGACCGTTCAAAGTTATAATAGCACTGAAAAAGTGACTTGTGACTGTTTTTCACACTTACGACCATTTCAGCATCTCCATGGTCATGTGACCAAAATTCTGACTCTTGGCAACTGATTTATGATGGTTGCACTGTCCCAGCGTCATGTGATCATCTTTTGTAATCTGACAACAAAAATGAATGGGACAGCCAGATTCCCTAACAGCTGCGTTAACCACTTTAGTGATTCATTTGATGACTGTAGCAAGAAAGGTAATCAAATGGGGCAAAACTCACTTAACAAATGTCTCACTTAGCAATATAAATTTTGAGCTCAGTTGTGGTCATAAGTCAAGGACTACCTGTATAGTGATTAGTCTTTAAGTATTTACTCTTTTAGAACTTGTATCTTGAGGACCCAGATTTTGGGGGGTAATATGCTGACTCTGTACACTGCTTAGAGAGGGCTGTAAAACACTATAAAGCGGTATATAAGTCTAAGTGCTATTGCCATTATTACTTTATTTTATGTTATTTCTAATTTATTTTACCTTCTTACTTTAATAAGATTTTTAATATTCCAAATTATCTAGTATAGTTTTCAAATAAGAAATATATTAAAATGTATTTATCAACTAAGCATTAATTGTGTATTTCCATGCTAGTTATTATATCATCTAAATTTTCAGATAAATGCCCAGCAATAATTATTGATATAAACTGCTGCATTTTTCCCCAAAGACGTAGAAGTCTTAAAAATGTAGCATTAAATGTTTTGGAATGCATAACTGATTTTTGTAATTATTTTTTGTCCTGCATACAGGAATTGTTGTACTTGGAATAAACAGAGCACATGCAAAAAATGCACTTAATAAAAATCTTATTAAAATGGTAAGTAAATGAAACTTTTAACTACTTACTAATGTGCAAATCTGAAAATTAGTGTTGATAATATCCACACCTTTTCTCTGTAGATATCAAAAGTTATGGACGCTTTGAAAACAGACAAAAAAGTACGGACAGTTATATTCCGAAGTGAAGTTCCTGGGGTATTTTGTGCTGGTATGCAAACTTAATTTTTATTATCCATCTGGAAATCCATAATCTATTAAATTCAGCAGAAGTAACTCAGAATTGGGAACTAAATATAGACAAGTTCTATGTTTAAGTAATATTTGCTGTGCCCTTTTAAGAAAAAAGTTCCATAACATGTAATGAGCTATATAGACTGGAGAGCTTTCCTGACTTTGTGTGCGTATCTAAATATCTATATCTATGCAGGTAGTCATCAGATTATGACCATTTGTTCAGCAATTACAAGTTACAACAATGCTGAATAAGGAGGACTTAAGATATATCCTCGGAATTACAGCCCTTGCCATGTCCCTGCAGTCATGTGATTCATATGCTTGCACCTGGCTTATGATTACAACATCTCAGTGAGCCACAGTTACACAATCTCAGTGTCCAGCATTCCCTGATTGCTTCCTAAAAACAAAGTCAGTGGGTAAACTGGCAGGAAATTAAATCATGTGAAGTCCTGACTTAATGACCCAATGCTTTATTTAGCCTCTCATTTCACATTCATGATTCTGGATGATTTACAGTTAAAAATATAAACATTTAAAATTGCCATTGTTTTAAGGACAGCAAATATTACTTCCGTAATTGTCATTGCTAAATGATACAGTCATGTGACATCACATTTTATGACAGAGATAAGAGTTCCCAATCCCAATTGCCATCATAACCCATGGACTGTCTTTATCTGTTTTTGAACTGAAGCTTCTAAATACTCCTCAAAGGCAACCCAATGTAAAACAGGAATTAATTAGGGCCTGAGTGACTCTGAGCATAGAATCTCTTGATCTAGAATTGGGTTCAACTGGAACACAACTGAAAGCTGCACAAAAAGACCCTTCTAGCTGCAACAGTGACCTCTTCAAGGAACAGTTGTGACTCCAGAGCATACCTGGTCTGCCTGGGGAAATGCAACCATGTATAATTTAGAGATCAGTAGCTCTGATGAACCATGAAAATCCACTGTAGTATCTGAAATTAAGCATTGTCAAAAGGAAAAGTATGATGATTTTTTTATTTGTTTGCCTTGTCTAATGTTAGAAATGTAGTGTATATTGTAGCTTTCTAAAATTGGTATTTTATCTGGAGCTTTAGCTGCGAAGTATTTCAGAGCTTCTTATGATTAACAAGAAGCAACACTCTCAAATCAGTAATATTAAGGAAACCTAGACAACCTGTGACTCATTGGGTCACTGTTTCAGAAATATTTCCTTATTTAAACAGAAAAACGGAATGACTATGGACATCAAAAATTCAGTGGGAGGAGGGGTGACTTTTGAATTTCTCTCAGCTTCCCCACTGAATTTCCTTGTAGGAAGCTGGCAATGAACATTAGAAATTGCCCTGCCCTCTGCTTTCCTCCTCTCCCCTGACTCACAAAGGACTGGCCATGAAGCTGTTAGGGGAAGTTGAAAATGAAGATCACATGACTATAGCAGTGTGGTGGGAGTACTGAAGAAATAGCAACTGGCAACGCTGAAGCAGCCACAAGTTTCCAAAATTTTCATTCCCTTGGGGAATAATGGGTTCCCACATTCTGAAAGTTATCCCATTTGAGATATCTTGGTTTAAAAAGATTACAGACACGAGTTTTAATAGTATGTAGATGCAATAATGAGCTACAGAGGAGGGTTAGGAGAGTTATACTGAAGAAAGTTTTTTGAAGTTGAGAACCTAGTTTGTAGCAGCCAATAAAATATTACTGTTTACCCCTCATATGTCTATCATGGGGGCTTTGCTTCTACAAAGTGACTGCCTTATTCCATCTCCCCTCCTGTATTTTTATCTCCTATCTCCCTTTTATGACCGGATATTCGGCTTTTTTGTGAATCATTTGCTATCCAGGTTTGTTGTTTCCTGTATATCAGGATGAGAATTTCCTTACTTTTATTTCATCTGAGTCTCCCTGGATTTTTGCCTACTATATATATTTCCCACAGACTATCCGTATCTCTAATCTCAAGGATTGGCTATTCCATCTATGCCTAGGTACAACATTGAAAGAACAGGACTATAGCTGCTGTTTTTCTCCCTTATATCTGGTTGCCGTGATCGATGTTCACATCTGAGTTCAAAATGGCTCTTTCTACCGCTGATATGAGAGTTCAGCGGGACTAAAATGACTTGTACCTCTAATTGATACTCTCTCCACAGGACCCTGGATAACTAGGACATGCCTACCAGCTATAGACTATCTAGCTACAAAATGTACTCATTGGGAGAACTCCTCAAACTGCGAGATGCCCCCCTCTCGCAGGTCTGGCCCTCTTCTTTATCGAGGGCCTATCTCGATGACGGACTTTGGAGTCCGGAGAGATGGCATACAGCAAAAAGAGGGTTATGGGGTTTTTTAGGGAAATTTCTTAATAAGATTTTAAGGGATTCTGGGAGGGGGGTAGATTACGTGGGTTCGGGGGAAGACCCGCGGGGGAGGGTATCTGGGCCAGCTGTAGGGCGTGGCATGGGAGGTGTGAACTCTGGGGTCAAGGAGATGATTAGATCTTACGATACAGATGCCCATAACATCGATACTGTAGGTGGGAGGGGCAGATATGGCGGGAGCAGGGGGCCACATCATCCTACGGGAGTGCGTCCTTGCTGTTTACAAGCGGTGGCGCACTCCGACCCTCAAAGCTCTTCTCGTTCCCCAGGTTGTACGGAACCTCGGGCCCCAGGCCTTCGGCTGATGCTGTGCAATGCCAGGTCCGTGGTAAATAAAGCCCCCCTCATTTGTGATCTTATTCAGGAGGGGGGTGCGGACCTGGCGGGTATTACGGAGACCTGGTTGGGCCAGGAAGGGGGAGCCCCCCTTGTTGATATGTGCCCACCAGGTTTCCGTGCTTTCCATCAACCAAGGTCTCAGGGGAGGGGCGGAGGGGTGGCGGTTGTTATTAACGAAGGTCTTGGACCAAGGGAGGCCACTGTTCCTCAGACGGCTGGATGTGAGTCCCTTCTTGTGAAGTGGGGTCATAGGGTGCAGTTGGGCTTGCTAGTCACGTACCTGGCTCCCTGCCATGTGGCAGCAGCCCTGCCTGAGCTGCTTGATGTTATAGCCGCGGTGGCTGTTGACACCCCCAGGCTTATGGTCATGGGGGATTTTAACCTGTCATCAGTTGGCGAGACATCTGAGGTGGCTCGGGAGTTCATGGCTTCCATGACGGCTATGGACCTGAGCCAGTTAATTTATGGCTCTACTCACATGGGGGGACACACACTGGACCTTGTTTTTGTCTCTGGACAGTGGTTGAGTGATCTCGAGATAGGGGATATAGTGATTGAACCCTTGTCATGGTCAGATCACTCCCTCCTTCGCCTGGACCTTCGAACCGCCACACCCCGCCGCAGGGAGGCGGAACCGACCAGGTGGTTCCGCCCCAGGCGCCTGATGGATCCTGAGAGATTCCAGATGGAGCTTGGGCCATTTCCTGAGGTTCTAGCACACGACTCGGCTGAGGACTTAGTGGCCGCCTGGGATAGGGCGGCGGCTGATGCTTTAGACCAAGTCGTGCCTTTGCGGCCTCTGACCCGGCGCCGGTCTCACCTGGCTCCTTGGTATACTGAGGAGCTGAGGGAGATGAAGCGCCGGAAAAGACGCCTAGAGAGCAGTTGGAGGGCTAGTCGTTCTGAATCTGACCGAACACTGGTAAGATCTCATTAAGAATTACCTAGTGGCGATAAGAGTAGAGAAGAGTAACTACTTTTCTACTCTTATTGCGTCATCAGATAATCGCCCAACCGCCCTGTTTAGGGTGACCCGCTCTCTGCTCCATCAAGAGACGCGGGAAGCCCCCTTGGAGAGTAGAGCTGAGGATTTTGTACAATATCTGTATGACAAAATTGCTCAGATTCGTGAACAGCTAGACTCTTGACTGGATTGATCCAGAGGAGATGCCAGGGGCAGGTCCTGAGAATATTATTTGGGAAGAGTTTGATCCTGTGACTCCCGAAAGCGTGGACAGGATACTGAACAGACTAAATGCGACCACATGTTTATTGGACCCGTGTCCATCCTGGTTGGTACTGGCCTCCCGGGAGGTGACGCGAGGCTGGCTCCAGGAGATTATAAATGCTTCTTTGAGTGGGGGTGTCTTTCCCACCATCTTGAAAGAGGCGGTGGTGAGGCCCCTCCTCAAGAAGCCCTCCCTGGATCCAGCTGTATTAGCAAATTATCGTCCTGTCTCCAACCTTCGCTTTGTTGCAAAGGTTGTTGAGAGTGTGGTTGCACGACAACTGCCTCAGTACCTGGATGGATCGAATTATCTAGATCCATTCCAGTCGGGATTCAGGCCCGGGTACAGCACAGAGACAGCATTGGTCGCATTGGTTGATGATCTCTGGAGGGCTCGGGACAGGGGTTGCTCCTCTGTCCTGGTCCTACTAGACCTCTCAGCGGCTTTTGATACCATCGATCATGATATCATGCTGCACCTGTTGGAAGGGGTGGGGGTAGGGGGCACTGTTCTACAGTGGTTCTCCTCCTTTCTCTCTGACCGGTCGCAGTCTGTGTTGACAGGGGGGCAGAGGTCGACCCCGAGGCCCCTTATATGTGGGGTGCCACAAGGATCGGTCCTCTCGCCCCTCCTATTCAACATTTATATGAAGCCGCTGGGTGAGATCATCCGTGGTTTTGGGGTGAAGTACCATCAGTACGCTGATGACACCCAGCTGTACATCTCCACCCCAGACCACCCCAATGATGCCCTCGAGGTGATGTCCCAGTGCCTGGAGGCCGTATGGATCTGGATGGGGAGGAACAAACTCAGACTCAACGCATCCAAGACCGAGTGGCTGTGGTTTCCGTCATCCCGATATAGTCAGTTGGCGCCATCTCTGACTATTGGGGGCGAGTCGTTGGCCCCCACAGATGGGGTTCGCAACTTGGGCATCCTCCTGGACTCACGGTTGTCTTTTGAAGAGCATATGACGGCCGTAGCCAGGAGGACTTTTTATCAGGTTCGCCTGATTCGCCAGTTGCATCCCTTTCTGGATCGGGACTCGTTACACACGGTCACTCACTCCCTTGTCACCTCACGCCTGGATTATTGTAATACTCTCAACATGGGGCTCCCCTTGAGAAGCACCCGAAGGCTCCAGCTGGTCCAGAATGCGGCCACGCGGGTGGTAATGGGAGCAATGTGGCGCTCTCATGTAACCCCCCTCCTGCGCGAGCTGCACTGGCTCCCAGTGGTCTTCCGGGTGCGCTTCAAGGTTTTGGTTACTATCTTTAGAGCGCTCCATGGCTCAGGACCAGGGTACTTACGAGACCGTCTCCTGCCACCAGTAGCCTCTCACCGACCAGTTCGCTCCCATAGAGAGGGACTCCTCAGGGTGCCATCGGCCAAACAATGTCGACTGACGGCCCCCAGGGGGAGAGCCTTTTCTGTGGGGCCACCTACCATCTGGAACGGGCTTTCCCTGGAGTTACGAAACATCCAAGATTTACGCATATTCCGCCGTGCCCTGAAAACATTTCTATTCCAACAAGCTGGTCTGGCCTAACTCTCCCTTTTTAATTGGCTTTTAAACTGGCTTTTAAATTGGGTTTTAAACCTCTTTAGATAAATTTGGATGTTCTTAATCTTTGAGCCTAAATTACTTAATCTGTTTCTTAATAGTTTTTAACTTCTATATGTATTTGTATTTATTATGGCTGTTCACCGCCCTGAGTCCTTCGGGAGTAGGGCGGTATACAAATATGAAAAATAAATAAATAAATAAATAAATATTGGAAAGGAAACAGAACTGTGTTTAAATATCTACTCAGTTCATTAATTATTTTATGTTGCTACCATGGCATGGCATCTTCTCTGTCTTGTTCTTTAAAGTTTCAAAATTTAAAGTTGAGCCTTATACTCAGATAATTCAGCATTGTTCTAAAGTACAGTCCTGCAGAAATTGCATATTCTTGCAGTTCACCATTATTAATTTTTATCCATTTTAACTAAACAGCAAATATAAAGGCAGTACATATTTTATTGTAAGTGTAACTTGTGGCCAAGGCAATAGTTTTGCAGAGACTCTTATTTCTGTTGCCATAATTTTAGCAGAGGTCTATTGAGTTGTGTAGGCTGAGAATAATAACCAGAAAATGTTATAATATTATTTTCTCTTCTGATGTCACTGACTGTCAGTACTTTTTTGCCACTTGTTTAAATTTTCTGATACTTAAGTTTTGATTGCAAAATATCTAGATTAAGAACATAAAAACGGTATATACTCTGTTGCTATTAATCAGAGTCAGAAATTACATTGCTATTAGTAAAATTATTCTGAAATTGATTTGTAAGAAAGCATGTGTGAGTAATATGTGTGAGCTTGGCTTTTTCAGGAACAATTTCTTTAGATTGTGTAAACCTTTTATATGTTATTAGAGCTGTTAGATATGATCATATAACTGCAAACATTCAAACATTTTTCCATCTAATAATCTTCTAATTATAATCCTTCCATAATTGCACTCCTCAGTTTCAGGTCCAACGAAAATAAATTTAAGTTAGTTAAATGAAGACTAATACAGCAATCATTGAAATAGACAAGATAAATTGAGTATTTTTCATTTCTTGGGTTAGGGAAGCATATGAATTATATGTCTTATGGTAATCAGTAGGAAATAGCTCATTCTAATGTCCTACTCCAAATGCCTGATATAAAACTGATATCCCTGAAAATGTAGAAATGGCACTTTTAAATCTGACTTAGATTTTTTTTTTTTACTTGTTAATTTTTTTAAATCTTGGCAGAAATAAAATTGGCTATTGCATCACTAATTTTTGTCATCCTGGGCTTTTAATATATGTGAGTGGGATTATATGAAATGTTTCAGTCACATTTAATTATGGATACATATGCATGTCGACTACAATTATAAAACTTTTTATATAGACTTTACATAGAAAAGTTGTTGTTAATCTAAATTTAAATAACTGGCTATAGACTTAATAAATTTAGTCTTGTTACATTGACTGTATAGAGCAGTGGTTCTCAACCTGGGGTCGCGACCCCTTTGGGGGTCGAACGGCCATTTCACAGCGGTCGCCAAAGCCCTCTCTCGCCCCCCCCCCATGCCTTCACTCACCCTCACTCTCTGCTCTGTTGGATCGCCGGCCATTCGCTTACCCCGCCCACTCCCAATCTATTGCTGCCTCCTGAGTCCCAGCTTATGTCTAGAGGAAAAAAAACTGTTTAAATTCTTGCCGCGAGGCTTCAAAGCCCATCCCTTGCCCCGCCCCTCTGCACCACTATTTATTGCCAATAAATAGTGGTGGGTGAGGGGCGGGCGAGCCAGCAATTTAACAAATGGTTCGGTGTTTTTTTGTAATTTTATTGGCCCGTGGAGCTTCAGCATAGGCTAATTAGCCCTTGATTAGATCGGCTCCCGACTCTCAACTGATTTGCTCTCAGCTGTTTTGCTCAGGGCTCTGCTGCTTGCTGGAGCACATTTTTTCCCCCTAGCTATGCTGAAAAACAAAACTGAAAGTAAAGCAGGCTGTTGGCTTTGCTGTTGCTGCAACGTTGGAAAATTAGGCAGCTACGCAAAAAAGGTAGGTGCAAACAATGGGAAATTTAGGGAAAAAGAGGAGAGTTCAAGATTTTAAAACACAAAAGAAAAAAAGCTCTATTTAACTAGGGAATTGTAATAATTGAGATACTATTAATTGTATATTGTGTTGAAAGCAGAAATGGTTAAGTTGTGGTTTGGAGGAATATATGAGGGAAATTATTTGGTTTATTATTATTGGTAAATATAATTAAATGATTTGTAAGAAATTGGATTGCATGGAAATAATTGGAATATTCATGTTCATATTGATTAATATACAAAAACGGTAGTTATATAACTAATTGATTTATATTAAAATGTTGAATTTATATTAAACAACTGTAATATTACATAATTAACCAATGTGAGGATGGATATAAAAATAGATGACAATGAGAAGGGTTTAATATAGAATAGAAGGGAAAAATTGAATTTGATTAAGATTAGAGATGAGGATGAAGGGTGATATTGGTTTTTTACAAAAATAGATGAGGAATAAATATGGCAAAAAGGAAATATAGAAATTGTAAATTTATAATTATTGTTATTTATTCATATTTGTTCTCTTTTATTCTTTAAAGTTTAACAATTCATTCTTTATCTTAATATATTTGTTTGGGGTTGGCTTTCTTCCCTTTCATCTTTTTTATTGTACAGCAATCTTTCTCCTCAAACCTACCACCTCTCTCTATTCTTTCCTTCTTACTTTATCTTCTTCCCCCTCTTCTTCTCCTCCCTACTTCCTCTTCCTTTCTCCTTCTCCTCCTCTCTTCCTCCCTCTCTTACCCTCACTCCTACTCTAATTTCCCTTCCCTTCCTTCATCCCTCTCTATTGCTGTATCCTTATATGCATATGGACTACTCAGAGGGCTGAAAAAGTTATTTCTGACTGGTCCTCGCACTTTTGACCAGTCCTCGAACTTACGACTGTCCTCACATTTTACGTTTTTGCCCTATCTTGTCACCATGGTGAAAAGAAGCAGTTGTGAAATGAATGACATGGTTGTTAAGAATGCTGCACGGGCATAAATGTGAGGATGGTCATAAGTGTGAGGACCAGTCAAAAGTGCGAGGACCTGTCAGAAATGACTTTTTTCAGCCCTCTGAGTAGTCCCTATACACATAGCCATGGCCACCCGGTCACATGACCAGCTAGCCACACCCACCCAGTCACATGACTTCTAAGCCACACCCACAAAATAAGCTACACCCACAGAACCGGTAGTAAAAAAATTTAGAACCCACCCATGGTTGGGGGTCACCACAACATGAGGAACTGTATTAAAGGGTCATGGCATTAGGAAGGTTGAGAACCACTGGTATAGAGCAAAGTCTCTTAATTGCTCTAATTGAGTGCTTTGCTTCAGATGAGACTTAAGCATGAAATTTGAAAAAAATATTTTTTGGTGTTGGATAAAATGTATAACTTTTTATAAATGATTTGTTGAATTGTTGACATGTTCCTTATTTTCATTTTCCTTATTTTGTTTGTAAAATTGTTCATTTTA
Source organism: Arizona elegans (assembly GCA_022577455.1). Classification (NCBI taxonomy): domain Eukaryota; kingdom Metazoa; phylum Chordata; class Lepidosauria; order Squamata; family Colubridae; genus Arizona; species Arizona elegans. The sequence continues at coordinate 39,253,611 of JAKOOJ010000008.1, read as the reverse complement.
TCATAGCATTCAAAAGATATGGTCATGCTTATAACACCAAGAAATAGAGATAGTTTTCAGAATTATCACAAAAAACAAATCCCTTTTTTACACAAACAGTTGCAACCATCTGGAAATTAGTTTGGTTTGTTTTATTAACTTCCTCCTCCTTTTTTTCCCCCTTTATGAAACGAGGACTGGTTTATTTCCATGTTTTCTATGAAATATGCATATAAAACATGCAATGGGGTATGTTTTAAGTACTTTGTAAATTGTATACACATTTTTATTTTATATCCAAATGTTTGTAAAGAGAAGTGACAGAGTTTCCAGATCTTGTCAAGAAATAGATTTACATTTCCATGTTACTTTTTCTGAAAGTATGAATGGATTATGCCATTTTGGTTTATTTCACTTATATTGCCCACCTCACAGAAATCCTAGCCAGCCTTGCCATTCATGAAAATGCTGATGTTCATACATTTGATGGATATTCAGGTTGGGGAAGATGGGTTGATTTGAACAGAAATGTGATGATATTTAAATATGACGATAAAATGTCATTTGCAGGTGCTGACCTTAAAGAAAGAGCTAAAATGCATGCTAGTGAAGTAAGCTCTTTTGTCTCGAAAGCAAGATCTACTATTAATGAAATGGGTAAGTACAACTGTCATTGAAATATTCCTGATAGCCAATCAGTCATGAATGGTAGTACTAAATAAAGTTCCCAGTGATAAAAAAATCCTATTTAAATTTTTCATAACTCTAATAAATTAAGATTAATTATCATTAACATGACAGATAATTGTCACTAAAGAATATTAATTTTCTTATATTTCTCTCTGTTGTTAGATACAGTATTACTGAATTGAGTATAAATAAGCCCTGTAAATGTATAGACAGAATTTATTTTAATGAATAGCCTTCACAAGTAAGTTAAACTCTCAAACAGTTTGAATAGGATCAAAATGGGGGGGAGGGGATTAAATTGTTTCCTAGAAAACTTTAATCGGAAACTTCAACTGATTTAATGTTAAAACAAACGTGTTCTAAACAGTTAGATTGAGAGAGAGAGAAGGAGTAGAGCCAAGGCATTTCTTTTTTCCACAGTATCAAAACATTATATTTGTAAATAATTCAAAGTGCTTACAATTATTTTATAATTGTGTTTCAAGCTGTCAATTCTGTTTATTATTTTATTTGTTAAATTTATTTGCTGCCTAACTCGCCGTGGGGCTACTCTAGGCGGCTTACAATAATAAAAAGGAATAAAAATTGAAGAGAATGTAAAACGAGCAGAAGTAAAATAATAGAACAGTAAAATAAACAATGACAATGGAAACAATGAGAATATTACATCAATATGATAAGCAAAAAGATGGAATTGGTAGAGAGCAGGGGAGGATGGAGTCTGCCATCAATCTAGCAGCCACCTCTGTTCATGGATCTCTCATTAAACATGCCAGTTGCTAAATATTCTTTTGTAAAGAGGGAAAATAACTTCATCAGCAATTCAGAAGGAATATTTACAAAAATTCATAAAAAGTTTTTGATAATGAGGTTAAGAATCCATTAAGATTGGAATGGCAGTATTTTAAGAATTTATTGTCTTTCAGTGATAACTTCCTGTTAGCGTTGAGTCAGTTATTTGTATTGAAACAAACAACTAAGTAAAACTTACATATTCACTGGTAGTACAGGTGTATGAATGCTGGTGACAAACAATGAGTGGGGTTGTTATTTTCGAATTTTTATTTGATCCTCCTCATTTCATAGCTCCTACTTGAACAAAAGGTGGAGTCTGTAGCCAGGAGGACCTTGGCTGCTTGGAAATGGAGTGGCATATAAATTAAAGTAATAAAGTAAATAACTTCCATATTTGTTAGTTTCATGAATAGATAACATCTATTTTGATTTGCATATTTACAGATCAGGAATTACTGTTTTGTCATAACTGCTGCTTATTATAATTAATTCTGGTATCTTGTTTTTTTTATTGCTGTTAATATCCCAAATATCTCTGTAGTCAAAATTTAGTTTGCACTTAATATTGGACGGAAACAAAAAAAAATGCTGTTATCCATAGAATCACACTTAGATAAGATGGACGGCACATAAATTAATAAATAAATAGATATTAGAAATTTCATAAAATTAATTTTTTATTACAAATATTGACAACTGGCTGAAAATATTTTTGTTAACTTTGCCTTTTAGCTAATCTTCCAGTACCAACTATAGCTGCAATAGATGGCATTGCATTAGGTGGTGGCCTGGAATTGGCTCTAGCCTGTGATATAAGAGTGGCAGGTAAGATTTAGTCCTATTTTTAAAATTAAAGCGTTTTTCTAAACCTTGTTTAATTCAAGTGTAGGGGAAATTATTTCTGAATGCTATTTTAATGTAATTTTGAACATCTCAACTAATTATTAATTAGTTGTTTAATTAGGTAATTATTATAGTACCTACATTAGGGTTAGCATGTATCTTTTAATTTTTGGATCCAGGGTAAATGTATTTAATCTAATATAAAAAAATTGTGATTTGTGTCATGAAAGGGTTGTTGCTAATAAGTACAAAAAAGGATAAAAAAAGGAACAAGTTAATGAAGTGTTCACATTAAAACAATTTTTTCCACTTTACGGGAGTAGGTGAAAGGTTTTTATGTCACCTATCCTGGAAACATCCTCTAGCTTAGACTATTGGATGGAGATGGTTGCTAAAACTGGAATGGATCCCTCACTTCTTACTTGTCTCATTCAGATGCAGAAAATTACAGCATTAATAAAACCAATGATGGAAAAAAGATAATTAACCTTCGTTTAATCAAAGCTTTTAGACATAAAACCAAACACTAAATTATAAAGATAATTGCATGATGGATATTGTTCTGTAGCCTTGCTCTAAGTGAGAAAGTTCACAGGAAGAGAGGATGAATTACAACTTCCTGTATCTGAATTTCTCCCTTTAAAAGCATTTTTAAAAATATATTAATAAATTTATACCTTGCTTTTTTTTTCTTTGCGTAAGCAACTCAGGTGGTTTACAGCAATTAAAAAAAATAAAAATACAAACAATAAAAGCAACAGCAATATATCCCAATTAAAATATTTAATCATTGGGCTGTCCAGTTCACTACAATTTGCCTAGTTTAGCTGGAGATCAGTGTATTGAAAAAATACATACATAAATACATAAAGAAAAGTATTCTAAATGGGCATATATTGTATGCAGAACAATTGCTATACAAAGAATTTTGTTTTCCTGGGTGTGAAAATATTAGAAAATCATGACACATACTGGCTTTTTACAGAGAACAGAAATGGGCACTACAATTTGCATTAAAGAAGAGTTGATTTCCTACATCCTGCAATGCCCTTTCTGAAAAATGAAAAGCTACAGAGCCTGTTGAGAGAAAAAGTTTTTCCCATACAACCTAAGGCACAGTGGAATTTGTTTTTGGTTACTTAGTAAACCATGGCTTAGTGCTGAATTGAAACATAGCCATTAACATTCTGCCCTTTTTAGTGTTTTCACTTTTATCTGAAACTGTTACAGTGAAGCTACAGTTTTATTTTACTAAGTTCCTGTTATTTTATTAAAACAATTGGTAGGTTTTTCAAAAACCAACTTTATTTTTTTTTTAAAGCTTCTTCTGCAAAAATGGGTCTAGTTGAAACAAAATTAGCGATCATTCCTGGTGCAGGTATGGAATTTTTTTTTTCATAATTATGTCACAGTTCTTTATAAATGTTATTGTTATGTTCCATCTCTTGAATGTTGTCCAGATGCTGGCCAGTTTTGAACAACAACATTTTCATTCTGAATTTTTTGTATATAACTCCAGGTGATGAATATACTTAATATAGTCCTGCCTCCTATTTTCACCATAGCAATAACCTTGTGAGATTGGTTGGGCTGAACCAGAGTGACTGGCCCAAAGACCCAATTAGTTTTTATTCCCAAGGGAGGTCTAGAATGCACAGTCTCCTGGTTTCTAGGCCAGTATATTAATGACTTCACCAAATTGACTTTCAATACAGTTTTTCCATCTCTATGGTTTGATAACTGTCATAATGTTGTTAATGTCTTACCAATTTATGATATCTAAAGTGTGTAGTCATGGAGAATGGAAATGAAGCCAGGTTGGGCTGGTGAAGTCTACTCTTAGACTATAGGGCATTTTGCCTTCTAATACCATTGTACAAGCAATGAGCATGCATATGCATGCTGCCCATTTTTACTTGTGAAGATTTTTAGCATTAGAAATGAACTCCTTTGGGCAGATTGGGGACTTTTGCTGCTTAGTTTTCTTCTGTGCAGCAAAAGTCCCCAATCTGCCCAAAGGGGAAGGAGAAGTTGCACTTCTTTAATTTTCTTCCTTTCAATATGCAGGTAGTCCTTGATTTAAAACCCACTGTTGAGACCAGAATTTTCATTGCTAAGTAAAGTAGTTGCTAAGCAAGACCTGCCTGATTTTATGAGCTTTTTCAACACAATTGCTAATTGAATCATTGCAATTAAGTGAATCACACAATCCTTAAGCAAATCCAGCTTCCCTTATTGACTTGTCAGAAGCCAGCTGGAAAGATTGCAAAATCTGATCACATTACCCCAGAATGCTACAACAGTTATAAATACAAGCTAGTTGCCACTGCCTGAATTTTGATCATGTGACTGTAAATATGCTGCTATGGTCATAAGTGTGAGAACTGGTCATAAGTCATTTTTTTCAGTGCTGTTGTAACTTTGAACAGTTGCTAAAGAAATGGTTGTAAATTGAGGACTATCTGTAGATATAGTTGCACTGCCCAGATGATCTTAGATTTGGCTGATAAAAATTGAAGATCCTATCTCCTTGAGAATGTAGGAATTAGAAGAAGAAATAGATTTATTCTATATTGCTTTGTCTTGACTTCATGAAGAAATTATAAATATGAACTATTTCCTACTTCAGTGACTAAGATCTGAAATGGGGGCATGAAGAGAAAAAAATTCTGACTGTTTTATCAACTGTGCGTCATTTTTCTTTATAATAGGTAGCTAAATATTTTCTTTTAATATTTACTATGTTTATCATTTGTCAAACTTTAAATATTTCAAAGCTTGATGAATGTGAATAATGTAAAAATAGCTGGTTTGTATAACTATACAGGTAGTTCTCGACTTATGACCATAATTGAGCCCAAAATTTATGTTGCTAAGTGAAATATTTGTTAAGTGAGTTTGGTCCATTTTATGATATTTGTTGCTACAGTTGTGAAGTGAATCACTGCAGTGGTTAACTTAGTAACATGGTTGTTAAATTAATCTGGTTTCCCCATTGACTTTGCTTGTCAGAAGGTCCCAAAAGGGGATCACATGACCCTTGGACACTGCAATGGTCATAAATATGAACCAGTTGGCAAGAGTCTGAATTTTGATCACATGACTACAGAGATGCTACAATGTTATAAGTGTGAAAAATGGTCATGTCTCTTTTTCCAGCACTGTTGTAACTTTGAACAGTCACTAAATGAACTGTTGTAATGACTACCTGTAATGCTAATCTGTACCTAAAGCTAACAAAAGGAGGAGAGTTTATACAAGAAACAAAAGAGCCTTGATAGTACAGTGGTCTATGCACCCTGTTATTAACACAGTTGCCTGCAATTTACTGCTGGTTCGAATCTCTCCAAGGTTCAAGGTTGACTCAGCCTTCCATCCTTTCTAAGGTAGGTGAAATGAGGACCCAGTTTGTGGGGGCAATAAGCTGACTTTGTATAAATATACAAAAGGATGAAAGCTATTGCTTAACGCATTGTAAGCCGCCCTGAGTCTCCGGAGAAGGGCGGCATATAAATCAAATTAAAAAAAGAAAAAAGAAAAGAAAAAAGAGAAGACTGTTTTCACTAGAAAACAGTAACTTTTTGACAAAATGTTGGAGAGAGGTTGCCATTTTATTCTCTAGTAGATACTTTGTTTATGACATGTCCCTCAAGGATGAACTGTGCAGGAATTATATATCCCCAACGATAATAACCAGGTGCACAAGTTCCTTTATTACTACATGGTAAAAATTCATGAAGGTGCAGACTGGCCATTGAATTACAAAACATAGCATGTGGTGATTTAGCACTGTATCTTTTTTGGACCTGTGAATTTAAGAGTATTGACATGTTTCTTGAACGATACAAAGGGGCACTTACAAAATCAAAGCATTTTTATATGCAAACTCTGATCATAAATCTGGGTCTGACTATTTGAACTCATGATTAATCTGAAGTCTTGATGTTGTAATCAAATTATTTCTCATCATTACTAGTTTGTATGAAAACTCAACTTTATTTGCTTTTGATATAATATTATTTTAGGCTTACAAAGATATATATTCTCAAGAGAAATGGTTATAATATAATAGTATAGAAAGCAGATGTTTCAGCCGCCAATCTTATTTCCAAATAATTAAACAATGTATCTCAAGTGCTAATAGAAAGAGGTGGATTAGTTCTGTGTTTATAAATTAAGAAGAATAGTGTGGCTTGCATGTGTTTTCCTACTTGCTATCCTCAAAATAGAATTTGATTCAGATGAATTTCATTGTAACTGATTTAATAAATCTAGTTCCTCAAATGACTTAGACTTAGAATAACTTTATTGTCACTTTGAATGTACACTAATCGGCATACATTAAAATGAAATTTCGTTGCATACAAAAAAACCCGATAATGTCCCATTATCTGGTTTTTTAAAAGCTTCTTTGCATTATACAGCATGTTAAAATATATTTCTAGGTATTCTTCAGTTGTACTTGGAATAGGTAATATAATATCAGGTGACTTTATTTGCCAGTCTTGCTCCTTAATCATAGTTTAGGGTATTAGCTTATTTGTGTGGAATTTGATAAATATGAGAAACAGAACATTGTTTATATTATCCTTTCTTTATCTCCTGGCAAAACTGACAGAAACCCTTACTCCAAGCTTTGGTGCAGATCAGTAGATTTAGAGAAGGCGAAGAAGTGGTTGGTAAACACCAATAGATGATGTTTAGTAAACCTGAGCAATATTTGTGGATTCTTGATTTAGAAGCTTTTAATACATTTATTGCTACAGCTGAAAAATTTAGCTATTGATCAAAATCTTCAAAGTACATTATAAATCAACACCCAACCATGCTTTCAGTTACAGCTGAGTTAGCATAATCGTGCATTTAAAACATAGGTTTTCTTTAGTCATTATAGAACATGAAGCATGTACAGAAGAATAGATTTTTAGAGGTGATGATTATCCATTTTGCAATTCAATACTGACAGCTCATATAACAGGAAAAATTATCTACTTTTCTCTGCTGTTTTTTCTGAAGGCCACAGTGCATCACACTTTATGTTTTGTATTGTGGTTTATTTTTAATTTAAATATGTGGTTTTGTTCTGGCTACTGTTACTTTAATTTATACTTAAGACACAAAATATAGTATTGTGTACTCCGGAAGTCCTTGACTTATGACCACAAATGAACCCAGAATTTTGATCATAAGTTGTTGCAGTCATAAATTGAGGTGATAATCTTCTTTAACTTTTTATTCTGAACAATAACATAGTACTCCAATGTAGCAGTGTTCTCAGAAAACCACTATGACAACACATGCACAATGATGTCATTGCATAAATGCTACCTACCTGCTTTGGAGAGAGCGCTTGGAGGATTGTTCTGAAATACAGAAAATCTATGTAAACACTTTACATTTGGTTTGAATGATGCAAGTGTAGACTATTAGTTTTTAGCAAGCAAGCTTTCACAGAATGTTCTGATTCTTAAATTGATCATTTTACCAATTCTATATATTCTGGAAGTGATCTAAATTTGAAATAGGCTGTTCTGGTATCAGGATGGTCCATTGTGGTTGGCAGGGGTGGCTTGGGGGCCAGAACACTTCCAGAATACTTGCTAGTTCCATAATTAGAATATTAAACCACAAAATGTTTGGCATATGCCTAATTTCTTGTATGGTAAATTGGATGATGACTGCTGAAGGTTTTAATGTCTTACAATATTGTCCTAAAAATAGAAAAATAGAAAATTCTACAAAGGAAATGGTATGACTTTGATTTTGAAGCCTAAACAGTTGCTCTTTTTACTTCCCTCCAACTATGTGAACAAAATTGCTGCTATAAATAGCAAGTGATGCATACACAAACTTTCACAGTTTGCCTTAAGAACCAGGACATTATATTTAATAATAAGCCTTGTAAAATGAAAAAGGCAGTGCCTCCCACCCCACCCCAGCTGTACTTCAGATAATTGGGAGAAAACCTGGACAAGCATATAAATTCACTTGAAATCCCTGAGAGCCACCTCAAATTTTGTTGGGCTAGAAAACATGAAAGTGAGATGTATTCCTATTTATATGAGAAGCAATAGTGAGGTTGGAATTAATGGTGAAACCTTAATTAATCTATAAATGGATGAAAAAGTAGATTTATGAATCAGGATGCTGGTATATCTGGGATCTGTATGGAGACCTTAAAACTATGACAGCTGAAGCTCTTAAATTTTATACAGATTTGGAAGTACTGAACTTAATTGTTTTTATTTCACATGAAATCCTTAGAAGGAAGGATTTTATGATAAATTCAATAATGCAGTATCTGCTAACTTAATATAGATGATTTATTTGAAATAAATTTTAACAAATTAATTTGCTTTTGTATCTGCAGATCAGCTGACCTCTTTGTTAATTTTACATAAAAGAATGTATTTAGGAAGTCTTCTTGTTGCTAGCTGATTCTAGCTGTGGAAATAAAATAAGTAGGAAGTAAAAATAAAATAATGATTTAACCAGTTCTTCCTTTGCAAATGCTAAATTTAAAGAGGAAAATTGATTTAGCATGTCTGTCATGTCTGTTGACAGGAAACAAGAAACTTAATTATTTTTAAATCCAGCAATCTTCTATCTTTCTTCTGGGAGAAAATATTTTAAAATGTACACATTCTGTGATGGAAATTCTCTGATGTGGAGTTCTTACAGGGTTTGCATTTATTTGCTTTGTAACAAACTTTATCTTTTCTTTTCCTTTACTTCAACAGTTGTTGCTCTTGTATGAATACAGAAGCTTCCTTTTCTACATTTTTATTTCCAGGGTCAGAGAGGTGAGGAGCTTTAAGCCAGAGCCTACTGTAGATTTATAATAAAGGGCTTTTTTGCCCATTTTTAATATTAGTAGAGTGAGATTTGTTTTTTCTTTATTATATTTACTTTCTTTTAGTTTAGATCTGTAATCATTATTTAAATCCTTTCTCTTTATTTATCTATTACTTTTTAAGTTTCCACAGAACAAGATGTCTGCCATGTTGGGAAATTGGTTTTGAGAAGTATTTTGCCTATGTGAAGGCATGGGCCTAAAGTAATCAGCTAGACTCTAATTGGGCTCAGATTAAAAAAGAGGGTGGTGGGTGGGAAAAGTTTACAGCCAGATACTGTGTTGCAGGAAATATTCCACCAGGTGAAGAGACTTAGAAGTTGGATTGGACAAACCTGTATTAGTATATGGGTAGTTATTATGCTTAATAGCAATTCTAAAATTAATGTACAATACAAGCTTTGTGACACTGAATTATACTTTATTTTGTTATTAGAAAAGATTTATTTATAACACTATTGTTCTGATTGACTTTTATGGCCTCAAGAATAACTTATTGAAATATTACAAAGATGTTTTCCTAAGCCTTATTCCATTCTGTCAACTCATAGTGATCTTAATTTAATTCAGGATTCTCAGCTACATAGAACTCCTCCAAAAGATCCTCTTATCTATTCTCACAGTTTGAAAATATTCCAAGCATACACACTGAAATTTAAACTGATTGATGTATTTGAAATCTAAAAAGTAAATGCACATAAAAACATTTTTAACTAGATTTTAAAAAAAAACCAAATTATCCTGCTGTGAACGAATCATTTTTATGTACTACTTAATAGGATTCATTTCAATTGCAGGCCACGTTTCAGCGACACTTATTCTGAAATTTAAAAAACTATAAATCAACCATTTTCAGATGCTATCTGAAAATTTCTGTTAATAGATTTGTTCTTTCTCGGAACATAAAAAAATGAAAATAGTTTCCTTTTCCTACTGAGACATTAGTCCTTTGGGATGTTTTTATATAAATAAAAAAGAGTAAAAAGAGACATTTTAATCTTAGACAGCTGGAATATATAGTTAAAGACTCACGTTTTGCTTATGCTAGAAACCCCACAGATAAATAATGTGAAATATTTATAGTACTTAAATTGGCTATTCCATTGAGAACAATTTTTTGAATTTTTTTAATTAGAATTTTTAGGAATTAGGTGAGAAAACAGGAAAGCTTTTTTTTTATTATTTTATTTTATTTTATTTCAATATCATGGTTTTTGTGCAGTGCTGACTATAGATTATTGGCACTATAATATTTAGATAACCTAGTCCTAGACCATTAAAGATGAAAAAGAAGATATTATATCAGTATTAATTATGATTTAAAATGTCAGCATTAATAAGCTTAAGATAATACAGCTTTTACATCCAAAGCTGAAAATAACAATAAAAAGCAGTTGCACGTTATATGAAAATAGTTTTATACAGTAAATGTTTTTGTCCTAAGCTGATTACTTAATATTAAGCTCTCCACTGTAATATTATTTACTGTTGATGCATATTGAAGAAAAAAGAAATGGACAAAACCAAATAGGCATAACAACTAAAAAGAAAAAGAAAAACGAGGCTATTTGGTTTCTGACTTTCCCCTTTTTGTGCTTCTGCTAATTTATAATATTCATAAACATTTAGATTCACAGAGAGGCCAAACTATAAATGTTTATATTTGCCATGCCGCGTGATATCTTGTAATTATTCTTGCTTACGTTTAGTTAAAATTCTGTTGTGAATATATATTGTTAATTTTGCCAGTGCTGCATATTTTCCAAATTTAAGTTCCCAATCAAATATTGTTGGGATTATATCTTCTTCCAGTGTGGGGCAAAATTTATTCTCACTGCCATAATCATGTATTTTAGTAAATTATGATGTTTTTTGTTGACTGCTAGTGACTGCCTGAATGAGTCTTTACAGTTTTCCTGGCAAGAATTTCAGAACTGATTTGCCATTTCATTTTTTCTAGGATTTAGAAGGAGTAACCAGCCCAAAATCATTCATCTGGCTTTGTGCCTAAAATGGGACTAGAAGAGCAATCCCCAACCTTTCCATCTTTGTGGACTGGCAGGGGGGGAGGGAGAGGCAATGGTTTATGCGTGAGTGGCGGGTGAGAGTGCATAAGTATAAAAGTATACAGTATAATCCCACAAACAGCCCAGATTAAAACAATCAAACCATAACAAATAAAACCAAAACACATCAAATCCACAAACACACAAACCTGAGTCCAAAACCAGTTCTGAAGTATTTTTCAGAACCTTGAAATGCTTTTTGTATCTCCATGGGGGAAGGGGAAGAGAGGGGTTGCTATTATAGAGGCACAACAGAAAAGGCAAGTTTCCTCGGTTCCACAAGATGATAACATTTAATAGAAGGGACCTGTAGTGTTTATTATTGTTTTTATTTATTAAATTTTTATGCTCCCAATCTCCTCTATAAGGTGACTCTGTTCCCATTCTGTTATCACATACTTGGCAGGTAGAAATAATTAAGTTAGGCAGACCTTCAAATGAATTCATCAATGAATGCACCGTCCCGGCTTTGCCAAAGGTCATTGACAGGCATGACTAGCACCTTCTGCATAGAGTCTGAAACTCAACTGAAACATGTCCAGGTAATCCATTTCCTCCAAGATCCTCTGTAATTGTTGCCCAACCACTTTCTCTACAACCTTTACTATAAAGTGGAATTTGGAACCTGGAAAATAATTGTCTAAAATAATGTAATGGCCAATGATGGACTCCTGGGAAGAGGGGATGCCATTGTCTCCTTCAGACCAGCAGAACCATTCCCTCAAAGAAGCAGAAATCACTGCATGGACCCATCCCTTAAATACTCCTATGTCACCTTCATAACTGGGGAGAGTTCAGGATCTAACAAATGTGGCTGAACTAACAGACAGAAAGTCCTTCAGTTAAAGATTGAATATTACACTACTTACATGTTATCTTTGCCTAACATCCATCAGCAGTGTAGCTTATCTGTGACTGCAGCTGATGTCTAGATAATAAAGGTACTGATCTGTTGGTTAATGAAAACTAAAACTTACTTTGTTGGGCCAAATTTCAGCGTATATACTTTCTTAAATTATTGATAAGTGCATTTTTATAAATATGTTTGATCTATTTTCTATGTTGGAAAGTTGCTGAGTGGAGATGACCTGTTAAAATTGGATATGTGTACTTGCCTTGAGAAAGAAAATAATATGTGTATTATGTTGTGCTTTCGATACATATGCATTTTCTTAAAGTACTTGAACTCTTACTCTTCTTTTCTGGTTGCAGTAATAGTAAAATCACTCTAAGGCTTATTAATCAGTCACACTTTCAAAACTATATTATTATATTATATAATATATTAACATATTAAAGATGATGATACTCCATAGCATCAGTATTTGTGTTTTTTCTTACTTTTCCTAAACTAAACTACAGGCGGGACACAGCGACTACCTCGTACCATTGGTGTGTCTCTGGCAAAAGAATTAATATTTTCTGCTCGTGTACTTGACGGTGCAGAAGCTAAATCAATAGGCTTGATCAGTCATGTGGTTGAACAGAATGAAGCAGGGGATGCTGCCTACAGAAGAGCGTTAGACCTGGCAAGAGAATTTTTACCTCAGGTACAGTGGATGATATTCTTTATTCTGTCATTTTGTTGCAATAGATGACAATTATTACTATAAAATATATTGAAAGCCCTCCATTACTTATAATTATTTATAATGCCAAATTTTCTTCCTTGGTTGTTGTTATAGGCATATTATTCATCTATCCATGATTATGTTACAAATCTTAAAATATTGAATTAATAATAAATATTGGAGGGTTTTGTTATTATTTGAGATTTAGTACTTTAACTAGTATTTTTGCTTAGTATCCATCATTTTCTTAAGCATCTTACTATGGAAAGTTTTAAAATTCTTTTGTCTCCACATTTCCTAATTTAGTTTCCCAAAATAAATTAAAATGTTGAAGTTCTGTTAATCAGTAAAAAGTAGTGAAGTGGCACTTTATAGCCCAAATTATAAATACAAATTTCATTAACTTGATGGAAAGTGTATACTTATAAATGGATTTAAAAAGTAAAGTATGTAGTTTTATATATTAGATAATATCCTCTATAATATTATAATATTTATTTGATTACTATCTAGATAGAGTAAAAAAATATTTTGATTTTTATTGATTTGAAATGATCAATTGTTAGGAAACAATAGATAAAAGAATATTATTCTGTTGTCAAGTACAGTAGACCTAGCATTATCTTTGTTAAAGGTCAGTATTGTCAAGCTCTCAAGCAGTCTACAAAGTACATTTTAAAATTCCTTAGTGAACTATGTGGTATATGATCACAATCTATTTTGTTACCTTTGGCAGGGTGGGTCGGTCTGTCTATCTGTCTTTCTATCTATCTATCTATCTATCTATCTCCATCCATTCATCCATCCATCCATCTATCAAATCATAATACTTCCCATCCTATTAATACATTTCATATTAATATTAAAATAGGGGCGCTTATTGCGTAACTTTGAATGTTTGTTAAGGGAATGCTCATAACCCAGGGATTACCTGTAGAATGATTAGATAGTCATTCTGCTTTCATGAAAGCTGTAAATTTGTTGGCTTTTGCCTGCAATTTTTAGTACTCTAGTTTTAGTGTTGTTTGTTCAATATGGGGAAGGAGGTAGGTACTGTTACTGTTTTATGCATTTGAAGCAACACACCTACCAGCCAGTATATTCAGTAGGTTGAAGTCCCCAAGACCATAAATTTAGAGGACCAATAGTACACTGTATAGTCCTTGAAATGTCATACTGATGTATGTACATTGAGGTATTCATACTATACATTATCTGTTCTAAGTGTTTTACTTATAGTGCATAGTTTTTAGATAACATACTTCTACTAATAATTTTTAAACTATTCTTAATAGCAATATCCTGATTGTCACTAGCAGTGATTTCTGAATTACTGTGTGCCACTCATTGGAGATTAAAGTCTTGAGAAATGATGAAAGGTGCTTCATTTCATTTCCATGCAATTGTTACATCTGGGAAGAAATATCATGAATGACATATCTTGATAATACTTTAGTATGGTTGCATAAACTCATAGAAGAATTTTATTTTAAAATTGAATCTCTCAATCTACCTCATATTAATTGTAGTTATAAACAGAGGTGAAAACTGAAATGAACAAGTGGAACAGTTTTTATTGTGCTGTGTTTCTTATATGAATTATGTGTCTGTGCAGATCTTTCAGAGTATTCAAAACATTTTGTGAGTCCCCTGAATCCATATATACCACACAGTTAGATGTGGCTCTCACTGAAATCCTTTCAGTTGGTTTTCAACCACGACAGTATTAACATGGCCATTCTTGAACTGCTTTGTCTAAATACTTTTTTCCTTTCCTTTTTTCCTTTTAGTTTTCTTTACTCTTTCTCAGAAATTCCTTGAGTTATTAATTGCGATAATTTGTTCTTCAGTTACAGGCCTCTAATCTTGAGCTTTATGGCCCTAAGGGCTTTGATCTGTATCTTTGCTCTGGTTAAAATCATATGGGTTAGATATTTGCATGGCTTTTAGGTATTTACTAAGCAAGTTCATCACAATCATTCCTGTTTGCTTACTTCTCTCTGGAAACAAACTTTAAGGGCAACTGGCCCTGAAGTCCTTATAGCCTCTTCACCTTCCTTCAAGTCTCATACAATTACCATGTATCAAAGGTTATCTGGCAGCTTAACTCTGTAAGAAAATATTTGCATTTTTCACTCCTCCTTAGAGTTGTCACCACTATTATCATCCCCCAGATCATTGCCCATTAAAGGTTCAAAGTTGTTTTAGCAATATGCTGCGTTCATTTCCCAATGACCTCAGGAGCTGCAGTTTGTCCTGCTACTCCTTTTCATCTTTTTACTTATGAACCAAACTGACTTTCCTTTCATACAGTGTGTCAGGGACAAGCCTTCCATCCAGATCTTAATTCCTTCTTCTTTACAGATTGATAGCACATAATCAACCAATCTTACAGCTTGGCTTCAACAGTCCTTCCAAGTCAAGATAGAACTGACTTTGTTGGCTTCACAGAAGCTTTCTAAAGGGCTAAATGGAAATACCAAAGCTGTAATTGAATCCTGTGCAATATTGGGGCCACCATATTTTTCCCATTGTCTTGCATATGAAATAACAAAATTTGGTTCACTCTTCAGTAAAGTATATCTTGCAGCCTTTCCTTCCTTGCTTAACACTTCTTTTCTTTTTCATAACTCACAAGTGAAGCATTTCATGAAAGTCCTAGACTAGATAGTCCTTATTCTTTGATTCCTCACCACTTCTGGTCTGCAGCCTTTCCTTTCTTTTCTCTCTCTTAATGTTGAAACCCTTTGAATTAATGTCTATAGTCCTGATAATCAAATTTCTGATGATTGTGACATCAGATCATTGAAATAGAGAATTGTATGTATGTATGTACGTATGTACATATGTATGTATACATTATGATGAGGGCTTTCCTTATTTTCCATAGAACAAGATAGTCCTTTATTGAGGTATTTTTTTCATTCAAAATAGTCTGTTTTCCCAGTTCCTAAACACCATTTAAAAAATTGTGCAGGAGATGACCAGGCTGAGCCCAAGGGAGGGATCAAATGCGTCATCAGTCTCAAGTCCCTTCACGCCTCCAAGAGATCTAAGTCAAGCACACCTTGAATTCCATTGACTCTTATCTACTGCCAATTTGCGTTGAATCTGTTAATTCAGATTCTTATAGTGTTATAACAGTATTAGCATATAATAAACCTATATTCATTTGAACTGTCTGTACTACTGATTTCCTGTGCTTGACACATTGCTTTATTCTTTTGATGCTTATCATTTTTAATTAGGTTAGGCCAGAGCAATACCATTTCACTGGGACTGAAGTTTATTATTGTTTTTTCAAGGTTTTTCTAAACTCCATACTGATCATGTATGGGATCATAAAGGTTTGCTCCAGCTATGGAGCCTGCCTTATTCTCATTCAGATTGGCAGCTTTCTTCCTGCTTATATTACCATGTTTCCCGAAAATAAGACCCTGCCTTATATTTTTTTGAATCCTGAAATAAGCGCTTGGCCTTATTGCCATGTACTCAAAAGCCTGATTGGGCTTATTATCAGGGGATGTCTTATTTTGGTGGAAACAGGGTAGGTAGATATGAAAATTTAATCTTCACCTACCAATGTAGAAAATGGAAAGACCATTGCTCTTTCTGACACATTGCGATGACTAGAAAGAAATTTTCTACTTATATATTTGTTTGAATTGATAGATGACCGCTTACAGTAGTATATTTGCAGCCAAGAAACCTTTTTTATTTTTGTTGTCCTGTATAAATGTTCAGAGACAGGTCTTTCTCATCTTAGTGCTGTATTTGATATTAATTTTCCAAATGCCAAGTTTACTTTTCAGGAGTTCAGCTCTCATACATCTAGCAGGTGCCATAAAACTGGCCAACAAATTACAGATTTTATATTCTAGAAATTCTTACAAAAATTGCAGTGCCTTTCTTTTTTAAGTGTATCATATTGTTTAATATTTCTTAATAAAAAAATATTATAATACATATAGAAATACAAATAGAAGTATAAATAAATGAACTTGCTAAATATAGCTTTGTATATGCATGCATATATCTATTTTATAGATTTAGATCATACTTTTATTTTATATAATTCATGGTGGTGTACTTAATCCTCCTTCCTCCTATTTTCCCAACAACAATCCTATAAAGTGGTTATTCTAAGAGAAAGAACTGGCTCAAAGCTACCAAGCCAGTTTATGTGCCTGTAGAATTCTACGACTCATAGTCTGATTTTTAATCCAGCACTTTTATCATTAGTTCCAGATTAATTTCAGATTGCTGATACAGTATTCATTCTATTATGAAATATGTTTTAAGCCCTTGAATACAAAACCCTATTCTACATAAAAGATACTAGATTCAATATTGTGTTTACTGAAATCAGCTTGTCAAGTGAAGTTATAGATTTAGGTCTTAATTCTTACTCTCAAATGCTGTTATGGTCCACATGCATTTCCCTAAATGTAACAATTAATACAATTGACTTCCGAGATAGGAAAATGAAATGTTGATATTTGAATCCTTTTTAAAAATCACAAACCTTATTTTCTGTGTTGAAACTTACATTTCTTTTTAATTTTAGGGACCCATAGCAATGAGAGTTGCAAAATTGGCCATAAATCAAGGAATGGAAGTAAGAAAATCTATTTGTGCATCTTATTTAATCTTTTTTTTAAAGGGACAAAGTACATGCAGAAATTGTATACCTGATATATATATGGATCAAAATCTATAAAACAGTAGTTGGATGTATTGTCTCAAGCACAGTATGGAAAGTTTGGAAAACTGAAACCTATCCATACTTTTTTCCTGACTACTATACTTCTAGTTTCATTGCCTCACAAAATCATGAATGTTTGAATGTGACCCTCCTATTGCACACAGAACAAAACGAATTGTGCAGATTCCTCTCATATCTTACTTAGTCCTCAGTTTGAAAGGAGTAAACCCTATAAATCAGCTTATTTATTCCTTAACATTAGAAAGTTTTTTTTTTTTTTAAATTTGATTTATATGCCGCCCTTCTCCGGAGACTCAGGGCGGCTTACAATGCGTTAAGCAATAGCCTTCATTCTTTTGTATATTTTATACAAAGTCAGCTTATTGCCCCCACAAACTGGGTCCTCATTTCACCTACCTTAGAAAGGATGGAAGGCTGAGTCAACCTTGAGCCTTGGAGAGATTCGAACCAGCAGAAATTGCAGGCAGCTGTGTTAATGACAGGGTGCACCAAACCACTGTACTATCAAGGCTCTTGATAGTCTGCTAAACTATGATGTCTTTGTTCATTTTTGAATTAGTATTTTGAATACAACATATTTTTATCAGGCTTGCAAATTTCTATTTGAATAAAGACAATATATTTCTTTTCTATCCTCACTAGGTTTCTGAAAATATGTATTCTAGCACAATTATACTAGAAACTGGTATCTTTATTATTAAAATTTAAATTTAAAATTGTATACCGCCCTTCTCCCGAAGGACTGTAAATGTTTAGTGAACACTATTCTTTTATCTATTTTTACAAAGCATGACCAAAAGCTATTTTCTTTAACATAATTTTGTCAAATGTTTTTAAATCAAGAGTAAAAATTAATACAAACTAAGAGTAAGAAAAAAATAATAAGGAAAACATAAAATAGAGCTAAAGTTCAAGAAGAAAAAAGTTACAGAAAAATTGAAAAGGAAGAAGAAAAATAAAGAAGTGTCTTCTATTTTTTATAACAGTTATAAATACAAATATACAACCTCTTTCCCTATTTTTTAAAAAATACTTAATTGTCAAAACCAAAGACCCTAAGTTTATTTTTTCTGCTTTAAGCAAAAAGTTCAAAAGGGATACCAAAAGTTATCTTTTGATGTATTTTGTGATATGGCTTTCTGAAAGTGTGATATTGATCTATGTATTGCTTTATATAAGTATATATTTATAGGTAGTTTTGTATCCCCGAGTTCTTAAGGAATATGAGAAGCATATAAGCACACAATAAATGTACTCAGCAAAAGTATTTGTGAATTTTTGTTGAAATAGGTCCTCAAATGGAAATCCCAAATGGTGCTTTGAATGCCCTTATCTGTACATGGAGAATATATCCTGTTACATGCACTTAGTTGTTTTAGAATTTGGCTAAGATTGAATTGCTGTTAAAATGTGGGAAAATGTTAGGATCACATGATTTCTCATATTTTTCTTATATTTCATTTCACTATGACCACTTATCCCTTGTGGCCTTGTATACATAAACGTTTTATATGGGTTTTCATTTCAGTTTATTTTTTTAAATGTTATATCAGTGATTTTACTACTTTACATATAAATTAGTCATAAAATGGAATGCAGTATGCATCATGTAGCAGTTAGAATATAAATTCTTGGAATACTATGTGACATCCTGTTAAAAGTACTTTAAAGACATTAGCTGGATTTCTGTAATCGGGACACATTTTCAGTATAATAAAACTCTAAATAAAATTTCACAAAAATACAATAGATTAGGGCCACAAAACTCTTTTTAAGTACAGCTTCTTAGTACTTTAATGGGGGGAAACCTGTGACTCCCAAATCCCATTAATCCCAGCAAACATAACCAGGCCTGAAAGGTATTGGAACCTGCCACAGATTCCATACATCCTTATTAAATTCCAACCTAAGATTCTATTGAAGTATAGCCTCAATTATTATTATTATTATTGATAAGAATATCATTTTTGCACTAGTATGCAGAATATTTTCAACACTGTTTAAATTTATTCCACTTCTGTTGTTATTTAGGTAGATCTGCTAACAGGTTTGGCAATTGAAGAAGCCTGTTATGCTCAGGTATGAAATTATAATTATCTTTCCTTGGTGCCTTCCAAAATCCCACCCCCAAACTATTTCCCATGTTTAAATATTAGTAATATGCAGATTGCAATGTCATCACTCAGTATCAAACTAAAATAGTTGATAGTTCAGTTTTGATGATAAGGAATTACAAATATTTGCTTTGCACCTCATGTACCTCACTTTTTGGGTGAGAACTTTACTCATTTACTGTTCAATTGTATATACAGTATGCCTGCTTAGAAATATGACTTAATTCCAGATTAATATATACACATTTACAGTGTTAGAGTGCTTGTGTTGAAATGAACACCTATTCTCATGAATCCTACCTCTGGCCTACCTCTGTGGGTTTTGCCAGCATTATTTAGAAATGCAGACATCATAATAGTCATCCAGGTCATGGTTGTCCCAAAGGTGCTTTTCAAAAGGCAACTGAACTTTGTTTTTCCTTGAAGACATTTCACTTCTCATCCAAGAAGCTTCTTCAGTTCATTGAAGAAGCTTCTTGAATGAGAAACACAACTTCTTCAAAGAAAAACAAAGTCCAGTTGCTTTTTGAAAAAGCACCTTTGGGACAAATATCTCTGTTTCTCCTTGTACTACTTGCAAACCTGTGAGTTACAGGCAAATTTGTAATCTAGAGTCTTCCTCACCATTGTATTATTTTACCATTGAAATTTATCAAATTAGCAATTATGTAATCTGAATAATAAGTTGAAATAGATCAGCAGCATTCTGGGTACCAAGGTAATTCTTATATCCTAAGAATGTCTGGGAGGTTTTGAAGACTTAACGGGAGGTGGGCTTTTTCTTTATTCTTGAGTGCACCATACTAATTCTGTTTTACATGAATTGTAATTGGTTTATTTGATTAAGACGAGTTTATTCA
The DNA here is from genome assembly GCA_022577455.1 of Arizona elegans. Taxonomy (NCBI): domain Eukaryota; kingdom Metazoa; phylum Chordata; class Lepidosauria; order Squamata; family Colubridae; genus Arizona; species Arizona elegans. Next base: position 39,233,114 of record JAKOOJ010000008.1, on the reverse strand, counting down.
GAAATGAAAACTGGAAAGAGACGCCCATTGCTGTTCAGTTCTTTCAGGAGTATTTAATTTTCCAGCAAGACCAGTTTTAAAAAGCCACACATCACAATTTACATGCTTGTTGCAAAATTAATAGTTACATATGTACATTCTTTTTTGAGAGATTCTCATTTCAGAATGAACAAATATGAGATACTACTCTCAGTTTTATCCCATCTCTAATAACCAGCAAAACTTTGATTATAAAAGAGCATGATTGATTTACAACAGCTGCTAACCTATTTCTGCTAACCTATATTTTTGGGTGATGTTTGTATATAAATGTAACTAACTTACAGGAATTGAAAAAGATTTTCTTCTTTGTAGACTATCCCAACAAAAGACAGAATTGAAGGTCTTCTTGCTTTTAAAGAGAAAAGACCTCCTTGCTACAAAGGAGAGTAAGAAAAACTTCTTTTAAAGTGCAAATGAAATAAAAGACTTTTAGCTTACTCTTTGCCTCAGAATGTGGATTACTGCAACTATGGAAGTAAATATAAATACCCCTAGACTGATATTTATAATGTATATGTCCTGAAGGCTTTTCTGTGAAATTGCAATTCTACAGCACTTTATTCCACATCTTTGAATTGTATATCTTATCAATTAAATATATACATTCCTAAAGAGACTTAACTATATAAGTGTTCTGCTGTTGGAACAAAATAATTCCGCACACCAGACATTGTAGACTATATTGAATAAATTTATCAGTAGATCAGCAAATGCATTTTTATTCCATCTGAATGTGTAAATTTATGACATTTCCCAAATTGATGAAAGAACAACAGGGAGTATATTTATATACTCTTAAAACAACTGTATAGCTTGTATAATTGTAAAGAGTTATTCAGCATATTAATTGTGCTATGCTTCCATCATAGGATTTTAACAATAAAATAGAGACTGAAACTTAGACTTTTTTTATTGGGATTATTTGAGTGCAGCATAAAGATTGAGTTGAGGGTTTTTTTGTATGTATAATGGCACATGAGTTTATTATTGTGCGTATACAGGTAGTTGTTGACTTACAACAGTTCATTTAGAGACCATTCAAAGTTACAATGGCACTGAAAAAGTGACTTATAACCGTTTTTAACCCAGCAACTGCAGCATCCCCATGGTCATATGATCAAAATTTGGAAACTTGGCAAGTGGTTCATATTTATGATGTTGCAGTGTCCCAGGGTCATGTGATCATCTTTTGCAGCCTTCTGATAAGCAAAGTCAATAGGGAATCCAGATTCATTTAACAACTGGGTTACTAACTTAATGACTGTAACAACTGTGGCAAGTAAACTGATAAAATAGGGCAAAAGTCACTTAACAAATGTCTTGTTTAGCAACATAAATTTTGGGCTCAATTGTGGTCTTAAGTCAAGGACTACCTGTAGATGTAGACACACACATATACACACAATCACACATACCAGCACAGAAACAACAGGCATTCTAACTAAATCCAAGAATGAATGTAAAATAGAATTAAAACAATAAATGCATAGTTAAAAATACATTAATAAACCCAATTTAACAATAAATCAGATAGGTTTACTCTACATACTAATCAAAACAAACCAAGAACATTTTGTCTTATAAACTTGTACATTTTAATTATGTGTGTATAGGGATCTTAATAATTAATTAATTAAATAATAATAATAGGAGACTTTACCACCTTACGTTACACATGACCAGAAATTGTTCATACAATTTGCTGCAGTTGTCTTGACTACTAAACAAGGCTCCTCATTGGAAGGCAAATCAACTGAAATTGCTACAAAGAAAGTGACACTGCCAGCCAAGAGTTCTACATACCTGATGGCTCCAAAAAAGGAGTCACTAGTGCTGCAACATCTGTTTGCTTAGAATTCTTTCAATTTTAGAAAGCAGCTGCATTCTGCTGAGGAGGTAAAAAGCAGCACTGATTTTGTTTTACAGGTAGTCCTCAACTTACAACAGTTCGTTCAGTGACTGTTTGAAGGTACAACAGCACTGAAAAAAAGTGACTTATTACCATTTTTCATACTTAAGACAGTTGCACTGATCCGTGATCAAAATTGAGACACTCGGCAATTGACTTATATTTAGGGTGGTCACAGTGTCCTGGAATCATGTGATCACTTTTCACGACCTTCTGTCAAGCAAAGTCAAAGGGAAACCAGATTCACTTAACAACTGTGTCACTAACAACAACTGCAGTGATTCACTTAAAAACTGGCAAAAAAGATTGTAAAAATGGAACAAAACTCATTTAATAACTGCCTTGCTTAGCAACAGAAATTTTGGGCTTCATTGTGGTCGTAAATTGAAGACTTCCTGTATTATAATTTACAGTTTAGGGATGCATACAAGCTTTATTTAAGGCAACCCCTCGTTATAAAAAAAAATTGAAGAGAATGATGAGAAAAAAACTGCAATTAAATAAATACATGTTGCACTTCAGAAAGCTTACCCTTTCTAGATAGCTAAAATTAACAAAAGACCATAAGAATATGGCCAATCTTTGCTTTCTTCAAATAAATAAAGGGGTTTATAAGGATTCTTATGCTTCTAACTAAATTAATACATTATATTACCATTCCCTCTGCAATCCCCTTCCATCTTAGAAGCAACATCTTATCTGGATTCATTGTCAGATTTTTAATTTCACCTGCAAGCAGTAAACATATTGATGATGCCCAAATTTTGTATTTTCTTTTTGTCACAAAGCCCTTTGACTGTTAACCTAAGTTGGATGCTGACCTTTATAGGGAAACTTATTCTACCCACTATATGAAATAGAATGAGGTTTCATCTATGAATGCAGTGTATACCAGTTTTTTGTTTACATACTTATTCTGTTACATAACATTGTTTATTATCATGGAAAAATTATATGTAATTTTGTATGTTGCATGTCAGTAATAAATATAAGAATGGATCAAAATGAAATGAAACAAATATTTCACTTTTTGATTAAAGTACTTCAGTGGACTTATCACTATGCTAGCTGACTGACCATTTTATCTATTATAATTTTATAAAGAAAGAAAAAGTCTCCAAAAACATTAAAATTCTATTTTCATTGTGTAAGATGTAATGTTTAATAAAGTCATGCATCCAATTAAATATACTTAAGTGTACAGACATTACTCAGACTAAATATATCTAGTATATAAAAATAACAAATTATAATAATTGCATGTTGAATGTCATTCATCAGAAGTGCTTATAAAGGAATACAAAAATACTTTTACTAAACTGTAATATTTAGTCATTTTGATGCCTTATGTTTTAAAAATTATCTTGATTTCAGAAAATTATGTATGCATATCTCAAGTTTTCCTTCACAAGAAGAATGTTGCTATTTATTTGCAGCCCTTTTATCTGGTTATTTCTGTACATAAAATATCATGGTATCTTAAATTGTATTGAATTCCAGGGGAAAGATTATTCACATTAGGTAATAATTTATCCTATGTTTCTTCCTCATTTTTCTTTAATTTATGTTGGTTAATCATTTGCTAGAAAGAAGGGGAATAAATTGTCCATTGCCTTAAAATTTGTTAAGCTGAAAATTCAGTACATAATCCTTTTGTGCTGATTCCATTTGCACCCATGTTAACCTCAAAGCAAAGTAATTTCTCAATCTTCTTAAGCTTTTTTGGGGAAAAGAATCAGATGGGAGGAAAAAAAAATTGTTATTCTTTGACCCTGTGCAAGTAAAGGGAATTATACTCATTCAAAAAATCCAAGGCATTATCTCTTGCTGAAGTGAATATCCAATTAATATATTATTTATAATGCATTTATAATAAATACTCTTAGATTAATTATCTCAAGTGGAACCAAAGCATGGATTATTAACTGCTAATTTTTCTAATTGCATTGTTCCATTGTGATATGTAAAATATAATCTTTAGAGAACCTGTAGCTTTGAAGTATAATGGATTGTCATTATGTAATCACTAGGTGAATTACACATCTGGATTTATTGCTTGCCCTAGTTGCCAAGAAAAAAATGCTATGGCCTCTTAACCCATTTTGCTATATTTGCTTGTTTTTGTTATGAAACTTTGGAAGATCAAATAAGTAGAAATGAAATTCACTATGAGAAAACTGGATTTATAGCAAGATACCATAAAGATATTTGATATTATTGGAAAATAAAGATCCTTGCTCTTTTATGGGATTTCCACTCATATTTCAATTTCTTTCCTATTTACAGAATTTATCTTACTGATGTGATAAGCAAAACTATGTAAATATATTGTTTATACATCAAATTACAGAAAAAAATTGCAAAAGAATAGCCAAAACAATCTAAACAAAATCACTATTCTATTGTACATTTTTGCATATAATTTTAAAGAGGAAAATAAAAACTGAAATAAACTAATATAATGGAAAAAATCAATATAAATCAAAGAGAAATCAAAGTTGAAAAAAGAGAAAAGGTAGAAGAAAAATAGAAAATAAAGAAACAAAATAGCTTCCACCCTTCTTTACAGTTAAAAGTACAATTATAAATTTGCCTTCGTACTCTAAAACAACACAACTCTCTTTCTATAATCTATCCAGTCTAATTATCAAATAAGTCCATTTGGCCATCTCACAAGTTCTATCATTTTCACCAACCATTTCTCCATTGTGGATAAGGCTAAATCTTTCCAAGTTTGTGTATACAATATACAACAACAAAGTTCTATTACTTTTTTCAAACTGCCCGTCAATTCTACTGTAAAAGCCTGTGATCGTAATTGTTTATTTTACTGTTACTTTAAAATCCTTTCAATCAATATATCTATTTGAATCCAATTTTTTAAAGGTTTTTTACTCGTCCACCATATATGATCAAATGTCCTTTTTTGTTGTTCACAAGGACTCAGGAAGATTCTTGTTATAATGAATTCAGGAAGAAGATTCCAAATTTTGCAATGTTGATATTCAGTTAAGTACCAGATGTTTTTCAGTTACTTATGAACATGCTTATTTTGGTGAATTGCACTTAATTCATTTAAGGTATTTGGCTTATATTGGTATTTCCATTTACTAATGGTAGATACTCAAACTATTTCCCCAGCTGGTTGAGAAAGGAAAAAAAGATTGAAATAACAAACTTGGGTGGGAGCCTGGAAGAGAGAGAAAGATTCAGCAGCAACACTTCATATCACTACGTGAAGTACTCCTGAAAACTCCATTGTTCCAGTGATGAAACATAGAAGTTGCATAACTTCCTTTCGCTATGTCTTCATCAACATTTCATCAGCATGTATACTTTTGGTTCAAGCATTTCTATCAATTAACTCTTCCCAAATCATTAAATCTATTCTAGACAGAGAAACTATTCTTGTGTTTTTTGTACCATTTTATAATCCCCATTGATTAAAAATAACCCACTTTAATTTAAAAATAAAATGAAGAGAAACTTGAAGAATTGTTTGTGGATGAAGCTGCTGTTAACATTAGAAGTCATGTCCAAAATGTACAATCCCAACACTATCCCATTAAGTGGAGGTGGCGGGCTTTTTTTTTCTCTTCATGCTGATAGATACAGCTTTGCAGTGATGTTGTGCCAGGAATAGATGGATAATTGTGGACAATAAATTAAAGCCAAATGTGGGGAGGACACTCTGCCACAAGTCTCATTCTTATTTGATTTCTTCGTTCCTCATCCCTTCTCTTTCTCTTATTAAAAAAATATTTTCAGATGGAGGGGGAGATTTTTTCCAAATTAATTGCCAGTAGGTGATGGATATTTTTAGAGGGTGGCATCATGTGAAAAAGGCTAAGCTTTATTTCTCTATTGTCTGTCTAAAAGCAACAACAAGAAATGAGAAATGGCAGGCTGGATTTGAATGAACACATCCATTTGACTGTCCAAATTCAAGAAGTTGGCAGTTCCCAAACTGCCCTCTGCTTTGTATTACTACTGAATATTTTCCACACAAGCACACACATACACACACAGAGGGACACACACACAAATGACTGTTGTACAGAAAAAGGAATACATACAGATTCAGATTATAACATAGCAGCCATTGGCTGTTTTCTTACCTGTTTTATAGCTATTTTGATACTCCATTTTTCTTTGCATTATGTGCCCCATGGCACCAATCCTTTGCATAGTTCTGAATGAATGCTTCCTCCTGGTTATCCTACTTATATCATTACTTAACAAGTTTTTAATAAGACAGTTGAGCTATGAACCTGCCACATTGAACAAATTGAGGTATCCTGCAAGGACGATTCACTTACTAATTGCTGACTCATTGTATTGATCACATATTCTTGATGAATGTATCTTTTATTTTATGTACACTGAGAGCATATGCACCAATACAAATTCCTTGTGTGTCCAATCACATTTGACCAATAAAAAAATTCTATTCTATTCTATTCTATTCTATTCTATTCTATTCTATTCTATTCTATTCTATTCTATTCTGTATTTTATCACTGCATTACATTCCATCTGTTTTATCCTGGAACCAGATTATGCATTTTCTTTTTCTTTTATTGATGTCGCAAGGCTAATCAATAAACTATTCTAAATATCTTCATTCTAATGCAATATTTATCAGTTTTATCAGTTAAACATTCCTCAAAAATTTGGGGCATGTGGAACCTATATTCTTTTTTCAAGAATTTTGCAAACTGCATTATACTTTCTATCAGCGGTGGGATTCAAATTTTTTTACTATTGGTTCTGTGGGTGTGGCTTGGTGGGTGTGGCATGGCTTGGTGGGCGTGGTAGGGGAAGGATACTGTAAAATCTCCATTCCCTCCCCACTCCAGGGAAAGGATACTACAAAATCCCCATTTCCTCCCGATCAGCTGGGACTCGGGAGGCAGAGAATAGATGGGGGCAGGGTCAGTCAGAGGTTCTCCGAACTACTCAAAATTTCCGCTGCCGGTTCTCCAGAACTGTTCAAAACTTGCTGAATACCACCTCTGCCATAGATGCATATTCCCTTTTTAAAGTACATCATTTGAATGTTCCATTGGATGTGACAATGTTATTCTTTTAATTAAATGAACTTTGTTGTGATTGGGGCAAATATATTTAGACCCTAATTTTATTTTGCAGCTGTATAGGCACAGCTAGAGTTTTCATCTCACAGCAATGTCTAGAAAGGCCGCTAAACCCACCTCTGCTTTCTATTAATTCCAGCCAACCTCTGGCAGAAAGAAGCTTGGTTGTCTATATAAATAGCAGGTTCAAAAATTACAAAATGGTTATGTGTAGAGAAAACTATTGATGCACCCTGAAAATTAAGCTTTATTTTGGTAAGAGAAAATGCAAATATGGATCATCAATTTCTTCAGCTAATTATTGGTTTCAGTTGGAAAACTAAAGGCAGTGATATTCTGCCTTTACTCCCAGAGTTCATTGCAGCTTCCTCTCTTACTATAAAAGCTAGCTGGAACTTTCAGGATATATCTGGAGTATACCAAACTGGGAAATTACTGGTTTCAGTGGGAATTTAGTCATTTAACAACCATGTTCAGGATTTCATAAAATAGAATGGATGCCATCAGTAGGTAAAGATACTTCTATGTATGTGCTATCTACTATCTATAACAGTTTTAAGTGCATGTGGTTCTTTTACAAGCCATGGCTTTCTTTGTTCTTCCTAATTAAGCTAGGTCTAAAGAAGTATTTGTGCAAAGAGTTAAAATTATGCTTTTTTATTATAATAATAGCATGATTGCCTGAATGGTTTCGCAAATGTTCTTTTCAGTAATACTGGTAGGAGATTAAGTAACAACTTCTTGCTAATGTTATTGCTCAAGAACTTCAAACACCATTGTTCTGTGCTGAGATTTGATGTGCCATGCATTCTTTTGGCTGTCTCTGTTCCTCTGACCTTTATACTTCTTTGGCAAATAAAGCCATTGTGTGTGATAGTGCATGAGTGCGTACATGTATCTTTATGAGTATGTGTTTTCTCTCCCACGAATACCAGGAACCATTTGAAGTCTTTATTGATTCCAGCTTTAAAAAGTGATGTTCCCGGTGGACAACGTGACTATGGTTACATTTATTACTGCAGAATGTAAGAACTTGAAAGCTTCTTCTTAAAGGTTGAAAAGAAGACAATTTTGTCTTCCTTCATATCATCAAGTTTAATTACTGGCATTAGGTTCCAGTTGGCAAGAACAGCACGTCACATGGATCCATTTCTGTTTTAGGAAAGGTCAGCATATGGCATAAACACTTTGTCTGTATTATGTTAGCCTTGTACTCTGATCACATAACACATGTTTTAGAAAGCATTATGCAATGTTATGCTCCTGACTAATGACTGCTTGCACAAGAAGTTTTTCATTAGCCTGAATGTTTATATCCTGGGAATGATTAACTTTGTGACATAATTCTCATCACATAAATATGAAAGTCTCAAACTTTTCAAACTCACATTTCAAAAACGAAGCCTTTTCTTCTTGGTAATGTAGTTCAGCTTCCAAGTTCAGAAAAGAGCTTTTTGTTTGGGAAAGGGCATAGATGATTTATTTTTGGATTGCAAAGTATTACACATGATTAATTTTGGAAATAGTGACAATCGTACAAGTGTAATTTCTCTAAATAGTCAGATGTCTTTCTTCAACAATCAAGCTTAACTATTCTTTTCTGGCCATTACTATTCTCATAATTATTCCAATGATCTTATTTATTCTTGCTTTTGATTAATCCAGTTGAAGATGCTAAGCATTTACTTATTTATGTATATATTGCTATGTTTTAACCTTGAGCTTTTCTCTGGAGTGGGCTAATACATTGAGTGTCTCCCCTTATTTTAATCTCAAAACAGTCCCCCTTGAGATGGGTCCTGTGTCATACAAGGATCTCCATAATGAAACAAAGATTTGAATCTAGCTAGCCCATGCTTTCTTTGAACTTTATAGCATTCCAGCCATGCTCACAGTGACTTCAGGCCCAGAATTACTTCCTCTCAACCCAATTAGTATAAAAAGGTAAAGGTTCCCCTCGCACATAAGTGCTAGTCGTTCCCAACTCTAGGGGGCGGTGCTCATCTCCGTTTCAAAGCCAAAGAACCAGCGCTGTCCAAAGACGTCTCTGTCATCATGTGGCCGGCATGACTAAATGCCAATAAGGCGCATGGAATGCTTTTACCTTCCCACCAAAGGTGGTCCCTCTTTTTCTACTTGCATTTTTTACGTGCTTTCGAACTGCTAGGTTGGCAGAAGCTGGGACAAGTAACGGGAGCTCACCCCATTACGCGGCACTAGGGATTCGAACCACTGAACTGCTGACCTTTCGATCAACAAGCTCAGTGTCTTAGCCACTGAGCCACTGCGTCCCTCCCAATTAGTATACTAAACTATAAAACATAATTTGCCACACCAGCAGTATTTACATACAGCACTAAGCCAAAACCTAACATATCCCAAGATGATTTAGTATTAGACCCTAGCCACTATATCTAGATAATAGTCTTCTTAAAAATATCTTTCTTTATATAGGTTGGGCTGGTTAGAGCTATTGATCCATCTACTGACACGGGAAGAAGCAACATGCTATCCTCTCCTGCTGCAACTAATTTTGCATATCCCCAAATTACAGAAGCCTATTTTTAACTTGAAAAGGTGCAACATTGCCTTTCCCCTCTCCAGTGAAATGTTTGTCAGCTTGGAAAACGGTCAGCCTCAGCACTAAGTATGAGTAAGCATCGCTCATGTAAGTTCTTCAGTGGGTCTATTTGTAAAAAGGGTGCACGACCCTGGTGAGAGATGCATCCCTATTCAGCTGGGAGAGGCGGAACAAGAATGCTACCACAGAATAAACTGCAGCTACGGTTGAAAGCAAATAAAAAGTCAAACATTGACTTTAAGTGAGTTCTTAGGAATCTGGGCGATGCTTCTTCCTGCATTCCAGTTCCAGCAAGCAGTAACAGCAGCAGGGGGAAAAGGAAAGAGTTTTGGTTACCATTGTTTATTAGTATGTGTGCAAGCTCACTCTCTGTCTCTCTTCTCTCTGGGTCTACGTGCGAAGCCAGCTAGTTTTTCAGCTGGGATGACGAAATAGCATGCCTTCCTTCTTGGAATAGTACACAGATAAGAGGCCACTTGTTATGTTTCAAATGAACTCCATGAAGAGTTTCAAAATACTGTGTCACAATTTGATCAGATTTCTTTAGCAACCAGTTTATTATAGAAATCTGTGAGATAAAAGAAGGGAAAAATGATTATGTATGTGAGGCTATGTGCGCGCTGTGTTTTCTTTTGTGGTTTAGCTGTTTTCAGTTTGCTAAATCATGATTATGGAGATGTTAACTTTTATAAAATCTCGCCCTTCTGGTGTCACAACATCCAGTACTGTAATGTGTTTTTTTTTTCTTGCCCATTAGGGCTGTATTTAGAAACACAATTGCTGATGTGGTGAAGAAAATGGTATGTTACCAGTGGTTATTAAAACAAATTGGATTTTGCCATCTAAAGTCTTCCTGGCAAATGCTGAAGTAAGCTGAAACTCGTTATATTAAGGAGACTAAAAACAATTTCCAAAGATGAGGCATAATTGGGTACTGATATACAGTATCTGTATGAACTTAAATCCTGTAAGTATGTTTTGATCATTTGAGCTATCCTCAGTTGCAAAAAAAGGAAAACGACCCCTCATTTCCACAGTTCATATTCTTCTATGCCTCAGCATAACCCCATCAGATACAGTATTTTAATTAAAGGGCACATTTTTAAGTAGGGTATTTATAATCTTTTATATTAATACAAACTATCTCTCACAGTTTTGACTAGGTACAGTGTTTCCCAAACTTGACCCTTTGAAGATGTATAGACTTCAACTCCCAGAATTTCTCAACCACGCATACTGGCTGGGGAATTCTGGGAGTTGAAGTCCATGCATCTTAAAATAGCCAAGTTTGGGAAACAGTGGACTAGGACATGAGATTTTAGGACATTAAATTGTGTCCCAAAACAATGATTAGGATAAGAGCTTTTAACATAGGTGTAATATGTCAGTAGCCCTATTCTGTACCACATATAACTTCCAGATAGTTTCCAAAACGTTATCAGGCAACAAAGACATAAGCAGCTATTGCCAGGTCCAACCAACTAAAAAATGATGGATTAGAGATAATACAACTGCAAATATGACCATCTGATAATCCCCAGTTGTAGCACCTTCCTTGCAGACTTGCTCATATAGGGATATTTTAATTTGAGCTTGTTTTCCTAAAGCTCAAAATCATTGCTTTAGCTTGCTTGGGTCATGGACCATTGCAGGCCAGAAGAGGCATCACTTATCCTTTCCCAGCCTTCCCCATTTGATTGATTGATTAATTAATTAATTCATACATTCATTCATTCAATTAATTTATCAAATTAAAAAAAAATCTATGTCCCTCACAGAGGGATTCTGGGCAATGTTTAAGCACCAAGTCCTATGGCACCCCACAAAGCAGGAGGGAAGAGGTGGGCTTCTCACTGCTGATCAACACCAATTGGAACCAGCACAGAACTGTGCCAGCAGTCTGTGCCACAGAAGCAGCAGCAGTCAAAAACCCCAGGCCCCATTGATCTGCCGGGCCTAGGTGTCAGTGCAGATGGCCAGAAGACACCACCAGTAGTAAACATTGGGGGCATCTTCCCTACATGTGGCCTGCTTTTTGACTCCTGTCATAATGACCCCTGCCTGTCACCACTTGGATATAACTGCCCTCCCTATCCCTGCCCTCTAAAGATACTTTAACTTTGGATCTCCAGCTTCCCTACCAGTTGGGGCCTTTACACATGAATGCAAAGGCTCACAGTCAACATGGGAACAGTGGTGGGTTGCTCCCGGTTCTGTCCGGTTCTTTAGAACCAGTAGTAAAAGCGGTGGGAGGCTCCACCCACTTGCTTGGACGTCATAATTGATGATCTGCGCATGCACCCGCGCTCCCATTGTGAACCGGTAGTAAAGGTAAGTAGAACCCACCCCTGAGTGGGAGGTTCCATTGTGCTTCACTCTTAGCACAATGGGCATCCAGCCACTATTCTCCTTCATCCAACTCTCTCTCCCTTGCTGGATTCTCTCATTGATCAATGGTGGGAAGGGCACCAGACTTCATGCAGCCCCCTGTGCACACTAATATGCAAGAGACTCAATAGGAGGAGCATCTCAGGATTTGTTCTTGGAGCTTTTATGGACTGCTGTTTTCCTGATTTGCTATACTGTACTACAACTCCTCTTATTCCTAACTCTTGATATATTCTCTGGGCATGTTGGGAATTGTAGTCCAATACACTTGGAGAGAGCTAGATTGAAGAAGGCAACATTAAAAGAAGCATGTTTTCTGAGCCTGTTCCTTTGTCCCATGTTTTATCAGCGAAGATGGAGGAGACTTATCTCCACCAGTAAATGGATTTGGGCAGTGGTGGGATTCAAGTAATTTAACAACCGGTTCTCTGCCCTAATGATTTCTTCCAACAACCAGTTTGCCAAACTGCTCAGAAAGGTAACAACCGGTTCTCCCAAAGTGGTGCGAACTGGCTGAATCCCACCACTGAATTTGGGGAGTAGGGAGTAATGACTGGACTTTGAAGACAAGAAGAAACATCATGCAGAACTAAATTCACTCTCTTGGTCCTGAGAAATACTGTGCTGATTGGGAATATCTAGGTTTATGTGTCACATTTCCTATATGATTATGTGTTGAAAACAGTCATTTAACATTTTGGACTATAGCTCCCAGCTGCTCAACCAAGCGTTAGCAATTCTCAAGGGAATCCAAAACAGCTATTTTTTTCTATCCCTTGTAAATAGTTCCTAGAGCAGCTTTGCATCCTGATTCAAATAAATAAAAATAACCACCAGACCTGTTTTCACTTTGTTTTTTATTCTGAAATATTTGGGGTTACAGTCTTAATTGGTTTGGGAGTTAGCATGGAAATACATTTCCTAAAATGATATATGCTGTTATACAAAGCTAATTTATACTGAAGCCAAAGAACTGACATCTGATTGTCATCTTCTCTGGCTTAGCCCCTCTGGCTAAGCACTACTACTTGCCATAGTAGTGTGGCAAGTAAATATTCAACAGTTGAACCAGTATATGTTGCTATAGCTTTGTGGCACAAGTGTTAATGATAGGAGAAAGGGAATAGCAGATAGACACAAACAGCTTCCTAAACTGAGCATTCAGAATAACATTTCTGTGTTTTGATATTTTATGACCTGTGTCAGCATTCATTGATTTGGCTGAATCCAGAGAGGCCAAGATTCGGGTAGTAATATAATGCTTTTTCCATTGTTAGCTTTTTCCATTATCTACATTATGATTTGAAAGTATAACACGAGAATTACATAAAATGTGATTATGCAAATACTTTCATGAACCATTGTCCACTTCCTCAATAACCTGGGATGCAATAAATGTTCTTTATTAGTACTCAGGAGCTTTTGTTGTTGCTGCTGGTTTGATAAGCTATCTTGATTAGCGGCCTTTCTAGACATTGTTGTCAGATGAAAACCCTAGCTGTGCCTACACAGTTGCAAAATAAAACTAGGGTCTAAATATATTTGCCCCCAATCACAACAAAGTACATTTAATTAAAAGAATAACATTGTAACATCCAATGGAACTTTAAAAAGGGAATATGTGTCTATGGCAGAGGTGGTATTCAGCAGGTTCTGACCAGTTCTAGAGAACTAGTAGCAGAAATTTTGAGTAGTTCGGAGAATCAGTAAATACCACCTCTGACTGGCCCCGCCCCCATGTATTCTCTGCCTCCTGAGTCCCATTGGGAGGAAATGGGGATTTTGTAGTATCCTTCCCCTGGAGTGGGGAGGGAATGGAGATTTTACAGTATCCTTCCCCTGCCATGCCCACCAAGCCACACCCACAGAACTGGTATTAAACATTTTTTAATCTCACCACTGATCTATGGGTATCCTTCTAGAAGGACTCCAGAAAAAGGCAGCCAGTGACAGATTACGCAATATTCTGTGATGAATTTGTAAAATTTATTGGCTGCCCATCTCACCACATGGTAATTCTGGGAGGCTTACAATGTTAAATTTGAAATTTGTATTCCCATTCTAAGTGATCAAGAAAAAAAATCAGATCTTATTTTCTACATTTTGCTGCATTTTGTTTATTTACTTATTAGACATTTAGTAGGCATATCTCAGCTCCTGCCAACCTAGCAGTTGAAAAGCATGTCATTGCAAGTAGATAAATAGGTACCACCTATTCCATGTTTCACTGTATCTTTGCACTGCAGTGTGATGTCATGCTGGCCACATGGCCATGAAAACATCTTCGGACAGCGCTGACTCAATAACTTAAAGAAAGCACAAGGCATCAGGAGCCAAGGTCATTCAAATGAATACAGGTTTAATGCATGCTCACGCTTCTACAAGAATCTGAATTACTAACAGTCAAAGCAAATTGGCGGTAGATAAGAGTCAATAAACTTCAGGGTGGGCTAAACTTAGACTGTGGGTGCAAAGGGACTTGAGACTGATGAAATGCTTGACCTCTCCCTCAGGCTTAGCCTGGACATCTCCTACAAATATTAAATAACCTAGCTAATAAAATCTTATAGATGTTTATTCAGATATGCATTCTAGTACATTAATTGCTATTTATTCCCATATAAGCTACATGTAAACTTTCTAAAACAAAGAAAATATTTTTCTACTAATTAGGTATTTGCAGCATGAATGCCCTGAATACACAAAACATTTAACCCAATTAGGTAACCTACTTAGTCCCTAACTCTCTCAAATCTCCTTACTGGTGATTCTAACAGGACACAGTCATTCAAACTGGGTCAAAGTTTTTTTGTTTTGAATATGTAAAGTTCCTGTTCACTTTCTCCAAGAAGCACCTCAATAATATTAGCAAGAATTTGCGTCATCAACAACTCTATAGTACAGAAATACCTGAGTGAAGTTAATTTAGCCCAGTGAAAGGCTGTATTTGATATGGATTGAATTTAACGTAGAATTTGTTGACTGGGTTAACTATTCCCTTTGTAGTGTTTCTGCAGCATTTTAACCTCTTCAACGAACCCAGTCAACCATGTGACAAAAACAGAACGATGTTTTCCCTTATCGTTGCGTATTCTTGACTTTCTTGCTATTCTGATAACATGAACTCAATGCCATTATGCCCATTCCTTATCCTTGATTGTTAGGGTTGAACAAGTTCAATCAACAATAGCTTTATTATATACAATTTTGTTAAAAAAAAAGAAAAGAAGATGACATAAACTAATAGGAAGTAAAGAGAAAAAAAGAAAAAAGTTTTTCAGGTTGTGCTGAAATGGATAAATTAAGTTCTTTGATTAGAAAAAAGATGTAATCTACATTTATTGCACGCTGGAAGCCTCTTATGGATTTTATGTGAAAAAAAAAGAACTTTGTGACTTACATTACAGGATACATTATAGAAAAAAAAAGTAATATGATGAAATTTTATAGAGAGGGAGGTTAAAATAGTTTTGTACTTATAGCTGCATTGAAGAATATCGGAAGCCAATATACTTTTTTCCTTTTTTTTCTATTTTCTTTTCTATTTTCTTTCTCTTGAGCCTTTTCTTTTTCTTTTGATTTCTTACTTTTTTTTTCTTCCTTACTTTCTATTAGTTTGTGTTAGCTTTTATCTTTTGGTTTAAAAGTTTGAATAAATACTATGCATAAAAAAGTTGGCTTGGACTGCTCTCCCAGGAATAGATTTCAGACCATCATTGTTTACAATATTCTCCAAAAGCAATCATATTATGCCAATATGACATTGATCTTCCCTTGAATGCATAAATGTACATGGACTGATGAACACCATGAACTATTCTAGTTATAGTTAGTCCTTCACTTACAACAGTTTGTTTAGTGACCATTCAAAGTTACAAACACCATTGAAAAAAGTGACATCAAATTTTTTACACTTACGACCACTGCAACTCATGTGATCAAAATTCAGACATTTGGCAACTGACTCATATTTATGACGGTTGCAGTATCCCAGGGTCATGTGATCTCTTTTTGTGACCTTCTGACAAGCAAAGTCAATGGGGGAAACCAGATTCACTTAACGACCATGTTACTAAGTTAACCACTGCAGTGATTCACTTAACAAATGTGGCAAGGAAAGTCGTAAAATGGGGCAAAACTTTCTTAACAATTGTCTTGCTTAGCCAGAAATGTGGGGCTCAATTGTGGTTGTAAGTCAAGGACTACCTATATTTGCTTCTGTCCTTGTTGGGTACTATCTTCCCTAACCTGGTACCTTCTAACTAAGCTGAACTGCATATCCAGAAGAAATAAAGATAGATACAGTACATGCAATTAGCTAATAAGGCGGGCAGAGGGATGTTTCTATGAGCATAGCTTATTTTCCATACTTTTTTTTTTCAATACAATCAGTCAATTCCTTAGAAATCGACAAAGAAGTAGAAGTGTTTATGATCACGTGAAGTGTTAATACCACTTTATAATGCCTTGGTAATATCACACTTGGAATACTGCATCCACTTTTGGTAGCCATGAGGTAAAAAAGATGTTGAGACTCTAGAAAGAGTGCAGAGAAGAGCAACAAAGTTGACTGGAGGCTAAAACATATAAAGAATGGTTGCCGGAATTGGGTATGTCTAGTTTAATGAAAAGAAGGACTAGAGGGTCACATGATAGCAGTATTCCAATATCTCAGGGGTTGCCACATAGAAGAGAGAGTCAACCTAGACTCCAAAGCATCTGAGGGCAGGACAAGGAACAATGGATGGAAACTAATCAAGGAAAAAAGCAAACTAGAACTAAGGAGAAATTTCCTGACAGATAGACCAATTAATCAGTGGAACAACTTGTCTGCAGAAGCTGTGAGTGCTCCAGCACTGGAAGTTTTTAAGAAGAGATTGGACAACCAGTTGTCTGAAATAGTATAGGGTTTCCTATCTGAGCAGGGGGTTGCACTAGAAAATCTTCAAGGTCTCTTCCAACTCTGTTATTCTGCTCTGCTCTGCTCTCATTTAGGGCAGAAGTATGAGTGAAGACCTATGCAGGCTAACAGGATTGTGGTTTCTAGTCATGGCAATTTTCTAAACTTATAGGCAATATCCCTACTTGATGACATTTCACACTTCTCCCTAATAAAACTCAAAGTGAAGAGAATTTAAAAATAACATCTTTCCATTTGATGTTTCAAATGACCTCATGCAGAAGGCAAAATAAAGAAACAGGAAGATAGATATTAAATCATGTTTTTCTGTGCATGCAGTCCTTTATCTGAGAACAGTTTCCTTGATAGAAGTTCACTGGAAACTTAATTGAAATCACTATTTTTATCTTACTATTTAAGGGAACAGAAATAATTCAGAGTTAACATTCTCCTCAAAAACACGCGGTCAGCACGTTTCTTTCCCAAGCTGAAGCAGTCAGCAATTCCTTTATATATTATAATATGGCATGTGCTTTCTTTCTTTAGATATTATCATTAAATAAAATACCTTTATAATAGAGTCAATTTTAAAGCGGCAATATGTCAAAAATTCCATTGGTCGTCTCCCAGTGCTCTGTCAACGTGGTGAGGTCGGCACTCTGTTAATGTTGAGGAGCAGAGATATGAATTAGATTTCCAAGTCTGGTCTGAATCTGGCATCATGAAGGTAGACTCTGCAGGTGTTAAAACACACTCTCCAAAGCTGTGCAAAGCTAAGCAGTGTGAATTGTGGCCACAAGAAAATCATTCATGTTATGGCTTTGACAAATGTCTTTAAACATTTTCATTGCGTTTGTATCATAAGCAAAGTGATGGTTTCACTTAGTAACCGCTTTGCTTAATAACCGAATTGCTGATCCCAATTGTCGTCATTTAAATGAGGAGTACCTGAATGAAATTGCTTCTCATATTCAAGGCTATTGAATTTTATAAAGCCTGTAAAGGTAGGCCTCAACTTACAAGCACAATTGAGCCTCAAATTTATGTTGTTAAGTGAAAAATTCGTTGAGTGAGATTTTGTCCCATTTTATGACTTTTCTCGCCACATTTATTAAGTGAATCCCTGCAGTTCTTAAATTAGTAACACTGTTACTAATTTAAGTGAATCTGGTTTCCCCATTGATTTTGCTTGTCAGAAAGTCGCAAAATTACATGACTCCGGGACATTGCAAGCATCATAAATATTGTCAAGCATCCAAATGCAAATCACGTGACCATGGGGATGCTGCAACGGTCATAAGTATGAAAAATGATCATAAGTCACTTTTTTCAGTGCCTTTGAATGGACACTAAATGAATTGATGCAAGCCGAGGATTACCCATCTAGTGATAACACTGTGTTCTAAAGTATTGAGTTATAAGTGGATCATATTGCAATGCTACTCAACTCTCTCTACATGGGGTCGCTACTGCAACGCTCTCTACATGGGGCTCCCCTTGAGGAGCATTTGGAGGCTCCAACTGATGCAGAATGCGGCCGCGCGGGTACTTATGGGGGCGACATGGCGCTCTCACCTGACACCTCTCCTGCTTGATCTGCATTGGCTTCCAGTGGTCTTCCAGGTGCGCTTCAAGGTATTGGTTCTCATCTTCAAAGTGCTCCATGGCTTAGGGCCCGGTTATTTACGAGACCACCTTCTGCCTCCGATAACCTCCCACCGGCCAATATGCTCCCACAGAGAGGGCCTCCTCAGGGTGCCGTTGGTCAGGCAATGTCGGCCGGCGACCCCCCGGGGAAGAGCCTTCTCTGTGGGGGCACCCGCCCTCTGGAATGAGCTACCCCCAGGGATACGACTGATCCTGGATCTCCGTACCTTCCGCCGGGCCCTGAAGACTTTTTTATTTCAGCAAGCCAGGCTGGGTTAAAAATCTTTTAATTGGGGAATTTTATGGGTAAGGGGTTTTAAGTTGGGGAAGCCAAAGATAAATTTAATTTCATTTTAAAATATTTTAATGTTTGTATTGTGTGTTTTTAATTTTGGCTGTTCACCGCCCGGAGTCCTTCGGGAGAGGGGGCGGTATAAAAATTTAATAAATAAATAAATAAATAAATATTCTATCCTTATGCGCTTTTGGGCTATCAAGGAGAGAAGTGAGAAAATGAGCTATTATAATGGAAACATAGAGAGAAGTCTAGCTTTGCAGCCAAGAACAGTTGTGCCTTGGCTATTTGGAATTCTGGCTAAATGTAGAAAAGGACACTTCATCCTCCCTGAAAAAAATGGAGCAAAGGAAAACTTGCAGCCTAGTTTCTGATCTATTATTTATATTGATTTATTTTTTCAAAAACTGAAATCAAGATACAGTCCAATTGTTAAACTATTGCCTCAGTCATCTCACTTCATTGCTTCCATTACCTAAAGTGACTGCTGACAATCTATGACCCCAAATTGGCATATTATTCTTGAAAGCCTTGGGTGTGTTCCCAGTTGCCTGTCAAACATAGCTAACAAATTGTAATTTTAATGTTAAAGAAGGGGAACTACTTAATGCATGGAGAATGTATGCTTCCATTGAATTAACTTAACTTAAATTAATTTGTACTTTATCATTTTTAGCTTCATGAAAAACAAAACACTTAAACTTTTGTATTTGTCTTGCATGCCTGTTTCCTCCTTAACACACACACCCATCCCACAAATAAATTAAGTCTACTGTGGTTCTTGGCCCCACCCACTTCATTTGAAGCAGGTTGGTCTTGGACCATAAATAAATCAATACATTCAAATACCATTCAAAGGTTAATGGAGGTACATGATCTGATGCATCACATCTGTTGTAAATAAGTAGATTTATTTTTCTAAAAATGTGTAATATAAATTCATTCTCTTTCGATATAAAATCAGAGTCTTTTAACTGTTGGAATATTTGTTTCTTTATTATGGATATTTTCCTGCCACTTCAGCTGAGTGAATCTAAATGGCTTTGTGGTAATTATTAGGCATGTTGCAGAGCAGAAAAATACTGTGTTGCAAAAACTTTCATTTGCCAAGATAGTTTGCATTATTTTATAATAAGGAAAATATTAAAAAAAACAATTGCCAGGAAGGGAAAATTTGTACATGAAAGACATTATAAACTAAAGGCATTCATTTGAAGCAGCCAAGAGTATACAATTCTGTAAAGACTTCTATGTAAATGTTTATTGTGTTTGTAAATCTTCAAGTTATTGTGGTTAATGCAAAAAAACCTTTCCATTGTGCAAGGATTGGGAGAATTTAGTTCTTCCTTGTTTATTTTAACTCAAGAACCGACTCTGGAATCGTACAAAATACTGTATATGCTCCATCACTGAACTGCTCTCCTTCCCATGGTGATAAAAATCTCAAGGTCCCATCCTTTTGTTCTTCAGCCACTAGTTTCCAGTGTAACCACCATGGTCTAGAGTCCCAAGTAGAACCGACATTTTATAAATTAATAATTTATTTTTTTCTGGACTGCTGGGAGGGAGACAGATTTTGAACAAGTACTTTTAGCTTTTGGACCTTCTGGCTGTGCATCAGCATTTCTATTTCAACTGAAAATATAAAAACAGTTTACTGCAATTGTAGAATACTAAATACTGAACCCTCCTTCACTCAAAATATCTTTTATGGATTGTGGTTCAGGCTTAGGCTTTTATTCATTCTAAATATATTCTGTATGGGCTTCTTATTGTAGCTGTCAGTTGAATAAATAACAGGGAAGAAGATGCAGAATCAGGATTCATGTCTATGAATTATAGAGAATAAAACTGAGATATTCTGAATTACAGGAAAGGAGTTCTATTAAAGACTTATTCTAATAATAAATTAAAAGAAAACAGAACAACATCTACACATAAGAGGCAAAATAAACTTATGTGAAATGGAAGCTGATAATTTACTGGATAACTTTGCTTTATTTATGCCTCCTGAAATTGTGATAAGAAAAGGTCTTGCAAAACTATTGAACGTGCAGTCCAAAGCACACACAGTCCATATTGCTCCATGAAAACAAGGATCAGCAGGTAACACAAAGAATTTCCCATAGCTAGTAATTTATTCTCTAGAGGCAGGAAAATACAAAAATCCATAAAGAATATATCCATACTGTATTTATCTTAAAATCAACACACACTTTTTTTAATGTGCCTGGTGTTTTCCAGAACATTTTATCAGGCAGATCATTTACTTATTTATTCTAGCCAAACTTTCCTCCAAGAGCTCAAAGTAGATTTAGGGATCTCTTCTTATAACTTTAATTAATTCTGTCATTAAACAACAGAAACCCTTAGAAGTAGATAAGCTGGGCTGAAAGGGAATGACTGGCTAAAGTAACCTGCTGAATTTCTAATGGTGAGTAGATATAAATGTGGGTCTTCCCAGTCATAGTTCAACACCTCACCCACACTGTGCCACACTGATTCTTGTATATAAAGCAGGTGACATAAAGATAAAGAGATGACCTCATCAAGATGACAGATATGAAGAAACTAACATTAAAAATACATAGACAGAGCTGGATTTTTCAGGCCATGATGTCTGTAGTTTCATATTAGTTTTGAGTTTGAGGTGAAACTGAATGAAAAATAGTTTAGGCTATCCAATGCTGAGGAATATAGGACATGACAAATTTTCCAGCTTTGCAAATGCAAAACATGAGGTCCCTATCTGTCAGTGGCAATACAAATAGGTACCATGACCTGGCAGAGTGGAAACACAAAAGCATCTTAGTACTAACATAATTAATACCAAGTGAGTAATTTTGGATTAGCTCAAAGTTAATTCAGTTATTTTTGCATTTAATTATTGTGGTTTACTTTATTTATTTATTTAGCATATGGTATGTGTTAGCCAGGGATCACCGAGGTGACTGGCTGCCTCTGTGAAAGGATTTTTTTCGGGCGGGGTTATCTTTACCCGTGAGACACCTGAATGCCAGTAGGCAATTGTGGGAGGTTCATTTCTTGTCCCTCCACTGTTTATTCGCTCATTGGAATTGAGCTGCCAAGCTGTCAACCTTAGCGGCGCGCAGACCCAGTGTCTTACCATGTGAGCCACTGCGGCCCCTGTGGTTTATTACTTAACCCAGATGAAATTAATGTTGTAAATATTTGCAGCAGCTAGGAGGGTTCCCCATTTGCTGATTAAGACAATGGATTCAATTGGCACGCTAACTTTTAAAAGTCTGAGTAGCCCTATTTCAGTATTCTTTCAATAAACATTTGAAGATCAAAAGAGACAACAAAATAATGGGATATTTGACTAAGTGCTTATAACTATCTACTTACAGTTGCATTTTTTATATTCCATTCAGCTCAGATGCTGTGTTTGTTGGGAAACATTTGGATTTCTAGCTTCCCTTCTCATTCAAGATGTCTTATTCCCTGAATCATAAAAAAGAAAAGGTGATGTATTCAGGACTGGGCCATGCAGAGCTGTTGGTACTTGCATTACTATCCTGTATTCTGCCAACACAAAGTGTAAATTCTGGTTCTCATGTGTCATTATGTAGGTTAATCTCCATGATGTGAAGAAGGTCAACAATGCAGGTCAATAACTATTGCCATTTCACAACAACTGTAATCACAGCTTTCATTAGTTAATTAGTGTCCCTCAAACTTTTAGGTAACTTCTAGCAAAGTCACAAATAATACTGGATTTTACCATTAACTGGGGTAAGTTGAGGCAGACACTTTCCTAATATAGGTCAAAGGAATGTCGTTAATTATAACATTAATCATCCATTAAAGCACTACCTGTTATTATGTAAACTCTGTTACAACAGCTTGTGGATAGTTTGTTCATAATGTGTTCTACAGGAAGTATAGAAACAATGGTCAGAATCACTCATGACTAAGAAATATAAGGATAAAAATAGCAAAAGTTGATAAAGTCATTACTGTACAATATAAAATGTTATCATAGCAAAAGCCCAGTTCAGAATCTGCTTCAAAGAGCCAGAATCTAGTTCAAACTGGCTCCAATTCAAACACTTTGGCTTAACTGGTTCTGTGGGTTGCACACAAGCCAAACTACGGCTGTGCATAGGACTTCTCTCTCCCTCCCTCCCTCTCCCCCCTCTCTCTCCCTCCCTCCCTCCCTCCCTTTCTTAGACAGAAATCACACATCGTGTCTGCTATGCTGGATCTTTGGCTTAAGTTCTCAAATGCCACGGCATCTATGCTGATGATATGCGGAATGCCTATTTTCAAAACAGCAATGTACATTTTTTTTTTAACCAGAGGAAAGTATGATGAATTTTCAGAGAAATCAGGAAAGTTCTGCTTTTATTGAAGCACTTTCCCAATACAGAAACCTCAACTTGTTTTTATAGATCTTTTTAAATTGCTGTGAGGATTATGCAACCTTGTTTGTAAGAAGAAAAGAAAAAGCAAAAATGGCAATGAATCATTATGACTGCTTTGGTTATTTTGCACTTTTGATTTTACATAACTCTTCTCCTCTTAAGATGGCATGACATTATGCTTTTAGGTATGTGCAAAAACCTTTCTAGTATCCATGGAAGATGTATTTTTAATATTGATGTGTTTCCTGAGTGGAACTGCATTTTGTTAGCTGATATTAAATGATAGTCCCAGAAATTTTGCACAGCTCGAAGAACTTCTAAAGGCATAAAACCAGCATACATGAAGAATCAGCACAAAGACATTTTCAGAGATCAATTATTCTGCCATTTTGGAGATGGATTGACAAGTGCCTTGTTTGGGCAAACATATGATTTTTCATTTAAGGTTCCACAACTGTACTTTGTGGGCTCTGTGGTGGCTCAGTGGTTAATCACTGAGCATGCGTGCACTTCCAAATTGGTTGGGAAGGTAAGTTGATTTCACCCCTGGGTGAGCTCCCATCCTCGCCCCAGTTCCTGCCAACCTAGCAGTTCAAAACCATGCAAATGCGAATATATAAATAGGTACCACCTTGGTCACTCCATGACATCATGCTGACCACATGACCATGGAAATGTCTTTGGATAATGCTGGCTCATTGGCCTTGAAATGGAGATCAGCACTGCCTCTCTTGCCGGAATGACTAGCGGAGTAAATCTGCAGGGACTTCTTTAACTTTTTACTCTGCTTGGTATTCAATATTTTGGTTATGTTAGTTTTGCCTCATACATATGACTTTGCTAGCCAAGCAAAAAATGTGGTTCCAATGAGCAATGTAGTGTTTGAATTCTGAGACACACTCCTGTCTTGAACTTAGATTCTTGGACATATTGCTTTGCTTTGATCTTTATGAGTTTTCTTGCTATCAAAGATAACAAGTGTTTTGAGACTAGCCCTGTAAAGAAAGGCCACCTTTTTCTGAATGGAGAAGCTACTCTTTTCTTCAAATGAATGTTTTATGGGATTGCTCACAACATGGTTTCAACAATCACCTAATTGTTTTGTGTTCTTTGGGGACAATAAAGAGTACATAATCCATAAATATTATAACCAGTGGGGTTCCATGAACACCTTATCATAAAGAAGAGCAACCAAGTTTTAAAGGTATGGTAACAGAGAAGGCATGCTTTCTAGGTTCTATTACTATAGATAACATTGTTTAATTGAGGGAACCTGAAATTCATCAACTCTGCCAGATCTTAATAGAAGATGGCTGAAGCCATGGAAAATAGGCAGACCTTCAGTAACCTGACTCTATGCCATGATGGGCTTTTTAGATCATATCCAGCATCTTGAATTATAACTGGAAATTCATTGCAATCAGTGCAGTTTGTATTACACTGGCATGGCTGAGCATACCAGGCATATTGTACTGTCACTATTCCATTCTGTAGCCTCTGAGTGGTCTTCAAGAGAAGCTACATGTAAAAACCATTGCAGTGATCCAACTATGAGATGCCTAGGGCATAAATGACTGCCAGGAAGGCCTCCTGATCCTGGGATGATGCAACTAGTGCATTATTTAATTTAATTTGAATTAAATTAATTTAGCTTAATTTAATTTATATGCCTCTTGTTTCACTATCCTGAGTGACTTTGGACAATTTACAATAGGAGATTACATTACATGAATTTGTACATAGGCACTGTTGGCCAAGTTTCTTCCTGCTCTTCAAGTAGGAGGTATGAGTCCAAGATCATAATCACCATAATCATAAGTTTATTTGTCAAGCATATATAAGATAACAAGTAAAAGTATAAACATAATTTGAATACATGAAAAGAGTAAGTAAAAAGGAATATTAGGACAGGGACGGTAGGCACGCTGGTGCACTTATGCACGCCCCTTGTTGATGACCTCCCCAGAGTGCTTACAAGCCTGATATGCAAAACCATCCAATATTAAAGATGGAAAATTCCAAGACAGGGGAGCAAGGGCAAAACCATGGTTACATGGTCTTGGCAGGATTAAGCCTGAATCAGTTCTTTCCCATCCATATCCTTACAGCCTCTAGACTCTGTGGCAGGACACTGAATACAGATGAGCAGCCAGGAGCGTGACCTTTGCCTCCATCAATATTGACTCCAGAGAAAGGAAGTGAATCACCATAATACAGTGTCTCCAAGTCCTTGAATCTGCAGCTGGTCCAGAAGGATACCATGACTAAAGGTATTGAAGGCTAGTGAGACATTAAGGAACACACAAGGGTAGATGCATCACCCACACCCCCAGCTCTGCCAGATGTTATCAGTAAACATGACGAGTTTCATGCTATCTCCAAGCCTGAAACCAAGCTTCCTGAGACTGCTAAGCTTGTGCTTTCCAGTAGGATGATTTCAACTGGGAGAGAAGGGTTGTTGCTGATAGTGTTACCAGTGAATGCCATGTCGTCAGAGGACTTCCACTGCTTCTGTCAACAAAGAGTTTGGTGACAGTACATTATATTGTAAATATAATAAATTATACATTTATTATTTGGTAGTTGCCACTTTGCCTATTTCTATGCCACATTGCCCACTCTACCAGATATTTTAGGTGCTGCCATCTACAGCAACTCATTATCAACACTGTGTTTCCTTGCACCATTAGTTAAAGATGGAGCCCTGTTGTTATTAATTGTTCCTTCCTGCTTCATCTTATATTCCTTTTCTGCGTCCTGTTATATATTTGTGGACAGGGTTAGCTCTCTTTCAGAAGAGTGTTAAGCTGAATTCAGAAATAGCCTGATTGACAAGTACAGGTATGGAGCACCTCTGAAATTGCTACAGTACCTATCTATTAAGCAATTTGTCAGTTGACTCAACCAGATATTCTAAGAACAGGAATCAGCAATAATGGCTGGGCAATTATGCCTGTATGCATTCCTGCCAGCTTGGCTATTGGAGGATAACATTTACAAGAGCACAAGTAATTATGACTAATTTCCAGAAACACTTGCTGAGATTATTGAAAACCTGTTATAATCAGCATAGACCTTTAGTAGTCCCCTGTGCAGTGTTTTGACCCTGCCAAACTCTTATTTGCCTGCCAACATGTTTAGTATGATACAGGCCTTTACAGAGACAGTTGGTAAATAGAAGGTCAGCTCTATTTACATCATTTCTCAGAATCCTGACTAGTTTGGTGCAGGGTTCAGTAAGTTCATTTGATGACAGATAAACATACAAATGCAATACTGGTTTCAGAGTTTTATTCATTGGGTGTTATGTAAGTGCACTGGAACCTTGAGCAAAGCAACTGCACCTTTTTGTAGGCATAAAGATACTTGGTGTCCCTTACCCCCATTCAAGCTTTCCATATTCTTGAACCAGAATAGATGTTGATTTAGACTTTCATTCATAAGCTCTCATGCATCTTTCAGATAAGTCTGATATATATATATATCTTTTCTTGGACACACATATAAATATATCCAGAACCACCTTCAAAGCATTAGGCTAAAAGCAGTAAGCCTTGTGACAAGGAAAGGAGTGGTCAGATGAAAGGTCGTCTCAGATATACATCAGGAAAAGCAGAAGGCATTTCCCTAAGAAAGGCAGTACTGTCTTAAAGTTTTCAGATGCATGTGCACCAATGCACAGAATAAGGGAGACAAACAGAGAGAAATAGGTCCTAATATGGAAGAAAGGAGGGAACACAACTTTGACTGGTAATATGGAGCCTGTGATTGGACTAGGGTACTGGAAGGATACAGTATGTTAAAAAAATAAAACAGACACAACAAAACAAGTGGAAGGGATGACATTACAGTATATGTGAAGAAGTATGACACCTGTTGTCAACTCTGAAGTGAACCTAGCAAAGGTCATCTTGGAGACTTCAGAGTTGCCACACAACAGAGGCAGGGGGAAAATAGTTAGATGAGGTTTGATAGCCAAAGCAATAAGGTTTTCCTGTGGGAACCAAGGACATTCTCATAGGTGGCTGGCCAGAGGAGGAGTGAAGTAACCAAGTAACTGGCCAGCAACTGGATTGGACAGCATAACCAGTGACTTGGGGGGAAAGGGAAACATTTACTTTTTAATTAGGTAAAAGCCGTGGGAATTTTAGTGTCGGCTTTCACCAGTTTATTTATTGGTTCGATTTATATGCCGCCCTTTTCCGGAGACTCAGGGTGGCTTACAATGCGTTAAGCAATAGCCTTCATACTTTTGTATACACCTGCTTAGTAGGGCTTTCGCCCCCCCCCCCCCCCAAGCGGTGTTCTTTTTATACAAAGTCAGCTTATTGCCCCCACAATCTGGGTCCTCATTTTACCTACCTCGAAAGGATGGAAGGCTGAGTCAACCTTGAGCCTGGTGAGATTTGAATTTTCAGTAATTGCAGGCAGCTGATGCTACTTAACAGCCCTTTAGTCTGCTGCGCCACCAAGGCTCTTGACCAAGTTGTGCCAATATGATGTTTCCAATAATTTTTTCTTTGAGGAACTTGCCTGCCTCAGAGTTCTCCTTTCTATGGGTACATTACTTGAAAAGCTGACACCTGTATAGGAATCAGAAGTCTATAATCAAATATGAAGAAGGAAAGAAACAACAATGTCATTATTGTGCACTACAAGCCACCCAACCAACAGAAGATATAGATGAAATGGCTGTGGCATCAAGGAAACATATTATTTTAAAATGAAAGATTTCACCTATCCCCACATCAGCTAAAGAATCAAAGTCTTCAGCAAGTGGAAAACACAATTAATAATAATAATAATAATAATAATAATTATTATTATTATTATTATTATTATTATTATTCAAAAGATGGAGGAGAAAACTGGAGTTCAACTATACTGGACTTAATGCAAATGCTCCAGAAAAGATTGAGGAAGTGGAATTGGTAGAAATCTTGGGAGGGAACGTCCATGTGGTCCAGAATAATTGGAAAACAATGTTATTCTAATCCTTTTAAAAGAAAAAAAGTACAGGAAGCCACAAACCAATCAGCTTGATTGACATCAGCACCTTGCACATTCCTAGAAAAGATAATCAAAGTTAAAAATCACCTAAAAGGAAAAAAAGTGATTAGTAGAAGCCAGCATGAGTTTATTAAAAATAAATTACTGCTTTTTGATAAAGTGATTAGACTAATCCTCAAAGGGAATGTTGTAGATATAGTGTATCTAGATTTCAGCAAGTTGTTTAATAAAGAGGCCCATAATATCTATTTTGATAACAGATAACAGTGTGGGATGAGAGTCCCAGTATCAGATGCATTTGCAGTTGATTGAGCAACTCTACCAGGCACATGATCTAACAACACAGAAGACAGGTTCAAGATTTAAAAGGATCTTGATAGACTACAGCATGAGCTCTAGCTGACAAAATGGTATTTAACAATGAAAAATGCATAGGTACAAGATAGGAAGTACTTGGCTTGGCAGTAGTATTTATCAAAAGGATCTGGGTGTCCTGGTAACCATTTATTATGCACAAGCCAGCAGTCAAGCAAAATAAAACAAAGCAATCTTGAGCTGCATCAACAGAAAAGAATGTCAAGATCACAGGTAGTGATAGTTCCACTCTACCCTGCACTAGTCATACAGCACCTGGAATACTGTGTCCAGTTTGGTTGCCACAATATAAGAAGGATGCTAAGGAATTGGAAAGTGTGCAGAGAAGAGAAATCAAGATAATGAGGAGCTGAACACTAAATCCTATGAAAAATAGTTAAAAGTTCTGATAAGTTTATCTTATCTCTACCTATTTTCCTTTTTTAGTTCTGCTTTTAGTTTTTAATGCTTTTAAAAATCATTATTAGATATTATATAATGATTTTAGATAATTTTTATACATATTTACCTTTTCATTGTAGCATTCATGGGACTCTTTGTTATCCAGAGTAACTTTCCACTAGGTGGGCAGCCATATAAAGTTGATAGATAAATAATTAAATAAATAAATAAGTTCAGCCTAAAGAGAAGTCTAATGGAAGACATGATAGCAATCCTCCAGTACTTGAAGGGATGTTCTAGGGAAGAATGTCTGGATTTATTCTCCATGGTGGCTGAGGGTAGGAGAAGAACCAGCAGATGGAAGCTTTATATAGAGAGATCTAAATGAAATATAAAAAGCAATTTCCTGACCTCAGAGCAATTAAGCAGTAGAAGACCCTGCCTCCTGGAGTAGTGATAGCTCTATTACAAATTGGAGGTATCTTGTTCTGGGCAAGTATTGGACTAAAACACTTGTGCAGAGTTGGACTCCACATAGGCAAGTTAAATGAGCTCCACAAGGCACAATCCTGTGAAGTTATCTGGACTGAGTTTGAATCTGTGATGGTAAGGAAGTGGACAAAGTCCTCCTGTCTCTTAGCCTAGCCACCAGTCTGTTAGATCTGATCCGGGGTGAAAACTAAAAATTTTCCCTACTGGTTCTGTGGGTGTGGGTTGGTGTGTGTGGGGGGGTGTCCTGTGATTGAGTAGGCGTGGCCAACTTGATGTCACTCACACCCACACCCAGTCACATGACACCCCCCCACCAAGCCACACCCACAGAACCCAATAGGAAAACTTTTTAAATTTCTATTCTGCCTTTTCCCTTTTTGCGAGATGCCTGCAGCTGCAGCCTCTCTTTTTTTCAGTGTGCCTGAAGGCGCTTCTTCCAGATGCAGTGGCTGCAGGCTTCTTGCAAGCGAAAGTTACTGGAGCCACTCCCTTTCTTGAAAGTGGCCCTTCCCCGGAGTTGCTGCCCACTCGCCGCCTGCTCTGAGTCTCCCTTTGCTTTGGGTCTCCCTTTGCTTTGGGTTAAAACCAGGAAGTAATGATTTCTGGGTGGGTGGGCGAAGCCTCAAGCTGCCATCGCTACCGGTTCTTTGAACCACTGGCCATCATCGCTCGGCCATCATCGGATCGGCCAAACCAGTCCAAACAGGAAGCATTTCACCCCTGATCTGGTCTCTCCTGGGTTGTTAAAATGGCCCAGGAGGTGAACAATCCTGTGAGGAGGTATCTGCTCTTTGAGAGAGCAGGTGGGCCTACTGGCAGACACTTATAGGTTTGATAATTATTGTTTCTATTCCATTGTTTCTCTTCTGGATCTGTTTCAGTCAGCTTTCCAACTGGTACAGGTAGTCCTTGTTTAGCAACTGCATTGCTGTGTGACCATTCACCATTACAATGGTGGTGTAAAAGTAACTTTGTGACCAATCCTCATATTTACCATTTTTGCTGGTTTATAAAACAAAGGAAAGCTGAAGTAAGAACATAAGCACAGTTGCGGTTTCATTTAGTGTCCATGTCACTTAACCTAATTGCTGGTCCCAATTGTGGTCACATGAGCCATGGTGGCACATGGTTAGAGTGCAGTACTGCAGGCTACTTCTGCTGGCTGACTGCTGACTGCAATTTGGCAGTTCAAACCTCACCAGGCTCAAGGTTGATTGGGCCTTCCATCCTTCCGAGGTGGGTAAAATGAGGACCCAAATTGTTAGGGGAAATAGGCTGACTCTGTAAACCACTTAGAGAGGGCTGTAAAGCACTGTAAAGTGGTATATAAGTCTAAGTGCTATTGCTATTGCTAAATAAGGACTACCTGTATATAATCCGGAGACAATGCTGGTTAGAACTTGTTGATCTTTGGTGGACTTGGATGGGAGTGGTGCATTCATCCTGGTGTGCCATGATCTCTCCATGGTTTGCAGTGCCATTGATTATTGTATCCTTCTAAAGTGCCTGTGGGGGATAGGAGTGTGAAACACTGTGTTGCAGTGGTTCACTTCTTTCTGTCTATGGTTGTCATTCTGTCTATTAGATTACTTCTACAGGCCCTCACTGGTGGGGTGCCTCATGTCTCCTCTCCTGTTGAACATTTACATGAAACTGCTTAGTGAAGTCATCCTCTGGTACAGGGTTCAGTATTATCAGTAAGATGGTTTCAGTTCACAGAAACTGAAAAGAAATAAATGAAACTATTTTAAATCCTCTTGAGAATGTCACAATTGTACAAGCAAGGAAAAGCATTTAAAATGTTTGATTTTTTTTTTCTCCCCCTTCAAAGCCAGATATAGTAGCAATTATGCCAGGATCATTAAAGGAACAGTGATAATTTGGTAGATATTAACACTGTTTTTCTCCAGGCAGTCAATCATTAACTCATTGTCTCTTTGTACCATGAAAATATGATACACGCTAGTCAAACATAAGCAGTTAAAAACTTAATTTGCCAAATGCCACTTGAGAAAGAGGAACAATAAAGAGTATGGCTTGTTGTTAACTCAAATTAATCCTTCAAGGATAGTGCAGGAATAGAAGGTGACAGTCTCACTCTGCTCTTGTTTTTATCTTTATTGATTGGCCATTTACCAGATGCCAAGTGCTTGCTTAAGGTAATTGTAGAGCTAATACCCTTGGTTAAGTAAAGCAAAAATAATTATAGAAACTAGAGTGGAGAGACATCATGTTATGTTCTAGGGAGCATGGAGTTCTGTGAATGGTATTTTATTGTTTGTTTTCCGTTTGAGTAGAAATTGAGGGCAGGAGGTGTTTTGAGACAGAGAGGTTCTAGCATTGCCAACCAAACTGCACATCTATTTAGCGGTTCCATCTCAATGGATTTTGGATTATTGAAAAGAAAAGAGCAACATCCAGAAGACAAGAGGAGAATTTTATCGCATAACTAAAGACACAGAAATCTAAGCACCCTACCAGGCTTATTCACATAATGTCAAATCACACTTAGCAAATCCTGGTAGGTGCACAAACTAAGACCCTTGGATGCAACAAGAATAAACTTTCAAATTTGTGGGATCTGAAATTTACAGTTTGACAGATGTGGAAGATAATTAAATAGCTGAGCTGTAATCATATCAATGACTTCAGTATATAGTAATTGCAGAGCAATGTAGTGATGTAATCTCTATGGTAAAAAGAAAAATTTCCAGTGCTTGTGCATGTACTTTCTATTGATATATAGAAGAGTCATTTTAAAAGATAAATCTATTTGTCTTTGCCACTATTTTTTAACAATCAGGATAGATAAGACTTTAATAGCTTGGGGGTTATTAAATATTTAATTTTCTGCTCTCCTTGAAGGACATAGAAGCATGGCTGATGACAAGACGTCATCAGAGTAGGCAGGAATTAAATTTTGCTCTAACACATGCATATTTGAAGGCTGCTGAGTTAAGATGATGATGATGATGCAGTTAAGGGCCAATTCAGTGCTTTTAACAAAATGAAAAACACCAGGAACTCTGGAGACCATAATGAGCTGCAGATTGCAAGCAGATCCAAACTGCATTTTTTTAAAAAGGTAGAACTGTACAAAACCATACATTTTGCAATTCTGTAGCTTGACAGATTTAGCAACTGATCTGTCAATTCCCCGTGTTAATTGACTTCCTCTCCACCCCACCCCCAATGTTTTTCCTCCCATAAAGGACATGCAAGCCTGCTGCATTCTCATTCAACCTGACACCTGCTTCATTTTAAAAGAGACTCCTATAAATAGAAAAGGGAATGCAAATCTCTGGGGCTTTGAATTCTAGAACATACATCTTGCAAGCCTGGGGATAGGATAGAAAGAAAGAAAAAAAAAAGAGAGAGAGAGAAAGGCCTAAAAACCTAGCAGCACTGTTTAAAAAAAAAAATCTTTGCTTTTCATTAAAATGCTCATTTCTTATTCTATTTTCAGATCCTCTCTGGGATTTTAGGAATGTTGAGACGTGCTAGTTACAAAGCCCTAAATGCAACATGGTCACGGATGGCTAGAACGAGGCATGTTCTAATGGAAACAAATCACTTGTCAAGAAGGAGCCTTCAAACTCTGAACAAAAGCTCTGAAAAAGGCATGTTTGTTGGCTTTAAAAAAATTGTCTGGGTGCAAGTCTGCAACACAAAAAAGTTTCACAATTATTTAATGCCAAGTAATGGCTGAGTAGCTGACAGGAAGATGGTACCCATCAGATATTGCAAAAGATCTGATAGCTTGGGTATTTATGTTACTATTTTCAACCAGACAACCTAAGTTTCAGTTCTTTGTTGTGCACCCACCCCTCCTAGAAGAATGAAATATTCTAGGAAATATTAAAAAGGCAGAATATTATAGTTCCCTGGATGAGAAAAGGAGAAACATGTTTTTAAAGACAAAGAGCAAACTCCCTGCCTCCAGCAGATATTTGGTGCCCATTGAACAGGATTGGGCCAGCCTATCTACAAGACAATTAGACCTTCAGCTCCAGGGTGATGGGACTAAGACATGACCCTCAGGACATAATAGGATTAGCCCTCTACCCATCTAGCAGCAGAGCTCACTGATTTCAAAATTTCCTAAGGACTTTGCAGCACCCAGCAAGGTTCAACCAAACTTATCTCAGACAACCTCAGCTATGACCTCTGCATAGCCCCATGGGAATGTGACAGCAGCCAATAGAATACATTTTCTTGCACAGGAACAGGAAGATGAAGTTCAAAGCCCAAGAGAGGGTATAAATACCTCTCACTTTCCACTTCATGTGGTCAGCTGCCCAGGACTTCAAACCCATGTGGTCCTGTCCCTCAATAAACCATCTTTCCAATCAGCCTCCATGTTTCCAGTGTCTTTCTCCCCACTTGGAGCTGAACCAGGTGAATATTTCTTCCAACAGTTGAGACCTCTTTTTATTTATTTACCTCACAGGTGTCAAAGTTGTGATGTCACATTGCTGTCATGTGATGCATTGCATATTCCCCTTCATGGAGCTGGTGTAGGCGTGACCTGCGTGTGATGCATCTGGTCTGCTAGATTGATACCCGTGATTTACTTGATCCCTCGATGGTAATTGATAATGGCTAATGTCTTTCCCAACCAGAACAGGCAAACATTTTGCAGCCAATGATTGCATAGATTCCTTGTTAGTATGCCAAGGCCGCATTCAAAAGGTGAGTCAAAAAGGGAAAGTGGAGAAATGGGGGAAAAAATGACTTCCCCGGTACCTGGATGAAGCTATCTATCTGGACCTGTACCAGTCGGGCTTCAGGCAGGGGTACAGCACAGAAACGGCATTGGTTGCATTGGTGGATGATCTCTGGAGGGCTCGGGACAGGGGTTGCTCCTCTGTCCTGGTCCTATTAGATCTCTCAGCGGCTTTTGATACCATCGACCATGGTGTCATGCTGCAGTGGTTGAGGGCGTTAGGAATAGAGGGCACCATTTTGTGGTGGTTCTCCTCCTTCCTCTCCGACCGCTCACAGTTTGTGTTGGCAGGGGGGCAGAGGACGACCTCGAGGTGCCTCACATGGGGAGTGCTGCAGGGGTCGGTCCTCTCACCCCTTCTGTTCAACATTTATGTGAGGCCGCTGGGTGAGATCATCCATGGTTTTGGGGTGAGAGTCCATCAGTACGCTGATGACACTCAGCTGTACATCTCCACCCCAGACCACCCCAACAATGCCCTTGATGTGATGTCTCACTGCCTGGAGGCCGTGCGGGTCTGGATGGGGAGAAATAGGCTCAGACTCAACTCTTCCAAGACCGAGTGGTTGTGGCTTCTGGTGTCCCGATATAGTCAGCTGGTGCCATCGCTAACTGTTTGGGGTGAAGCGCTGTCCCCCACAGAGAGGGCTCGCAATCTGGTGTCCTTCTGGATGCATGGCTGTCTTTTGAAGAGCGTATGACGGCCGTGGCCAGGGGGGCTTTTTATCAGGTTCGCCTGATTCGCCAGTTGCAGCCCTTTCTGGCCCGGGATGCCTTGTGCATGGTCACTCATGCCCTTGTCACCTCCCGGCTGGACTATTATAATGCTCTCTACATGGGGCTCCCCTTGAAGAGCACTCGGAGGCTCCAACTGGTCCAGAATGCAGCCGCGCGGGTGGTTATGGGCGCAACCCGTTGTGCCCATGTGACACCCCTCCTGCGCGAGTTGCACTGGCTCCCAGTGGTCTTCAGGTGCGATTCAAGGTGTTGGTTACCACCTTTAAAGCGCTCCATGACATAGGAACTGGGTACCTTCAAGACCGACTTCTGCCACCAGTAGCCTCCCACCGGCCAGTTCGCTCCCATAGAGAGGGTTTCCTCAGGGTGCCATTGGCCAAGTTATGTCGGCTGGTGACATCCAGGGGGAGGGCCTTCTCTGTGGGAGCACCAGCCCTGTGGAATGAACTGCCCCCGGAAATGCGTAAGATCTCCGACCTCAGGGTATTTCGCTGTGCCCTTAAGACCCTGCTATTCCGCCAGGCCGGGCTATCAATGTAATGATTTTAAATTGGATGTTTTAAATTTTGGGGGTTTTAATATTGAGCCAAAATTATTTAATAATTTTAAATTATTTAAATTGTTGTTTGTCTTTGTGCTTTTAATAGGCTGTACACTGCCCTGAGTCCTTCGGGAGAAGGGCGGTATAGAAATAAAATTATTATTATTATTATTATTATTATTATTATTATTATTATTATTATTATTATTATGTAAACCAGATACTACCCATATGGCTCCCAAAAAATCTAGGAAAATGACACAAAAGATTTATCAGAGGGAATTGCATGTTATTTTTTAAACAGTTTGGATACTTAAAAGAGCATAGATATACAATCCATTTAATCATCAAGGGATATTTAAAAAGAAGGAAAAAAACAATATTAAAGTAGTGAGATCACAACCTTTCTTCAATTCCATTTAGTGGCTGGACTTGTTTTGAAAGTGAGTTGGAAGAATTGTTCATGAGTATATGCTGTAGCTCTGCTGTTCATTAAATCAATTGATTTTTTTCAGCAGTTTGTTTCCCCATCCAAAGTTGCAGCTTTTTGAAATCTCATTAACTCTGATGCCTTTTTTTAAAATGGTGCATGAAAACCTGAAGAAAGGCAGCCGTTTTAATGAATAGTGGAGAGGTGAACACCGTGTTTGTGCAAGAGCCAAAGCCATTTTTCCAAATTATTTTCAAAGTGTGTATAGCCCAAGATAAAATTCATCCACTAGTCTTACATGCAATACCATCCTGATTATTTTTCCATTTAATTTCTCTTTGCTAACTCTAAATGTTTCTGATAATTAGAGGAATTTAGCACTGAAGAATTTCAATGCTAAATGATATAACTGCTGGAGAGAACACCAAACTTCTTGGACATGAGGATTAGGAGCTGCAACTCCTCCTCTATAGATAATTCTACTAAATATCTATGCTTCCTATTTTGGCAGTTGCTAAGGCAATTGCAATACATTTTCAAAGACTTTCCCTGCAAAGACATTATTTCTTGAGCTAATCCATCATCCTGTCAGGTTCCATCAACATGGAACTTGGGTTATTGCTGGTGACCTGGTTAAACCTGTTCAGCATTTAGCATTTAGCTGAAGAGAAAATATGCATTGTCTGCTTTTAGCACAAGTGATTGCCATACTCCAGCTGCTACTAACTCATTCTGAAGAGATATCCTTGCTGATCTACAACTTAAAGGGGAAGTAGTCCAAACCAAAATGTTTGAAAACAAAATGGAGCAACTGCATTTTTCTAAACTAGCAGTTGGTTTATTTAATTCTCAAAGAATACAGATTTTTGATTTATCCAAGTAGGGAGGGATCTACTAATGGCAAGATTCTGATAGAACTTAGAAATTCCCTTTAATCAAGCTCAAGGTTTGGACATGGTTTTCCATTACTTTCTTCTAAGATGTTTTTCGACCTGTCAGTGTAGCCTCATGGCCTTGAGATTTCCAAGTGTGCCTTATTCATATACTAACTAGTCAGATCAGGTTTTGGGGACATCCAAGATCAGCTAGCTGCTCCTGCTTCTTTAAAATTTAGAATGAATGTGGTCAGTTGATAGTCAAATGATACATGATGTTCCAAGGACTGAAAAGTCCAGTTTTCAAGAATTTGAAAAGAATTTTCCTTTATATACTGCACAATAATTTAAGTGGGTTAGCCCTCTTAAATATTCAAATAACAGTAATATATCTCAAATTATGGAGATCTGTAACAGTGTGACTTTCCTACAACAGCCCTCCCTAATCTTACTGCTTTTATATTGTCTTGAAACATAGGGATTATTTATATTCAATTTAACCTGCTTTGCTAATCAACAAATTATGGATGAATAATCTGCTAATACGGATAGTCCTTGATTTACAGTCACAGCTGGAATCAGTATTTATATTGTTAAGCAAGGCAGTTATTAAGTGAGCCAATGCCTGATTTTATATTCTTTTTGGCTGTTGTTTCTTAAGCAAATCACTGCAGTTAAATGAATCATGTGGTCATTAACCAAATCCAGCTTCCCCTTACTGGAAGCTGTCTGGGAAGGTCACAAATGGCAATCACATGAGCCCAGGATGCTGCAATTGTTACAAATACATGTGACAATCATAAGTGCAAGGCCTGGTTGAAAATTACCTTTTTCAGTGCTGTTGTAATACTGAACAGTCCTTGTAAGGCAGGGGTGTCAAACTTGTGTTGTCATGGTGGTGATGTATTGTGACTTTTTTCCCCTTCACTAAACTGGGTGTGGGCATGGCCAACGTGTGATGCCTGCAGCCTGGGAGTTTGACACCCCTATTGTAAGGTAAGGACCAGTGGTGGGTTTCAAAATTTTTTACTACCGGTTCTGTGGGTGTGGCTTGGTGGGTGTGGCATGACTTGGTGGGCGTGGCTTGGTGGGCATGGCAGGGGAAGGATACTGTAAAATCTCCATTCCCACCCCACTCCAGGGGAAGGATACTGTAAAATCTCCATTCCCTCCCCAATCCAGAAGTTACTGCAAAATCCCCATTTCCTCCCAATCAACTGGGACTTGGGAGGCAGAGAATAGAAAATTTTTATTATGGGTTTTCCGAACTACTCAAAATTTCTGCTACCGGTTCTCCAGAACTGGTTAGAACCTACTGAAACCCACCTCTGGTAAGGACTACCTGTATTTGTTTACCATGCTGAGAACTCACTTAAACAGGGTTTTTTTTAATGAATCTATCACAATTAAGACATTGATTAAATTCACAGCTTTTTATTAATAGTTAGAAAAAAACTGTTGAAGTGTACTCAGAGTCATTCTTAGAAGCTATCTTTATCCCCAGACAGTATTTTTTGGAAGTACAAGAAAAAATAATGCAGAACTGTCACTTGAATATTGAACTCTAGATTCCGGTCCTATCCCATTGATAGGAAAGCTTATGAGGAATTGCAAGCACTGCAAAATCCTCCTCTTGTAAGAAAAACAAGTCTGTTTTGGCCATGAACAAAACTGACTCTTGCATTGATGGCATCACTGCTGTGAATGAGATGGTCTCACATCTGGAGATATGGATTGGCCTGGAAATATCTGGACTGTTGAATGACTGGCATGTTTAAGCACAGGAATTATGAAACAGATTTTAAAAATAATTTTGAAACCCAGCCTCTTATTTCTGTTTATTTTCAGGCTTATTTGCAAGGGATAAGGTGTCTCTGTCCTGAAAATGAACCCACCAACCTAATAAGTTCTGACCAATAAGGTCATTCCTTGAAGCAGGACTCAGCATTAAGAACATCCACAATTGTTGCCAACACTTTCAGCATCCTAATAAATTCCTGTTTCAGAAGGTTAGATCAGGATATCCTGGACAGAAAGAGGAGGAGACAAGCACAGAACTCCCTGTCTCCTTGCCCTAACAATACGTAATTCCAATTGCACCAAGAACCTTTACCTTATCTTTGCTCCCTGCTGTTGAATGATATTTAATGAGGTATAACTAACTTCCTTATATTTTTCCCCCCTTATGAATATCTACTATCAAATTGATTTTCATATTTTGACTCAGGGGTGATGTAATTGACATGGCAGGCAGGCAAATTTTCTTGCATTGTGACCATGACACTGTAAAATGTATTATCTCTGCACTTTCAGACCTGGCTTAAGATCCCTTCATCTGGTGGTTTGTTTTTTTTAAAAAAATGGTCAATACTGCTTCTTTATTGAGACAATGGTACTGTATTCCACAAACCTTTGCCACTTTTTTTTAGCTCAATGTACTGAGAATGGAAAGAAACCAGGAAGGAAATGTGTATGAAGTTGTCTGTTTTACCATGCAGGAGGGATAAAAGGCCAATCCAGTGAAGCCAACATATGGAAACAATGATGGCCAAACATATGGGTTTAATGGGGATTTTTTTCTCAAGCTGTGTATGTTAGTTTTTGACAGGAGCCTTCCTCCTTTCAAGCCATGCTTCTCCTGATGCAAACACAATCAATCATGGCTCTTTAGGTAAATCCACTGGTGCTTCCAGTGTTACAGATCAGGTTCCGATTAAGTGAACTTTACTCCATCTTAAAATCATCATGCAAATCCTGCCAGGGAAAAACTAATCAGCCCAGGGTCCTTTAAGTGTAGGAATGGGGACATTATGTTATTAGAAATGTATTAATTTCTGCAGTGTAGCCAAGGTGTACTCAGATGAAAAAAAACCCCCTCTTCCATATGTGGGGTGATACTGTTTGCTGTGAAGGGACACTGTGTCGAGCTCCTGGAACATTATGTGCAGTTCAGTCCCTGCCTGTAAAAAGTATGAATACTTTCCATCTTCTTTGCACCAAGGACTTCAAGAGCAGAATGTCACTTCAGTGGATGGGAGAGCAAGCAGTACAGCTGACCCATTTTGCCAGAGTTGGAATTAGCTCACATGCTTAAAGGATCATTCATTTGATATGCATGTAAAATATAATTTAGGGATTGGCAAATGTTTTGCAAAGTAATGCATAATTTTTTTTCTATTCAAATTGCAGAGAGGGGAAAGTAAGGACAGGATCATGATGCCTTTGAACTATGTACAGTACGATAAACTTCATCAAGAGGAGTTTGTAGGTTTGTGGAATAAATAATGTAGGAAGGTGATCCACACATTGATGAAAGTCAAATTTCTCTAAATCATGTAAGATGTGAAGACCAGGAAATAAGATACAGAACAAAATGAATATATGGGCAAGCAAATCTTTTTTTTTTTTTAATTGAATCATTGTAGAGAGTAAGGAAGATGGCCTTAATGGAAATATGTAGGAACCAAAAAGGGTTGAAGCATTTTTAAGTGCAGAATAATGAGCTAACATTTGGAAACATCTCGGGTAGATGCCTCCCTAATTCATGGAACTGTAGGAAGGAGGAGGAAGTACAGCATAATCAGACTTGCAACATTCTGTTATTATAGCTGTTCTGAACAAAAGTAGTTTTAGCCAGTGGTGAAATTCAAATTTTTTTTACTACCGGTTTTGTGGGCGTGGTGTGTCTTAGTGGGCGTGGCAGGGGAAAGATACTGCAAAATCTCCAATCCCACCCCACTCCAGGGGAAGGATACTGCAAAATCTCCATTCCCACCCCACTCTGGGGCCAGCCAGAGGTGGTATTTGCCGGTTCTCCGAACTACTCAAAATTTCTGCTACCGGTTCTCCAGAACCTGTCAGAACCTGCTGAATTTCATCTCTGGTTTTAGCCTTCCTGTAGGGTTGATCTCCTGGCTTTGTCTACCTACTGGGGCTGACAACTATTTTATAATTCACCATTCCTTGAAAGGGTGCAAATGCTGGCATCAGAAGGCAAACGCCAACAGTAAGACACCAGCAAGAACGTATCAGAAAAATGAAAAAGTTAAAGGTGGCAAAATGAAAAGAACGGCTTTCTATTACAAGACATTTTCAAGCTTCTCTGCTAACCTAGAGTGTAGTGATGTTTGCTGCTTTAAAGTTAATGCAACTGTGGCGCCTTTTCGGCATTAGAAAGTCAGGGTTCTTTAACAAATGGCATGGTCGTGTTCTGCTTCTGCGAAATAAACATAGAAGTCATAATTGCCGACATTCCATACTGGGGTCTTGAGTGCATTTCTGTGGTTATTTAACATTCCCCTTGCCTTCTCATTTTCCATTATCTCTAGCCAATAGTGAATGGAATTCATTAGGACTGCAAGGGCAAAAATTACCAAAAGCAGACAACTAATTCTGGTTTCTTCCAATCTATCTCAGCGGCAGAGACACACTACAAACACTTAAGCACTGCAGTGCGTTTCATTCCTTGACACTTACCTGAGTCTCTTCCCTTGAATCAGTAATCTTATAAGTTATCAAGTCTGATCTTTTCAATTATCTTCCTTTCCAGCCAGCTATACCCTTCTGTTAGCTTACCATTACACAGTGCAAATAGTGCCCGAGGCATAGGCAGATCATAGGGAACTGCTAGACCCAACACAACCAAGTGAACCATTTAATTTATTGGCATTGGCCACTGTGGCAATCATCCACTTCACTGGCCTTAGGCTCATGTTAGAAGACATGAGAACATCTGAAAGATCTGACATGAGAAAGTCTGGCTGCTCACCATCATCTTTATTAAGAAAGACCAGTACAAAATAAGTTAAAGCAATCCAAATACACCAAAAATATAGTAATGTTGTAAAAGTTTAATACATGGTTTAACCAAAGATCTGCTCTTTACACATATGAGTATGATATAGACCAGGGTGTCAAACTCAAGGCTCCGGCCTGCAAAGTGCTTAGATCTGGCTTGTGGGGTCAGCCTGGAAATAGCAAAGGACCAGCCTGCGGTACCTCTGCTAGTGAAAATGGGGTGCAATGTGGGCTGTATGAGGTCCTCCCATGCCCCGTTTTCAGCCTGGCTGGCCTCCTGCAACACTCTGCAGGAGCCAAAACAGGGGAGGGGAGGCTGCCAGCCTGCCAAAACAGGGTGCAGGGTGCCCCATTTTGGCTGGCAGAGTCTGCAGGAGGTGTCTGTCCTGTCTGCTGTCCATCCTGTCTCCCCCCACCCCCCCGGCTACCCCACGGAGGACAACTACAATGCTGATCCAGCCCTCGAAGAAATCCAGTTTGAAACCCCTGATATAGACTTATCACTAAGGTACAAAATGTAGCATTTTAAAAGATAACTTTAGTACACTTGTAATTTAAGATCATTTCCAGATAACATTGATTGGGAATCTGGGCGACTGTAAACCTATTCTTTATGAAGGAAAACAACTTATGTTTTAGAATATTGTGCTTACGTATAATTATGAATATCCTGTATACACTGATGATATGATCTTGTGAGATTTCCTGGAGTAACAGAATTAGAATTAGAAAGTATTGGATAGACATCTCCTGCTATCATTGGTTAGGTCTACCAGATGTGGGCTGCAAAAATTCATATAACCACCAGATGGGAGAAAAGAGACATGGAGTACATGACATCATTGCTGGATGGGAGGGAGCTAAAACATCTGACACCCCATTGATTGCCAGGATTGATTTTTGGCCCAGCTATTTGCTGACAGCTAGTGGGCATCTGCGTTTCTACAGCTAAAATCTGGTAGTCCTAGTACTGATTGAATCAATTCTCTTTTAGGACATGAAGTTCTGGCCCAGGGATGTCCAGCCTTGGCAACTTTAAGACCTGTGAACTTCAGTTCACAGATTTCTGGGTTTGAAGTCCACAAGTCTTAAAGTTGTCAAAGTTAAGACATTCCTGTTTTAGCCTGTAGCACTGCTCAGGGGCCTGTTATTTCTTCGTTAGAATTAACTCCTAAGCTTCTTTCTGTGCCTCTTGCTGGCTAATTCATGTTGTGCTTATTCAATCACTTTTAACAGCAAGAAAAGTGAGAGTTTAAGATTAGATTGCAAAGCTTTCTCTTCCCACCACAACTGTCAATATTTGTTTAAAAATTAAAATTAGTCTCCAACCCCCTGCAAATTTATTGTTCATAGAATTACAATCACTGGGAGAAAAATAGAATCTGTTCCCTGAGTAGTAAGTATTTTCATCCAAGCAGAAAAATGTGCTTTGCTACTAGAGGAATTAAAGCTCAAAGTAGGGGAAAAAACGCCAATAATTCCCCTATGTCAAATTACAGCAGAAATTATTGTTAGGAATCCAACAAATTAATTTATATAATAATTCACTCAATATGTTATTCCTTTCCTATATTTGTTCTTGTTCTTTTGCTTTTTAGGGACAAAATGGCCTCTGATTTACTTTTTTAAACAGTGGCTGGGAAGATTAGGGATATTAATTTTTGAATGAAATAAATCCTGCTATTAAATAGCAGGAAAGGGATACAGACAACTGTACTCATTGCTGTCATTTTGGGCTACCATATTGGCTGAACATACGGTAACCCTATGACAACCATCCCTCTATGTGGATTAGTTTTAAGCAAGGAACCAGACCAAAGATGCTCACAGAGGACAGGTGAGTCTAGTAGTACAGTTCTCCATTTACTCTAATCGACCAACCTTCACTTTTTCCAACTTTTGTAGGTGAAAAATCAGGGTTTTGTTCATGAGAGGCGGGGTTATATTTGTTAGCTTGCTGCCACCTACTGGCAAAAGGATATGTCATTGCCAACATAATCCCCTGATACATTATTCTTGCCAGAAGAAATATTTCTCTACTCTATACAATATATTAAATTCAATCTATTATGACTAGTGATTACCCATCTCTAGAATATTGCACTTTAAAGAATTGTGATATTTGAAACTCTGATTGTCTCATACATCAGACTCATGGGAACACTAAATTTCCAGGGGCCACTGAATGACAGTTCCCATCAACCCTGATCTTGATTATTAAGGAGCAAAATGTGGGACACTGAACTTCAGTGACATCTAAGATGGCACAGATTCCCCATCTCTGCCTTATCTCTTCTGTGTTTTCCTCAAATTTCACTCTATGTTGATATGCTTCATTTTAGTCTTTTTCAGACTTATCGCTGCTGCATTCTTCCATTAGCCAAATTCGTTTGGGCTCAATTTTGTGAGTTTTCCTTGTTCTGATTTCTTTCTTTTTTCATGGATGCCATATGGTAGCTTTCATCAATGATGTGGTTGCTGACAGGGCTAAGACTTTGAATCTAGTGAACTTGCTTGGCCATCTATTGGTCTGCTGCAAATATGCACTCTCTGATCCAGTTGCAGAATTCTGACATCCATGGCCATTGTGGTCTAGTCCACAACAGTGCTGTGTGAAAAATATTTGCGTGTAGTCTGGGCTACCTCTTCAGAAGAGGTGGGTTTCCTTCCCTTGCACTGGAAACACAGGACAAAAAAAGTAAGCAGCTAATTACTTTGGATTGCATATTTATAAGACTCACATTTAAAAGCAAAAGTACTAATTGGAATTCTTGTGCCATAGCTAAATCAGAACTCTGAGACATTTATTCCTTGCTTATTAATTTCAAATCCTGATCATTGCTAGAGAGTTCAGACATGCAGGAGAAAAAAAAAACCTGTCCCTTAGGCCTTTTCTTGAGTAATTTCTTGACTGGCATTCTGTTTATATATGTGGGTTTAGTGCTTTTCCAAAAGAGTACTAGACCTGTGTTTAAAAACTAGAGCTAGTCCTGTGTTACATAAAAGATCAATTTAAATTGAGAAGGAAAGTTGCCAGTTGTATCTTTGTAATTTTTTCACTAAAGTAACTGTAATCAGGTTTTCTATTGCTGTCACAAGGAATTTCATTTGTATATTTTATTGTTTTAAGAGAGGTTGGTTAGGGGAGCCATTTTGTTTATTTGTCCCTAGGGCTACTTTTTGTCACTTCTTGTAGCACTAATCAAGGACAAAACTCAATTTACTCTTCCACTTCACCTCATGCTTCTCCTCCACATCTGTGACACGTTAGCTGGATTATATCTGGA
Source organism: Arizona elegans (assembly GCA_022577455.1). Lineage (NCBI taxonomy): Eukaryota > Metazoa > Chordata > Lepidosauria > Squamata > Colubridae > Arizona > Arizona elegans. Next base: position 39,188,216 of record JAKOOJ010000008.1, on the reverse strand, counting down.
TACAGGCCTAACACTTTCTCAAAACACTGCTAAACCCATTTTCAGCTGACTGACAGGTGTGGAGCTCCTCCATGCCTGTGACTGTCATTGGGTAATTTAACTGGGGTCTAAAGCAGCCTTTCTAATTGCCTCTGTACACTAACTAATCCTTGCCTTACAAAACATTAAGGAGAGCATTGGTAGTAGTTTTCCCCTGGTGAGCGATGCTGGCAGGTGATGTGAAATGAAGCCAGGAGAACTCTCCATAGCTACCTTTAACTTAATTTGGACTAACACATCATCCTGATGAAGAAATGGCAATAAGGTCACCACAGTTTAAGCTGGCACATTTTCCTCCTGCTTCAGACTTTGCATGGTAGTACTTTAAAGTGGTTAACCAACTCTTCCTTTTGGTTTCTACATATTTTTATTAATTTTCTTAAGTTTTGAGTCTTATTTGTAATTCTCAGCAATTTTAACCTCTGACAAACATATCCATATTTTCTTCACATACATTGGATGGGAAAACCTTATATTCTTTGATCAACTGAATAATCTGAACCAGCTCAGTACAGTTTAATTTACGGCAGTCAATATTGAAGTGCAATTCTTTTAAAGTAATAAGTAGAGATTGTGGTTTAACAAAAGGAATATGTTTTCAAAGCAAGTCTTCCAGATGTTAACCTAAAAAGTGAGTTATGAACTTCTTAGTCATGCACTGAAATATAAAGACATAGATTAATAAAGACAAGGGATATGATTAAAATCTATATGTATCAGAGGTGTGTTTCAGCAGGTTCTGACCAGTTCTGGAGAACCGGCAGCGGAAATTTTGAGTAGTTCAGAGAACTGGTAGTAAAAATTCTGACTGGTCCCACCCCCATCGATTCTCTGCCTCCCAAGTCCCAGCTGATTGGGAGGAAATGGGGATTTTGCAGTATCCTTCCCCCGCAGTAGGGTGGGAATGGAGATTTTACAGTATCCTTCCCCTACCATGCCCACCAAGCCACACCCACCAAGCCACACCACACCCACCAAGCCACACCCACAGAACCGGTAGTAAAAATTTTTGAAACCCACCACTGATGTGTATGTTTTAAAGAAAAGATAGTTTAGTGATTCATGAATAGTATCAATAAAAATTATGAATTATCATTTTAGCACACTATTAGATGATAATACAAAATTCAACCAGACAGACTCCTCAGGAGTGTCAGATTAAATGCTTGTTCAGTCATGGAGTTCATGGCTGACTTAAACCATTTATTTCCTCACAGGAGTGAAGTTGTGTTAAAATGTAATTAATAAATAAACCTACAATCCATAATTTGATCTTCCCACATATACCGTTTCAGCATTTACTGTATATACAATTTTTCTAACAAAACTTTACCGTAATTATCAAGTTAAAACACTATGTAATGTCAAACTAAAAATAAGGCCTCCTCCTCCACTTTTTAATATTTAATTAGATAAGAATTCTACTCTACCTGGCAGTTTAGTTTGAAAATACTTCAACTCTGCTTATACCTATCATCCTCTGCAGCTGCAGACCCTGAAACAACATCAACCTTCCCCTGAACTTCAAAATGATTTGTCTATGTATTTTACCAGGAAACATGTAGACGGAGGATGGAAAAGTCATATTGATGCACTCAGAATCCATTGGTAACAGCCATTTTGCTTTCTGAGTTCATAGAAACCTAACCCTACTTCTAGATGGATTTGCTCTTTGGGATTTTACCATGGATTTTACCAGAAAATATAGATAGGGTGGGCCTGAAGAGTCTCTACACTCTTAAGCATACTGAAGCGATAAGAATCCATTGCCAATCTAAATTTTTCCCCCTGAGTTCACGGAGACCTAACCTAATGCTAAGAGCATTCTCCCTCCAATGGAATTTTCCTATAAATTTTAGCAGGAAAGGTAGATAGGGTAGGCTTGAAAAGTTGGTGCCCTCCTAACCATATCAATAGACTCAGAATTCATTGGGGACATCCATTTTGCTTACTGAGTTCATGAAGACACAATCATAACCCTAAATAGGTTCCTCCCCAATGGGATTTTCCCATGTATTTAAAGTCTCCACCCCTCTATTCCTATAGATGTGCTTGGAATCTGTTGACTATGTCCATTTTGCTCTCTGAGTTCATGAAGACCGAACCCTAACCCTAAATTGGTTTTCCCCCAATGGGATTTTCCCATGTGTTTTCCCAGGAAAAGTCTAGAGGGTGGGCTGGAAAAAGTCTCCATCCTCCTAATCATACCGATGCACTAGGAATCCGTTGACCATGCCCATTTTGCTCTCTGAGTTTCATGGAGATCTAACCCTAACTCTAAGTGGGCTTTCTCACAATGGGATTTTCCCATGTATTTTACCAGGAAATATATAGAGGATGGGGTGGAAATGTCTGTGCCCTTCTAATGACACTGATGTCTGAGGAATCAGTCACCTTTATCCTCTATAAGGAGGAAAGGTTGAATCTAAGTGATGACCATTCAGACTGCTTCAAAAAAGCATAATCTTCAGACTGATTGAACTCCAAGGTTATGTATGTGTGGAACAAAAAAGACTTTCATATTTCCTACTCTTCTCATAAGAAAATCAGAGCCAAATCTATCACATCATCTAGAATTGTTCAAATGAACTCCAGCTTCTCTGTTCATTTGCAGCAACTATGCTATTTTCATACCCCATCACAAGAACCACTAATCCTAAACAGGAGATAGACGCATGTACTTCATGACAGCATTTCCAGCATGCAGTGGGATGCAATGGGCACACTATTAGAAAACACCTGTTTAGTACAATGGAAAAGCTGCCTCCAGTGATTAAAAGATCTCTTTGTGACAAATGCTGCACAACTGTTTTACTGCAACTGTAAAACAAATGGGCTATTTGCATATGAAAGGAGATTTAAAAAAAAAACATTTGTGAGAGATGGAATAAGACCTCTCTCTGGTAAAGAGAATATTTTCCCCCCTCTTATTACTATCAGTGCAGTGAGGGCTTTGCATTTTCTATTCCGGGGTGATGATTAATAACAGATTAATTTCTGGATTGGTACTAAACAATTCATGCAACAGGTGTCAGAATTAGGCATGATGTAGCTAAGAGACACTTCAAGTGGATTGATTTAATATCTATCGATATAGCAAATATAGCAAGGGAGACTTACAAGACCTTGAAATTAAAACCTGTACGGTAGACAGTATGCATTATTTGTGACAGCAACAACACTGATTATTTACCTCAAAGGCAAGTTGACCAAACAGCTTTAAATGAGAGTCACCTCCTGACTCCATACAACCTCTGAGAGGAAGTACAGGAAAGAAGAAAAAACATACAATATCCCAAGTAACATTTGTCAAAAAGGCTAGCAATGGGAGCTTGTCCTGAGTTGGTTGAACTCAGTTTTTATGATGGTGGGGGAATACCAGTCACTGCAAGATTTTTTTGAAGACACTGCATAGAAGAAAAGATGAGGAATGAACTGGCTTTGGATTGGCACAGAAGGGGGAGAGCACTAAAGATTATCTTGAAAGCCTGCTCAGCTGCTTTGTCTTTCCTCTCCTCACAGGATCATTACCACCAATTGCCTGGTGGGAAAGAGCTCAAAAATTGTTTCCGTATAAAATATTGTTTTAAACATAATATTTCAGTGTGCCTTTATTTAGGATTGTTGGCACTGCTGAGTATAAGCCACTGTACTAGAATTGTATCAGGTCAATTGAGGGGGTTGTCCTTATTTCGAGACAAAAGCAGAATAACAGAATGCTTATAGCTTTCAAAGGAAATGGGGGTAATGAATTGTAGAGCAGTGGCAACCTTTGTGTGCCAGTGTGACTGTAACATTTGAATTCTGATGCAACTTGAGGGTGGTAATCACATGGTGACTTTGTCAGATGGGGTGAGACTGACAGTATAAGCTCTCATTCTTTCATGTTTGAAATGTGTATGTGTGTGCTGTTAAAATTTTAAGCCTACCAGAAGATTATAACATTCTTTAGCTCTGTTAAAAAAATAGTTCCAATTAAAATGGAATTTAACTTGGCTCTGGTTTAAGAATAATATGTTGCAGAGGACTGATAATTTGTTGTCATTTTCAGACATGAGATCTTGTAGGCCCCAGGGGCTGCAAAATTGAATTTGAGCCATTTACAATCCATGGTCATGGCTTGCCCGCTTCTAATCGAGAGCAGATGAAGTTAGCATTAACAACTCATGGCAAACATCCAGAAGATTGAGAGCAGCTCCTGATTTGAAGAGGTTCTTGTTCTTCATTCCCTTCTTTTTTTTGCTCACTCACAGAGTGATAAGGTAACAAGGTCAGTCAATGAATAGGCATAGCAACTAAGTCAGCCAATTGGGAGCTGAGACAGACTAGAGCCAGGGCGTATCTTAGTCTGCAGCTTCTGATTCTATGCAGAGAAACTAAACTGAAACCAGAGTCTCTGTGAACTTGTCTGCTGATCTGAGCTGAAATGAAACTGTTCTCTGCTGTTGGTATTGTGTGTGTGTGTGTGTATGTGTGTGTGTGTGTGTGTGTGTATGTATGTATGTATGTATGTATGTATGTATGTATGTATGTAAGTTTTCACGGGTATATAATCAGTAATGAGGCTTAGGTTACATGGTGCCCGTAACAATAGATATTGTCTAGAAGTTTGAAAGCATGCAAATATGAGTAGATAAATAGGTACCACTTTGGTGGGAAGTTAACAGCTTTCTGTGCATCTCAGCATATAGTCATACTGGCCACATGACCAAGGAAGTGTCTTTGGACAACACTGGCTCCCTTGGCTAGGAAACAGAGATGAACATCATTCCTTAGACATGGGCATGACTGGACAGGGAAAACCTTTACCTTTTTATACTTTATACTTTATATTTGTAAAGTTATTTACATATTACTAGTTAATATAGTGTTGTAAGTGTCAGGAACTGCCAAGGAAACACTTATCCTATTTCTCAAGTAACTTCTGGTTCTTAGTTATAGTTGAATTTATTTACAAATAAGTAACATCCACAAAACAAAATAAAAAGAGCTGTTTGGTGTAATAGTTAATTTGCTGGCTTAGAGACCAGGAGACTGTGATTTCTAGTCCCACCTTAACCTATCTGGATCAGGGGTGGGTTCTACTTACCTTTACTACCGGTTTGCAACAAGCATGCACAGAAGCGTTCTGATGACGTTGGGTTCGGTAGACGGAAACTCCCACCGGTTTTACTACTGTTTCTATAGAACCGGTCCGAACTGGGGGCAACTCACCATTGATCTGGATGTCTCTCAGCTCACCTCACCTCAAAGGGTTGTTATGGGGAAAATAGGAAAAGAAAGGAGCTTGTTGCCTTGAGTTATACATGGGGGGCGGGGGGAGGAAGGCAAGATAAAAATCTTTTTAAAAAGAATACCTTCTTTCATATGTGGTGGTCCTGTCCCGAAGCGAAGAGGTATTGGAGAAAAATTCAGAATTGGCTACAAGAATCAACTAATGAAACAATTGAATTGATACCTGAAACATTTCTCCTGGGAATACTAAGGGCTAAATACAGTAAAAAAAGAAGATTTTTATTTATACATATACTTACTGCAGCGAGAATAACATACGCCCAATATTGGAAAGGAAAGGATATACCACTAGAGGAACATATTATCCAGAAAGTTTTAGAATGTGCCGAAATGAACAAATTAACGTTAAAACTAAATGAAAAAGAGGACTCAGAATATTATACGGTGTAGGATGATTGGTACAGGTGGATTGATAACCGAATAAAGAATAGATGAAAGTTAATATAAATCTTTAGATATATATAAGAATTTGGAACTATGAAACATAAAGGAAGAATCAATCTAACCTCTGTAGAAAAGTAACACTGCCTGACTGATTGTATTGTATTATAATAAATTTCAATATTTTTTTTTAAAAAAAATCTTTTAAAAAAGAAAAGCAGTACTGTATGGAACAGGCAACCACATTTTCTTCCAGTCTAACATGTTCCTCATACTTTCTCCCCTTACCTACTTCCTTTCCCCTTTTTCAATGTTCAGCCAGTATTTTGTGGACTTTAAGCAGTCTCATTAAACCTTCTTCTTCTTTTTAGGTGAGGCAGTCATGACAAGAATATTTATTTATTTATTATCTCGCAGCAAATTTAAGGTTTCCCTCAAATATGCTGATTGCAGTTTGGCTACATAAGAATTCACATTTAGAAGACAAGCTTGCTGATTTGAGATGTAGTGTGTTTATATGTTTTTATTAATATGGATGAAGTCTTAAACTATTCCAGCAGGCACCAGACTCACAGCTCCACATACATTTTCTTCAGACAATCAGCCAACTCCTTAATGAGATTGAAGTTCACTTGTTTTGTTGGGGTTTTTTTTGTCTCTCTTTCAAAATCAGCAGCTTGTCTCTGGAAAATGCTTCAATAATTTTCTCACTTATACCCTCTTTGTCTTTCTTTGGTGTGAGAGAGGTTGGTAAACATAATGAGTCATCTTCTCCAGCTAGCTCTTAGCCTTTTTAGGCTAATTCCTGTAACAACAGATGTTCCTGTCAAATTTGTTCTAGTCATTCTGACCCTCATCAATATTTTATATTAAGTATTTTTTATGTTATTCATACTATGGTGTATAACATATTTTAAAACTAGGCAATTCAGTTTTTCATTTTCTGGTGTTTCATTGGAACAGATAGTAATACGCAATACGGATATTTATCTACGGATGACTAATTTTATGAAACAGCAAGCAATAAAGAAAATTGTAAAGAATCATGCACAAAGGCTAACCCAACAGTACATGGAAAACTGATCCAATTAAATCATACATTTGCTATTCATCTCTTTTAATTAATGCTTTGCTGCCTTCTCTACACCCACATTAAAAGAGCCAAGAATAATGGCTCTTGGCTCATATACATCAGCATGACACAAGTCTCTATTAACCTTGTAAAGAGGAGGATGACAGGAACAAAAAGGCATTTATGTGACAAGAAAGCAAGAACTCATATCTGGCATTGCACATGCTGTGCAACTCAGACTCTCTGCCTTGATGCTTCCCAAGTTCTGCTAAGTGAACAGAGTTAGTTTTTAAGGAGCTAAGAGTTGCTCAAATTAGGGGAGATATCAGAGGTGGCAGCTAACATTTTCAGGATTTTTTAAAGAAAAAATTATGAAAACCTATTTTGTAACAATATACTTACCCCAACTGTTCTTCAGGTTGCACATTTATTTCCAAGAGTATTGTTTAATACAGGGAGGCCTTCATACCACAATCCTTATAATATATGGAGTCACTGGTTCTCCCATATGCATTATTAAATAGCTTTCAACTATTTTGAGGGCATGCATGTGGATGGCAAGGATGATTCCTTCCAGACTTTTCGGAATCAAGATCCCATCCTAAAACAAAATCCAAAGAAAGGGATTTTTTTTCTTTAAAGAAAACCATGGAATAACAAGGGAAGATTTTGGCCTGAAATAGTGCTTTCTACTAATTTTATTTCTCTCTTGCTGTACATCAGACAGGAAATGGACCTGGTAGAAACAGATAAAGGGTAGGGCAAACGTAAACATACAGCTGAGCTCTCTTTTGCATCAATGAAAGAAGAGATAAAACATTTCAAACATGCCATTTATGTAACTAATGGAAGTTTACCATGCATAGAGCTGGATTTCATTCCATTGAAGAAATTGAATGTGCAATATGTATATGCCACATACATGTGATTGATTGTGCAACTATTTCACATGAATTTGGGGCTTGTTTATACAACCAACTGCATATACTTGATGAGCTGTTGCAGTCCTACTTCTTGCACACATTTCTGCAGACACTTCTGTTTCCTACCAAAAGTAGGTAAATAAATAGTATTTAGGCATCTCCCCAGGAGTTCCATTTTTTCACTCTATGCTTTAATTTGCAACATATTTAGTTTAATGAAGAACCGTTTTTCCTGGATTCTAGCAAATGTTTCCATGATATGTGGTTAGGTGAATCTTTAACAGCTGGCAGCAGCTAAAATGTAAATATATAAAGCTTTCCGCATCAGTATTATTGGATTCATAGCTCACACAAAGCTAGGGTTTGTTTTATCATGGTTAATAGGCTAAACTAAGCTGATTGGTTTTGCATATTATGTTGAATCATAAATAATATTTACAGAATTTAGTAGTTGGATTTACATTATGCCAAAATCAAACAAATCACATTATGGTGTGGTGCAATGCTTGAATCCTATCAGTGTCTAAAGCTAGGAAGAGACAAACTTGTGGTATTGCTGTTTGTCATGCAGTTCTTGTCATGTAACTCTTCAGGAACTGTAATATTTTTCTTTCAATAACTTCAGAGTGAGGCAGAAATCTGCCTTCAATAGTAAGAAAAAATATATAACAAGACTTAATATATAACAAGGCATAATGTGTTAACTTGTTTATTGAAAATGGTTAAGGTGTAAACTACAATTTGTGATTAAGCAAGGAATGAACACATTTGATTGATAATTAGAAGGCCTATGAAAAACTCTGAGGGGGTTTACTTTATGACAAAATCATAGTTTGGTTTGTTTGTGGCTTAGACGATATATGTGAAGTGGTTCGGGAATAACGAGAGGCACAAGCAAGCAAGTGACAACAGCTCTTTAATATACAGTGAGACTTCAGCAAAAACTCAGAGGCTGCAGCCCTCCTTATATACAATCCTGGAGGGACTGTCAGCCAGTCAGAAACATAGGCAGGTTTGAAACTCCCGCTTAAAAGTATCAATACATAACACCCCTCCCTTCCCAGAAAGCACTAACATTCAGAAATTTACATATGTACACACAAAATCTCGCAGGTGCCTAGGACGAGTTCTCGCTCTAGTTGACCTGCGCAGTTCAGTGTCTGGTGGGGCATCGAGCTGGTCAGAGGGACTTTCAGTCTCTCCCGGCTCCGCCAATGGAACCTCCTGGATTTTGTCCGGGGCGTGGTTATCCCCGGCTGGGAGTGGTGACTCGCTGGGGCAGTGCTGGAACCAGGGCTTGTCAGCTAAGTATTCTCGCGAACCTGGGCTTGAGTTAGCTGTTTTGGGAAAGTTGTTGTAGTTAGGTTCGGAGATGTCTAAATTAATGTTTGCTTCGCCGACTACCCTTTTTCTAAGTTGGTCTATGTGGCGCTTCCAGAGTCTGTCTACCCCTACGTCTACCGTATAAGATTTTGGGCCTGTTATGCCCACAATGGTTCCTGCAACCCATAGAGCTCCGCTGGCATAATTGCGAGCGAACACCGGGGACCCAACCTGAAACTGTCTTAGTCCCGAGGTTTCTCCCTTGAAATTTTCATGCGAGTAGTTAGGGTGAAGCCTGTCTAACACGCACCGAAGCTTCCTGCCCATGAGGAGCTCTGCTGGGCTTCTCCCTGTGGCTGTGCATGGTGTGGCATGCTGGACAGCTAAGAATTGGTCTATCCTGGCCTGACAGTCCCCGTTATCTAGTCTGGACAGTGCCTCTTTGGCCGTTCTTACAAAACGTTCGTCCAATCCGTTAGAAGCCGGGTGGAACGGGGCCGATAGGGCATGGCGGATGCCCAGTCCGGCCAAGTAGCCCTCGAACAGGGTCGCTGTGAATTGAGGGCCGTTGTCAGATACTAGAGTATCCGGTAGGCCATGTGTGGCAAATAGCTTGCGAAGGGCTCTAATGACTGCCTTGGCTGTGGTAGAGGGCATTAGGATTATTTCGAGCCATTTCGAAAAGGCATCGACTACGATTAAAAATGTTTGCCCATGGAAGGGACCGGCAAAATCAATATGGATCCTCCCCCATGGCCCTTTTGGTTTCTCCCACTCTCGGATGGGCGCTACTGGGGGATCGGGACGAGACTCCTGGCAGGGTCTGCACTTCCCCAACTACTCGGAGATAACTTGGTCCATGTTGGGCCACCAAACATAACTGCGGGCTAAGCTTTTCATTCTGACAATGCCCGGATGCCCTTCGTGCAGCAATTCTAAGACCCTTGTTCTTAGTTTCGTTGGTACTACCACCCTGTCACCCCACAACAAGCAACCCCCATGCATAAACAGTTCATTACGTTTGTTAACATAACCTTGGTATTCCCCCCCGTCCACTTTGACCGGCCACCCCTTCAGCACCCAGCCCATTACAGTGCGAATGATTGGGTCTCTAGCCGAGGCTTTTGCCACCTCGCAAGAGGAGATAGGCCCCAAAGTCAAAGTGTCAAGTAACAGAATGGAGGCTTCTGGCGTTGGGTTGGCAAGTAGGTCAGGTAGGGGACAGCGGCTGAGGGCATCCGCGTGACCCAAAGTCCGTCCGGGTCGATGGACAAGCTGATACGAATAGGCCGATAGAAAAATGGCCCATCTGGTCAAACGCGGGGAAAGAGCAGCGGGGGTGGGCCTATCGCCTGCCAAAAGTCCTAGCAGGGGCCAGTGGTCAGACACAAGTTCGAATTGTCGGCCATAGAGGTATTCGTGGAACTTTTTAACCCCCGCAATTGCAGCCAGAGCCTCTCTGTCCAATTGGCTAGTTCCGCTCTGTGCTTGACAGGGTGCGAGAGTAGAACGCAATGGGCGCCTCTAGGCCGTTTGGCAGTCTATGGCCTAGGACGGCACCAACTCCTACGGGGGAGACGTCGCAAATCAATACAAGCGGTAGCGCTGCGTTGTATTGGATTAGGAAACTGTCTTCAGATACAAGTCTTTTTACTGCCTCAAAAGCGGCAGCTTGTGGTCTCCCCCATACCCATGGTACATTCTTCCCCAAAAGTTTGTGCAGGGGATCTGCAACGGTGGCCTTGTCCTTCAGGAACATTGAGTAAAAATTAAGGAGTCCAAGGAAGGCTTGGAGCTCCGCTTTAGTCTTGGGGGTAGGTGCGCTCTTAATAGCTCTCACCTTGCTTTCGGTAGGGTGGATGCCTTTGCCATCCACCCTGTACCCCAGAAACTCCACAGAGGGAACAGCGATCATCCACTTGTTCTTTTTAAGTCTAAGTCCAGCTTCCCTAAAACAGGAAAGGACGTTCCTTACTCTGTCCCCTAGCTGCCGTTCGTCTTGAGCACTGATCAGAACGTCATCAAAATAAGGCACCACCCCCGGGAGCCCTTGCAACAGGCACTCCATGGTGCTTTGAAATAGGCCGGGTGCGACGCTCACCCCAAACTGGAGCCTGGTGCATTTGAATGCACCCCTATGAGTCACAATTGTTTGCGCCTCTGCCGTGGCGTCGTCGACTGGTTAATTGTTGATAGGCCTGAGCTAGGTCCAATTTGGCGAAATTTTTTCCGGGCCCCAGGGAGTGTAGTAGATGATGCACGATCGGCACCGGATAGGCGCTCGGCTGCAAAGCCTTGTTGATTGTGCACTTGTAGTCGGCGCAAATCCTAATTGAGTCGTCAGATTTTACTGGGGTCACTATGGGGGTCTCCCATTTCACATGATCGACGGGGACTAACACCCCCTGTTTAATTAATTTGTCCAGTTCTGCATCGATCTTCGGTTTCAATGCGAACGGCACCCTTCTGGCCTTAAGTCTTAGTTGGGCTACATTGGGGTCTAAGTTTAGTGAAATAGGGGTCCCCACATACTTGCCCAACGTGTCCCCGAAGACGTCCTGGAACTCGGTCAGGAGACTGTCCTTTAGTGATGACTTGGACATCAGGTGGACGCCGGTGAAGCCCATGCCGAGGGCTCGGAACCACCCCATGCCCGAAGGCTAGGGAGCTGCTTCGTGATGATGGTCAGCGGCAGGTCTCTTTCGTAGTCTCCGTAGGTGACTCGGAACGTGCCCACGCCTTCGCGGGGGACTCGGTTCCCCTGGTAGTCTAGGATGCGCAGTCTCTGCTTGTAGAGCTGGTCCTTCCGGAACGACGGCAGGAGGGTCTTTAGAGTCGCCCATGACATTATGGAGAGAGCTGATCCGGTGTCGATCTCCATCGAGCATGGCTTGCCATTGATTTCGACCACCGTGCTGACTTTGTCCTCGATCGCCGTGCTGGCCTGGTCTATGTGTATGCTGCGGCCATCTCGCGGTTCAAATTTGCGCCGTTTTTTCGTGCCGCCTTCTCTCGTTGGCTGCTTCTGGCGCGTTGATTCCGGTTGGCTGCGGCACTCACATGGTTGGTGTTTTCTGGGCAGAATGGCTCTACAGACTCGCGCCAAGTGCCCTTTTTTCTCGCAACGCCTGCAAATGGCCTCTCTGTATTTGCAGGACAGTCTATCATGGTGCCCACCACAGCTGGGACAGCTTCGCCGGGGGCTGCCAGTGTCTTTTCTCTGGTGCTCCGTTCGGAAGACGCCCTCATCCGACTCGGACTCCAAACTGGATCCGGCGTCTTCTCTGTGTACCGGGGCAGACTTGGGACTGTCTTTGCTGGACAGCAGACGCTGCAGTGTTTATGCAGCTTTTGTGGAGGCTTCATGAGCCCTGGCCTCGTCTAGGGCTCCCACAAGCGTCAAATCAGGCTTGGCAAGCAGCTCAAGCAACGCATCGTCCAAGTCTCTATAGTTGCAATGGGTTGCGGCTTTTCTCAGGCTGGCCATGTACGTGCTGACGGGTTCTCCCTCTCGTTGAACGCGCTGTCTGAGTTGGTATCGTTGCACGAACGTGGAGGGAACGGGAGCGTAGTGAGCCTGGAGAGTTGCCATCAGGGTGTCCCAGGATACGGTTTGAACCGGCGTTGGCTCACACAGTGACTCGGCCATCTCGAACACATCCGGTCCACAGTGGCTTAGGAAGAGGGCTCTCTTTCGATTAGCAGAGAGACCCTGCATGTCGCTGGCTTCAAGCGAGCATTCGAACCTTGTTAGGTACGAGACCCATTTTTCGCGGGTCGGATCAAAAGGCTTGGGCGGAACATAGGCAGACATGTTCGGTATGCCTCCTGTAATTCGCCTCGTCGCCTAGCTGAAGCTCGTGGTCTCACTGGTTCGCTTCTTGTGGCCTCAATCCCACCTTCGTCGCCAATGAAGTGGTTCGGGAATAACGAGAGGCACAAGCAAGCAAGTGACAACAGCTCTTTAATATACAGTGAGACTTCAGCAAAAACTCAGAGGCTGCAGCCCTCCTTATATACAATCCTGGAGGGACTGTCAGCCAATCAGAAATGTAGGCAGGTTTGAAACTCCCGCTTAAAAGTATCAATACATAACAATATGTATCCATTTATTCTAAAACTTTGGTTAGCAAGCCATGGATTATTATCTTCATGAATGCAGCCCTATATCAGAGGCTTTGATCAACAATTTTTTTTTTAAAAAAAGAGATGATATAGTTGTAGGGAGATAAACCAAGGAAAGGTCTATATAGAGAAATAAGCCATTAGTACATATTGTAAGGATCCTGTGGGAAGATCTCGAGTCCTAAGTGAATGCCTGAAAAGAACAGAGCACAATGCCAGAAGAGGTGGGTAAGCTTTGAAAAAACAATTCATCATTGGAGATCTTCAAGGATAGCTTCATGAACTAGTGTGTTGTATTGGAGAAGATACAGGATTAGGATTATGAAACCCAGATTCAATCATACAAATTCACTGGATGATTTTAGACTAGTCATGATCTCTCAGGCAAACCATGTTTATCCTCCTGGCTGGGGAATTCTGGGAATTAAAAAAACCCAGACATCTTAAAGTTGTTAAGGTTGAGAAACAGTGCTAAATAGGGCTCCGCATGCTTTAAAAATTCTTAGATGAAAAGCTTCAGAGCTAACACGAGCATAACACTCTACTAAAGCAGTCCAACCTTTTTTTTTTTTAAGATTTCCATCCAATCCTGTAGAAAAATATGCTCCTGTGGCATATTTATTTATTTTATGACAGACATTCACAGAAGCCTGAAAAAAGTTTGGCTGCTTTAGTAAATAGCAGAGAAATGTTGTTTTTGAGCTTAATGGGTCTAAAATATTACTTTGAAATCATTTCACAAGAAATCATACCTATAGTGCTATATATAGGGCCTTCCTTACCAGAGTAAGAACAGGATATAAATCAAATAAATACTCTGACTAGCTGCTGTTGTAGAAATTGAAGGAAAACATACCGAATAAGCTGCCTGGCATACATAACCTACACAAAGAACTGGAAGCAGTGAAAATGGCAATGAAAGATCTGTTTCTTATTAGGAGGACTGGAAAGAATTTGGGAAAATCTGTTCTGAGGAAAAGTTATAGAGTGTTTAGTAGCCAAGTAAATTTCAGCTAAATACTAAGTAAGGTAAGCAAGCTCAAGGATATTTAAGTACTTTTAACCAGTTATTTGAAAAGCAACACTTTATTTGCTTCTTAACATAATTATTTTGATAAATACTTAATTTTATTTATTAAGGCCTAGCTACACTGCATCCTTTAAAATGCCCTATCTTTTGCTCATGCCAGCTCAGTTCTAAACTGGGTGTTAAAAAATCCTTTCAGGATTGAGACATTTTGCAAAATAAATAAATAAAAAAATAAAAAAATAAAATAAAATTCAGCCCAGACTTCAAGCTACTACATCCTCTCATGGACAAATTTCTCTGTTGCCATGCCCTCTCACATTTATTTTCCATTTATTTTCTTTTTCCTTCCTGTGATGGGTCTTCCTGAAGTGTGTGTGTGTGTGTTTGTGTTAGCTGAGTGATCATGACCAGTCTAAAATCATGAGGTTTTATGATTGAGAGTGGACTTAACACTGGGTCTCACTGTCTGAATCCTACATCATCAATACAATGCATTGTATTAAACACACACACAATGAAAATGCATCAAAATACACAGAGAGTATATAGAATATATATAGCATATAATATATATATATTATATATATATATATATATATATATATATATATAATAGAAAATATATAGAATATATATAGAAATAGTACAGAAGAGAGCCGTTAAAGAAGATGATGTTAAATGTTAAGTATTAAGGTTATTATAATGTTATTATATTTATCTATTTATTTATTTTTGCGATTTATATGCCGCCATTCTCCCGAAGGACTCAGGGCGGCTTACAACAACAATCAATAATACAAATCACAAAATAACAAAATAAGTTAAAACCCCCTTAAAAACCATATTTAAAATTATTACAGTTTGTGCAACCCCTAGCAGATCAAGTTATTTGATGGAAGAACTACATCTTCAGTTTGCGGCGAAAGGAGAGGAGGTCCGGGGCTATCCTGAGCTCGGTTGGCAAATCATTCCAGAGGGTTGGCGCTCCGACAGAGAATGCTCTCCCCCTGGGGGCCACCAGTTGACATTGTTTGGCTGACGGCACCCTGAGGAGGCCTGTTCTGTGGGAGCGCACAGGAGGGTGGGAGGAAGGCAGAAGATGGTCCTGCAAGTACCCCGGGCCTAAGCCATGTAGGGCTTTATAGGTAAGGACCAGCACCTTGAAACGGACCCAGAGAGCAACCGGCAGCCAGTGCAGCTCGCGCAGGAGAGGTGTTGCACAGGAGTAACGAGGAACTCCTGTAACTACCCGCGCGGCCACATTCTGGACCAGCTGGAGCCTCTGGATGCATCCCAAGGGCAGCCCCATGTAGAGGGCGTTGCAGTAATCCAACTGAGAAGTAAAAAGGGCGTGGGTGACCATGGCGAGGGCATCTCGGTCTAGGAAAGGCGCAACTGGCGCACAAGACGTACTAGTGTAAAGGCCCCCTGGTTATGGCCGTCAGATGGTCATCCAAGGACAGCCGAGAATACAGGAGGACACCCAGATTGCGAACCCTAGCGGAGGGGGTAAGAGTCTCCCCTCCTATCACTAAAAATGGTACCTCTACATCCCAAGATGCTGACATCCACAGCCACTCAGTCTTGGATGGGTTGAGTCTGAGTCTGTTCCTACCCATCCAAGCCCGCACCACCTCCAGGCAATGGGACATCATGGAAAGGGCATCCCTAGGGTGATCTGGGGTGGAGATATAAAGCTGGGTATCATCCGCATATTGGTGATACCCAACCCCAAAACCACAAATGATCTCACCCAGCGGCTTCATATAGATATTAAAGAGCAGGGGGGAGAGAACCGATCCCTGAGGCACCCCACAAGTGAGGGGCCTCTGGGAGGCTCTCTGACCCCCCGCTGATACAAACTGCAAGCGGCCCGAGAGATAGGAGGAGAACCACTGCAGAACAGTGCCTCCTATCCCCAACCTCCCAAGTCGCTGCAGTAGGATACCATGGTCGATGGTATCGAAAGCCGCTGAGAGATCAAGAAGGACCAGGATGGAGGAACAACCCCCATCACGGGGCCACCAGAGATCATTCACTAAGGTGACCAATGCCGTTTCTGTGCTGTGACCGCGCCTGAAACCAGATTGATAAGGATCCAGGTAGTCAGTTTCCTCCAGGAATTGAGGAAATTGCTGTGCCACCACGGACATGACAACCTTCGCTAAAAAGCGGAGATTGGAGACTGGACGGTAGTTATTAAGGGAGTCAGAATCCAGGTTGGGCTTCTTGAGGAGAGAGCGAACCACCGCCTCTTTGAGCGCAGCAGGGAAGACCCCCTCCCTCAGCGAAGCATTGACAACAGCCTGGATCCAGTCTCCGGTCACCTCCCTGGCTGCCGAAACAAGCCAGGAGGAACACGGGTCCAATTAACATGTGGAGGTCCCCAGTCGACCCATAATCCTGTCCACTTCATCCAGCAAAACAGGCTCAAACTCAACCCAGATGTCCCCGCCAAGACAAGCCCCAGTCTCCTCAGTGGATTCTGCCCAGTCAGAGTCCAGCCCGGTCCGGATCTGAGCTATTTTATCTTGCAGAAACTGTGCAAAATCCTCAGCTCGGCCCTGCAAGGGGTCCTCCCTCGCTCCAAGATTAAGGATGGAGCGGGTCACCCTAAACAGGGCGGCTGGGTGGTTTTCTGCAGATGCAATGAGAACGGCGAAGTACTGCCATTTTGCTGCTTCCATTGCCACAAGATAAGACCTAATATGGGTTCTTAGCTGTGTCCGGTCAGATTCTGATTGGGAGGACCTCCAACCACCCTCCAGGCGTCTTTTCCGATGCTTTTCCTTGAGCTCCACAGTAAACCATGGAGCCGCCTGGGATCTGTGTCGGATCAGAGGCTGCATAGGCGCGATTCGATCCAGGGCCCCTACCGCAGCCTGTTCCCAGGCTGCAACTAGGGCCTTGGAGGAATCGTGGGTTAAGGAGGCGGGAAATGGCCCAAGCTCCATCAGGAACCTTTCGGGATCCATCAGGTGCCTGGGGCGGAAACATCTCATAGGCTCCGCAACCCAGCGGTGGGGGGTCTAGTGGTAGGAAAGTCCAGCCTAAGGAGGGAATGATTGGTCCATGACAGGGGCTCGATGGATAAGGTCCTCTCCCCCCGATCATTTATCCACCGCCCAGAGAGAAAAATCAGGTCAAGTGTGTGTCCTCCTATATGAGTTGGGGCCTGTACAATCTGAGTCAGGTCCATGGCTGTCATGGAGGTCATGAACTCCCGCACTAACTCAGATGTCTCCCCAACTGAAGGCAGGTTGAAGTCTCTGATAACCAAAAGGTTGGGGAGTTCAACCGCCAACTCGGCCAAGACATCTAGTAGTGCAGACAGGGCTGAGGCTACACAGGCTGAGGCTGGGTGATAGGCACGTAATCAGCAAACCCGACGAATTCCAGGATCCCACTTCAAAAGGAGCAATCCACACCCACCAATCTGAGGGACAGTGACCTCCCTAGGACTAAGACCTTCCCTAATAATGACCGCCACTCCCCTGCCCCTCCCCTGGAGTCACGGCTGGTGTAATACCTGGAAGCCTAGGGGACACAAGTCAGAGAGAGGGACACAACCCTCTGTCCCTAACCAGGTCTTGGTGATACAAGCCAGATCCACTTCCTCCTCGTCAATAAGATCTCAGATGAGGAGGGCCTTATTCACCATGGACCTGGCATTCAGGTATACCAGCCGGAGTCCAGGGGTCTGCACTCCGTCACTGCCGGGGGGGCAGGATGGGCCGAGGGGACAGGAGAGCCCAACCGCTCGAACACAGTGGCAGGGCTCTCCAAACCCCCTCCTCCCATCAGCCCTGCCCTTCCCCATCATCACCGGGATTGAAAAACCCTCTCTCTACCAAACTTCTTCATATTATTAATATGATGGTGATGACTAAATATAATGAAGATGTATAAATATGATTATCTAAACACTAGCTGAATACCCATGCTCCGCTATGAAACTATGTGATCGGGTTTGATAAATTGACACTTAGAGTTTGAAAATTAATGAGTAGTTATGATCAGCCTCTCCTCTCCCCTTCTCTCCCCCAGGCTAACCCCACAGAAGCCTCTCCTCTTTTCTCCTTCAGGTTGGCCCCACAAAAGCCTCTTCTCTCCTCTCCCTCAGGCTAGCTCCACAAAAACCTCTCTTATCCTATCCCCTTCTCTCCCTCAGGCTTGCCCCATAGATCCTCTCCTATCCCCTTCTCTCCCTCAGGCTTGCCCCATAGATCCTCTCCTATCCCCTTCTCTCCCTCAGGCTTGCCCCATAGATCCTCTCCTCTCCCCTTCTCTCCCTCAGGCTTGCCCCATGGATCCTCTCCTCTCCCCTTCTCTCCCTCAGGCTGGCCCTATAGATCCTCTCCTCTCCCCCATTCTCTCCCTCAGGCTTGGGCTCATAGATTCTCTCCTATCCCCTTCTCTCCCTCAGGCTTTCCCCATGGAAGCCCCTCCCTTCTCTCCCTCAGCCTTGCCCCACAGAAACGTTTCCTATCCTCTCCCCTTCTCTCCCTAAGGCTGGCCCCATAGAAGCCTCTCCCTTCTCTCCCTCAGGCTGGCCCCACAGAAGCCTCTCCTCTCCCCCTCTCTCCCTCAGCCTTGCCCCACAGAAACGTTTCCTATCCTATCCCCTTCTCTCCCTCAGGCTTTCTAGCCTCTTCTCTTCATGAGGCTTGCCCCACAGAAGCCTGTCCTATGCTATCCCATTCTCTCCAAAGTTATTTTCAAGTTGGGAGGGGAGGAAAAACATCTAATTAATTAGCATCAGAGCGTGTTATAATAATATAGAAAACACTAATGCTCTGATGGTCATTTTGAAAAATCCTTTCTTAGTGAGCACCTAGATGCCAAGAGGAACATACAGTACATGGCAAATTTCAAGTTTGTAGGCTTTACGGTTCTGAAGATTTCGTGATTACTGCGTGAATGGTTTTCACTTTTATATATATATAGATAATTGTACCCAGAATACACACTGTTTGATGAAAATTGAGTATTACATAAATAAAACAAATAAAACATGGGGAAAAAATACACAGAGAGGCACAACAAGAAGTTTTAAAATAAAAAAATCCTTTCATCTGGATGAAAGGTAGGAGTTTTGTGAATTCTTAGAGAAACCAAATTACAGAGGCTTTATAAAGCAAGAGTGGACACTGAAGTGGCTTCTGAAATAATACTGAATTTTAGAAAGATCATTGCCTAAAATTAGCAGTATAATTTCCCACCATTTCTCTTGGCCTGTCACCCTTAATGGCAGGTTGAATGTTATTTGATTGATCTCATATGGGGCAATATGCTGACTCTGTAAACCGCTTAGAGAGGGCTGTAAAAGCACAATGAAGCGGTATATAAGTCTAAGTGCTACTGCTATTCCAGGCATGTGCTAAGTAACACAGTTCTATCTCCCCGCTGTATTTTTCTACCTTCCCCTCCAAAGTTAAATGTGATCCATGACTGAAAAGCCTGCCCCTGTTGCTAAGTAGAGTTTGTTTTGGTGGTAGCCATTTTATAGATAAAAGTAGTATAGTTAAGAATGCATTTTGTGTGTGTGAATGCAAAGTGTGAGGATGGGTGAGGGCTCATAAAATGTGGTAGGGAATTCTACATATAAGTCACTTTAGGTCTGCTTTCTATAAAGGGCACTTAGTGAAACTGGTGTGTCATTGTTTCAAAGTAATAAAATGGTCCTAGAAATAATCTGAAATATCAAAAGCAGTTTGTGATGGTGATTGTCTACATCTGAATGAGTTGTTAAAGAGTAAACAATTGTACTGAGGATTTTTTAAAAAAAAATACTTATCCCTTATATACTGTACTCGGGAATGAATAAGGTGTGGTTACTTTGTTGGGGATCAATAAGAAAATGCTAGTAGCCTGGACTGGAAAATTAAAAGAAAACTGTAAGAAAAAACTAGTGAAAAACAATTTCAGCACTGTTGCAAAAAACCCTCCAGCATTGGCATATATATGAAGTACGGTCAATTTAAGCAACCTTACCTTATTCTAATGGTGATTTAACATATTCCCTTTCTTCTCTGTGAAGTCTCTACAGTAAAACCTTACCCTACATATATTATTTCTGCTTGTAAATAATTATACTTGACTTATCAATCTGTGTTAAGTATTTGAACAGTTTTTGTTTTCAACAGGGGTGACAGGCTGAGAGAAATTTTTCACTCTAGTCTTCATGAAACAGTTGACATTCCTAGGAATGATTGTGATTTTTTTTGTTTTTGTTTTGGAGTTGAAAACAATACAGAAAATGTAATTATAAAAGCTTTTCAAATTAGCATTTGACATTACTGTACATACCCATTCTTCAAAATGTAGGTTAATAGCACAATTTTTTTTAAAAAAAAAACCCAAAATAATCTGAAGCGCTTAGATCTTAGGGATTTAAATTATTTCAGAACATATTTGTTTGAGTTCAAAGTAGCTAAAATATCTGCAAACCTGATATGCTATACATTCATGGCACGGATGAAATGATCTGAAGAGCAAACAAGTAGCGATTAAACCTTTAATCAGCAGCATTATATGTTGCTAGGTTCTTCTTGTGGCTGCAGGAAAAGATGTTGTAATACATCTTTAAATAGAAAACCTGAGGCTAAATTCCACTTCATCTATCAAAAGCAGCTGCTAGGAGATTACCTAATTTTAGCAGCTTATCAATTCCTTAGTGCTTATTGGTTGATGTAACTCTGATCCTCTGATGCTAGATGACTTTTGTGCTGAATATAGCTAGAATTTAATGTGAATCTTTTGGATGGCTGCCCAGCTAAGCTGTACTGTATAAACCAAACAAAAAGAGAAGTGGAAGAAAAAAATAAAAGAGAACTACATGATTCAATTAATCACGTGTACAATAAAATATCTCTAGCCGTGGTCACACGTGTCCACACAGCTGGCCATATGCACCGTTCATGTTGCCAAACACATACTTTATACATAGCATGTTAATTTTCTCTTCTTTTCTAAATAATGTCTTTGTTTTCACCTGACAAACACCTGCATCTTGTTTAGGATTTAACTGCTGCCAAGTAGTAATGATAATTACAGAATGCCTATAATAAATGTTTTCCAACCAAATCATAGGCATTTCATTGAACTAGTATTTCTGTTTATTTGCAAATTAGTTGACATCAACAAGAAAGGAAAGAAAGCGGGAGTTTCAGTGTCTCTTTTTGTGATGTCTTTTGTTTCCTTTTCCTGGTCCCCCCCCCTTTTTTTTGTTTAATCTCTTTTTGGCTTCTCCAGAAAACCATCTGGGACACACTTGTGCCATTGAGCATGAGGCTGACTGCTTTACATTTTTTCCTTGCTCTACTTGGCATCCTTTGTTAATCTTGTTGAATGAGGAGACTGGTGCCCTATTTTTTAAATATTATGAACAACTTTATATAAAAGAGGGATACAAGGCTGAAATACAATTTGAGATGCTGAGATGCTGAGATACAACTTGAGTCATAATTTTTTCTCTGTAGTCCAATATTCACAATCCCTGGAAGTTACTAGATATTATCATCTAACTAACATGAGAATGACTGTGACTCACCTTGTGAACTCTTTTTCCTTTATAAACTATTTTGTACCCTAGGACAGCGGTCACCAACCAGTGGTCTGTGGACCACTGATGGTCCACAAGAAAATGTTGGTGGTCCACAGAAAAATTATTTGCATTTTTTACATTGCACTAAATGTTATTTATCTTTAAAAAAAATAATATTAGCGGTCCGCGGGATTTAAAATTATGAATTTAGTGGTCCCTGAGGTCTGAAAAGTTGGTGACCACTGCCCAAATAAAAGAGTACTCCCAAATAAAAATTCACCAATTCAAAAGTATCTTAGACCTCATGATATCATCAGGTTGATTGGTTTCTCTAACTGAATTGTGATATATCCAAAACTGAAATCAATATATAAATGAAAAGCAACAATCCCAATAGATATTTTTTATATCAGTGAAGTTCTGTAACAGATTTCTCCATGATGGGAATATTTGCCCTTTTTTTCCTTCAAGCTCTTGAGTTCCAGCAGACCTACCAAACAAGTCTTTTGAAATGAATACCAATGTAGTCATCAACTAGAAATTTGGATGGTTGCCCCTTGTCTTTGGTAAAAGACAAACTTGGACTGCTGGGAGTTTTTTGGTTTTGTTTTTAATTCACTTTTGTGTGAATTGGGGTGGATTGGAAGTTTGTTGTTACTCCAGTGGAAATGCTCATCCAAAATGTTTCAGCAACTGCAGACTAAAATATACCATATCTCCTTCCTTATTTCTGCCATCACTGCATTAGAAAAGGTTTTTTTCCCCCAAACTTGGAAACTTAAACAATGTGTGGTCTTCAACTCCCAGAATTGCCCATGCTGGCTATGGGGTTCTGGGTGTTGAAGTCCATACATCTTAAAATTGCCAGTTTGAAAAACAGTTTGAGGGATTGAGAATAGCTGTTGGTTGCAAAAACAGTGGCATGAAATAATGCCATAATTACCAGTAAGACTTTTAACACAGCTTGGAACCCGACATCTTTACTCTATAAAAGCAATTTAGGTGTTGTTGTGGGTGTTTGGTTTTGTTTTTACAAATTGTTATCATGGATATATAAATATCTCTATGCTGAATGGAAGAGGAAATACTAACAATTTATTTCATTTCCATTTTGTAAGAACTAGATGTGAAGAAATACATTGTTGTTCCAGAGCTAGCAGTATCTTGCGAGGGACACTGAATAAATTTTGTGTTTTGGACTCTCCCATTGATCAGCAGGAAGGACAGCACCGATTGACTCCTTATGTTCTTACTGTCTGAGGTGGCAGGAATGAAGACGATTGGCAAGTGTGCTTTCAAATGCTTTGATTGGAAAGTAGATGCTGTACCACATGGAAGCGCCCATACATTAGTCATGTCATCTAAGAATGACAGAATTATAGCACCATGAGGGAACTGAAGGTCATGTAAATTCAGTTATCTTCTTTCACCTTCTCTGTGTCACGCTCAGGCCCTGAGTTACAATTGTCTCCTAGTAATTGCATTTACATTGCACCCATAATACATGTCATAATAAGAATTTATGCAGGCCTTTTGAAAAACCAGCCGTTAGTTGTAAAGTTACTTCCATGGCTTGACTGGACAAGAAATTGGGGCATATGCTCAATCAATCAACCAATAACAGTTTAATTTATTTTATAGAAAGATTGTGAGGAAAAAATATTTTTTCCCATATGCCATCTTAAGCCCTTTAACAGAATGGCAAGATATAAATACAGCTAAATCAGTCAGGTTCTGACAGCTGGTTTAAGATGTGGGTGCATGTATGAGTCATTTTACATTTGGATAATCCATTCGTTCACATTATCAAATACATTTTTGGTTTTTTATTTGTTACATACATATTTTGCTGTACCTCATTATGCAATTTTCTTTATTCTGGTAGAACTTTACTTTCCATCTTATCCTTCCCCCCACCCCCCCATAATTATTGTAGACATTTTTTGATACCTGCTACTGCTGGCCAGAAATGGCACAATTCTAGAGTGTTTGGTGAAAACTGAAGGTGATCTTTACTAACAAACTCTCCGTTTCCCCATCAGTAATGCCTATAAATCCTATTTTGAATGAGTGGTAAATGGGATATGGAATTGTATGCTAATTTATTGTTGTATAGTATTCAGGAATAAAGAGATTGGAACCAAATGGGACCTGTCTCAAATAACACTTCTTTTGTTCCAAACTGAATCCACATTCCTATTAAGATGACTAATCGGGCTAATACTAAAAATCTATGGAGTGTTGGTTACAGAAAGTCCCACTTTAATGAACAGATTATCATGTTTTAGTTGCAGTGCAGTTTTGCGCACTATTAAAATTGGCTCCAACTAGAAGTTTCCATTAAGTGATTCACTTGCAAGCTGCCAGAGCCCCTTGATTTTTATATGCTCTGCTTCCTGATTCTGTTAACCATTTATATAACAATCTTAATTGAATAGCTGGACATATTTGCTGGTATTTGTCCATCTGAGAAAGAGTTTATTTGAGTTTTTTAAATCCGAGCTCGAGCCACGGTTGGCCACATGTGTAATTTTGTCAGGAGAGTCCCAGTAAAGGGAGGGATTTTAGGTATCACTACCATAAATTACAGAAATGGCATTGGATAATCACACTTTCATCGTAGTGCTTGGATTTTTTTAAAAAATTCACCATCTTTGGGGAGTGCTTCCTGGTGGAAAGCTGGATGAGAATAGAGGATCTCAAGTTTTTCTATCTCCTGACTAACAGATAGATGAATTCATAGCTTGTTAGCACTTACCATTTCAGTAAGTGGTAACAAGAGCTGCTTTATTACAGAGAAGCCTTGTTAAACATGAACTTATTTTTTTCTAAACATTTGCCCAGGATGCTTAGGAAATTATGCTTACAGATATTAATAACTATATACCAATTCTGAGTCGCAGTTTTTATTTTGGAAGTCTGGTTGCCCTAGTTCAAGATTCTGGATTACATCTGCCACATGCAAGCTCATTAATTCCTAAGATGACTAAACCCTGTGGAATTTTTTTTATTCTTCTAAATGTTACCAGTGGGTTGCTAGATGAGTATTTATATATTACATGCACACAAATTTAGAGAAAAGGAAGAGTTCTATGATGCAGTGAGTCTAATCTGTACAGTGTGCTGCTAGGCAACATAACTAACCAACTTGTTTGGCAGATTTCTGCAAGAGATCAGTAAGAGTAATTTGGTAACCTAGATGCAGCTTGTAATCCTGAATATAACAGCAATAGCCTTTAATACAATGATGTGGTATCTAGATCTACAGATTAATTTAAAAGCTCTCAGATCATTTCTGTTAATTAGTCTGAAAAGTGCATTTATAGTCACAGGAATTCATAATTAACTAGGTCTCTCTAAATATAATCAACCAGCCAAATACATCATAACTTATGTTGACAGAGGAAAAGGTGACCTGAAGTTCTGAGTGGACCATCCTGACCTTGGTGGATTTCCCTGCTTCTATTCCCTTCCTAGACCAGTAAAAAAGAGATCAAGACAACCTCTACAAAAGTTTCAAAGCTCTGACTCTTTCTCTCACTCCTATAGCTCTACACATTAATGCAGCATATTTTGTGTTTTCAACTTCAAATCATAAATCTGGGCAAATGAACAAATTATAGTTCTGTTATATAAATTTGGGTTCTCTTATTAAAAACAAAACCACCAAAATATATTCTATTTAAAGTCTTTGCTATAAATATATCTACTGTTTATAAATATGCTGTAGAAAGGACTGCTGCACTGAGGTAAGTTAAAAGAAATATTTCCATTATCAATATAAATAAATGAAGAAAGGGCCTGATAGTTCTGCTGCCAACTTAGAAGGCTGACACTGTTTGAAATTACATAGTTTGGCAATGGAAATTGTGCCACTGAAGAGAAATAGACTATTTTGCTTATAGCATCACTGGAATAAATTCAAAATGAGCCCAACAAAAGTAATTGAAATTTTCATCCACCGCTGTTCACTGAAGAGTTTCAAATAGTGAATACTTTTATTGATTAACAAGTAAATGGATGTTTCCATGTGACTAGAAAAATGGGACATAACTCTAAAGGAAACCATATACAGAACTGCCTAGTTTGGTCTCCACTGCTATTTTTAGATTTTTGTCCTCTCTTATCATCAGGAAACATTAAATGTCTGAGTATTCCATTTAGATTTCCTATTAAGATTGGTATTGTTCACTCTGATTGGAGTTCCACTAAAAGTGGCTTGAATCTTAGCCCTTGTTTTTTGTTGGATTAGTAGTTGTTGTAAAAAAACATTGCTTTTTATTATTTCTTTCATGGTGAACAAAAGAGTCAGGGAGGGAGGGAGGGAAGGAGGGAGGAAGGGAAGGAGAGAGGGAGGAAGGAAGGAAGGAAGGAAGAAGGAGGGAGGGAGGGAGGGAGGGAGGAACAGAGGAAGGGAGTCACATTACCTACAGAGATAGACAATGGAATTAATTTTTTTTTTAAAAAATGCTTCTTTTATTTCTAAATAACATTCCCCGTGTTTATGCTCACAGAGGTATTTGCCTCTTTCTTAAGAATTATTAATTGACTAGAGCACTGCATGTTCACTTGATAACTCTATCGTCAATTAATGAAAAACCTGGCTCCACTATATATAGATTTGATATTCATGCTTTTAGTAGCATATCAATACTAATTGAATTGTTCAGTTTCTAGCCATATTTAATTTGATTTCAGTATAGACGTCAGAAGAATATGATGATTATGTGGCTCAATCATTTGATTAGCATATATATCCCTAACCATATCAAGGTTCATAATGTCTCTCTATGAATAGGATGACTCCAAAACTCGAAATCGTTGTCTCTTCTATTTCTCTTCCTGATATGTTTGAGAAGCAGCTTTTGCTGAAAGATAGTGATAGGCTCAAATTTCTTTTATTTTATTTATTAAATTTCTAAATTGCCCATTTCATCTAAGTGACTCTGGGTGGATTATGAACAACAATGAGGACTAATAAATCTGGCTGCGAAAATCCAAATCATTGCCGTTGCCAGCAAAAAGATACAGAAAAAGTAACTCTTTGCTGTCATTTAGCAATCATCTTTGACCTTTTCAAGGCTAGCTTGTTAACATCAGGGCTGAACTGCATTTAAAATGAGGCTACCAGTATTATATCACTCAATAACATATTTGCTCTGCTATATGTAAGAACCTGATTAATGGAGTAATGTTAGAATTACTGGGCTTTTTGATGGCAAATATGATATAATACAGATGGATGCATGGATCCCACCCCCCTCTCTCCCTCCCTCCCTCCCCCCTCTCTCACACACATCTATTTATAACTGACAGGAAGTAACATGTAGGTTGCCTCCTTGCAGTAAAGCAAGATGCCAAAGATAGTTAATTATTCTGCTAGATAGTTAATTATCTCAAAACCTTGGTCTATCTCTTACCTGTACCGTACCATACCATACCATACCATACCATACCATACCATACCATACCATACCATACCAATACCATACTAAAGGAGGCTGTGGCAATTTGCCTTGTGAATGTAGTTTGGTGTACTGGTTCAGGCATTGGGTAGAAGCTGGGAGACTTCTAGTCCCAACTTGGGCACAAAACCAAGCTGGATGACTTTGGTCCAGGCATTTTCTCTCTTGGCCCTAGGAAGAAGGCAATGGCAAACCACTTCTTCAGTTTTTTTACCATAAAAACTGTAGGAACTAGTCCAGGCAATCACCATTGACTTGAAATCACAAGAGAAAAAGACAGAGAGAGGCCAGCTTGCAAGCAGTTAGAGCATAGGGGATTTTAATTAAATAAATATTGACCTTGATATTTTCTTTTATTTCTAGCAAGAGAGCCTTTACATTCTGATAAAGCCCCCCTTTGCATATCCATTTCATAGGAAAAAGTCTTGCTTCAAGAATACACTGGTGGAAAGAGCAGAACCTCTGGCATTAGAACAAGGTCACAACACAACAGTGCCACTAGCCTTCCCCACCCCCTTTACAAATATCCATCAAAGTCGCACATTTTGGATCCATGTACTTCAGAGGACTTCCATCTGTATGGTGAATAGTTACAACTCTGAAACCTTTTTGAGTACAATATGTGTATCTTGTTTCACTTCAGTGCACCGCCTCATTACTATGGTAATCTTTTTCTGTG
Organism: Arizona elegans; assembly: GCA_022577455.1. NCBI lineage: Eukaryota > Metazoa > Chordata > Lepidosauria > Squamata > Colubridae > Arizona > Arizona elegans. Next base: position 39,160,338 of record JAKOOJ010000008.1, on the reverse strand, counting down.
TGTTTATATTAGGCTTGTTCCCTTAGTTAGGAAACAAGAATTGCTTTCATTGTTGGGCTTCCTCCAGTATCTCCATCATTAATTATAAACACATTTTCCACGTCAAATCTTTTCACACCCTTTGATCTCCAGCTAGCTATTTAAAGACCTGGATAACAGCACATCACCAATGTTTGGCAAGAGCCATAGAGCCTGAAGAGGGGGAAAATCCTGCATGGAAACACTGATCATTCTTATTGTGATTATTTTTCTTCCCTCAGCCTACCTCTCTCAAGTATTACTTTGCTATTTTTCTCATGTACAGCGTTCATTCACAACCAAATGTTGAGGTAATAGTGACCCTACTACTATAGGACTTAATTTTATTGACTGATACTTCCACACTGCCACCCTACAGGCAGTGGTGGGTTTCAAATTTTTTTACTACCGGTTCTGTGGGTGTGGCTTGGTGGGTGTGGCATGGCTTAGTGGGTGTGGCAGGGGAAGGATACTGTAAAATCTCCATGCCCTCCCCACTCCAGGGGAAGGTTACTTCAAAATTCCCGTTTCCTCCCAATCAGCTGGGACTCGGGAGGCAGAGAATAGATGGGGGCAGGGCCAGTCAGAGGTGGTATTTACCGGTTCTCCAAACTACTCAAAATTTCTGCTACCAGTTCTCCGAACTACTCAAAATTTCCACTACCGGTTCTCCAGAACTGGTCAGAACCTGCTGAAACCCACCTCCGCCTACAGGACATTGTTGTGCCAGACATCCATTTTCAGACTTACAGCTAGTTTCCCCAAATTCTAAGAACAAGTCAAAAGTGTTTAACTCTACCATCTATAGCATGGGTGTCAAACTCAATCATATCATGTGATGTTACATGACATCATGACTTTTTTGCCTTTGTGGGGCCGGGATGCGCATGGCCTGTTTGTGACACATCCGGCCCATGGGCTACCAGTTTGACACCCCTGATATTCTATAATAATTTTTAAAAGGGTGAAAAGTATTGCTTTTCCCTCAAATTAAAGGGTCAGTTTTATGAATTACAGTTGTACTTTGCCAATCTCTACTTAACAGACTGATAATACTGTATTCAAATTAATTAAAACCACATGAACATGAAAATCACTTACATGGAATGGGTGTAAAGTACTGATATTCCCTCCGTTCTCTGAAAATATGAATGAAGGAATAAATGAATGAATGAATGAATGATGTGTAGAAATAATCTTAAACTTTCAGTTCCAGTATACCATTCTTCCTTTCCTTACCCTGTTAAGTCTGAAACTCTCAAATTATCTGTGGTTGAAGTCATATCTTGTTGGTTGTTGAATGAATGAATATGGAATGTAGTAGTCAAAGAGGATGACATCCTGTAGACTAATACACATCTTGAACAAAGTCTGATATTTTGCAATGCATTTGAGAATTCATTATGTTTGGACCTATTATTGGGCAATGCATTCTGTCTCTTTCTGACACCAAAGAATAGGATAGGGTTTTTCATTAGGCCTTTGTTGAAATGAATGGTGGTTTAGTCCTTGATGGAAGGATTTTGCATCTCATTTACCTGCCATTTCAATTGCATACTCTTTAAACCAGTACAGCAGAATCATCAAATGATGCTATATAATCAATGGAACTAGAATAAAATATAATCATATGTCTTGTATGCGACGTATTATGATATAAACAGTAAAAGTGGTTAGGAATGATACATGCATCTTAGATTCTCATATTCACTCAAATGGATACAGGGAGAGACTAGACAATGTATTTTTTGAACTTACTAAAATTACTAGATCTATATCAACACATTCTTCATATATTATCCAATATCAGACTGTTCTGTCAAGTTGGGATTTTGCAAGAATATACAAAAAGAAGTTTTGAACCACTATCTTCATGTTCTGATTGTGATGATCAGATCAAATAAGAGTGAAGTAATAGGAAGCAAGATAATGTTTTAGCAGCTGCAAAGGATTTGAGCTATCCGTGACAGATATATATGAATATGTACCTTATCTATGTATTTGAAGTTTATTTGCTTAGATAAATTGTGATATTGTCCAGGAAACAAAGTTATAAATACATAAGACTTTCCCAATCTATGAACATCAACATTTTATTTCAATTTATTTTAATAGTTGTAGTCATTTGTTTCATCAGTAGCTTGCTGACATTATACATGCCTTGAACAGAACATTTCTATGTCTGTCATTACACCATGGTAATTGAGAAACAATAATTTTAAATATAAATCTTTACTTCTGGCACTTTGGATACTTGAAAACATATGTGATCTTGTTGATGTTTTGCTACTATAGACAACATATTAACTGCTAAGCAACTTTACTTTCTTTTCATATGACATACTTGAGATGTTCTATACCAGGGGTCCAATATAGACTCAAGACCTGGGGGCCAGATCCGGCCTGCAGGGTGCTTAGATCTGGCCTGCAGGGCCACCTGGAAACAGCAAAGGACCGGCCCACGGTGCCTCTGCCAGTGAAAACTTCACTTGGGAGAGTCACATGCGGGCTCCCCCGAGATCCGTTTTCACTGGCAGAGGGTTGCCGAAGGCCATCGTAGCCGGAAATGGAGCTCAGAAGCCCGCTTTCACTGGCAGAGTGCCGGGCCACCAAAAGCGCTCCCAACACACATGACATCAAGCTGGCCATGCCCCCCTAGCCCCCCCAAGGTCAAACACAACCATGATGTGGCCCTCAATGAAATTGAGTTTGACACCCCTGTTCTATACTATTTATCATTTATTTAAATTAATGAGAATGTAGGTATTTCAGTACCAAAAGGGTACCCTTACTGATGTTATCAAATGCAACTGAGAGATCTAAAAGCACTCGGGGAGGTGCACTCCATTCAAGACTCAACAAATGTCACCCACCCCTACAATCAATACTATTTTGATCTGAATCCTTACTGAAAGGGATGTGATAATTCACTTCCTATAGGGCATTTTGCAGCTAATTCTCACCATCCTTTCCAAAATCATAGAGGAAAGGAAGGTTGACGATTGGATAATTCTTGTCCAATATGGTTGGATGGAGGAGGAAGCAAAACTGCAGACATTATCCTTTCCTTCAGCAAGCATTGATGATCTCCCATATCCATTTCATCATGACCTGTTTTCCAGTGCCATGCAGAAACCAGGAAGGACATGTATTCTATCCCATAGGTGGTAGCAGTCAAGCTGGAGAATACCTTATCTACTTCTTTGGAATCAATAGGCCATAAAGAATCCCAGTTAATATGTTGACACATCCCGCTAGTTACCATGATGGATTCTATCAATGTAGTGTCAAGACTTTGGCCAATGTTAGCAACTTCATCAGTAAAATAGCTACAAGAGCCACAAGGGAGTTACAATAAGGGAGTTGTCTGTTGTAAACAAGGCTACTGCTTAACAGTACACCAATACAGTAATGGAGGAGAAGCAGTGATGCTTAGCTGTAGCATACTTGTCCAATATGGTTAGGTGAAGGCTCAGACTAGAGCATGTACTCAGTCATTACTTTTGTTTTCCTCTACCAATAACTTCAGACTTCTCAGTAAATTAGTTGGGATTTGTGACTACTGAAGAGAAAGGCTGTCCACGAACAATCCCATTGAGATCTGGTCCATCTGTCATTGTCAGAGGCTAATCCAAGCAATTAATGGAACTGCCTGCCAAATCATTGAGAAATATAGCAAGGATCCTCTAGAATCCTATGCTAATAGGTCTATTCATCTCATGAAGGTCTACAATGACAATCAATGTAATCTACACCAGTAAATTATCTGACCATGTTGGAGAGATTTCTGTAATAATGCCGTCCAATTCAAGAACATCTTTCTGCTACTCTGAAGTAAGAATGAGGTCTAGTACATTCACATCCTCTCTTAACTGCTATTAGCCCTTATTTCCAGTTGTCTGGCATAGAAAATGAGAAAATAATACTTGTGTTCAGAATATACATGGTGGGACTTTTATGTGAATGTTCTCTCTATTTCTTCACCAAAACTGTAATTTTGTAGTATAACATACTACAAGTTATATGAAATATATTACATTTCTCCAAATGTCTTTGAAAAGTCTCCCACTGTTATTCACCTGGGAGAACCAGATTCAAGACATTATTTCAAGAGGAAGGCTCACTGGATCATTGGGGCCATTCATTCTATCTTACAACAACCTCCCAGACTGGTTGTGATAAAGATAAAATTAGTGGAGACTTTCATTTGTATTACACTGAATTTTCTGGTAAAAGAATTGATAGTGCACTGATAATATTCATGTGATTAAACATACACAAGCACACACATTTACATCCAGTAAATTACTCTATAATTACTACCGGTTCGGCAAACCAGTAGCATTTTTTACTACCGGTTCGAGCGAACCAGCCCGAACTGATAGCATTTCATCCCTGATCTGAAGTGAATTTATGGACACTCCTACCCCCAAGGTTTGCTATGAATCAATACCGATTGGGGGGGAATATCTTGATTAGGTTATTAAAGTTTAAAATATGGAGAAGAAACATTTCTAGTTACTTGGGTAGGGACTACTGGAAAATTAAATAAAAAATTAGACCAGTTTTTGCTAAACACAACAACATCAAAACAAGAATCCTCTAGGACAGAGATGTCAAACTCGCAACCACACATTGTCACATGACATTTCGCAATTTTTTTCCCCTTCATTAAACATGGGGTGGGCATGGTCAATGTGTGACGCATCTGGCCTGCGGGCCACGAGTTTGACACCCCTTCTTTAGGACAAATGGTTTGAGGCACAGTTTTAAACTTTTATATGCCATCACACACCAAATAGCCAAAAGAAAAAGCCCACCTCTTAATAATTGCACCTCCTTCCATATTACCAGCAGGCCTAGAAACTGGTGAAAGATGTCTTTGTTTATTGTAAATAGGTCTCTTGTGCAGTTCTGGAAAAGAACTCAACAAGCCAGAACTTAGACTTGTTGTGGCCCATCTGTTTGTTCCATCTTCTGTTATTATTTTAGAATAATTTCTTCAGACTTCTGATAACATAGTGAAGAGGAAAGTAAAAATATGATCTATCTATGTTCATACTGTATCATACATGAGCTACATTTGCACAACACAGAGTATAACTAGCTAACCATAGTTTAGCCTAGCTGACTGACCGGTCCTTTATTTCTTGTGGGCAGTTGGAGAGAGGTATAAATAATCCAATTCTATTTTAATTGTAACTTACACTTTTGAACTGTAAACACTTTGAGAGCTCTGTTTGAAAGGTGGTATATAACTGCCATGCATATAAGACTGAAATATAAGTATGTACCGCAATGTGTCTTTCAGTTATGCCCAGAGGTGTTAATTCCTTAGTTATTTAGTCATGCTCAAATGAAACATGTTTCATTGGGGAAAATTTCCATTAATGGAAAAATATTTATATTTTTGTATATAAACAGTTGACTTGAGCTTTGTAAATTTGGAGATTTGCTCCAATGTTGGATCATGAATTACTCCAGGACTCTTTGGAGTCCTGTGTTAAGGAGGCCTTTCAACTTTTTTGAGCAATAGCCAATTTTTTTCACCTATCAAATATCACAGTGTTTTAAGATATCCCCAACTTCCATAATTTTATTATAGGCAAACCCAGACTTGAATAGAATAGAATAACAGAGTTGAAGGAACCTTGGAGGTCTTCAAGTCCAACCCCCTGCTTAGGTAGGAAATCCTACACCACTTCAGACAAATGGTTATCCAACCTCTTCTTAAAACTTCCAGTGTTGGAGCATTTACAACTTCTGGAGGCAAGTTGTTCCACTGATTAATTGTTCTGTCAGGAAATTTCTCCTTAGTTCTAAGTTGCTTCTCTCCTTGATTAGTTTCCACCCATTGCTTCTTGTCCTGCCCTCCGGTGCTTTGGAGAATAGTTTGACTCCCTCTTCTTTGTGGCAGCCCCTGAGATAGTGGAACACTGCTATCATGTCTCCCCTAGTCCTTCTTTTCATTAAGTTGGATGCAAAACAGTTCTGGATTTTCTGACGGACTCTGATTTAGTCTTCAAATTTCTAAAGCATTTTTCTAAGTAAAAAATCCCCAAACAAACGCCATATCCAGATATGCTCACACCAAAGTCTGTCTGAATCCACATCCCAGGTTGATTTTCCTATGAGGTGTCTTTGAATAGGTATTGCATTGAATATGTGGATGACTTTGAGGAAAAGGGGGAAGAGATGCTGCCTAGGAAATCAGACAAGAGAGACAGAAACCCCAGTACACAATATTCAATCCACTTTACATCAGCACCAAAATAGATCAGTGACTGAAACTGTAATCTGCCACAAATCAGAATAATTAAATACATTCAAGGAATCAAGGGAGTGACACACAGATAAACTAATTTAACTCTTGAGTGGGTGAAAGTTTTAATTTTAATTCAGACCATTTAATAGCCCTGGGATAGAAACAGTTCATAGTCCACTTACCACACAAGTATTTATTTCCTAAATGCCAATGCCAATCTTTTTGTAAATTAAGTCCTATCAATAAAATCTATCCGATCTTTAAAAAAATATGTTGGGTAATCTGGGCAGTTGTCTCATGCAAACTTAATGAAGTACACTTAGTGGTGTACCTAAAATTTGCTTGCAAAAATTCACAGGAAATGTATGTTTGTAAATTAATGTACACTGCTCTCTTATTTCTCCTTTATATAATACATTTACTTTTTTTTCTTTCATGGTACAAAAGATGCATCTAGGAGATAATCTTCATATGTTTTTTAATACTCCTAAAATGAGTGGAATGTTACTCCATTGATATAATAATAGATCCTATCAAGCTTTTAGACATTTATTTATTGATGGCGGCATAGCATAGCCATACAAATGGATAGCATAGAGGAAAATAATAATGTGATGTCACTGCTATAATCAAACATCTATTTTCATTTCACATGAGGTAAATTGTTGCCATTAGTGCAGTCAGTTCTTTTTATAATACAGAATAGGACTGTGCCAGAATCTAGATCCAAAGAGGAAAAGATTCAGAAAGTATTCAGTAACTCATTCAACCAAATATATCTTCCTGGGATTGCACTGATGTTGCGGGGCAACTTCTGTGCAATCCTGGAAAAAGAAAAGGATTTTTAAAGGAACCAGATCTATGCAACACTGTCTATTGTGTACTGAGATGAATGTAATGCATTGAATTTAAGAACTATTTGCACCTAAACTGTTTGTATAACTACTAGCCACTCTCAAGCTTTCACCTTTCATTTGTTGGAACTCGAACCAATCCAGAATTGCCAGCCATTTTTAATACATCTAAAGAAGATTATGGTGGGAAAGACTGATTTACAGTATGCTTTTGGAGCAATCCAGAATTCTTTTGTACAGAGCAAAAGCTTACAACAGCTAAAGAAAAATTGTGTTGTATGACTGCCACCAAGTGTTCTTTAGAGGGTGTCAAGGTCTCTATAAATGTCTGATGATAATATCTCAATGGGTAGGATAAAAAGGTTATCTTATCAAATATATTATTATGCCACAACGCAGATCACTTAACACTGACAGGCATGCAAAGTTTGTACCCTTTCCCTCACCTATTTCTTTCTGTATATCCTGTTATATTTTTGGATGTGTCTGTCCAGCAAATTAGATTTTGCTTTTTTTCTAGTTTCTAGTTCAACATTAAATCTCAAAAGGTGCAGGGTCTATTTGTGTTAGACTGGAGACATACTGTATTTTTCCCTGTGAGAGTTATTGGGTGCTAAGAGAAATTTCTCATATGCACAGTCATCTGTTTATAACCTATTAGGCAATTTCTCAAGATTTTGAGAAGATCTCCATGGGATCAGAAAAAAGATCTACCACACTAACATTTTATTTCCTGAATTGAAATTTCCTGAACTGAACTGAATTGCCTGAATTGAATTTCCTGAATTGAATTTCCTGAACTTAAAGATAAACAGGATAAATATATATTTAAAAAAATTAGAAAGAGGGACACATACTGTAATTAAGGCAGAATTTTTTTTATTTTTTTAAATGTTTTATTTTATTTTCAATTTATATACCGCCCTTCTCCCTGAGGACTCAGGGCGGTGCACAGCCAGAATTAAAAACATGAAATACAAATATTGAAAACGATTAAAATCTATATAAATTCGGCCCAAAAATTTAAAAAACCACAAACCAATTAAACATTTAAAAAATTTAAAAAATTTCTTCCTAAGCCAGCCCGGCTTGCTGGAAAAAGTGGGTTTTAAGGGTATTTAAGAATACCAGCAAATAGCCTGAATCTGCACAGATGAAGTCAGGAAAGCTAAGGATCAGAATGAACTAGGACTTGCAACAAATGTAAAAAATAATTTTAAAAAAGTTTCTTTCAATATGTAAAAAAAGAAGAAAAATGTCAAGGAAACAATTGGTTCACTAATAGAAGAAGATGTCAAGGAAATGAGGGGCAGCAGGGAGAAAGAAGAGCTGCTTAATTCTTCACACAAAAGGAAAAAATAGCCCAACCTATCTAAAACAGACCTGTAAAAGATAGACTAGGAATACAAATTAAAATAGGCAAGGGAATGGTTAGAGAACACCTGTCCACCCTATGAGTTTAAATCACCAGAATTGCATCACAGAGTGTTGAAGAAGTTGGGAAACGTGATCTCTGAGCCACTGAACATTTCTTTCAAAGATCTTGGCGCACCAAGACACTACCAGAAGACTGGAAAAAAACTGACGTGGTTCTTTTCAAAAAAGGGGGAAAAGTGGATCCAGAAAACTACAGACCAATTAGCTTGTCATCAATATCTGAGAATATCCTGGAAAAGATAATCAAGTAACAGATCAGAGGTGGTATTCAGCAGGTTCTGACCAGTTTTGGAGAACTGTTAGCGGAAATTTTGAATAGTTTGGAGAACCAGTAAATACCACTTCTGACTGGCTCTGCCCCCATCTATGCCCTGCCTCCCGAGTCCCAGCTGATCAGGAGGAAATGGGGATTCTGCAGTATCGTTCCCCTGGAGTGGAGTGGGAGTGGAGATTTTACAGAATCCTTCCCCTGCAACACCCACCTAGCCAGTGGTGGGTTCCTCCTGGTTTGGTCCGGTTCGGCCGAGCCAGTAGCTGAACCGGTTCTCCCTCCCCCCGCCCTCCCACGTTATTCTTACCTTTTATTTGGTCCCACCCCCAATCTATTGCTGCCTCCTGAGTCCCAGCTAATGACTAGAGGGAAAAAAACTGTTTAAACTCTTGCCGTGGGGCTTCAAAGGGCCATCCTACAGCTGATCAGTGTTAAAAGCAAACAAATGAGTCGGGTCGTAAGTGCGAGGACTGGTCGTAAGTGCGAGGACCTTCCAGAAATGACTCTGACCAGCTAGCCACGCCCACCTAGTCACATGACCTCCAAGCCACACCCACAAAATAAGCCACGCCCACAGAACCGGTAGTAAAAACATTTAGAACCCACCCCTGCACCTGGCCATGCTCACCTAGCCACGCCACGCCACGCTCACCAAGCCATGCCCACAGAACCGGTAGTAAAAAATTTTGAATCCCACCTCTGTAACAGATCTGCAAAATACCTAAAAGCTATAGTTTACTTTAGTTACTTTATAACTGAAAGTTATAATCAAAAGCAAAGATAGGTTTGTCAAAAGCAGATCATGCCAAAAAAAAAATATTTCATTCTTTAACAAGGTGACTAAATTAGTGGACTAGCAAAATGCTGTGGATATAGTATACTTGGATTTCAGCAAGGCAATTAATAAAGTAGATAACAACCTACTTCTTAGTAAGTTAGAAGGATATGGGTTAGACAGGATTCCCAACTGGCTGACAAACTGCACTCAACAGGGGTTTTAATTCTAATTTAGTTTTAACTTGTTAGTCTTAATTGTACTTTTAACTGTTAATTATGAGATTTGGATTTAATTTTTTAACTTTTTATTAGATGTTTCTTACTGTTGTGAGCCACCCTGAGTCCAGCTGGAGATAGGGCGACATATAAATCTCATAAATAAATAAATAAATAAACAAACATATAGTTCTTAAAGGAACTACATCTACACAGTGGGAAGTAAGCAGTGTGGTAGCCCAGGTACTCTTCAATATCTTCATGAATGATTTAGAGGAGGAAATAGAGGGGGAATTCATCAGATTTGCAGATGACACCAAGCTGGGGGGGAATAGCTAACACCCCAGAAGATAGGCTCAAGAACCAGAAGGATCTTTACAGACTTGAACACTGGGCCCTATCTAACAAAATGAAATTCAATGGTGAGAAAAGTAAGGTTGACACTTCAACAAAACCCCTCAAATGTATAGGCATAGAATTTGTGGAACCTGATTCAATAGCAACAACTGCAAGAGGGATCAAGGTGTCCTAGTAGACAGCCACTTAAATATGAGCCAGCAGTGTGCTTCAGCTGCTAAAGAAAGCCAGTGCAATCCTAGGCTGCATTAACAGAGGGATAGAAACTGTGAAGTGACAGTACCTCTTTATAATGACTTGGTAAGACCACACTTGGAATTCTGCATCCAATTTTGATCAACACAATATAAAAAAAGATTTTGAGACTCTGGAAAGAATGCAGAGAAGAGCAACAAAGATGATTAGGGGGCTGGAAGCTAACACATATGAAGAGCGGTTGCAGGAATTGGGTATGTCTGGTCTAGTGAAATGAAAGACTGGGGGCGACATGATAGCAGTATTTCAGTATCTGAGGGGTTGCTACAAAGAAGAATGGGTCAACCTATTTTTCAAAGCATCAAAAGGCAGGACAAGTTGGAAATCAAGAAGAGAAGCAACCTAAAACTAAGGAGAAATTTCCTGACAGTGAGAACAAATAACCAGTGGATTGGCTTGTCTTCAAAAGTTGTGGGTGCTTCATCACTAGAGGTTTTTAAGAAGAGATTGAACAACCGTTTGTTCGAAATGATATAGGGTCTCCTGCTTGGGCAAGAGGTTTGTTGTAACATGCTCAGGAGCTACGCGCAGGCATGAGAGAATCATGCTGTACCGCATATGCGAAAAACTAGATAAAGGTTGCAACAACTCATAGATAAGGGCTGTAACAATTCACTAGCAGCTAGGATTGTAGATCTTCCCAAATTTGGGCATTGCTTCCATGTATTACTTGTACTTACGTATGCATTACATGAGACATGCTGTAATATATTATTGGCTTATGCTAACAAACCCCTCCTGCCTTTGTTTGTGTACAATAAAAGAGGCTCCCGGAGTCAGATCTGGGTCGTCTCATCCCGAGAAAACTCGTGTCCGAGTCTTTCCTCAATATTGACCTCATGGGCGGCCCGCGGAAAACTCACATCTGGTGACCCCGACGTGATATCCGTGTCGCCCACTCATCTCAACCCCGGCTGGGAATAGCCTCGCACCCAGGGACGGCCGTCGGTGAACGGAGCACCCTCCCACATCGTGAGTATGGGATCGGGCTTCTCGAAGGAACAGGCAGTTCATCTCAATGAACTTCGAGATATCTGCAAATTATCTAGTGTAATTAGCCAGGCGGCGGGTAAGCCGCTTCCCATTCCCCCGAAAAAACATCTAATCAGTGTACTAAAATACATTTGGCAACATTATCCGGCTGATCCAGAAAAGGGCTCTTTAAAAGTGAAAGTGTGGAAGCAGATAGGAACATGCCTCCACGAACCTCCACGAGCCCTGGAAAAATTCTGGCACTCTGGAGATTGGCTATAGAATGTTTAATGATGCATGGAAAAAAAAAAAAGGCCTTCAGGACACTGATAATGGTTCCTTTTTAGATTAATGTTATCAAGGAATAGAAAATATAGCTCTGATGCCTTGAAAGAGCAACAATTAACGACAAGCCCTCCACCTGATTATAAAGTTAAAATTGTCACCTCAAAACCATCTTTAATTGAATCATAAGTTCCTTCTGAAGGAGCTGGTAACACCCCCACTAAGCAGAATTCAAAGAAACAGTTAGAAAAAAAAAAGCGGGGGGGTGGGGGGTGGAATATAGAAGAAATTCCTACCGGCTGCAACTTTGCAAGCTTCTTCTGAATGTGCTTATCAAGCCTTCAGAAAAATGCCTGTTTTTGGCAAGCGTCAACAAGCCTTCTCTAACATAAGGAAAAAAGCTACAAAGAACGCCACTTCTGAATGCCGAAAAGCAATTGTTGGGCTGGGAAAAGATCTTGATTTGGCAGATATGATTCAAGTGTGTCAGGATATAGAAACATTGTATAAAACCAATTTGTTAGCACTGCTTTATCACCAGGCAGCAAACCTCAAGAAAACAACCTAATTGGCTTTTTAAAATACAAAATGATTTATGTGTAAATGAATTGCACATTGCCCCAGAAAAAATACAGCTGTACACTCCTTATCTGTATGTGCAATTTCTTTCTGTTCTGGCTTTCCCTTGTTTACAATTACCAAAAGTTATTTCCTTAGTAAATTTGCAACAATTACTGGGTACTATTAATTGGGTCTGCTCATATTTTTCTTTACCTATGCATTTACTTAGCCCATTATTTGAGTTATTGACTAAAGGAAAAAAGCCAGGAGATTTAATTAACATCTTGAGTATTCAGTTTGTGGATTGGATCCCTCATAGAAATTGTCAGTTTGTTAATATTTCCTACTAGTAAGCTACCCACAGGAGTATTGGCTGCTTTAGAACAGCAAAAAGCATATTGTATTGAATGGCTTTACCATCTAAAAATGTTTTACCCTTTATTCAAGCTATTGCTGAAATTATAACCTTGAGGCGTATTACAGCCTGTCGAAGAAATGGAACTGATTTAATAAATATTATTCTTTCTGTCTCAAAATCTGACTTTTACTTTTCTATCTTAGCTTTCACACCTTTTCTCAACAACCTTTTAATCTGATCTCTGACTCTCAGTATGTTTGTAAACTGTTTATTGTTCTTCCCACCCGGGGTTTAGCAGGTAATAAAATTAAAACCTGTCTAAATGGGAAGACTCAGATAATTTGAACTGATCAACTTGAAGTGATTTCTGTTAAAAATATTTTGTTGATGTGCATCTATAATGATAGTGCATGGAATAGTATGTGGTTGAAATAATTTTAATTATGATATGCTTGGCTGGCCAGCAAATTGACTGGGCTTGAACTTAAGGCTGTGGAAAAACAGGCAATGGTTATGGGCCCAATATCACTTTTTGTGATTAAAACTGCTGCCTGAAATTTTTTCCGCTATTTTGGGCATAAGCTAGTTCATTGAAATAATTTGAATGACTGATTTGCATGGAGGACGTATTATACAAAAGGTCTGATTGCAGTACAGATGTGAATGGGTGTGTATGAAGTCATTTATTGGATTGCATGAAATGTAATTTTGTGTATAAGCATTTTTTCCCCCTTTCTCTTACTGTCCTCCCAGGAGGAGGGAGGCTTGCCCGTTTTAAAAAGTTTTTTCCTTTCTCTCACCCCCTCCTTTTTTCCCTGGGAGGTGAGGGGCAGAAAAGGGGGCTACGGTTTTTGTTCTTTTCACCATTTTTTCTCTCTCTCAGAGAACCAGCCTGAGGTAAAGGGTGATATCTGATACCTGATTTTGCAGTTTCAGAATATTGACTCAAAATATCTCATTTAGATTGTTTGTTTTATTTTTGAAGCTGTCTTTCTTACTCCTTTATGTTTTTATGTCTGCGTGCATTCTGCATACTTAGCAGATGGCACGTTTGTTCCTTTGTATGTTTGTTTGTTGTTTGTTTGTTTGTTTGTTTGTTTGTTTGTTTGTCAGCAGCATAAATTGCTGCCTTTTTAGGAATTGTCACAGAGATGAGTTAGAGATTACAATATGTAGACAGAGAGATAAAATACTTAGGACATTTAATTAATGAAAGAAGATAAAACCTGAAAAGTTGAGGAAATTTCTAGGATTGACTGGATATTGTGGGCTGTGAATAGATAATTGTTCTATTTTGAATGAAGACTGGTATGCAAAGAACCCAGTATTACAGGGAATGTAAGGGAATGGCTTTGAGAGTTTTAACCCAGAAGTGGGGAGGGAAGTGAGAGTCAGTAACATTTTTGTCTAAAAAGTTAGACAGTTTTAGTGAAGGAAAACAGAAAGTTGACTTTTGGAAGTAAGAGAAAGTGGTTGCATGTAAGAAAAGACATTTAGGTAAGTTGGTTTGCACAGACTTGGGCTGGCTTGGAAGTCAGAATGGCAGTGGGAGAAAGGATTTGAATGTTGAGTGTTATAAGGAGATTTGTTTATTGGAAGGTTATAGATATTGTGGGTGGCAGAGACAGAGATTTCCATCAAAATAAAAAAGCATTAGCGAAACAATTTGGTCTCACGGCAGCCGAAGCGACTGCCATCATACAACAATGTCCTACCTGTAGTCAACAAGCTCATTCTATCCCTATGGGTGTAAACCCTAGAGGACTCAAAGCTTGTGAAATTTGGCAAATGGATGTACCTCAGTATCCATCCTTTGCCCCATGGAAATATTTGCATGTTTCCGTGGATACTTATTCAGGATTTATTATGGCATTCCCAAAAAGGGGAGAAGCAACCAAACATGTAATAAATCATTGTATTCGGACTTTCGCATCGATGGGACGCCCAATTGAACTTAAAACTGACAATGGACCTGCGTACACCAGTACTGCCTTTGCAGACTTTGGTAACAAGTGGTCCATCACACACAAATTTGGCTTATAAATTGAAAGAGGAAAAATGCCTCGGCCTCCCAGCCATGCAAAACAAACTCAATCTTTGCTTATATACTTTGAACTTTCTTAACCTGACTGGACAGCCTCCCACATCGGCTGCGACCCGTCATTTTACTGCTTCTCCATCAGCTACCCCAAACCATAAGTCTATTTCCGCCAACTACCTGATCCTGCATGGAGAAGGCCCGCTGACTTTATTACCTGGGGCCATGGATACGCTGCTGTCCAGTATAACGATCGCATCATTTGGATCCCCAGAAGACACGTAAGACCATTTCATTTACAACAAAAAGAAGGAGAAACCCCTCATGCTGAGATTTAAGAAGAAAACACCTTGCTGAGTCCTACCGGCAACAGACTATCAACGCACAGCGGAAGATTCTTCAGGAGGAAACTACCTTCACATTGTACATATACATTTTATTAGCCTTACTATAGCACTTTCTTACACGTACTAATGTTAGTAGAAGTTTAGGAGTGAGTTTTGTGGGTAATTGTTTTTCTAATTTTGCTAGTAATTTTGTTTCACACGTATAAGTGACTATGATTTGTTTATGGCCTTGGACATTGTTAGCTTTGGGACTCTCAAGTGCCCATGTAAGGAACATCAAATCCCCACATACATACACTTTAAGTCAAGTACGCTCCTGCCAAAAATGCATCGTCTATGCACGAGGTCCTTACTTTCTACCTAAGTCTACTCCACCACCTAAGGTTCCCATATTGACATTTCCAGCTGAGGGGGGAGTGAATAAGGACAATGGGCCTCTGCAACAATTGCATAAAGGAGACTATATATCACGGATTCTGGAATTAAGTCACGATCTTGCATCTATTGCCCCTACATCTCATGATCCTTCATATCAGCAGCCTCTACATTCAATCATGATGGGACAGTAATAAAAGACATTCAAATAGCTGCTAATCGGACAAACTCCACTACTCCTATTTCCCAAACCACACCCACCACTGACACTGAGTGGCTCATTAAAAACTCAGATATCCAGAGGCACCTTGCCCAATCTCGGGTGGCAATGAACTATCGGGATCGTCATTTATTAAATAACTGGACAGTACATATGTTCAACAAGACTATCAAGGTGCTGAAGCTGATGAACAAAGAACTGGCTGAAATCAGGGAGGTGGTCTTACAAAACCAATATGCCTTAGCTAAAGGAGCCGTTTGTGCCCTCATACACTCACATTGTTGTACCTATGTATCTGATTATCAGTATAACATCACTCACACCATAGAACATATGGAAAACCTGATCAAAAACAATCCCTTATCATCCAATAAGGGATGGTGCCATTGGATCTGGTGCCATTGACATCTAGGCTGCACTTTGGTCATGGCTCCCGGATGGTTCTTGGTTGAAATCAATTATGCCAACTATTGTATCTATAATTGTACTGCTTGTTTTGCTTTGTTGCTGTATCCAATGTCTCCCCTCCCTTCTGCAAATGTGCAAAGGTTTTATTCCCTCCAATAGGAAGGACGTCCTGATAAGTGAAACCAAAGCCCTTCTGGAACTGGAGGAACAAATCAGGTGTGGACAGAGAAGGTGCTCGGGACTTGCAAGATAGGGCTTCCAGAATAACTCAGAGGTTACAAACTTCTCACATGTGGTTTTCTTGGGTGCCTGGATCCGGATGGATTTACAATTTGTGGGAGCGATTTGTGGAAATGTATAACTGGAATACAACTCAGAAACTTGATGGCCTACCTCGCTTGACATCTCCTGGCCACTTTTCCACTAACTTTGTTCACCGTAATAAAAGGATGGGTGAGCTACAAATATTTGCAGAAACCGGATGGCGGAAGAATATATTGTCTACTGTACTTATGATCATTGCTTTGCTTATTTCTATATGTTGTAGTATCCAATGTATTCCTGCTTTGTTTGCTATGATGATAGGCATGTTTCCCAGGCATAAAGAGAACATCATAATAACAACACAGCTAACCTTGTTGCAAAAAATTAAAACAAAAAGTAGGAGATGTTGTAACATGCTCAGGAGCTATGCGCAGGCATGAGAGAATCATGCTGTACCGCATATGCGAAAAACTAGATAAAGGTTGCAACAACTCATAGATAAGGGCTGTAACAATTCACTAGCAGCTAGGATTGTAGATCTTCCCAAATTTGGGCATTGCTTCCATGTATTACTTGTACTTACGTATGCATTACATGAGACATGCTGTAATATATTATTGGCTTATGCTAACAAACCCCTCCTGCCTTTGTTTGTGTACAATAAAAGAGGCTCCCGGAGTCAGATCTGGGTCGTCTCATCCCGAGAAAACTCGTGTCCGAGTCTTTCCTCAATATTGACCTCATGGGTGGCCCACAGAAAACTCACAAGGTTGAATAAGAAGACCTTCAAGGTCCCTTCCAACTTCATTATTCTGTTATTTCTAGTTGCCTGGAGGAAGGCCAAAAGCAGTCTTACCCACTTGAGGAGAACAGGACAAAAGAAAATAGTGTTTATACACACAAATGAAAACAATAGGTTTATTTTATCCATTTTTGCATCTTCCTAAATCAATTGATCAGTAACATCCACACTTTCAGCCTGTTTCTCTTGATCTCAATGAAAACTAGTTTTTCTTATACAGCCTCTTGTTATAGACAGCATTATAGTATTATCTTTTTAGCTGCCTTTCAAGTTTATGGTGATTATAGGCAAGTCTGCACTGCCACAGATAGAAACTTGAATTATACATACCATTCCATTCTTTTCTCCTGGTCCCAAAGGTTTTTTTATTAAAATCTCTGTCCAGACTGCGTTATCTATTTGCTTTTGTTCTACTCATTTAGTACAATTCTTAACTGCCTTTCAAGATGCTGGTAATTACAGTCAAGAATGCACTGCCATGGATAGGCTCTCAAATTATGCAAACCATAAAGTGGAGATAGTTATTCTAATTTGCATTTACCATAGGGGTAAATTATACCTAGTGTTCTGGTCACACAGCTTCTGTCTATAGTTCACACCTCACGATGGAAAATTTGGAGCTAAAGAGAGCAGACTATGTGAGAAGAACAGTCATTTC
The DNA here is from genome assembly GCA_022577455.1 of Arizona elegans. Classification (NCBI taxonomy): domain Eukaryota; kingdom Metazoa; phylum Chordata; class Lepidosauria; order Squamata; family Colubridae; genus Arizona; species Arizona elegans. The sequence continues at coordinate 39,142,600 of JAKOOJ010000008.1, read as the reverse complement.
TTGATATACCTTTTGTGAACTCATGCACTCTTCTCAAAGAAGTAATGTTTCTATGGTAGAATATAGCAGAAGTATCTTTACGGCATAGGAAGAGAGAACTAAGTTTTGATATTTACATATATCAGAACTAAGTTTTGATATTTACATTTATCTTTATATGTACATTTTATAATTCAGCTTCTTTACCTATAGGGCATTCAATGTAGCTAATAATAAAAACCATGAACACTTTTTAAAAGTTGTATGAACAAGTAAAATTGTTGCTGTATTCAAATTCAGGTAAAAAAACTGGCTTAAGAGGCAGGTCTTGATTCCTTTCCTATAACGTAGATGTAGATGTAGATACAGATGTATATACATGTATATATAGAGAGACCAAGTATATACGAGTGTGTAAAATATATATAGATACTATATATATAAAAATAAATATGTGTTTGGGTTTTCGTGCGTATTGGTGTTTTTCTATGTTTGTCTCTGTGTTGTGTGTGTTGGTATGTCTGTACATCTCTTATTCTGTGTGTGTATGGGTGTGTATGCACAAACAGGTCTCAGACTAGAGACCACAGCTTTGTTTTTCATTGCTAGAACAAAAATGCTGTGCTTCTATACTGCATTGTTTGACAAAATAAATAAAACTGAAGTAACTACAGAGCTTAATGATGTTCATGTTGATAAATAGTACAGCAATTCAAAAGAATCAAAACTGGGTTTAGAGCAAAAAAATATTGTTAATTAGTTTAAGTACCCCACGTAAAAATAAATAAATGGACTGATAGTTATGTTATTCCATAGCATATATTATAATAGTAACCAATATACTGGAAAAGGCATTGTTTGAGATAGGCATCGTTTCTAGATGTAAGTCTCACATGACTTACAGTACATATAGAAACAATATGTAAGTGAGAAGGCTCCAGAATCTCTTTGTGGTAACGTTTGTATTTTCAAGATTGTCCTTATTTTTATGTATGCAATTCCTTAGTGTTAACGGGAGACACATTATTTGGTTAGATGGATACACATGGCCCCAGAGAGTGTTTCTCAATTACAAGAATATTAGTATGAAACTTAAATTAAAACTTAGAAATGTTCCTCTGTTATAAACAAAATATTCCCTTTGGTAATTAAAAAATATTGTGATTTTAATTAAAAGGGCTTATGAGCTTATCAGAGAAATAGCAGATTTTCAGCCATGCTAATTATTTTTGTACATTTGCTATTTAGATTTGCAAATTACTCGATGGTACATTTAATTGCTTTTAAGGGATATGATTATTTCATTTCTGTACAGTGCTTGAAAAAAAATTCTCTCTCCCCCTCTCTCCCTCCCTCTCTTTTGCTAATAACTTAAAAGGCCAAAATAGTGCAGGGAGTTTTCTGAATGCTGAGGGGAAAAATAGGGCTCCATACTCCTGAGGAACAAACTAAGTAATATATATATAGTTTGATATAGTTGTTAAATACACCATATAGTTTGATATATGCTTGGAAATCATGAGTTCTAGTTCTGGCTTAGGTACCAGGCCTGCAGGATAATCTTGGGCCAGTCATTTTCTCTCAGCCCTAGGAAATAGGCAATGATAAACCACTTCTGAAATCTTGCCGGGACTAGTCAATGCTGACTCAAAGGCACAAAAACAAACTATCCCCTAAACAGTTTTTTCCTTAAGGAGCAAGGCAGTGGTGGGTTTCAAAATTTTTTACTACCGGTTCTTTGAGTGTGGCTTGGTGGGCGTGGTTTGGTGGGCATGGCAGGGAAAGGTAAAACCTCCATTCCCACCCCATTCCAGGGCAAGGTTACTGCAAAATCCCCATTTCCTTCCAATCAGCTGGGACTTGGGAGGCAGAGAATAGATGGGAGCAGGGCCAGACATAATTTTTACTACAGATTCTCCGAACTACTCAAAATTTCCACTACCAGTTGTCCAGAACTGGTCAGAACCTGCTGAAACCCACCTCTGGAGCAAGGGTATTCTGCTGGAGAGCTAACAGGCAAGGCTAAGCCAAAAATTAAAAGGGAATGTTTTTCTGATAGCCCACTTACTTCTTGCCATTCTTTTTCCTGATAATTCTTTTTTTTTTTTCATCAAAGAAGATAGTGTAGAAAAGTGAGAAATATTTCTTAGGCGATGTTTGAAGAGGGAAGGGCCACCCTGCATGTTGCCCACCTCAGGTTAAAGCTCAATTTTAATAAATCTGTCAGGGTGTAAATTTAATGAGGTTGAGGTTGCAGTTTTATTCACTTCTGGGTAAAGAATTAAAGAAATATATTGTTAGAGTTTTTTTTCTAGGAATAATACAACAGTTTTTAAAAAGAAATATTGGACTTTAAAATAATGGTGTATGTGACTTTACTTTTGTAAATAATTTATTTGGTAGATTTATATTTCTCTCAAGACACTGCACATGCTTTTCCAATTTTTCCATTCAAATCTCTGCGTAGTAGGTTACATTGGACTAGGATAGCATTCAAATATTGTAAGAAATGAGAACACTAGCATCCCCAAACAACATGATAAAAAGGAAAACAATTATCAGGAGCAATTGTTTTAATTACTAAATGCATTTCCATCTAAAATATTAATAACAATAATCCTGTAACAATAGGAGATAATGGGAGAGGAAATTCTCCTTGCCCTGAGTTGCCCTAGGCCAGGGGTCAGCAACCTGTGGCTCTGGAGCTGCATGTGGCTCTTTCACCCCTATGTGTCTGCCAATGTGTGACACCCACCAGCATGCAATTTATTGAGTTCTTCAACCGCCAGTAGGCCAAACATAGATAAATCCAAGAAAAGAAAAAAGTTTCAGAAGAAAACAGAATGTTTAATTCAACTACATATGCTAGTTTTGTGGCTACTCAAGAAATAGGCATGGGAAGGGTTTTGTGGCTCCTGGTGTTTTCTTTTCTGTGGGAAATGGGTCCAAATGGCTCTTTGAATGTTTAAGGTTGCAGACCCCTGCCCTAGGCCTAGACATTAGGGAGCTATGGAGAAGAAATGTCTCTCTTCACAGTATTTGGTAACACATTTCTTTTTCAGTTTTTGCAGCAATCTCATTGTCGCCAATTTTGCCCTCCCTTACTTCATCACCATCTGGGTCTCATGCATTCAGGAAGAAGACAGAGCATGCATCAACTGCTCTGCCAATTTTAATTATGAAAACATACCTGTCAAATGCTATAAAAAATCTGCCTCAAAAGAGTTTAGACTAAGGCCCCACTCTCCTTGTTTACATGCAAGTTTATGTCCACATGAGCCAATGAAAGGCAGTGATGAGGTCAGGAATAGGCAAACGTACTCATGCTGTGCGCACATTTAGTTTTGTGGGCACTTTCACAAATTGCAAAGTGACTGTGGCTAGAAAAGAATCAGTGAGATGGCTCCCTACCAATTGTTCTAACTATCTTCTGGTTACTTACTTTTCTGAGCACTTAGGAACACCTGCAAAGTCCCCCATCCCTGTTTTTATTTTCTAGGAAAGCTTGTGGACTATGTGTGTGATATGGAGACATGGCTTTTAAATGAAATTAATGTTAGAGGCTGGCTGGCCCTTTGGTTTTGGGCCATTCTGTTGCCTGTTACTTAATGGGGCTGAGTCAGGGACACAGAAGTGTAGAACTGCTTTCAGCCATGTGTGAACCATCTCATTATATTACCTTATTGTTTGGTCTTTTATTCATGTTGTAAGCCAGTGGTAGGCAAACTTGGCTCTTTCACACCCTGTGGACTTCAACTCCCAGAATTCCTAAGACAGCTACCACTGTTGTAAGCCATCTGGAATCTGTGTGAGTTGGGCACCACCTAAATTTGTAAATAAATAAGGCAAAATTGGACAATGAATTAATTAACATCATCATTCTTCATCTTGTGGGAATGCACTGATTGGGTCACTTTCCTTCCTCTCAGCATAACCTTTCTCAAAGGTTTGATCAGAAGATATCATGTTGAGGGAGACCAAGTACACTATCAGAGCTCCTTGGAGAAAAGTTAAGGTGAACAAACATAATATATGAACAGAAATGGTTAAAATGCAAATAACAATAATATATAGAAATAATAAATATTTGAGTGGCTACCTCAGTTGATGTGAGAAGACTAGTCTGCAGGCATAAGAATTTAGGATTAGAATGTAAAACCATAAGGCACATACTGTATAAGGAAGCCTTATGAAATAAACATGCAACAATAGCCATCTATTTTGTAAAATAAAAAGCCTATTTGGCTTTCAGATTTGATGCCTTTCCTCCCTTGGAATTTTATTGTTGTGATACTTAAAGTGCTGCAACTAACACTGTTATCAAAGCTTCCTTCATTAAAACCTTCCAAGCAAACTAATTATGAGGAGATTTCAGTGCCTCTTTTCCCTGATGCAAAACTCTCGAAAGGCTGTGGCCAATTGTAGCAGAGTGAAATTTAGAAAATGTTTTCCTGTTTTCTGTACGAAATTAATTAGAAAGCATATTAAACAAATGGTGAGTTTAATTAATTTTGCTGACTCTAAATGGAGAAGCTCATTATTTCTGGGAACAATTATAATATCGACTGCTAAATAAAGGTAACTCATCTCAAGGTCATTTTCAATTGCAAAATCATCTTAATGCTGGCAAGCAAGTTTTTTTTTTATTAGAAAGTTATGTACACATTAAAACAACAATAACTGTGGATATTTAATAAAAAGCAACACCAACAGTAATAGCTACCATTATCTACAAGTAAAGTCAAAATCTCCAGCAAGAGAGGTTCTAAAGCATCTTGAGAATATACTAAAGGTATAAAAAAAAAGACCTCTATTTCAGGGAGAAATAAGTTCTGAGAAATTGTGAGGCAGATTTCAGCATAGCATAACAACGAAATGTAATCAAGATTCAAAATTCCTTGTATCTGTGAATTCAGTCCATACTTGCTAGAAGCAGATTTATCTTTCACCTCTAATGGAGAGGGTAAAAATAGCCTAACATGCTAAAATGTCTTTGTGCAAATTAATATGCTTCTCTGTAAACTGTTTTATAAGGTTTTTGTGCTTTGCTTCATGCATGCTTACAGGTAATCCTTAGGTTATGACCACTTGTTCAGAGACCATTCAAAGTTAAGACAGCATTAAACAAGGTGACGTATACCTGATTCTCAGAGTTCTGGTTGTCACATCATCACTTAGTCCTGTGATCGCAATCAAGGCACTCAAATGCCTACATTGCAGTTATGATGATGCAATGAGCTATGGTCATGTGATTGTGATTTCCGATGTTCCCTGCCAACTTCTCAGACATAGGAATTTGGAAGTTGCTCCTGATCCTGCTGCTTTTTCACCTGCCCATATTCCTTAGCACCTGACCATCAACCTCTTTCCAGCATCCCATGCACTTATCCACCAGCCTGCTTGCTTAAGAATCCGACCTCTTCCAGCTTAAATAATCACGCAGACCTGGGGTTACGATGGGAACTGGGATCCCAGTATGATGGGAACTGGGATCATCATGTGACATTGCACTTTGCAGCTGCATTGCTTAGTGATGGAAATATCGGTCCCAACTGCCATTGCAACCTGAATACTACCTGCAGTGATAAATCCACCAATTCAAGACAACTGATTCCTATAAGGCCGTGATGGTGATTCTATGGCATACATGCCACAGGTGGCACGTGGAGCCATATTGGTGGGCACACGAGCATTGCCCTAGCTCAGCTCCAGTACTCATGCATGCGCTGGCCAACTGATTTTCAGGCCTTCCAGTCCCACCGGAAGCCGGGAAACAGGCCTTTTCCGGCTTCCGGGCGGGGGGGAGGCCATTTTCACCCTCCTCAGGCTCCAAGAAAGCCTCTGGAGCCTGGGGAGGGTGAAAACAGGCCTAACATGCCATCGCGTGCCAAAAGTGGGGGGAACGTGGGGGAGGGCATAATGAATTATGGGTGTGGGCACACAAGCGCACGACTGCCCCGTGTTCCCCCCGCTTTTGGCACACAACGGCAAAAAGGTTAGCCATCACTGCCATAAGGAGTCCCTGGGGCAAGGGGACCAAAAAGTCAAAATGGCAAGTGTGCAATTGAAGCCCTGCCCGCTTTTGACATTAAGAAAAGGGGGCAGCCCTTCAGTCCTGGACTCCACCTTATTCTAATTCTAATTAGAATAATAATTCTATTATAATTCACCTAATTGTATTTTCAGCAGGTAAACTGTAGAAAATGTTATATTCACTCCCTGGCATTTTTGTAAAGGTTTTAATATGTTAAAAAGCCATAGCTATGGCAGTATATTGTTCCTTATAATTTTCTCAGGACTGCTGTAGCTTTAAAAAGTTAGCTGTTTTCTCATTATTTTGGAATGAAAACATATTATTTATATTCCTTCAGAGACTTTCAGTTATTTTTTCTGACATTATGATTCAAAGCATATAAATATTATTTATTTATTATCCTTCCAGGCATAATCAAGTAATACAGAGCAGGCAAAAAATTTCAGGCAAGCAACTCAAAACATTTTATTTTGGCCAGTTTTTAATGAGGATCACATTTTAGTCTTCTTGGCTATACTGAATTATTTTACTTCCTCTGTTTGAATGCATTACATTGATGATCACAATTTATAGTAGGTTTTTTGTAACTTTTTCTGTTACTTCTTTTTTTTTTTTTTTTTGCAGAAGATATTTTTCAGTTTATTTGATAAAATGAAGTAGATGCAGACTGAACTTAAAAGCATTTAAGCATTTATTTCCTTTTCCTGCTCAGGGATGATTCTAAGTCTAGGTTCTCTAGGGCACCAAATTTTAGGGGGTGCCAAAATTGAAACAATTCTTAAAATATACAATATGAGTATAAATTTTAATCATCTTTCTTCATTGCTTTAGAATGACTTCTTTCTGTTCAACAAAAGGTCAAACAAAAAGTCATTTGAGTGATATTGAACAGTACACACTATGCAAGTCATGAAAAATGAATTACTATTACAGTTATGATCCTCAGGAAGCTGATAATTTTACCAAAGCAATACAATGTTCTGATAGGAAGGTACTGAGCAGGCAAATCCTATGACTATTGGGCTCATTTAAATTATACTGTATTTGGAAACACAAAAATAGTATATTTTTTGTGCCAGTGCGCCAGCTTGAAGGTTAATATAATTTTGCAGAATTGTTGCCATATGACAACAATGGATGATGATGTCATTAAAATATTATGATTCACAATAAATAGGAGGAATATGTCTGCAAAAATAAACACAAATTGGAGTGGAAAATTAGAAGGGTAAAGTTGAAAAGCACAAAGAGGAGAGGAGAGGGGAGGGGAGGGGAGGGGAGGGGAGGGGAAAGGAAAGGAAAGGAAAGGAAAGGAAAGGAAAGGAAAGGAAAGGAAAGGAAAGGAAAGGAAAGGAAAGGAAAGGAAAGGAGAAAATGGCACCTTTCTTTTTTTTTTTTTTAATTTGATTTATATGCCGCCCTTCTCCGGAGACTCAGGGCGGCTTACAAGGCGTTAAGCAATAGCCTTCATACTTTTGTATATTTATACAAAGTCAGCTTATTGCCCCCACAAACTGGGTCCTCATTTCACCTACCTTAGAAAGGATGGAAGGCTGAGTCAACCTTGAGCCTTGGAGAGATTCGAACCAGCAGAAATTGCAGGCAGCTGTGTTAATAACAGGGTGCATTAAACCACTGTACCATCAAGGCTCTTAAATTCCTAACAAAACTAGAAGATAAGCCAAACCATAGGTGGTTTCAGAATATGAGTGGTACCCATTTGCTTTGGGTACTAGCTTTGTCTATTGCAGAGGATTGAATATCAGAAGCCAAATCTACATCTTTCTGCCCACAATTGAATGAAGTATATTATTTTCTGTAAGCAATTAGAAAGAACTGGCTACTGAAGAAAGGCAAATTTTGGATGAAACAGTGACTCTATTAGAGAATGAAGAAAATCCTCCCCCCTTTTGATTAAGCCTTTTTCCTTTAAATGCTGCCATCACTTAGCATCATTGCTGAGGCTCTTCTGCCTATCTTGTTTATATAGTACATTTCCTGCTAGATACAGTCATTCTTTAGCTCCTTTCTTTAGTACAGTAGTGTGGGAAGGAGAAGGGAGCTCATAAGGATGCCATTTAGAATTCCTCTTAGTTTCCTTCATTTCATTCCTTTCAAATGCTCCAACCTCCCCCATTATTTGTAAGTGTTAGTGTTACCAGGTGCCCACTATTTGAGCGGACAGTCTGCTTTTTCACATTATTTTTTCACAAAATAGTGGACATTTTTTTTATTCAAAAGCTTTATGATGAAATTAAAATGTAATTTAATATTTTACATATTATTATAATATATTTGATGTTTTGAATTTTAGGTAAAGTTTTGAAGTGATTATTTTAATACGTGTTAAGTTTGTAAGAAAATATATAATTTAATTGTAAATTTTTAAAAAATTTTTTACTACTTAAACACCCCCCCCCCCCCCCCGCTTGTCTGCTATTTTTTGGAAGCAGACCTGGCAACCCTATAAGTTATTCAGGTGAAATCCTGCAGGTTCTGGAGAACTGGTAGTGGAATTTTGAGCAGTTCAGAGAACTGGCAAATACCACCTCTGGCTGGCCCCAGAGTGGGGTGGGAATGGAGATTTTGCAATATCCTTCCCCTGCCTTGCCCACCAAGTCACACCCTCCAAGCCACACCACACCACACCACGCCCACCAAGCCACGCCCACAGAACCGGTAGTAAAAAAATTTGGATTTCACCACTGTTCAGGCCTTTCCTTCAATGTTTTCCTTCTTCAATTAGAATTATCCTGTCCCAAAAACTCCATGGGGATGAATTACTTTTCCTCTCTTAATGTTTCCTAAGATTTTTCAAACACTTTGATCTTTAAAGGCAAAATTCAACTGCTCACTCTCCTCAGATCAAATTATATTTCTCTTTCAAATTCTTTTCCTCCATTCCCAAGAGATCCTTCTTTTCTCTTTCATTTTACTAATATCACCAAAGGGCTTTCCTAAAATCTTCCAGGTACTCTCTTTCCTTGCACTGGCACAAGGAAGCTCCGTGTTTGTAACAGTCTACTTCTCTGTTTCACCAAGAAATAAATTAAATCAGTAGAACTGGACCCAGCCCAATCTATTCATTGCATTGCCTGCTTTCTATGTCTTGAAGCCAAGCTATCTTTCCAGATATTTTGCAACTATATTGACTGAGAACTATCAGTGTTGTATCTGGAGGGCACAGGTTGGGATAGGCCAGATAAGGAAGACATCAGTGCACTTAGTTGAACTAAGAATAGACTTGGATTTCAGGCTAATTTTTTTCCTTATAGCAATCACAAGGCAAGCTAACAAATTAAATATCCAAATGAAGCCTCTTGTAGTTACAGACAGGGATTCTAACAGTTACATTTTGGCAGTTGAACCACTGAGGCCTCCCATTCTTCAGGCGTTTTTATTAATGTGTTCATGTTCTGCTTCTTTATGGCTTTGTATCTCTATTTGTGTCACAAAGGCACATGGACACCTGCTTATAAAATCACATTTTTCCTATAATTAGTCAAAGCACATTTTGTGGTTCTGGTATTTTGTTCTGCAAGGATAAGGCTGTACTCACATTTCTCACAAAAAGTCAGTTTTGGTCCTTCCTTTGTTTTTTCTTGAGGGGAATGGATAGCTCATATTCTCCATTTATCACTAAATGCACATCCGAGGAAAACAGACAAGTTGATTTATGTCAGCTTCATATGACTTGGGTATGGGTGTCTTTTCCTCATTAGCTATACCTGGTTGTGGCTTTGTCGGCTTTCGGAAGGCATTTGAGTTGTGTTAACTCCTACAACTGGTGCCTTGTTTCCGGCAGATGTCCCAGAGGCAAGCCTCTGGTATTCCACCACAAAAAAACAAAAACAAAAAAAACAGTTCTGTAAAATATGCTTGTTCGAATCTGTCAATGGAACTGATTTAAATTTAGCTGTACTTTTACAGAACCAGCCCAATTGATGGAGAGTGGGTGGGTGTCCACTAGATATTTTTTTGTGGTTTGGCTAAATGAGTTCTGCTTGAAAAAAAAATGTAAGGATGTACTGTAACTTTCTTAGGATGTATCTTTCTTAATCATCCTTAAGATTTGGATGGTTTGTGTGCCATCTCCATCTCCATTCTCCACTTTGTAGACTTAGTTCTGGACTGAAGGCCTGCTTGGCAGAAACAAAGCAAGTTTGATCTTGTAAACTCTTTGGAAAATTTAATTTAATTTAATTTAATTTCCAATTTATATACCGTCCTTCCCCCTGAGGACTCAGGGCGGTGTACAGCCAAGATAAAAAACATAGAATACAAATATTAAAACATTTAAAAATATATATAGATTTGGGCCGAAAGTTAAGAATAACAAACTAATTAAAAAATTTAAAATTTAAAAATTTCTTCTAAGCCAACCCGGCTTGCTGGAAAAAATGGGTTTTCAGGGAACGATGGAAGGCATTGAGGTCATGGATTCTCCTTATCTCCGGGGGCAACTGATTCCAGAGAGTGGGAGCCCCCACAGAGAAGGCCCTCCCCCTGGGGGCCACCAGCCTACATTGTTTGGCTGATGGCACCCTGAGGAGGCCCTCTCTGTGGGAGCGCACGGGTCGATGGGAGGTCGTTGGTAGCAGCAGGCGGTCTCGGAGATAGCTAGGCCCTATGCCATGGAGCGCTTTAAAGGTGATAACCAACACCTTGAAGCGCACCCGGAAGACCACTGGGAGCCAGTGCAGCTCGCGCAGGAGCGGTGTTACATGGGAGTGCCATGTTGCTCCCATCACTACCCGCGCTGCTGCATTCTGGACCAGCTGGAGCCTCCGGGTGCTCTTCAAGGGGAGCCCCATGTAGAGAGCGTTGCAGTAGTCAAGGCGAGGGCGTGAGTGACTGTGCACAAGGAATCCCGATCAAGAAAGGGCCGCAACTGGCGAATCAGGCGAACCTGATAAAAGGTCCCCCTGGTAACAGCCGTCAGATGTTCCTCCAAGGACAGCTGCCTATCCAGGAGGACTCCCAGATTGCGCGCCCTCTCTGAGGGGGCCAGAGACTCGCCCCCAATAGTCAGCGATGGAGTCAACTGACTATATCGGGATGCTGGGAGCCACAGCCACTCAGTCTTGGAAGGGTTGAGCTTGAGCCTGTTCCTCCCCATCCAGATCCGCACAGCCTCCAGGCACTGGGACATCACTTCAAGGGCATCGTTGGGGTGGCCTGGGGTGGAGATGTACAGCTGGGTGTCATCAGCGTACTGGTGGTATCTCACCCCAAAGCCACGGATGATCTCGCCCAGCGGCTTCACATAAATGTTGAACAGAAGGGGCGAGAGGACCGATCCCTGCGGCACTCCACAGATGAGAGGCCTCGAGGTCGACCTCTGCCCCCCTGCCAACATAAACTGCGACCGGTCGGAGAGAAAGGAGGAGAACCACCGCAACACAGTGCCTCCCACCCCCAACTCTTCCAGCCGGTGCAGCATGATACCATGGTCGATGGTATCAAAAGCCGCTGAGAGATCTAATAGGACCAGAACAGAGGAATAACCCCTGTCCCGAGCCCTCCAGAGATCATCCACCAACGCGACCAATGCCGTTTCCGTGCTGTGCCCAGACCTGAAACCCGACTGGAACGGATCTAGATAGGATGTTTCCTCCAGGAATTGCGGAAACTGTTGCGCGACCACACTCTCAACAACCTTCGCAATGAAGCGAAGGTTGGAGACAGGACGATAGTTGGCCAATATTGCTGGATCCAGGGACGGCTTCTTGAGGAGAGGCCTCACCACCGCCTCTTTCAGGGCAGCGGGGAAGTGACCCTCACTCAAAGAAGCATTAATGACGCCCTGGAGCCAGCCTCGTGTAACCTCCCGGGAAGCCAGTACCAACCAGGAGGGACACGGGTCCAGTAAACATGTGGCCCCACTAAGTCTCCCCAAAATCCTGTCCACATCATCGGGAGTCACAGCATCAAACTCCTCCCAGATAACATTCTCAAGACTGTTCCTCGTCACCCTGCCCTGATCTACCCAGTCAGAGTCCAGATCCCCCCGGATCTGAGCGATTTTGTTATACAGGTATTGTCCGAAATCCTCCGCCCTGCCTTCTAAGGGATCCTCCCGCACTCCCAGATGGAGCAGGGCGCGGGTCACCCTAAACAGGGCGGCCGGACGATTCCCTGATGACGCAACAATGAGTATTATTCACCATTATTGGGCAAAATCCTAATTGGTTTCTCACCAGGAATGAGCTGCGGTCAATATAAATTGTCTGTAGTAGTTGAATCCAACAGCATTTGAGCATGTGTTTGATGCCACAATATATGCACCAAAGTAGTAGGACTGGTATCATGATATTACAATGCTTCTTTCAGCTGTCTAAACCTTAATTCTTTTTCCTTGGTTGAAGCTTGGTGGTTCTCTCTTGGCTGATTAAGCTAATAATCAATCAATTTACAGTTCTGGAAACAATGCTCATTCTCACTTATCCTTTCCAGCTTTCATTCCCATTTATTTGGTGGGCTGTAAAAGTCTGTCATTGATGATTTTTACTGGGAAATATATAACAGGGCAAATTTAAATGATGCAGAGTAGCAGAAAGGAAGAAACAAAAATAAAGGCATTTAAGAGCATTTAAGAGAAAGATATTTGGTTTATGTGAGCTTCATATTAAGGAATGCAGGATAGCCATTCTCATAGCTGCTTGATTTTCTGCATCATGTTCTATTTGTTCAATATTTCAACTAAAGAACATGGAAGTTATGAGGAAGGAAGGAAGGAAGGAAGGAAGGAAGGAAGGAAGGAAGGAAGGAAGGATTGATTTCTTAAAACACATGAGACAACTGGAGAATTTTGTTTTAGGTAAAAAATGAATATTTTGTCTATTGAGTCAACACTGAACAAATATAGTGATTGACACTTGCTAGTGGCTGTGGATTTCCCCTTTTGTTTCCTAAAATTGCATTTTCCTACATTGTGCTTACAGCATTAAAACTCATATCTGCATTCCATTGTTGAAATTTATCAAAGATCTTAGAGTGCATTCCTAAGTGGAGATCCTGGTCTTCTTATGTTTCTTGCCTAAGATTTTTGAGTTGTATGGTTAATATATAATGGTTAATAGTGGCTAATCCTGAGCTATACACTCAGTGTATCCATATGTGAACCATATGTAAATGGAAGCAATTGAAGAGGTAGTACTACTTATATTGAAAAATATGTGCATAAAACTGTCTGAAAGCAATTGCTTGGTAGCTAAGGATAAAATTGCTCAGGTTCATTTTGAGTTGGATGCAGCTGGACAAGTCTTATGGAGATATCATAATCTCATGAGGTTATTTGGAGGAAATTTGAGTGTTGGCCCAGAGTAAATGAAGAACATTATCCCAAAGGTGCTTTTTCAAAAGGCAAGTGATCTTTCTTTGTTTTTCCTTGAAGATGTTTAACTTCTCATCCAAGAATCTTCTTCAGTTCTGAACTGAACTTCAGAACTGAAGGAACTTCTTGGATGAGGAGTGAAACATCTTCAAAGAAAAACAAAGGAAGACCACTTGCCTTTTGAAAAAGCACCTTTGGGACAACCATGACCTGGATGACTGAGAATCTCCAAAGACATGAAAAACATTATCTGCAATATCAGTCCTGCCTCCAGCAGTCTGGATCCCTGGTCTTCTTAGTTGGTGAAGGCTCTAGAGAGGTAACAGGAGGCTGGATCAAGGCAATGGTGATGGTATCCTTAGGAGTGTAGATATAACTTGCCTTGAAAGAGGCAGTGGTACACTTGCTCCTCAAGAAACCATCATTCTTCCTTGCAATTTTGGACAACTATTGCCCATTCTCCAACCTCCTATTTTGGGGGAAGGTTCTTGAGAAGCTGAGCTGTGCGGGAAACAGATCTTCTGGATACTTTTTCATACTTCTTTCAGGGCATATTTCCCATCAAATAGTTATCTCACTACTTCTTTAAAGACTTTTTATATAGAAAAGCAAATATGGTATTTTAAATAAATTAATACATTGCAAGGCTTTTCTTATGCTTGCCAGGCATTTTGGTATTCCTGCTCTCCCACTGTTGATACTTAATAAATTATCAGCCCCAATGGGATTGATCTGCCTGACTTGTTGTGGCAGAAGTGACTTGCTACGGACCAGTGGTGGTATTCACTTACCTTCGCTACCAGTTTGCAAATGTGAGCGTGTGTGCTCGTGCACTCTCTTACTTGCACACACCACCTCCATGCATGCGCAAGACCTTCTGCGTATGCTCAGAGCGTCAAAAATGCAATGTGATGACGTCCGGGTGGTTGGGCGGAGCCTCCCACTGCCACCACTACCAGTTCGCCTGAACTGGTTAGAACTGGCAGAATACGACCACTGCTACAGACCCTGTTTCTCAGCTGGCCAGGTCTAGGAGAAGAGCCTTTTCTGCCATGGCTCCTGCCTTCTGAAACATCTTGTTGCTGGAATGAGATCCATCCCCAGGCTTCTGGTCTTCCAGAACAGCCTCAAAACTTGGCTCTGATGAGGCTTTTTATGCTGGAGGTGGTGGGTGTTTTTAGTTTTTATTTAACTCTTGTAATTTTAACTGTTTTTATATTTGTGTTTTATTGTATTGTAAGCTGCTCAGAATCACTTTGGGTAGTGAGATGCGTGGCATATAAATTAATGACAAATTCATAAAAGAAATGTTAAAAAACAAAGCACCAAGAAATATAAACAGCAAGATGAGGATAAGAGGAATAGTTTAAATGATGAGTTACTAGAACTGAATCCTGTTATTCTAATAGTGTAAGAAAGCATAAAGAACTTCAGTGAAGTGCTGCTTTTCTTCTGCCAGCCTGACTCTTTCCCACTGACATGGCTGAACTGGCCTGAAAGGCAAAGTATTTGGGAAGTGTATTTATCTGAATTTGGCTTTGAATTTTCCATTAAATAAATGGTAGGTGTTAAATAGAACCCAATTCGTTAGATATTGTATTATATTAAACATTAAAAACCATAATGGTTGAGTCCATACAACATAAGTGAAAACCAAATGAAAATACCTTATGGCTATCTGAATGTTAAAACTATGTAGATTTCTTGAGATTTATTTTCTCGGTGTATCTGTAAGGCAACGTTCAGTTACTTAAACTGAATGGATGGCAGAGAAGATTATTGGCAGTTCACTTCCATTTAGCCAGGACATAGCATGTAAGTGATGCTTGACCAGGGTCTGCAGGATTGTCTGGGACACTACGCATCCTCTTCATGACCTGTTTTCCTTGTTACCATCTGGGAGGAGGCTTTGTGGTATCCGAAGCAGATTCGATTTTGTTCTGTTCCATATAGTATCAACCCAAGCGCGCGCTGTGCATACCAAACGTGTGTCAAACACACATGCAGTACACACCATATGTGCTGCATGTGCAGTGCGCACCAAACACAGTGTTGTGGCTCCGCCCTCTGAGCCTGTCCCATCGGAGGAAGAAAGCTCCGAGCATGAGGAAGAGGAGTCAGCCAGGCCTCCCTCTCCAGGCCCCTCCCCTCTGGCATTGTCTCAGGTGCCGGCCGAGGGAGAGGAGATCAGTAGGGAGACAGGTGGCTCGGATCAGAGTGACGAAGAAACATCATTCCTGGACACACGCCTCCGAAGGCGTGATAAACGATTGCAGCAGCTTAGGAGGCGTGCTAGGGATTAGAACTGAGTCACTGGACCACACCCCAGAGACTATATAATAGAGGGTGGTGGTCAGTGATTCTTGTGACGAACAAAGCAAACCTTGGATAGTCACTAAAGCCTCGTCCGGAACTGCTGAGAGAAAGATTTCTTTTTTTTTTTTTTTAATTGAAAAAGTTTTCAAATACAAGTTTTTCCCCCTTTCCCCCCCCCTCTTCCCTAACCCACCCTTTCCACCCAACCCCCCCTGTGACTTCTTCACAACAATAGGCTATTTCATAACTAGTTACATACATAATATCTTTCCTTTCCCTTAATCCCTTCTCGAAATACTGACCCTTAACATGTTAAGCTTATTGAGTATTATTACAATTTAACCTTTAGTCTTTTATATATATTAATATAACATTTTAAATCGACCTTCTCCCTGCATCCAAATTTAACATTTATTCAATTCTGTCCAATTCCTCCACTCCTCTAAATATATGACTTAAAATCATACAGTACAATACAATTCTAGATATAATCCACTACCCACTTTACTAAAATATACACATATCTATATATGCATCCCATTTTATAAAAAGAAGAAAAAAAAGAGAAAAAAATATATCTTCTTTAGTATCTTTCCACTGAATTATTAAGTCCTCCACTCCCCTAAATATATGACTTAAGAATCCTTTTTCTTAGACTAATCAATCAGTAAGCTAACCTATTTCAACCCTTCAATTCCTACAAAATCATGCAGTACAATTCTAGATATAATCCACTGCCCACATTACTAAGATATACACATATCTATATATGCATTCCATTTTGTAAAAAAGGAAAAAACAATAACTTTAAATTTATAATCCATATAGTATCTTCTTTGATGTCTTTCCTCTAGATTGTTAAATCCATCACCCATAATAGGGTAAAATAACATGCTAGTGCAACAGTTTGTTCAAAATCTCCAGTCATCTTCTGCCCCCATCAGTAGTAAATATCCTCGCATCTGTATAAAAGCAAAAACAACCACCCGAGTGACATTATAATTATAATTATATCCATATGGTATAATTGTGGTATTCATCAGGATTATTAATTCCCATCATCCTACTGAGTAACATCCAGATCTTCTGCATGCCCCGGCGAAACTCTCCTGCCTTATAACTCAAAATAGTTATAATATATTTACCAAAAAAAAAAAAAAATTTTTTTTTAGATGATTCAAATCCAACAAAGTGAGGCTCTTTTCACATCCCAAAACCATGGCCTTGCAGAGATCTGCCACAATCCTCAGGATAGTATCAAACAATTGTTCGCCTCCACTATCTTTTCAAATATTCATTCATTTTTTAAAGTCCCTGGCTTCACTGTTGCATAGTTTAGAAATTGCTGTTTCTATGCGATCTATTTCTTTTCTTTTTCTTTTCCGGGTTGAATTTCCATCCTTGTTTCTTGCCTACCAATTGTGTGTCTGCTAGTTGATTTTCATTCTGCTTTATGTAATGTTCTTGTTGGGTTAGTTTTATCATCTCATCTTTCTTCTCTGTCACTTGTATATCAACTGATTGATTTGCGCACTTGTCTGTGACTTGATGGTTCATCACATTGGAGTCGGATGACACTGCTCTCTTATTTATAGACAGTCCAGCTGGGGTATCCAGGGAGTCCAAAGACAATTTATCCATCACAACCTCTGTAATTTGATGTTTTCCTTTTGTTTCCAACTCCTTTTGCTTATCCTGTATTATGCCTAAAGGTGTTAAATTCATTTTTAAAATTTTTTGATAAAAATCTTCCGCTTTTTCAACAGTATGCAATTGATATCTTATTCCTTGATATCTCAATATTAGGCCAACTGGGGTGTCCCACCTGAATAGGATATTTCTTTTTTTTAATTCAGTCACTAGAAAGCCAAATTTCTTCCTCTCCATTAACATCTTGGGCGGGAGCTCCTTAAAAATCCAAATCTTTCTTCCATGAAATTGCAAGGTAGAATTAAAAGAGTTCTGCACAATATTATTCCTAATTTCTTTATCTGTAAAATAGATCACCACATCTCTAGGCAATTGCCTTTGCTTTGCCAACCAGGAGTTTATTCTGTAAATTCTATCAATCCTGCAATACACTTCATCAGGTTGAACCTTTAAGATCCCAGCCAGAATTTCAGAAGATACTTTCCTTAAATCATCTCTATTATTTTCCTGCAAACCTCTCAGTCTAATTGCATATTCTGTAAAATTATATTGAATCATTAAAACTTCTCTTTCAATCCTCTGTTGTACATTTTCTTCATTACCAATCTTTTGGTCAGTCTCCATTTTAGATTTGTCTTCCGAGCTATTATCCTGAGTGTTTATCAAATCCTTTTTAATTTTTTGAGTCATGTCATCCAAATTCTCCTCAATTTCCTTCATTTTAGACTCTAATAATTTAGTCTTTGCATCCACCCGAATCAGAAAGCCTGATAAACCATTAGTAGCTTTTAAAATCTTTTGATTCAAAAAAGTCAAACTTTGATTTCACCAATTCACCAATTTCTTTAATTTCCTGCTTAAATTTTTCAAGTTGCTGGTTCACAATCTCATCCCTTCTTACAATCTCTTCAAGGATAAATTCTAATATATTAAAATCGGGTTTCTGACGCTGGAGAGTTGAAATTTGTTGGCGTAATTTCTTGAGAGGGGAAGTTCCCCCCCACATTTGTCCAGCTGTGTAAGTCCCGATGCCATTTCCCACACAGACAAGATTTAGCAAAAAAGAGAGAATAGAAAACGAAAGGACTTTCCCTTAAAAAGAGAAAAAAAAACTTCTTTTCAATCAACAGCACAGGAGCGAGGTTTTATCTACAAATGTAGCCAGTGATATTTATTCCGCTACATTGTAGTAAGGAGAAACGGAAGGACTTTCCCTTTTAGCCCTTCTCCAGCCACAGCAGACGCCATTTTAAAAGGTTCTTTTTCCCTCTTTTCCTCTCCTCTTTTCTCTTAAATAGATTTTGGAAGGGTGAAATACTTGCAGTTCAGTATTAAGGGTCCAGCTCGTCATTTCTTTAATTATTCTGTTGAATTCGCAGGCTTGCTCTTGACGCCTGGCTCTGCATAGGCAGAGGTCTCCCAAAGCCCGGAGCAGCGGCAGGGGATATGGGGCTTCTCATCCGCTCCGTCCCAAAAGTAAAAAAAAAACTTTTGGGACACTGCGGAGAGTTCTACCCACCCCTGCCGGCTCTATCTCCGTTTCCTCTTGGGAACGGAGTTTTTTCGAGCCGCCATCCGCTGTAACGGCGGCTCTATACAGGCAATGGAAGCTGACGATCCCAAAGGAACGTCTGGCGGCGGCCAGCAGCAAACCGGAAGCCGAGAGAAAGATTTCTTGTTGTCGGACATTTGGACTCTTGAGTATTTAATCTTTCTGTTTTGCTGTGAAAATAAAGGCACTTGGCAGACGGTGTGTCTATCGCTGCCAAGTGGGAGATAAAGAAACTGAGTGCATTCCAAAGTGTTTCCTTAACCCTCGGCTGGCTGTGTTTGTGTGTGTGTGTGGGTACGGGGACAGATCACACGTGCTGTGCGTGCACGTATGCACAGTACACACCAAAAGGAGGCTTGGGAAGGTAAGTAGAACAGTGGGGCGGGGGGATCAGCTGTGTCACGTGATTTAGATTTACTAGAAAGCAGGATTTTATATATATATAAATAAAATCCATCTATGTGTGTGTGTATATGTGTGTATATTTATATGTATATGTGTGTCTATCTATCATCTATCTAATCTCATGTGTATATGTGTTATGAGAGCAGGGAACAGAAATTTATTTTCAATGTGTTCCAGTGTGCCTACAGTTAAAAAAAAAAAAAAAAGGACAATAAAGATCATCTATCTATCTAAAACTGAGCCAGGCTAAATTTAAAAATATTTCAATTCAGGCAGTATATACTTTTCACTGAGACATGCATACGTTTCCTATGCGCTACATGCATAAAATTTACTTTTCATGATTTCAGAATAATGATGTTGTTGAAAGGACTGCATGCTACTCACTAAAATGAAAACTAGAACAAAAAAAATGAGCAAAATCTATTCAAATACTGACACCTGCTGGTCAAAGGCATGTCCTACTTTCTTTGGCTGGTATGGGAAAGACATGGTAACGATTACATTGGTTGTATATTATATGCAACGTTTTCTCCTGAAGCTTCTGCATGGCAGAAGTTTCCCTATTCCTTCCGAAAATAAGTGAGTTGAATGAGATAGCACCTGCAGATCACCCAATGAACTATTTGAGAGAACTGCATGAACTACAAGAGACACAAATATTTCATCATCTTGAAACACTGTTGGCAGTCATTGGGATTGAGATTGAAATATACCATTAAAGGAAAATATTTGTAGTTTAGGGTTGAAATGAAGGGTCCTTGGCGCTGTGAGCACCAAGGACCCTTCATTTCAACCTTAAGATACAAATATTCTCCTTTATTGGTATATTGCTTGTTTTCTTGCACAACTTTCATTACCCTAACTAGGAAACATCATCAGTGCTAGTAAGAAGTGCTGTTTGTTGTCAGTTTATATTCTGTCTGTGTGGTTGGGAGCGGTCGTAGATATTCTTTGGTTGGGCTGTTTACTGATGGCTCTTTGGCAGTTTCTTGATTGGGGTATTCTTTACTTGGTTGTTGGTATGAAGTTAACCTTGGAGTTAATCTATGCTGATCTGAGTGCCGATTATTGGTGTCTTGTCTTGTCTAGATATCAACAACATACCGTATTTTTCAGAGTATAAGACACACCTTAGTTTTTGGGGAGGAAAATAAGAAAAAAAATCTGCCTCTGACTATCAGCATCCATCGGTCTTCATCTGGCTAGCGTCCTGTCAGTGTGTGAGAGAGTTGAGGGTTGTTTGGAAACTGAAGCAGTATTTGCTGTGTGAGCAGCAAGGAGACAGCAAGGAGCCTGGGCATGGTGTGGCTTAGCTCAACTGTTCTGTACTAAAGCTGCATGCTGCTTTGAACCTAAAATTGAAACTGAAACTCCTCTCCTCTGCTTGTGTTTCTGGATGTGACTGCTGCTGCAAACTCTGACACATCCTTGCAGCAAATAGTAAACAGCCAGGTCAGCTTCAGCATATTATTGCAGCCTGATTCAGCACGAGCAGCTTATTGGCAGGTGGATCGGCCTCCCAGAATAGCCCCAATCAGCTGTTCCAGGCTGCAGGGATTGCCACAGACCATTGCTACCTCTGTGCCTCACGTTTTTGGCCTTATGGGCGGGGCTACATTCACCCAAATTTTTACCCTCTTTTAGGGGGGGAAAGTGTGTCTTATACTTCAAAAAATATGGTATATAGACTATAGAAAAGAGACAATCAACCAACCCAAGACTCCAGCACCTCTCCATCAGTAATCAGCACTCAGATCAGCATAGATTAACTCCAAGGTTAACTTCATACCAACAATCAAGTAAGGAATACCCCAATCAAGAAACTGCCAAAGAGCAGAAGAAAGAGAAAAAAGAAACTGCCAAAGGACCATCAGTAAACAGTCCAACCAAAGAATCCCTAAGACCACCCCACCCACCCAGTAGGCAAGACACACAGAATATAAACTGACAGCAAACAGCAGTCCTTATTGCTATCCTATTAGTTAGGATAATTAAACATCTGCAAGAAAACAAGCAAGCTGAGAAAGCATCAAGGACCCCACATTCAAATATACCTTAGTGTTAAGTTGGGTGAATGAGGACGCAGCAAGCCAGAGTAGTAAGTGACAACAGCTCTTTATTATAGGGTGAGACTCCAGCAACTGACCTGGGGAGCCAGCTCCCTTTATATACCTTGCAGCTGTGGTGGTCAGCCAATCAGCTGAGGGTCAGTTAATTTGAACTTCCCGCCAAACAAACCTATTTACATAACACTCCTCCCCTCCCAGAAGTCACTTGGGGTGTTATTTGCATACAAAGTCTCTCAGGTGACTAGGGCGTGTGCGAGTCCTAGCTGACCTGCGCAGTTCAGTCGGAGGGGCGGCGTCGAGCAGGTCGGAGGGACTTTCTGTTTCTCCCTGCTCTGCCGATGAGGCCTCCGGGACCTCTTCGTGGGTGGCGACTTCTCCTGCTGTTGGGACTACCTCGACGGGGCGGCGCTGGATACCAGAGTCCTCAGCTAAGTCCTCCGCTCTACTCGGGCTAGTGGTTTGTGCTTCTGGTTGGTAGTCGTGGTCGGAGATGGGGTCGTCTGGTGCGTCTTCGGTGTCTGTGGTTACTCTTTTTCGTAATTGATCAATGTGCCTGCGCCAAACTCTCCCGTCCCCCATGTCTACCCTGTATGACTTGGGGCCTGTGATTTCTGTGATTGTTCCGGCCTCCCAGAGTGGGCTCTGTCCATAGTTTCTGGCGTGTACCGGTGTTCCTATGGTGAACTCTCTAATTTTCCTTTCCCCCCCCCCCCTTGAAGACCTCTGGGGAGTAATTGGGGTTTAGTCTGTCTAGAACTCCCCGGAGTTTCCGCCCCATTAGTAGTTCGGCCGGGCTTCGGCCTGTGGCTGTACAGGGTGTGGAGTGCTGGGCTATTAAGAATTTGTCTACCCTTTCCTGCCAGTCTCCGGGGCTTAAGCGTGAGAGGGCCTCCTTTGCTGACCTCACAAATCTCTCCGCCTGTCCGTTACTAGCCGGGTGAAACAGGGCAGAAAGGACATGTCTGATCCCCAGTCCCGCTAAGTACCCCTCGAACTGTGTTGCGGTGAACTGTGGCCCGTTATCTGACACTAGGATGTCCGGTAACCCATGTGTGGCGAATAATTGTCTTAGCTCTCTGATGGTTGCGTCGGTGGTAGTGGCCTTCATTAGCTTGATCTCCAGCCATTTGGAGAATGCGTCTACGACGACCATGAAGGTCTGTCCATGGACTGGGCCTGCAAAGTCAATATGTATTCTGGACCAGGGTCCCTGGGGCCTTTCCCACTCCCTCACGGGTGCCGTTGGCGGGTCTGATCTGGACTCTTGGCAGGGCTGACATCTCCCCACCCACTCTGTAATGTCTGCATCCATGCTGGGCCACCAGACGTAGCTCCTGGCTAGCCCCTTCATTCTCACAATCCCAGGGTGCCCCTCATGCAACAACGTTAAGACCTTTTCCCTTAAGCGTGAGGGAATAACAACTCGATCGCCCCATAGTAAGCAACCCCCTTGCATTGTCAATTCGTCTCGTTTTCCCGCGAACGGTTTAAATTCCCCGCTCCCAATCTTTTCCGGCCACCCCCTCATGACCCAACTTGCGACTGTCCGGATCACGTGGTCCTTGGTTGAGGCTCTTGCAACCTCGGCTGATGTTATGGGCCCAGAGTCCAAAACGTCTATCAGCAGGATGGGGATGCCGGGTGTGGGGTCTTCTAGGCTGTCGGGTAGTGGGCATCGGCTTAGTGCGTCTGCGTTGCCCATGTTCGCCCCTGGTCGATGTACCAGGCGATAGGAGTATGCTGCGAGGAAGATGGCCCAGCGTGTCATCCTGGGTGACAGTGCTGCTGGGGTTGGTCGATCTCCCGCGAGGAGACCCAGGAGTGGTCGATGGTCTGTGATTAGCTCAAAATCCCTCCCGAACAAGTACTCGTGGAATTTCTTTACTCCCGAAACGGCGGCGAGGGCCTCCTTGTCGAGCTGGCTGTAATTCCTCTCGGCAGTTGATAGCATTCGGGAGTAATATGCGATGGGTGCTTCCAGGCCATTCGGGAGTCTATGGCTCAGGACGGCTCCCACCCCGAATGGGGACGCGTCACATGCTAGAACAAGGGGAAGCGTTGCGTTGTATTGGATCAAGAAACTCTCAGCTGATAGTAGTTTCTTAATGCCGGTGAATGCCCTGTCTTCAGCCTTCCCCCATTTCCACGTGGCTTTCTTGGTTAACAGTTTATGTAGGGGTTCTGCCACTGTTGCCATGTCTTTGAGGAAGATGGCATAAAAATTTAATAGTCCCAGGAAGGCCTGTAACTCTGCCTTGTCCTTGGGGGTAGGTGCTTCTCTGATTGCCCTGATCTTGCTCTCTGTGGGGTGTATGCCGGTGCCATCTACTCTGTATCCCAGGAATTCGACTGAGGGGACTGCGATCATGCATTTATTGCGTTTTACTCTGAGTCCCGCGTCCCTGAATTTCCTTAGGACCTCCCTCAGCCTTTCTCTTAGCTGCTGCTCATTGTCCGCGGTGATGAGCACGTCATCAAAATAAGGCACCACCCCGGGGATCCCTTGTAGAAGCCGTTCCATGGTACTTTGGAACAGTCCGGGGGCCACGCTTACTCCGAATTGCAAACGGGTGCACTTGAAGGCCCCTCTGTGGGTTACGATAGTCTGTGCCTCTGCGGTAGCGCCATCTACTGGCAGCTGCTGGTACGCCTGCGCAAGATCGAGTTTTGCGAATATCTTGCCGGGGCCCAGGGAATGCAACAAGTGGTGAACGACTGGCACTGGATAGGCGCTCTGCTGCAGGGCCTTATTGATTGTGCATTTATAATCAGCGCATATGCGCACTGATCCGTCCGGCTTGACCGGTGTCACAATTGGGGTCTCCCATTTGGCGTGGTCGACTGGGACGAGCACCCCTTGTTTGATCAATTTATCTAGCTCAATGTCTATTTTGGGCTTCAGGGCAAATGGTACACGCCTGGGCTTTAAGCGGATGGGTGTGATGTTGGGGTCTAGATTAAATGAAATCGGGGTCCCCACATACTTGCCAAACCTCTCGTCGAACACGTCCTGGAACTCCTGCATCAGGTCTTCCTTCAGGGTGCTTCGAACGTTCCTTACTCCGGTGAATCCCATGCCTAGGGCTCTAAACCAGTCCATGCCCAGGAGGCTGGGAAGGTTGTCTCTGACGATGGTGAGGGGCAGTTTCTCGGTAAACTCCCCGTACTGGACTTGGAACTCGCCTCTGCCTTCGACGGGTATGCGGTTCCCTTGGTAATCCTTCAGTCTGCGAAGCTGTGGCTGGAGCTGTCGCTTGTGTGCGCTGGGGATGACTCTCTTTAGGGTTTCCCACGACATGATGGATATCGGCGATCCCGTGTCGATCTCCATCTGGCACTCCCGTCCCTCGATCTCGACCGTGGTGTAGGTCTTTTCTCCAGGAGAGGTGCAGGTCCGTTCGATGCGAATGGTGTAGGCCCCAGCGTCTTCAAATTTCGCGCCCTTCCGGTTTCCGCCATCCCTGTTGGGCCTTCGGTGTGGCGCCATCTCGGATTGGGCCGTTTGGCCATGTGGTCTGTAGCTCCGGTGTGTTTTCGACCTACAGACTCTAGCGATGTGGCCCCTCTTCTCACAGGAACGGCAAACGGCGTCCCTGAACTTACAGTTTTGTCGTGAGTGGGACCCTCTGCAGCTGGCGCATCCGTCTCTGGGCTCTCTGCGGGCTGTGCGGGGCTGCTCGGTGCGGTAGACCTCTTCTTCAGACTCCCCCTCGCTGGCGGTGCTTACAGCCTCTCGATGCACTGGCGCCGTCTTCTGCGTTGTTTTGGTTAAGTGGGAGCTCTTCAATCTCTCGGCGGCCTTTACTGACGACTCTTGCGCCCTGGCCTCGTCTAGCGCGATGAGTAGAGTCAGGTTTGACCTCGCAAGCAGCCTCCTCTGGAGCCGGCTATCTCTCACTCCACAAATTAGTTGCTCTAGGAGCATCTCATCCAGGTCTCGGTACTCACAGTGGGTTGCGGCCTTACGCAGGGCAGCGACGTACTCGCTGATCGATTCTCCCTCCTGCTGGAGCCGTTGCCGGAATTCGTAGCGCTGCACGTACTTCGATGGCGTTGGGGCATAGTGGTCCTTCAGCAGGGTCTGTAGCGTCGACCAGGAAATGTTGTGGACCGAATTTGGCTCCGACAATGCTTCGGCTGTGTCGAAAACCCTTGGCCCACAGTGACTCAGGAATAGGGCTTTCTTCCGAACGTCCGGTAGCCCTTGCATGTCGTTTGCCACCATGAAGCACTCGAACTGGGACATGTAGGATCCCCACTTCTCTTCCTTGGGGTCGAAAGGCGCTGGCGGGGTGTAGGCAGACATCGTTTCGGGATTCTCCTGTGTTCCGCTCGCTCGCCTGGCTGGATTCAGATGCGGTCTTGGGTCCCCTTTTCTGAACGTGGCTTCAGCTCCTTTGAGTGTGGCTTCAGCTCTTTTGCGTGTGGCTTCAGCTCTTTTGCGTGTGGCTTCAGCTCTCCTCTGCTTCTGGCCTCAAAATCCCACCTTCGTCGCCAATGTTAAGTTGGGTGAATGAGGACGCAGCAAGCCAGAGTAGTAAGTGACAACAGCTCTTTATTATAGGGTGAGACTCCAGCAACTGACCTGGGGAGCCAGCTCCCTTTATATACCTTGCAGCTGTGGTGGTCAGCCAATCAGCTGAGGGTCAGTTAATTTGAACTTCCCGCCAAACAAACCTATTTACATAAAGTATATCTTTTGGTTGCAGAAATCCCCCAATTTTCCTGAAAACTGCAGTAAGGTTGGGATAAAAAAAAAACACACCACCTCCGGAAATCTTTGGAGATCTCTGCCAATCAATATTTATAACAATGAAAGAGTGGTTGGCCATGCTAGCCCTAGAGAGTAACAAGCACAAGCTACAGGCTGAATTGTAACCACCATACAAATGTTGAATGTTTGTAAAAGAAGTCCATTGCCATCTGTAAAATATCTTTTAATATACAATGCACTTCATACAGAAACTGAAGTTGTAGATAGAGAAAGGCAGCTATTTAGAAAAAAACTAGGCAAACACAAATTTAATTTTCAAAACTGCAGACTGGAAATAACAAAAACATTCTATTCATTCGTGGATGATAAAAACAGAACATAATTTAAAAAAACATTTTAAAAATGCATACAATGACACCTTTTATTTAGAATATCAAGGTTTAAATGTCATTGCATTTCGATGTATCCTTTATTTTGGCTGGTTTTTTTTAATTTTCTCACATTTCACAGACATTCTTTATACAAAAGTTTTATCTGTCAAAAGAACTAATCCTCTACATTCAAGAGAGATGAGGGAAAGATTATAGCAGCACTCTCTTTTGTACACATTTACATTGAAAGCCTCTCAGAAAGCAATCCAGTAAGTAGCTGGTGATGAGATTCTAAATGTTTATTTGCTATGTTTCTTTTTTCCCCTCTGGCAATAAAGTCAAAATAAAGGGAGTTGTATTGTTTCCCTATTGGATCATTTCTAGAAATGGAAGCTCATTTTTCCTTCAACTCACAAAGAGGTCTAAAGAGGCAATTAAAAAACAATCCTTGTAAGTATGTTTGGAAGCTTCATGGAATTCAAAGTATATAGGCTTAAATGAAGAGGAGTTTTGTTTTGTATAAACTATGTGTAGTCAGTAAATTGTCTTTCCATGGTTTCAGTCACCTTGTCAGCCACACATTTATTTCCAATGGTTTATTACAAACAAGAGAAACAATGTTTTAAGGTGTTTAAAATAGGTAAGAAAGATATTCAAAGGCCTCACCTTCAATTTTGATAGGTACATCAACTTTTAAAAAGTCTGTATTGTTGACGGTTGTGACAATCTGTTGTTGATCAGTTTCCCAATCAGAGTTGGGAAATCTTTATTTAAGCTACATGTATTATTTCTCATTCAGAGAATGCATTAGGATTTTTAAATAGATACATTCATCTTATTACTATGACGATATCTCTTATACGCAGGTGGGTTTGAATTCATCTGTCTCCTTACAAATATATTTACCATAGAAACAGATAAAATAAGACCTTGTGAATGTATATAAAATTAACAAATGATAATTTGTTACTTATTCTTTTCATGTATTCAAATTATGTTTATACTTTTACCTGTTATTTTATATATGCTTGACAAATAAATTTATATGATTATGATATGAATTAAATTTTAGCTATTCAATTCTATTATTACCAAATATTTTACTATATGCCAAAAGAGATTTTAAAATAAATTAAAGTGAAAATGTTTTATGTCCAGTTATTTAAAATAATATATATTTCTATTGCATAATTCAGATTATATTACCATAGTTCTTAAATCTTCATAATAGGATGTATGGCTACATATACCACATGACTTCAGGGATAAAATTAAAAACTAATAACATTTTTAAAAACATACAGAAAAGATCAAGAGTTCTTTAGGGACTTATTCATCATAAGCAATACATAAATAATTAAATTCTCAGCCAATAATAATGCTTTAAAAAACGTTTGCTAATACT
Source organism: Arizona elegans (assembly GCA_022577455.1). Classification (NCBI taxonomy): domain Eukaryota; kingdom Metazoa; phylum Chordata; class Lepidosauria; order Squamata; family Colubridae; genus Arizona; species Arizona elegans. The sequence goes on along the minus strand of JAKOOJ010000008.1, from coordinate 39,114,766 downwards.
ATCAATCAAACGTTTTGTGGTGTTAGTCAAAGTCTCCCTTTTTAGTGGACTTTCTGCGATAAGGAAAAAAAATGCAGGATTACATAAATGTAAGATAGTTATAAACTAAGGTGTGTATTTTTTTCTTCCATTTAATCCTGTCTGATTCTCAGAGACTACCTGGAGAAGTTCCTGCAGTTTCCTTGGCAAGGTTTTTTTTTTTAGAATGGTTTGTTCTTCCTTTCTTCCTAGGGTTGAGAGAGTGATTGGCCCAAGGTAAGCCAGCTGGCTTCATGCACATTGTCTCCTCTTTTCTAGCCAGGTGCCTTAACCATTACACCAAACTGGCTCTCTAAATAAGATAATAGGGGATATCTAAAATTACACTTATATTCTGTAAGCACATGGAAAAAGAATTTGCCTTTATTCTCCTTGTAATACCCACAAGTGGCTGCAATCTTCTGCAGCATCCTTGAATAGAACACTGGTAGAAGAATATATTTCACTGCCAGATGTTAAGCTAACAGGGGAAACATGCATAGTTGGATATACCCTACTGTCTGAACACTTGATATTGTTCTGAGAATAAGGCTGTTTAGTAGAAACATTTCAAGAAACTTAAATTCAGATGCTAAGGCATGAACATTCCAGTTCTTTTTCTGATAGCTCTATATTACAGCAAATACAAAAAGCACAAAGAATAGTATTATTGCCCAGTAATGCAGAAATAGAAACTCTTATTATATGAATCAGTTCAGTAACAGTTTCTCTATGCCTGAGCTGAGAAAGCTTTGGTTACTTGCAGATGTTTGTTATCAAAGCATCTTGGTCATCAGCTGTGGAAGGATTTCTAGCCACCTCATAAATAACATCACCTCATGATCACAAGCTAATATCATGAGCTTACAGTTGGTCATGAAGATGGTAGATGGTAAGTCAGCTTTTGGGCTCACAAAGTAAAGTAAAAATAATGAGTAAAGAAGACATTCATCTTAGAGATAAATGCTGTGGCAAAGATGGCCCTTCCCTAAAGCCTAATTCAAGTGGCTATGTTTGAATCAACAGAAATCAATATTGCCATAAAATGTATTGTCCCATCGCCAATCCCATTCCTGGATCTGGAGAACCTTCACAATTTGTTAAGTTCTTGATGAAATTGCTGGGTCTGGAGCAATTATGCCCAGTGCTTTCTGCCAAAGGCTAAGAAAAGAAAATGGTGACAGAAGGTACTGAAGGGAAATGTGTAACTGCAGTAACTTGAAGCTGATCCTACCCTCTAGAAGTCACCTGACTCTGCTGCTGACAGAATAGTCCATGAAGCATCTAAGATTTTACACACTTTGGGATAACTAAGGGGTTCCTCTCCCTATAAGAGAGAAAGCATTGCTTTGATAATGGATGAGAACAATTTAAGCCTGTCTCATCAGTGGGCTGGGAGCAAGATGAAGACGTTATGGGAACACGTAGTATAAAGAAGTTGCTAGAATATGTTTGTATTATTGTTAGACTGAGTAAACACCCTCACTGAAGGATATTTTACAAGAGAATATTTGATGACAATAATGAACAGAATAGTTAAAGCAATGATCTTTCCAATAATATACTGTATATCGATACTGAAAAAGAATGAAAGAATGAAATTCAGATGATGGATCTAAAGACAGTAAGAATATCTGGCAAAAATGATTATTCAGTCCTGGACCATGTAAAGGCTCACTGTCTTTTGAAGCAACAATTAATAAGGTGAAATTCACAAACTTTGAACATGTAATGTGAGTTGATCATAGCATAAAACATACAAACTTTCTTTGTCAAGTTGGACAAAAGGAAGAAAGGGGGGATAAAGGTTAAGGTAGAAGGAGAGGATAAAAGAGAATTTTGCATGATTGTCTTAGGAAGAGTTATGAGTTATTGTTGGAAATAAATTGAAATACTGAGCAATACCCCAGGAAATAAGCCTTACTCAATGACCCCTAACTAAACAATTAAGGTTTAATATAGAGTAGACCTAAATAAATGGGGTTCCCAGAGCCTATCAGGGTCATGATTATATGATGCAACAGACTGAGGTTAAGCACTGTTAGTTCATCTATACTTATACTTATTTTTTTACTTTTATTATTAAATTTAAAGATTAAAACAATAGGGATTGTTATTACTATATGAAAAAATTTGCTAATTTTGTTTATAGACATTTATATTTTTCCAAATAATAAATACCAAGACAGAGGTAGGGATATAGGTTTTGTTTTGCACATATATGCCATATGTTTTAAAGCTATGATCTATTATTTCTAACCTTATTGGCTCATTTCTAATTTAAAACCAATCTCTGCTTTGAGTTTTCAAAAGTGAAAGTATCAAATTCTCTTAAGAGCAATAATGATGAAAATAGAAATGTTCTTTTGATATCATAAAAGATGGTTCATTTGAACAGCAAGACAGAAAGCAACTGGACAAAACCCATTTTTAAAATAGACTTAAGCAAGTATAACTAATGCCACATCCTTGAACATCAAATAAGCTCACTTTAAAAATATTACTGTAGAAACTAGCAAGTTTTTAAAAGTAGCAAGGTAATTCGACTGCAATGGTCTTTTCACAATGATTCTTCTGGAGTGCATTTTGATACTTCTGTAACTTATTTGAAAAGTCAACTTTTGTATCTGCCTCTTGGGACGTCTTCATTGCAATTCCACAGTATACTTATTGAGCAATGTCATAGTAGTAGTTGCGTAGCTTTAATTCAACAGTAAAAAATGATGGCCGATCATCAACACTGGAAGAAAAAAGGAAAATATTTTTGTAGCCAAGCAGACTCTTTATTATTTGTCTGGCAATTTTCAGTCAATATATTATCTCTTTAACAACAACATTTACCAGCACTTTCTCTTGCTTCAGAACAGCTTATTGTATAACTGCTATCCTTATCAGATAACCTAATAGTGGTTTCTCAGGACTTAGCAAGAAGCAGCCAATAAAATACTGCATTGTGAAATGACATTTTGGAAACACTGGAAAGGACCACAACTCTAGGCAAAGTTATGATCTGTATTTTTCTTTCATCTTCTTACCTACCAATACTATCAAATAGTTCCAAAAGAAGGTTATCTGCAGGGTGAAGGTGGAAACAGAATGGGTCAAAAAGTCAGGATGGTGGTCACAACCAAGAGATCAAATCAAGTTATTTACTGTATTTTTCTGAGTATAAGATGCCCCCATGTATGAGACGCCCCTGTGTTTCATGTAGTTTCTTGTAGTAAGCACACTATAAGCCATAGCTGTAAAGAAGCCAACTTGTTAGACTGAGTAATACAACAAGAACAAGAAATGCCTCACAGGAACAATAGAGATGAAACCTAGAGTGAAACCAATGTATACAGGAAACAACTACAATAGAGACGAATGATAAAGCTGCATATAAGATAGAGGCTCATCCGGCATGTGTGGAATTCTCCTTGGCCTCCTGTGTATAAGACGCACCTCAATTTTCAAGAAAACATTTTAAGGAAAAAGTAGTGTTTTATACACAGAAAAATACGGTATGTTGTGACGCATGAAAAATGAGATGTATCACTTCTCATTTGCTAAAGAATTCCAAACTGAGGGGCAAAGAATGACTCTATATCAGGGTCTCCAACCTTGGCCACTTTAAGCCTGGAGGACTTCAACTCCCAGAATTCTCCAGGCTGGAGAATTCTGGGAGTTGAAGTCCTCCAGGCTTAAAGTGGCCAAGGTTGGAGTTGGAGAATTCTGGAAGTTGAAGTCCTCCGGGCTTAAAGTTGCCAAGGTTGGAGACCCCTGCCCTATATGCTGGTTTCAATGGAATATTTAACTATTGTCAATGAGCCTGATAAGCTTCAAGAAACTATTGATATGAAAATACTTACCTATATGTCCAACACAATTTCATTAATTTATAGATATCAGACGAGCAACCCACTGGACATTCCAATCGTTCTCCTCTTTCAATCATCTGAGCAACGTCAAGTCCTTTCATACCCTACAACCGAGTGACACAGAAAACTGAGACAATGTTGGCTTCGACTGAAATAAGAATATCACAATTTCTGAAATATTTTGTCACAAAGGTGTGTCGCAATGGACATTTGAATAGCATCTCCATCTTGGTTTATTTTTTAAATCTATGATTTGGAATTAAAAAGGAAAGTTTAATAATGGTAAAGAAAGTTTATTTACCTTATATGGCTTTTGCCCATAGGAAAATGTCTCCCACATTAACACACCAAAACTCCAAACATCACTCTTGCTAGAAAATTTGAAGAAGTTCATGCATTCTGGAGCATACCATTTAACTGGCCACTTGCCATGATGTTCTGCCTGTAATGACACCCAAAATTGAAGAAAACAATAAAATATATTAGTATATTATATCTATCAACCACAATCTATAAAAGAATCAGAAAACATGTTCCGTTGTAATTGTTCAAAGAACCATAATTATTTATTGAAAATTTGTTCAAGGCAGAAGGTTGAGCAAAAGCTGAATTATAGTGACGCCACAATTCACATTGACATTTGGTGATAAAAATTTTAAAACATGTTAAAGGATGGAAAAATTACCTTGTAATAATCATTAGAGCCAAGAGCTTTTGAAAGTCCAAAGTCACTGATTTTGGCATAATGTTGTGTAACCAGAAGCACATTTCTTGCAGCTAAATCTCGATGTACAAAATTATTTTCTTCCAAATATTTCATTCCCATGGAAACTTGATGCACCAACTCTATTAGGTTCTTTTCCGTGACATCTCTGCAAAATCAAACCAAACTTTTAGAAACCTATTTCTTTTTATATTTTTCATTCTTCGCAGTAGAGAGTGGATGCTAATAATACATTGAATAAATATTCCAACTTTATTGCTTAGAGAACACATTATGCATTCATTTTTTCCGTACATTATTGCTAAATTTTTATTATATCCATGTAACATCCAAATAGTCTAGAACAGATTATTTTCCCCCCATCTTGTACAGTCTCAGAAACTTTCAAAAATTGTCAATTATAAATTTTAATGTGAAATAATTATAATTTGACAGGTGCTTATTATTAATACAGGAAATAAATATACTAGTTGAATTAATCTTTTAAACTACATTTAAATTAGAATAAAATTAATATTTTCTTGCTATTTGCTTATTTCTTTGTCCTGATTCTAACAGGACAAATGTTAGATTCTAATAGGACAAATGGAATGTGGCCTAAAAAGCTTGACTTACATTGATTTACAAGCAAATGCCAATCATTAAATAGAGATTTTCTGGAAAGTAGACCTTGCAGAAATCAAAGGTTCATCCAAACCAGTGGTGGAGAACGAAGGCCCTTTTATGACTTGTGGACTTCAACTCCCAGAATTGTACTGGCTTGTCCAAACAAGAATATACACTGGATCAATATCACAATTAATATGAGGTAATTAAGAAGCATGATGATGGTATAGACCAGGGGTGAGGAACTAGGACTCTTTTATGACCTGTGGACTTCAACTTCCAGAATTCCTGAGCCAGGATGGCTGGCTCAGGACTTTTGGGAATTGAAATCCACAAGTCATAATGGGCCCATTGTTCCTCATCTCTGACCTGAACAGACTCAATCATTTACATTTGTCACTTTTCTACATTGCAGTGACTTCCATGCTCTGTAAATGTACCTGTGGAATACTAAATCCAGCAAAATTATAGCCATGAATTCAGGTAAGCATGGATGGCAAGTCAAAATATATCATCCTTTATATCAGTGGTTCTCAACCTTCCTAATGCCGTGACCCTTTAATACAGTTCCTCATGTTGGGGTGACCCCCAACCATAAAATTATTCCTAGAACCATTGAAAATATCTGTTTTCCGATGGTCTTAGGCGACCCCTGTGAAAGGGTCATTCGACCCCCAAAGGGGTTGTGACCTGCTTGAGAACCACTGCTTTATATGAATACGGCATAGCTATGTATATTTGTATTCAGTAAATTCACTTGTAGTGAAAATAAGCAGTATGACACAAGCTGCATATATGCCTTCAAAGTAAATTGAAGAAGAAAATGTTAATTTTGAAAATGTCACTGTTATGAAAATGTTTCCTTTTGAAGTATTCAAACAATACCAATTTCAGCAATTCGTTGGATATTACAAAAGCTGTTATTTTCATATAACCTACACTTTTCAATGAACAGTGGTCATTTTAATTATCAATTTAGATTCCATCCATTATTGGTCAAAGCCTGCCAGCTTAATGTCAACTCACCCATGTTTTAGCAGATATTTATTCAAGGGGCCAAGTTCAGCCATTTCCATTACCAGCATCCAAGATTCAGCTTCACATATGCCAATCATTCGGACAATATATGGGTTATCAAGTTGTTGCATTACATTAGCTTCTCTTAGGAGTTCATCTTTTACTGCTGGATCATTACTTTCATTTTTGAGAATTTTCACAGCCACAATTTTCTTTCCTCTGTAACAGGAATTCCAGGAAAACATAATTATGTTAAGCTTTGGAGAATGGTAGATGGCTGGAAATGAGGTAGTCTATTTCTGTCCTAAAATAAATTTTGCTTGCTTTGCTCTGTTGACATTTTTCAAACAGAATTAGCCTTAATTTCAAATCTGTAGATAACATTCATGAAGTCATTTCTGTGGCTTTATCAGAAATTCCAATTCTTTAGTCTATCTTTGAAGTATCACAGAAGAGTCCACGTCCAAATTTTTCGTGCCCTTTTATAGAAGTACAGCAGTGGTCGGTTTCAATTGGTGTTACCACTAGTTCACTTTGTGCATATGCTTTGCGCGCTCTTTGCGCAAGTGCATTGAATTTCAGAACAGCTGAGGCACGGCAATCCACTCTGCCACGCCTATCAGCTGGGCTAAAAACGAACAAATATAGGTAAGTATAGCGCAGGGGCGGGCGGGAAGGCCCAACTGACGGACAGAGCGAACCAGTTCACTCTTACCTCACCATCTCCGCTACTGGCTAACCCGAACTGGGGAGAACCAGTAGCAACCCACCACTGAGGTACAGTATGTTATAGTGTAATGGATTCCACTACACTACAAGAAAGCAACTCAGGTGCCTTTGAGGCAACCAAAGTATCTGGTCCATATTGATCCCTTAAAACACACTTAAGCTGAAGACACTTCCACTACTACAAACTGAGAAACCAACATTCAATTTGAAGTTGGAGAAAATCCTTAAACTAGTCATTATATCATAGTTGATTTAAAATCATGACCCAGCTTGTACCTTAGCTTTCCAATTAAATAATTTACCAAAATAGATTTTTCCCATGGGGTTAGATATTCTTGAGTCCCTATCACAACTCAATTTACATCCTAAAATGGCTCATAGATTTCTCACCATTAGTTCTCCTAGAAATTTTTCCTACCACATGTTGTTTCAAGAACTTGCCGTGGAAAATAGCACAAAGGAAATAGTTAATAATTGCCAAACTTATAAGAGATAATATTTGAGTATATTTTCATTTTACCAAGAGGTGGCTTGGTAAAATCTTGGCCCAATGCGATTTTTGATCTATATGATATAGTATTTGACCCATATTGACTTATATTATATGGTAAGGTGATCATTTAGTATCTTTGGGGGGATAGTGAATTAATGCATATTAATAGATTTATGGGAACATCTTTAAATGTTAAAAATATGTTAATATCATGTTGAAGCTTTGGAATTTGGCTGTTTATCAAGAATTGTGCTTGTATTGAGCATGGGGGTCGTGATGGGTTGCAAAACAATTATGTTAAGAAATTGGAATCTGCCAAAGAATGGTTGTCAGAAATGTGTGACCAATCTGTTTTGAAAAATGCAAAAGAGATTATTTTCTACCAATCAAAGGATGCAACAATATAGCACAGGTTCTGTGATATCTTACAATAATATTTTGAACTATTCATGTTATAGTAGTGAATTCATTGGTAAATCAGTGATTATTGATAAGTATAAAATATTAAATTTTTCTTTTTTTTTAGTTTGTACTTTTTTCAAATTAAATTGTTTTGTTACAAAAAATAAATAATCATAAATAATAAAATAAAATAAAATTTTAACGTACAGAAAACTGAATTTTAAAGATTCAGTTGTAAACATACAGAAAACTGAATTTTAAAGATACAATTATATCCATATTCATAAGGAAGAATCAACTGAAATTCGGTTGGCAATTATTGAACTTAAGGAGACTTCTGACTGAGCTAGGAGATAATAGTGTCTTTGGTTTAAAAGTAACATGCTAGATTTTTGTTATACAACTGGAATCCAGTGCAAATATCTGTGACTTGAGAGTTAATGTAGTTAAAGCAATGTACTATTGTTTTATGGGAACAACTCTCTATTCATTTTAAATTATCAAGTGTTTTGGAAGGCTATAGCAAATGAACAATATTCATTTAATTGAACCGAGTTAACTTTTAATTCTGTTAAAGGGTCTCATACAATTTTTTTCTAATAATTACTGTAATAACAGTATCAAAATCAAATAAAGAAAAGGATACTAAAAGCATAAAGATGAGGAACAATAACCTACTTTTTCATTTCATAAGTGCCTTTTTTTACAGTACCAAAATTACCAGAACCAAGTTCTTTTTCTTCCAAAGTCAGTAAATTTCGGTCAAGGGTGACATTTTTAGCTTTTACTTCTTCTGGATCTGCATATGGACTTTCATAAACTTCTGTATCCATAGGCAAAGGTTCCCTTTGTTCACCTGTTAAATGAACAGCATATCTTATTTTATTACAACACTCCTTTGTAATCTGTCCTTACTGATTGAATTTTAAATATTAACTTTATAATATTAGCTCAAAATGAAACACATCTTTTCAAACAATCATAATTATATTTTAGTTTGAACTTTGGTATTGAACTATAATGTTTTTATTACTATGCTATTTTATGCATAAGGTTCTCATTTGCTTTTGTACATCTTAATGAATCACATATAGCAGGGATGTCAAACTCGATTTCATTGAGGGCTGCATCAGCGCTGTGGTTGATTTAGGTGGCTGGGTGGGTGTGGCTGACTGGGTAGGTGTGGCCAGCTTGATGCTGCTCACTGGGCATGACTGACTGGATGGGCATGGCCAGCTTGATGCCGCTCACTGGGCGTGGCTGATTCATGATGGTTGGGTTGGGATGGAAAAAGTCATACCAGCTAACTTGATGTGGGGACACTTTGATGCCACACAAAGTTCTTCGTCTCCCCAAATTGCTGGCAGCCAAGTGCATTCCAGGTTTGGGGACTTTTATCCACATAGGAAGGAGAAGGCCTTCTTCCTAAGCCCAGGCATGATTGGCAGTTTGTATGCTCCAATGTGGATAAAAGTCTCCAAGCTTGAAATGGTGTTTGTGTGTGTGCGTGCGCGTGCACAGCATGCCAAAGGAGATGTTCTTCTCCCAATCCAAGACACCATTGGCATTTGCCTGTCTGGTGCACCCTCCCAGCAAAGGAGAAGGCGGAGGACGCCACTGCTGTGTGTAGAAACATAGAGGAGAAAGTTTGCAGGAAGCAGTTTCCTCCGAGTCCAACTTCTGCCGTGAGAGGTCTCTGGAGAACAAGAGGAGGCGGCAGGGAAGCAGTGCTCTCTGGTCCTGCATGAGGGAGGCTGGCCCTTCTTGAAAGGGAATCCCTGTTTCCAATTATGAGTGGTAAGGATGCTAGCTTGTTGGGACAGCTTTCCATCATGCTGCTCTCCCACCATCCCCTCCTTCTCTCTATGGCAGCTCTCCACTCCATTCCACTCCAGAGATCTTTCAAGGCTGAGGTTGGACTTGGAGGAAACTGCTTCCTGCAAAATTTCACTGCATCAGCATTATGGTTGCCCTCAAAGGGCCAGTTGCATGTAATTGTTGATTGTATCATATTAGTTCAGGAGTGTATTAACGTGGGACGAACAGGATTAACATTTCAAATATGAACAAATATTTCAAATAAATCTGCAAAAACAAATTTAAAACAAAGAAAAAACATAAGTTTTTTAGTTCTCTCTGTCTCTCATGCTGTTTTGTCCGAGCCGGATGCTTGGCATCTTTTATTGGCTACAAGTTCATCCATGTTTGGAGTTAGGTTCTGAGCTGTGGAAACTCTCAGGATAGAGTGGAGGTGTGCATCGGTGAGAACACTTTTGTGTGCGCTTTTGTTCACCCTCATTTTAGAGAAAAGTTGCTCACACAGGTATATACTTCCAAACATGCACAGCATTCAAGCAGCTTGTAGGTAGAGTTGGGGAATCATTTCAGGGATGAACCTTATTAATTGTGTGGGCCCTACAGAATCATAAGTATGGTGTTACATTGGAGTTCTATCAGCTCCATCTGCATGCTTACAGGCGTCAACTGTAAATGGATTGCTGAGCTGCCCAAAATTGAATGTCTGTGCTTCAAAAGCAACAAAGCAACGTGGAAACTCCATTTGAAGTGTGCTCAGTTTATCGGCAAAATGAACATCTGAGAACACAGCGGTGGTGACTTGGCTGATGAGTGTTTGGCAACAGGGAAAGTGACTCAAGTTTGTTTGCTACATCTGTCTCCTCCACAGTTGCAGCTTTACTCGAAAGGCTCTCACTGCATCATACATGTCCATGATCACGGGCCCATCCCTGAAACTGAAGGTTTAGCACAGTGCCACTATAAAACTAGCTTTCACAGCAGCTTCACTTTGTGACTTTGCTTTTGTGAAATGTGCTGCCATGATATCAGACTCTTTTTCAACTCTTCCACCTTCTTTAGCTTCTGGTGTATGTCCAAGTTTTTGTAATTGTCCTGATGTTTTGTCTCATAGTGCCGTCTCACATTATATTCTTTAAATACAGCCACAATAGCTCCGCAAACAAGGCACACGGCCTTATTTCAATGTCAGTAAACAGGTACACTGTCTCCCCCGTTTTGAAAACACTTGTTTTCAAAGGCCACTTTCCATTTGGCCATTTTTGGGGGTTTAAATATCAGCACACAGGTATTCACCGCAGATTTGTCTATATGGCATATAAGACTGCACAGAAAACTCAAAGTCCAAGGTGCTGCTTGAGACAAGCAGTTGCGAGCACTCCTGAGGTTCAGTAGGATGCTGTGAGTCCGGAAGTGCCTGCAGCCCTCTTTGATACAATTGAGATTATACATTTTATATAGGAGAGCTCCTGGATGGATGGAAGAAAAAATCAGCAATCCACCATCACTCCGAAGCTGGTCTAGTAACCACAAGGGCAACTCAACCTCTCTAGTTAAACTATCTCCGTTTCTGATTAGATTCTGATATTTTCAAGGCTGCCTTTCAGTTTGACACTCCTGATTTACAGTTTCAAACTTTATGAAAACAGGCAACATTAATCCTTAGAAGGAAAGAAAATATATTTTCATCAAGAGCACCTAAACTCTGGACTTATCTGTTTTCTGACAAACAAGCCAAGGATTTCTTAGATAAATTTTCTGAAAATACATTTGTGTTATAAATTATCCCAATTACGGTCTTTCTGTTGTTATGTCGCTGACTTTATTTCCACATACAAATTTTTTAATTCAAGAGAGAGAGAGAAAGATATTCACTGGTTTGAACATGTATTAAAGACAACTACAAAAGTGTGTGTGTGGTTTCCAACCAGTGTTACAAAATAATTTGGAATAGAAAGACAGATAGGCAAAACAAAGCCTTTTTCTCAGATTCCAAATTAAAGAGCAAGTGTATTTTTTGATCAAATAAATTTATAACCATAGAAAATTATTTGGATTATATATTGAGGCTAGAGTCTCTTTTAGACTCTACTGGAAAGGGAGTCTAATACAAAATGTAAGGAAGCTTTTATACCAGTTAGCAAAAAGTAAGAACAGAACATCCAATAGGCTAGCTGTGTTGGCTATGACTGTTCCTAATTACTGCCCTTTCAAAAGGTTGTGAAGACCTGATTCAAATTCAAATTCAAATCTTTATTGTCAGTGCACAACATATGTGCAATGAGATTAGTTTAGCTCCCTCAGTGTACCCACCACCACCACAATACAATTCAATCCAACCCCAATACAACTGGGGTTGGGTTGTTGTGATGAATCCCTGGATGCTTCCCCAGATATCTCTCCAGATGTCAGTTCAGAGGAAGATGAACCAGTTCCAGGCACATCTGGAGGGCAGTTGGTTAATGGCTCCAAGCAGTTGTCTGAGAGGGATTTAGCTCAAGGACACCTGCAGCTGGATAGCCTTTAGGATTCAGGTGGACAAAACATGCAGCTGCAGCCAGTCAGTGATGAGGAAGAGGAACTGCCTTCTGCCCTTGTTCCAAGAACACGTAGGGTAGAGAAAAGGCAGGAGCAGAAAAAGTCAGCCAGATTACTCTCGAGGAGAATGCCTTGCTATTCTTGATCGGTTGCACCAGAAGTTAGCTTTTTAACACAGCAGGCAGATGAAAGTGATGCTGGGAACAACGTGTTCTTTTCCTAGCTGTGTGTTTTCTTGTTGCTGTGATTCTTGCCTTGTTTTGTATTGACACCATACCTTGACTTGGATTGTGCCTTGTAAACTCTGGACTTTGCTTGCCTCGTGAACCCTTTTGTATTGTGGATTTAATTTTGCCTTGTGGGTTTATTTTGATTGAGAAACTTTCAAATGCCTTGTGGACTCCTTGGCCATTGCTCTGTGGACTAGCATTGGTCTACTTGTGGCTGGACTTAATTAGGGCAGTTCTGGGTTTTAGTGAAGAGAGTTGCTGGGGAATATTAATAAATCCACTAAACTACAGTTGTGCGTGTGTGCGCACGCGCGCAGGATAGCACAGTTGTCAGCATTGGAACTACGTCATGGATATATGCAGTTAGTGGGTTTATAGCTTTGTTAGGCCTCAGTACAGTTTATATGTTTTTGAACTATAATGGAATTCTTTGCTTTTATCTGACCCACTTCCCAGAGTTTATTGGATAGCTGGATGACTATATAAACTGCATAAATAAATAAACGGAAGTCCAACATTTTTCTGGGCACCAGATTAGAGAAATATTGGAGAAGTCTGGTCCACAGTTTTACAAAGCACCAATATATCTCAATCAGTATGCATAAGTCATAGGACAGTGTGAGACCTGAAGAAGTGATTTCACTTGTAGTGAAATAAATAAGCACTTTGAACTTGTGAATAGTTGACTTTCTTCACTGCTGTATTTTAGACATTATCAGAAATGACACAATATCATTACGTACCTCGTTTTGCCCACGAGGGCGCATAATTGTTAAACATTGCAAGTAATGCAGAATCATCTCTCTGGCCACGAACAGAGAAAGAGGGCTATGATAAAAAGATATATATTTTTTATTTCAATCATTTGGGGTCAAAGAGAGTGCAACATTAAGAAGAAAATTACATGACAAACATTAAGCAAAAACAATGTGCAAGCGGAGTTAAAGAAAGAGAGTAAATCTTACCTAAATTTTTGAAAAGTTATTTGTTGCTTATATTTGGCAGTAAAGTAAGACTTACAATGCAAAAGCATAAAGATTTCTGCAAATATTTTAAATACTTTCCTAAAGAAGGAATTAAATAACAGTTTTATATTTCAATTAGACAATTATAGATTCTATTTTGGAATCCCTATCTTGGAATCCTGAAACAAGAACTGCTCAGTGTTTTTCTTCTAATATACTTTATATTTTCACTGCTATTTTTCATTTTATAAACTATTCTTCAAAAGTGCATGGACTTTGAAGCAGTAATTTGGGAAAAAAATGTAATCTACTGGTCTGCATTACTTGAAACTAACATGGATAATTTAGGCCAATTGGATGAACTTATCTCTAAATATCTCTTATTGCTTTTCTCAACCATTGATCTATGCTTTTTTAATGCAAGTCAATAAAAATGGAAAGCTGAATAACACATTAAACTTGCTTGGAACACTAGAAAACTGATAAATATAGATGTATGAGGATAAACATGATGCAATAGATAGTTGTCTACATAGATAACACAGAGATTGAAATATACTAGTTGTAACTCTATATTACAACAATAACAGCATTTTGCTAATATTTTTAATTGTTTTTATCACTTTAGCTGTAAATTCAATTTTAACATGCTTCCAGTTAAATTGTAGAAGTTTCACAAAAACTGATATTCCAAGAAAGTGGAAGGTTTTGAGATAAATTTGATTTAAAAAGCCAAGCTACAAAGAAATTATATTGCTAGCAAAACAATTTAAGTATCTTTTTTTAAAAAAAAAAGACAACTAGCAACCTGATATGCTTGTTTATAAATAAAATGTATCACTTCATAAATATTTACAAAGTAACATAGATTTAGAGCTGCCTCTATGATGGCAATTGGAATCCTGAGTATTATTTTGGCATCACTTTTCAAGGAAAGAATGGAAGTTCAGTTACAAATGCTTTTAACATAAAATCTGCTGATACTAGATCACTTATAAATAGTTTTATTTGTTATATATGCCACAGAAAAGGAAAATAATTGTTACTGGTGCTGAACCTTTTAAAGGGAATCAGTAGTAATTAATAGATGCCTATGAATTTCACAGTACATACACTATGTAATTAGTGTATGTACTACTTATATCTGCTAGAACAGGGGTGTTTAGATCTGGCCCGTGGGGCTGCCCTGGAAACAGTGAAGGACTGGCCCGTGGTGCCTCTGCCAGCGAAAACGGAGCTCGGGAAGGCTGCGTGTGGCTCTCCTGAGCTCCATTTTCAGCTGTGACTGCTTCCTGCAGCCCTCTGCCAGCGAAAATGGAGCTCGAGAGGGCCATACCCAGCCTTCCTGAACTCCATTTTCACTGGCACAGTGCTTGGACCACCACAGGTGCCCCTAACATGAGTGACATTGAGCTGGCCATGCCCCCTAGCCATGACCTCCCAGCCCCCCGAGGTCAAACACAGCCCTGATGCGGCCCTCAATGAAATCGAGTTTGACACCCCTGTTCTAGAAAAATGTAAGAGAAACAGAGAAAAACAGAGATAGGTAAGAGGACTGATCACTTAATGTTCCTGTCTTCTCCAAAGCACAAAGTAATTCTCTAATGTTATTAATTAATTTAGTTCTGTCAGTTTCAACACTCTCAGTTCCCCATTGCTAAAGACAGAACTAAATTGATTGATAACATTGGAGAATTACTTTTAAATATGAAACTTATTCGTATGAGACTTTAACACAATTAAGGAGAGAGGCAAAATTAATTAACTTTTCCCTATTTAGTTATCAAGAGGTGAGTATGACCCAGTGATAGGAAAAGAAACAAGCATTTGTAAATCTGTTTTGTAAATCAGGCCTCTCCTTTACATCTAACATTTATGTAAAATGCATAAAACTCATTTGTCACAATAGGCTGTGAATAAATACAATATTTATGTTTGTTTTAGACTCATCAACATATTTAATACTCTAATAAAATATTTCTAACCCTTTTCTATTAGAAGAGTTTCTGTAGCACAATGAGATCCATGAATCATTTTGTTTATTGTATATCATATAAGAATTTGCATTGGACTAGGAAGCTGGAAGGCCTTGAAAGAGATTACAAAATGGCACTCAAAACACTCAATAGCACCAGCACATTTATTATAGTTTTAGAGGTAAGTAGCAGAAATTAGTGTAATGCTTTGAATTATGTAGGCAAGGGATTCATAAAGTCTGGGTCATGATTCCTGGTGAAGTCACAAGTAGCTTTGAAGGAAGTTGCATTTCTCCTACTGAATCTGGAGCATGCAGTCTATCTGACTGCTAGCTTAGGTTTGAGCACTTATTCAATGACCTTTTCTATAACTGTTTCTACTCCTGATGGCCACCCAAGCAACCTAGCCAAGATCACAGTGCTCTTATCTAATATGTTTGTTCTCTTCTTGGGCATCTCTAAGTGGTTGAGATGGGAGTTGGTCTATTAAGCCCTGCACTCACACTCACTCCAGTCAAGCTAAAATTACTTCTCAGAGGAGGACAATGCATTGCAATGGCAGCCCAGTAAATTTAGGCTGCCTGATGTTTCAGAAATTAGACCTGCTTGTAAAATATTTATTTCCTTTCTAACCAACATAATTATTATAAAACAAATCATTGTTGTATTTCAAAACAAATAAAATGCAAGCCCAAGTATAAAATAGCCATGGGTTAATTATATAAATTAAGAAGTAAAAGCTGAAGAAAGGTGCTAGATGCTCAGAGATTAGCAACAAGAAGCAGAATAAACTACAAACAGGTTTGTAAATCAGCAAAATGAAGATAACTTTTAAATGTATGGTAGGACTTAACAAAACTGTGTTTAATTGCACCTTTTGGCTTCCTGGCTTTGGGAAAGTGTATGATTTGATTCTGGTGATAAGTCCACCTGTTGACCAAGTCTAGAAACCATAAAGGATATCAAAAGAATAAATAAATGTATGAAGAAAATTTGAAAAATCCATATCTATTTTTTTCAGTCATTTACAATAGGTCTGTTCTAAGTATAGCATATTTTGTGATGTACATTATAATCAGTGGTTTTTAAAGTTAAGTGGATGTTTGCTTCCATCAAAACACTGGTTAAATTCAAACTTTGATTTATTTTAAAAGAGATCCACTAAAATAAATAGATCTTAAATTATTCATTTGCAGGTTTATTGATTACAATGACCTATTATAAGTAGAAACAATTCTGGATTTCATGACAATGGTTGCATTTTTAATTAGAACTTTTGGCTTTGTAGTCAGCTTGCTCTGTTGCTAGTAAAGGTCATAAGGCTGGGACATATAGCCTTATGATGATATATTTAGCAATTATATGGGAAATATTAAGAAATTTTGTTGGTTGGAAAAATTCAATTTTTTATTTCTTTTCTCCAATGGTATAATTTGTTTTATGTATATTTGAATATTGGAAATGGAATTTAATTTATTCATAACATACACTATCCTCATGTAATCCATTAAGAAAAAGTTTGATCATTTTGGTCTAATTAATACATTTATGGAAATATACATATGAATAGCTTCTGTGAAACCACAGTTTTTGGAGATTCTTCCAGAGGAATTTATGATACTTATTAATTCCCTTCCAGGTGTATGTACTTGGGTAACTGCTTCACAAATCTATCACAAGTAGCCATCGATACACAAATTTAAGCCCTGGTTTGTTAAAAATGTTTGCAGATAAACATAATTGGTTGGTATCAATCTAAACCATAAAGCATCAATTTATAAGGCACAATGATCAGATTTACCAACTGGTCACATGACTTATCACAATTAATAGATTATGTCTAACATAAGAGATTAGAGTATTTTAACTAGTGCAAACAAGCTTAAAACAATCACTTTCACTTACATGCTTGTTCTAGCATGAAGTGAATGGAAAATATAAAATCTAGTCTTACAAACTAGGACAGGAATTTCCAATAATGTTTAATGTTTGAGACCAAAAGCCTTATTGGATTGTGCTTATTATTTTCTCCACTTTTTCAAATATCTTATATAAATCTCTGTAACTTTGTCACATACAGTATTTCTTTTAAACATAGTCCCCATTATTTTATTTCATGTTCTCCAATTATACTTTCTGCTTCTAATGCATTCAAATCCTATATGCACTTGCTTACAGAGAAAACAAATATATCTAAAACTACTTATTTCATTAGTTATTCTGAAAACAGAATTAGTGTTTCAAAATTTGAAAAATGATAGCTAATATTTTATTCGTACCAGATAAAAACTCATATATGAATATTCAGTAATCACTGGTACTATAGTTGCCTTTTAACAAATTAATATTATGTAAAATTTAAAAACAACAACAAACATATTTATGAAAATGCATAAAAAGGTAATTTGCAACCTATTTTTGATTCAATTCATTTAAATTGAGTATTTTAATTCACTATTCAGCAAGAATAAATATATAAGTCACACAAAACACTTAAATATTGCCAGACTTTATATTATTTTATATATTATATTATTTAAGATATTACTGGTTTTCAACAGTAGATTTTCTTACCGTGGAGTTGCGAGGTTTAGAAAGTTTGGTGGGTAATGAATCTAAGGTAAAAAGATATATCAATTACTATAAAAATATCAGTTGTGACTTATTATTAAGATCAGCTTCAAGGAGCAAAGACAGACTTTACCTCCATACAAAGACAAATTCAGTTCCCATTAAAAAAAATGAAAGTAAACAAATGAGCACATGTGAATTGATCCTGGAACATAATTTTCTGGAATAGAAAAGGTTATGTATAAACTTTTGTCTGCTACTCAAGAGGATCTTGTACTTTTGCAATTTACTGGAGGGTTTTTCATCAGGCTGAAAAGTAGAAGAGCCTCATTACTACTTCATCAGCAAAAGATAAAATTGGGAGCAAAATGTAATGTAACTCTCCCTAAAATTGGCCCCAGGTAGATAGAAACTTTATGAAGTCAGGTTTTTCTGATGTGTAAACTAACTACAGTTTATTATAAATCAAGAAAAAATGTAGTTTTGTGTGATAGTGAAGCTTTGTTTTACCAGCCCTCACAGTGAAAGTTTGGTTTAGATCTACAATCTGAAAGCAGCCAAATTATCCAGAGCTCACTTTAACGGCAATATTTATGGGAGTCACACTTCATTTGTGTCATGTGCTAGGCAAAAAATTCTTTGAAATATTTGCACACTCCTTGTTTACAAGAATATGGCATTCATATCTGATCCAATTTCATTTTGGAGATGGAATGGATCACATATCGGTACATAAGTGTCCCTCCACCATACATACACCCCTCCACCACATCTCACCACTCCAAACTGAGAGAAAATTATGTTTCTTTAATTGATGCAATAGATCAGGGATGTCACACTCAAGGCCCATGGGCTAGATCCAGCCTGTGATGGGGTTGGATCCGGCCCACAGGGCCATCCTGGAAACTGTAAGGGTATTACGGTTTTTAGTCAGGTATTACATGATATTAGTCAGTTGAAATTTTTAGGCCCGTTAGATTTTAATTTACAAAATTAGATGCAATACACTGTTGTGATAAAGAACAATGTGATTTGAATTGTATCTATTGTAATTTTATATTACACATAAAATACTACAATAGATCTTGTAATAGAAACAAAAGTTACTACAATTTATATTCTGATTCAGACAGTACCTTCATGCCAAACTCTATTATCCATTGGGAATTTGCCTACCATTTTAAAGGCACTTAAACTGGAGGATATCACTCAAAGGTGATGAGGTACCCTGATATCACTAGGGTACAGGAGACACTGCCCAAAGGTCCAAAACCCTTCATTGGCACACTACACACGTTAAACCATTGGCACTGAACACCTGATGGGCATCCTCTCCCATGAGCCCCCATCCCCTAGGCCCCCAAAGCACACGATGCTCCAAGGCTTTGTGGAAAATGTCTGGAAGTCAATGGAGGGATGCTTTGGGTCTCCCCCACCAAAAGACAGATCCACAAGAAGGCCCCGAGGGATTTAACCAGCATTGCCCGAGAAAGCTAAATTTTGGATGGATATTTGGCTTCTTGGATGTTGGGAAAAGATGGAGACCGTGGTTCCTTCTTTCCTATTTGGGAAACCTAGATTGTGTCTTGGGTTTTTCCCCCTACAATCAGAGACATTGAAAGGCAGCCCTGAAAAGATCAGAATCTGATCAGAAATGGAGATAGCTTAACTAGAGAGATAGAGTAGCCCTTGTGGTTGCTAGACCAGCTTCGGAATGATGGTGGATTGCTGATTTTTTCCATCAACAATTCATCAGGTTCATACCTGAAACAATTCGCCAAGTCCACCTACAAGCAGCTCGAATGATGTGCATGTTTGGAAGTACATACCTGTGTGAGCAACGTTTCTCCATGATGAAAGAGTGCACACAGAAGGGTTCACACTGATGTACACCCCCACTCTATCCTGAGAGCTTCCACAGCTCAGAACCTAACTCCAAACATGGATGAACTTGTAGCCAATAAAAGATGCCAAGCATCCGGCTCGGACAAAACAACATGAGAGAGAGAGAACTAAAAAGCTTGTTTTTTTCTTTGTTTTAAATGTATTTTTGCATATTCAAAGCTTATGTTTGTTTCTTTTAAATTTGTTTTTGCAGATTTATTTGAAATATTTGTTCATATTTAAAATGTTAATCCTGTTCGTCCCACGTTAATACACTCCTGAACTAATATGATACAATCAACAATTACATGCAACTGGCCCTTTGAGGGCAACCATAATGCTGATGCAGTGAAATTTTGCAGGAAGAAGTTTCCTCCGAAACTCCTTTCTGCCTTGAAAGATCTCTGGAGTGTAATGGAGTGGAGAGCTGCCATGGAAAGGAGGAGGGGATGGTGGGGGAGCAGCATGAGAAAAAACTGCCCAAACAAGCTAGCATCTTTACCACTCATAATTGGAAACAGGGATTCCCTTTTGAGAAGGGCCAGCCTCCCTAACGCAGGACCAGGGAGCACCGCTCCCCTGCCGCCTCCTCTTGCTCTCTAGAGATCTGTCAAGGCAGAAGTTGGACTTGGAGGAAACTGCTTCCTGCAAACTTTCTCCTCTATGTTTTTACACACAGCAGTGGCATCCTCCGCCTCCTCCTTTGCTGGGAGGGTGCAATGCCAACAATGTCTGGGATTGGGAGAAGAACGCCTCTTTTGGCATGCTGTGCACAAGCACACACACACACACGCACACACACACACACACACACACACACACACCATTCCAAGCTTGGAGACTTTTATCCACATCTGAGTTTACAAACTGCCAATCATGTCTGGGCTTAGGGAGAAGGTTCTCTCCTCCTATGTGGATGAAAGTCACTAAACCTGGAATGTGTGTATGTGTGTGCGCGCATGCACGCACTTGGCTGCCAGCAATTTGGGGAGGCAAGGAGCTTGTGGGGCACAAAACTGTCCCCACATCAAGTTAGCAGGTATGACTTGTTCCATGCCAACCCAGCCATCCCAAGTCAGCCACGCCCAGTGAGCGGCATCAAGCTGGCCACACCCACCCAGTCACCCCTGTGAGGTCAGCCCTGTTGCGGCCCTCAATGAAATCCTGCAATAGTTTGACACTCCTGCAATAGATACTTATTATCTTGTTTTAAGAAACTGTATTTCAGAAAAATTAAGTTAATTTTGCCAATAATGACATTGTTAGGGTACTTTTAATTTTATTACTGGGAATTTTCTTCATCTTCTTGACATAATCAGATGTTAGTAATGCACACAGTGTATGGATTTGACTTCCATATTTTAAAAATATAAGTCACTTACTATTTCTTGATTGAAAATTTGGATCTTTAACTGGCTCTGTGATTATTCTTAGAAGTCCATCTGCTTTGTAGGAATAATGTTCCACTAGCTGTCATTTGAATAAAATAAAACACCGGTAGCAGCAATTAAATGAAAACAAATGCATGCACAAGCTATTAAACGTTTAGTTCTATCCCACAACTAAAATTTTGGATTATAATTTCTATTTAATACTGCACATAAATATCAGGTTTCAGTGAACAAACAGGACTGGAAATAACGTGGCAATTTCATAAGAACGTAAGAACTTCTGATAAGTAATTTTATCAAAATTAGAGAGCTATCATAAAAAAAATTGCAGCATTTCAAGTACAAGGGCCATTTATAGAATAACTATTCAAACCTTTTCTTTATGTTATATTGTTCATTCTTTTTAATGGGCTACTTGGCTTCTTCTTGGAGCACGAGATCCAATTTTCACCAATCTTGTTTTGATAACTATATGATATCAGACTGTTTTCTTCTGAAGTATGTCAGATTTAACTCTCATAATAAAATTTAAATAGCCTTGTGGAGCTACGTATGTGTTCTTCTTTTTCACCAACCATTGACTTAAATAGATTTCTGCAGACATTAAACTTGTACACCCCAAGATTAGAAATATGATAAGGCAACATCATATTTATTTGCTAATATGCAAACTATCTCATATGGTAAAAGAATATAAGTATGTAAGCATTAGAAAATTAGATTGTATGCACCAAATTGCTGTACATTTTGCATGTTTGATCAAAATAAACTTCTAGTATCATTGAAGAACCGTGTATTTAAAAACAAACTGCCCAGAGAAAGTAAAAATTTGGCTTGTTTACCACACTTTTAAACCAGTTTTCTGCAGACAGAATAGTAGCACAGGTAGTCCTCAACTTACAACAGTTCACTTAGTGACCGTTCAAAGTTACAACATTGAAAAAAAGTGACTTATGATCATTTTTCATATTTATGACTGTTGCAGCAATCCCAAACTCATGTAATTTACATTTAGCTGCTTAACAACTGACTCACATTTATGACCGTTGAAGTGTCCCGGGGTCATGTGATCATCTTTTTCCGACCTTCTGATAAGTCCAGTCAATGAGGAAATCTGATTCACTTAACAGCCATGTTACTAATTTAACAACTGCAGTAAAATGGGGCAAAACTCACTTAACAAATTTGTCACTTAGCAACATAGATTTTGGGTTCAATTGTGATCATAAATTGAGGACTACCTGTACAACATTTATGGCACAATTAGAAATAATTGCCTCTCTCTTTTTAACTGTCCTTTTCCATCAACAAGAAATATGACTAAAGTTTTAGTATACAAACTAAAAGGAATTCACTCTACAATGTTATATAGGTGGTATGAGAGATTTTTTTTATCAGTATATGAATGACATTAAAAGTCATAAATAAAATTTGAGAAATCCATATTAAGGATTTTCATTTTCATACAGTCAAAATGCAGTAAAATTAACAGTTCATCCCACTTCTAAAATTATTCATAAAAATCCAGTTCAACATATTGTGATGCAAAACTGATTAATGGTCCATCATGATGTCAGAATACAAATCCTCACTTATCAAATGTTTCCTGAAATTGGTGTGTAAGTTACATAGTTTGTGTTGTGATGTCACAATGCACAATTTATTTATTCTAACAATTCTAACTGTCCTTTTCCATCAACAAGAAATATAAGTAAAGTTTTAGTATACAAACTAAAAGGAATTCACTGTAAAACAGGGGTGTCAAACTCAAGGCCCTGCAGGGCCGGTCTAGAAACAGCAAAGGAAGAGTCTGCAGTGCCTCTGCCAATGAAAACGGAGCTCCGTTTCTGGTGGCAGAGGGCTGCAGGAGGTTGTCATGGCCAAAAATGGGGTGCGGGGGGCACACATGGCCCCCCGGGCTCTGTTTTCGCTGGCAGAGGCCTATAAAAAAACCTAAAAACAAAACAATGTTCCCCTTTTGCATTTGAGCATGCAAGAAGGGACAGGAAAGGAGAAAGGGAAAAAGGAAAGAAAAAGAAGGTAAGATGGGAAGAGAGCAAGGAAGGAAAAATAAGGAAAGAGGAGAAGGAAGAAGAAGGGAGAAGAAAGAAGGAAGAAAAGGAAGGAAGGAAATTATAATGAGTGTGAGGTAGGGTCTCGGGGAAATCCTGCCTTAGTATTTGGCCACTACAGGTGCCCTGACACGAGTGATGTTGAGCTATGCCTATCCCCTGCCCTCCAAGGTCAAACACAACCCTGATGCGGCCCTCAATGAAATCGAGTTTGACACCCTTGCTCTACAATGTTATATAGGTGGTATGAGATAGGGCTATCCATCTCATTGAATGTGAATCTGGGTGAAGTTCATCCAACAATTAAAATAATGTCACAATGATTAAAACACTTAAAAATATATAAAGGCAAGAATTATTATCTTTCAAATATATTTATCAGTATTCAACTAGGGATGACAATTTACATATATGTTTGTTTTGTTTTTCCCTTCTATGCAAGTTTTTGTGTATAGTCTTGTCTAATGTTTTAAATAATTTTTTTCAAAAAAAAATTGTTTGTTTATTGCAATTGTTTGCTTCCTTTCCAAGATTAAAATTTTCCAAGGTAGTCTCTCTTTTGAGACATTTTATAACTGAAACTCACTCAAGATACAGAAAATATTTGACATATTCTGAAATGGAATCCTAGATTTTTTTCAATAGCTATTTTCATTTAGGTATAAATGAAGATCTAAATAGATCTAAATATAATAGATACATTATAGATCTAAATATAATAGATCTGTAATAGATCTATTATTACAAATATCTTTCTGAATCTGCTCTGCCACAAAACTTGCTGGGTTATCTTAATAGGACAGGTTAATTTAATCGATATTAAACATGGCATTTTTATACACAAAACCACACACAACACATACATAAGGCTTCAATAAATCTAACTATGAATATAATTATATTGTTAAAAACTATGGACACTTACAGCAACATAAATATGTAAACAACCAGGAAACAAGTTAAATAGTTAAGTGAATACTATTCAACAAACCTGACATAAAGTATCAAATTTCTTTCCAGCTGGTATTGAAAGCTTTCCTTTCTTGTCTTTATCAATGCGATAATGTGCTACCTTGCCTTCATTGAGTAAACAAAGAGCATAGGATCCACTGTTATCTCTTTCCCGAATCCTAAAAAGTAAAATAAGAATAAAAGGGAAATTATAGTCTATATAAAAAGAAGGTCTATGAAAATCTAATTTAATATTCATGGCAAAACATGCTGGGACCAGGGGTGAAATGCTCCCAGTTCGGACTGGATCTGGCGATCTGGTAGTGATTGTGGCAGGTGGTTTGGAGAACCAGTAGCGATGGCGGTGCGAGGCTCCACCCACCTGCCTGGGTGTCATTACTTCCTGGTTTTAACCAGTAAGTAATGTGTTTTTTACCTTCTGCACATGCGCAGAGGGTCTGCATGCGCATGTGATGTGCGGCACATGCATTTCTGAACCGGTAAGGAAGGTAAGTAGATTTCACCCCTGGTTGGAATACATTGCCCAAACTACAATCTTTAACTGCTCCTGCCACCAGTAGGTAAACAAGGATGATTATGGTTCAGACTGAGGGATTTTTTTAAAGAATGAATAATTTATTTTAAAAGGAAAAGGAGAAAAAAGAAACAGAAATTGCAAATTACACAGAAAAGTTTGCAGAATAATATTAAAATAAAATTAAAATGAAAGCAGAACTTATTCCACTGAAAGAAACATCTCAAATGTCATCCTTATATAGCCATTTAGAATTGGATCAAAACAATTATAAAGATAGTTTCATGACATTTTAATACTTTAGCAGTTTCAATACTGTTATGTTTAATTATTATTAAAAATAATTTTAAAATAAATTTTAAAGATCTATCTACTAAAAATAAACCATCTTAGTTTAAAGGACACTTATTTTAAGAGAACCCAAATCTCAGATATCAACAAAATGAAATGTAACTTACAAAATATCCTGGCAGCAAATATCATATGTAAAGACAGTTCAATCTATTTTGTATGTTTCTGTAAAATTTAGCAATACCTAACGGGAAAATAACTGCAAACGAAAGTCAGTATTTATAATTTGGTTCATCCTGCAGTTGATAATTTGCCACAAAAATTGACCATCACATATGATAAAACATTCCAACTTGATTCTTACATTTTCAAAAAATTTCTGAATATATATGCCTATTTTAGAAATCACCACTGGGCTAATATACCAGGAGAAAAATGTATCATTTTTCTCTTAGTGTATTATGAGTTATAGTAAATTTGATGTTTGTCTTCCATGACTGGATTGCATTGTTCATTTGTAGACACTGAAGCCATGAAAAATTTGGGGTGGGAGGAAAAATAGGAAAAAAACAAATGATTTCTCTAGGCAATCTTCCCATGTCTGATCTATTCCTCCCTCCCGCTCTTGCAGAACAGAGAGATTGGAAAAGAAGGGATTATAAGAGAGTAAGTGGCACACAATAAGAATATATCTATCAAGAAGAATCTGTTTAGTTTTATAAAATCCCTAAGAAAAGATATTAATATCTACAAAGTGTCTTATCCTGACTGTAACACCATGATGTTTTATAGCAATCTACTGTACCTCAATCTAATGCCTTTCAAATGCTTTGAGCGAAAATTGCACTTTAATATACCCGAATGACACCAGATAAGGAGGACTATCATACAAATTGGTTTCATTTTTACTTATTCTCCTCCCTCAAATCATGTTCTGTGAAGTTTATATTTTTAAAAGTTGTAAAATAAGGAAAAGTGAAGGCTAGTTAGAAAAAAACTGTACTGATTTATACTCATTCTGTGATCACAATCTGTAAAAAAATATAACTGATCTGATCTTAATACATTATTTCCAAGCTTCCATGAATGATTAGTATATTCCAGTTCCTGATTTACTATCATTCTGTGTATTTTTTGATTAACCTATAAATAGTTTAGTTCTAATAAAAAAGACAGGAAATACAAATAGAATATTTTTAACTGCAAATTATAGCATTTTTCTGTCTTTACAGAATTTAGACTTTCACACAATCTAGTTCTGGTTTTCAGGATACTAGAAAAGAGTTTTATAATGAAATCACATATTATGCAGCTTATCTTATTTATTATATTTCTCTGTTACTTATTTAGTAAATTATTAGAGATCTATTAAGATCACAGTAGGTTTATAGTTGCCTAACTCTTGGGGCTACTGCAATCTGCTTTCTAAATGGTAGATGAAACCTATCAACTGTAACTTTTCACTTGATTATCCTCAACAAGTAAGATTTGCTTCAGGGTTATTAGGTAATTTATTATTTTTTCTTTCAAGCCAAAACACAGGTAATAATTGAAAAGGGAGATTGTGCTATAGCATTTTGGGCCAAGTCTTCTTTTTTTCTTTTCCTGAAAACTGGTCTATTTCTGTTTTCTTCAACCTGGGTATGGTTTGGACTTTAAGAGTTTTCAGCAACTATCAGGCTAGCTGTAGAATTCTAGGCACAGAAGGACCTTTCTTAGGTCAAGCTTAGAGTAAATTTGTAAATAGCACAGCAAAAAGAAAGACAATGCTTTTAGATCTGAGTTCAAAGTATGAAATACTAATCTAAAAATAATACTGCAGAATGAAAGAAGAAAAAAGATGATAATGTATGGGACAATATCTACGTTGAAAAATTGTATAAATGGTATAAACATGGTCAAAAAGCATAGCAACCTAACTATAGAAAAGAATATGGAAATATCCGTCAAATTCAGTATCTTTCAATTTAAAATGAGCAACAAAGGGAGTTCTCTAGTTGTTCATCCAAGTTCCGACATTCAATGACCAAATGAACTATGAACTAACTGAAATATGGACCTTCTATTTGGCTACAGAGATTATAACCACCACCTACCTTTAATTTGTCCATTTTATTTTTAGAGACAGTGATAGTGTATTAAAAAAGTTCTTTCCAGCTCCACAATTGGTGGACATGGTGTTCTTTATACTGTAAAGAACTGATCATGCCACTGTAAAGAAATCATGAATGCTGTTTTAAGTAAATGGAACTGCAATGACCAACATTAAAAAGAAATGTTGGAATGGTTAAAAAGATTGTTTTGATTATTTTTCCTACTCTTCTTCTGTTTTTTTAGCATTAAGTCATGTAGGAAAAAATGTATACTTACAAAAATTTCCCGTTGGTCTTTGTACCCAGAAGTAGGCGTTGCTCTGAATCCTCCCGAGATATCATCCCATGGAACCAGGGCATTTTCAAGTGTGCAGTTGTAGCGATCAGTTTCTCCAGTTGTGGTTTCTGACTAATAATTGCTTGCTCAAGGGCATGTCCCTGTATAATTGACCGGAGGGCAAAGAATATAAGAATATAATATAGTTAATTATGGAAGTTGATGTATGAATGGTTTTGACATAAACAGAGCCGTTTACTAAGATTTTAAAATATAAACATTCCGAGTGTAGAACTTTTAGCATAAGTTTTAAAGATCATCTGAATGCCTGGTTTGCCCTGAGAGAAATTTACCCCACTAATCCTTTTTTGAAGGATTTTAAAATATGATATTGTTCTCAACCATTATTGGCTCACTGCAAGGGCAGTCTGTTCATTTTTTTCTTGTCCCTTACCAAAAGTGGTGTTTTCTAACTTCTGCCTGCAGAAGCAGTACTGTGAAAATGATTGTGATATAAACCCTGGTAGAGATGGTGTAAAGTCATAATAAATAATACAAATAAAATTTAAAATAACTGAGAAATGAATTACAAAATCATTAAACAAGAATTTTGAAATTCATATTTAAAGTTGGATATTAGCCAACTTCACCAGTTTAGGTGATTAGATGACAAAGCAGTGAAATGAATGCTAGAGAATATGAATACAGAAAAACTGAATTAATACTTTGTACCTGTGCTTTTGCTGTAGAACTCATGGCCCATGGGCCAGATGCATCAAAAAGTCACATGATGACATGACGCCACTAGTTTGATACCCCTGATGTAGAAGATATATAGTCTTTGACTTACAACCATTCATTTATTGATCATTCAAAGTTATGATGGGCTGAAAAAAATGGATTTACAGCCAGTCCTCATAGTTATGACATTGCAGCACCTCTGTGGTTGCATGATCAAAATTCGGGCACTTGGCATATATTTATAAAAGTTGCACTTTCTCAGTGTCACATGATCACCATTTGTAACCTTCATAGGGGGCCTCCAACAAGCAAAGTCAATGGGGGAATTTGGATTCACTTAACAACTGTTAAGTTAATGACTGCAGCAAAAAAAATTGGGTACAACTTACTTAACAACTGCATCACTTAGTGATGGAAGTTCTGATCCCAACTGTGGTCATAAGTTGAGAACTACTTGTTGGACCGATATCTGAACCTGTACTGACTTTCCCAGGATAGAAATTGGGACATCCAAAGCACATAGTATTATCAGAAGATGTTCTAGCACATCCTGAAGATTAGAGTCTATCAAGGATTACGAATTTTAGCATGTCCCAAATACCAGCTGCACAGAAACATCAGAAAGACAGGAGTATGGCTCCATCTTGTGAGCAGTCCAGAGGCATCTGGTTGGACACTGTGAAAAAGGAAATGCTGGACTAAGATGGATCTTAGTCAGTTCCAACAGGAATATTTTTATGAGAACAAATTTGAAACATGGAAAGTAACACAATATATCTGAAAGTAAAAAATATATGAATAAATGTTGCCTAGAAATAACATGATCAGTGTTTCCAAAATAACAAATTGAATTACATGTATGTATAACTGGAAAATTCCAGGTATTCTGAAATCCATTCTCAAATTAAAAGAAAAAATGTTGCACCCAGCAATAGTGGTATGTTAATTAGGGAGTACAACAAGCATGCTATTACAAGTTGTGGTTTTGGTTCACCTCTTCTTTTTCTTACTCTTTTACATTCAGTGGTGCTTTAAAGTTTGTAAACCTTTTGAATTTTTAATTTTTCTTCCCAAGTATGGCCTAAAATATGGTATGTTCTGCACACAAGTTTCAAAATTAGGTTCACCTACTTTTGCCCCCCTTAAATATGTAGTTTTGGATTATTTTCCTCAATAAATAAATGAATATGTATAGTGTTTTTAACTCATTTGTTTAATTGGGTTTTCTTTACCTATTTTTAGGATTTGTGAGGAAATCAGATCATAGGTCATACTTAGGCAGAAATACCAAAAATCCAAACAGGTTCACAAACTTTTAAGCATCACTGTACTTCTTATTTGTTGAACAAAGGATAGCAACATGTCAAGAGGAGGGTATGTGGCAAGCTGACCTGTTTTTGCAGTTCACAGAAAATGCTCAGAACAAAATGGCTTAAATACACGCCAGAGTTCCCCACTATTTTAAAGGGATAAATACATGTATCACTTTAAAATGGTGGGAAACTATGGCATGTAGTTTATGGTGGAAATTAAAATGGTATGTAGTTAAAATGGTATGTAATTAAAATAGTGGGAAAATACGTCAAGTGTAGTTTAAGTCCTAAAATAGAAGTAAAGGTAGTCCTCCACTTAAATCCACACTGAGACTGGAATTTCCACTGATAAGCAAGATGGTTGTTAAGTGAGACATGGCTGATTTTATGCCTTTTTTGCCATGTTGTTAAGCAAATTATTGCAGTTGTTAAGTGAATCGTGCAGACTTTAAGAGACCCCAGTTTCCATCATTGACTTGTCAGATGCTGGGTACGAATGTCATGAATGATGATTTCGATTAGAAGTATTCTTAAAAAATTTTGCAATAATAATCTTGTATCTAAGTTATAAACATTATACAGGTGACAATTTTATGAAATTGTGGTCAAGAATAATAAGCATAATAGATATGGCAATCTCAAGCACATCAACTACTGTTAAAACAACTAAGAAAATATCTCCAACCCAAACACTATTGGTGGCTTCCCCGGCTCAGCAGAAGACAGGGGAAATAACAGATAAAGAAAAGAAATAGGTATGCAAAACATTCAAGCTGCCCTTGCAATGATTCAGGAGGGAATGAAAAGGATGGAAGACAAGATGACCCTTAACCATGATGAGACTAAAAGGAATCATGAACAAATGTGATTGGTTGTAGGGGAAATCAAAGATGAGATTAGAAATATAGATGAGAAAACAGAGTGCTGCAATTGTCATATATATATGCCAGTTGTCAAGCATCCGAATTCTGATCATGTGATTATGAAAACTGACAATCATTAATGTGAGGACTGGTCATAAGTCACTTTTTCAATGCTGTTGTAACTTCAAAAGGTTGCTAAATGGATCGGTTTAAGATGAGGATGTCTATACTGAACAAATACAGTATAGGAACCAACTTCAATTTCCAACTGAATTTCAATTTCAAATTCAAATTCAAATTCAACCTCAAATTCCAATTTCCCAAAACTCCAGAAAAATTGGAAATCCTGGCTTTCTCCACATATATGACATGCTCTTAGATACTTATCCAACTATAGCCACTAACCTCCCAAAAGCAAAAGAGGAAAAACTACAGAAAAGGAACCCTAAAGGTGCTTTTTTCAAGAGGCAACTGGACTTGGATGAGAAGACGTTTCGCTTCTCATCCAAGAAGCTTCTTCAGCTCTGAGAAAGAAGAAGCTTCCAGAGCTGAAGAAACTTTTTGGATGAGAAGTAAAACGTTTTCAAAGGAAAAACAGAAAGGCCAGTTGCCTCTTGAAAAAGCACCTTTGGGACAACTATGACCTGGATAATTGAGAATCTCCATAGACGTACATAAAGGATAATAATAATAATAATAATAATAATAATAATAATAATAATAATAATAATAATGATAATGATGATAATGATAATAATAATCATCTTACACATAAATTCCAGGTTTGTTTAACATATTCTTTGATTAGATTTTCCTTCAAGTCCTCGAACTGACTTGTTTTTGGTTCCACTCCTGGTGGCCGATTACATGGTTTCCTGAGTAAACACACGAGACCATCAATTTCATCTGAGTGGTAGTCAATGAGTTCCACTGGACTCCGGTGGGATTTCCCTCCAGTAATAGCATAAGTGCCATTAATTTCCCTCTCAATGGTATAATGATAAACCTTTCCACTGTTTGCCAGAGACAAAGCAAAACCACCCAGATAGTTTCGGCTCTGTCGCAGTAAGTACAGTCCGTTGTTTAGTCCTCCATGTAACAGGTAATCTTCAGCTTCTTCACGTGTGATGTTGCCAAAAAAATAAGATAGGTGGCTAACATTATCATAACTTGCCATTTTTTTCCCACTACTTCTCTTTACTTATCTGCTTTTGAAGCTGTATTACACCTAGAAAGAATTTAAAAAAAAAACAAGTTAGGGACACTTTTGTACAAGTGTATGTTATTTTGTATGCTACCTCGATGATCTTATTTGAAACCAGGAGATGGAAATGTACAAAATGTGATCATGAGCTGAAAAATAATCAATGAATCATAATCATGAAAATCAAAGAGAAACAATAATTTCGCTGCCAACCATATGCTCATAATGCTCTAGTACAGGAGTAAGCAATGTAGTGACAGAAAATAAACACGAAAGAGAAAGCATTCTGTGCAGTGGTGGAATTCAAATTTTTTTACTACCGGTTCTGGTGGGTGTGATGTGGCTTGGTGGGTGTGGCTTGGTGGGTATGGCAGGGGAAGGATAGTTCAAAATCTCTAATCCCTCCCCACTCCTTGGGGAAGGATATTGCAAAATCTCCATTCCCACCCCAGTCTGGGGCCAGCCAGAGGTGATATTTGCCGGTTCTCCGAACTACTCAAAATTTCTGCTACCAGTTCTCCAGAACCTGCTGAATAGCACTCCTGATTCTGTGGCTTCTGAAATGCCTTCTAACTCTTTAATAATACCTTTTGACTCTTGGTCAAAAGAGGGATGGGACTTAGAGTAGGACAAGTATCCAAGAGCAAAAACCGATTCCAGCAGTTTAAGGATAACCTGACAGGGGGTTAGGAGATAGGAGAACCTTTTCGTTCTTAAGGATCCCAGCTGAAATCCATTTTTGTCAAATCAATGAAAAACATGAAACATTGCAACATTTGTGTTGAATTATTTTTCCATCATCTGCTTATCATTCAAATGGCTAAATCTAAACTATATATTCAAATATATAACATGAAGTTTCCTTCAGCTCTTCTATCTCCTCAGAAAAAGCATTTGGGAAAATATTACTAAATTTCTTTTTTAACTGAAACTACTGGCTAACTCTGGCCCACTTCTTATCTCAATGCTTCTTTTGCCATCTTCTTTGCACACATAATTTGCTTCAGGTTTTTTCATACATATTTAGCTGAAAGTTTCCCAAAGTCCTTTATGCTTTTTTTTTCCTTTTCAACATTCCACTGAACTGGAAATAATTTTTAAAAATTGTGGACATGTTTTAGATCATCAAATTAATTCCCAATAAAGTGAAAATCCAAAAATAATTTTGTTTTAATAACTTTGGTCTTACCCTAAGTTAACCCAGGTAAAAGAAGCATTTGAACTAAAATGACTATAATGTAGAACTATGTCAATAATGTAGATATTTCACCATCCTTCTATTGCATACAGGCTGAAGGAGTGCTTTCCTTAAAAGTTTATAGGTACATGTACACAACTGCACATCAGTTCGGAATCAAGAACTTTCTAGTTTAGCTTTATTCACCGAAGTGTGAATGGTTTGCATATGAATCCAAGCAAACAATTTGTCTATATTGGTGCACATAACTCATACATATACACCACTGATGTACTAAGCCTTCTAAAAACCAATTGCTCTTTTATTCTAAGAGCTGCTGAATGATAGAAAAACTGTGTTTGCTTAGAATTCTGTAGTTATGACTGTATCTTTGGACTATTCCTTAGAAACTGTTTATATATATATTTATTTTATCAAACTTGTATGCCACCCATCTTGCTAAGATGGGCTGAGGGTTCTTGGAATATCTTTTTAAAATTATTTTAACCTTACTCAGTTTAATTTTATTTTAAATTAAAAATTATTAGTTTCTAAATTAATGTATGATCTGACAATATTAATAATGGATAAATATTATTTGAAATGATTCTTAGAGATTTGCAGTGGGGTGAGAGAGATGGAAAAATAAGATAACAATGTATACATGGATAGGATGTGGGAGGAATTATACAAATATGTCACATTAATATACATGCATAGATGTATTTTATAAATGTATTTACTGTATAAAAAGGCAAAAAATATGAGCAGACAAGACCTCTTACAAACTGAAGTTGAAATGGGACAGAATTAATATGTGCTTTTAAAAATGTGAACATCAGAGAACAGATTTGTCCTACATTAGGCAATTTTCCACTGTTCTTATTACTGGTATAATTTTCAAACCCCACTCCCCCAACTAATACCATACATCAATCTTTTCAAGTAGAATGAATGAATAGTTAGCAATTTTCTACTAAAGTCCAGCTGCATGTATTTCATCATCCTCAAAAAATTTACCTGCAGATTTCGGAAGTATTTTCCAAGTATATACAAAGAGAAAGAAAAAATGCAACATGATAATATTCTTCAGCAAATAATTCCATTTCAATTGAAAGTAAATATGATTAAATTAAAATTCTTGCATGGACATAATATCCTATCTTGCACAAGCTAAAATAATAAATAATTGTTAATAATAAAGTTTTTTTAAAAAATATTGGGAGTCTTATGCATATTTAATAGAAGTTGGCATCAATAAGACAGTCCTAATTTCAAGTACCAAATTAAGAAAGCCAGTTAGATTTTTTTTTAAAGAAAAAACCCTCTATTTTTCAAATATTTTTTTAAAATGAAAACTTAGAAAAAAAAGTGTGTTTTCTGTCAAAAACCAGAAGCATTTTACTGACGGAAGAGTCAGGATTATAGTTACAGTTAGCAAAATATGTCAACCAGTAAAATAAGAGAAAAATCCCCTGAGAATTTTAATAGCCCATCTGCCTTCATCTATTTTTATAAATAATTTGTTAATGCTAGCAATCCAACACTACATGAAAAAGCCAACACTTTTCCAAATGTGTTAGCTACATTTCACTCGCCTGAAGATAATATTTAATATTGAAAATAAAATGCTATTTATGAAGTTTACAGTACAGCAGAGGACAGGAAGCAATGGCTCTGAACTTAGCCTACCAAACATCTAAATGTATAAAGCAGAATGCAGAGAGTGAGAGGCGGGAGAGAGATTCATTCCAAAACAGATGGCTGTCCAGGCTTGCTTGAACACATCCTGTGAAAAGCAGTTGACTTTGTGTCTAAGTTGGAACTAGAACTCATGGTTTCCTGGTTTCTAGCTGGGTGCCTTAACTGGTTCTCATATAATGATTTCAAGGGTAATCAAATGACAGATCCGTCATATTCACACAACAGATTATAACCAGAATGTATATATAGACATACAAATTAATAAATGGGATTATGGGTGGTGGGTCCTGACTTTGAATTTATTTTTTGTGAAGGCAATATTCTATATCTTAACCTGGACTTTTTATTTTACTATACATACAAGTATCAATTATCTGCCAATTCTGTGAATAAACAAATCTCATCATGCATAGCACAAAGAAAGAAAATTGTAATAATTTGCATATATGTGAAAATGTAGAGCCAGAATCTCAGGGAATCAATACATGACCATTAAAAGGTATACCTAATTTCAGAGCCAATAGAGCAATAAGCAAATATAAAACTTTACCCATGAAAGTAAAGAAAATCAAGTGGAACAAAGTGACCTTTATGTATGTAATGATCTAAATGTTCCTCAATGTAAGTGAAGATATTCTTATTAAGTATGACACTATACCACAATAGCTAAAGTCCATCTACTTCAACCTCCACAATCATGGATTGTTATATATAGCAATAACACATGATGAATTTTGAGCTTACTTTAATGTTGCAGAGCATTTGATTTATTCTTGTTACGCATCACTCTATTGCTCTGACATCTCCCACATTTCTTGGTTTGAAAAACCCATATGTTTCCTTCAGAAATATTCCCATGGAATTGATCAAACATATAAAATCAAAGAGGACACAGGCAGAAATCTACAATAAGAGACAAGTTACATTAACAAATACTTCTGCCCCCTAATTACTTGCAAAACCCTGGCATTCTACCCAATGGTGGGTTGTCCCTGGTTCGGACCAGTTCTATAGAACTGGTAGTAAAACCGGCGGGAGGCTCCACCCTCCGCTTCCTGATGTCATCAGGAAGCGAAGCGCGTGCAGCCCCATTACAAACTGGTAGTAAAGGTAAGTAGAACCCACCCCTGACTCTACCCAATGTCACCAAAAGATTACTACATCGATTTAAAAAAAGTTAAGCAAACCAATCAAATTGAAAGATAATGTTAAAAAAAAATTAGAAAAGATTTTATCACAGAATTACTATACAGTATATATGTGCATGCAGATGCAGAATAATAACAAATATCCAGAAATACTTTGCAACTTCAAATTAAAAGCTGTTCATCAGTTGGATAACTTGGGTATCTATTTTTGCTGACCCAAGAACTGAGGACAAGAATCATCTACACCCCTAGAACACCCCTAGAATTTATATAAATTGTACACCTAAATAATTCTCAAGCACAGTATATTTAACTATATCTATGGTTGAAAATTAAAATTACTGAATTTAAAGGGTACAGATGGCAGGGTAAATTGAGGAAGGAGCAATGTTTCTTTCTTTTTTAATTCTTCCTAAACAAATATCTTCTGAATACTTCCCTTTCAGCTGGTTTCATTTTGGGTTAATACCTTTACTGGAATAGATTAGAAACTACTTTGGGGAAGGTCCTTTAGTGCACTTTAGGCTTCTTTCAACATAATGTCCAATGCCCCTTCCTATTGGTCCTAGCAAATTTCATATGGTCTGACAGGGGAGTTTCCAAGATGAATTTCTTTGTCCTTAATCAGTACTCTCTTTCCATTCCTGAAGACAAAAATCTGACAAAATGTCTGTGCTTCTGTGACATCCTCAGAAGTTTTTAACATAAACCTTATTAAACATAACTAAAGGTGTTACTATGACTGTTGAAAACATTGAGGTAAAGTCAGCAGAATCTAAAATTTGACTTACAGTATTGTCTTGCAGATCCAGTTACATGATACAGTACTTCTATTTAAAACTCAGCCACAATGGAGCAGAGATACTGTATGTAATTCAGGCCTATGCTGCTGGCTTAGTCTAGTAAATGTCTTATTGTCTTGCTTGACAACCTACTGGCTTTTGGACCCCACCACCTCCCCCACCCAAACAGTAGCATCAGATTCTTAATTACAAATTTCAGGGAAAAAATGAGCAGCAACTTTTGTGCTCATACAAGTAATGACTGACAAAATGCAATCCATCAATTCATAATAAATAAAACCAATAAATAAGATTGGTATCACTCAGCAGAAATAGAGAGATCTGTTTGTTTTGATTTCTTCTTCACTAGTCTTTTTTTAATCTCAGATTTGATCCCTCCCATATATAAATAAATATGTATTTTTGATAACTTTTCATTGGACAATCTTAACTAAACAAAATGTATTCTCTATGTATTCTTGTACTGGTCTGGAAAACAGCCAAACATAATGAGTGAGTATTTATAGGGTAATTTGGAGTTGCCCAGATAAGGAGGTTTGCCACATGACCATTACCTAAAAAATATTGATTGGCGTCTGAAACTCAGGCCTCACAGAAAAATGGAGGGTGAGTCTTATATCCCATTACAAGAATTAGGAATTAGGTCTAAGTCTCTTCCCTCTTCTCACCGTTTACTGAAAAAGTTGTAGATACCTGTTTTGAGATCCATTATTGGTCTCAATCAGTAGTGGGATTCCAAAATTTTTACTACCGGTTCTGTGGGCATGGCTTGTTGGGTGTGGCAGGGGAAAGATACTGTAAAATCTCCATTCCCTCCCCACTCCAGGAGAAGGTTATTGCAAAATCCCCATTTCCTCCAGATCAGCTGGGACTCAGGAGGCAGGGAATAGATGGGGGTGGAGCCAGTCAGAGATGGTATCCCTGAACTACTCAAAATTTCCCCTACCGGTTCTCCAGAACTGGTCAGAACCTGCTGAATACCAACTCTGGTCTCAATATACCCAATATATTTGCATACAGTATTGGTTGTCAAGCACAAAGCCAGTTAGTTGACTTTGGGCCAGTCATTCTCTCCCTCTCTCAGTCTTAAAGAGGAAATAATGGCAAACCACTTGCAAAAATGGTAACAAGAAAACTGCAGGGACTTGTCCAGGGAATTGCCAGGAGCCATGACTGACTGAAAAGCAAGTAGGTGCACACACACACACACACAATATTTTCATACACGAAGATTAGATAGTCTTAGTGTAGACTTTATGTAGAATTTACTAATTCAGTAAAATGAGTTTGAGGAAAGAGCCGTACACATTTGTAGCTTTGCAGCAAAATTGTATGTGTCAACAAGGTTGTTTAATGAATTTAAATACATAAGGTTTAAAGGATATATTAAAGGATAGAAAAGAATCGCCCATAACATGTTCATTACACAGGCTGAAGTAATTGAAATATTTGCATGTAATCAACAGCCCTGGTTATTTATGGTCTGCATTCACGTTGCCTGGTTACCTATGGTAAGGCAGGGTTATTTTGAATTACTTTCTCACACTTTCTCAGGACTGTTGTAATTTTTTCTCCCTTAATGATTCAATCAGTCTTTCCCCAAGATAAACTCCAAGAAAGGTCAGCAACCTGTGGTATTACAGTTAAATCAGATTAATGGATGAATCACCTCTCTCTAGTTGTACTGTATCTATCTCATTTCGCCCAGGAGGAGAGCCATGCTCCAGGTCTCATCTACTAATATATGCCATCTGTTCAGGCCCAGGAAGAGAACTTCTTTATTGTGGTACCTGGTCTTTGGACTATCATCCCCCCAGAGATTAGATTGCAAGGCTTTGAAGAAGCAGCTTTGCCTCTGCATTTGGGGATCCAGATGTGTGGCAGAACCTGCCAATGGCTATACTGAATTTTGCTGAAGTGTTTCTGGAATACTGCTGATTTTATTTAATATTTTTAATGCATAAAATATGCTCTTATCTGCTTTTATGTGGTTTTATACAGTATTTTTATTGTTTTTAGTTCTGCCTTTTTCATTGTTGTGAGCTCCCCAGAGTTATATGAGATGGCCAAATATCAGTAAATGAATCAATAAATGGCCCATCACCCCAGGGCTAAGGCCTCCATCCAGCCATGGGGCTCTGTATTTCTATTTCTCCTCCATCTGTCCTAGAGACCAAAACCCCAGTTCTTTTTTTTCCCCCATGGACAAAAGGATACAATGTATTGGCTTGGAATGCATTGCATAAGGTCACTATTTTCATTAGTAACATCCACAAAACCTGCCACCACATCCCACTGTAATATACTTTCTACCTAGCCTCCCTTACCATATCTGTTTCATTCTTTTCTTACTTGCCTGCCCTTGGAAAAGACCATCACTGCTCTCAACTGCAGCAGCTAAACTAAAGAATTTGCAATCTTTGTTTAGGTCCAGTGGTGACATACTGCCCGCCAATTGCAGAGGGGGCAGTTTACAGAAAAGGGAGAAGATTTGCCCCCACTGCAAAGATGGCAACTCTGTCTTGCATCCTACTCTGGCAGGGCTTACAGATTTCTGAGTTATTCAAAAGTGAAATTAACCTGTAACTTAGCCTACAGTTTCACACATTCAGAATTTGTCAATAGTACCCATTCAAAGTCTTGAAGGTGTTTCTCTGCAGAATAATTCTAAGGGGATAAAACAAGGAAAAACAAAGATCCCAAAGAACTGTTCTTAAGTAACAGCGATGTACAGACTGCAATAGAAATTGAAGGTTACTTTGTCCTAAGTTGATATGGGAGCCAGTCTGGTGTAGTAGTTAAGACATCAGGCTAGAAACTGGGAATTCTAAGGAGGCGGCAGTGGCAAAGAAAATTGCAGGGACTGATCCAGTGTTACCAGGAGTCAACACTGACTCACTGGCACAAAACACCCAAAACACATCCTAAGAAGTTAAACAACCCTACTAATCAAGCATGAGACAAAAGCAAATGAAACCTGCTAAATTGCTCATGAAGGATCTTAACTTCCAATCCCATTTCATTCTCTCCTCCTGTAGGCAGATGGCTTATGATCAACAATTCTGTACACATTATTCTGATTCCTGGTTTCCCCTCCTGCCATCTGCATCAAGCCACCCTATTTCTGCACTTATTGTAAAACAGCCTCTTTTACTTCCCTATCTTGGTGTAGCCCAGAAGGCATTTTTACTTTTTTTTTTTGAAGCACTCCTCACTATGTTTGTTAAGATTCATCCGCCAAACAGATAAAATCGCGCCTATAAGGGCAACTTTTGTCAAATGGATCTGCGCGCTAATATACCGAGACAAGAAAAACAACGCAAAACAAAATTGTGCCTGACCCCCCCCCCCCAAAAAAAACCACCTTCCACTTGTAGTCTGTATATTATGAAATCCTTCACAAAGAAAAGCGATTTTGAGTTGACTTCAGGACCAAGGCAGCTTTCACTTCAGTTCTGTCAATGCTTGTATGGAACAAAAAAAAATCTTCCAAAAACAAAAACCCAAAACCCTATGTTTATCTGTGCATCCAGGTAACTATTATCCACAACTATCCATACACACATCAGCCTGTCACAACCTAGTGAAACTCCAGTTTCGTTGGACCATAACCACCAACCATTTGGACCCGTTTCGTCCAATTGCATTGGGCCAACCATTTTGCGGGAGAAGGCGAGAACTGTAACCTAAACGCAGGCGCGGTTTTTCAAGGAGTTTTTTTTTCAAGGAGTCCCCCCCCCCCGAGGGACCTGCTTTTTTTTTCATCCTCTTTTCACACTGGAGACGCCTCTTTCCCCGAAATGACTCATTCCCTGCCTTGCTTCTGCTGAGCTCGACCTCGCATCCCCACGTCCCGCCTTCCAAGCGACCTTTTCGGTATATTTCTCGCTTTGGAGGGCATTGTCCTCCAGGTTACTCTCAGCTCCCCAAACTTGAAAGGAGTAGGGAAACCTTAAGTCGGACCTCGGGTTTCCTCCTCCTCCTCCTCCTCCGTCCGTCTCCCGCAGTTACCCAACTCCAAATCCTGGCTGACATTAAAAAAGGGGAATCCGGAACCCCCTTTCTGTCTCTCACACACACACACACCGTCTCTCGAAATTTGGGAAGAAACGCCGCTTACTTGAGAAACCGACGGGTGGTGGGAACCTCCGACAGGGGCCTCTCCTCACCAGCCCCTGCCTCTGCGGGAGGGAATTTGCGGAGAGACACGCTCGCAAGTGAAATCCTCGTCGGTTTGCGCCTTCAGGATCTCGGCGGCGAGCTTTCGCCCACCCCCACCCCACCCCCCCGTTCCAGCTTCAGCTCCCAAATCGGCGCGCTTCTCCCCCGACGCCTCGGCTCTTTTCTGCCCACGCCTGCTGGGCGCTTCTGCTGAAGCTCAGGTTCGGTTCAGGATGAGTGGAGCGCTCGCTTCCTCATTTTCTCCTTCGCAGCCCCAACTATTTGCTCAGCGCCGAGGCTCAGCTGAGCAACACTTCCTCGTCGGGCGAAGGACGCAGCTGTCTTCATTTGCTTAAGAGCCTTTCGGGCCGATTAGGGAAGGGGCGGAAAAGAGCCAGCTTTGGGCAAGTAACCTGTTCAAACCGGGCAACGGACGCTTCCAGGACTTCCGCGGGAACGTGGCAATTTCAAAAGTCGAGCTTTCCGCCTGCAAGTCTGGCAGAAAAGTTTGGGGAATTAACATTGGTTGTCACAGTCCACCGCCTGCGTGACCCGCAGGACCTTAGCTTATGTATAAAACTTTCCAGAGAGATAGCCGTGTTAGTCTGCCACTACAAAAACAACAGGCTGATTGTAGGTTACTTTTAATACCGATGTGGCTCGGCATGGACTTTGTGGATTTGTTTTATTAGGTTTATTAACTCATAATAAACGTGAGCGTTCTGTTCAGTAGACCCTTAAACTGAAAACAAGATACCTAAAACCACAAATAGGGGATACTGGATTTGATAAGATTTGTTTGATTTCGTTCCTCAGATTGCCTGCTATGTTGACTCTGAAGGGGGGAAAAAAATCTGACATGAGAAATGATCTAACAGGAAAACTAGCTCTCTTTCGTTTTGTTTTTTTCTTCTTCAACATAACTTAAGGTACCTGGAAGAAGGTCTCTAGGGCGGGCTTCCCAGATAGACAGCTGCTAGCATCCCTTTTGCTACTGTCCCATTTAAGATGCAAGAAAGCAAGAAAAGGCACCATCTTGCTTATTCTCTCTGGGAAGATAGTCAGATCATAGGGCCCACATTGGTAATCTGAGACATGAGCACAAACTGTTCATCTTACTCAGTGGAGAAATTCAAAATTTTTTACTACTGGTTCTGTGGGCATGGCTTGGTGGGTGTGGTGTGGCTTGGTGGGCATGGCTTGGTGGGCGTGGCAGGGGCGTGCAAAATCTCCATTTCTACCCTACTCCAGGGGAAGGATACTGCAAAATCTCCATTCCCTCCCCACTCTGGGACCAGCCAGAGGTGATATTTGCCGGTTCTCCAAACTACTCAAAATTTCCGCTACTGGATCTCCAGAACCTGTCAGAACCTGCTGGATTTCAACCCTGAATTTACTCCATGGGGGTGGGTGGGTTAGAAAATGGATCAACAGATGAGAAACCATCTCATTCACTCACTTGCTGGTGCTCGCCCCTCTCCATAGCATCCTAATGAGAACTGAGCCAAAATAGTCTAGATTTACATATCAACCAATGAGAGAATTGAAACAGGAAGTGCAAGAATATAGTCCTTTGTAAAGGAGAAAACAGGTGAACCATTACTCCTTGGAGGACAGGAAAAGTACAACATGGAGGCAAGAAGCAGCTACTGCTTCCTTTCACTGTTTTTGGGAGTGTGGATGGAGTAGATAAGTGTGCTAAAGAAGAGAGACCAATTGTTGCCTTTAGTTCTTACTGAACTTTTGCACTGTTCCAAGGCCTAAGAAAGAATATAATAATCTTTTGCTACTCAATCTTTCCTTTGATTATTCAACATGCACATTCAGCATGGAAACAGCCTTCTCATCTGCAGACCTGAATTTTTCCTCCAGGCAATACACTGGTGTGCCAAATGTCTGCTGTGCCATTCAGAAAAACGAAAGGAGCAAGAGAAACATCTGTTTCCGTGCTTTTGTTGAACCTCTCCAAAAATCAGGCAACAGGTACAGTCTGTCATCCTTCACTGTTGGGTAGAGGAGGTCCTGTATCAGTGGAGTTTGTGCATTTATTTATACACAGTAATTTTTTTAGACATATTTAGCTATTATCTTTAAAAAGTACCTGAACCATGTATATCAAATTGCTTAGGTTTATGTTAAATGAGCCCATGGAGGGAGGGAAAATACCAGGGCTTTTAAAATAAAAAGTCCTTAGCCTTTACGTGTAGTCTTCCACTTACAACCATTCCTTTAGTGACTGTTCAAAGTTACAAAAGCAGTGAAAAAAGTGGCTTATGACCATTTTTCACTCTTATGACTATTGCAGTATCTCCCCATGGTAACATGATCAAAATATTTGGATGCTTGGCAACTGGTTTGTATTTGATGGCTGCAGTGTGCCAGGATCATGTGATATCTCCTTTTCTGACAAGCAAAGTTAATGCAGAAGTGTTCACTTAACAACCATATTACTAATTTAACAACTGCATTGAGTCACTTAACACCTGTGTCAAGGAAAGTTATAAAATGGGACAAAACTCACTTAACAACTGTTCTGTTTAGCAATGGAAATGTTAGGCTCAATTGTGTTCATAAGTCGAGGACTATCTGTATTGTCAATATTTGACACTCAATTCCATATATTCTAGTTAACAAATAAAGCAGTACCCTGTTTCCCCGAAAATAAGGCATCCCCTGATAATAAGCCTAATCAGGCTTTTGAGCGCAAGCGCTAAAATAAGCCTCCCCCCGAAAATAAGCCCTCCCCGAAAATATTTAAATGCAGAGCTGGAAATCAGATAAGATGGCAAGAGGAGCCCCATCTTGCTCCACGCACCCCAAAATAATAAAATCTCCCTGAAAATAAGGCCAAGTGCTTATTTTGGGATTCAAAAAAATATAGGACAGGGTCTTATTTTCGGGGGAACACGGTACACTGAAAGCTTTATACTGTGCTTCTTTTCAAAGTGTATTTAGGAACATTTAAAAAAAAAATTGCCTGCAGTGAATTCCCAGAATGCCAAGACATTCACAGCCACTCCTATGCAAAGGTGTGAGCGAGGAAAAAGTTAAGAATAAGTTATGCAAGAGCTGGATGTCTGTCATTTCAAAATTTCCCAACCAGCTGGTTAAGTC
This sequence comes from Arizona elegans, assembly GCA_022577455.1. Classification (NCBI taxonomy): domain Eukaryota; kingdom Metazoa; phylum Chordata; class Lepidosauria; order Squamata; family Colubridae; genus Arizona; species Arizona elegans. Next base: position 39,071,100 of record JAKOOJ010000008.1, on the reverse strand, counting down.
AGTTTCTTTCTTTCAGGTATTATATTGTATTAACAGGAATAAGAGGAATAATGATAGTAAATGTATTGGAAATAGATACAAAAATACACTGCTTTTATTGTTTCATGTCTGGAGTGAAAAATAGTTCCAGATGTTGATATTAAACAGTTAAGTTAAATTACATAAAGGTAATAGCCTTTATATAGAATAAATCATCCATAAAATAAGTATTTGCTTTCTACTGTATTACCGAGATATTTCATGGATTGCATATTGGTGAGTCCTCTCTGTACAGGTAGTCCTTGACTTATGACCACAATTGAGCCCACAATTTCTATTGTTAAGTGAGATATTTGTTAAGTGATTTTTGCCCCATTTTACAACCTTTCTTGCCACAGTTGTTGAGTGAATCACTGCAGTGTTAAGTTAGTAACCTGGTTGGTAAATGAATCCAGCTTGCCCATTGACTGCTTGACAGAAGGTCGCAAAATGGGATCACATGACCCTAGGACCCAGCAATGGTCGTAAGTATGAACCAGTTACTAGCATCTGAATTTTGATCACGTGATCAAGGGGATGCTATACAGGTTGTAACTGTGAAAAATGGTCATAAGTCACTTTTTTCTGTGCTGTTGTAACTTTGAACGGTCACTAAATAAACTGTTCTAAATTGAGGACTACCTGTAGTTCTGTGTAGATGAAATCTCATGCTGCTAAAATGGTTTCTTTCGATGTGCAGAGTATTGCCTTTATTGACAGTTGGATCCCATTTGCTATCATCACACCATTTAATTCTGTGTTTCTTCAAGTGTTTCGAAATAAGCCTAAAGATACAATTCTGCTAAACAAGAATTTCCTTAGGTAGAATTCAATACTCACAGTACTAAAAACAGATCAATTGGGTCTTCTCTAGCAGATTTTACCAATTTTCTGTAACAAGGGATTCTGACTGGTGGATTCTAGAATGTCTTTGTCAAATATGTGGCTCATTTTATAACTTGGGGGAGAGAGCAACTCTATTAGTAAAGATGCCTATAGATCTTGTAATGAATAATCAGGGATGAGTATGTAAAGGACACATTTTAATTTGAATTAAGATGCATTATTTTTGCTCCTTGGATATTTTTGTGGTGTCCTATACTTGTGTTCATTTTAATTAGGGATACTTTAATCCTCACTTAGTTCTCAAGACGGCAACCGATTAATGGAATTGGAAGACACCAATTGCCCCAATATTCACAGACGGAGAGAACACTTATCAGTCTTCCAACCTAGTGACCCCGAGTTGTGTTGGCCCGTAACTACAAACATATTGGTGAAAAATGATTGTAGCAGTAAATCGAACACAATGGCAATTCTTTAAAGTATTCTTTTAAAAATGGCGCCCCTTCCTACTACAAAGATGAAACTGCTTTTTTATCTGTTCTCTGCTTAATATTTATTTCTTTCCTCAAACTCTTCATCTTGCTTATGTGTCTTGCTTCATCCTCTTTCCAAAATTAGCCTTTGCTATTCCTGTATTTCCAGATTAATATTAATGACTCCCTCTCCCAACATTCCCAAGCTTTAAATCATTTGAGACATAAATTGAAGTGGACATTTCTTCCCTTAGTTATATCAGCCTGTTCTCGCCTCCAGTCCAGGATATTAATTCCTCTATTTGAGGGAGAGAGAAAAATTAGGAAACCCCTAGGAAGCCTTTCCTTGCAGGTCCCAGTATTTGTGGAAGGGAATGTTATTAAGGTGAAAACTCGATTATTCAGACAGATATACTACTTCGTGTCCTGTCTCAAATTTGCAATTTTTTTCTCCAAAAGCTCTCCCTCCCTCCCTCCCCTCTGAAATCAGTTAAGAATGAGTGGAACATTCACTTCCTCATTTTCTTTTTGCAGCCTGAAGTATTACTTCTGTGCCAAGGCTCGGTTGAACAACACTTCAGACTTTTCTGCATTGCAGCTTCTTCTTCCATTTGGAAATTGGACAGAAATAAGGCTGATTTAGGACATTCTGAGTTCTAACTCTTTTCTTCTCTTTGGCCATGGTGATACATGGCAATGTGAGGTTTCCGGATCAGGATAATGTTGTAAAATAGTCACAAGGCAGAGATGGTATTCAGCAGGTTCTGACCAGTTCTGGAGAACCAGTAGTGGAAATTTTGAGTAGTTTGGACAACCGGTAAATACCACCTCTGACCGGCCCCACCCCCATCTATTCTCTGTCTCCTGAGTCCCAGCTGATTGGAGGAAATGGAAATTTTACAGTATCCTTCCCCTGCCACGCCCAACAAGCCATGCCACACCCACAGAACCGGTAGTAAAAAAAATTGAATCCCACCACTGTCACAAGGATAATTGTTTTTCTACCTGCCAAAGACATACAAAGTGTCACATAGAAACTAAGAAAGAAGCTTCTTGCCTAATGTATGAACAGGCCAGTGGTGTTATGACCAATCTGTTATGCAGACCTCTCCTTCTAATTCCACTTGCCCTTGCTGGTTGCTCTGCTGCAGATTCCTTCTCCATTTTTGTTCATGCATCACCTCCAGACCCCACAGCACAAATATCTCTCCTCTGTTGCCTGTGAACTCTGTCCTTTTTATCTTTGCACTAAAAGGCAGAGGGCCTGTTCCAGTGGTGGGATTCAATTTTTTTAACAACAGGTTCTGTGGGCGTGGCTTATTTGGGTGGGCGTGGCTAGCTGATCATTTGACCGGGTGGCCATGGCTATGTGTATAGCTGAAAAAAGTCATTTCTGACCGGTCCTTGCACTTTTGATTGGTCCTCACACTTATGACCATCTTCACATTTATGCCCGTTCAGTGGTGGGATTCTACTGGTTCGCACTGGTTCGGTAGAACCGGTTGTTAAGTACTTAAGTAGTTAAGCAGTTCGGAGAACCGGTTGTTAAAAGAAATCTCCTTTTGTTTTTTTTCCACTTTACAGGGTTAATCCTGTAAGGAATTACATTTGGTGTTGTTTCCTAGCCTAATCTTTATTGCCCTGCTTACAGAAACTGCCTCTCCGGCAGTATGCCTAGATTCACTGTCACTTCCGGTTCCGGAGGTTCTCGGAGGGTTTTTTTTGCTTGACTTTCTTAAACGGGAAGGGTTATTTTAAGCTTTTTACACCGCTGTTGGGAGAAAATACTCCCCTGTTGGAGTTCTTCCAGGCAGGTTGCAATGATCAGCACTTTGAAGAAATAATTAAATAACAAAGCAGAAGCTTTTAATGACAAGGAACCAAGATGAGTGACATTCAGCTAGCTAGAAAGATTGACCTTCAAACGTGAGTTTACATACCCTTTCTGACTTTTGGTCTAAAATTGGTTTTTGGTGAAGTTTAATTCTGTGCTTGATGATGTTTAATCCTGTGTTTAGTGATGGAATAATTTTCCCTATTCAGTTTTGCTTGGAAGGAAAAATGTTAATCTCTGTTCCTGAAAAGAAGCAGCTTTGGAAATCTGACTAGTTCTGTGTCTATTTGTTCTGGTAATTGGTTTAACAAGCAACAGCTACTCTGCTGCTTTGCTTCATTCTGGAGAGCTTAAATGATCTCTCTGCTAAAGGGTTTCACTTTATGAGCAAGAGTTGGCTGCTGATAGTTATCATTGCATTTTAACTATTTTAATTCCTCAAGGTGCTCTGGCACCCTCCCTGATTTGTAACTCCAATTTGCAGGTATTTCTAATCTAATAATTGGTATTTAGGGCAGCTTTTTGCAAGCAAAGAAGCTTTTTGTATTTTTCTACAGGTAATCCTTGATTTACAACAGTTATAATGGCACTGGAAAAAGTGACTTATGACCATTTTTCACACTTATGACCATTACAGCAAACTGTCATTAGGGCAAAGAAGCGATGCCACATGACCACCTGGCCACGCCCTCCCAGTCACATGAAGTACCGCAGTTGTGAAATGAGTGACATGATTGTTAAGAATGCTGCAATGGGCATAAATGATGACAAGTCATAAGTGCGAGGACCAGTCAAAAGTGTGAGGACCTGTCAGAAATAACTTTTTTCAGCCCTCTGGCTAGTCCTTTTCTGCATATGGACTACTCAGAGGGCTGAAAAAGTTATTTTTGACTGGTCCTCGCACTTTTGACCGGTCCTCGCACTGGTCCGAACGAGGGGCAACCTGTTTTTTGCCCTATCTTGTCACCATGGTGAAGAGAAGCAGTTGTGAAATGAGTGACATGGTTGTTAAGAATGCTGCAACGGGCATAAATGTGAGGATGGTCATAAGTGCGAGGACCAGTCAAAAGTGTGAGGACCGGTCAGAAGTGACTTTTTCCAGCCCTCTGAGTAGTCCCTATACACATAGCCACGGCCACCCGGTCACATGATCGGCTAGCCATGCCCACCCAAATAAGCCACGCCCACAGAACCGGTTGTTAAAAAAATTGAACCCCACCACTGGAACAGGCCCTCTGCCTTTTAGTGCAAAGATATAAAGGACAGACTTCACAGGCAACAGAGGAGAGATATTTGTGCTGTGGGGTCTGGAGGTGATGCATGAACAAAAATGGAGAAGGAATCTGCAGCAGAGCAACCAGCAAGGGCAACAAAAAATCCACAACTGGGAGGGACAGATCAGATGTCATTGAGGCTAGATAATAATGGATTGTTAATTATAATTAATTATATTAACTGTAATATATAATTATAATTATTAATAATAATAATTAACCCTAACCATTTGGGAAAGAATTATTTTTCTCTCTTTCTACTTTCTGTGCTAAAAGTAAGCGGAGAAGTATAAATACAAAAGCAGCTAACAAAATGAGCATATCAGCTTGTGATTAGAGACCTATGTGATCAGGAACCAAAGGAGCAAGATAGTGAAGTGTCAGTTAAAGAGCTTTCTTTATAAAAGAATATATAGTTTGCTAAACTATGACCACTCTATCTACATTGGAAATAAGAGATTATTTACCCAAAACACTGTAAAAGTAAATATCCCCTTAACTTACAGAAGAACAGCATGTGCGCGTGCATGGAAAGTTCCCATCCCTTTCCCCAGCCTTCACTATGATGGCTTGTTTAAACATGCTTACTACAGGCCCTGAGGGGGGATTCTGCTGCTGATTTACATATCCCATCTGCAATGGTAACGCATCACTTTTTTCATGGGGATGGAGTTGACAACATTTCCATTGATAGGGTTTTAGTGTGAGCCCCTTCTCATACTTGACTTCATTCTACTTGGTGCATCCGGAGTGGATAATTTTTTTAAAAAAGGAAAAGAAAAAAACCCTCTAAGCTTTCACTGTTTGACCAGTGAATTTGATAAAGGAGAAAAAAGTCTTAGTCCACAGCCCTTCAGAAGCAGGCAGCAACTCAACTGTCCAGGACAGCATGGCTGTGGAGAGCGGTGACCACTAACTGAAGGGGAGAAAATATTTCTCCCCCACTGCTCAGTGCCCAAATAGGATGGGGCAGTGGTGGGTTGCCCCTGGTTCGGACCATTCTATAGAACCGGTAGTAAAACTGGAGGGAGGCTCCGCCCACCAGCCCTGACATCATCAGAATGCTTCATGCCCCGTTGCGAACTGGTAGTAAAAGTAAGTAGAACCCACCCCTGGGATGGGGGCATTGTCTACAATGAAGGTGATGGCTTCAAGTAAGAAAATTGCATTCCTGATGCATACCAGAGAAAGATGTGTGGAGATCTCCTAAGTTCCACGAACTGAGGTGTGTGGAGACATTTATTTAAAACATTTATATAACACCCAGCCCCCTTGTACTAAACCCTGTGCAACAGGGGTGGGTTCTACTTACCTCCACTACCAGTATGCAACGGGAGCGCACACGTGCCTGCACATGCAGAGAAGCTTCTGCACATGCGCAGATCATTCATGATGGGTGGGCACAGGTGGGCGGAGCCTCCTGCCGCTGTTACTACTGGTTCGCAAGAACCAGACCGAACCAGGAGCAACCCACCCAGTGGTGAGTTTCAATTTTTTTTACTATCAGTTCTGTGGGAGTGGCTTGGTGGGCATGACAGGGAAAGGATACTATAAAATCTCCATTCCTTCCCCAATCCAGGGGAAGGTTACTGCAAAATCCCTATTTCCTCCCAATCAGCTGGGACTTGGGAGGCAGAGAATAGATGGGGGCGAGGCCAGTCAGAATTTTTACTACTGGTTCTCCGAAGTACTCAAAATTTCCGCTACCGTTCTCTAGAACTGGTCAGAACCTGCTGAAATCCACCTCTGAACCCACCACTGCTGTGCAACTTACCAGCAAAAATAAAACAACATCTATTTAGCAACAAAAATATTACCAACAAAAGACCTGGCACAATAGCTAAACTGGTGGAATGTGGTTCAGAGTCTCAGAAACCAAGGAGATAAGCAGATTAGCCTGGAATCCTTGGTATGCGGGAAGAGAGCTAGGGTGGATCCTCCCTAACTCTTCACAGGTTATATCTAATACCTAGGCAGATGTGTGCTTTTGTCTGGAAAGATTCCCATTTATAGGCAAGAAACAATAAACTACTCTGAGTAGCTTTTGGTGTCATTCTTGATTCCTTGTGCAGCCCACAACAAGTTCATTTTACCAATCTCACCATATTCCAGCACTTAAGAGAAAGGCTGGATCTTGAGCACTTTTTGGAAGGTTAAAAGGGTGGGTGGGCTGCCGAATGTCCAGATTAAATTTAAATCCTGTAAATAAAATGGGCAGAGCACTATAGAAAATTTTATCAGGTGAACAACCACCTCATTCTTTCACTTGCTTATGCACTTCCTTCTCTGTGACATCCTGATGAGAACCGAGCCAAAATAGCCCACATTTACCCATCAACCAGCCAGAGGATAGAATTGAGATAGGAAGAATTGAGATAGCCTATGATATGAAGAGTATTTACATTACTTTCACTCAGGGGTGAAATGCTCCCGGTTCGGACCAGCTCGGGTGAGTAGGTAGCGGTGGTGGGCAATTCGGAGAACCGGTAGCAAAAATCCCTGCCCCCGCCCCCATGCCCAGCCGAGCCCTGCGATCATCAGAGCCTTTTTCTTCCTTTTAAATGGCTCTGACCAGCCAAGCTCTGACATCCCAGCTGAGTTGCCTGCTAATCAGGCAACTCAGCTTGGATCACTAGAGCCATGTAAAAGAAAAAAAGTTTCTTTTTTTCTCCCCGCTCCTCTCCCAGCCTCCAGCTTGCTTACCTTAGCTGCTGATCACATGACGATCGCAATCCATGCATCAGCAAGCAACTGAATCCCCCTGCCTGCAATCAAGCTCATCGGTGAGCAGCTCTTTCTGCCTGCCTGCCTTCTTGCCTAGACTTGTGGACTTTGACTCCCAGCAAAGCTGGCCGAGGAATTCTGGGAGTTGAAGTCCACAAATCTTAAAGTTGCCAAGGTTGGAGACCCCTATTCTATTGGGTAAGTTTTTTTCCCCTTTGGGAGCTTTAAAAAAAATAGTTAATTGGGGTTTTTTTAGTTGTTCTTTTTTTAGACCTAGCCATTTAAAGTTTAGGAAGTTTTAAGTTTAGCTGCTTTTATATAAAAATAAAAATAAATAAAAATATAATATTTGTGCAGCTTTCTGAGATTTAGTGTGTTTCTGTAGTGTTTCACTCTAACTACACAAACACACAAAATTCACAAAGCTGTATGTGGAATTTTGTGTGTGTAAAGTGTGAAAGTTGGTTTTTTGGGCTTTTTGTGGCTGTGTGAGGTTCCTGCTTGTTGTGGGGCCATTTTGAGTCTAGCACAGCTGCTTTTACATTGTGGGTGAGCCAGTTGTGTTGTGTTGTGTTTTGTAGGTTAAAAAAGGGCAAAGAAGTGACATTGACTTGGCCACGCCCACCCAGTCACCTTACCACCAAGCCATGCCCACTAATTAAGCCACACCCACAGAACTGGTAGCAAAAAATTTTAGATTTCACCCCTACTTTCACTACTTAGGACACCAATTATAATGAGTGATGGATGTCTTGCCAGATATATGAAAAGTTGAACTAGTTGTCTTATATAAAGTAAGTAAGGTTAGGAGGAACAGGGTGCTTCGGAAAATTATATTCTATATTTCTGTTAGTTTTAGAGTGTCACTATACGAGCATTCTGTGTTACTTAGTTGAGTATGTTTTTCAATAATAAAGAGGATATAAATTATATGCATCTGTGTGTGTATAAAAATAATGGACATACTAGTACCTCTCCAACTTTTTGATCTATTAAACTCATCATGTAGTTCACTGAATGCATTTCTCTTACCAGATGTGCTGAATTGTAAAAATTACTCTAAAGTAGTGTGCCAGCAACAGCCATGCCTAAAGTTAATGAAGGTATCTGGAAGTATGTTAATTGGTTAAATTAGATTCTAAAGTTCATAACTAAGCACAAATAGGTTTGTAAGGTTGAAGATAGTATTGCAAATGATGTCACTTTGAATGGTACTCAGTGATGCCTATATGTCGTAATTTTTAGACAAACCATCCAGATAAAAGTAGATTAATGAAACAGCTGTGGGTAAAAACTAGAACAAAACTATGAGAAAGAGATGATGTTAACAATGAAATAGCTGCTGTGAACCTGAACAGTATTTTAAATCAGTGTTACAGATTCTAATTATTTAGGCATTTAGCTCGCTTCAAAAAGATTGGCAGGGCTGAATTTCATTAGTCCTTAACAAACATTCCCACTGCTGTAGTCTAGATTGGGAAACTGAAAAAAGCAGAGTGAAAGAACTTCTCTTGTTGTCAAGAAAACTACTGAATAAGACCATGAAATCATTTACCAATAGGTTTGATTTGAAAGTGGTGTCATTTTCATCTTAAATATAAAGCTAGCTTCCCGCTATAATCAAAGGGATGCACTCCGTTTATTGTACTGAAGAACTGAACATTATTGAGGAATGTCTCCCAAAGTCGATTTTTATTCAATAAATATGGTTATTATTGCAGTCAAGAAAATTGTAGAGTTGCATCATGCCAAAAATTCCCCCAGGAAACAAGATCTAATGAATTCAATCATATTGACTTCCATATTATTTATTGCCAATATGTAACGCACTCAACATCTTATTTAAATTGCAATTAATGTGTCAATGGATAACAAATGCTAAAAACATCTATTTAAAATGTTTAAGACGTGTCAATTTGAAATGCTACCAAATATAAAAGGATGACATTCAAATGAATCTTTGATTTTGGCAGCATTAAAGCACCTGCAGAGAGGACCAAAAGTACTTGCAAATTTTCAAACAGCATTTGGAAGTTATTTTTGTTGTTGGTAAAAAAAACACACATAATGACTTGGTTTGCAAATGTTGCCAGTTTTGATTATTATCCTGCAGATCACATTGCTATTAAAATCACAAGAGCATTTTTCTCTGGTCAACTATAAATTCAGATTCCTTATCGCAGGATGGATTGGACTCTGAACCTGCATTTTTATAGGGCCTTCCTTTCTTCAAAAACATACATGTGGTGGAAATCATATTTGCTTCCTTAAGCAAAATGAAGCTTTGACCTTAATTATCACTTTTTATTTCATGAATAATCCACCAGTAATTATAAGAACTGCATGCAGGATTATTATATTTTCTCCCTGAATAGTGAATGGTATACTATTCTGTAGAAGTGTAGGCATCATCTTAAGAAAAACTGTAGAAAAAAGATCTAGAATTCTGCTATTCAGCATCATATATTTATGGAAATTATAATTAGCTTGGATAAAAAGATCATAAGCCAATTAAGAACCCATGCAGATATTTTAGTGCACAAAAGAAATACTAATTTTTCTATAGCTGGAAAATATACCATTAACATTATTAGCAGGCATTTGTGTTCCAATGTATTTTTTGGATTCCTGTAAATTGGAAATTCTCTGTTGGATTTGTTCTTGTTTCCAGCAGATGGCATTGCAGGAATTTAGAACAATAATATGACTACATTTTTTATTATTGTTGTTGAATGGTTTTAAGAGGAATAACTCTGCTTTTTTATTTGCATTTGCATTAAAAATATTCTCTCTTTTGTGACAGCACTAAAAAAATGCTGCAAACACTGGTTTTTAAGTTGTTTGTTCCCCACAAAAGGGGAACTTTAGTGAATATTTGTATTTTTTTTCCTTATGTATTATGTAATTCTGGTGATTAATTTTAATGATCTAAATAAATTAGAATTTTGTTAAGCAAAAATATCAAACCAGATGAGCCAATCAATTGGGAATAGAACAAGAGAGAGAAAAAACTTCCATTGGGGACAGCAAGAAGTATATTTCAACTTCAAAAAAGAAAAAAGAAAAAAGAGTCAATTTATTATTAGAATAGAATAGAATTCTTTATTGGCCAAGTGTGATTGGACGCACAAGGAATTTGTCTAGGTGCATTCGCTTTCAGTGTACATAAAAGAAAAGATACATTCATCAAGAATCATAAGGTACAATACTTAATGATAGTCATAGGGAAACAGTCAATATAAATCTTAAGGATATCAGCAACAAGGTTACAGTCATACAGTCATAAGTGGGAGGAGATGGGTGATAGGAGCGATGAGAAGATTAATAGTAATGCAGACTTAGTAAATAGTTTGACAGTGTTGAGGGAATTATTTGTTTAGCAGAGTGATGGCGTTTGGGAAAGAACTGTTCTTGTGTCTAGTTGTTCTAGGTGTGCAGTACTCTATAGTCGTTTTGAGGGTAGGAGTTGAAACAGTTTATGTCCAGGATGCGAGGGGTCTGTAAATATTTTCACAGCCCTCTTTTTGACTTGTGCAGTATATAGATCCTCAATGGAAGGCAGGTTGGTAGTAATTGTTTTAATTCCCAAATATATACAGTATGTAAACAGATATCAGGTTTGGGAAAGAGTATAGAGTATTTTCATAATAAAATGTAGAGATCAGCAAAAATAATTATTTAATATGCCAATTTCTGAAGATGAAAAAAAGGAAGCAACATAGAAGCCAAAATTGAATAACTCTCCAGAGCCAGGTGTTTTTTCTGCAATATATTATAACATCAGGTTTAAAAACTTATTCAGTATCTAGTGCTTTAAATGTCTGATTGGCCATAGAATAGTGCTTCAGTTTATTTATTTAGAAATTCTTGCCAATTCCTACCATATTAATTTGACTTAAAATTCTAATCTGGGGTGTTTTTATAATTTTCTGATTTAATTTTAATAGTAAAGTTCTGAACTGACACATTATTTTCTTTGTATTTGCTCTAATTCAGTATTATTTGGGAAAAATTGGTGGAGTCATTTTTTGCCTTCTTTCTATTAAATGCTTAAATTTTTATAGTTTCTAAATTGTATTTCATTATTTTCTTTCTTTTTCTTCCTTATAATTTTTTTTAAAGTCCTACAGAAAATACTTTTTTTTGTTTTCTTGTATCTTTTTTTTTTTATTAGAACATTCTGAGAGACATACATTTGCACTGCTTCTCCAAGTTACTTTTTATTCATCTGCTCCCTTCCAATTTAAGTTGTGCTTTCTATTCAATTTTTTGTTTGTTTTGGTGTATTTGGTATCATGGTGTTCTCTTGGCTTCACATCTTCTACTACTTTTGCAAAATGCTGGAGGATTATCAATACCAACGTGCTCTGGTATTATTGCATTTTTGAAAGGATGGCCAAAGATACGTATAACAGATGAAAAGGGGAGAAGAAATGGCAAAGTGAACATCTTATCAAAATATCCATCCCTGAAGCCAGTGTCTCCCTTTTTATTGTCAACTATGATTTCATAGATATTGCACATTTTACCCTTATTGTTCCAGCTAAGCCTGTGAAATATATTCTAGGCAAATCAGAAATAAAACTTCCTAGTCATTACTTTTAGATCAAGAAACATCCCCTCCCTTCCCCCAATTTTTGTATATTGCCATAATTTTCAGAGATATCCAAAATGATTTTATGTAAGAAAGCACGTAACAGACCTAACAAAATAGATTGGGCATGTTAGGCACATCTGTGAAGTTGTAGCAAATGGAGAAGAAGCACCACATTTGTTGTATTTTGAGATATCATGTTACTCATCGGAGGAGGAAGAGGCAGCAATTAATGAAACTGCTTTTTGCCTTTCTGTCTCTGCCAACACAACTGATTCAGGCAGCATATTCTAGCCTTTATCCTTGTTGCTAGGATGGAAAAATCTAATACAAACATCTTAAGTCTATGGCTAAGTGCATGGCATATACTGAAAATAGCCAATGATAGCCAACTCTTACAAAATGTTCACCAGCTTTGAAATTGAGTAGGACACACAAGAATTATTTAAGGCAAGCACAAATGAGAGGAATATAAAATGGTGGTTTATTAAGATGAAATGTGTTTGGAAAGCTGGCATGTCAATCATGGGGCCACTGGTTGCTAGGGCAACTTCTATGTACAATTTCTGGGTGTTTCTCACCCAGAAAATTCCAGGACTCAGATGGTAGTCATTTAGAATTAGCAAAGAACAGGTTAAATAAAATAGCTTGAAATACCACTTTAAGATGTACTGAGTGGTACCTAGATGATGAAGCAAATCCTGTTTATTTTGTTTTCATCAAGCTTTCTTACATGACTTATGAATCTCATGAATACCAGCTGTGTACTACAGTGTTATGAACCTAGAAACTAATGGGAGATGACAGACAGGGAAAGATTGATTCTGACTTGGGGAATGTTAAAGAATTGAAGAAGTGAATAAGAAGATGATGGAGCTTCTACAGTGATACAAAGGATTTTAACAATCATTATTCAATCAAAACCAAAACTTTTATTTCTGATGGATTGATGGACGTTCAATTAGAAAAGGGCCATGGAAGATTTTTACTTTTTACTTTTGCATGCTTAGTATATACTAGCTATTTCTGTACAACAAACATATCTAATCAAGTCCAAAAGTTAGAATTTAATTTTTTTCTGTTTCAAAACAAGAGCTAGAAGCATTTCCAAGTAGAAATGAAATTGGATGCAACAAAATATGTGGGATTATCAAATATATGGGAGGTATTAGAGCCGAGGTGGCACAGTGGTTAGAGTGCAGTACTGCAGCTACTTCAGCTGACTGCTAGTTCAGCAGGTCAGCAGATCAAATCTCACCGGCTCAAGGTTGACTCAGCCTTCCATCCTTCCAAGGTGGGTAAAATGAGGACCCAGATTGTTGGGGGTAATATGCTAATGCTAATGCAATATGCTAATATGCTATATGCTAACTTTGTAAACTTTGTAAACCGCTTAGAGAGGCTGTAAAGCACTATGAAGTGGTATAGAAGTCTAAACAATAATAATAATAATATAAGGAAAGTGCATTTACCTTCTAGTTGGTGGGTTGAAGGCAATAGTTACAGAATCACAAATTGAAAATTTTAGAGGTAATGTATTCTAACCCCCTGACCAATGCAAGAATCTCCTATCTCTGTATTCTAAACCAATAGCCATCCAGCATCTGTTTAAACAGCAAAGGATAGTCCACCATCTTCTGAGGTTATCCTGAAGAGCTTTTACCATTAGGAAATTGTTCCTGATGTGCAAAGAACTTTACTTCCTAGTGATTTAAACATATGTATTGTTCTGTGCCCTGTCTTATGAAATAATCCTTAGCAAACCTGCCTAATACAGCATTCTGCATGACAATACTTCAAACATCTGAAGATGGTAATCAACATGCTAATTTCTGCCCATTGTTCCCATTGTCTGTTCTTCTAAACCTTGATATTGTCCTCTGTTGGCTAGCCCCCTACTTTTGCAACATATATAAATTTAATAATGGTGTTTTGAAACACACCAAGTGACTCTTCTCTCCATCTTGACCCAGATACAATGATGTATACTCAATCCGAGTGACTTTGTTGACAAAATGCTGCAAAAACTGATCATAGACATCAAGTGGGAAATTACAGGACTGTTTCTTCCCCAACTGGAAATTTGCCATTCTACAAGAGGAGCTGGACCATCCAAAGGAAATGGATGGTTCAGAAATGTTAAAAATAAATTAATCAGTTACAGGAATTGGGTATGTCTAGTTTAATGAAAAGAAGGACTAGGAATGACATAATAGCAGTATTTGAATTTCTAAGAGGCTGCCATAAAGAAGAGGGAGTCAAATTATTCTCCAAAGCATTTGGGAAGAAAAGAAGCAATGGATGGAAACTAATGAACGAGAGAACCAACCCAGAACTAAGGCAAAATTTCCTGACAGTTAAAACAGTTGATCAGTGGAACAACTTGCTTCCAGAAGTTGTGGATGTTCCAACATTGGAGGTTTTAAAGAAGAGATTGAACAACCATTTGTCTGAAATGGTATAGAGCCGTGATGGTGAACCTATGGCATGCGTGCCACAGGTGGTACACGGAGCCATATTGGTGGGCACTTGAGTGTACCCATGTCAGCTCTGGCATGCAGCGCGGGCTAGCCAGCTGATTTTTGGGCCTTCCGGGCCCACCACAAGTCAGGAAATAAGCCATTTCCGGCCTCTGGAGGGCCTCCGGGGTGTGTGTGGGAAGGCTGTTTTCACCCTCCCCAGGCTCCAAGAATGCCTCTGGAGCCTGGGGAGGGCAAAAAACAGGCCTACCAGGCCCACCATGCCATTGCGTGCCAAAAGTGTGGGGAACGGGGGCTGTTTGTGCATGCATGCGCCGGGGGGGCAGGTGCATTGAATTATGGGTGTGGGCACACACATGTGCACACCCCCACACTCCCCCCCGCTTTTGGCACGCAATGGCAAAAAGGTTAGCCATCACTGGTATAGGGTTTCCCTTCCAACTCTATTATTCTGTTAAGAAGGAAAAGTAAGCACACCCTGCCTCCTTATTATTACAGTGTAAACCTGAAAATAAGCATGAACTTCATTCACATACTTCTTAAATGTGTGTGTTTTTGTATGCAGAGCTGTTTACTGTTTGCCTGAAAACTACATGATTTACAGACAGTGTTACATAGATTATAGAAGATAATGCAATCCGGAGCATGGATCTGGAAATAAATGTGACAAAGATTAAAGCAATTTTGTTTGACAGTGAAAATGGAGTGAAAGATTACCAGTTATATATTAGTAGAAAAAACTATTGTAAATAGATGAATGTGTGTACTTTAATATAATGTTGAAAAAGATGAAAATATGAAGTGTGTTTAATAGGTGCCAAAAATATATTGGGTAATATGTGTTCTGTTGCAAGGAATAAATGTTGAGTAAGTAAAGTTACATAAAGTTACTTAAACATAAGTAAAATGTTATGTATAAAATATGCTGCCTACTTTTTATATAGAAGTCAATTGTATATGTAAAGAAAAACCAAAGTAAATTGGATGGAATGGGCATAGAATATAGGTAGTCCTGACTTAATGTCTCTAATTGAGACTGGATGAGGTGGAAGGGGAGGAGGAGGAGGAGAAGGAGGAGGAGGAGGAAGAAGAAGGAGAAGGAGAAGGAGAAGGAGAAGGAGAAAGAGAAGAAGAAGGAGAAAGAAAGAGAAGAAGAAGAAGAAGAAGAAGAAGAAGAAGAAGAAGAAGAAGAAGAAGAAGAAGAAGAAGAAGAAGAAGAAGAAGAAGAAGAAATAATAATAATAATTCTCTAGTGGCATCAAAATCAAGTGTAAGTGCTCCCTTAGTAACCTGATCCTTTTATATTATTAGATTGTTTTTTATGTAACACTATGAAATGATTTTGAATTTGCAATAATAATTTAAGTTCAAGTTATTGTGCTGTATGTAATACCTCTAGTTTTTATTTCTAAGAAAACAAACACTCTTTTTTTACATCTGCATCCCAAGTGATGTGAAGCGTCAATACAAATAGTTATAAATAGCATTGAAATATTTTTCTGCAAAAGGAAGTTTCATCCATGCATACTAACCAGCAACTTGTAAACTTACTTGAACCAGAAACATCTGCTTGCTCGTCCATGTATAGTTTTGGGCACCACCTGTTTAAGTTACTTTTAACAATTTAAAGAAGATGTTAAAGTTCACAAGAATTCATAAGAAGTTGCAACACATCAACCCTCCTTTGTAGCCTGCCTGAATACACATCCTTCAAAAGGTGTTAATTTATAACTTGGAATTAGGATGTATGTATATTGTGGAAAAGTTGTTACTGAATTATTTGCCACATTGACAATCAGAGATCAGCAGTTCTGAGCTTAAAAAATAAAGACGGATAAAAGGTATTGTAAGTATAACAAAGTATTAAATTAAATTGGTAAAAAAATTGTCCCAGATTACATGAATCCTTCCTTCCCTGCTTTTGAGTCATGACAAATGGAAGGAAATGAACTCAGCTTGTCATTTAAGTGCTTCTGGCTATCCAAGTAACATTAGCTTCTATAGTGCTATCATCACTCATCCTTTCAACAGAGACAACAATTTCTCCTCTTCCATAATGAATCCTGTGTCCACTGGCTTCTCACACTCAATTATCCTTAGAGCAGCTGGATTGAGCTGTCGAATGAGAAGAGAGACTGAATGCTGAAACTTCTGAGCCTATTTTCAAATCATCTTTTGGCCATGAAATTTGTAAACCAGTTTTCTTAGCAGGGAACTGGTTGTATCTATAGAGATAAACAAACACAAATTATGAAGTCCTTTCTACTCTGAAGTGTGATGAAGGTTCAAAGATGCTGGTTAATTGGGAACTTGCATTAATCACAACTAAGCAAGTCAACTTTTTCTTGTTTTCAGTTTTCATACCCCTTATTAGCATTTTTATAATTATATGTTCTTAACACTCCGGAAATATCTTAGAAGTGCCACGAATAGCTCACTTTTAACACATTTGCTCTTCTTTCTCCCATGAAGATTTTTTAAAAAGCTCATTAGCACTTCTTCTTTGGCTTTGCAATGAAGGCTGAAATGGCAAAAGAGAATGCAGTAACATTTAAGTGTTGTACCTTATGATTCTTGATGAACGTATCTTTTCTTTTATATACGCTGAGAGCATATGCACCAAGACAAATTCCTTGTGTGTCCAATCACACTTGGCTAATAAAATTCTGTTCTATTTTACTGTATATGCTTGCTTCTATAACCATTGTAGACTTATAGACCTAACTGAAGAATGGGGTGGTGGGCTCTCTTGCCCCCAGAAATAGAATCACTCTCATTTCAGAAGACTTTGAGGGGAAAACATGATTTTGATGAACAGCAACATTTTCAGGCCCTGTCATTACTAAAAATCTAGAGCCCTCTTTCCTCCTGAGGTTTTAAAATATTCAAGAAGTTTTTTTAAAAAATAATTTAAAATATTAGAATTATTTTAACTTTAATTTCATTGAGAGCCACAAGGATCCTTTTCATTGTAGTGGATTCCCCAGTACTCGCATATATCGTGTCACTGACCTCTGTTTTAAAGAAAGCTGTCAGTATAGTTCCTTCCTCTTCCTAAGGCTTCCTAAGTAAAATAATCATTCCTTTGCAACATGTTTTTTAAACTTAAGTTAGTTGATAGTTTTTTTCCATCAAGGTCCACATTTGCTTAGCATGAATTGGTCATGCATGAATAGTTAAATTGGCCAAAGGCCAATCTCCTCATTTCTGCCCTTTTCTTGCCTGATGGAAGGGAAACACAGATCATTCCTAGCAGATGTTGCACTGGTCACTGGCCATAATAAAGTTTGTTCTGTTACCAGAAGTCTGAACTGATATTCTGCAGAAGGACTCTCCAATTCTTCCATCAGGTTGGTTTTCTTCCATTTTTCAAAGAAACATTTCCTTGTGACTTTGCCATCCTGATGCAAAACCAGATCGAAGTTGAATAAAGATGGATGGAGGGAAAGCATATTATTCAAGCCCTGGTGGCTAAATTCAGCTTTAAAGAAAAGAACCAAATGATTCCCCCCTCCACAAAAAAGAAGTGCATAGTGTTGGGAACAATCTTCCTGTAAAAAGAGAAGCATACTATTTCAGATTGCATTTCATTTAAAGGCCTCTTGTAATTGATTTCCCCCCTCTCAAATCGTTTGAACCAAAATGTGGCCTTTTCTTAATTAATCTTTTGTTAAGAGAAGGAGGCAAGTTCTATTCTGAAACAAAAGGAGATTTTTCTAGGCAGGCACTGCTCTTATAAAATATTTTTATACCTCAGAATGTTCCTTTTCTCAGCAAAGCCATTATAAAAATGCAGGTCAACAGGAATAGTCCCTTTGACCTAATAGAAACAGAAATGTGGAAGTGCAATTCTAAGTTTTGTCCAGAAATTACATTTTGCACATAAACATGATACTGAGCTTCTGTATATATTACAGTATCACATCTTTATATATTGGAAAGGCATGATGTTGAGACAGCAAATGTTTGTTTATGTGAAGCGGTCACATCTGTTTATTAAACCTTAGATATTTTTTTTTTCTATCTGGAAAAAATGTGTCACTTTTTCTTTCTTGCAACTTCTGGGTTCAAAGTGTCATAGCAGGCAGACTTCCAAAGAAATATGTTCCTCTTTTACAAGAAAGAACTGTCCAAATCTCTACATTTGGTCTCTTTTTTTGGTACTACAATGCAATTGTGAGAAAAGTATTTAGCATAATTTTCTCCTGTAATTAAATGAAATTGCAACCTTGTAATTGCAGAATAACTATAATGGCACAGATTGTCATGGACAACTGAAATTCTGGATGAAATTCCTATGACCAGGTTATTTATGTCAAAATCAGGTTGCATATGGTAAAGTAATCTAAAATGATAAAATTGCTTTAAGGCTTTTGTGTCCCTAGAGCTAATGCTGTATTGAAGAATTCTGCTAAGCTGATTTCCGTGGAATTCCATTAGACCCTGTTTATCTGGGATGTGCAGATCAGTATAACAATCATTTTTCCTATAAAGCTTAGCATGGAAGCATTTTGGTTTGTTTTTTTCCTAATGATTTTTAAAAAGATTTGTGTCAGTTTATGTTTGCAGGTTTCCTTGCATATGGAGCTTTGGCATATAATAATTCCTAACATTGGTAGTTAACATAATTCTTTCTGTAATTTTCATTTAATGCAAATTTCTCAGTCATTCCTTGTTATATCAATTTCCTGGTACGGGGTTTTAAAATATAACTCTTCTCAGTGTATTTTCCTTTATAGTTAACATAGCAACCTCTTTTGTATTTAGTTCATTATAAACAAAGGGTTGTTGGATGTTTTGGAAGTGAGCTATTGACCAGTAAAAGCCAATTGCTACTAACCCTCGCTGTTCAGTACAGTCTTCTGAACTGTTGCAGAATCCATCTGGCAGATATTACAATCTGTTGCCATAGAAATCCATAGCAGATTTCACACTCTTAATGCTGACAGTCTCGCCATTTTGTCTTGATGGAGTCAAAATTTACTGACCCTCTTCTAGTTCTTACTCTACTCAAGAATTGGTTCAGAATATTAATGATTTACTCTGGATTTGGAGAAAAGGATTAATAGGTCTGAATATTATCTGCATATTAATGTCAACTCAGGCCTGATTTTCAGATAACCTTTTGCAGCAGTTAGATCCGGAATTAATCAAAGTTGTAGAACTGAGATTGGAGCATGTGTGTTTGTATGTGTGAATGACAGATCATTCAATATACAACTGTGTGAAATTGTAGCTTGTTAGCTTCAGTTTCTGCTACCATATTGCTCCTGTAGAGGCATCCTTACCATGACAATGTTAATATATTGAAGCATGCTCTGTGATTTCCTAATGAAAGCTCCACCTTTTCATACCTGCATCATATAAACAACTATAAAATAATGTGCACCACAATCTATTTTTGTTGCATGGCTCCCCTTGTCTGATATTCCAAATGGCTACGTGCTCTTGGAAGATTAATCCTTGATAGAACATGGCCTCTGAGGCCATAGAAGGAATTGTATCCTAAGGATCCTTTTGCATTCAAAAAGATGAAAAGTATCTACTGTGTTGCTTACCTAGGTGAGGCAGGAAGAGATAAATATGGACATTTGGAGAATACATTAAGTAGGTTTCTGAGCATCTTCTCCCTCTACTTCAGGGAAATACGGTTCTTACTTTAGCAAAATGCTGACAAAAAAAGAATGTTCCTTTATGTTTTGGGCTTTTTGCCACACAGAGCCTTTACCAAGGCTATCAATTCCAAGCTGTCTTTTAAAATAAAGGCATGAATAGGAATCTGTTTAAAGATTTCACACAGATAGTGGGTGTGCTGCCTTTTAACTTAGCTTTTAGAACGAGTCTTAAAACTAGGACAGTGTTATTTTTAGGATAGTTTTTAAACACAGAGCTCTTAATTTTTAAATATGACAGATGTTTGTTTCAAGAGCTGTGCAATCACAGGAAATCAAAAGCACTTGCCAGAAAGATTAACAGGCAGTGCCTGACATTAATCTGAAAAGTTGCCTCTGCAGCAATGCAGGTTTCCCTGGTTCCCCGCCCCCCAGTTGTTATAGAACTAATCCTCATAAATCATAGATCAATTGAACTGTAAACCTTCAGAATATTTATCAATTGGGTGGGCTGCACCATTTCAGAAGGTATGTCAGGTCAGAGAGATTTAGTCCTTTTGCTGATAAGTTTATGTAAAGACCAGTTCAACATCATTCCTGTAGATAATGTAGGGGACAATTAGAGAGTTTGCTAGCAAAGTGAACATGTAATAGTCAAAATGTAACTTAGAGTCCTTACTGTTCATAAGAGCAGCTAGGTTAATAGTAAAGTATTTTGGGGGTGGAAAGTGGGTGTGGAAGATTCTTATTTTCAACTGAATCCAGACTGAAATTCCCTCAGAATTGATTACCCAGCTGATGTTGAAGCCTAGGTGACGATGAGACATTTCTCCATCTATAAGGGTATGTATTTATATATATGTCCCTGCATATATTTGCAAGTAGGGTAGGAGTGGAGGTGTGAATGCTTACTGAGCGAAGGGAGGAATGAAATCAGATGGGGACTGGTCTGGAGGATGGGGATGCTTACATTTCTTTTCCTGATAATGCTCAAAACACCCCTAACCCAGTTGCTCTCCAAAGCCAACCATATTATCTATTTGTCTTTGTTAATCCTCCAGTTTCTATTTCAATCACAACTTTAATCTTATTTATTTTATTTGTTATTTATTTCTTGTTATTTAATCTGTACCTTATTTATTTATTTATTTATTTATTTATTTATTGTTTATTGTTTATATTTATATACCACCCCTCTCCCGAAGGACTCGGGGCGGTGAACAACTAACAGATAAAACACAAGAAATACAAAATTTAAAAACAGTATTAAAATCCGATTAAATTAATTTGGCCCACAATTAAAAGCAGCCCTGTATTAAAACCCATAATTAAACAATTAAAAAATTAAAACAATTTAAAAGAGTTAGGCCAGCCCGGCTTGTTAGAATAAAAACATCTTTAGGGCACGGCAAAAGGTGCGTAGATCCGGGATTTAAAGATTTAAGGCAATTTATACGCCAGCAATCTCTTTCTTCTGATATTAAAGCCACAACCCTAATGCCTATAAGGTGGGTTAAGTGAGAGGAAGTAATCAGTTTGAATATGCTCCGTAAGCTTTCATAATTGATAGTGGATTTGAACCTTGGTCTCCCAGTCCTCTAACATTTGGTGTATGTAGGAAATATAGAAGAAGAATCATAGTGGCATTGTTTGGCTTTTATTGGGTTCCTGCTTATCCTTTCCTCCAACTTGTTAATTTTCTACATGAGGAGACTTTTGAGTGCCCCCAAATCAGGGGTGGGTTCTACTTACCTCTGCTACTGGTTCGCAACGGGAGCACGCACATACATACACACTTCTGCGCATGCACAGATTGTTCATGATGACATCCGGGCGGGTCGGTGGAACCTCCCGCCGCCATTACTACTGGTTCGCAAGAACTGGACCAAACCGGGAGCAACCCACCACTGTCCCAAATAAAGTCTGAAGTGATATAAACCAGACTGTAGGCTCAGTGAGTTTTTGATCAAATAAAATGTGACTCAAAATAGATTCCATACTTTACATTCTGGGACTAAAACTTCCAATTTCCCCTTCCTTCCTTTCTCCTTTCCCCCCTTCCTCCTTCCTCCATCTCCCACTGTCAAATTCTAAAGTTTACCCATTGTAATGAATAGGATGAAGTAAACACAATAAATATATAAAAATATTTTTAACTGAAATGAGAAAGAGAACTGTCAAATAAACATTTTTAACATGAGTTATATGTGAGCAAAGAATTAGGACTGAAGAATCTCTGCGGGCGCATCTAGAAAATAGTAGGCACTAATGAGATTTAGCATGCACAGAATCTCATTTTACATTCTGTGCTAAAGAATAATGTTTGGGGAAAACCAAAAGTCCAATCCATAATAGCGCCAAATCATTTCATTACAGTTCCAAATGATTATCCAATTGCAATCTCCCCCCCCCCCCCCCGGTTCTTCTTAAATCCAAACAATTAAAAGGGGGAAAAGATATATTTGAGCCAAGCTGATTCCAGAAATGTGCATTAATGTTGGCTGCCAAGATGGCTCTTATTATTATTGGAACTGAGTATCTGAGCTGGGCCTTTTATTTTACCCTTTTCTGAGATTGCTCATAGGCTCCTGGGGTATCTGATAATTATGGAAAAGTGATTCCCTTATGCAAAATCATTTCTATCCAGCCCAAGCCAATATTTTCAAATTGGAAGCAATTCACTTATGATATACATGGGATATCTGGCAACAGCTGTGCCCTGGAGAACTCAAAGTCAATAATTTTTCAATCTGTGCATATCATATTCAAGCAGAGATTTCTTGGACTTGTGGGTTTCATCACTTACATTTGATAAAACAGTTAGTTTTTCAATAGCTTTCCTTGGGGGCCTGAATACAGATGCTACTTTGATAGCATCGCAGGTATGTAAATGGATTTTTTTTTTTACCTAGGTAAGCCAATTAAACTGCTGGGTTTCATATCTGGGTTCTTGAGTTAAAGCACCTTAAACAGAAAAATAGCCTTTTTGTTTTGTTTTGCTAATTTATGAATGCACTTACTTGCCTCATTTTCAAATGTTCTCAAACTTAAATAAATGAACCTAGTTCTTTATTCCATTGCAGGGGGCATTTTTCATCCTTTGTCAAGATGTCAGCAAGGAGTCAGTTTATGCAGAAATACAGTTAGTTAGTTACACTGGTGCTGAACTAATCTTGGAGAATGAATATTTGTGTACGCCATGAAATCCTTTTTGGCTCCATTTTCACAAAAGGACAGATGTTTGAAGAAGAGAAAGCATATTCTCATTTCTGAAGCAATTGGTCATAGATTTACTGCAGGGATAGGCAACGACAGCTCGGTAGACGGCTCTTTTGGGACTTGCCAGGCTCTTTGCCCCACCTGTTACTGTTTTCATTAGGTTCTTTTAATTAAAAGAATGAATAAATAGGAAGTGACATTTTGCAAACTGACCATACAGGCCGCTCAAGCGTTCTGAGATGGTGTTTACATAATCCACTTGATTCATTTAATAAATTCACCCACTTACAAGGCTGACACAGTACATTGAATGAGAAATAAACCAAAGACGTTCTGTTTATACAACATGCTAAATTATGAATACACTAAATAAAGTTAAAAATGAGTGTTTAGTATATTGTGAAAAGGAAGCTGCTAGGTTTTTAATTAACCTTGTTATGTGTACTGTCTGAATTCAACCTTAGAAAACGAAGAAAAAGGTGAGTACTGTATTCTATTTGTAAATATCCCAATGAGGTTAGACTGAAAGATAACTGGGATCAGTGGTGGGTTGCCCCCGGTTCGCACTGGTTCTATAGAACCGGTAGTAAAACTGGCGGGAGGCTCTGCCCACTGACTCCAATGTCATCAAAATGCTTCTGCGCATGCGCAGAATATTCTGCGCATGTGCAGAAGAGTGTGCGTGTGCGCGGCCCCGTTGCGAACCAGTAGTAAAGGTAAGTAGAACCCACCCCTGACTGGGATGCAGCAGTATCCAAAACAAGCCATGATGACACCAAGATGATGACATGTATTATGATATAATTGAACAAATTATGTAATTCTACCATGAAATCTGGCACAAGTGCACAATTCACATCATGTGTACACAGAACAAAACAGTTATTTTAAAATTACATTATGTAGTTATGTCCTGATTTAGTCTTCTCAAACCTGGACAGTCTGCCAACTGTGTGAACTTGAAATCTTGTAATTTTAAATATTGACCAGAGTAAATGGAAAATCAGGGATTATGTCTGTAAACCAATTACAGTCTTCTGGGGCACGACTGCTCTAGCTTTTATTAAATACTGCATTCAAACTTCAAACATTTCTTCAAAATGAGAGTTGGGAGGCTGATCCAATCAACTTGTGCTAATTACGCTGTGCTGAAGCAAAAAGGAGCTGTTTTTTCTTGTTGTTTGCTGTAAGGAGGTAACTGCTGGGGAGCAGAGGCCAAAGGGTGGGGCCAGTGGGTGGGAGGGGCTACATTCAGTGTATAAGAAGCACCTAAATTTTCACCCTCTTTTAGGGGGGGAAAAGGTGCATCTTATACTCTGAAAAATAAGGTACCTTTGTGCAGCAACAGCAACAGTGATTCTCTGATGCCCCATCTCACTGTATCTCGCTGCCCGACAGTCAGGATTTTAAAAAAGGTTTTTGCAGCAGGAAATGGCAGGTGGCTACTTCTGGCCTTTGTTGGTGCAGCTGGGCACATGACCCTGACCCGAGACACTGGCCTGCAGCCACTGTGGCTCTTTTTCAGCGCGAGAAGCCTGCAGCCACCAGTCCTTCTCCCTTGGGTCCAGGAACGCACCAGTCCCTGGCTCTGGTCTTCCCCTGGGCCTTTGCCCGCATACTGCCTGTTTGCCCTTTGCCTCGGGTCGGGGGACGCACCAGCCGCCAGTCTTTGCTGGCGTGAGAATCCTGCAGCCACCACCTTTTTGCCAGTGTGAGAATCCTCTGGCCGTCGTTCTTTGCTGGTGCGAGAATCCTGCAGCTGCCGCTTTTTGCCAGTACAAAGGACCTGCAGCAGCCACCTCTTTGCTGGCTGGAACTGACCCGAGGTGAAGGGCGAGCAGGTGGCATGTGGGTGGAAGGATGGTGAGAGCCAGGCCTGAACGGTGGCCAAGCCTTGCCATGTCCATCCCGAAGCGGCCCTGTGGCCAGCCGCAGTGAACAAAGCGGGCAAGGCGTGGAGTTCAGCTGGGCCACATGGTCTGGGCAAGCGAGCGAAGGAGCCAGAAGCACCCGCTGGGTACAGACATGACTCTAGCCACTGGCCAAGGTGGATGAGGCAAGATAGGGTGGGGCAGGGTGGGATGGGATGGGGGACCAGCCAATGGTGGGATTTGCCTGTTCGCTGAATCTTAACAACTGGTACGCCCGTAGTGGTACAAACTGACAACAGCCCACCTCTGCATATGATACTATGAGCCCTTCAAAGTAGACCAGATAAGGATGGCAGAATTATGAATGCTAATGCTACTTTATGATAAATTTATGATAATAGAACGTTACAAGTATGAATATCCCCCCCCCCCACTTATCTTCACGGGTCTTTTGCTTGACTGTGGATTGGACTAGAATAACTCCAAGGTCCTTCCAACTCTGTTATTCTGTTACTCTGTTAGTCCACACATCTTAAAGCTGCCAGATTAAGAAACATTGCTTTGGACACAATTCTACACTACCTCTCTATAGCACATTCATTGGCACAGTTTTCATGTATTCTGAATACCAGAAAATTTATAACCAAAATAGGAACATTCTTGAGAGTAACAAACAAAGATTCAATTTTTCTAGGATTGAGAAAATGGACTTCCAGGTCCAAATGCATCCTTTTTTCTTGCTTTTTTTTTTTTTTAAGTTAGTCTAAAGTGCAGAAAATGAGTTTTGACATCAAAATTCCTTCAGCACCAAACTGCCCACAGGATATTTTCTGGCAACCTTTCTATACAAGTAGTCCTCGACTTGCAACCACAATTGAGCCCAAAATTTCTATTGTTAAATGAGACATTTGTTAAGTGAATTTTGCCCTATTTTTACAACCTTTCTTGCCTCAGATGTTAAGTGAATCACTGCAGTTGATAAATTAGTAACCCGGTAGTAACCCCATTGATTTTGCTCGCCAGAAGGTCGCAAAAGGACAATCACATGATCTTGGGACATAACAACAGTCATAAATATGAACCGGTTGCCAAACTTCTGAATTGTGATCACATGATGATGGGGATGCTTGAAAGGTCATAGCTGTGAATAACAGTCATAAATCTCCTGGTTTTGATGGAGTAATGCCAGAATTGATCATCCATTCTGGACCTCGCACAAGAGAATGGCTGGCAAAATTTTATACAGATATTCTAACTACCAGTAAGCTCCCTCCAGAATTTAAAAGAACCAAGGTAATTGGCATATTAAAACCTGGAAAAGAAAGCAATAAGCCAGAAAACTATCGCCCCATTGCTCTGTTAAGTGTCTGTTATAAACTACTTGAAAGGTTGATACTTAACAGAATCGGACAGAAAATTAACAAACAAATACCGGTTGAATAGGCTGGGTTTAGATCTTATCGGAGCTGTGCTGATCAGGTCCTTAGTCTTACAAGCCATATTGAAAGCAGCTATCAGAATAAATTGAAAACATCTGTTGTATTTGTGGATCTCACAGTAGCATACAATACAGTATGGAGGGAGGGCCTACTAAGCAAATTCCTCCACGCTGTCCCCTGTAGGACTATGGGCCGCCTAATAAATAACATGCTTTCAGCAAGGACCTTTCAAGTCATCATGGGTGACAAAATCAGCAAGCAAAGACACCTGAATAACAGACTCTCTAAGGGCTCCGGGCTGGCCCTATCTCTATTTAACTTATATATTTCCAATATGCCACCCACATTATCAACAAAGTTCTCTTATGCTGATGACCTGGCATTAGCATATAGCCACAAGGACATCGAAGCTACAGAAGGTGTACTTACAGCCGACCTTACAACTTTGAGTACATACTTCCACCAATAGAGGTTAATCCCAAGCGTAAGTAAAACAGTTACATCATGTTTTCACCTTAACAAATTGGCAAAAAGAGAACTCAATGTATACCTAAACTGCTCCCATATGAGGCAATACCAAAATACCTGGGGGTCACCTTAGACAGGATTCTGTCTTTTAAAAAACATATTCAGAATATGGCTGCCAAGGTTAACAGCAGAAATAACATTCTACAAAAACTAAGCGGAACAACTTGGGGAGCTTAAGCCCCAACTCTTCAATGTGCAGCCCTCGGGCTTTGCTACTCTGCAGCGGAATACTGCACACCTGTATGGATAAACAGCTCACATACAGGACTTATTGATGTTCAACCATACAATGAGGCTAATTACTGGGTGCATAAAATCTACACCTAGTTACTGGTTACCAGTTCTTAGTCACATACTTCCCCCGCACTTACGACGACAAGAAGCTCTCATTTGGGAGTATAGTAAGATCCTGTTAAATTGCTCTCTACCCATTCATGGCTACATTCCTGATCTCTTAAGATGCCGATTAAGAAACCCACCACTCTTGACAGCGCTTAAGTTGCTGGCCGATCATCAGAACACCACACAAAAGTGGATGGAAGCTTGGAGTAGCTATTCCCCCCAAGATATTTCTGAGCATATTAATCCTAATAGTATACCTCCAGGATTTAATCTACCCCGACACATATGGGTGACATACAATAGAATTAGAATGACTCAAGGGGTCTCTGCCGACTCCTTGTATAAATGGGAAAAGACACCTTCAGCACAATGTGATTGTGGGGGCCCCCGACAGACTATCCAACATATAGTGAGGGAATGCTCTAACAGAAGATATCCAGGAGATTTTAGGACTTTCTCTGCATAACGACAGCTACTGACTGGATCTCCAAACTCAACATTAAACTCTGAAATGTTATTTCTGTTTTCCTCTTAGGTTTTCTTACTGCTCTTTTTCTAATTGTTTTAATTGTTTTAACCTGTAAAAATGAAGTGTTTTAATATTGTGTGTGACCAGCCATATGCTAAATAAATAAATAGTCATAAGTCACTTTTTTCAGTGTTGTTGTAACTCTGAACAGTCACTAAATGAACTGTTGTAAGTCGAGGACTACAAGAAGTCCATGTCTTCTTATTTCACAAGGTGAGATCAGGCTCTTCTGACTCTTTTAGGATATCAGGACAATAGAGGGATATGTTTGAGATTCTGAAGTGCTGGTAAAGAGGTAACCAATAAAAAGTTTGAGAGATGCATGCTGAGAGAGCTCAATCAATGAACCCTTATCTACTTAGTAACCAAAATGTCTTGTCCTGCCCATCTTACTGAGAAAAAAACCCCAACCATTTTTCCTCTATAAAAAAGAATACTCAAAAGTCTTGTGATTATTGTGATGATGCTGATCTGCTTTTACTGTATTATTCTAAGTCCTTTTTCAATCCAATAATGCATTATTAGTAGTAATGGCTGGGGAATTCTGGGAGTTGAAGTATCAGATATCTTCAAGTGGCTATATTGAGAAGTGCTGCTCTAGTGACTGCCTCAAATGTCCCACCCATCCATTACAATGAAACAAAGCAGATTCTCTGCTTGCAAATGGGTAGCTGCTATTGAACAAACACCCCACAGTTCAATTGGAAGAAATCAGAGTCTAGCACAGGGGTGTCAAACTCAAGGCCCGTGGGCAGGATCCAGCCCACGGTGCTTAGATCTGGCCTGCGGGGCTGCCCTGGAAACATTGTCACATCCAAAAACGGATGTCGAGCTGGCCATGCACCCCGCCCCCCCAAGGTCAAACACAACCCTGATGCGGCCTTCAATGAAATTGAGTTTGAAACCCCTGTTCTAGCATAATAAAATTTCCCCATGAAGAGCATCCAAAAATTGTCAGAGGATCAATGTGACACAGAGATTCATCTGTGATTGGATCTGCACCTCTAAATTGCCACAAGTGTATACCCTATGCCAGTGATGGCTAACTTTTTTGCCATCGAGTGCCAAAAGTGCGGGGAGCATGGGGGGGTCTTGCACATGTGTGACTCCCCCCACGCTCCCCCACTTTTGGCACACAATGGCATGGTGGGCCCAGTAGGCACGTTTTTCGCCTTCCCCAGGCTCTAGAGTCTTTCTTGGAGTCTGGGGAGGGCGAAAATGGCCTTCCCCATCCCCCGGAGGCCCTCTGGATGCTGGAAATGGCGCGTTTGCCGACTTCTGATGGGCCCAAAATGTCTGAAAATTAGCTGGCCAGCGCGCGCATGCGTCCTGCAGCTGAACTAGAGCAACGCTCACGTGCCCACCGATATAGCT
Source organism: Arizona elegans (assembly GCA_022577455.1). Taxonomy (NCBI): domain Eukaryota; kingdom Metazoa; phylum Chordata; class Lepidosauria; order Squamata; family Colubridae; genus Arizona; species Arizona elegans. Next base: position 39,041,943 of record JAKOOJ010000008.1, on the reverse strand, counting down.
CTGCATGCCACCTGTGGCACGTGTGCCATAGGTTCGCCATCCCAGCCCTATGCCAATCAAAACTATGAACCCGGCCAACTTTTTACGTTTTCTGGTGCTGAAATTCTGTTACTCCTGATCCCGATTTCTTCCAGTTGAACTTTGAGGCTGGAAGAAGAAAACTACTTTCCAGGCACAATTGGAATCCAGAGAATCCAATCCAATCCAGAGCTGTTCATGGAATAATACTTCTGAGTTCTGGAAGACTCCCTGCATGGCAGAAAGGAGTGACCAGAAATCAGAGACCAAATAAATATATAAAGGCAGAATGCAGCTCCTTGCAAAAGATGTGCATCCCCTATTTATTCAGTAGGTGGCAGTTAAAAGCTTAGATGAGATCTGCTGTCGCCATTGAGGTACTAATAGCAGCTGTAGCAGCAGCAAAAGCTACAACTGGTTCACCGCCGAGAGGAAGAAGGAGTGTGACTGGAGGGAGCTTGTCACTCCCTAGCACTAGCATTAACCACAACCCCAGCATCCAAATAGGAAGGCAGAAGGTAAGCCCATGAGCCCCATAAGCAATGCAAAAAGCCCCCCAGAACAGTTGCTGATTGGTCATAAAAGAGGAAAAGGGAACTGAGTTTCAGCTGGATAGAAGAAAATCAGCCAGCTATCCGTCATAGCAAAAGATTCTATCTGATCCTCTCTCCCTCTCTCTCTCTATCTCTCTCTCTCCCCCCCCCCCCACTCTCCTTCTCCCAAATCTCTACTACTATGACAGACAAAAACTGAATGGTATAGGTCAGACTTATTTCCCTCAGGTAAGTTTCTATGTTGTTGTTGCTTTAAATTTAACCCTTTTGCAAATCTCTGTTCTATAAGGAACACATAATGATGCTCAATGACTGTTACAGTTTTTTATCTAAGGAAATAAATGTGCAATGGATGTTTAGTTCTGCCCAAGCATTAGAAATGGGAGAAAGAGAAAAAAGGGAGATTTTTTTTTTTAAGGAAGGGGAGAGGATGTGAGGAGAAATCATTCATATATAGATAGATAGATAGATTTTGAAAGGCAAAAAGAGGTTTTGCAAGAGGGAACTTTATATAGCTCAGCATCTTTCAAAATGTTCTGAATATTTAGTGACGGGCTCAGGAATTTTGCCTTACATGCCTTGGCAAATGTGTCTGAATTTATTCAAACTGAAAGAGGCAGTTATCAGGATATTATTTTAAACAAACAACCAAAAAATCTCTAGTATGTTTACAGCAAGTAACCTTTAGAGATGCTTTTCTATTTATAAACCAAGGCATGTCTTAATAACCCAGATAATCATTTTCCCGAAGTTAATTTTAATCAAGGAGATATGGAAAATCAGGATTTTATGATTATTTTGTTGCACATTATTTTTTGTCCTTTCAAAAAGAATATGTGAAAAATCATAATATCTTTAGTTTCTGGCATTGCATGTTTTAATACAAGTGCCTATCTTGATAGGTATTTATATTTCTGTTCCATATAATCATATTTTTTAAAAGTTTGAGTAATAAAGTTCCTTGTTTTGACAAAAATTGAATGTTGACTGATATTGATATGAATTCTGAATAGTTTTTCACTATTTACACAAATCTATATATTCAGAAGAAAGCCCCACTGTGTTCAACTGTATTTCTATGTCATAGCATAATATTAATGTAGGCGTAGCCATTGATGAAATTCTGCAAAATATAGCTTTTATTTTACCATATACAGTCATTTGTAAGCAAGGACTGCAGCTCAATAGTGATGAACAAATGTTCGATTTTAATCCTAGCCAACAAATGAAGAAATGCATACACAGAAGCATTTGAATTTAGCCATATTGGCATCTTTTGTCAAAATCTTGTGGAAGACTTTTAAACTCTACACTAGGTTATTAAAACAATATGACCGTAGAGTATTACCTGCAAGAAATATCTAGTATGGATGTGTTAGTCTATGACCAAATCTTCTATATTTTTTTTATCAAGAAACTATAATTATTCAAATGGTTTATTCTTTTTCAAATCTGCTGATTCTGAAGTTCTCTTTTAGTGTTGTGAAGTATTACCTTCATCAAAATCTCTCATTTTAAATAATCTGTAATGTTAGTATGGACTGTATAAATAAACAGCTTTAAACTGGAAGAATCTCATTACAGGAGTATTTTATTTTTTAAAAAACCCCAAATTCTATGTAATAATGAGTAATCTGAAAAAAACTGTTTAGGGAGATTATAATATTTTTACCACACATGTTGGACTACAAATTATAACCTAACCAGCATGGAGGAGAATTGCAGCCCAAAGCTTCTGAGGGCCCACAGTATATTTGCTGACTTTTGGGAGGTCCATTGAAAGAAATTAGTGTAACATGCTTAATAAAATGTACCAGATGTTGCAGAATAGCTCCAGTGGGAAAAGCAACTACAGGTAGACCTTAATTTATGACCACAATTCAGCCCAAAATTTCTGCTGCTAAGTGAGACATTTGTTAAGTGAATGTTGCCCCATTTTATGATGTCTCTTCCCAGTGTTGTTAAGAGAATCGCTGCAGTTATTAAGTTAATAACACAGCTGTTGGGTGAATCTGGCTTCCCCATTGACTTTGCTTGTCAGAGGGTTAGACAAGGTGATGACATGATCCCGGAACCCTGCAACTGTCATAAATATGAGTCAGTTGCGAAGTGTCTGAATTTTGATCATGTGACCATGGAGATGCTACAATGGTTGTAAGTGTTAAAAATGGTCATAAATCGCTTTTTTAAAGTGCCATTGTAACTTCGAACAGCCATTAAATGAACTGTTGTAAATCAAGGACTACCTGTATTGGTAGACAAGTCTATGTCTTTTACTGCTCAAACTTTTAAAACCACAAATTCAGCCAGCTCCATAATGAATCTTGCAATTGTCATTTTCCAAGATTCAGACTAATATTTAGTTTTTTCTTTGCGCTACCATATGGTTTCCTATGGAGATAATCAGGCAGCTGTGATGCTTCTATCCTGATTGTTATAAACAATGCATAAAAAAAAACCTACTGGATAATTACCCTAAATTGAGTCATTGTTCTCTCTATCTACTGTCTATCTGTCTAGCTTGTTAAAAGACACAAATAATTACATTTATAACCATATCTATAGCTATTACAATCTGAGTTTTTAAAAAATGATAATTCATCTTTTCATTCTCTGCTGCACTGAGCATCTAGATCAAAGGGAGAAGCTAAGGATATAAAGCATTTCCAAAATGTGAGGGAAAGATTCCAGGAACCATCCTCTAACATTTCTTTTTAAATTTCTTTCCTGAGAGGCCTGTCAACGTATTCTTTATGCTTTTTACCTAATAGAGTAAACTTTGCATTAAGATTGTAATGAAAAAAAATGCATAAGTTCTTAAAAATAAGTGTCAGAACAAAATAGAAAAAAAACAAAATATATAGTACAAATAATTTTGTGTCTTTTGTTTTTTTCTTTTTCTGTGATTATTTTTAAAAGCAATAAAAATGTACCATATATTAAAAACACTTTGCATAAAGACTGTGGAAATAGAGTAGATTAGCTGCTACTACAATGCTAGCACCTTTTTCTCTTTCTAAAATGTTTTCTAAAGAGTAGAAACTGAGATAAAAGCTTATCAAGTTCCAGTTTGCTTCAAGTGCCTTCCTCGAATGCTCAACAACTCACACTAAAAATCAGTAGTGCGGAATAATGGGATTGCATAATTATTTCTTTATTTTTCTTCCTTAATATAGATTGCTAGTGGTTCTGGAAAAATTACCCTAATTCCATTTTTTTTAAAAAAGAACTCATCAGATTTTATTTAAAAAATATACTGTCCTTTCCATTATAGACATTATAATTAACCCTATAAGCAAAACTATTACATTTCACAAGTGATCCTAATATTCCACACCTAAAATAATTTTTTATATTTATCATTTTGAAATGATTTATTTTAATAATCTTTTCTTTTTTCAAAGTCCCCAAAGCTCTGCATTATAGCATCAATTGATTAACTATTAAAATATGAATTACACTCAAAGCTCAATACATAATTTAAAATTTTGACATTTTTGATAAACCATTGTGAAATTATTGCAAGTCAAAAAAGTTATTTAAATGAATTCAATCCATTTTGAATTTTTCTAAAAGTTAACATTTAGAAATTAGAGACTTTCCGAAAGGGTAGAAGCATTTGTTGACATGTCAGATTAAGTATGGACTTTGGTGCTAGACAATGTGACAGTACCCATAAATTTAGCTGGTTCTAAAAGGGGATTGGAAAACATTCTAGAGGAATGGGCTATCAATAGTTACTAGTCTTCATAATCTTAGGTGGTATTCTTTAATTATTAGTGGCTTTGCATTTCCAACAGTTTTTTAAATGGTTATTTTATTTATTTATTTATTTATTATTTATTAATTTTATTTCTATACCATCCTTCTCCCGAAGGGCGGAGGGCGGTGTACAGCCTAATTAAAAACACAAAGACAGATAAAATTTAAAAATAATTAAAATTATTAAATAATAGGCCCAATTTATAAAACCCCAAATTTAAAATCCCATTTAAAACCAATTAAAATCTTTACATTGATAGCCCAGCCTGGCGGAACAACATGGTTTTGAGGGCACAGCGAAATACACGGAGATCAGAGATTTTATGATTTTAGTAATCAAAATATACCAATTTTCTTTCAATCTAAAATTAAAAGTAAATTGCTGACATTTTATGACCAAGTTAGATTACTTGTTTTTTGGAGCAATTTTCTAAAACAATCCATGTTAAAATGAGATAAATATTACAAGCTGAATTCTCCCTTCCACCTCTAACAGTGATAGTAAACCTTTTCGGCACCGAGTGCCCAAACCAGAACGCGTGTGCATGTGTGTGCATGTGCATGTGCATGTGCATGTTCCAGAGTGCCAGAAACCCAAAGACCAGATGGCCTGTGCATATATGCGTGCCAGCAAGCTGGTCTTCGGGTTTCTGAGGCTCCAGCACGCCAGCCAGCTGGTCTTCATGCGTGCTGGAGCACTGGAAACCCGAAGACCAGCTGACCAGCATATGCATGCCCATTTTTTGGGCGTTTTTCAGGCCGTTTTCAGGACCATTTTCTGGACTATTTTCAAGCCATTTTGGGGGTGTTTTCAAGCCATTTTGGGGCCATTTTCAGGCGATTTTCCGGCCCTCCAGCACCCCCGAAGACCAGTTGAAAACCAGAAGTCAATGGTGCACATGCTGACAGAGAGGGCTCTGCGTGTCATCTCTGGCACGCATGCCATAGGTTCACCATTATGGACCTATAACATTCTTATTGAACCATACCAAACCTTCATGGGATCCTGAATTAATCTTAGATGTGATAACTACTGCAGGGTACCATATATTTCTTACTGAAAGGTGTCTAGACCTTCAATGGAAGAATGACTAACAAGTTGTGGGGGCATGCTTCAATGTTCAGACCTTTGTACTTTAAAAGTAAACCTGACACAAAATTCAACTTAAACTGGAAACCAGCCTTAGACTATTAATACAGTACATGAATTGCCACCACACCTCAAATTTGTGTTTATCTATATATTCCAATTTCAGAAGGGACATTAGACTCTTACTAATGTGAATTGAATTTATTATGATGTATGATTTTATTGAACTTATTCAGTGATCTATATTACATTAAACATGATTCTTGATATTCATTTTTAATTTAGTGGTAATTGTTTGCATTTTAAATGTTATATAAAATATACTTAACTATTTACATCTAATTAGCAGCATGTTAGAAGGGTATATTCTCTAAGACAATTTTAAATCTGTGATTTATTCACTTGTATTATATTGTCTTATTCTTGCTTATATATTTTCTTTAAAGTTCAATTTAAAAAAAAATTAAACAATTCGAGTGACTAGAAAGAGCTATTGCTTTCATGTCTGGCTTGTGAATTTCCCCAGATCTATTTGGTTGATTGTGTTATCACAAAATGTTGGATTATTAGATAATGCCATTGGCCTGAGTTTCAGTCAAACACTTCTTATGTTTTTATACTCTTCTCTGGCAGATGCAATTAAATGATCATAAGAAGATGGTTCATGTTTATATCAATTTATGAGTACTGATGCCACACTAGACTAGATATTAAGTAGCATTGCATGATCACTACTAGAATAAAAAAATAGAAATTATGATTAGATAATTATTTTACCTCTACTTATCAAATTATTGCAGACAGTTTATTAAATAAATTATTAATAAAAATAGAAATACACCTAGCAATTTTGCATAAGACAATCTAGAAGAAGCCATACTTGTCATCGAGCCAGATTGGTCAGGAGACAGCCAGCCAAGAAACAGAGGAACTCTGCTTAATTGAAATATGCCATAGTAATAGAATTTTAAAAGTTAGACACAATTTCTCTTCTCCCTCGCTCTCTTCCCCCTATACAAAAAAGAATCAAGATGGGTCGGTTTTGAGTTTCTTCCTTGCCCACTCTTGTCTGTCCAAACTGATTGATGTTTTTGAAAAAGCTACTATGTATTTTCTTCAACATCATCTCTGTACTCCTCTACATTACCATGAGGCAAATTGAGGCAATTTCTTTTAGATATAACAGAGTTGGAAGGGACCTTGGTGGTCTTCTAGTTCAACCCCCTGCTTATGCAGAAAACCGAACACCATTTCAGACAAATAGTTATCAACATCTTCTTAAAAACTTCCAGTGTTGGACCTTTCACAACTTCTGGAGGCAAGTTATTCCACTGATTAATTGTTCTAACTGTCAGGAAATTTCTCCTTAGTTCTAAGTTGCTTCTCTCCTTGAATAGTTTCCAATCATTGCTTCTTGTTCTACTCTTGGATGCTTTGGAGAATAGTTTGATTCCTTCTTCTTTGTGGCAGCCTCTGAGATATCGGAACACTGCTATCATGTCTTCCCTAGTCCATCTTTTCATTAAACTAGACATACCCAGTTCCTGCAACCGTTCTTCATATGTTTTAGCCTCCAGTCCTCCAGTTTTGATGGCAGATACTGGGTGCACAACAATCTCAGGAAGAAGGCAATCAGCAAGTTTAAAGTTAAGAATCAGCCATCTTTCTCATTGCCTTTGAGTTATAGAATAAGAGGAAGGAAGTATTATTTCAGCTTTTATAGTGGGAAGACAGGCTATAAACTGATTACATATAACAGTGATTTAGGAAACATATCAAAGAAATTTTCAAAATTGAAACTGTCACATTAATATAATACATTTAGCATATACTAAAATTCTATCTTTTTTTATTTTATATTTTACCTATGGAACTTGATTACCATCATCTTCAAGGCTTGGGATAACAAAGACATTTTAAAGTTTGGCAAAAGTCAATATGCTCTACAAAGTTCTACATGAAATTAAATAAACCAAATGAAAAATTTCCCCTAAACTCATTACTGAATTTGAACCTCAAATATATATTCAAAAACCACCATAGAGATTGCTTACTGCATGCTTCTGTGTAAATCCTTGGATTACCTTAAATTCCTTAAGAACTTTATCTGCTTTAGTGGGCTCTGTTATTTGTTGGCCTATGCGATGGTTGAAGAATGGCTTTTTTCTGTGCCATTCACTTGTAATCATAGTTCCTTTTGATAATTGATCTGTGAAATATAGTATGCTCAAGATCTCATCTGCCTTCATTAAATCTTTGCCTAGTTTGAAAGTCAAGTTAACACCATACCATTGAAGTGCCAGTGATAGCTTTGTACCTTAAAAGTAAACCTGATACAGAATTCAACTTAAACTGGAAACCATTTTTGGACTATAATACATGAATTGCCATCATACCCCAAATTTGGCGCATGCGATGGTTCAAGATTGGCTCTTTTCTGTGCCATTCACATGCATATTCAGCATTCCAAATTAGTCAGGCAGTTACACTAGGTTTCTGCAAAACTGATGCTGCACAACACTCTTTATGTAATTTGGGTCCTTGTCATTTGCAGAGATCCAGTATTAGATGATACCTTTGCAAAGTAGCAAAATTCCTTGGCATATAACTTTGGGCACATGGTTATTGAATACAGGTTTAGTTTAAACATTAATTTATTATACCCAGTTTCAGCAATTAGATAAAAATTACACACCACTCTCCATTTTATAAGCTATGGAGATTCTGTTTTCACTTTTAAATCTCTTTGTGTCTACCTTGATTAGGCTATAAAGAAATTACCTTTACAGATTCATGTTCTTTGATACTTATGAATAGGAATCATTTATATAAGTTTGGACACTTTAGCCATGTTGTGATACTTTCCAGGCTCAGAAATTTTTGCCTGTATGTTCAACCCAAAGCATACTTCATACTGTACTAGTAGAATTAGCTGCAGACAGTTTGCCCAGCCTGCTGCTAGGGCTAGATCCATGCTTCTGATTCGAGTTTGCTGGTCTCCTTTGTTTCCATTAAGTTTATATAACAGACGATTGCCAATATTAGTAGTGCTGTATACCATAATTTTCCAACTATGATCAACTTCTGTGTTTGACATATATAGATGGTATTTTCTAAACACAACTTAGTTTAGTATTCTGGACCCCATCACATTTCCTATGCCCCTAATAATTTAATATTGGATCAAAGATTAAACCAACATACCATATTAACTAAGCTTACTTTTTAGCTCAAGTTTTTTTAAATTACAAATATCTCTGCTATCCTAGTCTCCTTTTCTTTAGGTGTGATCAGAAGATCCTTCATATGTTTGTTTGTTTTTTTCACAGCACACAAAAGCCTCATATTTCTGTATTAAGGTCCCTTTTTATGCATGAATATACATTTACACAAAGGCATTTCTGTTAGTATAATACCTCTTCCTGGTTTTACAAGGAAATTGTGGACTCTATTTTATATTTTTATTGTATGATGCCCAGGGTGACTTTTTTGTGAGATGGGCAACTATTTAAATTGAAAGAAAGAAAGAAAGAAAAAATAAATAAATTACAATGATTCCAGTAACTCCCTGAGGGTGTTTTTCATGATGAAGGAAGAAATTTGCATGATAATTTGGCATTCTTATTCCCAATGCTATTAATATATTTCAAGATTGTCCAGATGTCTCGAATGGACTAAAACCAACATAGAAATGATTTGCTGGCCTCTGCTTCCTTTTTAGACTATTTCAATGCAAGGAAGCCGAGAAGATTGAATGTAGCAAACAAAGAAAATGCTTTAACTTGAAACACAGTTTTTTTAATCCCTCCATTCTAGTACAGTCATGATTGATTGGCAGTACTGTCCAGACTTTCTTTGATATTGAATTTTCAAAACTTCCTGTTTTCTTGTAATTACATATTTATCAACAGCACAATCCTATATTTTTATTATCTGGGAATGCACCCCAATAGATGTGTATTGGACAATAGCCTAAGGCAGGGCAGTTAAACTCGTGGCCCATGGGCCGGATGCGTCACGTGCTGGCCACACCCATGCTGTCAGGGTTCCAAGTAACACCCCCACACAAAAGAAAACTCTGAGGCTTGAGTTTCCTCAAAGTTCCATTTTATTAGAGATGTCATATTGGCACATCTGGGAAAACCCAAATCTGAAAGCTTCCAGATTTTCCCCACCCAAAGGAAAGTTCAAGTCCCTGCTCAACACCCACATGTCCATCACATGGTCCAATCAAAGCATCATCCCAACTGGAGATGCCTCCCAGTTCCAGCCGTCCAGGTGCAGGGCAAGATACCCTTGACTTTCTGAGAAAGGAATGTTATTATGACTATATATCACCCTGGCTCCATACAATCCCCCCTCTCAGTTTCCCAAAGTAGTAAATGTGGCAGGCCTGAAGATCAGGGGTGGGTTCTACTTACCTTTACTACCGGTTCGCAAAGGGCCGCATGCACATCAAGGTTTGCTCGCGCATGCATGCACTCTTCTGCACAAGCGCAGAAGCATTTTAATGACGTCAGGTCGGTGGGCAGAGCCTCCTGTCAATTTTACTACCGGTTCTATAGAACCGGTGCGAACCAGGGGCAACCCACCACTGCTGAAGATCCAACGAAAAAGATGGCTTCCAGGCTTGACACATGCCAGATTTAGTAAAGGGGGAAAAAGTCATGATACATCATGTGATGCTGCCGTGATGACACAATTTTGACACCCCTGGCCTAAGGCATCACATATCCTTGAGCAATATATATTATTTCAATATGGTGTTAAAAACAGCTGATGTAAATGCTTTTTCTTCTATAATTAAACTGAGCTCAGTGAAATCCAAAGATTATTTTGATTATTTTCAAAAGAGCAAAATGAATAAATTTGTGTAATTGGAAACATGACCTAGTGGCCAACTAGTGATAGACATGTCTACCAGTAGTGGATTTCACTTACTTTCGTTACTGGTTCAAAATTGTGAGTGTGTGCACATGCATTGCTTTGCTCATGCATGGCACTTCTGCACATGCCCAGAACCTTCTGTGCATGTGCAGAGTGTCCATGATGATGTCCGGGTGGGTGGGCGGAGCCTCCCGCCACCCCCACTGCCGGTTCGCCTAAACCGGGGAGAACTGGTAAAAACCCACCACTGATGTCTACCACATGTGTTTGTTTTTTTTAAATTTGATTTATATGCCGTCCTTCTCCGGAGACTCAGGGCGGCTTACAATGCGTTAAGCAATAGCCTTCATTCTTTTGTATATTTTATACACAGTCAGCTTATTGCCCCCACAAACTGGGTCCTCATTTCACCTACCTTAGAAAGGATGGAAGGTTGAGTCAACCTTGAGCTTGGAGAGATTCGAACCAGCAGAAATTGCAGGCAGCTGTGTTAATAACAGGGTGCATTAAACCACTGTACTATCAAGGCTCTTTTTATGTTTATGTTTATCGAGACAAGAGTGAGAAGACATTCCCTAGCTTGAAAACAGCAAGTGTGACTGATTGAAACTGTGCCCCTTTTTACACATGTACTATGTATGCAATGCATGTTTAAAAGGGTGGGATTTTTGATTGTTCTATTGTAGTCAGTGTTTTGAAACCCAAAAAGTCATTATAGATCAGTGGTTCCCCACCTTTTTTTGGCCATGCCCCACCTACACATCTCTAAAATCCTGATGCTCCTTCCCCCGTGACATATAAGTCTTGTCTATGCATATATTAAAAAGTGTTGCTAAGGTCTAGAGTCTAGACTCTGGACTCCACACATTTTTAAATTTCCCCCTTTAAAAATCAAATTGCTCTCCTGTGGGGCTTGGGCCCCATGTTGGGAACCACTGCTATAGATGCTACTGTATAAAAACACAATGTAAACTCATTTTGGCTCTGAATCAGATTTTTTGATTTAGCAATCTCTAGATTATTGGATTACAATGCTTAGAATTTCACCTTTCAGAATTCTTTTTTTTATTATTAAAGAGTTTTACAAGACAAAAAAACATTTTTTTTAAAAAAATTAATTGTATTTTTATTGTTAAATAATAACAGGAAAAAAAAACAATACAAAAATCAATAGTAAAGAAAGAAAAAAAATTTTTCCCCCCAACGTGCTATACAAATGGAAAGGAAGTTTTAGAAAATTAAAGTCTTCAATTCTTCCAGAAATCTCTTTGATAAGGTACTGGCGCCGATTCATCCAATCTCCCAAGTGCAAAGTCCACAAATGGTTGCCAAGTGTTCCAAAAAATATTCTCTTTGTATTCCATGTTTCATTATACCATTCTTCTAATTTTAAGTCAACATTTAATTTCCAATATCTAGCAATTATAATTCTCCCCATTATAATCAAAATCCTCACCAATTCTCTTTCTCCAGTTGTTAATGTTGTTTCATTCAATATTAATAATGAAATAGTTTCCAATTTCAATTTGACCCTTTTCTTAATCATTTCAAACATTTCATTTTCTATCCTAGACCAAAAAAGTTCAACCTCATTACATTTATACCACATATGAGCATATGTCCCAAGTTCCACTTTACATCTCCAACACATTTTATCCACTTTATTATCCATTTGAAAATGTCTTATTGGGGTCAGATACCACTTCCAGATAACTTTATAATTATGTTCTTTAATCCTTATTGATAATGTCCTCATTATTCTGCTAACCCAGTTCATATTCCAATTTTGATTAGAAATTTCAAACAAAAAAAAAAACATTTTTACAAGAAAAACATAAATCGTTTGCCATATGTGAATTGCACAATCACATTTGCAAATTAACAACCTCTTTAGAAAAAAAAACAGTTACGTAAACTCAAAGAACCTCTCCAGATTCCTTACACATATTTTCCCTTCCCTCCTACCCCCTCTTACCCCAACCCTCCCCCCCCCCGGGACTTACCAGAGCAAATATAAGATATAGCATCTAACAAACATATATATGTCTTCTTAAGTTTTCGCGGGTGTGCATATGCAAAAAATTAAAATCTCGGGTGTTTTCCCGCGTCCTTATAAATAAGTTGGTTAAAATATTTAAAATCCTAGTTAAAATCCCAGCTTAAAATCTTCTAAAATTCTCTACAGAGCACTCTGCAAGGTCCTTCAGCTAAAATCCTACCAGTGACCAGTGTGTTCTGATTGGAGGACAACAGAAGCAGGAAGAAAAACGATTGTCCTCCAATCAGAACACAGAATTGCAGGCTAGCCAGCATACGTCAGCAGCAGCAAATATAGATAAGCGACAGCTCCGGCCTCGGAATAGAGAACCCATAGCTTCTACATGAAACAGAGCCTGAAGATGACAGGGTGTGAGCCTGTCGAAACGTTGCTTTAAGAAAAACTTTTAAAGTCACTGGTAGGATTTTAGCTGAGGTTTTAAAGGACCTTGCAGAGTGCTCTGTAGGAATTTTAGAAGATTTTAAGCATATATATATATATATATATATATATATATATATATATATATATATATATATATATATATATATATATATATATATATATATGTCTTTGGTTATTCGGGTCTTCTCCCACATAAAATTGGAAGTGTCTTGGCGACGTTTCAACGAAGTCTCATTCGTCATCTTCAGGCTGGTGTTCTCGGCTTCGTGCTTCCAGGAGCAATGTGAGATCGCAGCTGTCTCTTCCTTTTAACTGCTAGTGGGGGTGTGAGCTGACTGGGTGGGAACTTGGCTGTGTTCTGATTGGGTGGAGGTGTGTTCTGATTGGTTAGGGGTTTGGCTGTGCTCTGATTGGATGGGGGGTTGGTTGTGCTCTGATTGGCTGGGGGTGTGTTCTGTTTGGGTGGGGGCTTGGTTGTGCTCAGCTTAGTCTGAGTTGCAGGGGGTTTTGAGCTGGTGAGCTGAGTTGTTGTTGTTTGGCTTCGTGTTTGTGGCCATGCGAGCTCTTCATGGTGGGTGTCAGTCTGCTTCATGTATGGATTGGAGGGGTTTAAAGTGGCTGATGATGCAGCTGCGGTCTGGCTTCTGGTCCTTGGTCGTGGTTCATTATCAGTGTTTGAGTCTGCTTTCTGCCTGGATGTGTGGTGGTGACATCCTGTGTGGCTCTCGTGTGTGTGGGTCTGGTGTCATTCGTCGTGTTAGGGATTCGTTTGTCAATAAGGGCGGGTTTCCAAATGGCTGGTAGGCTGGTAGTCATATCCCTCTTCACCCAAGTACCAATCAAAGAAGCCTTGACAGTTATTCAAAACAAATATAACCCCCCCCCAAACACATCTTAGATCTGACCAACCACTGCCTATCCAACACATACTTCATCTATAATGGACAGAAATACAAACAAACAGAAGGAGCACCCATGGGATCACCCCTCTCACCTGTCATTGCCAACCTCTATATGGAATACTTTGAAACCCAAGGTCTAGAAAAATCTGATCATAAACCCAAACTCTGGCTCAGATATGTGGACGACACCTTCATAATCTGGCCACATGGGAAAGAAACACACCTCAACAGCCTCACACACCTCAACAGCCTACACCCCAAAATGCAGTTCACCATGGAAACAGAAGCGAACAACCAACTTCCCTTCCTGGATGTCTTAGTCTACAGAAAATCCAATGGCTCCCTAGGACACACTATCTACCAGAAGAAAATACACACAAACCGCTATCTGCACGCACTCTCACACCACCACCCTGCCCAGATCAACTCTGTAGCCAAGACACTCATTTCCAGAACAAAACGCTTAGCTGACGAACAACACCTAAAAACCGAACTACACACACTCACTAACGTACTAACATCCAATGGATTCCAAAGAAATAAGATCACCAACCTAATCCAAAAAGAAACCCCCACTAAAATCCAAGACAGAGAACAAGAAAACGGCAAAGCCCTCCTCCCATACATAAAAGGCACCACAGACAGAATAAGCAAAATCCTCCACAAACATAACATCAAGACAGCATTCTGCACAAACTGAAAAATACCCACCATCCTAAGGAACCCCAAAGACAAAATTGAGTTAGAAAATCAAGGAGTATATGAAATCCCATGCACCGCCTGCCCCACTACATACATCGGACAAACCAACATTTGAATAAGTGCACACATAGAAGAACACAAGAACTCAGTCAGAAAAGAGGAACCAACTTCTTCCCTGGTCCAACACCTTAAAGCCACAGGACATGATATTGACTTTAAAAAGACCAGAACTATCACCAAAACTGAACACTTTAACAACAGAATAATCAGAGAAGCCATCGAGATAGAAAAACGTCCACACAGCATGAACAAATGAGACGATACCTCCCGCCTACCAGCCATTTGGAAACCTGCCCTTATTGACAAACAAGTCCCTAACACGACGAATGACACCAGACCCACACACACGAGAGCCACACAGGATGTCACCACCACACATCCACGCAGAAAGCAGACTTAAACCCACACTGATAATGAACCATGACCAAGGACCAGAAGCCAGACCGCAGCTGCATCATCAGCCACTTTAAACCCCTCCAATCCATACATGAAGCAAACTGACACCCACCATGAAGAGCTTGCACGGCCACAAACACGAAGCCAAACAACAACAACGCAGCTCACCAGCTCAAATCCCCCTGCAACTCAGACTAAGCTGAGCACAACCAAGCCCCCACCCAAACAGAACACACCCCCAGCCAATCAGAGCACAATCAACCCCCCATCCAATCAGAGCACAGCCAAACCCCTAACCAATCAGAACACACCTCCACCCAATCAGAACACAGCCAAGTTCCCACCCAATCAGCTCACACCCCCACTAGCAATTAAAAGGAAGAGACAGCTGTGATCTCACATTGCTCCTGGAAGCACGAAGCCGAGAACACCAGGCTGAAGATGACGAATGAGACTTCGTCGAAACGTCGCCAAGACACTTCCAATTTTACGTGGGAGAAGACCCGAATAACCAAAGACCTACATACAAACACCCGCGAAAACCTGAGAAAATATATATATATTTTATATATATATAAACCTGAGAATATATATATATATATATATATATATATATATATATATATATATATATATATATATATATATATATATATATATTTTCTCTCAGGTTTTCGCGGGTGTTTGTATGTAGGTCTTTGGTTATTCGGGTCTTCTCCCACGTAAAATATATACACTTTAACTCCCCTTGTTCATATCTAATATAATAATTAATTATTATTTAAAAGTAATCGATCCAACTTCTTTCTTATCCGTTCTTCAATAATAAGCAAGTCTTCTTTCTTCCAGCATTACACAATCAGAACCCGGTTACAATTAACCATCACATCTCCAACCCTTACATATATTAACACATTAGCAAAATATTTTAAACAATCTCAAATAAAATATATTGTAAAAAACCTTATTTTCACTTTTTGCCCCACAAATTTATATTAATTCTGTCTGGAAACATTCCTTGCTTAATAACTTTATACAAACTTATTCATCTTGTTCTCTACAAATCCATTACATATAATCAAATAACATCTTCACTATTTAAAGTCTATAAAAAATATTATAAAAATCTTTCCTCAACCCTTGCACCATTTCCCATAAGCTTATATAGATTCTTCAACAAAACATTCCTTGACATATAACTTTAGTATTAATATGCTTCGAGACAATGGTAAAGGTTTGGTCAGTAATCCATAACAATACAAACATAACATTATTTAATATAACTTTTCTAGACAAATCATATCCCTAAATATAGTAAATCATTCATTTTCACTATAGTATAACTTTTCAAAACAAATCATAACCCTAAATGCAGGTATACTCATTCATTTTCACTATTACTATCCTTCCCCAACAAAAAGATTGTAATTTTTCCATCTCCATTTTTTCCTAACTTTTTTGCGAACTTTCTTTTTCAGTTTTATTCCTCCACCTTCATCTTGTTCTCTTCGCAAAATAATTCCTCTCAGTGAACACATCTCCTTAACTGCAATTAAGAATCCATTTTTGTAAAATTTTTTGTAAAAAAATTGTAAAGTTCCACTTCGAATCTTCTTTGTTATATTATGAATCCCAACACCTCCTGACAATTTTCCAATTGACTGTAACAAAGCCTTTGGGGAAATCTCACTCAGTATTTCCTGATTACGTTCCTTCAAGCCTCTCAGCCTTTCCTTCTTAATTTGAAAAACATCCATTCTGTTTTCCGGAGGCACATTAAACTGAATTTCTTTCACCTCTTCATTCAGCAATTCACTGTTATTTAGCAACTGAAATTCCGATACAATATCTCTTGACTCTTTGTTTCGAACTTGAGTAAAATCCTTTTTAAAAAGTCCTTCAGTTTTCTCCACTATCACAGAGGTAAATGATTCTAATATTTCTTTAAAGAGATCCCCAATCAGTATTTGTGTCTTTAATGATGTTTGTAATAGTGATCCTTCAAGACTTTCAACAAAGCCAGCCATTTCTCTTTTTCTTTTTCTCCAACCACCTTGAACAATGCTGGATGTTAACAGCTTTAACGAGAGTTAAGTTTCAGTTTCACGCCCTATTAAGCACAAGCACCATTTTTCCTTTCTTCAATCAACTTCCAAAAGTAACGATTTAAGCATGAAATTAAGGGCTTGTTACTTGCAATTGTCTGCTCTCATGTCTTCACTCCGTCTGCGTAGATAAACAACTTAAATCTCAATAAAGATTGCAGAGACGGTCGCGACGTTTTTTTCTGCTTAAAGCAGAAGCGCCCTGGACCTCAGAGTTTCACCAGATTTCCTGGGAAGCTCTCACCCTCCTAGCCCCCAAAGCTATTTCAGGGGCTTTCAGGGAGCTCTACCCCATCCGATTGCTCTCCTTTCCCTCTTCTCCCAAGGGAAAGGTTTTCCAGCCATCGGACAGCTGATTTGCGCTGTCAGAATGGCTAACAAGATCACAGGGCTGGCGCTCCAAAAAAGAGCATCCAGCAATGTCGGCGGTGCCGGCGGAAGTCCACCTTTCAGAATTCTTGGAGTTACAATCTGGACAACACCAGACACCATATTCTGCAAATGGATAGTCAAAGGCATTCAAGAAGTTTACAAACATTTATAGGAGGCAAATATGCCTCCTCAATTGTTGTTTCCTAGCAGTTGATATTTAAAATATGTGGACTGAGATTGTAGAGGTAATAACTGCTGTCATTTGACTTTGCTTGATTTTCTTCAGAACCTTTAGAAACCATCTAAATTGATCTGGCTCTAACCTTGAAAATGAACAAGAGTTGGCTTTAGCTTGCCAACTAAACAACAACTAGGGAACCTATTCCTTGACATGTCATGGTCCTTCTCTTGCGGAAACCTGTGCAGTCAGCATTATCTTCGGTATCAGTTGTTATCGAATGTAAATAATATTCCTGAATCTAGAGTATTGGTTGTTTAATTCAGAGCACATTTAAACAGGGAAGATTAGTTGGAAATGAAGTGGTGAATAATCAGTTTTTCCCTATTTGTCTGGGAGTGGGCACAAGGTAGAAAGAGGGATTTAACCTTCTGATTCTCTTTCCTAACATTTCTCTGTTTCTCCAGTCATTCATTCCAACCGGAATTCAATTTTCCATACAGGTTTTGAGGCAATAGGATTCTGGAGCTCCAGGAAGAATGGAAGGGCAAATTTACAGCCACCCCATTCTATCTCCATTCCCCCCCCCCACCAGTGGATATAAATGTGATTGCTGTTAGCCTCTAATTTTATCCCCATGGAGTTGGGGGCATGCTGTGTACAAACTATCATAACCTTTCTTTGATAATGGAGAGGCAATTCAGTCTGCTCTAATCTTTGTGGGACAGCATTCAAGGACAAAAAGAATTGCACTATAGGGATCTTATTAAGGAACCTGCAGTATTGCAATATTTGTTTGCTCAGGAAAAAACTGAAGAATTCTAATTATATTTCATTAAATCTGACATTTTTGCTTCTTAGCTAAATTTAGTATGACCTGGCTAGTCTATAAACTATACTAAATTGATTCAGGAAACATTTTTTTGAAATCATTAATTCTTCTGATTAGTATTCTGCTTAAAAAGCAGTTCTTGTGTAGGACAGTAAAAATGGAAGAGATCCACCAGCGAGATTTTGCATATGCACAGCACAAAAGCTATGCTTTGATTGGTTTCTAATGATGCAATCCTATTTTGCCTAATCAAAGATAGACTCCAGTTTGATAGAGATTAATCTCAGATAAATATGCACTTGCAGCCTAAGCATCTTACTCTCAAGATGGGCAACTGAAACATGTACAGATGTACAACACCTCCTCAAGTTTTGCTATATTTGTAAACATGGCATTGAAATCTTATTGGCATTTTGTAACATTTGGAAGTTCAATTTAAATTTCCAAGAAATTCGTTCATTCATTCATTCATTCATTCATTCATTCATTCATTCATTCATTCATTCATTCATCCATCCTACATGACTGTCCATCTTACAAAACAAAAACCTGGGTGGTTTTCAACAATAATAAAAAACCCAAAACAGTAAAAGCACTTCTTCAATATCAGATGTTGAAGACAACAAATTGCAATTTAAGATGCTTACAAAACCAACATCTCCAGTCAGAGGTAGAAGTTCTTCTGCGTCTAAAAGACACATATTGCATGTTGAAATAATGTGATTGCATTCACATAATGGGTACCATAAGATAGGATTGACTCTTCACTAAATGTATTTCATGGCTGAAGGCAAATTGATGCCTTGTGGCTGCATGATGTGGGAGTTTTTATACCCATTGATCTCAAAGAAGGATCAAGTGGACATATTCAGGATTTGTTCATCGTAACCATTTTGGCTTAGCATGATGTGCAATTTTAACTATTTTGTTTATTAAATATGTATAACATATTTATAAAAATGAATGCATAACCATAACAGTATATACAAAATTGTACATATTAAAATAATTTAAAAATAAAGCTCATTCAGAAGGAGAGCAATTTCTGTATGGGAAGATTTGTTGCATTTGGAATGAACTATGTGGGCCTTCCTGTTATCAATACATAGTAAACTTGATTAATACACTAACTGATAATATTACTATTGCTAACATAAAGATAGTAGGAAAAAAACTACAAATGAGACAAAACGTTTTATAATAATAGAATAGAATAGAATAGAATTCTTTGTTAGCCAGATGTGATTGGACACACAAGGAATTTGTCTTGGTGCATATGCTCTCAGTGTACATAAAAGAAAAGATACATTCGTCAAGAATCATAAGGTACAACACTTAATGATAGTCATAGGGAACAGATAAGCAATCAAATCATATTAGGAAACAGTCACTATAAATCGTAAGGATATCAGCAACAAGGTTACAGTCATACAGTCATAAGTGGGATGAGATGGGTGATAGGAACGATGAGAAGATTAATAGTAATGCAGACTTAGTAAATAGTTTGACAATGTTGAGGGAATTGGTTGTTTAGCAGAGTGATGGCGTTCGGGAAAGAACTGTTCTTGTGTCTAGTTGTTCTGGTGTGCAGTGTTCTATAGCTGTGATGGCGAACCTATGGCACGCTTGCCACAGGTGGCACACGTAGCCATATCAGTGGGCATGCCAGCTCAGCTCTGCGCGCATGACTGCATCGGCCAGCTGATTTTCAGACCTTCTGGGCCCACCAGAAATAGGGAAACAGGCTGTTTCCTGCCTCCAGAGGGCCTGGGGGGTGGGGAAGGCCCATTTTTCTTTCTCACCTGGCTCCAGATCCTCTCTATGCATCTGGGGAGGGCCTTCCTTGGAGGCCCTCTGGAGGCCCGAAATGGCCTGTTTCCCAACTTCCGGTTGTACGGGAAGTGACATTTTTTGCTGTCCCCAGCCTCCAGAGATTCCAAGACAGGCTTCCGGAGGGCCATCGCGTGCCAGGAGTGGAGGGGAGGGGGGTCACATGTGCATGTGCAGGGAGGGGCGCATAGAATTATGGGTGTGGGCATGTGCGCGCGCACGAACCTCTCCCCCCTCCTGGCAAGTGATGGCAAAAAGGTTAGCCATCACTGCTCTATAGCATCGTTTTGATGACATTTTTTTGAGGAAAGGAATACATTTATTGCCTGAGAAATATTATGCTGAAAACATTTTTATTTTGGGGTTTTTTCCCCCATTGGATTTGCTTGGAATGATGGGAACTGTGCTGAGGCACATCTGGAAAACACCAGTTTGAGATGATAAGGATGGAGACATCCCTTTTAGAATATCCTGATTTTAATTTCATTGGTGAACTTCCCTTTAAATATTGTACGGAACTTCTTTCCACAAACACAGGAAAGGAGCATAAAAAAATTCTTCTGAAATCAGCCTGTTTAGAGCCTGTAATTAAAATGTTCATTAGCAAGATTCTTTAATAATTACTTGCGCTGACTAATGAGAATTGTAATATTAGACTTATCTTTTTCAGCCATATTTAGCAATTAGAGTGCCTCTAAAACCTTCAGAATCAGAGCTCATAAAGGCAATTTAAATACGGTGCCAATAAATGTGGCAACATGTACAAAATGTGATCTGCACATCTCAGAGCAATCTTTGCTTGGCTTTTTTGCTTCAGTTTTTTTTTTTTTTTAGAAAACTTTAATTTGAATTTTTTAAAATCGGTTTAAGTATATGCATTTTTTCCAGTTTCAATTTGCATCCACAAATTGACGAAGCTACATGAATTCATGTCAATTCCTACACACATTTAAAGGCTGATGAGAGAAAATATGCAAACCTAAAATGGCAGTTCACTGTCTCTCAAAAGATCTTTGTAGCCCCAATCACATACCCATCTAACTTTTAGGATAGCAGCTAAATTTATGCTGTAATCCAATAATAATAATAATAATAATAATAATTTTATTTCTATACCGCCCTTCTCCCGAAGGACTCGGGGCGGTGTACAGCCTATTTAAAAACACAGAAACAAAACAACAATTAAAATTCAAAATCATTAAATAATGCTTCCCCAGCATTTTTAGAGTGGTAAATGCATTATTCAATTGAAAGAAAAATGGTTAAGAGTTTCCATTTGAATGGCTCAAGTAAACAGTTTTTTACTTTTACTACAGTTTTGCATCAGCCTCAGAATGCTTTGATCCAGGGGTGGGTTCTAAATTTTTTTACTACTGGTTCTGTGGGCGTGGCTTATTTTGTGGGTGTGGCTTGGAGGTCATGTGACTAGGTGGGCGTGGCTAGCTGATCAGAGTCATTTCTGGAAGGTCCTCACACTTACGACCAATCCTCGCACTTACAACCCGACTCATTTGTTTGCTTTTAACACTGATCAACTGTAGGACGGCCCTTTGAAGCCCCGTGGCAAGAGTTTAAACAGTTTTTTTCCCTCTAGTCATCAGCTGGGACTCAAGAGGCAGCAATAGAATGGGGTTGGGACCAAATAAAAGATAAGAATAATGTGGGGGGGTGGGGGGGTGGGAGGGCGGGGGGGAAGAACCAGTTCGGTGATGTCATATCGTCACCGCTACTGGCTCGGCCGAACCGGACTGAACCGGGAGGAACCCACCACTGCCTTGTAAGATTATTAAGGTGAATGAAGTTCAAGGACAATTTCAATGGGGAAACAATGATCCCCACCCCCCGCCCCAAGCCATGTAGAGGACAAAGTGCCAATATTTGCTGCTGGAAACTTGTAATGTTGGTTCTTGTACTTTAGCTGGGTTTGTAATGAATCATTTCAGCTGCCAAAGAGAAACAGCAGAAGATTAGCACATGGAAGTGCCCTAAGGAAGGCTGTACAGAGATAGAAAGTTCTTATCTTTACAGTGAGATGAAAGAATTTCCTTCTATTGTATTCTTTTATTGGTCCATTGACTTACTTTGACTCTCACTGCTTGGGAAGTTTTGCAGCCTATGCAGCATTTCATTTCTTCAATTTCCTCTTTCCCTTGATAGACCCTCTTCTTGTATAACCAATAGTGTGTACATGTATGTGTAAACTCGGAAAAACGTATGTGCAATTTAGCCATTTATTTCCTTTCAATGTGATATTTTGCTGTTATTCACATGTACAGCAGTGGCCAAAATTGTGGAAACCTTTTAGGAAAAGTGTATTTTCTAAAACTAGCTAATAACACCACTTTTTTTTTTGGAGTAGTACCATAAAATTAAATATCAATGGAAAGATAATTTAATCAAGAATGTAATGCAATAACTTTTATGAAGGATTTGCTATTAGAATAGCAGGTTTTTGTTTTTTTTAAATTTGATTAATATGCTGCCCTTCTCCGGAGACTCAGGGAGGCTTACAATGCGTTAAGCAATAGCCTTCATACTGTTGTATATTTATACAAAGTCAGCTTATTGCCCCCACAAACTGGGTCCTCATTTAACCTACCTTAGAAAGGATGGAAGGCTGAGCTCAACCTTGAGCCTGGTGAGATTCGAACTTACAGTAATTGCAGACAGCTGGTGTTAATCACAATGCTTTTTGTCTGCTGAGCCACCAGGCCTTTTTAGAGTATAAAGTTAGAGTATAAAGAAGAAAAGTGAAACACATAGAAAAAATGAGATATACAAAAATTATCATGTCAGTTAATACTTAATTGAGTAATCTTTAGAATGAATTACAGCCTTACAATGTCTTCCCATGGAGTGAACCAAGTCTTTTAGTTCTGCAGCTGTTATAATGTGAAACCAAGATTGAATTCTATTGCTTCTATTAACTGGGTTTTATTGCTGGGTCGCTTCTGAGTAATAAGTTTCTTTAGTCGGCTCCATAGATTTTCAATTGGGTTAAGGTCTGGGTTATTCCCAGGCCATTCCAGCAATGGAATATGATTATCTTGAAACTCCCCTCCCACCCCAAAATATTTTTTTATTATTATTTTATATTATTTTTGATTATTTGATTATTACTATTATTTTATATTATTTTTGATATTATTAGCCATCAAACCTCAAAAATACACTTTCCCCCAAAGGTTTCCACAATTTTGGCCAGTACTGTAGTTTTATGATTACCAGAGCACCACAAACACAAATCTTTTCAATGTTTCATTAATACACATGAATCCACAGGATTGCAATGGTTTCTCAACATGGAGTTTTATATGGAAATGTACGGAGGAAAAGAAACAAAAGGGACTGAACATATTAAAAACTTCAGAGGGCTACCCATTCTGCATATCAAAGATAAAACAGAGATTTATGTGAAATTGATGCACCAATTTCACTTCAAAATCAAGATCAAGAAGTTCATACTTCACTCAATTTAAAGAGAAATTTTCAAAAAAAAAAAAATCTTGATGAAAAGTTCTTGAAATTTTCTAAAATCGCAGATAATATCATATCCTCTCCATACTGCATTGCATGTTTTTAGAATTGATATACAAGATTAGTTACCTATAAAGTAAATTGCCCTAAGTAGGCCAGTGACGTTCATAATTCCAAGACTAATTTTAACTAATCACCCTTGGCTTTCAACAACCACGTTGAATCATGCTTAATTTATCAGCATTTATTATAAAATACATTTGAAATTAACACAGTAGCAAAGGTAAGAGTAATGAATGCTTAGCCTGTTCAAAGCAGCGCCATTATCCTCTTTGTCAAGAAAAAAAAAATGACAATGTAATTTGTGTCAATTATCATTTGCAAATTCAGCAGAAGCTTCTGCACTAGTATAACCAAAGTTGCTTTCTTGCTTTTGGGAGAGAGAAAAGATTCTAAGACGGGGCTGCTAAGGAAGGTCTTATCTTGCAATCTTGTTTTAATAAGACAAAATCCAAAGCATCTTTCATTTTTAGCATCTCCTAATGAGTTTTGTCTAATCAGAAACCAAGAAAATAATTAGATATAGAAATATGGCTTGTTACCCTCGGTATAATCACAGCAATGGATTAGCTTTGGCAGATCCATAAAATCTTTCATCGTTATGCCTAACATTCAGCAGTTATATAGCTTTTAATGCGAATCTGATAATAAATAAACATTTCTGCTTGCATCCTGAAATCAAGTAGTCATAATGATTTCAATGCATCAATAATGATTGTTAATTCACTGATCTGATCTGTATTGCAAGTTCCAAGTCAGATGAAAGAGACTCTCTCACGGGTGAAGTTTCATGACTTTGCAAACCGTTCTTCATATATTTCATTCTGAGATGTTGGATGAACTATTGAAAAATAGATTATTAATAACTTTTTTAATATGTATTTTTTTTTTATCACTGCAGACTTTCTTTCCTGGTTGAAAAAAAAATATCAGAAAACATGCCAGAGCAAAGTAATGATTACAGGGTGGTGGTGTTTGGAGCAGGAGGAGTTGGCAAAAGTTCACTGGTCCTGAGATTTGTTAAAGGCACCTTCAGAGACAGTTACATCCCTACAATTGAAGACACTTACCGGCAGGTGATCAGCTGCGATAAGAGCATATGCACTTTGCAGATTACCGACACAACAGGGAGTCATCAATTTCCTGCCATGCAGCGCTTGTCTATTTCCAAAGGACACGCATTTATTTTGGTCTATTCGGTCACCAGCCGGCAGTCTTTGGAGGAACTCAAACCCATTTATGAGCAGATATGTCAGATCAAAGGGGATACAGAGAGCATTCCAATCATGCTGGTGGGAAACAAGAATGATGAGGACCACAACCGAGAGGTGCAAACTGCTGATGGAGAAGCCATGGCCAAGAAATGGAAGTGCGCCTTCATGGAGACCTCAGCTAAAATGAACCACAATGTCAAAGAGTTGTTCCAAGAGCTGCTGAATTTGGAGAAACGTAGGACTGTGAGCTTACAAATCGATGGCAAGAAAAGCAAGCAGCAGAAAAGGAAAGAAAAACTGAAAGGCAAGTGTGTCGTCATGTGAAAGGATCCTTATACTGGAGCAGTCATGCCGATGTCGTCTTCTGACTGTACCAGATTTCATGCCCCTAAGCCATGGGAAAATTGGTGAAAACTGTTTTATTAATAGCAATTTTGAAAGAAAAGTACTTGAATCAAGCAGTTGTTTGAAGTAAAAGTACTTTCAAGAAGTTGTCTTTTCATAAATTAGCCATTAATGAGAACAATAAATTGTTCCAAAGGCACAAAGGTGTCTAACTTCCAGATCAGAAACAATAACATGTCCATGTTCACTGGCATTACTATTACAATGAAAGGATCTGGTAAATAACCATTTAAAGATAAATGCTAGTGTTATGTACAGAATCATGAAAGATGCATGTGGGTGTGTGCACACATCCATACACACATATTTGGCAGACTTAATTTTATTTTATTTAGGCATTAGAAAAATGACTTTCTTAGATTGTAATTTTTTTCCGCTTCTACTATGTCTTGTTTTATTCTCACTGATTCCTTACCCTCCTAAGTAATGTGTAGAATAATCTTCCCTCCTGTAGCCAGAAGAACTGCTGAATGCATGGGCAAAGCTCAATAACCTTCAACTCTACTTTCAGATAGTTCAGTTCAGTGACGGCAGTTCAACATGGCTTGGAAATTATTAGAAAATAGGATACCTGGGAAAGGAAATATTTTTGATCAAAGGGTAAAAGTAAACAATGTTTCTATAGTTCTTAACTTTCTGTATATTTATTTTTACCAAATGCCAAATAATACTAATGATGTTCTATAATCTGAAGAATTTCTAATTTATAAACTTATTGAGTGAATTACAGTTATAATCCATCAATTGTGAAGAATTAAAACAATTAATTTACTATAGACTGATTAAGAATATTTGTGCTGGGGAACAATCATATGTTAGCTGAAAGGCAGTGGTGTGATTCTACCGCTTCAGACTGGTTCAGGTGAACCGGTAGCTCTGACGATCAGTTGGGAGTGAACCGGTTGGCCCTGATGATCAGCTGGGCCCACCCACCTGCCCATGCTATTTTCCTACCTTTATCTCCTCAGCTGATTCGTGTGGCAGAGCCAATTGCTGCGCGAATCAGCTGTGTTACTCCTCCAAAGAAACCCAGAAGTGAAGATTTCTTCTAACTATGCGTGCGTGCAAAGCACACAATCACTGAACCAGTTGTTAAACTGGGAGGATTCCACCACTGCTGGACGGCAACCAAAGAGCATACTTGTCTCTATGGCATAGACAGGGAGGTCCATACCTTTATGCCAGAAGTGCACTGATACAAATTCAACTGATGTAGATAGATGTGGATGTTTTGTCTGTAATATTCAGCCTCAGGAAGAAAGTAGAATGGTAACATCCAAACATTAGTTCCAAAATCTGATTGTTCCCCAGACACATAAATAAAACCACTGAGGCTATACAAGTCTGGAGCTGGTGTAGATAATATTTTTACCAGTAATGGGAAGAAATAAGAAGAAATTGTTCTTCTCTAACCATCCCCCTTAAAATAGACATGCAGTACATCCCACTCTGGTTGAAGCAAACCACAGAAGTTGTGAATATGAGGTTGGCTCTACCAGGAAATTTTAAGTGACCCGTGGAATTAGGAAATTTCAAAACAAAAACACTCTCATTCCTCAATAAATCCTTTTCTGTGCACAGTAGATATCAAGGAGTGTCACTAAGGAAGAAATGGATTCATCATTCTCATGAGTGGGTTGGCACCACTATGTAGGGCAAAGACACTACCAAAACACTTGGATGTAGCCATGCAAGAACTCAAAAAGTTGTTATCAGGTTATCATTTCTCATGTGAGAGAAGGGGTAAAAAAATTTAAGTATATATTTTATGAAAGGAGGAATTGAATTTAAATGGATCCTCCAAGGAAATTGGAGGGAAGATTAGATAGGGAAAAAAACCCTCATCTGCCTTCTCATCATATTCTCAACAAATGTAAGCTGAAGCTTCCTTTTAAAGATGAATCATTTAGTTATATTTAGTACCAAAGAATAATAATCTTAACTATGTTTCATAGTAATCAAATATTAATTTAATTTTTCTTCCTTCCACATTATCCATGCTATTTCTTGAACTGGTCTCTGGTTTGCCGTTCAGGCCAAATATAGTCCTAAATTCAAAGAAAAATGCACACCCCTTGGAGAAGAGTATAAGATTCTTTGAATCTTATTTGCAAACAGATGTGGATTCAAGTTAGCCTTGATTATCTTAAACAGACAACTGAAACCTCTGCATTTATATTATAGCACATGAATCAGAACATTTTTCTCTTTTTTAAAGAGAATATAAGGAGAATGGAGTCTTTTGAAGCAGAATATTGGTGTTTTAGCAAATGCATATATCAAAAGTGAGGCAAGACATCAAAGTATTCACAAAAATATGATGTGTGTTTCACTGTGAACGTCACTGAAGAGGTGCTTTTAATGCATTGTCTGCTTTTAACTAGGTATTGCTCATGATGATGTTAATTGTGTGAATCCTTCCAATGTTGCTGCCCCAAACAAATTTCTGTTCTGCACAAAAACAAGAATTTCAGGCAAGTAGGAACCTGCCATATGAAACCATAGCTCATTTCAAATGGAACATTTTTTTTTCATTTTCTGTAGAGGAGAAATAAAAATGGATGAACCTAAGGTGAAGATAGATGTCCTTTATAAATGTTTGATCTTGATAGAATAAATGTGTGTGGGGGGGAGTGAAGTGTTACAGCAACAACTTGCACCTTTAAACTACACAAATTCATTTGAACAAGAAAATCTATCTCTGATGTTCCAGTAAAGGAGGGGTGGGAGAGGAATACTACTTTAATAGTGCTTCTCTCATATGGTTATTTGTTCCAGACTGAAAGCCGGAGATGATTAATGGTGTTCTCTGAAATGTGGTGGAAATTATTTTGACACCCATTCAGTACATTTTGAAGCATTTGTTTTCAGGACATCAAAGCCTGTTAAAACTTCCTCCACATTTAGGAACTATAAGATGGATCCAATGGCTTCTTTTTTGTCTGAGTCAGAATCTCCAGGAGAAGGAAACCAAGAGCTGAGTTCATGTAACACCCTTAGTCTAGTTAGTGAAATCTAGCGGTCAGTTAGGATTTTGTTGTAGCTTACCCTAATGTGAGAACCCATCCAATTAGGTTAATTTATGATTTAAGGTATTGCGTGAACCCAAATAGAACTAACAACACTTATGGTCTGGATTCATTGGACACAGTGCATTGTTTCACTCATTGAAATGCTTCCAATTCAGTCTCTTTTTCCCCCAAAGGAACCATACATCTTGCTTTCAAATTTTCTTTTAATTCTTTTGCATCAGGCTTGTCATTAGAAAGAATCTCTTTAAAACCACATAAAAGCATATGTATATTTTTAAAATTTATTTTCTGTTAAACAAGTTGATTTTCAAACTATCACAAAGTCCAACAGCATTTAGTAGGTCAATAATTCTATATAGAACCACATTATCTTTTGTTTTCAAGCATGCCTTCATTAAAAAGGTTTTCACCCTTTCCATTTGAACTCCATTAAGGAAAATAAAAACTCCAGACTGAAATACATTTTGAAACATAATCTGGTAGCTGCTTGCTAAAAATGCATGTTACATTTAGAATCTACTTATAAGCAATGAATACTTTGAATTAGAATTTCAAGACCAACCTAAACATAATGTAAGAAAAGACAGCTCTTGGTTCCTCTTTCCTTCATACATTCTGCCAACTTCATTCCCAGGTCTATTTTTCATAACCTGCAGAAATTAAATAGAGCAACTCCGATATATTTCTTTGGAATCATTTAGTACTTTAAGGCATCCTTGAACATTGAAGTCATCCGAGAAATGCATTTCTCTGGCTTCCTGTAGCAATATTTGCTCCAACAACACCTATTTATCAGGGATGCTTCCTATTTTATGGTAATAATTGTTGGCTAATTAGTGTTCTTTGTAATTTGGAGAGTAGTTTTCTAGCCACTTGCTGTACTTACTATTCTTCAGGATTTATCATCTTTCTGAATTAACTCGGGGAACATGGGAAAGGTGGCCGAGGCTGGGCTTGATCTGAGTCATTTTTTGGCAGTTGTGTCACTGAAAAAGAGATGCTTTAGTGATGATTAAATTAAATCCCATAGTTTCATGTATGTGGTTCTGTAAAACTACATACGGATATTAACCATAGTTTATTCTAATGGCAATGCATGTGCATGAATATAGAGGCACCAGGAAGCACATAGCCTGCCAATTCACAAACTCACAGATGCTGAGGAAAACCAAACATCTTTAGATCTTCCGTTAGGGCAGGACGGTTTGTTTCTTTTTAATCGAGCCAAAAGAGCTATGATTTTAACTCAATTTAATATGATCAGCCGCGCACAAAATAAGTATCTCAATATCTCTCAGAAATATCTCATGGCATGTTTGTGTGAGAGAAAGGAGCCCCACTTGGATGCTACAAATATGCTTTCATCACTGTAAGGCTGGGAGATAACTAAAAGCAGCCTTACGGAACAGCCTGTAACTCCCAGAAAAGCTATTAATAGAACTTTCCTTGTAAATGCATGACATCCCTGTCAAAGAATCTTGTACAAATCCTTCTTAACTTCATTCAGTCTATATTATGTTTAAAAAAGGACAGTTCATGTATTTCCCAAATCCTGTATGTGATGGCAAATCTAATCATTTGCACCAAGGAGAAACTGAAACAACCAATTTTAAACATGTAAATGTCCTATTTAGATACCAGAAATTAGAAGATATTTTAAATAGTTATGCATATTAGGTTCTGTCCAATCAGTCATCTCTTGGAGGTCGTTATTTAAATGGAAACATACAATTCTTCTGTTGCTTGTTGATCCCATTCTTGTAATAATAGAATAAGCCATGACTATATTTCATAGCCTTGCATTTGCTGAGGCAAGGCTACTATACAAGCAATATTTATTCTTCGACCAGTAATTCTAAGGAAGGTATGTTTTATATTATACCCTTTTGTTGTAATTTATAATAGATTTTACATATATGTGTGTTTATCAAAATACATGTTCACTCTTACAATGTATAGTTTTGTGGGAGTTTTTTGATAGAAGACAGAAATTCTTAGGGAATAAATAGTTATTTGGTTTGTTACATACGTGGTTTCTTTTCAAGTGTGATGCTAATAAATATGAAATGTTTGAAAATCAATATTCACACACACACAAAAATAACTTGTTTAAACTTGTCAAGGGATGCCAGTATCATGAAAATGTAATATGAAAAAGTATGCTGTTCAAAAAGCATGAATTTTATATAAGTCTGCAAGCTATTAAGATGCATATTCAAGCGTATTTATTGTTATAGTTTCATTCAGTAATATTTTATTCAATAGCGTTTATCATGTACTTTGTGCCTCCAGGTTTCTATGTTCCCTGTGATATTCTATAAATAAAGCAGAAAAAAATAAACATTTTAAATGAGAAATTTTAGATTTTGTTCTAATTCTTTATTCATCAAGTTTAAAAGTCAATTAAATGGCAACCAAGTCTAAATGAAATCACACCTGTATTGCATTGGTAACAAAGATTAAAGTAAATAGCAAAGTACTTTATAAATCATGACTTCTACACTGAGAAAAAGACCCAATGAAAATTATCAATGATCTGTACACTCTACTCTTCAAAGGCTTCCTGGAACAGGCATGTTTTAATGGATTTCCTAAATCCTGAAGAGCTGTTTAATAAGAGGGGTGTAACCACAAATAAGGTCTCCTTACAAGCCCCCAATATAATACTCCTTCAGATTAGGGATCTTTTGCCAATTTTACAGGGTGGGCAGATACTGCCAGGAGCAAGCAATCTCAAAGATACCAATCCTGTTATAAATGAGCCCAAATGACCATTGGAAGGGCAAGCACCAGTGGTGGGTTGCCCCTGGTTCACACCAGTTCTATAGAATCGGTAGTAAAACTGGCAGGAGGCTCCACCCACCGACCCCGACATCATCAAAATGCTTCTGCGCATGCACAGAAGAGCATGCGCGCGGCCCCACTGCAAACCGGTAGTAAAGGTAAGTAGAACACACATGCACGCAGCTTAGAAAACATGACTAAATAGGATGGCATAGCGCTGGAGCGGGTGGGTGGGTGGGTGCAGATCGCCACTACTGGTTTGCCCGAACCAGTCTGAACCGGCTGAATACCACCACTGGTTGTATCAGATTTGAAACTTTTTAAATTTGGCCCCTGATGTTGAAATAGAGAGCAAAGATGCTCAGGTTAGACCCTAGATATATTCTGTAACAGTCCTAAACAATACAGGGCTTTAAACATGATAATCGGCATCTTCAAGACCACTCAGAAGCCAAGTAGTAACTAGTACATCTCTCAAAATCATCTTCTTTTCTTTACTTCTTCTTTTACCGCTTTGGGTATTGAAGGAGATCTCTCAAAGTAACATGTTAAATGAGAAAAATATGACATGTCCATAACTATTTGAGTTGTAATTTCTGGGTGTTCTTCAAGGGCAGTCCCTGGTAGAGCTCACCATTGTAATCCAATTGAGATAGAGGTGAATGAAAGACCCTGGGCAGGGGTTCCTAGTACAAGAGTAGCTATAACTTGTGTGTTTGGTAGAATTATGCAAAGGTTCTCTCTTATTGTCTAACCTCACATGTTGTGAAACAAGACCAAGAAAGCAACACTATCATAAATTTGAGTGAGGTCCCCTTAATGCTAATTTGGACTGTTGAAAACTGTAATAGGAACTTCATAGCCTCAATTACAGTGAGGTAATTAATTCAGAGTCTTATCGAAATTAGTTTCCCACATTCTCTCAGCAGCCAGATTGAGTTACCTTTTCTGAGAAAAATATTCGATTGATTCTCTCCTACCTTTGCACAATTTATCACACCTACTTGGCTGGCCACTTGCTCTTTAAAAAGAGCTATGAGTTGAGGAGGATCCTCAGATAACGAACCAGCTCCAAATGAGAAGTGTGACCACATCTACCACCACAACTCCATTATAGACTGAACCCAAAGCCAATCTGTTCTTCCCCATCCAGACCCTAATAGACTCCAAGCACATTTCCTTTCAGCCTGGGGCCAGGCTGTAGAACTGAATATCAGCATACCGATGATATTGATTCCACTGGCTTTGTGTAGATGTCAAATGGGAAGAGGAAGAGAGACCAGAGCATGCAGCATCTCACAATGTAGAGCTTTAGGACTTGACTTCTTCCTTTCTACTGCAGCTGAGTGAAGCTAGGTTCTAGAATTGAGGGGTCAGTCTGAGTGTCCAGATTCAGAGGAGTCTGACGAGTTGAGCCTCAGTCTTTGAACCAGGAAATTTAATAGAAAGATGCTTATCAGCATATCAAAGCATGATCTACGCAAGGTCCTAAGCCCAGCAACAGGTCACAAATTAAGAAAACAAGAGCAAAAATGTCAAACCATCTACGAAAAAAGAAAGAAAGAAAGAAAGAAAGAAAGAAAGAGAAAGAAAGAAAGAGAGAGAGCGAGAAAGAAAAGAAAAAGAAAAAGAAAGAAGGAAGGAGGGAGGGAGGGAGGGAGGGAGGAAGGAAGGAAGGAAGGAAGGAAGGAAGGAAGGAAGGAAGGAAGGAAGGAAGGCTGGCTCAGCAAATTAGTGAAACTGGTAGTAAGACTTATAGAAAGAAATTGCATGCAGCTTGACTGGTTCTTTGTGGCAATCAGTGTTGTACCTCCGATGTGTTCCTTTGAATTCCTTCTTTGACCCAGCTGAAATTTGGACTGGACTAGCCATTTTCCAATTACTTTGGAAGAGATGGTCTCTTTGACCATCTGAAAAGTAACCGTTCTTGTTTTCATTCCCTGAGGATAAAATCTACAATGTGTTTATGTTACAATGGTTGAGGATTTATGAATGCAATAAACAGCTTAGCTTTGTATCGTAATCTGCCTCTGTGTGTGTAATTGGCCGCGCAGAATGTGGAATGAGGAGAACCGCTGCAGCACTACATTTCCCAATCCCTATAGCTGGTCCAGAAGATATCATGACCTGTTATATCTAAAGCAGCAGGGAGATCAAGAACCAGGGCAAATTTGGGTTTACAGGAAATCTTGGGATGCAGGACTGATGGTTTCATATGCAGGATAATGTGCTGAGATCATCAAGGGGTTCTTCTCCTTCTCCAAGCATTCCCCTGTCTATGATGTAGTCCTCTGATAGACATTAAGATTAGTCATGTATTAGTTCTTCCACAATGAATAGTTTGTTCCTTGTGCCAGACTTTAAAAGATGATCTGAAGGGGAAAAGGCAACAAGTATAATTCTGATTCTTAAAAGCACTTGATGAGACAATTATGTTGCAGGGAAAATAATAAAAAACAATGCTCTTACTGGCTTTAGCTCCTTGGAGGACCACTGGGAAATAACAATAGCTAGTCATTCCTTAAAAGTATGACTAATAAACTAGACCAAAGCAAGTTTAGAGCTAATCCTGCCATAAAGCTGGCTATAAATCAATAGCTGACATGCTTTTATGATTATTTATCTCAAATGGACCAATATTTCATGATTAGCAAAATAGGAAATTTGTACTGCTCCTGTAAAGTGCTATTCACTTGGCAGGCAGGGCCTGCTTTTTTATTAATCCAGTTCTTGCCAAGACAGAGCAAAGTGCTTAGCCTTAGAATGAAGTTGCTTAGTGGAGAGCAAAGTTGCTCAGTTAGTACTATTACGCAAAAGCAGGACTGTATGCCAAATTTCCACTTGGCAAGATCCAAGTTGTTTGCAATTTTCTTCTTATGAAATGGAAGTGGGGTGCAGAGGAGGAATCTGAGAAGCAGGAATCAGGAATGTGTTAGGCAGCACAAATAAATAAGTTTTAGCTATTTTTTATATATCTTGACAAATTTTAATATGCTCATTGTTATTTTGGGATAAAATGACCCCAAGGGGCTGGAGGCAGAGTATAAGGTTCCTCACAGGGTGGGGAAGATCTTGAGACTGTGCTAGACCTCTGATGGTCCCCCTCATCCTTGAGGCACCCTTGCTCCACTTTACAATATCTGTGGTCACTTAATGACCACAGATATTGTAAAGAGAGAGAGAGAGAGAACCAAGGTGAGGTCATTAAGTGAGGTGATCATGTGGTTGCTTCACTTAACAGCAGTTGTGATTTGTGGACATGATGGGCAGGCTTCCTTATGGACATAAGTCAAAGACTACCAGTGATGATCAGGGGCAAGGCACAGAGGTCACAACAGTCAGCTGAGAGTTTGAACTTCTCTTTAATGCTCCAATTTCCCACCCCCCAAATGCTCCCACATTATGCAAGTCCCAGAGAAAAGTGCTCTCTCTCTCACACACACACAGCAGCCTCTGGCTGCAAGCAGTCCAGCAAACGCTGTTAGTACAATGGCTTCAAAGAAGTCCAGCAAGGCAAAGGAACAAAGAAATAAATCCACAAAAAAAAAGGAATAAGCAATGAGTCTATGAAGCAAGGAAGAAGCAATCAATCCATGAAGCAAGGAAGAAGCAATGAATCCATGAAGCAAGGAAGAAGCAAGCAGTCCTGCAAACACCAGACATTGGCAACAGTACACAAAACTCCACAAATTTAGTATTTGTTCCCAACAAATGCCTCTCCCCACAGCATCTCCTTAAGTCTTAGTCCCCAGGTGCCTTATGAAGAGGGACAGGCGCTCTCCTCCCAAGTCTTTGAGTTGGTCTGAGCTGTTCCTGCCTCCTCTCCACTCTCCATGCTTCGGGATCAGGAGGGGGCAGTCCTCTTCATCTCCACTGCCTGCCCTCTCTCGGTTGTCCTTCCCCCGTTCCTCCCTGCAGCAAGCCATCCCAAGCCCGAAGGGCCCAGGGCTGTCTAGTCCTGCTCCTCCCCACATTCCTCTGAAGCCAATGAGGCCACCCCCTTGACCTCTGTCAGCCCCTGCTCTGGCCCAGCCTTCGTGGATTCAGGCTTCTACAGGGGCATGATACTACCTGTATGTGGAATGAAAGGATATTTGAAATGTCAGAAAAAATATATTCCTAATGTGATTCAGAAGCATCCCAAAAGTTCTTCCAGAAAAGTGCATATTATTACAGAATGCACTGTTTACTTATGCAAAATGTAGAACGGCAAACAAACTAATTTTCTTTAGGGATCAAGAATGTTAGAAAATAAGCCATTTAATTTCCATAACAACTGGAATATAATAATAAAGAAGCTGTCTTATGCGAAGAAGAAAATAAGAACATCAAAAATGCTATGCTGAATCAGATTAAAGGCTTACCCAGTGCAATGTTTTGTGTTTAATGTGGAGAGCCCTCCGGAAAGCCCAATACTATCTACCGTCTTTGATTGCTTTTGTCAGAATGATGGAAGAGGTGCCGCAGTGTCATGCCATAAACTCCATCATATAGATCATGCATGTGACATCAAAATGTATGCAGAAGGAAAGTGAGCCTTGCAGCATGATGCCACAATACTGCTCTCACCATTCTGCTCCCCCACCCCCACCCAGTACTGGGTTTCAATTTTTTTTTACTACTGGTTCTGTGGGTGTGGCTTGGTGGGCGTGGCAGGTAAAGGATACTGTAAAAATCTCCATTCCATCCCCAATCCAGAGGAAGGTTACTGCAAAATCCCCACTTCCTCCCGATCAGCTGGGACTTCGGAGGTAGAGAATAGATGGAGGCAGGGCTAGTCAGAATTTTTACTACCGGTTCTCCGAACTACTCAAAATTTCTGCTACCGGTTCTCCAGAACTGGTCAGAACCTGCTGAAACCCACCTCTACCCCATCCCTTGTCCTCTAATCGCCGTTGTTGCTAGGAGGCTCCATTGTAGAAGAAACTTCTCCTCCACTCATCGCAGTGATCATTTCATATCCCTTGTTCTCCACTCATTGCAGTTGCTTCTAGAAAGCTTGAATATAGACGAATCATACACGCTCCTGAGTAACTGCTATTCAGTCACACTGCTTCCAGTGCCCAATTTCACCCTGCAATTATGAATATATCGTAATTGCAACTAATAGTTATCTGAACCAGACTTTTGCCAATTTCTCTTTTGAAGCTTCCAAAGTCATTATGTTTTATGTCCTGAGGATAAATACTGACTTCCTGAAAGCAAATATTTTATTTGAGATGAAAACTGTCCTGTGTGAAGGTATGTTATGAAAAGGTCTTTATTCTGATATATATTCTGAAAATTCGATTCAAGGAGACTGTATTTTTCCGCAATCGTTTCTCTTCTGAATTTTTCAAGAAGTCTGAGGGTGCATTTAACCAAGCCATAATTTTTCCCTACTTTTATGCTATATTTCTTAAGTATACCCATTAGCTTCTGCTGATTATAATACTATATTAACTTAATAAATCATAGAAAAACAACTCGTAATCATATACCCCACACAACCTTCAAAGAAAAAAACAGATTGATTAGTAAAAGGAATGTTTCTCTCAGCGCATAAGTCCTTTATTTTTCTCTTGCCAAGAATTATGATTCAAAGGAAACCAACAACAAATAATTTTATCAGATGATCCACCTACAGTCAAAGTTAAAATATACTAACTGCAGCCATCACTGCAGAATAAATAGAGCAACTGAAGTTAATGCAGCAAATGAACAGATTGTAACATTTTAATAACAGAAATAGAGCAATCATTTCCTCTTTCTCTTCTATGCTGATCACCTTGAGAACAAAATAAAGGTCACTATCCAACAGGCTTGGGAAAACATTGAGTTATATGATAGTTTTTTTTTTCAATGGAAATCACCTCTCGCCATAAAAAGCTCCAATATGTTCCTCAAAAGAAAAGAAAATTGTAGGTTGCTGCTGCCCTTGTGTGACTATAAAATTTTGCAGAGATGTAGAGAACAGATGCAAGCAATAACTACAGGAACCGTTCTGTGCTTAAGGGGATGCATCTGTTTGCCCCTGGAATATGCATTAAAGAAGGAACAGGAGAGAAGAAAATAGACAGAACGTTATGTTGTCCTGATTTGTCAGGGAGCAAAGATGCTGGCTGAAGTTGCCTGATAGGCAGAGAGCACACTTTTCTAGCCTAGGTATAGCAAGCATTTTTGATCTGGTAGGCAATACATCGGGAGAATTATAGGCTTAGTCTCACCGACCCCTTCAACATCTCGTAGCTTACTTACCACAAGGGACCATTGTGTGTAAATAGACAGGAATTTCCTTTATGCACCCTTTGTATCTTCTACTCTGCCTGCTCTTTGCTTGTAAGGTTCTAATCTCAGGGTTTTTTCCTTCCTGCCTTTCTTGTCTCAGCATGGTTACTCTTTGGCCCTGCCTGACAGGATGTTGCTTACTGGCAACTAGGCTTTGCCTTGGCCTCCACTCATTTCTCCATAGAGTTTCCTGTAATAAAACTTGATTTCTGTTAGTATTACAAAGGGCTGTCTTTGCTCATCCTTGCTTAGGTTACATTCCCATTTTTCAAGAACACACTCAAACTTGAATTTGAAAACCATGGTAATGAGACCTCTTATTAAGTGGGGAAGGTTTTCAACTCATATAATATATTTTTCAACATGGTATTTATTAAAAGCTACTAAATTGGTTCCCCATTTTTTCTAGACCCTCTCAAGCACTCTTGTCTTGGTCTTCATGGTAGGCAGATAGATCCTCAAACATGGCTACTGTTTCTCCATTGATACCTCAGAATGAAAATTAGGAAGATTCCAGAGACTGTTGTCATGCTTTGTAGTAAGTTTCCATTTTTTTAAAAAAAGGTGATTTTTCAAAGAAAATCAGATGGTTCGAGAAACTTGAAAGCAGCAAAGTTTTGTATACACAAGTATATTTAATCTGAAAAAGAAATGACGTTAGCTTTTCCCAACAAATTTTTACTGATTTCCGGTAAGAAAATAATGAAGTGAAGTGAATTGATGTGAAATGAGGCACAAAAGCAAAGCCCACTTACTGGTGTGGCTATTTCACTGATGGTCAGAGGTGTTGGCATTTACTCAAATATGTAGGGTTTGGGGGTTCTTTCAATGGTGGGATTCAGCCAGTTCGCACCACTTCGGGAGAACCGGTTGTTAACTTTCTGAGCAGTTTGGCAGACTGGTTGTTGGAAGAAATCATTAGAGCAGAGAACCGGTTGTTAAATTACTTTTTTTTTTATTGAAAAGTTTAAAACAAATTTTTTTACAAACAATTTTCCCACCCCTCCTCCCTCCTCCCAACCCACCCCTCCTCCCCCCCTCCCTTGGACTTCCCAGAGCAAAATACAGGGTATAGCATTTAACAAACATAAGCTAACATATGCAAACTATCTATAAATTCCTATCTCCCTCTTGCACTTTAACTCCCCTTTACATGACTAAATATAAGAATTCCCTTAAATATATTTTATTTTCATTCATAAGCTATTTGAAACTTTTTAGTCCCATATTTATTTTGAATATAGTCGATCCATCTTCTCCATTCCAATATATATCTTTCATTTGAGTGATCCTTCAAATATGCTGAAATTTTAGCCATCTCCGCTAAATTCACTACTTTTAGTGTCCATTCTTCAATAGTAGGTAGATCTTCCTTCTTCCAGTACTGCGCCACCAAAAGTCTGGCTGCAGTTATTAAGTTCAAAATCAAATTTGTCTCTATAACTGTACAATCTGTAATTATACCCAATAAAAACAACTGTGGGGTAAACTTTATCTTCTTTTTCAGAATATTTTGCATAATCCACCAAATTTTAATCCAAAATGCCTTGATTTTTTTACATGTCCACATATGATAATATGTGGCATCATCACATTTACATCTCCAACGCTTGGATTGTAAACCTGGATACATACAAGCTAACTGTTTAGGATCTAGATGCCATCTATAAAATATTTTATAAACATTTTCTCTCAAGTTTTGGGCTTGCGTAAATTTTATGTTTCTAACCCATATTTTTCCCCACGTTTCCATCATTATTGGTTCCTCAATATTTTGTGCCTATTTTATCATACAATCTTTGACTAACTCCGTTTCTGAGTCTATCTCTATCAATACATTATACTACCTTTTTATGTGCATTTGATCTTGGTCTCTAATTTGTTTTACCAAGTTTTCCTCATTTTGCAAGATACCAATTTTCTGATCCTCTGTCCATCTAGCTTGCAGCTGTCCATACTGAAACCAAGTTTGAATTATCCTTTCTTCTTTTAATACATTCAAAGATTTTAATTGCAATGTGCCTCTTTCCATAATAAGAAGCTCTTTGTAAGTAATCACATCTTGTTTTTGTTCTACACTTATATTCTCTAACGTATGTCTGGCTATTGCCCATATAGGTATTTTATTGTTTAGTTTATATTGATACTTTTTCCAGACACGTAATAATGCATTCCTTAATATATGACTTTTAAAATTCTTATCCACCTTTTTATCATATAATAAATATGCATGCCAACCATATACCAAATAATATCCCTCTATATTCAATATTCTCTCTTCTGTTGAGTTAATCCCAATCACTAAGTGCTGAAAGGGCAGCTGTCTCATAATACAATCTTAAATTGGGCATTTTGAGACTCCTCTCTCACGTATATCTTGCATTATTTTTTGCTTTATTCTCGGTCTCTTTCCTGCCCAAACAAAGTTACTGATACCCTTCTGCCATTCCTTCAGATTTGCATCTTTTTTAAGTATTGATATCATTTGAAAAAGAAATAAAAACTTTGGTAAAACATTCATTTTTACTGCTGCTATTCTTCCCAACAAGGACAGTTGTAGTTTTTTCTAGTTTTCCATCTCTTTCTGTATTTTTTGCCACAACGGTTCGTAATTATACTTGTATAATTTTGCATTTGAAGTCACAATATAAACCCCTAAATATTTAACCTTCTTTACTATTTCAAATCCTGTTACTCTTTCTATTTCTTCTTTTTGATTTATAGTCATATTTTTAGTTATTATCTTTGTTTTCCCTGCATTTATTTTAAATCCAGATACTTGTCCATATTGATTAATTATATCCATTAAACCTATAACTGATTGCACTGGTTGGGTGGTTGTTAAATTACTTGAATCCCATCACTGGGTTCTTTGGATACACACATCCTCTTTTGAAAGCTATTCAGAACAGAACTAATTTTTCTTTTTCGATATGATTGCATCTAAATGGTTTGCTTGTTGCATTTGTAACCCTGCAACTGTCACTCTTCCTTTAATCTATTAGAAGTAATTAATTATATGAAATATAGATAGAGGCACTGGAAAATAAGGCAACACAGCAATGATATGCATGGCAGCTCAGAGGTTTCACTTTATTGGAATTTACTCTCAGGCAAATGATGACAGAATGGCAGTCCATGACACAGAACTAATAAGAAGACGAGGCCTTTCAAATATGCAACTAGTATTTCTTTTATTACTGATCATAATATTCTTAGAATTTGTGTGTTTTATATAACCAAAATCCACATTTTGAACAAAAGTCATCACAATTTTATATTAGCTATATTAGCTAATATTATTCTATCT
Organism: Arizona elegans; assembly: GCA_022577455.1. Taxonomy (NCBI): domain Eukaryota; kingdom Metazoa; phylum Chordata; class Lepidosauria; order Squamata; family Colubridae; genus Arizona; species Arizona elegans. The sequence continues at coordinate 39,001,263 of JAKOOJ010000008.1, read as the reverse complement.
TGAGCAACTAATTATATCGAATGGTAGGAACTTGTATAAATAAAAGCATAATATTAGCTGAGTCGACTCTTTTTTTTATTGCAGGTGAGACTACATCAAAAGCTTTATTAAATAGAAAGTAACAGGTTTTTTTTCCCAGTGATGTTTAGACCATATGCTTCCCAACTGCTGACAAAATGCCCCTTTTCAATTAAAAATGGATAGTTCAACACTTTCAGGCTGATAATGCATCTTTCAAGATAAAATGCATCATTTCAGAATAACCCAGTTTCTGGAGCAGCATCTGCAACATTACTTTGAATATATTTTAATTCCAAACTGATCAACCAGGTCAGGGAAAAAATGAATTTTTTTTTTTGAAAGACTAGAAACCTCATATGAATTTTTCTGATAAAATAAGAAAAGACTGAATTGATGTTTTCTGGATTCAGGGATTAAAATGAGACCAAAAAGGAAGGGGAAAATAATAAGGTGGTAATTACTCAATAGAAAGAAGAATGGAAGGCATAATTATTTTTTCTTCTTGTTTCATTTCATTTGATTTTTTTCTTTTTATTACTTTCTATTTTTGTTGTTGTTGTTGTTGTTGTTGTTGTTGTTCATGTATACTTTTACTCTATTGAGAAAAGAGCCAGCTCAATGGGAAGAAAAAGATCCATGCTATCGGCACATACAGGTATGCCCTGCTAGTCATCTGAAACCCTGCTGAGCTGATGAAAGGTGGACATGGAAGGTGCTTATACAAAGACCTGGACACTCTTCAAAATGTATGGGGCTTTTCACCCCAAGTCCAATGCCCAGAAATTGTATACAGTTGGAAAAAGGGCAGGAGGTATTGTATTAAAGACACTGTTCTGGATGAAACGCAGAACATCCAGGAGTACATCAGTAAGATGGCCCCAATGATGAGCTGCTGAGAGAACTCCTGAAGCAACAGCAGACATGGCAAAGAAAATGCCATGGCAAGATAAACATCTGCATGGGATGTACCTTCCATAGAAAGCTGAGATAGCTGACATGGGAAATTGGGAAATCCTGCCAGTAGCTGGAAAGGGCTAAAAGACAGCACTAGTCATTGATTATAGCCGTACAAGAAGAGGCACAAAGCACCAGTGCATAGAAATGGGCCTAGCATATTACTTGTATGGTGGGACCCAAACTACAGATTATGCAGAGTGGCCTCAGAGACAGTCTAAGAGATGGTGGCAAGTGTAAGAGTTAGGCAGGCTCAGCAGACACTGAATGGCACAACCAAGTAGCTGATACTGTGTACAGGAACACTTGCACTGGCCTAGATCCTCACAAATCCAGATGGAGTTCACACAGAAGGCCATAGATAATAGGAGGTTTAAGATTTAACAGATTAACAGAGTTGGAAGAAACTTTGTAGGTCATCTAATTCAACCACCTACCCAAGCAGGAGACCCTACACCATTTCTGACAGATGGCAGTCCAGTCTCTTCTTGAAAGCTTCCAGTGATGAAGCTCCCACAACTTCTGAAGGCAAGCTGTTCCTTTGGTTGATTATTCTCACTGTCAGAAAATTTCTCCTTATTTCTAGGTTGAATCTCTCCTTGATCGGTTTCTATCCATTATTGTCTGGGACTTCCCGATCCAGACAGACCAGCAGATACCATCCAATGAACTAAACATTGTGGTAGTAGATAAGGACCAGAAGATAGAGATGCTGATAGATATAATGGTGCCAAGTTACAGCAACATCAGGAAGAAGGCTATGAGAAACTGGAAGTACTAGTGTCTGGAGAGGATGGGGAAAGTTAAAAGTAAAGGTCATAGTAGTCTCAATAGTGTTAGAGACACTTGGGGCTGTAGACGCCTAAGCTGGGAGTGTGGCTCCAACAGATCCCAATAACAATATCCCAGCTCTTTGTCTAGAAGAGGTAAAATATCAACAGTTGATATAAAAAAACCCTGCCTACATATCTATACATTAACAATCCGCCCAACCAGAGATTTTCTTATTGGAGATGGTACCTGAAATATATAATAGAGAATTGAGATATTTGATTGTGAATGTATTAACAGCGGCTAGAATTATGTTTGCTAAAAATTGGAAAAATGAGAAAATTCCAATGCATTGTATTTGCAATTGAAGATGGTTTTTTATTTGTTTTTTATATACTTGTTTAAAAAATAAAACTTTTTCAAAAAAAAAAACAATCCGCCCAGAATTGTTTCTTATTACTATCCCCAAAATACCCTTATAATACCCTTATGCTTCACCTGGCTTTCTTATTTTCTTGGAAATTCTAGTATTAATTCTGAGGAATAGGAAGATGTTAATACCCACTCATTTCTGCTTCAGTCCAGCAATTTATCTTCCATTTCTTCCTGAGTTCTGTATCAGTCTTTTAAAAGCCTACCAGGATTTCTCTGTCCCTTCCTAACATGAAAAAGGTCTGACCTATATGAAGGTATATTTAGATTCAGGTGCTGTCTTCTCTATTTAGGAATGGGAGCTGACTGAGAGGTGACCTCATAACAACTGTAATCTTGCCATGCTGGCAAATAAACAATCAACTCCAAGGAAGTTAAAAGGTAAGAAGGTAGCATATGAAAGTAAATATAGCAATAAGTGCCAAATAATTGCTGTAGTTTCATGAAATGCCCGACTTGCAGAGGCAAAACATCATTTGAAGTGAAAAACAAATCAGCAAAGGGAAAATCTCTTGTGCCTTCAAATGCACACATGTATATTCAGAAAGAGAGAAGGGAAAGATGTAGATGCAATGGAAGTGGATTCAAAATTGCATTGTTCAACTGCATTGAACTGCATTCAAAAATAAGGCAGAACTATGCAATAACAAAACAAAGACAGCTATATAAAAGGAAGATTTCTTCCAATCTTTCAATTCTAGCCAAATTATGTATCATGAAACATGGATTTCAGTGTCATATTTTAGTTTAAAAAATCCAATTGGCCCTTACAGTCAAAGGAATTATATTCTCAGACCAGGGATGAAATCCAGCAGGTTCTGACAGGTTCTAGAGAATCGGTAGCGGAAATTTTTAGTAGTTTGGAGAACCGGCAAATACCACCTCTGGGGTGGGAATGGAGATTTTGCAATATCCTTCCCCTGGAGTGGGTGGGAATGGAGATTTTGCAGTATGCTTCCCCTGGAGTGGGGTGGGAATGGAGATTTTGCAGCATCCTTCCCCTGCCATGCCCATCAAGCCACGCCCACCAAACCACATCACACCAAGCCACGTCCAAAAAACCGATAGTAAAAAAATTGGATTTCACCACTGTCTCAGACTGCTTGTGTGAAGCGGTAAGGTACATTCTCTCTCTCTCTCTCTCTCCCTCTCTCTCTCTAGAGGAAGTGTTCGGGTTCCCAAATAAACTAAGAAATTTTCTGATTGATATATTAGAGTTCAGAGAGTCAGAGTTATAAGGAATTGGTGATAATGAGTTTCCCTTTTTCATGGATGAGGAACATTTCAATTGCAGTGATTTTCAATCCTACCAGACAGCATTAACATCTCAGTGCTTGAGTTTCAAATTCATCCTTCAGTAAACACGATAACTCAAGACAGCTTCACAATGCAGTAAAGAAAAAAAAATCTCAGGTCCATGTAGTGCTGAAGAAGCATGCTATACACATAGATACTTCCAAACCCTAGGTGGAGATCCAGATTGTAGAGTGCTTAATTGAAATTGATTATATTCAGTTCTGGGTAATTTGATCAAAATGCAGATATCTGCTTTACATAATAATATATAATATACAGGAGATTCTGCAACCACTGGAAATGGTTCAGAAGATGTCTTTTGGATCTGACCAAACCTGAGCAGTGGAGTCACATGGGCAGAATGAGGCATGCCCACCTCTGTTTGCACCAGAAATACTCTGCCCTTCTCTCCTCTTATTGGCCATTGCAATCCAAACAAAATGTTTGGTATTCAGTTTTGCGCAAACCACATTATCTAAAAAAAGTCTAACTACTATTCCAGGATTGCAATTTAAGGGTTTTTTTTAAAATCAAATTAGTGATAATGTGCCAGGTTCTTAACACACGAGTTGATGTTGATTTGTTATAATCAACTACAGTTCCTTTATCATTTGTTTTAAAATGATGCTTCCAATTCCATCCTGCAACTAAAAAACGAAAAAGGAAGGAAATACATTAACTGGCAAGATTTTTTCACAAAAACAGAAAACCATGCTGTTCCATTATCTCTAAACTAGGACATGCTGTAATGACCTCACTTAAGGTAATCCCGTATCCAGTTCTCCTTTTGATAATTTTACCCAGCAAATTCAAATGATCCTATCTTCATAATTCAGGTAATAGATTGAGAGTGATCAAAAATAGATGGATTTCCTGATAATTTCTTGATAATGTGGGTAGATCAATAAGGATTTCTGACTCACAAGTTTTGTTGACTAACTGTGAATCAGAAAACTTTCTGGGACTATTGCAAATCATTTCTGACTCACAATTATTCAAAACAGCAGCAAGAAAGTAGCCCTCTACCCTTTCTGACAGAATATCAGTATATAACCAGTGTATAACCATGAATTGAAGTTTGTTTCTCAAGAATTAGTTTTTGACAACTTGCAGAAGTGCCTTTTGCTTTATAAACTTCTTTGAAAATCAGTCTGTAGGTACTTTATTCAATATATAAAGTATATTGTATAAAGTATATATAAAAAGGAATAAATGATAACATTTTTCTTATGCTACAAAAATATCAAATATTTAATCCCATCAAGGGACAATATTATCTCTCTAGTATTTCTCTTCATTGCAGGATAATGTTGATTTATACAACCCATAGCAGTTAACAGTAACAGAGTTGGAAGGATCCTCGAAGGTCATCTAGTCCAACCCCCTGTTTACGCAGGAGACCTGTACTAGGGATTCAAACCCCCAAACCGCCAACCTTTCTGATCGACAAGCTCAGTGTCTTAGCCACTGAGCCATCTAGTCAGACCCATACCATTTGGATTACTGTTTACTGTAACATGCTCTACATGAGTCTGTACTTGGTCTGGTTGTTGTATGCTATAGTTCTTAATCCTTGTACAGTACCTCACCCAGAGTCACTATTGTGAAATGGGTGAAATGGGTGGTCATATAAATAATTTGAATAAATAAATAAAAGTTCCTTTTAACTCAAGAAAATTAATGTCCCTAATATTTCTCAGCAATTTCATTTTTCCTCTCAAGCAAGTGAAAACATTAGCTTTGTTTCTGGAACATTCTCCATTGTAGAGTTTTCAGGGAAACTGGAAATCACACATGCTGTTTATTAGTGACCTACAGGATGTTATGTGATCTTTATGAGTCTATAATTATTTCAAGTTAATAAATCACAGACTTGAAAGGTAGGTGAAGATATTCATAGAAGGTTCAGTACTAAGATCTATTTCAGTCTAACTAAAACCCCAGCCATGAAGCAGAATGGAGAATCTGGAACAGATTTTCTTTTATTCAAGGCAGAGAGGGCAGATCTGATCTGGATATCATCTGTTTATAGACTTCCATAAAACTTCATTTATGATCTGATTTTTTTTTTAATGTTGTGCTCTGCTTTAGATAGAGCAATGTGATGGGGTCAAAACAATGGAAAAATGTTGGAGTTAGGGATTAGCAAATTTGCCTTCAAGTCCAAATTATTCTTCTAATTAGGCTACTGTTGCATAAGATCTTGCTTGAAAATCATTTCGGTTTAAGAAGCTACAAAAGTAATTCCAGCAGAACTGAAAATAGTGTGATGTTGTGGGAAGGAAAGTGATGTCTCAGTGACCCACTGTAATCTATTTAACAGTAAGCTGCCTAGGAAGGCACAGTAGGCTGAAGGTCTCAGATTGCTGTGCTTGCTTGTATTAATAGAAAAATAGGCTGCATAGAAAATGAAGTGATTTCATTAAGACTGCTATATTTAGGCTGCAAAAATCCAGACCACAACTAGATCAGCGGTTTCCAACCTTGGCAACTTTAAGACTTGTGGACTTCAACTCCCCAAATTCCTCAGCCAGCAAAACAAAGCTGGCCGAGGGATTCGGGGAGTTGAAGTCCACATGTCTTAAAGTTGCCAAGGTTGGAGACCCCTGAACTAGATAACAGAAAAAGATGCAAAAAAACTTCCAACCCATTGCTGCCATCTTCTGCCTATCCATTGTTTTGCAACCTTAGGCTTCAGTGAGTGTCACTTGTTTTAACCCTGATTTATAGCTGATCTTAAAGAAAGTCCTGTGGAATTCAGTAAGACCTACTCTCAAGTGACCGGTTGAACATAGCCTAAACATAGCCTAAACATAGGCTATGTGGCATGGATGGCTGATCCTTTTTCATTACTGGCTGTAATGGGTTTTTTAAAAAGGAGTGTTTAGCAGAACATCATTAAGTCCGAAATAGCAGTTACAGTTGGCAGTTACAGGCAGCAAAAACCAAAGCAATTTAAAGACCAAAGAGGCCTCAGAAAGGAGAATAGGGACCTTTCTTATTTATTTTCAACTGATCTCCTGGGCAATGGAAAGATGCCAATTCTTCCATTGTTGGGCCAGCTCTGGATTACCTCCCAGAGGCCTCCCCCCTCTCTTTCTATGGGGGGGGGTTAAACCTTCATGCATAAAAGACCTAAAGAAAGCTAAGGAGATTAGAAATGATTGTTATGTCTGTCATGGGGGCTTTGCTTCTACAAAGTGACTGCCTTATTCCATCTCCCCTCCTGTATTTTTATCTCCTATCGCCCTTTTATGACCGGATATTCGGCTTTTTTGTGAATCATTTGCTATCCAGGTTTGTTGTTTCCTGTATATCAGGATGAGAATTTCCTTACTTTTATTTCATCTGAGTCTCCCTGGATTTTCACCTACTATATATATTTCCCACAGACTATCCGTATCTCTAATCTCAAGGATTGGCTATTCCATCTATGCCTAGGTACAACATTGAAAGAACAGGACTATAGCTGCTGTTTTTCTCCCTTATATCTGGTTGCCGTGAGAGGGTGATCGATATTCACATCTGAGTTCAAAATGGCTCTTTCTACCGCTGATATGAGAGTTCAGCGGGACTAAAATGACTTGTACCTCTAATTGATACTCTCTCCACAGGACCCTGTAAAACTTGGACATGCCTACCAGCTATAGACTATCTAGCTACATAATGTACTCATTGGGAGAACTCCTCAAACTGCGAGATGCCCCCCTCTCGCAGGTCTGGCCCTCTTCTTTATCGAGGGCCTATCTCGATGACGGACTTTGGAGTCCGGAGAGATGGCATACAGCAAAAAGAGGGTTATGGGGTTTTTTAGGGAAATTTCTTAATAAGATTTTAAGGGATTCTGGGAGGGGGGTAGATTATGTGGGTTCGGGGGAAGACCCGCGGGGGAGGGTATCTGGGCCAGCCGTAGGGCGTGGCATGGGAGGTGTGAACTCTGGGGTCAAGGAGATGATTAGATCTTACAATACAGATGCCCATAACATCGATACTGTAGGTGGGAGGGGCAGATATGGCGGGAGCAGGGGGCCACATCATCCTACGGGAGTGCGTCCTCGTTGTTTACAAGCGGTGGCGCGCTCCGACCCTCAAAGCTCTTCTCGTTCCCCAGGTTGTACGGAACCTCGGGCCCCAGGCCTTCGGCTGTTGCTGTGCAACGCCAGGTCCATGGTTAATAAAGCCCCCCTCATTTGTGATCTTATTCAGGAGGGGGGTGCGGACCTGATGGGTATTACGGAGACCTGGTTGGGCCAGGAAGGGGGAGCCCCCCTTGTTGATATGTGCCCACCAGGTTTCCATGCTTTCCATCAACCAAGGTCTCAGGGGAGGGGCGGAGGGGTGGCGGTTGTTATTAACGAAGGTCTTGGACCAAGGGAGGCCACTGTTCCTCAGACGGCTGGAAGTGAGTCCCTTCTTGTGAAGTGGGGTCATAGGGTGCAGTTGGGCTTGCTAGTCACGTACCTGGCTCCCTGCCATGTGGCAGCAGCCCTGCCTGAGCTGCTTGATGTTATAGCCGCGGTGGCTGTTGACACCCCCAGGCTTATGGTCATGGGGGATTTTAACCTGTCATCAGTTGGCGAGACATCTGAGGTGGCTCGGGAGTTCATGGCTTCCATGACGGCTATGGACCTGAGCCAGTTAATTTATGGCTCTACTCACATGGGGGGACACACACTGGACCTTGTTTTTGTCTCTGGACAGTGGTTGAGTGATCTCGAGATAGGGGATATAGTGAGTGAACCCTTGTCATGGTCAGATCACTCCCTCCTTCGCCTGGACCTTCGAACCGCCACACCCCGCCGCAGGGAGGCGGAACCGACCAGGTGGTTCCGCCCCAGGCGCCTGATGGATCCTGAGAGATTCCAGATGGAGCTTGGGCCATTTCCTGAGGTTCTAGCACACGACTCGGCTGAGGACTTAGTGGCCGCCTGGGATAGGGCGGCGGCTGATGCTTTAGACCGAGTCGTGCCTTTGCGGCCTCTGACCCGGCGCCGGTCTCACCTGGCTCCTTGGTATACTGAGGAGCTGAGGGAGATGAAGCGCCGGAAAAGACGCGTAGAGAGCAGTTGGAGGGCTAGTCGTTCTGAATCCGACCGAACACTGTTAAGATCTCATATTAAGAATTACCTAGTGGCGATAAGAGTAGAGAAGAGTAACTACTTTTCTACTCTTATTGCATCATCAGATAATCGCCCAGCCGCCCTGTTTAGGGTGACCCGCTCTCTGCTCCATCAAGAGATGCGGGAAGACCCCTTGGAGGGTAGAGCTGAGGATTTTGTACAATATCTGTATGACAAAATTGCTCAGATTCATGAACAGCTAGACTCTGACTGGATTGATCCAGAGGAGATGACAGGGGCAGGTCCTGAGAATATTATTTGGGAAGAGTTTGATCCTGTGACTCCCGAAAGCGTGGACAGGATACTGAACAGACTAAATGCGACCACATGTTTATTGGACCCGTGTCCATCCTGGTTGGTACTGGCCTCCCGGGAGGTGACACGAGGCTGGCTCCAGGAGATTATAAATGCTTCTTTGAGTGGGGGTGTCTTTCCCACTGTCTTGAAAGAGGCGGTGGTGAGGCCCCTCCTCAAGAAGCCCTCCCTGGATCCAGCTGTATTAGCAAATTATCGTCCTGTCTCCAACCTTCGCTTTGTTGCAAAGGTTGTTGAGAGTGTGGTTGCACGACAACTGCCTCAGTACCTGGATGAATCGAATTATCTAGATCCATTCCAGTCGGGATTCAGGCCCGGGTACAGCACAGAGACAGCATTGGTCGCATTGGTTGATGATCTCTGGAGGGCTCGGGACAGGGGTTGCTCCTCTGTCCTGGTCCTACTAGACCTCTCAGCGGCTTTTGATACCATCGATCATGATATCATGCTGCACCGGTTGGAAGGGTTGGGGGTGGGGGGCACTGTTCTACAGTGGTTCTCCTCCTTTCTCTCTGACCGGTCGCAGTCTGTGTTGACAGGGGGGCAGAGGTCGACCCCGAGGCCCCTTATATGTGGGGTGCCACAAGGATCGGTCCTCTTGCCCCTTCTATTCAACATTTATGTGAAGCCGCTGGGTGAGATCATCCGTGATTTTGGGGTGAAGTACCATCAGTACGCTGATGACACCCAGCTGTACATCTCCACCCCAGACCACCCCAATGATGCCCTCGAGGTGATGTCCCGGTGCCTGGAGGCCGTACGGATCTGGATGGGGAGGAACATACTCAGACTCAACCCATCCAAGACCGAGTGGCTGTGGTTTCCGACGTCCCGATATAGTCAGTTGGTGCCATCTCTGACTATTGGGGGCGAGTCGTTGGCCCCCACAGATGGGGTTCGCAACTTGGGCATCCTCCTGGACTCGCGGCTGTCTTTAGAAGAGCATATGACGGCCGTGGCCAGGAGGACTTTTTATCAGGTTCACCTGATTTGCCAGTTGCATCCCTTTCTGGATCGGGACTCGTTGCGCACGGTCACTCACGCCCTTGTCACCTCACGCCTGGATTATTGTAATGCTCTCTACATGGGGCTCCCCTTGAGAAGCACCCGAAGGCTCCAACTGGTCCAGAATGCGGCCGCGCGGGTGGTACTGGGAGCAATGTGGCACTCTCATGTAACCCCCCTCCTGCGCGAGCTGCACTGGCTCCCAGTGGTCTTCCGGGTGCGCTTCAAGGTTTTGGTTACTACCTTTAGAGCGCTCCATGGCTCAGGACCAGGGTACTTACGAGACCGCCTCCTGCCACCAATAGCCTCTCACCGACCAGTTCGCTCCCATAGAGAGGGACTCCTCAGGGTGCCGTCGGCCAAACAATGTCGACTGACGGCCCCCAGGGGGAGAGCCTTTTCTGTGGGGGCACCTACCATCTGGAACGGGCTTCCCCCGGAGTTACGAAACATCCAAGACTTATGCATATTCCGCCGTGCCCTGAAAACGTTTCTATTTCAACAAGCTGGTCTGGCCTAACTCTCCCTTTTAAATTGGCTTTTAAATTGGCTTTTAAATCAGGTTTTAGACCTCTTTTAGATAAATTTGGATGTTTTAATCTTTGAGCCAAATTACTTAATCTGTTTTTTAATAGTTTTTTTTTAACTTCTATATGTATTTGTAATTTATTGTGGCTGTTCACCGCCCTGAGTCCTTCGGGAGTAGGGCGGTATACAAATATGAAAAATAAATAAATAAATAAATAAATAAAATAAGTGAAGCAATTTCCTAGCTTTGCTTTTGTTTCCTTTTTTTAAATTTTTTTTTTAAAGAAGTGGCATGCTAGCAAAAGCCACATCTTCCATTTTGCTCTCAAACCTGGCACATGCACCTAGAACTACCAGTACTTCATTTGCAAGTGAAGCTTCAAATGTCTTAAATAAAATGAAAGAAGAAATAAGGCAGTGGTGAAATCCATTTTTTTTTACTACTGGTTCTGTGGGTGTGGCTTGGTGGGCGTGGTGTGGCTTGGTGGGCGTGGCTTGGTGAGCATGGCAGGGGAAGGATACTGCAAAATCTCCATTCCCACCCCACTCCAGGGGAAGGATACTGCAAAATCCCCATTCCCACCCCATTCCAGGGAAAGGATATTGCAAAATCTCCATTCCCATCCCACTCTGGGGCCAGCCAGAGGTGGTATTTGCTGGTTTTCCAAACTACTCAAAATTTCCACTACCGGTTCTCCAGAACCTGTCAAACCTGCTGGATTTCACCTCTGAAATAAGGTAAGAAGGAATGGGCACCATAATCTACTGTACAGCATTTTTAGAAGAATGAAAATGGTGTATTGCACACAAAAGCAGCAACAACACTGTACAGGAAAAAGAAGGACCATTATTTTGCCCCTTTGTTATCTTTCATATACCATTCTACTATATATTCACAACACATTTTTGGCCAATAAATATATTTATTGTATGACTTCAAGTACATTTTTTACTTCCCAGAATGACAGATATATCTGCTTCCTTAAAGGACACCATTTTCTTGTTTATTAACCATGTTGGTATTTTGTCATACTTCAAGGATTGCCCAAGATTGATCAGTAAGCTTTAAAACTGGGCAGAATTTGGAATCCTTGTTTATCTCCAACAAGCTATCTGTGAGACTGAGAGCTTTGTCTTGTAGGACACATGGCAAAGATTTAAAGTCTGCCATTCAAAGAAACATAGAAGCAGGGAAGTCTTTTCTTTCTGTTATGTTTTATGATCATTGCTGCATTAGTAAAAAGGGTAACTAAGAAGGAAATATGGAAATATGAAGTCCAAAGCTGGTTTGTGGGCATACTTGTGGATACAAAATAACTGTCTTGAGGATGATGGCTGCTTATTCATAAAATGATTGACATATCATAAAACATCCCATTGCCAGAAGGATGGGCATTTTATTTATCACAATGTTTTACCAGTCTTAGCACATCTATATACTGACAGCTAGTTTTTCTTTGAGATTTCAAGTAGTAGTCTTATCATCCAGAAATGCTTTGTTGTTGTTGTTAGTCGCAAAGTCGTGTCTGACCTATTGCGACCCCATGGACAATGTTCCTCCAGGCCTTCCTGTCCTCTATCATCTCCCAAAGTCCATTTAAGATCACATCGACTGCTTCAGTGATCTTCCATCCAGCCACCCCATTCTTTGTTGTCCCGTTCTTCTTTTGCCCTCAATCATTCCCAGCATTAGGCTCTTCTCCAGTGAGTCCTTCCATCCCGTCCCAGTGGCCAAAGTATTTGAGTTTCATCTTCAGGATCTGGTCTTCTAAAAAGCAGTCAGGGTTGATCTCCTCTAGGACTGACCGGTTTGATCAAGGGACTCCTTGCAGTCCAAGGGACTCGCAGGAGTCTTCTCCAGCACCATAGTTCAAAGGCCTCAATTCTTTTGCACTCAGCCTTCCTTATGGTCCAACTTTCACAGCCATACATTGCAACTGGGAACACCATAGCCTTGACTATACGCACTTTTGTTGGCAGAGTGATGTCTATGCTTTTTAGTATGCTGCCTAGATTTGCCATAGCTTTCCTCTCCAGAAGCAAGTGTCTTTTAATTTCTTGGCTGTAGTCCCCATCTGTGGTGATCTTGCAGTCCAGAAAAATAAAATCTGTCACTACCTCCATTTCTTCCCCAACTATTTGCCAGGAATTGAGAGAGCTGGATGCCATGATCTTAGTTTTCTTACTGTTGAGTTTAAAGCCAACTTTTGCACTCTCCTCCTTCACCTGCATCAAGAAATGCTAGGGATGCCAAATTGGCCAATTTCTGGATCTTTCTCAAATGCCCTGATATCAAAGTAAGCATCATTTTATTCCTCTGTTCTACCCAAATTCAAATTGTAATTATAACAAAGGCGCAGCACAACAAGCTTATGTAAATGTCTTGCTTCTATGGCACTGTTAATGAAATATCAGGAACACCACATGTATGCCTAGGAAGGATCTCAAATACCATGCCTGAGCAAAATTAATCATTCCAGAGGACATTCTGTGCAGCTGGAAATTCTCACCATCTGCCTCTTGTAGAATTTTACAACTCTGTATTTTGTACACGGTTCGGTAAAATAATCATACAGCTATTTTTTTTAAAAATCACTACAAAGCACTGGGTCTAGAAGAAAGAGACACTGAAGGAACTGAATGGGCCTGTGTTTTATCTTGGACAGAGTTTAATATTCTTTCCATCTAATGAGTAATTGCAAACCATTTGTATCCCATATATGAGTGTTTGCTTTAGCGTGGAAAAATGATGAATCTGATCCCTCAGCAGGCCCTGTAGAAATTATAATGATCAAAGAAAAAGTGGGGAAAAAAGCAATTCCAATAGGGAATGAATGTTGGGTAATTTATTAACGCCGTGGGACGCTAACTAAATAATTAACTAAATCCTGCTGTGTTTTTAAAGCCTTTGTGTCAGTTCAAAGCAATGAGCTGGTACTTTTATAGAAAGAAAAAGAAACTAGAAACTGCAGTGAGAAATAAGATGGTACAACTGAGAATATTTAGGTTTGGGATTTCAAAGAGCTAACTCCATCCTATTCTTTTTCAGAAATCTGGCTTTTCAATATTATTTTTCCTATGACAATGAGCTGCAAAAGCATATATTGAATTATAATTAATGGCAAGTATAACAATTAGGTTGTCAGCCCTTAACAATGTGAGGATCTTTACAATTGCTATAATCTCTACCCGCCCTGCCCCACACATAAATAGATCCAGACTGATATGAGCCAATACTTGTAGTTGAAAGCCATCCATGCCATGTTTGTCTATAAACATGCCTATATGAGTGATATTTGCTTCATATATCTAAGTAGAATATAAGGTTTTCCCTAGGAATTTGCAAACATTGAATGAAGTTTCCTGGAGTCTCATTAGTGCAGCTCAGGAATGATAGCATTATAAAATGTTGACAGTCTCTGAACCATTGAACTCTTCAATTCTTCAATCCATTTCCTTTGTACTCCCATCAAGCATCTTCTCTTTACGCGTTTTCTTCTGTGTAATCTGGCTTTATTTCCACAGATTCCCTCTTGTGGCAGTTTCCATATATATTCTACACATTCATCTCTGGGAATCCCTAGCCACTAATGAACTAACAACAGAGAGTTCTATTTTTCTGCTATAAATCCTGTCTCTGACCTCAAATCATATAGAAAAACTCCAGCTGAATATCTCTCACAGTCAGCTTTCTGACAAATATTTTAAAGCTTCCAGTCATGGGTGGCCTCCTTAAAAGGATTGAAGAATGTAGAGTTAGATTGAAGGGCTTGCTGCAAGAGCCTGCAAGTCAGAATGGTCCCAAGCACCACCAGAAACTGGTAGAAATAGTGCACTTTTGTGTTGCCCAAGAGAACCACTCAATTTTGGGTACTATATAATTAATGCGGCTGTGGGGACATCCTCTTGCTACTCACTATTGTCTTTGATGGTATACCTCACAAAGAGAGCAACTAATTAGATCAACTGCAGCTATTTTGTTTTTCCAGGAAAACTCTTGAATTGTGCCCATTTTAGCCACAGGTTGAAGTTATATCCTTATGGACAATTAACTCCACCACCACTTCTGTTAAAGGCAATTGGAATTCTGTAAAGTGATCAGGATAATCTCCTCATTACAGTAGATTTAGAAATGGTGCCAGTGGTTTTATTAGCATCCTCCTTCCCTGAAGGATGTTTCGTAGCCTTAGGCAACTGTCCCATTTTTGCAAGCTAAATTCTTGTTGTGTAGCAAGATGGTATTGTTAAATAACACGCTGAGCTTTTTATAGATACAGTAAAAGAATTGCATCACTAGCTTTTTGAGCATTTTAGAATTGTAGAATATCACTAATCAGGAATACAAGAGCTTGTCTTTGCCTTGTAGAAAGTTTTGTATTCCAGCATGTAGAAAAGGATGTACTCCTTTTCTTTATTATTATACTTTTTTTCAGCACAACCTGCCAGGTATTTGAAGAAGTTGTCAAAATTCAGAGTTTCTAAAATAGAATATCTGCATAAATCATAATCCCAGTACATGGGCCTGTGTGGTACAAAGCACCAAGTCTAATCCCCAAACCTTTAGTTGGAGAGATCAGGTGTCAAAGTTCTCCAGCTGAGGCCTTTGGACAGCTCTTGTCAGCTAACAATGTCAACACTGTTAGGTAGCTTCATTTGCTGGAAGACTGCTTGCTTTGTTCTTTAATGCACGGGCAATGAAAGAATGGCAGAGAATTTGGTCATACTCTAATTAGGAAATGGATTCTCCCAAAAGCAAAATAACCCTTGAACTATAGTTCCTGACATTTGTTACAGTGGCCATTTTGGCTAAAGGCTGCAAATGTTGGGGTTTCAGCCACATCCGAAGGCCAATGTTCATAACTAGAGTAACTCTGGATACATTTTGCAAGCGCTTTTAGGGGTGACAAAGATAGTTTGGATTTTCAGCCAGGAGAGAACAAATAAAGCGACAATGTGAATCAATCATTTAGTATACTGATTAAGTAAGTCTGTTTGGGTTTGGTGTTTGTTTTTTTTATGTGAGTCCCTATTACATATTAAGGTTTTCTGGCACAAACATTAACAGATACATTCAAGAACTTGCTGCAAGCTTCTTGTGTTTATAAATCACTTCAATGCACTTACATCTATATGTAGGTCAATTACATTTTTGTCAGTTCCCTTCATTATTTCAATGATAGGCTTGCTTTGCTCACTTCGTCTTTGAATGATGAATGTTCTACAGTGGGGCAGCTCTTCTTATGTGATTTTTGTGTAGCACCAGAATTAGCATATATTTCAAATCCCAAGCCATTTTCATGTCTCTCTTGTAAAGATCCACAGATCTTTGCAGATCTGTATGGATCCCATCCTGATGGTGTTCCTTAATGAAATAAAGAAACATAAAGTTCCTTGATGTGAAACTGTTTCCATCACATGTTCATTTGAGCTCTACCAGCATTCCAAATAAAAATAGCAAATTCCTCCATCAGTCTACCTCAGGCATTCTTCACCCAAGACGAATGGAAAGAAACTTTGCATTGTCTGCAACCAAGTTTTTAAAACTATTTATGAGGACCCAGATTGTTGGGGGCAATATGCTGACTCTTTAAACCACTTAGAGAGGGCTGTAAATCACTGTGAAGCGGTATATAAGTCTGAGTGCTATTGCTATTTATTTAATTGCCCATTAGAACAGAATTTAAGAGAAAAGCACCATATAAACTATGAGGACAGAATTGGTTGCCTCCCCAAAATTAGTAAAAGGTTATAAAAATAGTTGAATTTTTTTATTAGCATCAGCGAACACTTATTTGTTTTTATCCAAGTAAAAGCAGTTGATGATTAGGAGGGGGGATGTTCTAAATTTAAGACCATAATTTGAAGAGCCATCAAATGTGTTTGTAGGCAACTTCTTTATCAATCTTCAAATAGTTCCAATTTATTTGGATAGCATCTAATCAGAGCTTCCTTTGCTTGAAGAGGTGATCAATTAGAATCCTGTATGAAGGAAGGAAGGCATGAAGGAAAGCAAAAAAGTGAGAAGTTGTCCAAAATCCCAAATAAAAAGGAAGACCACTTGATCGCATTCTTTCTATTTCTATGGGAAATAGAACTTTAACTCTACTTTAATTATAGTCCTCGTTTAATGATTAGTTGCTTAATTCAAAGTTATGATGGACCCCAAAACAGTTACTTATGATTAATCCTTGAAGTTACAACTGAATGTGATTGCATTTCAGGTGCTTAGCAACTGGCTTACATTTGTTGCCAGTTGCAGTGTCCCGTGGCCATGTGACTTCAATTTGCAACCTTTTTTTGCTGATCCCTGGCGTTTTTTGCTGGTTTCTCCCAAATCCATTGGGAGAATGGATTCACTTAACGACTATGTGATTCACTTAAGCGCTGCAATGACTCACTTGGCCATCGTAAAAACAGTTGTTAAATTGAGTCAGGTCACTTGGTGACCCGCTTAATGACTGCAAACACAACTAGAATTCTGGACTCAATTGAGTTGTTAAGTAAGTATTTCAAAATTCACTTTTGGATCTATGTATTAATTTGTATCCTTTTTATACAAAGATATGCTCTCTTTTGCCTTCTTATATGTAAATGTGATACAGACATTTGAAAATCCTTGACTTATGACTATTTGTGATTGTTCAAAGTTATGACAGCACTGAATGAAGTGATTTATGAGCCACAGTGGCACAGTGGTTAGAATGCAGTACTGCAGGCTACTTCTGCTGGCTGCTGGCTGCCTGCAATTTGGCAGTTTGAATCTCACCGGCTCAAGGTTGACTCAGCCTTCCATCCTTCTGAGGTCAGTAAAATGAGGACCCATATTGTTGGGGGACAATATGCTGACTCTGTAAACTGCTTAGAGAAGGCTATAAAGCACTGTAAAGCACTATATAAGTCTAAGTCCTATTGCTATTCCTTAAGATTTGTGCCTGAAGTTATGGTCATTGTAGCACTTATGCAGACAGATGATCAAAATTCAATTCTCCCTGCCTGCCTATCTCCACACCATCTATGCCTATTTGGTCCCCTACCACCCTAGGTTCCATTGCCCCAGTTCACCTTTGCAATCATCTTCTTGTTCTTGCCACTGATGAAGAGTGCCCACCCTGGCACATGGGGCTGGCTTCACATGGAGAAAGAAAGAAAGAAAGAAAGAAAGAAAGAAAGAAAGAAAGAAAGAAAGAAAGAAAGAAAGAAAGAAAAGGAAGGAAGGAAAGAAGGAAAGAAAAGGAAGGAAACAAGGAAGGAAGGAAAGAAGGAAGGAAAGAAGGAAGGAAGGAAGGAAAGAGAAAGAAAGAAAGAGAAGGAAAGAAGGAAACAAGGAAGGAAGAAAGGAAGAAAGGAAAGAGAAAGAAAGAAAGAAAGAAAGAAAGAAAGAAAGAAAGAAAGAAAGAAAGAAAGCACAAAGCAGCTTAAAGGGACTGAAGAATGCCAAAATGCCCCTTTTCACCACAGTCTTGTACTACATGAAAATGCCTTTTTTTAATCAACTGATGTCGCAGTTGTTTACTATGTCATATATCAAAGTAAACAAATTCAAAGTGTAAAGTTTTAATGACTTTTGTATTAATAAGTGAAGATTAATTAGTATTCTTTGGGGTATTGTACATGAATATTTTTATTTTTATTTTTTTTCAATGGTAATGAACTGAGAATTGTTTTACTGTGCAGTGGTATCACTGGAGATGCGCTCCCTTAAAGGAAAAGTCCCAAAGTTTGACTTTTTCTACAACTGCATTTCTAAGCAAGACCTTAGGAAAGATAGAAGGACAGTTTTGTGCAGAAACAAAACACAACAAACACCAGCTTCTAGCTAATGCATGCCAGCCACCTATGCCCACAGCAGTCTGATTTTAGATTGAAGTATCTATCTTTATTACATATATGAGATCTTGTTCATTCTGGTGAATTTACAAGGTGAAATAATGGAATCCCTCAATACACAGGCTGGGGAATTCTGGGTATGGAAATCCACTCATCTTCAAGTTGCCCAGGTTGAGAAACACTGTCCAAATTCCAAATTATTAGACTTATGACAGAAGATGCCCGATCAAGAAAGGAAGAAAACACAGACTGCAAAGTAGAAACTAGCAAGGGAACAGGGATTTATCAGTAAGGAGAGAGTGAGCCTGTGAAAACAAAAAAATAAACTGAAAGATCCGTTTGAAGAGAAATGAGTGTTCAGTAAGCAATGAGTTTCCAGAAAAAATAAAATTAAATAAAAATTAAAAAACAAGGTTTCAGGAAACCAAAGCGAAAAAGCAAAGCCTCCAGGGTGGCTACAAGGAAAGCAGCATTATTTATTTGTTTTCTGTTTAAATCATTTATACTTTATTTGCAAATCTTGACTTTGGCAGCATTCTATGTGTTCCTGCTGCTCAGTGAAGTCCTTATTCACAGTGTGTTGCCTTGCAAAGCAGTCTCTAGACTGATGATACATAGAATGGTGAGGTCACACCTGAGGTAAAACTGGGCTTTGATTGCAGATTCAGCATACTGGTAAAATGTGCCAGAATTTCCTAGTATCCTCCTTACTGTTAGCAAGGGATGCTCCATCTTGCACGATATCAAGTTTAGCCTTGATCTTACTAAAAAGTCAAACAGTAACAGTCATCTAGTCCAACCCCCTGCTTACACGGGAGACCTATACTAGGGATTTGAACTGCCAAACTGCCAACTTTTCTGATCGACAAGTTCAGTGTCTTAGCCACTGAGCCACCTAGCCAGTGTTATGATAAAGCCTTAATTGACTACAGCTCTGATGGGCAATAGTCATCAATATTCATTGGTCCATCTCTTAATAGCCAAGGAATATGAAAGACCATGATTTAGAATTTAAAATATGATAGAGTTATGAATTAATTAATCAAATGAATGATAAAATTAAAAAAAATAGGGTTTGCACTTGGCAAGTTGAGAGAAAACAAATGATATCCTAGTGCTGTGGAGTACAGTTGATGAATATATGCATGGAAATGAAAATATATGAGAAAGTATGAACAGGGGTTATCTAAATAAATGTTTCTCAGCCCCAACATCTTATCAGATGCATGGATTTTAGTTCCCAGAAAAACACAGCCAGGTTCGGAAACATTGATCTAAATTGTTTTAACAATTAACAATTTTTATTGATTTATGTTATAATATACAAAAAATATATACAAAAGCATATAGGGTAGTATGAAAAATAGGAACGGGAAAAGGGAAGGGAAAAGTATGGAAAAGAAGGGAGGAAAAGAAAGAAAAGGCACTGACCTCCAAATCCCTTTAGTGCTGTAGAATAGGGTAGAAACATCAAACCACAACTTTTTACTTTTACACAATAGTTTAAGTTGGCCATTTCTATAACAATCTTCTGTGCAGGTAGGTGCATATATGCCTTCTTTCATTTCTGCAAGTCATACAGCCGTGTCAGTCTGCAAAGCTTCTATCAAAATGAATTACTGTGCCTGCTACAAGCTTTGCTGCCAACAATTCAAATGATTTACAGCAAACTCTACAAAATATGCATGATAGAATGAAGAGCAAGGATCTGAACATTAATGCACTAATGACCAAGTTATGTTAGACAGGTAATTGGTAAATAAGAATTAAAGTTGTGCATAAATCACTCACACACACACACACACACACACACACACAAAAGCAGTGCTCTTTCAGGTTCTGCAAAGTCATTTTTTCTTATTTTCATGCTCTGCTACGACTAGTTCTGTAGGAATTCAACAGGAGAATGACAGCAGGCAAAGCCAATCAAGGACTGGGAGGAAAGGATCACGCCACATCAGTTTAAAACAACCAATGAATGCTCCTGAGCCCAACCTGTCCTGGTCATTTGAATTTGCCTCTGATATAATAAGTGGCAAAGCAAAACAGAGAAGCAGTAAATCTGTTTCCTGAACTTGAGAGACGTTCCCTTAAACCCAGTGGTGAAATCCAAATTTTTTTACTACCAGTTCTGTGGGCGTGGCTTGGTGGGCATGGCAGGGAAAGGATACTGCAAAATCTCCATTCCCACCCCACTCCAGGGGAAGGATACTGCAAAATCCCCATTCCCTCCCCACTCCTGGGGGAAGGATACTGCAAAATCTCCATTCCCACCCCACTCGGGGGCCAGCCAGAGGTGGTATTTGCTGGTTCTCTGAATTACTCAAAATTTCTACTACCAGTTCTCCAGAACCTGCTGGATTTTACCCCTGCTTAAACCCACTGACACTAACTTTTTAGCAGACTTGGTTGTGTTTGAATTTTGAGTTACCTATACAGCCACAACTGAGCCCAAAATTTCCGTTGCTAAGTGAGACATTTGTTAAGTGAATTTTGTCCCATTTTACTACCTTTCTTGCCACAGTTGTTAAATGAATCTGCAGTTGTTAAGTTAGTGACATGGTTGTTAAGTGAATCTGGCTTCCCCATTGACTTTGCTTGTCAGGAGGATGCAAAAAGTGATCATGTGATCCCAGGAGACTGCAACCATCATAAATATGACTCTGTTGCCAAGCATCTGAATTTTGATCATGTGACCACGGGAATGCTGCATCAGTCATATGTGTGAAAAATTGTCACAATTCACTTTTTTAAAATGCCATTTTAACTTTGAATGAACTGTTGTCATTCAAGGACTATCTGTACCAGACAGAGAAAATGAATGTAATAGAATAGAGAAAAAAGACAGAATCTCTGGGGCAGAAGCAGAGATATCTAAAAATATTAAAAGGTAGAAATTTTAATTGTCCAGATAAGAACCTCCTAGTTCCCACTGAAAAACGGTTTTTAAATGTCCTCAGGGATTGCACAGAGATCTGTGAAAAAATTAAAAACTCATTTTAGTTGGAAATGAGCATAAGATCTTTCACCCTCGTGGGCATTTCTTTAGCCACAGCTGGAAGCAGAAAAGGCTTTGATTTGATCTAACCTGACAGTTTTGATGTTAATAATCTGTCTGTAAGGTATCATAGGACTATGGGTCTTTCATCAGCAGACTTTCACAATTGCTTCTTTGCAACTTATTTTAAACTGCCGATTGAAAGTTCTCATTTAGCAAGATTTTGTAAAGCTTCCAACAAAAGATTGGACATATTTTAGACAGACACACCACGAGTAGAATTTTTCCTCATAAATGTCATCACTGGATGCCACCACAGAGAAGACATGCAAGACAAGAATTTGATTTCATAAATGTCAGTGCTGCAATTCCTGTAAGACTCATGCTGTACTCCTGAAAGAAAACTAACCACTTCCCCTATCCTAAAGTACAGTAAAATAAACGGGATCCTGATGCATCATCCTGAATGTCTTGTCACCAGGGCTGGATTTAGATGAAAAGAGGCCCTAGGCTATTCCACTTATGAGGCCCTTTCACCAGTGGTGGGATTCAATTTTTTTAACAACAGGTTCTGTGGGCGTGGCTTAGTTGGGGGGTGTGGCTTGGCAATCATGTGACTGGGTGGGCGTGGCTGGCTGGTCACGTGACTGTGTAGGCATGGGTAGCTCATCATGTGACCGGGTGGGCGTGGCTATGTGCATAGACTTTTTTCAGAGGGCTGAAAAAAGTCATTTCTGACTGGGCCTCGCACTTTTGACCGGTCCTCACACTTATGACCATCCTCACATTTATGCCCGTGCAGCTTTCTTAACAACCATGTCACTCATTTCACAACTTCTTCTCTTCACCATGGTAACAAGATAGGGCAAAAACGTAAAATGTGAGGACAGTCGTAAGTTCGAGGACTGGTCAAAAGTGCGAGGACCAGTCAAAAATAACTTTTTCAGCCCTCTCAGTAGTCCATATGCACAAAAGGACTACCCAGAGGGCTGAAAAAAGTCATTTCTGACAGGTCCTCGCACTTTTGACTGGTCTTCGCACTTATGACTGGTCATCATTTATGCCCATTGTAGCATTCTTAACAATCGTGTCACTCATTTCACAACTGCTTCTCTTCACCATGGTGACAAGATAGGGCAAAAACGTAAAATGTGAGGACAGTCGTAACTTTGAGGACTGGTCAAAAGTGCGAGGACCAGTCAAAAATAACTTTTTCAGCCCTCTGAGTAATCCATATGCATAAAAGGATACAGCAATAGAGAGGGATGAAGGAAGGGAAGGGAAATTAGAGTAGGAGTGAGGGTAAAAGAGGGAGGAAAAGAGGAGGAGAAGGAGAAAGGAAGAGGAAGTAGGGAGGAAAAGAAGAGGGTGAGGAAGAGAAAGTAAGAAGGAAAGAAAAGAGAGAGGTGGTAGGTTTGAGGAGAAAGATTGCTGTACAATAAAAAAGATGAAAGGGAAGAAAGCCAACCCCAAACAAATATAAAGATATTAAGATAAAGAATGAATTGTTAAACTTTAAAGAATAAAAGAGAACAAATATGAATAAATAGCAATAATTAGAAACACACATACAAACATACAATGTATTTTCTTTGAACAGAATATTTGGCTGGTTCACAAATTTAAACAGTGTTTAGTCATTTCAATTAAATTTACAATTTCTATATTTCCTTTTTGCCATA
Source organism: Arizona elegans (assembly GCA_022577455.1). NCBI lineage: Eukaryota > Metazoa > Chordata > Lepidosauria > Squamata > Colubridae > Arizona > Arizona elegans. The sequence continues at coordinate 38,978,314 of JAKOOJ010000008.1, read as the reverse complement.
TTTATTCCTCATCTATTTTTGTAAAAAAACCAATATTACCCTTCATTCTTATCTCTAATCTTAATCAAATTCAATTTTTCCCTTCTATTCTATATTATATCCCTTCCCATTGTCATCTATTTTTATATCCATCCTCACATTGGTTAATTATGTAATATTAGTTGTCTAATATAAATTCAACATTTTAATATAAATCAATTAGTTATATAACTACCTTTTTTGTATATTAATCAATATGAACATGAATATTCCAATTATTTCCATGCAATCCAATTTCTTACAAATCAATTAATTATATTTACCAATAATAATAAACCAAATAATTTCCCCCATATATTCCTCCAAACCACAACTTAACCATTTCTGCTTTCAGAAATATACAATTAATAGTATCTCAATTATTACAATTCCCTAGTTAAATAGAGCTTTTTTTTCTTTTGTGTTTTAAAATCCTGAACTCTCCTCTTTTTCCCTAAATTTCCCATTGTTTGCACCTACCTTTTTTGGTGAGGAAAAAGAAAAGAATTCTGCCTGCCTAATTTTCCAACCTTGCAGCAACAGCAAAGCAGTTTCAGTTTCGTTTCTCAGCATAGCTAGGGGAAAAAAAATCAGCACTCTTTGCAAGAAAGCAGAAGAGCCCTGAGCAAAACAGCCGAGACAAATCAGCTGAGAGCCGGGAGGCCAATTAGCCTATGCTAAAGCTCCGTGGGCCAATAAAATTACAAAAAAACCACCGAACCCTTTGTTAAATTGCTGGCTCCCCCGCCCCTTGCCCACCACTATTTATTGGCAATAAATAGTGGTGCGGAGGGGCGGGGCAAGCCAGCAATTTAACAAAGGGTTCGGCTGCACCATGGCTCTAGGGCGGCCCTTTGAAGCCCCGCGGCAAGAATTTGAAGGTTTTTTTTCCTCTAGCCATCGGAGGCAGCAATAGATTGGGAGCGGCGATCCAACAGAGCAGAGAGTGAGGGTGAGTGAAGATGTGGAAGCTGCTTTCTCCATCCTGCTCTCTTGCGTCTGGAGCCGGTGGGGAACCACGTGGCAGCCCACGTGGATCCCAGGCAGCGGAACTCAGGCTAGGGAAGGGATGGGCAATTGTGGCTCTTTTACAACCTGTGGCCTTCAACTCCCAGAATTCCTGAGACAGCCAAGCTGCCTACCCCTGGCTACGGTAGGCTGGCGCCGCGCGGGTGGGAGGCGAGGGACGGGCGAGCCAGCAATTTAACAAAGGTTCTAGGCCAAACCCCCTAGAACCCCCAGAATCCCACCACTGTGTAGGCCCCTCTTGATCTTGAGGCCCTAGGCTGAAGCCTAGTTAGCCTATAGGAAAATCCAGCTCTGCTTGTCACCATGAGGAAGACTGGAAACCTGAAACATATTGCAATTCATTCCTACCAATGGGCAGAAACTGATGTTCTGACCCAGCCTTAGCAAGTACTGATAAGCCATTTACTCGTGAGTAAAAACAAATCCCTTTTCAGACAGGGTAGGAACAGTCTTTTATTCACAGGGATAATCACAAATCAAACGTAATTAGTTCCAACAGCCTTGGCTAAGAAATCCGAATTGCTTGCTGTATCCACAAAGCAAATTGTTGTCTGTGACAACCGACCACTCCCATACCCCTCCTATTTATTTCCCAGCTAGGAAGGGGCTGGCTAGCATCCACATCTGATTTTCCTTGAGAGCTGGCTTATTATTTTCCGTTGCTCTCCTCTCCTTTCTTCCCTATGCATATGGGATGGGCCCAGTGGTGGGATTCAGCCAGTTCGCACCACTTCGGGAGAACCGGTTGTTAACTTTCTGAACAGTTTGGTTGTTGGAGAAATTATTAGGGCGGAGAACCAGTTGTTAAATTACTTGAATCCCACCACTGGATGAGCCCCATCTGTTCCTCCGCCTCACTTAGCTCAGGCCCCGAAGACAGCTGCCCCTCCACCTGAGGGAGGATGGACAGCCCTGCCTCTGCCTCTGCCTCTGATGCTGTTTCCTTATCAGAGCCTTCCAAAGGCTCCTAAGCTGGCCCAAGCTCTCCCTCCACCTGCTCTTCGTCTGACTCTGCAGCTAGGTCTGCTAGCAGCCGACGGGCCACAACAACTGAAATATGAAGCAAACTATGTATATAGGTAGTCCTCGACTTATAACTGGTCACTTAACAAATATTCAAAGTTACAACTGACCTCCGGCGGGGGGGGGGGGTATTTACAACTAGGGTCCTAAATTATGATGGAGCCCTCTGCGGGTCATGTGATCATAGTTTGGATGCTTGGAAACTGGCCTGCATTTACAGCCATTTGCAGGACCCCCACAGTCATATGAACATGAAATTCCAGAAGAATTTTACTTCTGGGTATTGGCATAACCTGCCCATAGCAAACCATTGGTTTGCTTTAGTAACTGTGGCTTAATGATTGGTATAATCAGGTCAGCCATGTGGATTATCCATTTTATGACCGTTATTGACCTACAGCCATCCTGAGCAGGATGCATTATGGTCATAAGTCATGGACTAGCAATAGCACTTAGAGTTATATACCACTTCAGAGTCCTTTAGAGCCCTTTCTAAGTGGTTTACAGAGTCAGTTTATTGCCCCCAACAATCTGGGTCCTCATTTTACTCATCTCGGAAGGATAGAAGGCTGAGTCAACCTTGAGACAGTAAGAATCGAACTGCCAAACTGCAGCCAGTTGTCAGTAGAAGTAGCCTGCAGTACTGCATTCTTACCACTGCGCTACGTGAATCTAATAAGTAATAAGCTATAGGAATATTTGTTCAGCATGTTACAATTAAAAACCCTTCCCAGCATATCAGAGAGCCAATTGAGTGTAATGACTAAGACGCCAGGCTAGAAACCATAAGACTGCAAGTTCTAGTCCTGAAATACGTAGAAACCAGCTGGGTGATTTTGGGCTAGTGTCTCTCTTTTAGTCCTAAGGAAAAGGCAATAGCAAATCACTTCTGAAAAAAATCTTGCCAAGTAACCTATAGGATTAGTCCAGGGGTCAACATTGATTTGAAGACACACCCATGTACGCACCCCAGTACAGAGGGCAGCAGTGGTGGGTCTCTACTGGTTTGCCCCAGTTCGGGCAAACTGGTAGTGGTGGCGGTGGGAGGCTCTGCCCACCCGCCCGGATGTCATCACAGATGCTCTGCGCATATGCATGTGTGAGCGAAGCAAGCACGCGCACTCACGCACTCACAGTTTTGAACTGGTAGCGATGGTAAGTGGAACCCATTACTGGAGGGCAGAGTGATCTTTCTACAAGCTCTAATCTTGTGTCCCTAGCATGCCAGATGCTAAAATAGGACTGTGCATGGCTGGCCCTGTCATTAGCTGGAAGGAGACAGTTGCCTCAGGGAGCAGATACAGTTCTGAGGACCAGCAGTGGCAGCTGTCCAGATGGATTTCTTTTTGCATTCTCCTCTTGAGGATAGATTTGCAGGCTTTCTGCCTTCAGATATGATGGAGGCCATTATCCTTCTTCAGTCCCATTTGAATATACTGCCAGTTGAATTGGCAGTGTAAATGGAATTGTAGGATGAATTGAGCTGCTCCTTCATAAAGGAGTCTGAGCAGGCATAGAAAAGAAAATTAGCATTTTGTTTCTTTTCCTCCTCTTCACGGACCATTTCCTCATAGATTCAGAGCAGCAAAAGATAATCTAGCTATTGATTATCTGCATTCAGTGTGTGGGTTTATGATCTGTGCTAGGCATTTTGCAGGGTGTCTTGTGATTCTTGTTTACTGTATCACTCTTGGGATTTGAGACTGGAATTGATGAATTATTCTTTCAGAAATCATCAGTCACTCACATTTGGGAAACTATTGCTACATCTTCCAGATCTATCACACTCCAATATTACACACCACATAGTCCTTATAAATGTATAGGCCAGGTCTATCTTTTAATTGGATTTGGTTTCTGTTTAAAGAAAGTCTGCTCCCAAGACTTGGAAGGTAACATGGTTGTCAGAAAGGCTCAGATGAACAAGGGATTTAAGTCCTGTATATCAGAGCAAACCTATTATGATTAAAATAATTGCTTGTAAAGTAATATATATTTTCAAAGAAACTTCCATATTAAATATTTCTGAGGAAAATGAATGTCATTGGCACATTTTTTTTTACCTCATTTTTTAAGCTGGTATTTCAATAAGTATTTTTTCTTAGCTGTTAAATTCCTATGTTAAATATGTACTGCTGCATAGGCAAAGCATACGTTACTACTAAATCTTTTAGGAAGAAACAAAATATTTCATAACAAATTTAATATCATTGTGGGGGGGCACATGTGTGGAGGGGCAGGGAACCAGGGGCATTGAATTATGGGTGTAGGCATGTGCACCCATGACCCCACCCACGTCCCCTTTGCTTTTGGAATGTGACAGCAAAAAGGTTAGCCATCACTACCCTATACCATTCCAGACAAATGGCTGTCCAATCTCTTTTTAAAAGCCTCCGGTGAGGCCCCCACAACTTCTGAAGACACTGGTTAATTGCTCTAGACAACACAGTATCAACAGTAGAGACCTTCAAATTTCTACCTTCTATCATATCTCAAGATCTAAAATGGACACCTAACATCAAAAAAGTCATCAAAAAAGCACAACAGAAAGCACAAAAGCACTTTCTGTGCCAACACAGGAAGTTCAAACTGCCCAAGGAGCTGCTGATACAGTTCTACAGATGAATTATTGAGACTGTCATCTGCACCTCTATAACTGTAGGGTTTGGTTCTGCAACCCAACAAGACAGACACAGACTTCAGGGGATAATTAGAACTGCAGAAAAAACAATTACTACCAACCTGCCTTCCATTGAGGACCTGTATACTGCACGAGTCAAAAAGAGGGCTGTAAAAATATTTACAGACCCTTCACATCCTGGACATAAATTGTTTCGATGCTATAGAGCACTGCACACCAAAACAACTAGACACAAGAACAGTTTTTCCTGAACGCCATCACTCTGCTAAATAATTCCCTCAACACAGTCAAACTATTTACTAAGTCTGTATTACTATTACTATTAGTCTTCTCATTGTTCCTATCACCCATCTCCTCCCACTTTTGACTGCATGACTGTAACTTTGTTGCTTGTATCCTTACAATTTATATTGATATTGTTTCCTAGTATGATTTGATTGCTTATTTGTACCCTATGACTATCGTTAAGTGTTGTACCTATGATTCTTGACAAATGTATCTTGTCTTTTTATGTACACTGAGAGCATATGCACCAAAGACAAATTCCTTGTGTGTCCAATCACACTTGGCCAATAAAGAATTCTATTCTATTTTTCTATTCTCTCACAGTCAGAAAATTTCTCCTTAGTTCTAGGTTGGTTCTCTCCTTGGTTAGTTTCTATCCATTATTTCTTGTCTTGCCTTCTGGTGCTTTGGAAAATAGGTTGACCCTCTCTTCTTTGTGGCAGCCCTCAAATATTGGAACACTGATATCATGTCAGCCCTAGTCCTTTTTTTTCACTAGACAAACCCAGTTCCTGCAACGGTTCTTCATATGTTTTAGCCTCCAGTCCCCTAATCATCTTTGTTGCTCTTTTCTACACTCTTTCCAGAATCTCTACATCTTTTTCATAATATGGTAACCAAAACTGAATGCAATATTCTAAGTGTGGTCTTATTAAGGCTTTATAAAGCAGTACTAATACTGCACGTGATCTTAATTCTATCCCTCTCAATGCAACCTAGGATTGTGTTGGCTTTTTCAGCTGATGCCACACACTGCTGCTCATATTTAAGTGATTGTCCACCAGGACTCCAAGTTCCCTCTCACAGTTACTGCTATTGATCCAGGTTTCCCGTAATACGTACCTGTTTGTTTGATTATTCTTGCCTAAATGTAAAACCTTACTTTTCTCTACATTGAATTTCATTTTGTTAGATAGGACCCAGTGTTCAAGTGTGTCGAGATCCATCTGGATCGTGAGCCTGCCTTCTTTTATCATCATACATTTGTTAGTGAAAGAAAGAGTTTCCCATCTTTTTTACACAACTTCAACATGTTTTCTGAAAAATATATCACATCAATATGATAAATGCATAAATAGACTTCCCATTATAATTTTGTCTTAGACACTAGCATTTATAGCCATGATGGTGAACCTATGGCAAGCGTGAAGCGTGCCACAGGTGGCACGCAGAGCCATCTCTGTGGGCATGCGAGCCGATGCCCAGATCAGCTCCACTGCGCATGCCTGCATGCGTCCTGCCAGCCAGCTGATTTTTTGGTCTCTGCCAGAAGGCATACGTGCATGTGGGGGGGTGCAGTGCCCCCCCTGCCCTGTTTTTAGTTCCAGGAGGCTTCAGGGAGGCATCCTGGAATCAAAAACAGAGGGGTGTGCCCCACCCCACCACCCTCATTTTTGGTCCCAGGACGCATCAGGGAGGCCTCCTAGCACCAAAATGGACATTGCACGCACATGCACAGGGATGGGGGGAGCGTGGGGCGAGCATGGGGGGTCACACATGCATGTGCGTTGGGCCGGATGAGGCAGGGCCTGGGGGCATTGCACGCACCCATTGCACGCGCGCACATGCTTTTGGCACTCAAGGAAAAAAAGGTTTGCCATCACTGATTTATAGTATTCATCTCAATTCCACTCTTGTAGAATTTGCTATATCACTATCATGATGCAGCTTAAATTTGAATTTGCCTTTTTGCAGCCATAGCACACTGCTGGCTCATATTCATTTATAATCAAGTACTATATCACAAGTATTATTGCCTAACCCATAAATAAATATCTTTGTGTTTATTTTTTGTTCTCAAAGTGCTAACTTTGCATTTGTCTGACTTAAATTTAGAAGTTTTTTCCAGCCCATTTTTAGAAAAATCAATACCATTTTGAATTTTATTTTTAACTTTGAGATATTACCTATTCCGTACAATCTTATATGATTTGCAAATTTAAGTTTCTGCCCAACTTCTCATCCAGCTTGTCCTAATAGAGAAGGCTATTTCCTTGACTCTCATATAGAGTATAATATATCTACTGGTAATATAATATAATATAATATAATATAATATAATATAATATAATATAATATAATATAATATAATATAATATAATATAATATAATATAATATAATATAACCTGACTAGGTGGCTCAATGGCTAGACACTGAGCTTGTCGATCAGAAAGGTTGTCAGTTCGGTGGTTCAAATCCCTAGTACAGGTCTCCGGCATGAGCAGGGGATTAGACTAGATGACCTCCAAAGTCCCTTCTAACTCTGTTACTGTTAATCTCCTAATTGTGGAACATTGAGGTAGACTCTTTATAGATCTGAAGCTATGTGAAATACATGTGATATATATCAAATATCAGCTCCTAAAATGTGTAGAGTCTTAAATATCATTACTAAAATGTGAAATCCACCTGAGAGCACATAGGCAGACAGAGCTTAAAGATATTCAGATATTTTGCATCAGCTGCAGCTTCTAAATCATTTTTAAAGGAAGAGCCACCTAAAGACTACTAGCAAATCTAATCAAGCAGTTATTAGACCATAGATTATTGTGATGAGATCATCCCTATAACTGGCCAAACCTATTTCGACCACTGAGTCCATTTTCACTTTATAAAAAAGCATAAGATGAGGCACAGCAACCATTGCTTTCAGAAACATTAAACTATTGCACGTGTAAGTGTCGTTTCAATCTAAAGTATATTTACTTGAGTGTAAGAACTGATGTACTCATATAAATTATTTTCAAATAATGCAGCTGATAAAGTAAAGAAATTATAGCATGCAATGAACTGAGTTTTTCCAATTGATGATGTTTATTTTGTTCCCAAAAATACCTTATCCTATCATTCTTATTCACTTTCTTAATTAATTCTAAAATGCATTCTGAATGGAAATAATCAGATCAGACCTTTTGATACAATCATATGAAGACACATGTTTTTTTCCAAAAAGGAAATGAGACTTCACAATCATAGCACTTGTTCTTACAATTCTGGTATGATGATGATGATGATGATGATGATGATGATGATGATGATGATGATAATGTTATCCATTCAGTCGTGTCCAAATCTTGGCAATTATATGAGCCAGGTCTCTCCACATCTTTCAATTTTGCACTACTTTGAGTTTTTCTATGCTCTGGCTGGTGTCAGCTTTGATGGTGCCCAGCCAACTTATTCTTTGACAGCCTGATTTCCTTTTACCCCTAACTCTTCCAAACTTAATTGCTTTCTCCAATGAATTCTCCCGCATGACATGGCCAGAATAACTGAGACACAGTTTTGTGTTTTTGCCTTCCAGTGTTATTAGCTCCAGTACTTGCTTGTTGGTTACCTTTCCTGTCCAAGGAATATGCAGGACAGGGGTGGGTTCTACTTACCTTTACTACTGGTTTGCAACGGGGGCGTGCACCACTTCTGCGCATGCACAGATCATTCATTATGCATCTGGGTAGGTGGGCGGAGCCTCCCACTGTTTTTACTACTGGTTTGGAAGAACCAGACAGAACTGGGAGTAACCCACCACTGATGCAGGAGCATTCTCAAGCACCACAGCTCAACCCAATCAACTTTTCTCCTGCTTAGAAGTACCTTTTCTAGCATTATTGTTGATAGACTCTGTCCACTCATAAAAAAAACTGGGTTGGACAATGAATGTGATGTGCAATGTTTTGGAACCAATCTCAATTGACAGCTGTAGGTTATAACCTGTTCACTGTTTAGCAGGCAATCCTTAATTCCACAAGAGTTATTGGGAATATAAGACAGAAGCTAAAGTGTGGCCATCTTCTTGTAGCAGTCCCAAATTGCACTGTGGGAATGCAACGACCCAATTTATAACTCTTAACAAAAGAAAGCATCTTTTTATCATTTATGAAGTAAATTTGTCACTGGTGAGCTAAAGGAAACCCCTGCTGAAAGAGGTCCAAGTAAACATAGAGGAGAAGTATGCTATACTACAAGCACTCCTGTTGAACTCAGTGTGTGGACTGATCTGTACATCTACAATGTTTAATTTAGGAAACAACGCAAAACTGCCTTTTAGTGGGAATGTTGTATGGCATTTCTTGCATGAGAGATTTTCTGATGATTGTGTAAATCCAACTTGGATAATTAGTTTAGAATAATGGCATGGTGTTGATTACCGTATTTTTCGGAGTATAAGATGCCCCTTTTTCCCCCCTAAAAGGGGATGAATATTTAGGTGTGTCTTATACACCGAATGTAGCCCCGCGCGCCTACTGGCCCCCACCCTTTGGCCTCTGCCTCACAGCAGTTACCTCCTTGCAAGCAAACAGTAAGAAAAAACAGCACCTTTCAGCTTCAGCAAAGCCTAATTAGCACAAGTTGATTGGATCAGCCTCCCGACTCTCAGCTGATTTGCTCTCAGCTGTTTTGCGCAGGGCTCTGCTGCTTGCTGCAAAGAGGTAAATTGCTGGAGCAGATTTTTTTTTTTCTTGTGCTAATCAAGCTATGCTGAAAATGAAAATGAAAGTAAAGCAGGCTGTTTGCTATTTGCTGCAATGAGGCAAAATTGCTCAGGGGCAGAGGGAGATTTCTTTTTCTTCTTTTCCTCACCAAAAAAAGTAGGTGCGTCTTATACTCCGGTGCGTCTTAAAGTCCAAAAAATACGGTAAATACTATTTATAAAACCTTCAAGTTTTTAAAAAATAATATATAATATAAATCTATAATATGTTGCTAAAATTGTTTAAAATAATTGGCACTCTCTGAGATAGGTTGTTTTCTTGCAGATTTTTAATTATCCAAACTAGGTAACATCAGTGCTAGTGATAGCATTGATGATGTTACCTAGTTTGGGTAATGACGTGTCTGCAACAAAACAACCAAGCTCAGAGAGCACCAAGGATCCCTCATTTCAAGTGTGAGCTACAAATATTCTGCTTTATTGTCAAAAATGATTTGGAGACAAAAAGAATTAGAAGTTTCATTAAGAAAAGTCATAAAAGAAATACTGAAGAGAGAATATGTATATTTCAAATTGTACTGGTGTATATTTTGATGTGTATTGTAACTTAACTCCATATTTTTCAGTATTACTATTCACAGATCATTTGTATATTTAAGATAAGAAAGAAAATTTGTATATTTAAGTTAAGGAAGAAAAACAACTTGTTAACTGGAATACAAATTAATACCCCCCTAAATCCATTTTGACATTATGAATAATTTATACCTGAGGATATCATTTGTTGTTTGATGTTATTGTAGCACATTTTTTTTAATATCCAGAAGAGTATGTGAACTCACCTCAAATTTCTTGATGACTCCAGCAACACTAAATTTTCAGATGTGTTGCTGAATTCCCTTTGGGTTGGTTGTGTTTGCATTTATCCTATGCCCCCAAAGAACACAGTATTATGGAAAAACCTTTATCATTTCGAGTTTGCAAATACTTTATGTTGTTTCTTCTGGATTCCCCAAGTTTTTGATAATCTCTAAAGAATGAAATGTAAAAATCCAGGAGGAAAATGCAGAAACGCAGTGAGTTATGAGTGCAGGCTGTTACAGAGGACCAAGTCATTTACAATGCCGTTACAGAATAATTAGTCAAGAGATTAGCTTCAATTAAACTTTAGATGTCAAAAAAAGAAGAGAAACATTTCATTCAAAGGCAAGTTCATTAGAGTTATCTGTTCATTAGAGATATGTGATGATAATTCCTATTTGATCCGAATTGTCTAGAATAATCCCCTTTTTCCAACAGAAAGACTAATGATCTCTTCATAAAATATGGGGCTCAGCAGTAATCCCAGTGAAGCTTCTATTGTCGGATACAGTTATGCTATTCCCTTGACTGAAGATCAGTAAATTCCCAGTGCTAAGAAAAGAGAATTCTGCTCTGTTGCTTACAAGTTATTGATAAGGTTCCTAAAAAGTCCAGTTGGGAGGTTCTCAGCCACTAATAATAAATTTTAAGGACATAAAAATGCAACAGTGTTTCTACAGTAATTACTGTAAAATAAGGAATGAGAACTAAGTGGAACAGAGTCTCGGTGAGAACAGAGCTCAGCTCAGACCAATTACTTTATTTATACAGTACAAGGACAGAGATCTATCTAGCACTAAATATTGGAATGGAATGGAATGGAATGAAACGGAACGGAACGGAACGGAACGGAACGGAACGGAACAGAACAGAACAGAACAGAACAGAACAGAACAGAACAGAACAGAACAGAACAGAACAGCAGAGTTGGAAGAGAGCTTGAGGTCTTCTAGTCCAATCTCCTGTTCAGGCAGGAAACCCTATACCATTTCAGACAAATGGTTGCCCAATCTCTTCTTAAAAACTTCCAGTGTTGGAACAACCACAACTTCTGGAGGCAAGTTGTTCCACTAATTAATTGTTCTAACTGTTAGAAAATTTCTTCTTGGTTCTAGGTTGCTTCTCTCCTTGATTATTATTTCATTTCATTTTGACCCCTAAACTAAAATATCTCAGAGGATGTTGCCAAAACATGCAATCTGTGGGAACTGGTTACCATTGGGATCATCAGCTCTTGTAGAGATCCCCTCTGACTGGACCTCATTTTCCAACCAGTTTTTTTAGGCATTGTTGTATCAGTGATTTACTCATGCTTTCTTTCTCTTCTTTTAACTGCTTAGTCTAACTGTAGCTTTGGAATTTGCAGGTGATTCCCACATCCAGGTACTATGCAATGTGGTCCCTGCTTTTTGAGATCAGCCAAGGTTAATTAAAAGATGATAGTTGTTGTGGCCTTCATCAAAGATAAACACAGTCTTTCTTCAGCGCTGCACTATCTCTGTCAGGAATCTTATGAAGCCAAAATAGCATTGCCATAGCTTTAGGAGATTAAGAACAAATGGGTAACCCAAGGATTTCAGGTAAATTAAGGAATCCATTTTATCTCTTAAAATTTCTGAATGCCTCTCTCATGTTTAGAGTTCGGCATTTAGAATGAAGGGAGGGAGAGAGGGAGGGAGGATGGAAGGGGAATGTTGAACTGTAATGGATATAATTTTATGATAGTTATATAACAGTGATAAAATATTATATTTGTGCACTGATAGACTATGCAAAAAATAGGCATTAATGGAAAGGATTACGTATTTCTTTTCATTTTAATTAATCCCTATATATTGCAGGATCCAATCTGGGTGGGTGACCTGGGTCAGAGGTTTTGTCTTCCAAGCTTCTCGTGCTGGAGCCCATCTTCAGAGAACTTCTCTCTAGCAGAGTTCTCTCTAGAGAACAGCACACACTGTGTTAGAGAGAAGTTACCTGAGGATGGGCTCCAGAAGACAAAACCTCTGGTCTTGGTGACTGGTCCTGCAACATTATTCTGGGACATGTATAATCTTTATATATGTCTATTAAGGGGCATTGTGGCTCAGCGGTTATAGATGCTGAGCTTGTTAGCTGAAAAGTGCCACATGATGGGGTGAGCTCCCATTACCTGCTCCAGTTCCTGCCCACCTAGCATACAGATGCAAGTACATAAATAAGTACCACTTTGGTGGGAAGATAACAGTGTTCCATGTGTTCTGTGCATTTAGTCATACTGGCCACATAACTGGAAATGTCTTTGGATAATGCTGGCTCCTTCGGCTAAAAAATGGAGATGAGCATCACCCCCTAGACTTGAACACAACTGGACAGAAGAAACCTTTACCTTTATCTTTATATTTGTTTATTACATTATCATTCAGTTTTTAGATATATTTTTTTAAAAAATGGATATTTATAAATGTATTTGAAAACAAACTTTTAAAAAAAGATGTGGGAGAAAGTAGAGCAAGCTGAGTTATGTCTCTCTAGTAGATATAAAAATAGAAAATCCAGTTCTTTCCATTACATGATTGTGGGGTCATAAAAATAATTTTGATGCAGTACCCGTTTTCTTACTATCCCCTACCAAGAAAAAATAAACATGTTGCCTTTGATTTCATTTTTAAATTACTTTGTTTATCTGCATGAATTGAAAAATGGAACTAGATATATCTAGTTGGATCTTGAAACCATTATTGGAAACCCTGCTTCTAATACTCTTCATCCAGACCTGCTCCCAGGCAACATATTTGTGAATGAAGTTTCCTTACAACATATAGAGGTTGTGAATGCTTTGGGAAATAAAAGTAGGCAAGAAATAAACAGAAATGGTAAATCTAGATATAGTTTTTTACAGGACGCTGTGCTTCTTTTTTTTTTTAACACATTGGGTTGTAAAGCCCCAAAGGACATGGTGGAAGCTGTGCTAAAAGCTGTGTAATATTCAGTCTGACTGCCTATTGATGTATTAGATGAGTGAAAAATTTTAATAGCAATAGCACTTATACTTATATATCGCTTCACAGTGGTTTACAGCCCTCTCCAAGCAGTTTACAGAGTCAGCATATTGCCCCCAATAATCTGGGTCCTCATTTTACTGACTTCAGAAGGATGGAAGGCTGAATCGCTCTTGAGCTGGTGAAACTCGAACTGCCAAACTACTGGCAGCTGGCAGTCAGCAGAAGCAGCCTGCATTCTAACTACTGCGCCACCATGGCTCTTAATGCAAAAAAGATACAGAATGCAAACTCTATAGTAGCTTAATGCACACACTTTTGTTCTTAATTTTAATGTCAATAACAATAAAAACAGTGTTGACATTAATCAATCATTAGCCACAGAATTACAACAGAGAAAATTTAGGGATTCCAGAATCACAATATGGAGCAAGGGTTACAGAGTACGGTGATTGCCCACTCCTAATCTAAAAACATTCGTCTTTTGGAATTAAAAATGGGATCTGTGAGAGTTAAGAAACATTGTATTTATGGGAAAGGGTTGATTTTCACATGTTCATTTGTTTTCTCCTATGGATTAACCTCTCTTTTACGTGCAATTTAGAAAGTGTGTGCTAAAATAAAAATAAAGCTCTTAGTGTATACACGTTGCTTTTGCAAACTTTTTTGTTCATGCAATCAAGAGAGATTTTTTTAGTCCCTTCACTTTGTTTACCAAATAGCAATTTTCTTTGCTTGTTTCAGTGTCACAAGGTACAAAGAAAATAATTCTATTGCGACTCTCATTGTGCCTCCTCATTCCCCAAAATGTTAATTAAGAGGCAAATTACAGTTTATTCATTGCTGCCTGCAGTAATTCTAGGTGGCTCTTTTTGCTTGAAAAGAGTTGCATAAAATGGAATGTCACAAAGCGGATGCTATTAATTCACAATGGCGGCAAAAGACTTGACCCCCAGCACAATCGTTGTGTACCACAGGCCTTGTACCATAATTTTTTTTAAAAAAAAACTGCTATTCACTGCTATTGATTTCATAAAATTACAATTATAAAATTCACAGGGTGTTAATGAATTAGGATATTTGCTTCTAAATTAATCCATTAATTTAACAAAAGTCTATTGTTTACTGAAGAGACAATATTGGCTCTCAGATTTCAGTGTAAGTAAAAGGGCTTCTATGAGTGATTCTCTCATAGTGATACAGTGAATGCAACACTGCATGTGACATGTAGCCTGGAGAAAATTCACACACCATGTTCTTGCTACCCAGTTTTTTTTAAAGAGGAAGAAAGGGAAAAATACATGAATATATGGAATGAAGCCAGTATACACGAGCATTTTCCTATTCAGTTTAACAGAATAACAGAAGGGACCTTAGAGATCTTCTATTCCAACCCCCTGGTCAAGCAGGAAACCTTATACCAGGGGTCAGCAACCTGCAGCTCTGGAGCTGCATGTGGCTCTTTTACCCCTCCGCTGCGGCTCCCTGTCACTCAAAATATGCGTCACAACCACCAATGTGCGACACCCACCGGCACGCGATTTATTGAGCTTTTCAGCCCCAGGTAGGCCAACCATGGATAAATCCAAGAAAAGAAAAGTTTCAGAAGAAAACAGAACATTTAATTCAACTACATATGCTAGTTTTGTGGCTGTTCAACAAATAGTCAGGCACGGGAAGGGTTTTGTAGCTCCTGGTATTTTCTTTTATGTGGGAAACGGGTCCAAATGGCTCTTTGAGTGTTTAAGGTTGCAGACCCCTTCCCTGTACCATTTCAGATAAATAGTCCAATCTCTTCCTAAAAATTTCCCATGTTGGAGCATTCACAACTTCAAGAGGCAAGTCATTCCACTGATTAATCGTTCTAATTGTCAGGAAACTTCTCCTTAGTTTTAGGTTGGTTCTCTGCTTGATTGGTTTCCACTCATTGCTTCTTGTTCTGCCTTCAGGTGTGCTTTGGAGAATAAGCTTTGGAGTTTCATCGGCATACTTTTCATACAATATGTGAACAGTGTTATTGTTGATCTGAAGCATCTTTACATTACCTTCCATCCAGGTCCAGTGAAGGAAAACCCCAAGTGTATGATATCCAAAGAAGGGGTATTCATGTATATATTTATTTTGTAAATGAGAGGATAGGAGGTACATCTATTGCCAAATTTCCACCCATCAAACTGAGTGCACCTCCTCTAGTTAAATGTGACTTTGAATGAAGTTTACTCAAGCCTGGCTAAGCAGCCTGTCTACTGCTACAGTATATTCAATGTCCTTATATCCCTCTCATCTTCAAACAGCTAAAAAGATTTTATCTTTCTCCCTCTCTCTCTTAGGAAGCGCTTGTCCATTCTTCCTGAGCATTCTCCTACTACACGTAATATATTAAACTGGGAAGAAGTAAATTTACATCAGGCTTCATATAACCCACATTTTGGCAACAAGATCTTCATGATTCCAACCACTCCGAAAAAGTACCAAGTTGACAGTTATAAATTAGTGTACATTGTTAAGTTATTTCCTTAGATAATAATGACCTGCACTTCATAAAACAGTAGTACTTAAATCTCCAGAAAGTAGAGCTTTTCTCCTTCATAAATGTTGCAATACTTACTCTCTGGAATTTTATCCCACCACAGGTCTGAGGAGCTGCCACCATAATTATGCACTGAATCTCTTTAAAACTTGGCTTTTCTCACAGGTCTTGAAGCAGGGTGGTTGTGGGGGCTCTGTTGGTTGTATTTATGAAGTATGGTTTGTTCATATATGTTTTCTTATTGATTAGTAGGTTTTTTTTTCAGAATGCGCTGCCTAGAATCAATTGAAGTTGGTCAGCTTCTAAATTTTAACAACAACAGCAGCAACTTTCTCGTGTTCAGATAAAGGATGCGAATTGTCCAGTTGCCCAAGCAATGTAGGAGATGAACAAAAAGCCAACCAGTGTTTAGCCTGAAAACAATTGTTGGAAGAAATATCGAGGTCCAGTTTCAATCTGGGAATAAAATGGAGACTGATTGGAAAGAAAGATTCTGTTTATTAGTGAACATAACCAGCACACACACAGCATGCAGTTCTGGGACAGCTGGCAAAATGGAGTAGGATGAGTTTTTATAACTTTTTGATTTCTATGGGGTCATGTAGAGCTTATGACTGGCTCTAAAGGCAAAAGGTTCTGAGCTAATCTTGTCTTGCCTAAGTGCTTATCTGGAGTTTCTGTCTGACCCAGTCTTTCTGCATGGATTACCAAATCTGCATTTCTAAAAGTTGGCTTCCTCAGTTTCTGCTTGGGGCAGGGAGACTGGTGCTGGTGTCTGCCTCCCTTGAGATTTTTTTCCCCATTTCTCCTTTAGGGGAAATATTCTATCCTGCCTTTTTAATATCCCCCAAAATATTTCATTCTCTAGGAGGGTGGATGGGTGCTGACTTTCCACACAATTCAAAGAATTTTGAAAAATGTGTAAGAAAGTTGGACATGTTTTCACTTCAAGAAGATCCTAACTGGTCATAGCAGTGGGAACATTTTCTTGGCAGAATTTCTTCAACTGGCCAACTGACCATAAAACAAAAAGTGGTCATATTGTTGTTCCAAAAAGTACTTCAAAGAAGGCAAAGTCTTTCCAGAGCTCCCATATTGGTGTAAAAACACAAAGCCTTAGCTAAACTTGTACATTTTTAAAAATAAAAAATGCCTCTCTTCTCTTCCCCTAAACGAACTAGCAAATTTGTCTCCAGATTTTTTAATATTAAAAAAGAAAAAAAGAAATTCTGGTCATAAATCTTCTACAGCACATATCTGCTTTACAAATTGGGCAATAAAGAAGGCTGGGTTCATGCAGATCTGCATATCCTTCTACGGTAATATCACCCACTGCAGGAGGGAAAGAAGAGGATAAGCAGGTGGAGCAGGAAGAGGAGGAGGGCTAATTGAGAGACAGTTGCCTCTGTAAACAGAGGAGTGTGACAGTGCAAACAGTAAGATACATGCAGTATTTAGCAGGGATAAGCCATACCAAGGGAGTAGTTCTTGGTGTAGCTGTTCATTTATTATACATACTGGATTCAACAACAATATGCTAATTAAGGACAATAGAATATTGATGGAAGAAGAAATATTTCAAGCAAGATGGAAAATAATGTTTCTTTTATAAATAAGTTCTAAATCTATGGAGATTTAGGCTTGGATCCGCACCCCCTGTTTGTCTCAGACCAAGACAGGCTAAACATTGTTTTGGAAAGTCAAAACTAAATGATATAGTTCTCCATCTGTCTCTAACTTGTTGAGAAGCTCCATTAGATTTCTTGTTCTGCCTCAGAATTACAGGTACTGTGTTTTCCCAAAAATAAGACCTAACCAGAAAATAAACCCTAGCATGATTTTTCAGGATGCTCTTAATATAAGCCTTACCCCCCACAAAAAAAATAAGCCCCAGTTAAGATCATCAGCCACATGGACACATTTAGTATTGCATTTCCCCAAAAATAAGACCTAATGCATCTTTTGGAACAAAAATTAATATAAGACCCAGTCAGTTGGGGACAGTTGGAAATGGAAGTTCTGTTGTTAAGCAATACAGTCATTAAATGAGTCATGCCCAATTTTATGACATTTTTTGCTGTGGTCATTAAGTCATGGAGGCCATTAAAGAAATCATGAAGTTATTAAGTGAATCATGCGGTCCTTAAGTGAATCTGGCTTGCTCTATTGATTTTGCTTGTCAGAAGCCAAATGTTGCAAGTGGCGATTCTGGGATATTGCAACTGTTGTGAATACATTTGGCCAAGCACTCAACTTTTGATCATGCAATTGTGGAGATGCTGCAATAGTCATAAGTGTGAGGACCAGTTGTAAGTCACATTTTTTAGCACTGTCAAAACTTTGAATGGTTGTTAAATGAATGGTCATAAGTCAAGGACTGCGTGTAGTACTTCGCTCCTCTACTGGTCCAAGCAGGCCAAACTGGTCTGCCTGGAACATTTCATTCTATATGAAGTGCTTCTTTTCCAATTAACTGGGGTGCATTTTGATAGGTTGACCATTTCCTCTCAACCTTTGAGGCAGCCTGATTTTTTTTTTTTTCAGATTCAGTAATGTAATGAGGAATTGTTGGCCTTTTCTTTGTTACTTTTTTCTTTTAAGTGAATGAAATGGACAAGAGTCCAGCAAAAGAAATAGGAAGAAATGTAAAATGAATTCATGTTTTGTTCAATAATTTTTTTTCTTCAATTATCCTAGTGGAATCAAGTGAACTCTTAGATTGGGTAAAAGCTTCTATTTTCGTGTATAATGTTATACTTCCAGCTCTTTCATTTTAAGTATTGTGATATTGTTTTTCCTCATTGTGTGTTACTCAAAATTGTGTTCTGATATGACATTGGTCTACGGCTTTTGGTGTCCTTCAGAGATGATAAGGGTGACAGGAAGAAGATAAGCTTAAGTCTTAAGCCAAGTTCTTTAGGGTAACCTCCTTGAATAAGCTTATTTCAATATATCCCCATTTGGAACCTTCCAGTTGAATATCACAGAGTTGGAAGGGACCTTACAGGTCATCTAGTCCAACCCCCTGCCCAAGCAGGAGACTTTACATCTGGCCTCTACCTAGGATTGAACTCACAACCTCCTGATTGGGAGGCAAGAGCTCCACTCTAGGCCACAGCAAGAAAAAGTAAACATCAAATATTTCTCAGCTCATCCCAACTATTTGAATTGAGCCTAGGAAATGGAGAAAAACAGACAATGATGCTCTGAGTATAAAGATAAATGCTCATTGGAAATTTGTGAAGTGAGATAAATAAATCTGCTCCGCTGTTTTTCTCTTTTTAGTGTAGATTTCTGACACTCCTAATTTCTGGCCTGATTTTTTTTTATTGATTGGATCAGACTGGAGAGGATTTAAACCTATAATTTAGAAGGATGTTGCAATTTAGAAATAAAACAATACAGCTGGGGTGCATCAGTTAGGGACAGCATTAAGGCTTAACTTATGAGCATAACTACAAAAGGTTAAAAGCAATTAAGTTTTCACTGGAATAGGGTTGGCATATGAATGGAAAAAGATTTTGAGAGCCATAGAGTAGGAACAATGGAAAAGAAATGACACCACTGTAGATCAAAAGAAGCAGAACAAAACACCTGATATTAATTCAAGACAAAAATATTGAATATAGCTTAGCTGCCATCAACATATTGTCTTCACTGTACAGATGAGTCTTTGAAACCCTTAAAAATGGACTGTCTGTTCACATTTGTACCAGAAAATTAAGTAGCAAATTTAAAGCCACCCACATCTTTGGGCAAAGCTTATTTATAAAGCTGTTTTTCTGTGTGTATACCCTTTTTAATATTCATCTCCATCCCTGCAGAAGTGTGCATAGACACCCTGCAATTTAGTGGTGTGCACTTATAGTGCTTCTTAGAAGAAAGAGCCCCAGAGAAAATACTGAGTTGCTATAGCAATATGTTTCGGTTCTGAAATGCTACGATACTGCCTTTCTTTCCCGTTTACATTTCCTGTAGGTTGAAAATGGCTGCTCTCTTTAATAAAAATTATTGGTAAAATTTACAGCCATTATTCTTTGCAGTGGCTATATTGTTCAGAGGTCCTGCCATTAACATATAAGTTAATTAGAAAAATTGTAGTGTATAAATTGTCTTGTTGGTCAATATACACTTGGGGTCATTCATGACTAGCACAATGAGTGAAAACTGGATCCAGCAAATACTAATTGAAATATTAATTTTCTTGTACATCTGAATATGGCGCAGAGTGGCCATGCAGCTGTTGCAACAATAGTTCAGGTATGATTTGATTATGTCACATCAAAGAAAGAATAGATGCTCACAATGAAATCCCAGCAAAATACCAGCCACAAGACGCATACTGCTATGTAGGCTATATTCAGTTCTAATGATAAGTTGTCATCATTAGATAGAGACATAAATTTTAAGTGATAGTTTAATATGTCTTATACAGGTAGTCTTCACTTACTCATCACAGTTGGGACTAGAACTTGATCACTAAATTGCGCAGTCATTAAGAAAATCAGAAATGATGATCACATGACTATAGGATGCTACAACTGTCAGAAATACGCACCAAATGCCAAGTGTTTGAGTCACAATCACATGACTGCAGGGACAGTCTGATGGCCACAACTTTGAGGACACATTGTAAGTCCCCTGACTATACTTCCAAAAAAAAAAAAAAAAAGGAACTGTTTCCTGCATGGTGAGCAGCATTATAACATTCTCAGATTCTTGAAACATCTTCCTAATAATTATTATTTCTTCTCTTTCCAAAACTCCCTGGGCTAACAAAAGGTCTTTGCTTTCCCCCGCCCTCCCATTCTATTTTCAGGGTTCAATCAACATTGATCAAGCCTTTAGACATTTCACTTAAGATACACATTTGTTAACTCACTACAAACTACTCTGTCTTTGTCTCTTTTCAGCAGGCAGCTGTTAGTAAGCCAAGCAATATCCATGTTCTTGGAAACTGAAGCTATGACTTCTTGTTCTAATGCCATATTTGTATACAATGTCTGCCTCTTGCCATATGCAGGATAGGAGAGATGAGGCATCCTCTTCTTCTCAGCCTAGGGGGTTCCAGTTTATCTCGGGTCAATTTGCACAGCACAGGCAGACTGATTTTACAATAGGAGCTGCTTAAGACAGATTTATTTAAGGGCACCATGAATCAAATGATAAGAGCTGTCATGGCTCCAAAAGAGCTATTGCAAAGGAATATGCTATTAATTGGTCATGAGACTCTTTTAAAGAATCTCATTGATATATTCCAAACATTGTAGCTGAACCATATCTTGTATGACTTTTCATATATTTTCAATGATAACCTAATGTGGCTGAATGAATTAACTAGGTCTTAAAAAGCTCCAACAACCAAGAAAGCTGTTTTAGTACTGTAAAAAACAACAACAGGTAAGTAAATATATGAAAGTCATAGATTTAAAATCTACTAAATACAAGAATTTGATGGTAGGACTACTCACAAGAGGGGATGCAGTGGCTCAGGAGCTAAGATGCTGAGCTTGTCGATCAAAAGATTGACAGTTGAATCCCTAGTGTTGCGTAACTGGGTGAGCTCCCGTTACTTGTCTTACCTTCTGTCAACTTAGCAGTTCGAAAGCATGTAAAAAATGCAAGTAGAAAAATAGGGACCACCTTTGGCGGGAAGGTAACAGCGTTCTGTGCACCTTTGGCATTTAGTCATGCCAGCCACATGACCACGGAGACGTCTTCAGCTTTGAAACGGAGATAAGCACCACCCCCTAGAGTCAGGAACGACTAGCACATATATGCGACGGGAACCTTTACTTTTACCTTACCTACTCACAAAGATTATGCAAGGATGGATGAAATATATAAACAGTTGAATCTGGAACCCTGTTTGAGAGTTATGAAGGAAAAAACGGGATGTATCAGTCTTACAAGTAGGTCCCACTTAATGACCACTCATTTAGCAACCATTTAAAGTTATGGTGATGTGGAAATGTTCTTCAAAGTTACAATCATTGCCAGTGTTCTGACTGGAAACCAGACCAGCTTTATGTCCACTGTCAGGCATCATGCTCTGGTGACCTGGGATAGGCACATGGCTGTTATGATGACAATGAATTCATCAGTTGATTCAGACTCTGCCCCCAGAGAAGGCAGATTGAAGACTGAGGAATTCTATCACCAGTCTGACCAGAGAGTCCAGGAACTCATGCATGGAAGCTGCTATGTAGCAGAGAGGTTGGTAAAACAGCAACAATCCCAATGATCTCCAGAGCCCAACCTAGCAGGTCTCACATCCAATAATCAGTGGTGCAATCTTTCCTAATGCAACTAAATAATCTCAAATAACCATAGATATTCCTTCACCCAACCTTGAGTTCTCAGCTGATGCCACAATTCAAATCTGGGTAAGCATATCTCCAAAAAGGAACATACACCATCTCAGAGCCCAGCCAAATACCTGCCTTTTCATCCAAGATCAGATCAGAAATTTGATCAGAAATGATCAGAAATTACAACTTATTACAGATTGATTTAGTATTCAGCTGCAGGAGCCCAAAGCCAAGACTCTGACGATCTGTTGACCAGCAGATGGGGTTGAGCCTGAAGGACTAAAATGTGACATTAGTATAAGTAACCTGAATTTTGGCTGCTCGCTTCCTTCCACCATACCTCCTCCTAGCTGTCACCACACCAGTCAGTCATATTCCTCATATTGCTATTTAGTATGAATGGACAGGTAATAGGCTACCTTTGAAGTCTTCTGAGCTCAAACTTTATTTATTTTGGAGAATTTTTAAAAAATGGAAAAAGCTAGCTCTGCTGAACCAGTAAAGGTTGTTGTTGTTGTTGTTTTAAAAAAATCTCTTTATCCATCCTAAACCTTCTCATTGGATTCCCTCAGCATCTTCCTAATTCTCAAATTTCCTTTTCTCAACGCCCTATCTCCACTGAATTTCCAGGCCTCTGTTTGTTCTCCCCATTTGTCTGTCAACTCTGTTTCTCCATCTGTCGTCAGTTTTGCCCACATTTGGCAGTTCTGTCTCCAAGAGCTTTCTGTATTTTACTTCCTCACTCTTCTTCCAACATAGTTTTACAATCACAGTTTCTTTTTTCAATAGAGCTTCACCTTCTACTCACATGGCTCCTGTGGTACCTAGATCATTGGGGACTTCTTTCCCCTGTTAAATTGTCTTCTAACTTCCACAAACAACTGCAGCCACAGTTATTTGAAGTGGCTGGAGTTTTATACAGTGATAGCCTGCAAAGAGATGGGCATGCACTGCGATTTATGGGCTTGTTGCAACTCCAACCATTTAACAACAAAGTGGTAATAAATTGGAAGCCTATGGCAGCTGAAGAAATATAAATTATCTGGTGGTGTATAGATTTAATCTACTGTGGATATGTACTTTATTTGGGTGTGTGTAAGACCTTACATGCTTTAATTCAGGAGTTTTCCTGTTGGAGAAAACAAATTGTTCCAAATCAAATCTTGGACTTGAAACCAATTTCCCCCAAAAATATTACCTGTAGATGTTGAAAATTTCTTTTTACCACTGGAAGAATCTCTGCAAGGCAACATGCCAAGGATGTTTAATTCATCTGTCATTATTGGATTTCCAGTGAGAGTCTGATGTGACCCAGCACGATTAATTTAATTAATATGTGCTGCTTAGATTCACTTAGCTATAAAATTAACATGCTATAATTTTGGATTAGCATTAGCAGATGCCTTTGCCTAAGAATATGTTGATACCTTTCTAGTAACCAATTTAGAGTGTGAATGTACCTGGCAATGCAAAACTTAATCTTCTCCCAGAAAAAAAAAAGCAATTAGAGTAATTCCTAAATTAAAAAGATTCAAACATACCAACTGTTTAATACACAAAGGATAAACCTTTCTTAAAAGGGAAAAAAAAATCTCATAAAATATCATCATGACCCACTAAAAGGTGAAGCTTTCGTCCAAAATCTATAGTTGCAAACAGCATATATTATACCAATACAAGTACATCCTCCATTAGAGGAATTGTCTTCTTTAGAGGACCATAATAAACAAAAATGTAATCTTTCTTCTCCTCTCACAGCTGCTTCTGTTGCTACTGAATGTAGACACCCACTAACCATCTGATGTCCTGTAATATAGACTCCAATTTACTGCTGGGGAAGGCTTAAGTCAGGCTAAAGTATCCAGCATGAGAGTAGTGTTTTCCTTGTTTCACAGCATTGGATCTCCATGTGCACCTTTCATACTAAGGTGCATGAAAAAAGAAATCTTTTGAGGGCGGGCTTAATTTGGTGTGGTAGATCTGTAGAATTAACTCTGCATCTACTTACTGGTCACTGTGCTTCAAAAGTCATTTGTCTCTGGCTGCAAGAAAACTGGCTCTCATTCGATTGATTGATTGATTGAATGATTCATTGATTGATTGATTGAATAGGTGTCATCAAGTTGATATCAATTCTTAACAACCACATTGATACTGGTAGATATCACTTGGATAGTCATTTTCTTTAACAAGCTTACCTTCCATTTGGGAAGCTATCATTTTCATTCTCCATTCCTTTATTCTTGAAAGTAAGTGAACATTAGAAGCTTTTCCCTCAGTACTTCTTTTTTATATCTCCTTCCTCCTCTTCCTCCAATTTAGTTAAGTCCCAAGGTGTAAATAATAGAATAGAGAGGTTTGAAGGAGTTAAATTACCAGTTTTTCTATTTACACTTCACTCTTGGGAGATTGATATTTTTCTAAGCATAACTGTTTAGTCAACATTATGTGATGATCAGCTCCTTTAAGAATAAAAGCAGGGTGGTAGAACTTCTTGTGATGATAAACACCTGCTTCTCATGATAAGTAAAAAGTTAAAATAAAATAATTACCGGTATGTAATAAAATGAGAGCTTGATTACTGAAGCCCTCTTTGCCACACATTCAGAAGAGTGACTGGTGCCTCCAAAGTATCTGAGGCTGCAAAACTAGCAGCCTCATTGATGAAGCATAGTAGAGGCTGTGATTTGATAGTCAAGTAACATGGAAGAAGACAGTGGAGTACCCATTCCTTATAGATGCCAAATAAAGTGTGTGTGTATGCATATATACATATATGTATGCATACATACATACATATATACACATATATACAGGATATATATGTTTTCTGAGGTTTTTGCGGGTGTTTGTATGTATGTCTTTAGTTATTCGGGTTTTCTCCCGCGTAAAATTGGAAGTGTCTTGGCGTCATCTTCAGGTTGGTGTTTTCGGCTTACAGTACACACACACATTGTTGCATGTACACACACATTATGCATTGTTGATCAATTTGGCCATTGAGTGCATGATAGGCCCATCCACTCACTTCCCACCTATAATTAGCTCTGTTATTTTTACTTCAGACATATTAATCAATGGAGCCTTAGCTCCTGTTGCTTCCTCCCCTATAGCGTACCGCTTGGGCCACCCATACACAGAGGATGACGCTGAGCTGTCAGATATTGCTTTAATGGCATTCTGTCCAGATCCTTCCCACACACCACCGCTCCTCAGCCTCACAGGCACATTTGATATATCAACCAAATTCATTTGTTGTTTTGCCCGTGATCTTGTAACTGGCCCAGTTCGTTCCTCATTCTCCATGTCCATTATGGCTTAAAGCTGCTCTGCCAGGCTCTTCAGCATTTGGCCCAGGATGGCTATGCCTATACAGGACAAATCTTCATGCCCAAAGGGGGGGCGGCGTTGGTCTCTACTCCCCGATAGAAATTGGTCTCTGCTCCTCCTACAGGATCTTTCCCGGTACCTCAATGCTTGGTAAGCCAGTAGAAGGTCAATCTGCCTATTGATGGAGTTATTGTTGGAAAACCAGGCTTCTTTCAATAGGCCTTTAATTGCATTGCAGGCAACAACTTCAGCCTCTTGAAAGTTGAACCTGTGAATGTGCTTGTTCATATGTGTCCAGATCTGGGAGTGCTGTTCTTTGCGCTGGACAGCCAGTTCATGTTCATGCACTCTATTTTGTAGTCACTTAGCTCTTTCCCCTATATAGTTGCTTGCACAGTTACTGCAGTTAATACGGTAAACCACTGAGGATGCTTCATCTTTAGGTAATGTTTCTTTTGGGCACATCACTCTCATTCTCAGAGTTTGATCTGGTTTGTGTGCCACCTTAATCCCATGCACTGAAAGAATGTGTGCGGCGGTTTCAGTGAGGCTGAGGAGCGGTGGTGTGTGGGAAGGATCCAGAGAGAATGCCTTTAAAGCAATATCTGACAGCTCAGCATCATCCTCTGGCAATGGGCGGCCCAAGCGGTGCGCGATAGGGGAGGAAGCAACAGGAGCAAAGCCTCCATCGATTAACATGTCTGAAGTAAAAAAAAAAAAACAGAGCTAATTATAGATGGGAGGCAGGTGGATGGGCCTATCACACGTGCAATGGCCAAATTGGTCAATGATGCATAAAGGCGAATATCTCTTCAATTGTAATTTTTTAGAGTCTGGCGATGTTAGAGGCTAACGAAAGCTAACTGGATAATATATTTTAAGTTCCGGAGATCGCAATGTCTGAAATTCAAGATTACAATGGTCAAATTGCTATCTGAAATAACCCTTTTGGGGATACCGCTGGCTGAGCTGTTGGTAAAACAAGGCTTTGGTGGAATCAGGCTTGTTGCTGTCATAGCCAATCTCAACCCCTCTATCTGTTCTGTCTCCTTCCCTAAGGAAAAGGCCCAAGGACTATGACCTTCTGCATCTAAGATATGTGAGGATGGTCTTACATGCTCAATGATAAGCATTTAGCAATAGCAGTAGCAGTAGCATTTAGGCTTATATAGCACCCCATAGCGCTTGAAGCACTCTTTGGATGGTTTACAATGTCAAATCATTATTTACATATGTGGGAAGCTTGCAAAAAGTCCATAGCTTTCTGCTATTGATGCCACATCTGATCCTGTTCCTTGAGTTGCAGTAATTTCAGGGGACCTGGGCTGAATCCAGGATTAATATGAAAATACCTGCATGCAATGGTTAAAGAATAATAGACAATGCTTTGCCTAAGATACCATATTATTCCAGGATGGAAGGCTGAATCAACTTTGAGCCCCATCAGGATTGAACTCTCGAGTTTGCCTACAATACTGCACTTTAATCTCTGCTCTTCCAGGACTCTTTCTGGGATTAATATAATTTATATTGGTGGCACAGGACCATTCTTTACCCGTTTCACAGAAACATGAATCCCCAACACCACTCAAGGATAGCAGGCAGTGCTCCAGCATCCTATCCTCTACCACCAAGGTAACGTCAAATAAAGAAACTATTCCAAATTAGTTCCCAGGCTGAAAGTTCCTCTACTGTGAGCGGGGTATCCAGAGACACTCTAAAATCATGCTAATTGGGTGATGTGCCTTTGCACAAACAATGCAGGAAGATAGTATACAATTGCTTTCCAGTGACTCTGAGATAAGCAAAGCAGAACTCAGAGCATCTGCACACAAGATTAACATGCTATTCATTTGTTTCAGCCTTCTGATTGCATCATTTTAAAGTAGCCATTCATGTTTAATAAAGGAGATGCAGGAGGACTTATTCAAACCCTAGGAAAAGAAATTGTGTCACCACAATGCTTCAGCAAAATATACACAATACACCTTAAAAGTAAAAAGAGGCTAAGCACAATTGGGTGGCATAATTCCTTTTGTCCAGATGGCATATTTGCTACTGTTGATTAAAGCCAGAGTGGAAGTTTATGAGGCTTTCATACAGGAGGGGAATTATTGGTTGATGAGAACTGGAGAGAAAAAAGATTAAGCAGAGCTTTTCAAGGTCAATTTAATTCCCCTCCATTCAGATTGACCATCATTTTTAATGCTTTCTGCTTGGATATATAGAAGCTTTAAATATGGGTCAGAATTAGAAAAACCAACATCCTGTTCAACTATTGCAGCTGTATCCAAATCCATGCCTGAAATCTGTCTTGTTCCGGTGGTTGCTTTTTTCCAATGACTGTGGCATGAGAAATTGATTATTTTCCATTAAACAAAATAAGAGGCAAAAGTAAAGGTGATTTATTGAACTGAAAATTCTGGCTGTAAAATACTAGCCGGCAGTTCCAAGCAAGGCTTTTATTGTACAAATAACCTAATGCAAGGCCTCACCAGACAGTAATGCATTGTAACACCCTACTTCTAGATTTTATTTCCTCTAAAATATTTCCTTTAAGTGCCTAATGGTCCATCAGATTTAAAAATATGTTCATGGGGATAGTCTTTTAGCACAATTGTTTATAAAAATTATATCCCCCAAGAGTGTTTTTTTAAAACTCCTAGGCCAGTGCAACTGTTTATTCTAAATTCTGTGTAATAAAATGAATGAATTAAAAAAAAAAAACACACACACACAGTTGCTAGTGGCATGATGTAAATCACCATACATGGGAAGGGAAGCCTAATTTTTTGTCCAAGCACCCTTTTTTTGGGAAAACAATGAGAAACTAAAGTCAAATTGAGTAAAGAAAAAAAGATAATTAGAGCACAATGGTACATATTTCATATATGATCTCATTTGGTTCACAGCCATAAACACTTTCATTTTTAACCTTTCCTTTTTTTTCACAGGCAGGCTACAAAATTGTTTGAACTTTAAAAACAAGAAAGAAAGAAAGAAAGAAAGAAAGAAAGAAAGAAAGAAAGAAAGAAAGAAAGAAAGAAAGAAAAAGAAAGAAAGAAAGAAAGCCCTTCAAGGACAATTAGCATTGAGAAGACATGAAAGAGACAGCAGTTAATATTCCAGTCAATTGATGGTGCTTAGAATTAAGTCAACCACAAAAACTGTAAAAAATGTTTGGGAAAAGGGGAAAATGTTAGCAGGCCATTGCAATAACATCAACGTAAATACCAGGCTTGTCTTCCTGGCTCATACTAAGAGGCATGAGGGAAACCACCCTTTCCTACTCATGAGAAGTGACTAAAGATGGCTTACACAGGAACCTCTATTTCAACTTGCCAACAATGCATTCAGGTGTTACATCAGGTTCTAATTTAAAAAAACACTTTCTTCGATACGATGTCTTATTTTTGCTTTCTATTGTTTTTTAATTGGACTTGGAAGACAGAACAAATCAACTTGTCAATCTTTTAAGTTAAAGATGATCTAGGAATGTGATAATTTTTTAAAAAAAATAAATTTTAAAATTAGATCAGATCTTAATTTTCTGGGGAAGGCTGTTGGAGCTACAGCAGGAGGATGTGATCAAAATAATAAAATAATCTATATACCATGTTTCCCAAAAATAAGACCCTGTCTTATATTTTTTTGAACCCTGAAATAAGCGCTTGGCCTTATTGCCATGCACTCAAAAGCCCGATTGGGCTTATTATCAGGAAATGTCTTATTTTGGGGAAAACAGGGCAGTGCTGAAACTTTTATGTTTAATACTTTGTAACCATCAAATAGGTGAAATACTCACTATTATGAGTATTTTACTCATAAAGTAAAACTTTTCCAACAAATGTATCTCAAATGGACTAATTTACAGAATGGCAAGATTCATTACTCCTGAGGGGAAAAAAATTGGGATTTTTTTTTTCCACTTCAGTGCTGCAATGCTGCTGCAATTCAGCACTGCAGTAATATGATTCTCATTTTCAATGTTCCCTGACAGCTTCCCACAAGTCAATGGGGAAGCAGGAAGGAGCTGTTATGATTGTCAACGATCCTATGCTCCTTGCCGCCTTCCCACTAGTAAAGTCTAGGAAAGAGGTAGAGGAGAAAATTATAGGTTTGAGGAGAAGGAGAAAGAATCACTTTTCCAGGCAGGGCTAGGGATGACTGGCCTGCATATGAGGTCCTAAGTTGCCCAAAACAAAAAGGAAGAGAGGTGTGTTAATCTACATGCAAAAAATCAGGAGCCTGGAAGCAGTTTTCCAAATAACACATTTTATTGAAAGGTATGAGCTTTTGTTTTGCTCATGAAAGCTTATGCTCTTTAATAAAGCTTACATCATTTAATGAAATGTACTAGTTGGAAAAAGTGCTTCCAGGAGCCTGACTTTTTGCCAAGAAACAAAAAAGGAAAATATTGGGAAAGAATATTAATGCTAAAATATAGGAAGGGTTTAAGAGAGAAGGGGAGGGGCTAGAAGGAGCCTAATCTACTTTTTTAGGGAAGGCAGTATTTATGTCCTGAGAAATTCCGACTTGCCTATCTGGTGGGTAGGGGTGGGGGAGTAGTAGAAATACAAGGAGCATCAGAAAGGGGCAAAGAAAAGGATTTTGTTGGATATTTGAGTTCCTTTGTGACACTCAACAAGGTATTGCAAAATAATAGCAATAGCACTTTGACTTATATATCACTTTACAGTGCTTTACAATCCTCTCTAAGCAGTTTACAGAGTCAGCATATTGCCCCCAACAATCTGCGTCATCATTTTACTGACCTCAGAAGGATGGAAGGCTGAGTCAACCTTGAGCCAGTGAAACTCAAACTGCCAAACTGCCGGCAGCCGGCAGCCAGCAGAGTTAACCTGCAATAGTGTATTCTAACCACTGTGTCACCACAGCTCTAAATAAGGTAATAGCTCATGGGATGGGGGGGGGGCACTGGCAAAAGCTCATGGGATGGGGGGGGGAGACACTGGCAAAAGAAATGACCCAGGAAGAAGTTGTGGGTCAGTCAATCCTATATCAATGTCTTTGTCATAGATCTGTGGCTGTTTTAATCAGAATCTAACAATCCGTGTTTGCATGCTTGTATACAGTCATCCTATATCTACATGGGAAAGACATGTAGATTTTACCCTCACACCATTTTTTGCCCTAATATTCCTGGCTGAGCAGGGATCACGGAAGGGTCTTTGAGGGCACCTAAGTTTTGTGGAGGGCTGGAGTACTTTTGAAAGCTGACCAGGCACATCTTCATCCTAACACATCAACATGCCATCTAAATTATAAAACAGCATTTTGGCCTCATTTCTTGACCAGAGTATTAAGGCTACATAAGCTTTGTTCAAAGCCGCCAGATGCAATTAAAGATGATGTAGCAGATCAAGTATTTGATGGATTCCCCTAAGCCCCTTTGTATAAATCAGAAAGACAGAAGTTTATGCAGAACATGCATTTTGTAGGAGGGGCCACATGTTATCATAAGAGCCGTGGTGGCCAAGTGGTTAGAATGCAGTATTGCAGGGTAATTCTGCTGACTGCCCATTGCCAGCAGTTCGGCAGTTCACATTTCAAGTTTAACTCAGCCTTCCATCATTCCAAGGTTGGTAAAATGAGGACCCCTATTGTTGGGAGCAATATGCTGACTCTGTAAACTGCTTAGAGAGGGCTGTAACACACTGTGAAGCGGTATATAAGTCTAAGTGCTATTGCTATCATAGAATTACATATTTCTTTTAATGGGCTGAATGAGGAGAGTAATTGAGCAAGGAACCATTTTATTGCCTTTTATATAAATGTGTGCATGGAAATTAAATATTCAGTCCAAGCCAGTAGAGTATTTAGATATAGTATTTAGATTACAATATTTTATTCCAGGGATGGGGAAGTCCAGTCCATGTGCCACAACTGCAACTGCCATAGCCAAGGAAGGATTCCTCCCCCGATCTTTGCTGTTCAGAGAAGTACTTGGGAAAAATGGCAGCTGGCAGTAGCAGTTCTACTTCTGTTGTGAAAGAACAGCACTGACTCAAAAGCAATATGGTAACTTCCTCTCTGGCAACTGGGATTTTATTTATAGAGAACAATGGTACATCATAAATGATGCTTCCCCAGCACCAATGAAAAGTTTACTTGGATTGGTAGTTTTTATACATATTGTATGATGTTCTGAAAAAAGGAAAAGAAGCACATTTGAGAGATCTGGTTTGTAGTCTTTCTGGTTCATTCAGAGAATATTTTAGATATTTACATTTTTTAAAGAGAGGAGGGGAGGGAGAGGGAGGTGTTATAAGACAGATTCCCAATTACCTACAGAAGGTTAATAGACATATTACGAATCAAAACTGTTCAGGTGCTAAGAGCCATTCCATAATTTTATCCAATAGCTTGGCAGAAAATCATTATTTTAAAAAATAAAAAGTTATGAGATTGCTACAGTTTGCAGGTTTTCTGCAAGCTAATCGTTGATATATTGTACAATTTCATGCATGAATACTAAAAAGCATGTGAGATTTTTCCATTCTGACCAGGAATCTCATAATATTTTATGTAGGATCTTTGAATTATTTCAAGATTTTATACTTTTTAAAATAAACGTTTAATGATTTCTTCTGTCACTTGGGCTAGAAGGAAAAATGGAAGAAGTCTTTTCAATTTTTTTTTTAAGAGGACAGGGCCATGTTTTCCCTGTTCTTTCAGTGAATCTGAAGAGAAACATTTTTTAAAAACTCAGGTTTGTTGTTTCCTTGTTCCACTGATAAACTTGTAAAAAAAATGGTTTTGTGTCCAGCGTCTGGACAGAAGGGAGTTTCCTGACACCATATAGTTGCCAATTGGAGTGGAAGGATTTCCCACAATGAAATGAAATAAATGATAGATGAATTGCAAAATAAGATGACTTCCTGATGGGCTAAGGCGGTAGAGGATGTTGTTGTGCATTCTGCCCTTAAGAAATAGTCAGAGGCCAATACTTATCCTGGGACAAGATAATCCTACAAACAGCCCCTAGATTATGAAATGTGATATAAATTCACCCTTAAGGGCAGGGATGGTACTGCTATCTCATCTCCTCCCCTACCCCGCTCCCCCATTAAGGTCAGGAAAAAGAGAAAGGAAAGTCCTTTCTCTGTCAGATTACTGTTTATAGTAAAAGCAGTTCATTTTTTCTTGTTCATTCACACAAATTCTCATGTCCTACGCTAAATGGTTTGCCAGAGCCCACCTGGAATTGTTGTTAAGGCACCAGGATAGAAAACAGGAGAGTGAGTTCTAATCCCATTTTAAGCACAAAGCTAACTGGGGGTGACATTGGGCCAGTATCTCTCTTTCAGCTCTAGGAATGAGACAATGGCAAACCACTTTTGAAAAACCTTGCCAAGAAAATTGCAGGAACTGGTCTAGCAGTCCAGTTAGATATTGTACTTACATGGTTAAAAAGATTGATTTTTAAAATTAATATGCGATGTCTGAGTGGAAGTGGAAGTTTAAGTGTGCCATTCTCAGCCATGACCATCTTCTGTCTGCAAAAGCAAAGCAAGATATCCAAACTCACACTGACAGCCAATCATTGCTTTGGATTCCTGTGAAAATTATTGTCAGTTATAAAGATTTAGGATCCTCCATTAGGTTACAGCATAGAAGATTTATTCAAGCCTATATATACACAGGAATCTAGTCAACTAAAGTTTAACACTAAATTGGCACCAGATAAGAGTCGGTGGAGAGGTTGGATTTTGGACACTTGTAGGAATGCAACAACTCTAAGTTGAAGACATGCTTAACTTCACCCCCCCCAGCTCTGTCTGCTCCTCTCCTATAATCATCTCCATAATATTAAATTGGGGAAATATAGTTTCCAAATTAAAGTTACAACTAGTTGACCTAGTTGTAAACTAGGTTCATCTGAACTTAGTTTAACAACCAAGTTCAGGGAGCACCAAGGAACCTTCATTTCAACCTATAAATGTACCTTTATTGGTACAAAATATGGGTACAAGCTCTTCAGAAGGAGCACTAATGATATTATCTAGTTTGGGTAATGAAATTTCTGCAAGAGAACAAACAAGCTCAGAGAGCATCTTATCTTGGACTATTTCAGTCCTGTTATTATTACTGTAGTTCTGTTTTTGAAAAAAAAGAATCCATTCCTCTAAGGAAGGGGGGCCAACTTTGGCAATTTCAAGACCTTGACTTCAACTCCCAGTATTCTTCAGCTAGCCACACACATAAGTAAAAATGAACAACTGCACTTATGTAGACAGCAGTTTGGCCTGGGAATTCTGGGAGCTGAAGTCCATAGGTCTTAAAGTTGCCACAGTTGGGCACCCCTGCTCTAAGATGTTAAGAATAAGGTCCGTGTGATATGAAAATTGAACACTGAAGACCCTGGTATGAACACATACTTTGCTTTGACCTTCATATTCTACAACATAATATTCACAAATATGATAGTGCTCATGAACTTTTCTCTTTGAGGTTACATGCATGAGAAGCTGCTCAAGAGTTGCTAAATAGAATCCCAAGCAGAGCATATGACCTCTAAACTCCTTTTTGTGGATACCAGATCTTCTCATATGAACCTTCCAAGTGAACGTTTTTCCAAAATTATCTTAGTTTCTCATTATATCTGGATGGAAAACACTGAAAGGTGAACTTTAATTTAAAAAAGAAAAGAAATGAAACAACATATGGAAATGCAGAAAATTATAGCACTCCCTGTTAGATGTTCACCTCACTTTGCAGCACAACAATCTTACCTCATGTGTCCAGTGCTTGCTTAAAATATATTTGTAGTATCTTCCTACCCAACCCCCCTCCCAATTCCTATCTCAGGTCTTGAAAGGTCGGTCTTGCAGAAGGATAGACAATATTTTCTCTTCAAGGAAGGAATAGGAATATTTGGATTTCTAGGCACTACAGGATCGCTATTTGCTAGTGTCAGGAAGGATATTACACAACTACTGTACTTGCATTTTTCTTCTGAATAGTTTTTCTATTAAGAAAAAGTAAAGAAGTGGTATGGGAATGAAAGGACTACAAAAAGAATGCAAGTACATCTGGACCTTTCTGTAAGAGTCATGAATAAAACCAGGCAATTAATCAATAAAAATAAAAATATCATCTGGAAACCTGCTTAGATTCAGAAATGAAAGTATGTATTGTAAGCAAAAAAAAATGGTACAGGGATTCAGAATTCCATTGTAGTGATGGAATAATTAAGATGAGAACTTCCAACACTGTTCAGAGACAAAGTGATCCCAGGACTAATCTTATACCTTGGGAAGTTTTATTTTATTTATTTTATTTTATGCAATTTGTATGCCGCCCTATCTCCGAGGACTCAGGGCGGCTCACAACGGTAAAATGCATAATTCCTGCCAATATAAAATTAAAATCCCAATTTAAAAGAATTTAAAAATTCATTAACCCCCCCCCCTTCCATCAGTCCAGGCTGTGGAACAACCAGGTCTTCAAATCGTGGTGGAACGAGCGAAGGTCAGGGGCCATCCGAAGCTCCAAAGGAAGCTGGTTCCAGAGGGTGGGTGCACCCACAGAGAAAGCTCTCCCCCTGGGGGTTGTCAGCCGACACTGTCTGGCCGACGGCATCCTGAGGAGACCCTGTCTGTGGGAATGCACCGGGCAATTGGGGATTGTCGCTGGCTGCAGGGGGTCTGACAAATATCCCGGGCCTAGGCCATGAAGGGCTTTGTAGGTAATAACCAGCACCTTGAACCTCACCCGAAGGGCAACCGGTAACCAGTGCAAGTTGCGCCGGAGGTAACATGGGAGTATCAGGACGCTCCTATCACAACCCGCGCGGCCGCATTATGCACCAGCTGGAGCCTTTGAGTGGTTTTCAAGGGCAGCCCTAGATAGAGAACGTTGCAGTAATCAAGACGGGAGGTGACCAGCGCATGAGTAACAGTGCATAGTTAGAATAAAAATATCAGTGCGATATTTTCCAGATTAATTTATTCAAAAAATTGTACTGCAATTATATTTCAACACAAATCTTGATCTATGCATGGAAGGCTGTACCTTACAACATGTAGCTGCCCGTCTGGATGGCCTTTCTGGAGGGTAGAGAGACAAAAAAGGAAAGACAGAGTAATATTATTAAAATACAACATGTGATGTCCTTCTGGTTAACACTACATAAAGATTAAATAAATAAGATAAATAGCCATCTTCTTATAGAAATGCTTGAACGAAAAAAAAAGTTATATAATATTGTTCAGTTTATTTGTAGCCTCTTATCCTTTTAGATGTATTTTCCTTTGTCTAAGTTGAGAATTCATGAAAGGTTAAAAAAAGAAAGTGGTTGTGTTAATTGTCTGTTTAAATTCTATTAATGTCATGCCCTTGCCTCTCTATATTGCTGTTTTGAACAATATTGTTCAACAGCACATTGTTTTCACAATATTATCACTTGGAACCACCTTGCTTGGGTAGATATAAGATAGCACTGAATAATATGTCCAGTGATGGATACCCTTCAGATGAAGCCAACCATACCACTTACAAAGAGGGGGAATGACTCTGTTTTTAAAGCAATACAAACCATGTGTTGTTGGTCAAAGATACTTTTGACATTTGATTTCCTACTTTTATGTGGGATTTAGGCATTGGGAAATAAAGAAGAAAGAACAGACAAGACTGGCACAGAAATACAGCCCTCATGCACGCTGAATTATAACAGGAGTAACTGCCTAAAGTAATTGCTTCAAATGATATTTTTAGGCTTCTCAAACAAACACCACCCACACAATCCCACCATCCTGTTGGAATTAATTACAGCTACAGTGAATTAAACAAGACATGAAGATGTCTAGCTTTTGAGGTGGCTTAAAATAAGCACACTAATTAATTAACTTTAAAAAAACATTTGCAGGAAACACTGATGTCTCCTCTCTGAGTAGGTTGATTCGAAACATGGGAAATGCCAGTAAATAATGCCCTTTGGCTCATAATCGTTTTTTTGTCCAGCATTGCTGATGGAAACAATCATGATAACTTCTCTGCTGGGCTTTCTTTCCTGCAAACAGAAAGAAAAGGAAAGGAAAGGAAAGGAAAGGAAAGGAAAGGAAAGGAAAGGAAAGGAAAGGAAAGGAAAGGAAAGGAAAGGAAAGGAAAGGAAGGAAGGAAGGAAGGAAGGAAGGAAGGAAGGAAGGAAGATGGAGTGTCAGATTTCTACCAGAGAAAGATATCCTGAAAAGTTGGAGAGGACTACATTGTCTGTTTTTCCACCATTTCCTTGCATAGCTGTAGATGAAACCACATTCTACTTACCACAAAATCACTGTCTTGCTGGAATGAAAATTTCATGATCAACAAGATTAGAGTACTAATCAATCAGTACGTGTGATTAATTCATGGTCTACAACTGTTATGGAAGAGCATACATTGATGCTACAAGAACGCCCATCATGAAGGAACAATCTTTTTGAAGAAAATATCTGATCACTAGGTTGATTAACAGTGATTATTAAATGGTTTCATTGCCTTTACTCCAAATGTAGTAAAAGTAGGCAAGGAATGGGCAACTATGACTCTTCAGCAGTCATTGATTTTTCATGTAAACATTTTAAACATTATTTTTTATTGAAGAATTGTTCTGCAAAATTCAGAAATTTTTGAATATTGAAGACCATAGTGTGTCTATAGCATGTTGCACGATGGTACTTTGATTAAAATATAACTTAGATAAATTTATCTTTTGTTTCCAGCTTGGCTGTTATGGTGACCTTTTCTCCTGCTGAGATGCTTGCTAGAAATGTATTGTCTACATTTCCAGAAAATAACTGGTGATGAAAGATAACAAAAAAAGACTTGCTTTTTTATTGTGGTGAGTCATGGTATCAGCTGGTGTAAAGGTCAAACTTGCAAAAGAAAAATTATTTTGGTTTTGGTACAGGACTAATCTACCTTCAAAAAAAGTTGGGCGACTTCCACTGAATTTTGGTGAACTTTGGTGAAAATATATCAATCATGACCTGCAGAAACAAGGAATCAAACACCAGGCAAATTGGCATTACTGATTCGTTCCTCTTTAACTGAGATACTAATGGAGATGCCTCAGTTATGACAATCAAATGTATTTCTTTGTAATAGCGCATGTGTGGTCACATCTCTCAAGGAAGGTTATTATAATTATTGATAATTATAAATTATAAATGCTAACTGAGGTGAGCAAAAGGTGCTTTAGCTTTTGTATATCTGAAAACAAAACATAGAATTGTGGGGTTTTTTATTGAAAAGTTTTACAAAAAAGAAAACAAATTCAAATATTTCCCCTTCCCCCCTCCCTTCCTTCCCCCCCAACCCCCCCCCCCCCCGGACTTCCCCGAACAAAATACAGGGTAAAACAATTAACAATCATATGCTAAGCTAAGCTAACTAACTACAGATTCCTATCCCTCCCTCGACACTTTAACTCGCCTTTTATTTAACTAAATATACATACTCTTAACTTTTCATTCATAAGCTATTTGATACTTTTTAATCCGATATTTGTTTTGAATATAGTCAATCTACCTTCTCCATTCCGATATATATCTTTCTTGTGAATGATCTTTCAAATATGCTGAAATTTTTGCCATTTCTGCCAAATTTGCCACTTTTAATGTACTATTCTTCAATAGTAGGCAATTCTTCCTTTTTCCAGTATTGCGCCACCAAAAGTTTAGCTGCAGTTATTAAATTTAAGATCAATTTAGTCTCTATAACCGTACAATCTGTGATTATACCCAACAAAAACAATTGTGGAGTAAACTTTATCTTCTTTTTAAGAATATTTTGGATAATCCACCATATTTTAATCCAGAATGCTTTAACTTTTTTACAAGTCCACCATATGTGATAATAAGTAGCATCATCACAATCACATCTCCAACACTTAGATTGCAAATTCGGATACATACAAGCCAACTTTTTAGGATCTAAATGCCATCTGTAGAACATTTTATAAAAATTTTCTCTTAAATTTTGTGGTTGCATAAATTTTACATTTCTAACCCATATTTTTTCCCAAGTTTCCATCATTATTGGTTCCTGAATGTTTTGTGCCCATTTTATCATGCAATCCTTAACTAATTCCGTTTCTGAGTCTATTTCTATCAATATATTATATAACCTTTTTATATGCATTTGACCTTGATCTCTAATTTGTTTTACCAAATTTTCCTCCTTCTGCATGATACCAATTCTCTGGTCTTCTTTCCATCTAGCTTGAACTGTCCATACTGAAAGCAAGTTTGAATTATTTTTTCTTCTTTTAATTCCTTTATAGATTTTAACTGCAATATGCCCCCTTCCATTTTAAGAAGCTCTTTATAGGTAATCACCTCTTGCTTTTGTTCTATACTTATATTCTCTATCGCATGTCTGGGTATTGCCCATATAGGTATCTTATAATTTAACTTATATTGATACTTCTTCTAAACTCGTAACAAGGCATTCCTTAGTACCGTGATGGCGAACCTATGGCACGTGTGCCACAGGTGGCACGCGGAGCCATATTAGTGGGCACGCCAGCTCAGCTCTGGGGTGCATGCACGCGCCGGCCAGCTGATTTTCGGGCCTTCTGGGCCCACCAGAAGTAGGGAAACAGGCTGTTTCCTGCCTCTGGAGGGACTGGGGGCGAGGTGGGGAAGGCCCGTTTTTCTTTCTTACCTGGCTCCAGATCCTCTCTGTGTATCTGGGAAGGGAGAAAACAGCCTTTCCCACTCCCTTGGAGGCCCTACGGAGGCTGAAAGGGCCCATTTCCTGACTCCCGGTGGGACAGGAAGTGACGTTTTTTCCTGTCCCCAGCCTCCAGAGACTCCTAGAGAGGTTCTGGAGGCTGGGGACAGCAAAAAATGTCACTTCCTGTCCCACTGAGAGTTGGGAAATGGGCCCTTTCAGCCTCCGTAGGGCCTCCAAGGGAGTGGGAAAGGCTTTTTTCGCCCTTCCCAGATATACAGAGAGGATCTGAAACCAGATAAGAAAGAAAAACGGGCCTACCAGGCCATCATGTGCCAGGAGTGGGGGGGAGGGGGTTGCCCACGCGCATGCGACCATCCCCCACACACCCCCTCTCCTGGCACGCGATGGCAAAAAGGTTAGCCATCACTGCCTTAGTATATGGCTTTTTAAAAGTCTTATCCACCTTTTTGTCATATAATAAATAAACATGCCATCCATATAGCAAATCATATCCTTCAATATTCAATATTCTTTCTTCTGCTGAATTAATCCAGTCACTAATTATTGTTAGGACAGCTGCTTCATAGTATAATATTAGATTAGGCATTTTAAGACCTCCTCTTTCACGTATATCTTGCATTATTTTTAACTTTATTCTTGGTCTTTTCCCTGCCCAAACAAAATTATTAATACCCTTCTGCCATTCCCTCAAATTATCATCTTTCTTGAGTATTGGTATCATTTGAAACAAAAATAAAAACCTAGGTAAAACATTCATTTTTATTGCTGCTATTCTTCCCAACGAGATAATTGTAGTTTTCCCCAATTCTCAATCTCTTTCTGTATTTTTTGCCATAACAATTCATAATTATTTTTATATAATTTTACATTTGAGGCTGTAATATATACCCCTAAATATTTAACCTTTTTTACTATTTCAAATCCTGTTAGTCTTTCTAGTTCTTCTTTTTGCTTTACCGTCATATTTTTAGCTATTATTTTTGTTTTTTGTTTATTTATTTTAAATCCAGACATTTGACCATATTGACTAATTATATCCAGTAGCTGATTATACTGGTTGGGTTAAAGTAACAACCAAGTCATCCGCAAATGCTCTTAATCTATAATCATGATGTCTAATTTTAATTCCCTTTATTTT
Source organism: Arizona elegans (assembly GCA_022577455.1). Classification (NCBI taxonomy): domain Eukaryota; kingdom Metazoa; phylum Chordata; class Lepidosauria; order Squamata; family Colubridae; genus Arizona; species Arizona elegans. The sequence goes on along the minus strand of JAKOOJ010000008.1, from coordinate 38,938,030 downwards.
ATTTGACCCTCGTATTTTATTCAGTAGTGGTTCCAAAGTTAAAATAAACAATAATGGTGATAAAGGGCATCCCTGTCTTGTTCCTTTTTCAATTTTAAAAGTTTCTGTTAAACCACCATTAATTATTATTTGTGCTGTTTGTCTCTGATATATTGCCCTAATAGATTGTGTAAAATATTCTCCAAACTGCATCTTTTCTTGGTTGTTCCTTTCCAAATATTCCAATAAGTTTACAATTTGTCTTACATTGCCTTTCATTTGTTTCCCACTTATAAATCCAGATTGGTCATTATGAATCATTTGTTGCATAATTACCATTAACCTATTTGCTAGTATTTTAGCAAAAATCTTATAATCAGTATTTAAAAGCGATATTGGCCTATAATTCTTAGGTTGTCAGGTATAAATGCCCTACCCATGCCAGGGACCAGCTATAGCTCAGCAGTGCAAGGGTTAACCCAGACACCCACCTGGCCAGCTCCTCCCATAGGCCCCTCCTTACCTGAATCCCCGCCCACAGGTACAAAAGGTGGGCACACTCCTCCATGTTGCGCAGATCCTAATATAACCAAGTGATGATATGATGAACCTGCAAATAAAAGGAGAGATATTTTACTTGAAGTCTCAAGTCTCTTCATTGGGCCTGATCCATCAATCCTTGTAACGAAATGGTAGCAGAGGATGGTTGGTAAGGCCCAGAGATCCCAAGCCACAAGACAAGGACCCGTACCTACCTGCAGAATGGCGACACCCCCGAAGCAACGGGAAAGCAACCCATCGGACTCGCCAGGGAAGGCAGGAACCTCAACCACCCCCAAAGCCACCGCGACGGAAGAAAGGGGGGAGATCGAGGAAGGGAAAAGGGCCCACCACGACCAAGAAGAAGAGAAGCTACGACTCGACGTCCTGCAGCTGTTGAAAGAGCGAGCCAGTGACAAGAACTTCCTTGCTGACCTGTGGAGCTTCATAATCGACCGAGAGGTGGCAAGGAGCGAAGAAGGCTCGGACTCCGAACTTGAGGAGCTGGACTCGGTGAGTGGATCGCCCAAAAGGGCACTTCCAACGGCCACCGAGCCCCAAAGCCCCGCTCTAAATTTGAAACGGCGGCCATCTTTGTCCGCGTGGTCGGACAAGATGGCCGACCCCCAACCAATCAACAAACAGAATTCAAAATGGCCGGCGCGCAAAAAATGCCACACCATAAACCATGGTGAAAGTGACCGGGGAGAGGGGACCGAATCCGACTCCGACCCCTGGTACACCCCCAGCGAGCGGCAAGTGGACAGGGCCATGAAGACCCTTGCCACCGCCTTCGGCCCAGGCCTCAAAATCACTAAAGAGAAGCCGGAGAGGCCAAAACAAAAGGGAAGACGAGGAGAGGGGCAACGAAGCACCCACCCGAGAGCCACCGACGCCCGCGACAACTCGCCAGCCCACCTTCGCACCCCAGGGACACCGCGCCTCCGATCGCCCAGGCCGCACACCCCGGACCGCATGGATTGGGGCAGCTACTTACAGCCATCGCCGGAGCCCCAGCGCCACCAGGATCTTCATTCTGGAGAAGCAGCTGCTGGACGACGCCTTCTGGAGCACACCTGGACCCCCAAGGCCGAAGCCGAGGCCTACCCGACCGACAGAGGCCTCTACAGCGGAGCCGCGATGAACAGGTCCTTCCACAGCGACGGCGGAGCTGAAATGGACTTCGCGCATGCGCTCTTCCGCCTAGAGGAAGAAAAAAGAAAAAAATTACAAAGCGGGACTTTTAAACTACCGGCAAGCGTTCCCATGCCTTACTGCTGCTATAGGCACATAAGGAACCATGGACAGCAGCCAGCAGTAAGTAATTTTACTAATAGTGCTGGGAACTTACCTGTTGACTTTCCCAAGTTGAGAATGGATGGGGGCAATATCCTAGAGTGGTCACAGCAACTCCAAGTGGTATTCCTAAAAGAGAATATGTCTCATTTTATTAATGATCCCCCAGAGAGACCATGGTCTTTAGAGCTGGATTGCATGCACCATAGGGCATTCTATCTTTTAATTGCAAGCATATCACCCACTATTTACCACTGTATTGGACATAACCTCACAGTATCAGAAATTATAGGAAAAATGTTTGGGTTATTTTACAGTGAGAGTGTGTCCACCACCACCCAAATCTCCAAAGACTTCTTTTCTGCCAGACTTAAGCCAGGAACACCCATGAGTGAGCACCTAGTGTCCTTAAGCGGTACCAGGGCAGAGCTACACCTCAGGGGAGAAGTTATTTCCGACCAGATTATGAAGAGCGTAATAATTAACTCTTTAGATCACTCATGGAATAACTTCTTGACACACTTAGATACCGTTAGTCTGGGAATGCTATCCATGGAGAAGCTATCCAATAAGCTGATCGCGGAAGATAATCTGAGAAGGAGCCGCCCCGGCCCTCCCAGAGAACATAAGAGTGAGAAGAGAGTAGTCTTCCAAGAGAGACAACACAACATGCCAGAATGTTATATCTGCGGGTCAAGGGGACACATCAAAAGGGACTGCCCCAAGAACTATAGGGAGAGAGGCAGACCAGAGCACAGGCACAGACAAACGGAAAGGCACACATCAGAAGAAAGGTATAGGCGCAGGGACTCACCCAATCCCAGGGACAGGAGGGGGAACAGAGACAGCTCGCGCGACAGCAGGACAGGGTCATTATACGGGATAGGCGAGCGCACACACATCACATACCAAGACAAAGGCACCAGCTCATGGCTCCTGGACTCGGGAGCCTCCAATCACACCACCTACAATCAGAAGCTACTCTCATCATTCAAGAGGGAGGACTTTTCGATCAAAGTCACAGACCAAAATCAGGTTAGGGTGACAGGCAAAGGGACAGTTACATTGCCAGGCTTGGGGAAAATAGAGGGGGTACTGCTAGTCCCGGGGATACCCCACAACATTCTAGCCGCAGTAAAGCTTAGCAAGGAATCAGGGGCTGAGGTGACCTTTACAAATGGTTATGTCAAAGTTAGCAAGGATGGGGAAGATATAGGGAGAGTAACTGTCAACCAAGGGTTACCGTACATAACTTTCCATGAGGGTGACGCCCACAGCGCACCAGCTCAGAGGACACAGAGGGCACCGATCAGGGCAGGACTGAGGGAGAACAGGTAGATGGGAGAGAGGTAGATAGTGATGGCGACACGACACAAGAGACACGACACAACAGACACACCCAAAAGGGGCCCTGAATAGGCAAACCCATGCATGACGACTGTGCTCATCTGCTACACCGGAAGCTAGGGCATGCCAGCTTCCCCGTGGTCCAGAAAATGGCCAATTGTACCGAGGGTGTCAAAATAAAGAACTGTGAAAACTACCTCGAGTGCTCGGTGTGCAAATGTTCAAAATTAAAGGTAAAACCCAGGCCCAAGAAGTCGTTACGCGCCGCCAAACAAATATTCGACCTAGTTCACATGGACCTGGTAGGGCCCCTAAGGCCATCCATAAATTACAAGAAAAGATACTTTCTCACCATAGTAGATGACTTTAGTCGATATGGCTTCGTCTATACTTTAAGGAAAAAGGATGAGGCCTTCCAGAAATTCAAAGAGTTTTACAAAAGAGTAGAAACCCAAAACAACGCACAGATCAAACAAATCATGACTGACAGAGGATCTGAGTTTCTATCTAAGGACTTCTCCTATTGGCTCAGGTCCAAAGGCGTGATTCACTTTACGTCGTCCCCGTTTTCTGCTTTTCAGAATGGGGTCGCAGAACGGCGCAACTCCACGCTCCAGACGATGGTCAGGTGCGCCTTAGAGGACGCAGGCATTGGCCAGCACTTCTGGTCTGAAGCCCTGGTCTATTCCAACTACACTCTCAACAGAACATGGTCCAGTGTGATAGACAAAACACCATACGAGCTCATGTACAACAAAAAGCCACAGATAGCACACTTACATGTATTCGGCGTGACCGCTGATGTCCTCATACCCAAACAGTTACGCAAAAAAGGGGACAAGGTATCCAGAAGACTGAGGTTTATGGGATACGAGCCAGGAACCAAGGGCTTCAGGTTTGTGGATAGCAATAATAGATTCGTGGTATCTAGGACAGCGACTTTCCATGAGCAAGCCAACTGGTCCAGAATACACTTAAACGAGGTATCCACCAAGCGAGAAGATAGTCCAGTTGAGCAAGCTCAAGACGAAAGTGAGACAGTGGATAGACGGGAAGGGGGTAGGCCCAGGCCCAACCTCCAAGGCATCAAGGTTGAGGGATGGAAGGAGAATCACCCCAAGATAAGTGTAGACTCACTGACCCAAAGAGAGGCCAGACATCTGCATGACACTGAGCAGACAGTAGACAGACCGGTCAGGTCTACCAGAAACCAATTGCCAAGAAGGCTAAATGATTACGTGATGCACGTACACACGAATCATGTCACACCCAACTCCTACGAAGAGGTATTGAGACTACCCCAGGAAGAGAGGGCAAAGTGGGAGTTAGCCATGGCCAAAGAGCTGGACAGCCTGAGGAAGCTAGAGGTCTACACCCCAACCAAAGTCCCAGAGGGCAAGAACACAATAGGCACCCGATGGATCTTCAAGATCAAAAACTTAGAGGGTGGGCAAAGCCTATACAAAGCAAGATTACTTGCCCAGGGGTTTGCTCAAAGGTTCCCGGAGGACTACACTGACACCTACTCGCCCACCGTAAGGACAGAGAGCGTAAAAAGCGCCTTGGTCATCGCATCTCTGCTAGGACTGGAGGTGCACCAGTTTGATGTGCAGACCGCCTACTTGCACACCAATCTAGATAAAGAGATATACATCAGAGCGCCTCACAGCAAAGAAACCAACAGGGGGGACACCTGGTTACTCCACAAGAGCCTATACAGACTGAAGCAATCAGGCAAACGCTGGTACGAATGCTTGGTAGAGGCACTGAAGTCTATGGGGTTCATGGCGACCATAGCTGACAACTGCTTCTTCACCAGGAAGGAGGGGAACTCGCCAGAATACATCCTGGTTTATGTGGATGACATACTATATATCAGCAAGCACGAAGAGAATCGCGACACCTTCGCCAGCAGACTGAGCGAGCACTTCACCCTAAAATACCTCGGAAAGATAAACCGGTACCTGGGGGTGCAAGTCAACCAAACACCAAAAGGTTTCCAGCTGTCACAGAAAGAGAAAATAGAAGAGTTACTCCATAAGTGCAACATGGCAGACGCCAAGGGGTGTGATTCGCCCATGCAGACGGACTTCTTGAGAAACATGCATGATGAATCACCCGGATTTGAAGACAACACGCTGTACAGGTCAGTCATAGGCTCTCTCCTGTATATCGCTAACTGGACAAGACCAGACATTGCCCTATCAGTTAATTTATTGTCCAGACACGTGAGCAAACCCACCACATACCATGGGACGCAGTGAAAAGGGTGCTAAGATACCTGAAACAAAGTGCCAATGCATGCCTAACCCTAGAGCCTGAAAAATCCAACGAACCCATCCTCTCCTGCTACGCCGATGCTGACTGGGCCGGAGACGCCAAAGGCTGGAAGAGCATGTCTGGATACATATTCTACTTAAATAACAGTCCGGTGCATTGGTATACAGGCAAGCAAATCTTGGTGGCAACCTCGACTACTGAAGCTGAATACATATGTCTCTCCAAAGCCGCCAACAACCTCATCTGGTTCGATGACCTACTGGCCAGCGTGTGGAAAGAACCAGCTTACCCAATAAATATTTACGAGGATAACAAAGCCGCTATAGAAATATCCATGTCCGACACTGTAGGGCAAAGATCAAGGCACATAGATATAAAATACAAGCACGTGAGACAGCTCTCCAGAATCGGTTTCATAAAGGCCATACACTGCGACACGGAAGAACAGACCGCAGACATACTCACAAAACCTCTGCAGGGCAAACAACACTCACACTTAGTTTCCAAGCTCAACATTCACCACAGGGTACCAACCGGTCAGTCAGGTCTACAGACACAGGTCAGGCATTTAGAGGGGGATTTGTCAGGTATAAATGCCCTACCCGTGCCAGGGACCAGCTATAGCTCAGCAGTGCAAGGGTTAACCCAGACACCCACCTGGCCAGCTCCTCCCATAGGCCCCTCCTTACCTGAATCCCCGCCCACAGGTACAAAAGGTGGGCACACTCCTCCATGTTGCGCAGATCCTAATATAACCAAGTGATGATATGATGAACCTGCAAATAAAAGGAGAGATATTTTACTTGAAGTCTCAAGTCTCTTCATTGGGCCTGATCCATCAATCCTTGTAACATAGGTTGACTATGATCTTGATCCTCCTTTGGAATCACTGAAATGAAAGCTGTTCTCCAAGAAGGGGGTACATCTCCTCCGGCTTGGATCTTCTGAAATAGTTCCTTAAGCGATTCTACCATTTCTAACTGCAAATTTTTATAATAAACAGCTGTCAATCCATCTGTGCCTGGAGCTTTACCCCCCTTCAACTGTTTAATTGCTGAAATAATTTCTTCCGAAGTTATTAGTTGGTTCAATCCTTCCTTCTGCTCTGGTGTAATTACAGGAATATTCTCCTCCTGTAAATATCTATCTATGTCTTTACCTTGAATTGTATCACTGGCATATAACTTTGTATAGAATTCTAAAAAAGCTTTTTTAATCATATTTTGTTGATATACCTCTTTACCTTTGAATTCTATCTTCTCTATAATACGTAGCTTTTGTTTCTTCCTTAACAAGTAGGCTAACCTGGTTTATTTGCATTACAAAAAGTATTATGTTTAGCATATTGTAAATTAGTTGCCACTTGGTCTGCCATCAACATATTAAACTGCCCTCGTAACAAATTTTTTGTTTCCTTTATTTTCTTATCTGTTGGATTCAGTATGAGTGCCTGTTCTTTCATTTTTATTTCCTTTTCTAAATCCCTCCTTTTCTTTTCTTGTCCACGTCTATATTTATTATTCAAAAGTATTAAGGTTCCTCTCATATATGCTTTACTTGCATCCCAAACCATTTCCATAGATGTACCTTTGTGCATATTCATAACAAAAAAATTCTTTCATTTGTTTTTTACATTCTTTCACATTTTCCTCATATCTAAACAAATTTTCATTTAACCTCCAGGACCTTCTAGCTCCCTTTTCCTGTTCTAATTCCATCCACACCGGACTATGATCAGATAAAATTCTTGAACATATCTTCATCTTCTTTACCCTAGAAAAGAAATCATTAGTAATCAATATGAAATCAATCCTGGAAAAGGATTGATGTCTGTCAGAAAAAAAAAAGTAAAATCTTTTTCTTCCAGATTTCGTTCCCGCCAGATATCTCCTCAGCTCCATATCATCCATCAGATCAAAAAAAGATTTGGGCAGTCTTACACGTTTTTGGAAATTTTGAAGTAATCCTTTTTTGTCCTTTTGAATGTCCAGTACTCCATTCCAATCACCCATTAATATACACGATTTATAATCCCATTGTATTATTTTGGTATGCAAAAGCTTATAGAATTTTTCTTGCTGTTGATTGGGAGCATATACTCCAATTAAAAGTGTTTTCTTCCCCTCTATTAAAAATTCAGTTGCAATATAGCTTCCTTGAGCATCTATCTGCCTCAATTAATTTGGCTGTTAAATCTGTCCTTAGGGATATAACTATACCATTTTTCTTCTCTGGGGCAGATGCAACAAAGTGTGTTTCCAATCTTGAATTTATCAAGTATTTTTGATCTGTCACTCTAATATGTGTTTCTTGCAGACAAATTACATCATTTTTAAACTGTTTCAGATAATGAAATATTTTCTTTCTCTTTTGTGGTGAATTAAACCGTTGACATTCCAAGTCAAAAATTTAGTTGCCATTCTTGGCACCTTGAAGTTTTAAAAGGGCCAGCTGAAGATCCTCCTGCACCTTTCTCTTCAGCCTTGCCCCCCACACCCCGCTTCTGTTTTTGTAGCTTCTTGAGCTTTCATTTGAGTTTGCTGTATCTTTAAATCTTGTTCTTTTCGCTTTGCTGCTGCACGGGTCTGCCTTTGTTCTTGTGGTTCTTCTCTTTTTTCTGCTACTTCCAAAGGTTGAACAGTACCAAAAAGTTGCAATAAATCTTCTTCAATAAGCAAGGTCTCTCCTGCTGCTTGTGGCTGTTTGATTCCCTTCTGTCCTTGTATTGCCAATTCTTCTTTTCTTCTCCTCATTTCTTGAGATGGTGGGCATCCTGTCTTTAGTACATTAGTAAAGAAATCTCTTGCCTTCCAGATTGTGTTAAGGCGATACCTTTCTCCCATATAGTTCACCATCAGTCCAACTGGAACATCCCATCTAAACTGGGATGGGACTGTCAGTTTCTGAGTTCATCTGCCAAAAAAGCAAACTCCTTTCTGCTTCTCAACATTTTTGGGGGGATTTCTTTCAGCACTAAAACCTCTTGTCCTGCCATTTGAAGCTTGTTTTTGTAGAAGGCTTGTAAAATTTCATTTCGGGTCCTCCTCGTTGTAAAATAAATCACAATGTCTCTTGGCAATTGGTTCTGTCTAGCAAACCAGGAATTAACACAATATATTTTGTCAATTTGCAATGAGAGATCTGCTTGCTGCTCCTCAGTTATCTTTGCAAAAACCTCTGCAAAGATCTCCCTCAAGTTCTCACGATATAGAATTGTGTTTTTGTGCACATACTGTAATACACATACCCAAAACATACACGAAAGATTTGACATGGAATATTTTGTTCCTTTACTTTTTTATCTTTGTTATGCCTCTTGCATTCTTTCCCAAAAGCCAACTGAAAATATGGTCCTGCAGTTCGGCATTGCCTTTTTACCAGCGATAGTAAAATGATGAGATTTAGCTCTCATAGCAGCACAACTAAACTCCAGCTGATGAATATGTCAGGGAAGGATAACCCAGAAGCCAAACATTAACACAGAGGTGAACAATGAGCATTGGTTGTTTAAATCAAAGCTGTTGAATGAAATCTGCTTAATTATATAGGTAGGATCTTTCCACTTGACCTAAGAAGACCATTTCTGGTTCTGCTTTCAGGACAATAAAAAAAATATCCATTTGCTTCTGAAGCCAATGAAGCCACTGACAAGATGAAGGCCTAGCAGGATTTTTATTTCTTCTTTCAGATCCTTGATGGTATACTAATAGAGACACAACAATATTTCTATATTTCCTGTTTTTACGCTTTAAAACCTTTCAGCCTGAGCAAACGAAAATAAAATTACAAGGCCTACTGTAATGAGTAGAGAGCAAAGGTAGTGCTCTTCTACCTTGTAGGGATATATAAAGACTAATTTTATATTAATTTGCAGCAACTAGTCAATTGTAAAATCAAGGCCATAGCCATACACAGTTAAATATTAAAACTCACAAAGCAGGTGAACCCATTTCCTTGAAGAATGAAAAAGAAGATATATTTCATGTTTCTGTGTCATAAAACTATACCTGGCTTGCTTCTACATGGACCATTAAAATGATATTGGATGTAAATCTTTATTGGCAATATGTTGGCAACTAGGAAGCCCTTTGATTTGCTGTCTACTAACTAGAATTTTTTCCTGACTTGCATTATGTGTTTAGTCTTGCTTAACCCAAAAGAAGCTTTTTCGAGGCTCAATGATGAAAATTATGAATAATTTTTTTATCTGCTTCATGTTAAAACTGGAGCTGAATAAAAGTTTTCTGTTATTTATCACCCAGTTTTCACCCTCTTTAATTGTAATTAAGGGACAGGGAAAGGGAGCAGTGGTGGGTTTCAAAATTTTTTACTACCGGTTCTATGGGTGGCTTGGTGGGCGTGTCAGGGGAAGGATACTGTAAAATCTCCATTCTGTCCCCAATCCAGGGGAAGGTTACTGCAAAATCCCCATTTTCTCCCTTATTAGCTGGGACTTGGGAGGCAGAGAATAGATGCGGGCGGAACCAGTCAGAATTTTTACTACCGGTTCTCTGAACTATTCAAAATTTCCTCTACCGGTTCTCCAGAACTGGTCAGAACCTGCTGAAATTCACTTCTGAAAGGGAGGTAGGAAGAGTCTTTTTTCTCTTTCCTCTTTTTCTTGCATTGATAATATGTCAGGATAAAAAAAAGAAATAAAAATCTCTTAGAAATGTGGCTAGGCCTCTACATTCAGAAAACAGCTCTGCCTTAGAGGAAATATCTGTTTCTATTCAACTGATCAGAAATTGGATAATGTACAGGTAATCCTCGACATACAACAGTTCATTTAGTGACTGAACTTAGAATGATATTGAAAAAATGACTTATGACCATTTTTCACACTTATGACTGTGTAGCATCACCGTGATCACATGATCAAAATTCAGATGTTTGGCAGCTGTCACATATTTATGATGGTTGCAGTTCCTGGGGTTATGGGATCACCCTTTGTGATCTTCGGACAAGCAAAATCAATGGGGAAACCTGTATTTTGAAGCAGCGAGAATATTTTTAAAAATTTGAAATATTGAAATCTGGTTTTAAGAAATAGCAACCAAAGAGATCTGCAGTTAGTTTCTTGCATTTTAGTCATACAACCAAAGACCTTTGTGGTGGGAGTTTGGGAAGCAAGATGACAAAATTCTCAAGACAAAGTCACTTTGTAGCCCTTTCCCACACACATACATATTATAATTCCCCTTACCATCCTTTTGTTTAATGTTTTAATGATGGTTGTTTTAGGGGTGGAGATTTTCTAAAATTACTCTGGACAAACAAAGAAGTTTTTCTTAGCATTTTTGTTTAACCTAGCATCTAATCTGAAGAGTCAAATAAAGCTTGCTGGTTTATCACAATGTTGGAGTTTATAATAAATGAATTATCCTAACAGTGTGTTATTTTTTTTCCTAACAAGCCAACACAGCTGCAAATATTTTATAAATAGACTAGTTCATGCTAAATTATTATTATTATTATTTTTTAACGAAGATCAGCTAACTGCTATATTTTAGATCACATGCTTAGAGTTCCAAAAAGGCATGGATTTGTTTGGTACTGGTTGTATTTTTTATTTTTTATTTTGGAAAAGCTTCTGTTGAATGTGTTAGTGCTTATCTATCATTTGAAAACATTAGCTAGAAGTCTCACTATTAGCCCCTTGACAGCTTTTCTTCATATTCAGTTTGCCACAGGCATATTTTCTATATCAAACTCATTTTCAGCTTGTTTTTGTTCATCGACTTCCCCACTTAGTGAATTTCCCACACCAAACTGCAGAAGGCATGGTCTGTTTTGAAAAACTTTTGTACATTTGTTCGGCACAACACAAAGGAGAAAAAGATTTGTGTTGCTTTACCATGCAAGCTACCTCCCACAGCTGGTCATCTGTTAGTCAGACTTCGTTTGAATGCATTAGTCAGTGCAACATCCACTTTCTGTCATCTGTCACTATTCACTTCCTCTGTATTCCTAATCCGCACTGAGAAGGAGAAATGTTCATTCCCCACCCCCAACTCTGGCTAATGACTTTGATGAGAAAGAAACAACGTTGTGGGGAATCAATTCAGCCTTCTTCTTTTTTTAGGCATTCTGCACTATTACATTTGGCAGCTTCTCAGAATAGCAGATAAACAGTAGCAGAGGGATGACAGGGTGTGGGTGTGATGTATGCTTAGTAAAAGTCAAAATGGCTGCCACAATCAAGTGATTGAAACTTACCTCTCTCCCCTTTTTATGGGTGTCATGAAGAGGGCAGTGATTCAATTACAATTGCCATCTTGACTTTTTTTTTAACTCTTCCATAGATGCCAATGTGTGGTAGCAAATTTTAAAGATAAAGGTTCCCCTTGCACGTATGTGCTAGTTGTTCCCGACTCTAGGGGGCGGTGCTCATCTCCGTTTCAAAGTCGAAGAGCCAGGGCTGTCCAAAGACATCTCCGTGGTCAGGTGGCCAGCATAACTAAATGCCAAAGACGCACGGAACACTGTTACCTTCCCACCAAAGGTGGTCCCTATTTTTCTACTTGCAGTTTTTACGTACTTTCGAAGTGCTAAATTGGCAGAAGCTGGAACAAGTAACGGGAGCTCACCCCATTACGTGGCACTAGGGATTCAAACCGCTGCCGACCTTTTGATTGACAAGCTCAGTATCTTAGCCACTGAGCCACCGCATCCCACAGCAAATTATAAATTGGCTTTTTTTTTTTATTTGGTCAAGGACAGGTGGACCCATCCCCCCCTTTAATGTGGCTGCATCCTGGCTTTCCATTGCTCATTTCCTGTCCCAAAGAGTTCTCCAAAAACACATGTACACTTAGTGTTTGGGCCCTGATTTTTGAAGAAAAAAAAAATAACAGCAACTTTGTATTTTAAAAATCAGAATACAGAATAAAAGAGTCGGAAGTGACCTTGGAGGTCATCTACTCCAATCTCTTGCTTGAGCATAAGACCCTATAAATCAAAGTCTTATTTTTTTTCCCTCTTGTGTTATGTTGAACAGAAATAACTACTATGGTAGGTATATAACCTTAGTTTAATGGGGAGAACTGTCATTTATTCTGAAAAATAAAACTACAATACAGATCTATTTGAAATCATAAAAAGAACATCGAAAAATGGGCTTAAAATATCAATTCAATTATGGATTCTACCTTGGGAGTTTCATAATGAAAAAAAAACATTAAAAATGGAACATAAAAGCTAAGCATGCTGCGTTCCAATTCTCAGTGACAACCAGCATGATCCACATTTAAGATAAAAGTCATAGATGTGAATGTAAATGTGGAGCTCCAATTTTATACTCACATCTCTTTTTTAGGTTACTTAGCTTTGATGGCTCCCAGGTATTTGTCTGCCTAAATAAAAATACTATGTCTTGCTTATGGTTATGTATGTACATGCACACCCATTTTGAAATATGAAAATAACATATCTACTCAAATACTTTATTAGTATATTAGATACTCGTGATGCTCCTCTGTATTAGTTCTGTATTAGTTTTACCAAAGAAGTAAACTATGTAAAGGGAAATTAAAAGAAAAGCCACTGGGTAATTTTTTTCTAGCATTACAGTACAATTTTATCATGGATGATGCACATGTCATGCCTGTTCATAATCATAAGGGTAGCTGAAAATTGTACTTACCAGTTCTTTTAGAAAAGGTCTTCTTTGAGTGTTTTAAAACGAAAATATCCCTCATAAATGTTTCTCCTCTCCCTTCCAAAATTAACTGATTGATTATGTCCCATCAGATCAACCATCTTGACACTGTGGATTTTTTCCCATGATGATCTGGCCTTAACCTTATCCTTCAGCTCTTCCAAAAGGGTACCCATCAGTATTGTAACTTAGCTCATCCACCTTGCTGTTGATTATCATCTTCTTTCTACCTTTCCTAGCATTAGAAGCATCCCCAACCTTTGCAGCTTGGTGCCCCAACTGGAGGGGGGAAGAGGGAAACTGAGTGGCAAGCCAGCACGCACATGAATGTGCAGCTCAACTCACACAAGCGGCAGGCTGGCGTGCACATGCACGCACTTGTGAGCCAGCCCACTGCTTGCATGAGTCTAGCTGTGCATACATGAACACTGGCCCGCCTCTTACATGCTGCCCTTCTCCGGAGACTCAGGGCGGCTTACAATGTGTTAAGCAATAGCCTTCATACTTTTGTATATTTATACAAAGTCAGCTTATTGCCCCCACAATCTGGGTCCTCATTTTATTTACCTTTGAAAGGATAGAAGGCTGAGTCAACCTTGAGCCTAGTGAGATTCGAACTTGCAGTAATTGCAAACAGCAGATGTTAATAACAGTGCATTAGTCCACTGTGCTACCAAGGCTCCTTTAAAAGTGCCAATATTCTTCCTTATTCTGCTTTGGCAAAAAACAACTTTCAGTTCCACAGAGGGTCACAGAGAATACCATTGCTTGCACTGTTCCGATCTTTGTAGGTGGAGAGGCATCATGGCATCTGAATCCAATGCCTTTATGGCTGCTCTACCAGAGGTGGGTTTCAGCAGGTTCTGACCAGTTCTGGAGAACCGGTATGGAAATTTTGAGGAGTTTGGAGAACGGGTAAATACCACTTCTGACCGGCCCCACCCTGATCTATTCTCTGCCTCCCGAGTCCCAGCTAATTGTGAGGAAATGGGGATTTTGTAGTAACCTTCCTCTGGAGTGGGGAGGGAATGGAGATTTTAAAGTATGCCACACCCACCAAGCCATGCCCACAGAACCGGTAGTAAAAAATTTTGAATCCCACCACTGTGCTCTACCAATTGCTAACCAGCAGCATATTTCTCAACTGCTTGTCTTTTTATTGTTGAAGATTAATCCTAAAAGATGGAAGTTATCTACCACTTTGATATCTTCACTATGAATTCTGAGGCTGTTGTGGTATCTGTCATCATTAGTTTGGTTTTCTTTCATTTTAATTCTATTTTTCCCTGTGCTCCTTGCTTTTTACTTATAGAGCATGCAGATTTTTAAAGTTTTTGGCTATCAATGTAATAACATCAACATCATGCAGATTATTGGTGTTTCCTCCACTTTTAAAACTATACTCCTCTTCTTCTAATCCAACTTTCCTTAATAAATATTCAGCATATAGTTTGAATAAATAAGAGGAGAATGTAAATAAGAGGCTATGTTTCAATGTCAACTTGGAACCGGTATATTTTAACATGTTCTGTCCATTCTGTGGCTTCTTTGCCTGCATATAGGTTTCACACGAGGAAATGAGCTGTTCTGTGACATTTTTCTAAGCACATTTCACAGCTTGATGTGATCAACACAATTAAAGGTCTTTCTATAATCAGTGAAACACATACTGACTTTTTACAGCATTCTTTGGCTTAGTCAACTATTCAGCATGCATTAGTAATAATGTACTCTATCATGTTCCTTAGCCTTTCCTAAAGCCAACTTGAACATCTGGTATCTTTCTTTTTTCCATGTAGGGCTCTAATCTACTGTACATTGCATGATCCTAAGCATTATTTGCTGGTGTTATGTCCTTATAAGGACATCCGCCCGGATTGGCTGCCAGCCATCGGGCGGGAAAGTTTGAATCTCTGTCAGGGGGCGGTGCAACTGCCGGAGCGAATATAAGGAGAGCTCCGGCAGCGCACAGCCAGTCTTGCTACTGTTTCTTATTCTAAATAAAGTTACTTATGTAACGAGCTGGTCACGTCTTCCATTCCTGCGCTGATCTAACACTGGCGACGAAGGACTAGAGAGAAAGAGACGAACCTTGTGGCACCAAGCCAACAAGACCAAGACTCCGGCACCTGAAACCACCGTAGGCATTTCCGAAGGCATGGCATCCGCTGAAGTCACTTTGCCAGCCCTTGCTCCTTTCCGCCCAGGGAAGGACAAGTGGAAATCCTACGTAGTGAAATTTCGGCAATACCTGAGAGGCAACAACATCAGGGATGCCGATGATGACCGAAAAAAGGGCATCTTTCTGGCCAACTGCGGCTCCGAAGTCCTCGACATGGCAATCGATCTCGTAGCACCACGAGACATCGAAGAAGTGCCATGGGCAGACCTGCTGCAAATCCTGGAAGACCACTATGCCCCAACGGGAACACCGGTGGCGAACCGTTTCACCTTCCATCAGAGGGACCAGAAGGAAGGTGAGACCATCAAAGAATTTGTGGCCGCCCTATGCCAGATCGCAGCCAGCTGTGAATTCGACCACGTGGACAATGCCATCGCTGACCGCGTGGTTTTTGGCATGAGGGACAGAGGCCTGCAAAAGAAATTCCTGAGCAGGAAGAAACTCGTGCTCAAGGATGTGGTGGAGGAAGCCACCGCATCCGAAATCTCGGAAAAAGCGGCTGCCGCAGTAAGCAGAGCCAAGGGAATCCACAAGATTCGCTCCACAGCGCAATCATCAACTGAGGGTTCCACGACGGGGTCCGAGTCGGAGGAGGAGTCCACCGTCCACAAGGTATCCAGACCCCCAAGGCGGGAAACCGCCCAACGAAGCTTCAAGGGGGAGCGCTGTGCCAGCTGCAGAGGGGACCATGCCAGGGCAACCTGCAAGTGGAGGGATGCGACCTGCCGACGCTGCAACAGGCGGGGGCACATCGCCGAAGCTTGCAGAGCCGAGGAACCAGCCCCAGAGCCCTCCAGCCACTGTCCCCGCGAGAATCGGAAGGAGTACCAGAGATCATCCAAACGGTCCTCTGGCCCATCCAGACGCAGAGACGATGAGTATTCCCGGAACAGAGCGGTCCATCAGACGACCATCGCGCACACGGACTCCGACAATGCCACCAAGTTCCACATGACCATCCATGTGGAGGGGGCACCCTGCGAAATGGAGGTAGACTCGGGATCGGTCTACTCCATCATGGACTGGCAGCAACTGAAGCGCCTGCAACCCAGCCTCACCAAGCGAGACCTGAAGCCTTTACACTCCAAGCTCGTCGACTTTGGGGGGAACCCCATCGGAGTCTTAGGAAGAGCCAATATCCAAGTCTCCTACAAAGAGTTCAAAGGCAAGCTTCCCATCACCGTCGTGAAGGACAGCCGACCGAACCTGCTAGGAGTGGAGTGGTTTAAGCTGCTGGGGCTTTCAATTGAAGGCATCAACCAAATTCGCAGGGACGAACTCGACACCCTCATCGAAGAGTTCAAGGAAGTCTTCGATGGTAAGCTGGGGAAATTTGTGGGGAGGCCAATCTCCTTTAATCTGGACAAGGGAATCACCCCAATCAGGCTGAAGCCCCGGCCTAAAGTAGACGAGCAGCTGGATAAGCTGATTGCCCAGGGCATCCTGGAACCGATCGATCATGCTTCATGGGAGACCCCCATTGTGACCCCACTGAAGCATGATGGGTCTGTGCGCATCTGCGCCGACTACCGTTGTACCATCAACAAGGCGTTGGCACAGAGCGCATACCCAGTCCCAGTAGTGCAGCACCTATTGCATTCCCTGGGAACTGGCACAATTTTTGCGAAACTGGACCTGGCCCAGGCTTACCAGCAACTGCCAGTGGACAAAAAAACGGCGGAGGCCCAAACAATAGTCACACACAGGGGGGCATTCAAATGCAACCGTCTCCAGTTTGGAGTCAGCGCTGCCCCCGGCATCTTCCAATCAATGATGGAACGCCTTCTCCAAGGCGTTCCAGGGGTGGTGCCATACTTTGACGATGTACTAATCTCCGGAGATTCACAGGCACAACTCCTTGAAAGGCTCAGGATTGTCCTGCAGCGCTTCAAGGCCAAGGGCTTGAGAGTCAGGAGAGATAAATGCATCCTAGGAGTACAGGAAGTCGAGTTCCTGGGCTATCTCATTGATAGCACTGGCATCCACCCCACCAAAACTAAAGTGAAGGCAATCCATGAAGCTCCGAGCCCCAAAAACAAAACGGAGCTTCAGGCATTCCTTGGGTTGCTCAACTTCTACGCAATGTTTCTTAAACAGAAAGCCACAGTTGCTGAGCCGCTCCACCGCCTGCTGGGGAAAGCTGCGTCCTGGAAGTGGGGCCAGGAAGAGGAAGCAGCATTCTGAGCCGTGAAAGGACTTTTAACCTCAACAAGCGTCCTCATCCAGTACAACGAGACGCTCCCCATCAAGCTAACCTGCGATGCGTCGCCCTACGGGGTGGGGGCAGTCCTCAGCCACGAACTGCCCAACGGTTCCGAAGCCCCAATAGCATATTTCTCAAAAACGATGTCCGGCGCGGAACGCAACTACAGCCAGCTGGACAAAGAAGCCCTGGCCATCGTTGCAGGAGTGAAACAATTCCACGAATATCTTTATGGGAGGAGTTTCACCGTAGTCACCGATCACAAGCCACTCCTGGGGCTCCTCGCAGGCGACCAACCCACCCCGACCTTCATGTCCCCGCGGATGACAAGATGGGCCATCTTCTTAGCCGGCTACTCCTACAGGCTCGTGCACCAGCCAGGCACAGCCATAGGGAACACCGACGCGCTGAGCAGATGCCCATTGAAGGATCCTGTAGAAGACCCAGCCCCTACGCTCCACCTCTTCCACATAGATGACAACGCCAGCTGTCCAGTCTCATCTGCAGATGTGGCCGTCCACACCCAGAAGGACCCCACACTCCGTCAAGTGAAGTCCTGGATCCTCAGGGGGTGGCCATCTGAGAAGACGGAGGAGTTCAGCCCGTTCGCCAGGAAGCAGAAGGAGCTGTCCACCATGAAGGGCTGTGTACTATGGGGAGACAGGGTGCTGATCCCAAGCACTCTGCAACGGTGGACGCTAGAGACTGCACAAAGGGCACCCAGGCATCATCCGCATGAAGGCCCTGGCACGGAGTTATGTCTGGTGGCCCTCACTAGACAGAGACATCGAAGAATGGGTCTCCAGATGTGACCCGTGCCAAGAAGTCCGCCCAGCACTGCCACAAGCCGAAACAGCAAAGTGGGAGACCCCCAGCAACCCCTGGTCGAGGATCCATATCGACTTTGCGGGTCCGATGCAAGGGCGCCACCTCCTCATCGTGGTAGATGCCTTCTCCAAGTGGCTCGAGGTGGTACCCATGGCATCCACCACAACGGAAGCAACGATCCATGCCCTGCGCCGCCTTTTCACCACCCATGGACTACCGGATGTGCTGGTCTCCGATAACGGCCCCCAACTCACATCCCTGGCCATGGAGGCATTCCTGGCAGGACTGGGCATCCGCCATGCCCTGTCCGCCCCGTACCGGCCGGCTGGGAATGGACAAGCGGAACGAATGGTGAGGCTCACCAAGGAGGCGCTCACCAAGATGGGCACGGGCGACTGGCAGGAAAGAATAGACAACTTCCTCCTCACCCAACACATCACGCCGCATGCCACCACCCACAAGAGCCCGGCCGAACTGTTGATGGGCAGAAGGTTGAGGTCACCATTGGACCGGTTGCACCCCCAATACAGCCTAGAAGTGTCCGCAACCGTCAGCCGCCCGCTTCGCGCCTTCAGCAAGGGAGATTTGGTTTTCGCGCTAAATTTCAGCGGCTCTCCTAAGTGGCTGAAGGGGAAGATAGACAGCACAACCGGCCCCAAATCCTACACTGTGGAGCTGGAAGATGGACAGGTCTGTCGACGGCACATCGACCAACTCCGGAAAAGGTGGGGGGGTGCACAAGAAAAGCAGCCTGACGAGGTAGGCCTACAACACCCCGGCGAGGTAGACCTGCAACACCCCTGTGAGGCATGCCTACAACACCCCGATGAGGTAGGCCTACCACACCCCGGCGAGGCAGACCACCGCCACCCCGACGAGGCCGGCCAAGCCCACTACCAGGCGCTGACACGCCGACAGTCCAGAGCGGTAGACCGGGGCAGGATTGGGCCAGCCTATCTACAAGACAAAAGACCTTCAGCTCCAGGGCGATGGGATTAAGACATGACCCTCCAGGACATAATAGGATTAACCCACCGCCATCTAGCAATAGAGCTCACTGCATTGCACAATCTCCTAAAGACATTGAATCACCCACCAAACCTAACTCAAATAATCTACAGAGCTAGCTATGAACCTACAACTGCCAATAGGATAAATATTCTTGCACAGGAACAGGAAACTCAAGTGCAAAGCCCAAGATAAGGTATAAAAACCCCTGACTTTCAACTCCATGTGGTCAGCTGCCCAGGACCATCCATGTGGTTCTGCTTCATCACTCAACCATCTTTCCAATCAGCCTCCAGTCTCCATTTTGTCTCCAGTGCCTTTCTCCTGGCTTGGAACTGAACCAGATGGAGATTTCTTCCAACATTGCTAATGACCAAAGTTTTTAGTACTAGAAGTTCTTGTAAATAGGGAGCATTTACTAAAGTATGCAAGATATTGACAATGATAGTTCAGTATATTCCATATCATCTCTTTTGTATCAATTACAGTACTATTACTACAAACAACAGTTAGCATTTGGATCTCCATATATCACAAGCTGTTATGTGATGTAAATGAATTCATAAATCAATCAAAATTGATTATATTATATTATATTATATTTTTCAATTTCTATACTTTCCATAAAGTATAAATAAAATAATCAAAGTATTTAAAGTATTTTTAAAAACTTTAAAAACTTTAAAATTATATATATATATATATATATATATATATATATATATATATATATATATATATATATATATATATATATATATATATATATATATATATATATATATATATATATGTAAAGTGAACAAAATTGTATGAAATAAATATTTAATGGAAACATCTATAAAAGCAATATTTTCTTTTCGAAGCACAAATATTTAAACATAATATGAAAAATATTTGTGCAGGAATTTAAAAAGGTGGTAGACAATGAAAGTTCTAATGTGTGTGGATAAAAGCTGTATGTCTGGTCAATTCAAATTCATAACCAGAATTACAACTATCGGATTCTTGAAGCCTTTATTTTTATATTTATTTAAAGTGTGATTTTTTTCATCCTACGACATCATAATTTCCAGTTTCTAGACAATGATGAGTTTTTTTTCTTTTTTCTTCTTTATCTTACTCTTTCTTCAATATATCCCCTCATTAGAATTCTTGAACAGCCACTAAAGAAGATATGAATATTATCAAACCAAACCTTCAACAAAGAGCAACCAGACCTTTTGATCCACCATCTTTGACTTCTCTCCTTTGATTAATTCTCAGACCTTCTTTGAACTTTGCATCACACCACACTGTTTTATTAAATAGAAGTTGTTCTTGGCATGAAGGGGAACCCCTGCTGTTAGACAGCTCACAGAGCTTCTAAAAAGGCTTGATTGTGTATGCTGAAAAACTTCAGGAATAAATTCATCCACGAGTTTTCTCTCATTTTACATGTCAGCAAAATTTATAATTTATCCTTTACTTTTAATATAAAAACATTAATAGAGCAGGCCAGATGTCAAAGAGGAATATTTAATTAAACCTGGTTAGTTCTTCAAAAATGGATGATTCTACAAGTTATGATCATTGTGATCTGTGATGGCGAACCGATGGCACACATGCCACAGGTGGCACACAGAGCCCTCTCTGTGGGCACGCAAGCTGTCACCCCAGCTCAGCTCTGCCACGAATGCGCGTGTACCTCCCGACGGCCTGCTGATTTTCGGGTCTCTGCCATTACATGCACGGGGGACTCATGCAGGAGAAGTGCACTCATGCGTGGGGACAGGGTGCATGTGCAGGGAGGTGCATGCATGGGGACAGGGCATATGCAGGGGTCAGGCATTCATACGTGGGTGTTGCATGTGCATGCACAGGAGGTGGGGTGCACAGGGGTCACGCATGCATGCGCGGTGGCTGGGCACATGCGGAGGTCATGCACACATGTGTGGGGTCATGTGCGCATGTGTGCGGGTGGGGCGCATGCAGAGGTCACCCACGCATTGCATTATGGGTGTGCGCACACACACACACACACACACACACACACACACACTTTTGTGCACACACGCGCACTCTAGGCATTCGGCACCGAAAAGGTTAGCCATCACTGGTTTATATTATTCTGGCACGTTAACTGGCAGAAACTTCTGGCAAAATTGGGGTGTCAAAAATAATTCTGAAAGGCAGTTCTATTGATGTTGGATGCAAATACTGCATCATCATCTTCACATAAAGAAGTGTTGTGATGTTGTGATTTTTCTATATGAACTTGTAGCTGGTCTGTATTCTATGAATAAGAACCACAGTCATAGATGTGACTTCTCTCCACATAAATGTAGGGTTCCAGAACAGAGTTTCTCAACCTTGATAACTAAAAATTGTGGGAGTTGAAATCCATACAATTTAAAGTGCCAATATTGAGAAATACTGTTCTAGAGCACAATGGAAATAGTACACTGTCTCTGATGGAATGGAAACCGTATTCCAGATCAGAAAAAAATTCTCAGAAGAATTTATTTGACTTATTGTATAATGCCCATCACAATAATACAAAAGCAGATTTCTTTGCAGTGCATTAATTCAGGGACTACAAACTTTGATCCAGGCACAAAGTATAAATTAAATCCTTTAGGGAAAAATCCAATCACTGGTGTTTACCTAACAAGCATTAAAACTCAATTATTTACCTGCCTGAGGGATCTAAAGGGAAACTATTCATAATTTCACAGGTTGTCTAGTCAATATTACATGACATTGCCTTTCTTTTCCTCTGTTCTTTCTCAGCTTTACTAGAATGCCACGCCACTGATGACAACCAATCAGGATTGGCCCAAATAACCAATTTTCTTCATTGAATCTCCCACAACAGCTATATGCAGTTTGTCAATAGCAATAATTCTTTGCTACTGTGGACTATAACTCAGTAAATCCTGAGAACACAACCTTGAATTGTTCTAGGTATTGGAAGATGTCTCCAATGATGTAGAAAGATTTATAGAGCCTTTAAATTCCTCTTTGGTACCCAAGGTCACTTCTTTATGAATGTATTCCTTTATTTTTGGCCAAAAAAAAAAAAAAGCCACTGGATTTTTTTAAAAGTAAAAAAATGAAATGTGGTCCTAGAAACATGTTTCAGGATGTTTAACAATTGTCTCCTTTGCTAAAAGTGACACATGTTTCCTTGGAACATATGCTCTAGCTAGCACATTATTCTGCATATGTCCAGGCATCTTAATGACATTCCCTTGCAGGACATATTTTGTGCACATGTAGACCCCTGGGCTATATGGAGACATGCCTAGATCTGCAATTGACCCCTTTAATTGAACATACGTATGCACATGTCTGCAATTATTGTGAAGATATATCACTCTTCAGCTGCAG
Organism: Arizona elegans; assembly: GCA_022577455.1. Lineage (NCBI taxonomy): Eukaryota > Metazoa > Chordata > Lepidosauria > Squamata > Colubridae > Arizona > Arizona elegans. The sequence continues at coordinate 38,915,335 of JAKOOJ010000008.1, read as the reverse complement.
ACCTTATTTAGACATTCACAGGTAGGCTTTTAATGAACTTTAATTTTCTTCAGAAAGTCTAAAAATAGAATTCGCTTACCATGCTCATTTTTTAATTGTTTGCTGGAGAATTGGTGTTCTCTCTCTCCCTCCCTCCCTCCCTCCCTCCCTCCCTCTCTCTCTCTCTCTCTCTCTCTCTCTCTCCCCCCAACCCCCGAAAAATAAGCGGTAAAATTTTCCTTTTTCTGCATTTTAAATTCTGGTTTTAAAACAGTGCAACATTAAAACTTTGTTATTGTTTTATTTACTTGAAGAACAAAATAGAGATTGCGTCAAAGAAGAGGATTTCAGTACAGTTGTTGTGGCTCCGACCCCCGAGCCCATTTTATCGGAGGGAGAAGGCTCCGAACATGAAGGAGAGGAGCCGGCCAGGCCTCCCTCTCCAGGCCCCTCCTCTCTGGCTATGCCTCAGATGTCTGCCAAGGGAGAGGAGATTGGCTAGGAGCCAGGTGTCTCCGATGACAGCGATGACGGTGATACGTCATTCCTGGATCCACGCCAACGAAGGCGAGATAAACGTTTGCAGCAGATGAGGAGGCGTGCCAGGGATTAAGCTGAGTCACTGGACCACACCCCACAGGCTATATAAGAGAGTGTGGTGGCCATTTAGACTCTGTGACGGACAAAGCTAACTTCTGGCTAGTCACTTTGTACAACGCCTGAATCTGGGGAAGGTTTCTGTTTGAGCTGGACTGTTTTTGAAAACTGTGTGTATTTGTTGGTGTTTATCTGGTGGAGGAAAACTCCCTCTTCTTGAAGTAAAGCACTTGGCAGACGGTTATCGTATTTGCTGCCAAGTTCCTGATAGTGAACCTTGTGTGTGCCAAGTAATTCTTTAACCCCTGGCTGGCTGTTTGTGTGTGTGGGGGGACAGGGATAGAACAACAGTTAAGGCCTGAGCTCAATACAAGCAAGCAGTTGATATTGTTAAACCCTAATTTTAGGGCTTGTCAGCATCTTTCCTGATGGAATTTAGTATGGTTCATGATCTGGTCACATTTGCAACATGTGAATTTTGTTTGATGATAACTTTGATGATCTCACTGATTAAAAACACTGATAATATGTCTTTATTAGTATGTAGTATAACCGTGATGGTGAACCTATGGCATGCGTGCCACAGGTGGCACACGGAGCCCTCTCTGTGGGCATGCAAGCTGTCACCACAGCTCAGCTTTGTTGCGCATGCGCACACGCCTCCCACCAGCCAGCTGGTTTTCAGGTCTCTGCCACGCATGCGTGGGGGGTGGGGCATATGCGGGAGACACATGTGCAGGGGCAAGGGGTTGCGCATGCATTGCATTATGGTGTGTGCACGCACTCGCTTTCAGCACTCGGTGCCAAAAAAGTTAGCCATCGCTAACCTTTATAAGGGAAACTTACAATTTCCCTTTTCATGCCCAGATACATCCAGATGAAGAAAGAGAAAAGGAAGAAGATTCCCTCTCTTTAGTGCATAAATCTTCTGGATAGAATTTACTATTTTGCTGAATAGTGGCAAAAATAGAATATCTCCCGGTATGCTTTGATCTCTGCCAAAAAAAAAAAAAAAGTACATGTTAGTGATCCAGAGAATACAAATGTGCTAGAGTACACAAAAATAGGTTGTGCATGGAAAATGATCACATTCTTCAAAAAAGTGTCATACAAAAGAATGACTGCCAAAATCTCTGCAATATTTACCGACTCAAGAATGTAAAATATGGAAGTCACAGTCAGATTTCCAATGAATAAGAGGAACAATTTTCTAACAGTACGATAATAGTAATAGCCCTTAGACTTATATACCACTCCACAGTGATTTACAGCATTCTCTGAATGGTTTACAGTGTCAGCATATTGTTCCCAAGAATTTGGGCCCTCGTTTTACTGACTTCGGAAAAATGGAAGGCTGTGTCAACCTTTAGTCAGTTAGAATCGGACTCAAGGCGGTGGGCAAAGTTAACCTGCAATACTGCATTCTAACCACTGCGCCCCCATGGCTCTAGGGAACCTGCCACTTATGGAGGTAAAGGGTTTCTGTGCACGTCAGGGTGAGGATAACAATGTCGCTTTCTTTTTCTTGTTCTCCTCTAGTTTGGTGGTTTTGTTGTTTCTATTGCCATCTTTATTCTTTTGTGCTGTTTCTATATGTTTTTATATTGTAATTTGACTTAAAATGTTTTTAACATTTGTAAACCACTCGGAATCATCACTAGGCATTGGTAGACCCATACACTTAATGAATTATTAATATGGTTGATTGTACTATCAGCCAGGTACTTACCGTAAGTGGATTTGGCATTTCTGTCCCCTATCGAATCTTTTCCAAGGACCTGGCTAGGCAGATGTTGTGGTTTAATAACATTAATGAAATTGTTGCAAGATGTAACCTGTTCCAAGCATAGCTACCTTTTGCAATTGACTGATGATGATTATGTCAATGCCAAAAGTGTTCAAGTGGTGCTCCAGATGTTTTGGAATTACACCCATGATGCCTATCACTATTAGTACTATCTTTTGCCACACTCATTCTACTTCTATTTGCAGGTATGTGTATTTTGAGATTTTCTCAAGTTCTTTCTCTTCTATTTTACTATCTCCAGGTACTATCTTGTCCACTATCCACAATTTTTCTTATCAACATTTGTTAAGTCTGTTATATGGCAGATGTTTATTTGTTTGAATTCTAAAGACTCAGAGCACTTTAGCTTCTTCACTTTTAATTATGTTTTCTATTTTGTGGTACCACCAGTTCTTGCTTAAAGGCAAATGGTATTTCTTGTAGTTATTCCAATGCACCATTGCTGCTACTTGGTCTTGCCATTGTTTGTAGTCAGTTTGTGCCATCTTTTTGCAGCAATTAACCAGGTGTCCACTGTTTGTTCAGCTTTTTTCCAGAAAAGGCAATTGCTGTCTTCTCAATTCTGGCTCTGTACACAATTGCTCTCAGGCTTGGTTTTGTGCAGCCGGAATTACCCCTTCCAGCTGTTTCTTCAATTTTCCTGCTCTTAGTCATTGCCAGGTCATGTTATTATCTGCCTGTCCTGTTTTTTTTTTTTTTTTTTTAATATATTGGCCATATAACACTTATTATTATTATTAGGGCATTTCTACATGAAAACATTGCACCATTTCAGAATTACCTCCCGATCTGTCAAATCTCAAAATAGTGCCTTGTGTCCAAAAGCTAAATTGATTTATTGCTCTCCCACGGTAGTATGTCTGAAATCATAGCAAACCAAATCAAAACAAAACCCTGATTTTTTGGGGATTCAAAATTACAGAACTGCAGAATTAGATTTTTTTTTCTTCACTTCACCTCATCTTACTTCACTTCATCATCTCACCTCACCTCATCTCACCTCATCTATCTCATCTCATTATCATCTCTTGGTTCTTTTCTTTCTCCCACAAAGATTCAGTCACCACAGTGTTTTTCTCGGTGTTTCAAGATTCATAGAAGTGGAGACAATCCTAGATGACTGAAATTGCTTATGAGAAATTGAGAAGTTCTCAATTTCTCTTAGGATTTCCTCACTAAGTAGGAGGGATGGAATCACAATTCTATCTTTGTATGCGCTTGTGTGACTATATACCTCCAAGTTTGTGAATGGATGGATTAAAAACCAGCTGAAATAAAGAGAACAAAAGAGAAAGTGGAAGAAGACATTGTTGACTCCACATAATTAAAAACTGTGTATGTATGAGCCGAGGTGGTATAGTGGTTAGAGTGCAGTACTGCATCTACTTCAGCTAACTGCTAGTTCATCAGATCAGCGGATCAAATCTCACCAGCTCAAGGTTGACTCAGCCTTCCATCCTTCTGAGGTAGGTAGAATGAAAACCCAGATTGTTGAGGGCAATATGCTATTTAGTATACTGTCTTTGGTGTAAGCCGCCCAGAGTCTTCAGAGAGTGGGCGGCATAGAAATATGACTAATAAATAAATATGACTAATAATATTATTAGTGTTTTTACATTCTGTTTAAAAGGGACACAGTGGCTCAGTGGTTAAGACACTGAGCTTGTCGATCGAAAGGTTGGCTGTTCAGCAGTTTGAATCCCTAGTGCCGCGTAACGGGGTGAGCTCCCGTTACTTGTCCCAGCTTCTGCCAACCTAGCCATTTGAAAGCACATAAAAAATGCAAGTAGAAAAATAGGGACCACCTTTGGTGGGAAAGTAACAGCGTTCCGTGTGCCTTTGGCATTTAGTCATGCTGGCCACATGACCACGGAGATGTCTTTGGACAGCGCTGGCTCTTCGGCTTTGAAACAGAGATGAGCACTGACTGCCCCCTAGAATTGGGAACAGCTAGCATATATGTGCGAAGGGAACCTTTACCTTTACCTACATTCTGTTTGCACTTCATACTTTATAGCTTTTATGGGACAGGTCATTGCATTGTATTGCTTTTCTTTTAAATATGTTTTTCTATAGTGCAGCATCTTCTAGTATATGAAGAAATGAAATATAAAGTATGTTTTTTCTGAAATAAGAAATAAATTTAATATGACCATGTCACATTTTCTTTTATTTATCAATGTACATATAGTGCCATCTAGGTTTCATTATTAGGAAAATATACATCTCCCTTTGTACTTCCAAAAATGGACTTTTCTTTTTGCTAAGTTATATACAGAAAGGCCCCAGGATTTTCTAGGCAGTCTTTACCATGACATGCTTTGACTCTGCATATGACACTACAGGAGTCAAAGAATTAAAAAAAAAAGTTCTATAAAGTTATTCAGATATGTACAGCATAATTTTAGCAAGTTCTATGTCATCTACCAAATCTACTGATCATACGTAGAAGAATTTGATTGCAGTATTGACTTTATCGTGTTATATGGTTGTGCTAATTGGATTTTAAAGGAAGTATTTAAGAAGAGATTGGACAACCATTTGTCTGAATTTATATAAGGTTTCCTTCCTGAGCAGGGGGTTGGACGAGAAGACCTCCAAGGTCCCTTCCAAATCTGTTATTCTGCTATCTGTTAATATTAACATTTAGTTGTTTAGAGCAAATTTCCCATACAACAACTATTGAACAACTATTCAATCGCCCACATTGCCATTCGATGATAACCCTAACTAACCCTAACCTATTTCCATTAGATAATGGGAATGTCCAATTTTCACAAATGAGTTTTAATGACATTGATTATCGAACATCAAATTAAAGAATTAAATTAAAGAATTGATCTCCCTCTCAGAGAAGTCATTCTCAGGATGTTTTATATTATTGGGTACAATTTGGAGTTCAGAAAAGATTCACAGTGGACCTCAGGAAGTCTGTGTTATGCTGAACACTGCTAGCTTTGGATGATATAATTAATCCATTTCAATACAGCAGGCTTTGGTGCAATATCTTTTAAAACTAAAGAGTTGACATCAGTTTTCCAAATGAACTATACTAGGCTGCTTGATGACACTATAAATATTTTAGATCAGGGATTCCAAATTTCCCAAGGGGAAATTTAAAAAAAAATTGAAAGCATTTTGCAGGTACTCTAACAAAGTGCTGGGGGTAGACCATTCAAAACATGACTAGTACCATAGATTAGGCCAATGATAAAATACCCATTAACAGAAAAGCAAATCAAGAAAGATGTTTTCCACCACACCAATTTACTTTTAACTTTTTTTTTTCTAGGCCAGCAGGCATGATTCCAAACAAAGCACTAGACTTGATTACTACCATACACCACTCTAATAAAAATGCTTTATTACTTCTTTATAAGATCCAGCAATAGTCTTGAATATAAAAATAATGACAGGAGATGGTGTTTTGTTTTGAAACTAGAGCAGCTTTCTTCTAAAACAAAACTTCTGAAGATAATCATCATAGTAATCATCCATAAGTAAGCAGGGTAAATAGCCTGTTGAACACCAAGACAATAAGAAGGCTGCTTTGATAAACCAAAAATGACCAAACTTTGAACAGAGAATGTTTTTTTCTAAATTCAATCTGCCAATCATCTTGGGAGTCTGAAAAGAGGGGTGTTTTTCAGTTTTTTCAACGGAAAAAAACAAAACAAAAATAGAGATTGTTAATTATAAGAATTTAACCTACAGTATACTTTTTAGACAGATACAAGATTTACTAGTTAATCTTTATATCCTATGCATGCATTATAAAAATAATAAAAAAACCAAGCAGGTCTGGATAACAACGAAGTTGAATTTATCCATTATCACAAAACAAATATGAAGCTATTAAAATAAATTAATGTACGGTACTTTTTGGAGTATAAGACACACTCCCCCCCACCAAAAAAGGTGGGTGGAAATGTCTGTGCGCCTCATACACCAAATGTTGCCGAAGCCCCGCCCACCAACCCGTCCCCACCCTTCGGCCATTTTTGGCCTCCGAGCGTTGCATTTTTGGCCTCCGCATACTCCATTTTAGACCTGTTCTAGGCTGCTGGGATCGCCACAGCACATTGCCGCTGATCGCTGCCTCAGCATGTTGCGTTTTTGGCCTCCACATGCCCCATTTTTGGCCTCCAGGCATTGCATTTTCGGCCAGTTCCAGGCGGTGGAAACCGGCCAAAAATGCAACATGCAGAGGCCAAAAATGGGGCATGCTGAGACCGAAAACACGATGCCCAGAGGCTAAAAATGCAACACGGGAGGTGGCAATGGGCTGTGGTGATCCCTGCAGCTTGGAACAGTTTATTGGAGGTATTCTGGGAGACTGATCCAACCGCCAATCAGCTGCTCAGGCTGAATCAGGCTGCGATAATGTGCTGAAGCTGACCAAGCTGTTTGCTGTTTGCTGTTTGCTGCAAGGATGCTAACCAGATGAATACTGATGGATACTGGTAGGCTGAGGCAGATTTTTTTTTCTTGTTTTCCTCCCCAAAAACAATGTGCGTCTTATACTCCAGAGCATCTTATACTCCAAAAAAATGTGGTACTTTCATTGAGGGGTGAACATGTGTTTTGTTTATTGCTGAACAGTTTTCAGTGAACCTCTTTTACACTTGATTTTCATAAATGCTATTTGTGCAGTATGAAATTACATACAGTACCTTCATGTACCTGAATTTTCTAATACTTTATAGAGATCAATAGGTCATCAGTTATTTACCAATAATTGTAGTTCTTCGGGTGATTGTCTGAAGCATCTAGGACGTGGCCTCCTTTGAAATCCTCCAGGAATTACATAATTGCTTGTTATGAACATTATCCTTTCTGCATGTTACACAATTAGGCACAGCTTCAGATGAATCCTTCTACTCCCAAGGCCAAAGTGGTAGATTCAACAAAATAATGAGGTCAGCAAAAACTAAACAAAACTTTATTGAAGACAATGCCTAAAACATCAGTAATGTGAAATTACATGGAATTAAACTGTTGTTTCTGATGAAATCCTGAAATGATATCCATTTAGCTATATAAAGGTCTTTGTGGAAGGCTTCCAAACAGGAAATATAAACTGCTCTATGTTATCCCAGTGGGAGGATGTGGAATTAAAGCTTTCAATCTAAAAAATAGAGAGAATTAAAAACGGGGATGAAGACATATCTGATGAATGGGGAAGAAATTGGGTCAGGAATGTGGACGTACTTTCTACAAGCAAGAGAGAGCAACAGATATATGGCTGCTGATGTCACCAACATATGCTAAGAATGAGGAGGATTTTTACAAAGCTCTGATCCTCAAGGAAGTGTGCTTTAACATGTAAAATAAGAGTCCCATCTAAGATCAGGGACATGTCTCCACGAGATTGTCACCACTGATGATTTTGTCTGAGGTCTAGCTACAAAAGGGAATGGGGTATCATAAGTGGTGGGTTTCAAAATTTTTTACTACCAGTTCTGTGGGCGTGGCTTGGTGGGCATGGTATGGCTTGGTGGGCGTGACTTGGTGGGCATGGCAGGGGAAGGATACTGTAAAATCTCCATTCCCTCCCCACACCAGGGAAAGGATACTGCAAAATCCCCATTTCCTCCTCATCAGTTTGGACGTGGGAGGCAGAGAATAGATGGGGATGGGGGCAGTCAGAGGTGGTATTTACCAGTTCTCCAAACTACTCAAAATTTCTGCTACCGGTTCTCCAGAACTGGTCAGAATCTACTGAAACCCACCTCTGGGTACCACATGTCACATGAAACTGATGAAAGCCACTGCTGAGGGAAATACTTTCCAATTGTGGGTGATTATTCCAATGTGGCTTCACTCATTAGCAATATGGATGAAAATGGGCAGATGGGGCCATAATGCCAAAACTGTAATACAAAGTGTAAATATGCTTGGATCTGCCATGGATTTTTTTTCTTAACAAGGCCTGGGCAGCTTGGTCAGAGTACCTCCCAAACTATGAGGAGCTCAAGTTTGTTAATATGTTGCATTGTTTCATATTCCAAGCATCTACAGTAGATGTGAATTCCTTATTTGCATATGGATGAGTTAGGACAAGTTTTGGAGAGGGAATCATGAAAAGAAAATAACCAATAACATTGTCTAAAATTGGCCAACAATAGAGGTGTTTTATGGCCACGCCCTAAGAAGTAGAAAAGGAAGTAGCATGCCAGTAGGAGTCTATGACAATTCTCCGCAGCCAACTCTCCATGGCCAACTTGCTGCAGCCAACTTGCTGTGGGACAACTTGCCCTAGCTAACTTGCCTCAGAACAACTTGTTTTAGGACAACAGCCCCCTTGCGAACTGGTACTAAAGGTAAGCAAAACCCACCCCTGCATGGAAGAGAATTTTCCACTTCTTGGGGAATAATGCTGGATTTATTGCAGTGCAAATGTAAAAAGTCCAAACAAGAATGGAGAAAAGAGACTTTTTGCTTAGCAAAGACTGAGGACTCCTCTACTATTTGAGCTGATGCATGAACCCAGCTGCTCATAATTGATTTTTAATTACTGAATATTTTCTCTTATTAAAGCAATATGAGATAATTTTGATTACTTGCATTTCCAAATGCCACCGCCATCTGGTCCCCTGGATTCCCCTTTTGATCTCTTAACTCCCTCTTGATCCTTCTGGTTACGAAGATCTTCTGGGTAATATGCTGATTTCTTCATTGGAATCTTTTCCAACAGTAGCAGGATTATTAAAATGAAAATGAAAAAGTTGTGCAGGCACAGAGGGCCAATAGATACAAATGCATTAATGTTAGAAATGCCTAAACAATAAATCTCAGCATTTTTTTTCTAGAAAGAAGAAAAAAAAATAGAAGAATTTTAAGACCCCTTTTCTAAGGCCAATTTGAAAATTTGGAAATGTACAAGTAATGACACTATCTCAGCATTTAGAGTTTAAATACCTCCTTAAAAATGCCATGTTTGGAACCTCTCTGATACTTTTTCAGTCAACAAACCATAAGCCTTTACTGCTGCTCCTTTTCCATCTTCAGAATCTTATCTGATGGTACGGATAGCAAAAAGCCCTTCTCTAAAAGCCTATTTCTTCATATTTCATACTGAAATAATTGAATCTCAGATGTGGGGTGGGGGAGGGGCTAATGCATTTGTATATTGGGAAGAATAAATACATGCACTCAGATGGCATGAAAAATAAATTGTTTTGCTTCCGGCTGAAATACATAACATCACTGTTAACCCAATGGGAGAAATATTAACTTACACATATTCGTAGAGACAAAGCAAGAAGATCAAGATAATTAAAGCAGAATTTAAAGTTGTGAAAGCAGGACACCGAGGAAGAAAAGATAAAGAAAATAAACATCTTTGAATTATGGATTTGGAGATGGTTGCTTAAGAGCGCTATGGGCTGTAGAAAGAACTAAGAGCAATAGCGATAGCACTTAGACTTATATACCGCTTCACAGTGCTTTACAGCTCTCTCTAAGTGGTTTACAGAGTCAGCCTATTGCCCTCAACAATCTTGGTCCTTATTTTACTGACCTCAGAAGGATGGAAGGTCGAGTCAACCTGTTCTGACCTAGGCTTCCTGATACAGTAAAAAGCACACAATTAGTCCCAAAAATCCTGTTTTTATTTCAACGGCTGTGAATTCTATTCATTCACAGCCTGTTCATTCTCATTCTGTTCTGACAAATGAGTCACAAATAGTTGCAAAAAGTCCAACAGAGGTCTGCCACAGTCCTTCGGGATAAGGCTGATAAACACCCACCTTTATCTCCTTGACGCACTGCCAAGATCTAATTGGCAATTAGCTTTGCAAGCACACGGAATACAGAGTCAAAATGGAGCTGCAGAATTTAAACTGGCCAGAATGAACAACATTGCTTCCTGCAAAGGCTCACATGCCTTTGCTCTTCCTTTATGTCTTATGGGAGGGGCCAATCATCTCCAAGCCCTACTCCCGAGTCGTCCCTTTCGTTTTAACTGTTCTTGCCTTCTGGCAGCTCTGTGCATGCACACACTGGGAATAGGCTCCCCCTGTTCCTCTGCCTTGCTGATGTCTGACTCTGGAGGCTCCAGAGTCTGCACATAACTCCCAGATGGCCCTGGCCCCATCTCTGCCTCTGATGCAGAACCCTCATCTGAGCCTTCCTCAGACTACAGGACTGACCCATGTTCCTCCCCAACTGTTGTGGCCTAGCTGGTAACTGATTCCGACAGCGAGGAGGCTGGTGTGGTGATTCGCCAGCAGCCTGTGCTGCTCCTCAGACAATGAGGAGGCTGGAGAAGATTTGGTGTCAGAGGCGGGGATTCAGCCAGGGCCTTCAGAACCTCCAGAAGCTCCCATAAGTGAAAAGGAAGAAGAGGAGGAGCCTCTTCTCAATGCACGGGTGCGCAGAGCTGCCAAAAGGCAGGAATGGCTCCTCAGGAGGAGGTCTCCTCGAGAGTAAGGCTTGGGGCTAATTGGCCACTCCCCTAGCCTATTTAAGGAATGATGATGACTAAGGCAATTTGCAGAAAACAACTTTGTTCATATTCCTTCGCGTATTGACTCCAGAAACATCTGATCGGCTCTTGATTCTCTCTTGTCAGTTTTCCTGCAAATTGCTTCTGGGCATTCTGCCAACCACAGTAAGCTTACGGTTATCTGAAAGACTGTGCCTCAGAATTGAGTTATTATTCCTTGGACTCTTGTCGGCTGTTAATGAAGTTAAATTAACAGCCCTTGTTCAGAAAAGACTGATTTAAACTGTACTTCTGTTTGAACAACTACTAAGAAAGCTCATTAGTAGTCCTTAATTAGTAAAGTAAGCTTTGTATGGACTTTGTGTGTGCTGCGTTCTTTATGGTCCGTAGCTGGGGCAGAACACCAGCCTCCTCACTGTCCGACTCTGCTGCCAGCTCTGTAGGCTGCCGGCGGACCACAACACAACCATTTATTATTTATTTATTTATTAGTCCAATTTATATGCCGCCCTTCTCCGTAGACTCAAGGTGGCTTACAATGCATTATAGCAATAGCCTGCATACTTTTTTTGTACATACCTGCTTATTAGGGCTTTCCCCCCTACCCAAGCGGTGTTGTTCTATACAAAGTTGGCTTATTGCCCCCACAATCTGGGTCTTCAACCATGAGCCAGTGAAGCTCGAACTGCCAAACTGCTGGCAGCCAGCAGTCAACAGAATTAGCCTGCAACACTGCATTCTAACCACTGAGCCACCACAGTAACCAGTCAATATATCCTGGATGAAACTGACAGATTGCTCTCTCAAGGAAATGAGTAGCAAGCAGAAATTTGGGCCATGTGATATAACTGAGGATAGACCTGGAAAAAAAAACTACTTTGCCTGGCAAGATGATGAGAAATAGAACACAAATAGATAAAGTAGATGGACAGGGTCAAAGACATCATCCAAATGTCCTTGTAAAAATAATACCTGTGAGCTCTCACTATGGACAGATCAAGCTTCATCTACACCTTTTCCAGAGTCAGGTGTAACTCAATCGTATTTATATAACTAGATTAAACTAATTTTCCAGGCAATAATACTTAGCCGAGGTTTCCATCTTTTCAATATTCTCTACAAGGCATAACATTTAAATAGTAACCAATAGTGAAACATAAACAGTGTGCAACAGTATTCAGAAAAGAAAGGAAAACTTTTCATCTATCTTCATTAGAGTTTAGACTATAAACTAATCTCCCAGTGCCTAATCTAGTGCTTTCCATATGTGTGAATAATGATTTCCATGTGGATAGTGACTTCCATATGGATGACAACTATTCAATATGTGTGTATGTATATCTATATCTATATCTATATATTGGCTGAAGATAATGAGAATTTCAGCACAACAGTATGGAGGTTAGGTTAGGTATCAGGTTAGGCAAGACTAATTATAAGCAAAATGTAACCAAATTCTCACTGTTTTTATTGGGAAATTCAAGTACACTTTAAACCTTTCCCAAGGAGATTTCTATTAACAAGACAACAGTGCTATCAGTGATGATGAAGCCTGCAATGATAAATGCCATTTACTTCCTTACATAGTGAAACACAATAAGTTTTGCAAACTTAGAACATTTGGGTCTTAAGACTACGGGGCATTGTTTTGAGTTATCATTGACTTCATTTTTCTTCATGCAAGTGCTGTTGGTGATCAGCACTTTGGATTCACAGCCAAAAACTTGCTTCAGACCATGTAGGGCCACATACAAAGCAGCTTTAAATAAAGTGTATATTTTGCCAAGATCATGCAGCAGTTACAGAGAGCAGCTGGCTGATCCCAGGAAAAGATGCAATTATTTTCAAGAGTTTCATACACGTGGTAAATGAGTGTCCCTGCTTGTTCCAAAATATCTTCTTGTCTTTAAATCTGCACAGCTGCACATCCCTGTGGACAGAAGAAATAAATCACAAGGATTGGATGTTGGCTGCTACTGATCAAGAGAAAAAGCAAATGTAACATTCCTTTTTCCTACTGGAACCAGAGACTATATATTGATGCCAATTGTCTTGTATGATCTACTGTTCTCCGAACAAGGACTCCAGTACAGGGGTGAAATGTTCCTGGTTCGGACCAGATTGCCCAATCCAGTAGCGATAGCAGTGGGTGGTTCAGAGAACCGGTAGCAAAAATCCCTGCGCCCCCCCCATGCCCAGCTGAGCCGCGTGATCATCAGAGGCTTTTTTTTTTCACTTTTAAAAGCATTTTTTCTACAACCTCTTCGGCCAAAAAAATGCTTTTGAAAGTAAAAAAAAAGCCTCTGATGATCACGCGGCTCAGCTGGGATCGTCAGAGGCTTTTAAAAGCATTTTTTCTACAACCTCTTCAGCCAAAGAGGTTGTGGGGAAAAAAATGCTTTTAAAAGCCTCTGGCAATCCCAGCTGAGTTGCCTGATCGTCAGAGGCTTCCAAAAGCATTTTTTTCTGCAACCTCTTAAGGTTGTAGAAAAAATGCTTTTAAAAGAAAAAAAAAGTTGGCCACGCCCACCCAGTCACATTACCCTCACCACCAAGCCACGCCCACAGAACCGGTGGTAACAAATTTTAGATTTCACTCCTGCTCCGGTAATAGGTAAAATGGTTTTATTTACTAAATCTGGGAACTCCCAAAGATAACCAACAGGAACCCCACAAAGTCTCCCCCAAATCAATCTGACCACATTCTGAGAAGATGGGTGAAGAACTTTAATTATAGCAACAGTTAGAATTAGTGTTGACTTAAATTTTCAAAAGGCATGTGGCTAAAAGAAATCCAAAGCGTTTATTGAATTCGTTTGATGAAAATGATCCAGAAGGATCTGAAAAAGAATTATTCGACGTTTTATTTCATGTGGTAGTATATTGAGTAAAAGCATGAAAATAATTGGACACTTATTTTTTACAGCTTTGGAACACATACATTTGTTGAACAAATTCAGGGAAGGCTTTTTTAAATGTTTCCATTGCAAATAAAAGATGCAACAGACATTGCTACAAATTATTTTATACCAATTATTATTTTACAATTTTAAAAATAAAATATATTTGGGTTAAAACCAAATTTATCCTTGCTTAGAGTAGACTCATTGATAACTTGTGCATTGATTTCACCATATCTATTTTTCTTCATGTTTAGGTCTGATTCTAATCCACATTTAAAGCAAATTAGAACAACACAAGCATTACAAAAATATAGATTACTAGGACAGATTTACTTTCTTCAAATTACCTGTGGTTGTAATACAGTGAATTTCATATATTTTGCAATTGCAAGTACAGTGAAGTGTTAGCTAATTATTCCATTGGGTGAGTTATTTTCAAATCAATTTTCAGCTCTGAGTGTGCTAACTTTTCCTGTATATCTCACTGTGGGCCAAAAATATATCTTATTTACTTCATAATGGAATGAACAGATGAGCTGTTTGCTGGGCAGCCAGCTGTGAAATGATTATTGTCAGTGAGGGCATGTGAATTGGGTCAGTTTTATATGTTTGTGAATTGGTTGGGTCCCCAAAGCGTAAGAAAAATAAACAGAAATTCAACACAAACTCACTCATTAATGGAACAAAGAATCTTCATGAACTTTTAAGAAAATTTTATCACAGAGAGAGATATTTGCCTACCCTAAGGTAGTTTCAAATCATTACTGATTCTGTTTGAAGGTTTTTGTGTTTATTTCCATGTTTAAATGATGCCTTCAGATTTATTCAGAGACAATGACTGACCACTTTGGGACTCATAACATCCTTCAGTTAAGGATCTCCATAAGATCCTGCTGGAAGTGAAAAAAAAATGTTACCTTTATTACTATTCTCATCACCAAGGACTTTGCTTTCCTGAATAATTCATGCCTATAATGATCGTTCAGGTTCTTGTCAGGAAAATAAAGCACCATATTATTATGCTGCCAACAAGAATAATTAAAAATTGATCACAGTAGCAGCTTAATTCCCTCTCAAGCTACAGCCAAAGATTTAGAATCCCGATTTTGAAACTTTTCTGGCCCTGCCTTTAACTGGTATGACACAGCACTGCACAATAAGAGAAACTGAACTTGTCTTCAGCTTGTCATCTATATTTTTTCCCCACTAAAATTGTTCCCGTGGTCGATGAATTAAACAACATTCCCTCACTACCTAAAGAAAAAAGTGAAGGAAAAGGCAATCACAGCTCCTATGTCTTGCCTGTGGCAAGTGAAGAAACCATGAAATCTCAGGACTTCAAATTACTTCTTCCAATTATTTCCTCCAAACTTCCCAGCTTATAGAAATATTGTTCTGGCATTTGATTAACTTTCAAGCACATTAATCAGTCTCTCACCAATAGGGTTATTGTGCAGAGGCCCAGAGCTTCCACAGTAATTTAGTTTCTCTCTTCATAACGTATTAGAAGAGAGACGGCAAAATGTTGATGGAGAAAGCTGTAAGCAACAGTGTTTGATTTGCTGAGGATCACAGAATTACAGAGGAACACCTGCTGCCTTCTACTTAAGGAGATTTAATGCTTCACAGGGCTCATCATTTAGCCCTGCCACTGAGTTGCTCCTACCTGTTTAGGCAGCTCAAATGCTTCACTGTCAGAAGCTGCTTTGTAGTGAATCAGACCATTAGTGTATCTGAGGATTACATACTGAGGGGGGAAGTGTAGGCAATTGCCACTCCATTGTGACCCAGATCTCTCCCAGAAGCCACCAAGTTCACAGTCTTATACTGTTTGATAAATGAGAAGGTGGCATTTTTTAAAAACATTCCAGTTTTTCTTACAGTTATAGTTTCTTACAGTTTCTTACATCTTACACTTTCTCAATCCAGCTCAATAATGCATTCTTAGAGAATATGTTTATTTTTTAAAAAGTAGGTGATTGCAATCAAATACTTTATTTGGATTTGTGTTCTTCTGCCAAGAAGAAGAAGATACCAATAAATACAGGTGGTGTTAAGCTGGGGCTTCCATACATGTACTGCAAAAATCCAGATAACGAGCGGATGGCAGCAGTATTAGATAAGGTGACCAATTGTCCTCCTTTAGGGAAGTCAGTCCTTCTTTTATAAGTTCTGTCCTCTCTTGAAAAGTGTCCTCCTACATGTCCTCCTTTTTGATATTTGAAGACTAATCTGTAAATCTCCGTATTCGATCGATGCCGAGCTGATACATTGCGTGTGATGTGATGTATTTGTATTTGACATGACGATTCGTCAAGGCATGATACAGTGTGACGAGATGCGATTATGAGACGCATGTGCTATGCACAGGAGAATTGTTTTGAGAGAATGTGCTGTGCACAAGAGTGTGCCACGCGCAAGTGGCTTTGTTTACATCTTACCGAAACATGACGATTTTTTGCAAAACACATGCATTAGACTCCAAAATTTATTTGTGTCCTCCTTCTCATTGTAAAAAAGTTGGTCACCTTATATTAGAGAATATATCTTTGCTACTATTAGGTCCTTGTCCAAATCTTTGCAACTCAAATAGGGTACCCTAGTGAAGCATTTGAAGGAAGTATATTTGAGATTCTGGAGAAGGGAGTGAGGACTGGTAAAGGCAGACTCCCATTTTGTGAAACTGATTGAGAATCTCAAAACTCCATTAGTCCTCTACCTCCAGAGGCTACTTTACTTTGATTTGCTTACTGGAAACACTAATGGTGAAGCTAAGACTTCATTACAGTGGTGAAATGCTATCGGGCGAACCGGCAGTGAAAAAAACTACTGGTTTGGATGAATCGGTAGTAAAAAAATAAAGCTACCAGTTCCTCTGAACTGGTATTTCCGATGATCAGCTGTGCTGCATAATTTAAAATCACTAGAAAGAAGGAAATCCAGCTTTCTAGTGAATCTAAATTGCGTGGCACAGCTGATCCCATCCCCGCTGCTCTACTTACCTTCCCAAGCCTCTTTTTGGCACGTATTGTGCATGCACGTGTGCAGCGCGTGTTTGGCATGCACTGCGCATGCATGTGCACATAGCACGTGCTCAGCACATAGCGTGTATGCGCGGCCAGCAAACCGGTGGCAAACCGGTTCAGACCTCACCACTGCTTCATTACATATTTCAGACATTTAATGTGAGTGAAAAAGACTTTTGTTAAAAAAAAAATCAAAGAAGTCAATAAGACACATAGATTGTTTTTTCCACCAAGGATATAAACATGAGAACGTAAGCTATTAAGGACATCTAATCTTGAGAAAATGAATTCCATAACGCCATGAAGATTCAGAAGCAACAGATCAGCTGGCTGTGGTTCCTGTCAGGGCCCTTCTCAACCCTATTTGAAGCAGGTGTCTTTCCCAGAGCCATGGTTCTTCATGATGATTTTTTGCAAAACTCCAGCCTCCCAAATTTTCTTCTCTGTTCAGTTGTTGAAATCACAGTTGGTAGATCCTTGCTCTTAGACATCACTAAGTTGTTGGGATCAATAGTTGGTTCCACTTATCTTCGCTACCGGTTCGGAATCAGGAACACACGTGGCACTTCTGCGCATGCACAGAGGGTCCATGATGATATTTGGGTGGGTGGGAGGAGCCTCCCGCTGCTGCCACTACTGGTTTGCCCGGTACATACTGGTTGGTATGAGATCTGGACATGTATCGCATGTAATGAAATCAAGCTGTTTTTCTCGTCTGTTCTATAGAAAGCAAGAACTTTTTGTTTCAGATGTGTGTGACAAATGACCTAGGAGCCAAAAAATAAAATAAAATCACAGACTCTGCTTAAACATGGGTAAGTTGAATGTAAGTTAGGAGGAAGAAAATGAACATTTAAAAAAAAAAAAGCTGATTAACCTAAGAACAGAAAATAGGTCAGATGTCAGATGGAACATTATATGAAAGAACAATAAAAGCTTGCTTAGGGGTGCTAGAGATAGTGTAAAAGAAATATTTTTTCAGCCTTTCCAATGGAAGATATGTGATGGATATTCAACCAGACATTGACAGAATATCTGAAGAATATCTGTAGGAAAAAAAATAGAGGACACCTGAAGAATTGTATCAGTTTAGGATTTAACCAGGAAGAATAAGAATCTTGCTCCGAATGATATAGTATTGAGAGTTGAATTAATGAACCTGAAACTCTTCTAACAAACTGATGCTGCCCAGTATAATTTTCTTTTTCCATTCCCTTCTTCTTTTGATGGCAAGTGCACTAATTGTGAGCTGAGAATAATTGGGCAGCATTTTAAAATTTTAGGCACTTTCAGCAAGATCAAAAACAATGATTAGTGGTGGTTCAAAGAATAGTAATCTTGGAGTCATGGTTGACAGAAAATGAAATCACCACTGTAATAAAGTCACAATATATTTATGTGATGCAGCTGCATATGAAGCACTTTGTGGTATCCTAATCATCTCTGGAAGTATATTTTACAACTGTAGAACTCTGCAGATAAAAGCAACCAAATGATCAAAGTATCATAGCAATTTCTCTTTGATGAAAGCTAAAAACCATTTTTATAGCTTAGAGGAAAAGGAGATGGAGCTTGATAAAGATGTGTAAGATTATTCATGACTTAGAAAAAGTTGATAGAATAATTTCTTGCCTTCACACAGTACTAATGCTTAGGGTCATTCAATGAAAATTTCAGGACAGAAAAAAAAAAGAAAATTCTTCTTCCCTGACTCCATCATTTAATTATGTAATTTACTATCATGCACTTTGATGGATGTGAGGAAATGCAAAAGCAGATTATAGAGAAGGCTGCTTTGCAATTGCCATTAGCCACAATAGCTGAATGCAACCACCATATTATTCATTGCTTCTAACATCTTCCAGGAGTGCAGAGTCAACAAGAGTATAGGTAACAGACTTACAATAGTTCATTTAATGACTATTTAAAGTTACTATGGCACTGAAAAAAGTGACTTATGATCATTTTTCATACTTATAATGGTTGCAGCAGCCACACAGACATGTGAACAAAATATAAGTCAGTTTGGCAACTGAATTATATTTATGACAGTTGAAGTGACCTGGGGTCATGTGATCATGGAGAGGAATTCCAGAGGAACAAAAATCAATAGTAGAATGTACTCAAGGGTTGCAGGAGGAGGGAACAAGCACACAAAGAAACTTGAAACCTCTGCTACACAGGAAAAGGGCAAAGAAGGATTTACAAGGCATATCTAATAATTATCTAATTAAATGCTTTAATCTGGCAAGATTTCTGTCTCAAGGCTAACAACAATAAAGGAAATACTCCTCATGGTTCATTCTTTTGTCAGACCCAAGGAACCAATGTTGGTTCCTTGGGTCCTGACAGAAGTTTAGAAAATTTGGAGAAAGAGCTCCTACTAGGAGTTCTCAGAATGTATGTTTAATGGTGCAGGTGGTTTGCTTTAGTTTGGCAAGATTTCTGTCTATTGGTGAGGAACAATAAAGGAAATTGCTTAAAAGAAATTCAACATGTCTTTCTTGGTTTTGGAGTCTTACAGGCACATAATCAATCAACCAATCAATTTCCAAAGGTATAGTGAGTGTTTGACATTCTAGGTTCTTCACCTTAAGGCACAAAGCCAATCCAACTGAGACAGTTGTCAAGCTACTTCTGAAAATTTTGCCAAGAAAATTGCAGGGATTTGACAAAGTCACCAGGAGTCAATGTGACCAAAAGCACCCTCTTACGCCAAATGAAGGGGTTCAAGAAACATTGCTGGTTATGGTAACTATGTAAAATGAAATTGGATATGCTTTACGAATTTTTGTGGGGAAACTAAAAGGAGAAAGGTGTGTTGGATATGTTCACCACCTTGAGTTGTTTGTAAAAATTGGTGATAGATAGATGATGATAGACAGACAGACAATGTTCTTGGTGATTTGACTGACTCTTATCTCATAGGATATTCTTGGGGAAAACATTGTGGAATTCAGTCCTATCAAATAAACAGGTAGAAACTGGGTTATGTACTGATGAAAGAAGCATGGCAATGAATTTATTCTATTTATTTATTTATTTATTTATTTATTTATTTATTTATTTACTATTGCGATTTATATGCCGCCTTTCTCCCTAGGGACTCAAGGCGGCTTACAAAATGACAAATTCCAATACAAATCACAATAAAAAAAAAATTAAAATCAACAACCCTATTAAAACAGTTTAAAATTATAACAGTGTATCCCCAAACAGATCAGTTAAGTTGATGAAAGAGCCACGTCTTCAGCTCGCGACGGAAGGAAAGAAGGTCGGGGGCTATCCTGAGCTTGGTGGGCAATCCATTCCAGAGGGTCAGGGCTCCCGCAGAGAACGCCCTCCTCCTGGGGACCGTCAGCCGACATTGTTTGGCCGATGGCACCCTGAGGAGGCCGACTCTGTGAGAGCGCACAGGATGGTGGGAGAGCGGCTGGAGTATCCCGGGCCTAAGCCATGAAGGGCTTTATAGGTGAGCACCAGCACCTTGAAATGTATCTGGAGCACCACCGGCAGCCAGTGCAGCTCACGCAGGAGAGGTGTTACACGGGAGTATCTAGACGCCCCCGTAACTACCCGCGCGGCTGCGTTCTGGACTAGCTGGAGCCTCTGGACGCATCCCAAGGGCAGCCCTATGTAGAGGGTGTTACAGTAGTCCAACCTAGAGGTAACGAGGGCATGAGTGACCATGGCGAGGGCATCCCGGTCTAGAAAAGGGCGCAACTGGTGCACAAGACGCACCTGTGCGAAGGCCCCCTTGGTTACAGCCGTCAGATGGTCCTCTAAGGACAGCTGAGAATCCAGGAGGACACCCAAGTGTCCCTCCCTATCAGAGGGAGCAAGAGTTTCTCCCCCGATCATTAGAGATGGAACCTCCAGATCCCGGGATGCCAGCATCCACAGCCACTCAGTCTTGGAAGAGTTGAGTCTAAGTCTGTTCCTCCCCATCCAAACCTGCACCGCTTCCAGGCAGCAGGACATCATGGAAAAGATATCCCCAGGAGTGGAGATGTAAAGCTGGGTATCATCAGCATATTGATGATACCTCACCCCAAAACCACGAATGATCTCTCCCAGCGGTTTCATGTAGATGTTAAAGAGCAGAGGGAAGAGAACCAATCCCTGAGGCACCCCACAAGTGAGAGGCCTCTGGGAGGATCCCTGACCCCCCCCGCCCAAACAAACTGCAGACGACCAGAGAGATAGGAGGAGAACCACTGTAAAACAGTGCCTCCTAACCCCATCTCCCCGAGCCACTGCAGCAGGATACCATGGTCGATGGTATCGAAAGCTGCTGAGAGGTCAAGAAGGACCAGGATGGAGGAACAACCCCCATCCCTGGCTCGCCAGAGATCAATTACTAGGGCGACCAATGCGGTTTCCGTGCTGTGACCACGCCTGAAACCAGATTGGTAAGGATCAAGGTAGTCAGTTTCCTTCAGGAATTGAGGGAATTGCTGCGCCACCACAGACTCAACAACCTTCGCTAAAAAGCGAAGATTGGAGACTGGACGGTAGTTGTTAAGAACGTCAGGGTCCAGGTTAGGCTTCTTAAGGAGGGGTCGAACCACCGCCTCTTTGAGTGCAGCGGGGAAGACCCCCTCCCTTAATGAAGTGTTGACAACAGCCTGGATCTAGTCTCCAGTCACCTCTCTGGCTGCCAAAACTAGCCAGGAGGGACAAGGGTCCAATAAACACGTGGAGGACCCCAGCCTATCCACAATCCTGTCCACATCATCCAGCGAAACAGGCTCAAACTCAACCCAGATGTTTCCACCAAGACTAGCCCCTGTCACCTCAACGGACTCTGTCCAGTCGGAGTCCAACCCGGTCTGAATCTGAGTGATTTTATCTTGCAGAAACTGTGCAAAATCCTCAGCTCGGCCCTGCAAGGGATCCTCCCTCGCTTCCTGATTAAGGCGGAAGCGGGTCACTCTAAACAGGGCTGCTGGGCGGTATTCTGCAGATGCAATGAGAGTGGCGAAATAGTTACGTTACGCCACTTCCATCGCCACAAGATAAGACCTAATATGGGTTCTTAGTTGTGTTCGGTCGGACTCGGATCGGGAGGATCTCCAACCACCCTCCAGGCATCTTTTCCAACGCTTCATTTCCCTGAGCTCCGCGGTGAACCAAGAAGCCGCCCGGGATCTGCGTTGGATCAGAGGCCGCAAAGGCGTGATTCGAACCAGGGCCCCAAGCGCAGCCCATTCCCAGGCTGCGACAAGGGCCTCGCCTCGGATGAATCGTGAGCTAAGGAGGCGGGAAATGACCCAAGCTCCATCAGGAACCTTTCGGGTTCCATCAGGCGCCTGGGGCGGAACCATCTTACTGGCTCCACACCCCTGCGATGGGGGATGGTGGTGGGAAAGTCAAGCCTAAGGAGGGAATGATCAGTCCATGACAGAGGGTTGATAGATAAAGTCCCCTCCCCACGGTCATTTATCCACCGTCCAAAGAGAAAAATCAGGTCGAGTGTGTGTCCTCCAATGTGAGTTGGGCCCTGTACAATCTGAGTTAGGTCCATGGCCGTCATGGAGGTCATGAACTCCTGCACCAACTCAGATGTCTCACCAGCCGACGGCAGGTTGAAATCTCCCACAGCCAAAAGGTTGGGTAGTTCCACCGCCAATTCGGCTAAGACATCTAGTAGTGCGGGCAGGGCTGAGGCCACGCAGCTGGGGGAGAGGTATGTGATCAACAGCCCTGACTGAACTCCAGGGTCCCATTTCAAAAGAAGGGATTCACACTCGCCTATCTGAGGAACGGTGACCTCCCTAGGACTGAGACTTTCCTTAATAATTACCGCCACTCCTCTGGAGTCGTGGCTGGTGAAGTATCCGGAAACCTGGGGGGACACGAGACGGACACCACCCTCCGGTCCCAGCCAGGTCTCAGTGATACAAGCCAGGTCCGCGTCCTCCTCGTCAATAAGATCTCGAACGAGGAGGACCTTGTTCACCACGGACCTGGCATTCAAATATACCAGCCGGAGTCCAGGGCTCTGCATTCCGTCGCTGTCGGGGGAGCAGGATGAGCTGAGGGGGCAGAAGAGCACCACCGCTTGAACAAAGTGAGGGCGCTCTCCAAGCCCCCCCTCTCCCGACCTCCGCCTCTCCCAATCATCACAGGGATTGGAAGGCCCTCTCTCCACCGAGCCTCTTTGTTCCCTCCCCCTCCCCCCCCTCCCCCACAACCATCCAATGGGCCCAATGCTGAACCGTAGGAGCCGCCCCCAGCTCATCCCTCACCACCCACCTCCCGGGTCCCCTTAAAATTTGGTTAAAAGTCTTAATTAAAAAACCCCTCAGACCACGCTTAGAAGCATGCCACCACTCGGGGTTCCAAAACCCGTCCTTGAGGTAGGCCTTCGATAAATCCGAAGGCCATGTCTGCGAGAGGGGGGCATCTTGCAGAGCGAGGAGGGTCACCGAAATGTATCAGAGAGTCACAATGGCTCAGCATTTGAAGACACTGTTAGCTGGAAAACTGACAGCCTGGGTTGGAGACCCGAGCACCACAGAACAGATGAGCTCCCATTCCTATCCAAGCTCTTGCCACCTAGCAGTTCCAAAGCATGCAAATGTGAGTAGATAAATAGGTATCACTTTGGTAGGAAGATAATAGTGTTCCATGTATCTTGGCATACAGTCATGCTGGTCATATGACCATGGAAGTATTTTCGGATAACATTGGTTCCCTTAGCTAAGAAATGAAGATGCGCACCACTACCTTTTTGAGTCAGACACAACTAGACAGGGCAAACCTTTCTCTTTACCTCTTTAATGAAGGAATGTTTGTAGTTTTGTTGAATACATCCTAATTCTATCCACAATGAGCATGCAAAATCTTAAACAGTGCAGGACAGACAAAAGATTGCAGTTGGAATAATCCTGCTGCTATCTATTGAACTGAATATTTTTTCTTCAAGAAACTAATAGACTGTACAATGAAAACTTTTATTTCTGAAATGCCTTTTCTACTTTTTCCATATTATTTTATAACAAAATAGAATTCAATGGGGGACAGAGTTTATGTTGTGATGCACTTTTTTCATTTGCCTTTCTATAGATGCCCCAACTTGTTGAATAAAGATAACACTATTATGCATATTTTCTGGTTTCCTAAGGCTTTTTAAAATGTGTAGAAATACCTGGCACCATTGTTGTTTTATATTATCCCTCATTTATACCATCAAATGTTATTTATTCCAACAGAAGAGAATATATGTAGCTTGGGTTTGGATTGTGGAGTCCCTGGTGCTCTCTGGGCTAAAGATTGTCTAAACCAGTGGTTCTCAACCTTCCTAATGCCGCGACCCTTTAATACAGTTCCTCATGTTGTGGTGACCCCCAACCAGGGGTGGGTTCTAAATTTTTTTTACTACCGGTTCTGTGGGCGTGGCTTATTTTGTGGGCATGGCTTGGAGGTCATGTGACTGGGTGGACATGGCTAGCTGGTCATGTGACCGGGTGGCCATGGCTATGTGTATAGGGACTACTCAGAGGGCTGAAAAATGTCATTTCTGACAGGTCCTCGCACTTTTGACTGGTCCTCACACTTATGACCATCCTCACATTTATGCCTGTGCAGCATTCTTAACAACCATGTCACTCATTTCACAACTGCTTCTTTTCACCATGGTGATAAGATAGGGCAAAAAACGTAAAATGTGAGGATAGTCGTAAATTCGAGATCTGGTCAAAAGTACGAGGACCAGTCAAAAATAACTTTTTCAGCCCTCTGAGCAGTCCATGTGTACAAAAGGACTACCCAGAGGGCTGAAAAAAGTGATTTCTGACAGGTCCTCGCACTTTTGACCGGTCTTCGCACTTATGACTGGTCATCATTTATGCCCATTGTAGCATTCTTAACAACCATGTCACTCATTTCACAACTGCTTCTCTTCACCATGGTGACAAGATAGGGCAAAAACGTAAAATGTGAGGACAGTTGTAACTTTGAGGACTGGTCAAAAGTGTGAGGACCAGTCAAAAATAACTTTTTCAGCCCTCTGAGTAATCCATATGCATAAAAGGATACAGCAATAGAGAGGGATGAAGGAAGGGAAGGGAAATTAGAGTAGGAGTGAGGGTAAAAGAGGGAGGAAAAGAGGAGGAGAAGGAGAAAGAAAGAGGAAGTAGGGAGGAAAAGAAGAGGGGGAGGAAGAGAAAGTAAGAAGGAAAGAAAAGAGAGAGGTGGTAGATTTGAGGAGAAAGATTGCTGTATAATAAAAAAGATGAAAGGGAAGAAAGGCAACCCCAAACAAATATAAAGATATTAAGATAAAGAATGAATTGTTAAACTTTAAAGAATAAAAGAGAACAAATATGAATAAATAGCAATAATTAGAAACACACATACAAACATACAACTTATTTTCTTTGAACAGAGTATTTGGCTGGTTCACAAATTTAAACAGTGTTTAGTCATTTCAATTAAATTTACAATTTCTATATTTCCTTTTTGCCATATTTATTCCTCATCTATTTTTGTAAAAAAACCAATATTATCCTTCCTCCTCATCTCTAATCTTAATGAAATTCAATTTTTCCCTTCTATTATACCCCTTCCCATTGTCATCTACTTTTATATCCATCCTCACATTGGTTAATTATGTAATATTACAGTTGTTTAATATAAATTCAACATTTTAATATAAATCAATTAGTTATATAAGTACCTTTTTTGTATATTAATCAATATGAACATGAATATTCCAATTATTTCCATGCAATCCAATTTCTTACAAATCAATTAATTATATTTACCAATAATAATAAACCAAATAATTTTCCCATATATTCCTCCAAACCACAACTTAACCATTTCTGCTTTCAACACAATATACAATTAATAGTATCTCAATTATTACAATTCCTTAGTTAATAGAGCTTTTTTTGTTTTGTGTTTAAAATCTTGAACTCTCCTCTTTTTCCCTAAATTTCCCATTGTTTGCACTTACCTTTTTTGGTGAGGAAAAAGAAAAGAATTCTGCCTGCCTAATTTTCCAACCTTGCAGCAACAGCAAAGCAGTTTCAGTTTCGTGTTTCAGCAGAGCTAAGGGAAAAAAAATCTGCTCCAGGACTCTTTGCAAGGAAGCAGCAGAGCCCTGAGCAAAACAGCTGAGACAAATCAGCTGAGAGCCGGGAGGCCGATAGAATCAAGGGGCTAATTAGCCTATGCTGAAGCTCCGTGGGCCAATAAAATTACAAAAAACACCAAACTGTTTGTTAAATTGCTGGCTCGCCCGCCCCTCGCCCACTACTATTTATTGGCAATAAATAGTAGTGCGGAGGGATGGGGCAAGGGGCGAGGTGGAACCGGCAGAATCCCACCACTGGCTCTAGGGCGGCCCTTTGAATCCCCGCGGCAAGAATTTAAACAGTTTTTTTTTTCCTCTAGCCATCAGCTGGGACTCAGGAGGCAGCAATAGATTGGGAGTGGGCGGGGTAAGCAAACGGCCAATGATCCAACAGAGCAGAGAGTGAGGGTGAGTGAAGGTGTGGGGGGGCGAGAGAGGGCTTTGGCAACCCCTGTGAAATGGCTGTTTGACCCCCAAAGGGGTCGCGACCCCCAGGTTGAGAACCGCTGGTCTAAACCATTATTATACACTAACAGACAAACCACATTTATTATGGATAGGACACAAAAAATAAAAAAAACAACAATTACTGGAGGACAAAGAAACTTACATCCAATTAAATCACAACCCAATATAGAAATTGGACAACCAGATCAAGAGAAATCTCAACAACCTAGCCAAGAAAGGTCAAATCATAAAAGAAGTGTTATGTATGTATCTATTTTGTGCGGGAAATTCAAATGTACAGTGAATTCTGATTGGTTCATGGTTCCCTCTGAAAAGTATATAAAGAGGGCTGTTGCCTGTGTTTCTTTGCTGAAGTCTCACCCTGAATTAAAAAGCTGTTGTCCCTAGCTTGCTTGTGCCTCTCGTTATTCCCGCACTACAACATTGGCGATGAAGGTGGGATAGAGGCCACAAGAAGCAATTCAAAAGAGATTGGAGTTTCAGCCAGGGTGACTAGCGAACACGGAGACACAGCATGTCTGCCTACGTTCCGCCAAAACCCTTCGACCCGACCGAGAGAAGTGGGGATCATATCTGACCAGGTTCGAGTGCTCCCTGGAAGCGAGCGAAATGCAAGGGCTCTCAACGAACAGAAAAAGGGCCCTGTTCTTAAGCCACTGCGGGCCAGATGTATTCGAAATGGCCGAGTCCCTCTGCGAGCCAACCCCAGTCCAGACGGTTCCCTGGGGCGTCCTTCAAGCCAACCTGAGAGACCACTACACTCCGGTTCCGTCCAAATTTGTACAGCACTACGAACTCCAGCAACGAGTTCAAAAAGAAGGAGAGCCGGTCAGCACTTATGTGGCTGCACTTAGAAAAGCCGCAACGCATTGTGACTATAGAGACTTAGATGACGTGCTGCTTGAACAATTGATTTGCGGGGTTCGAGATACCTGGCTTCAAAGGCATCTTCTAGCCAAGCCAGACCTAATGCTAGCCGGTGCGCTAGATGAAGCCCAAGCACACGAGGCATCAACAAAAGCTTCGGAAGCGCTGCAGCGACCAATTTCAAGCAAAGACGGGCCGAAAACAGCCCCCGTCCACAGAGAAGAGGCGCGAACCAGCACAGAGGAAGAGTCGGACGAGGACGTCTTCCATACAGAAAAGAAATTGACCGAACAAAGCCGCCGCCATGAGAACTGTCCTAGCTGTGGCGGGGATCACGAGAGACAATCATGTAAATACAGAGAAGCCATTTGCAGGCTTTGCAATAGGAAAGGCCACCTAGCATGAGTTTGTAGAGCTCAATTTCCACGTAGTCATAAGCCACCATCCAGAACCGGCTCGTTCAAAACAGCCAATCAAAGAGAACGGTGCAAGGAAATGGCGCAAATCTCAAAAGCGGGAGACCTACAGCACAAGAATCGGCCAAGCCAGCACAACCGCCGATGAGAAAGTCTACACGAAAGTAGAAATCGAAGGCAGACCGTGCAAAATGGAAATCGACACTGGGTCTATGTTATCGATCATGTCCTGGGCAACACTCAAGACGCTTCTGCCCAAGTTCCAGAAAACCCAGCTGTCCCGACAGAAAATCCGCCTCCTCGACTACCAGGGAAACCGAGTTCCTGTAGAAGGCGTGGGCACATTCCGGGTCACCTACGGAGAGTTCCAGAGAGAGCTACCCCTGACCATCGTTAGCAAGCCACTACCAAGTCTACTGGGCATGAAATGGTTCCGAGCCCTCAGCATGGGCTTCACAGGCGTTCACAGCATCCCCGGCTCATCCCTCAAAGAAACCCTTCTCCACGAGTTTCGGAACGTTTTCGAAGAGACTCTAGGCAAGTACGTGGGGACCCCTATATCTTTTAATTTAGACCCCAACGTAGCGCCAATTAGCCTGAAAGCAAGACGAGTTCCTTTTGCTTTAAAGCCCAAAATTGATGCGGAGCTCGACAAGCTCATTAAGCAAGGGGTGCTAATTCCCATAGATCACGCTAAGTGGGAAACCCCAATAGTCACGCCAGTCAAATCGGACGGCTCAATTAGAATTTGCGCTGACTATAAGTGTTCGATCAACAAGGCGTTGCAGCAGAGCGCCTATCCGGTTCCTATAGTCCATCATCTACTACACTTCCTGGGGCCTGGCAAGATATTCGCAAAACTAGATCTTGCGCAGGCGTACCAGCAACTGCCTGTAGATGACGCTACGGCAGAATCACAGACAATAGTAATCCACAGAGGTGCTTTTAAATACACCAGACTGCAGTTTGGGGTCAGCATCGCCCCTGGGCTCTTTCAGAGCACAATGGAGCACCTTCTACAAGGCCTTCCAGGTGTCATCCCGTATTTTGACGATGTTTTGATTAGTGGCCAAGACAAGACTCAGTTAGGTCAGAGGGTTAGACAAGTCCTAACCAGATTCAGAGAAGCGGGACTTAAACTCAAACGAGCAAAATGCAAAATAGCGATTCCATCAGTGGAATTCTTAGGTTACCGAATCGACGGCACAGGCATTCACCCCACAGAAAGCAAAGTCAGGGCCATCCAAAACGCGCCCACCCCCAAGTCGAAGTCCGAACTGCAGGCCTTTCTGGGACTTCTCAATTTCTACACGATGTTCTTAAAACACAAAGCTACCATTGCAGAGCCTCTGCATAGGCTCCTTGGAAAAAACATTCCGTGGGTGTGGGGCAAACGAGAAGCGGCTGCATATAACGCAGTAAAGAAACGTTTGTCTGAGGACAGTTTCCTCATCCAGTACAATTCTGAACTATCTCTAGTGTTGGTCTGTGACGCTTCCCCCTTTGGCGTAGGCACGGTTTTAAGCCATAGACTGCTGAATGGGTTAGAGGCACCCATCGTCTATTATTCTCGCACTTTATCTAGTGCTGAAAGGAACTATAGCCAGCTAGACAGGGAGGCATTAGCGGCTGTAGCTGGGGTCAAAAAATTTCATGAGTACTTGTTTGGCTGCACCTTTGAACTCATTACAGACCACCTTTTGGGACTTTTGGGTGGAGATAAACCGACCCCGGCTGCTCTTTCCCCCCGGATGACCAGATGGTCCATTTTCTTAGCCACTTATTCTTATGACTGCTCCACTGGCCGGGCAAAACTCTGGGACATGCTGATGCCCTCAGCCGATGCCCCTTGCCCGAACTGTTGGACAACCCGATCCCGGAAGCCCCAGTTTTACTTATTGACGTTGTTTCCCCGGGCCCCATTTCTTCAAACGAGGTGGCGAGGGCTTCTGCCAGAGACTCTATTTTGCACACTGTAATGGGATGGGTAACGAGGGATTGCCTACCAAGGTGGACAGTGGTGACTTTCAATTGTATTTTAACAAAAAAAATGAACTGTCAATGTTGGGGGGTTGCTTGTTGTGGGGAGACAGGGTGGTCATTCCTTCACGGTTAAGGCACAGAGTTCTAGAAGTGCTGCATGAGGGACACCCTGGTATTGTTCGTATGAAAGGCCTAGCTCGTAGCTATGTTTGGTGGCCACATCTCGATCAAGATGTCACTGAGTGGGTGGGGAAGTGCAGGCCCTGCCAGGAATCCCACCCAGATCCTCCTATTGGTCCCGTTCAAGAATGGGAAAAACCAAAGGGGCCATGGGGGAGGTTTCACATCGATTTCGCTGGCCCGTTCCATGACCAGAACTTTCTAATCATTGTACATGCATATTCTAAGTGGCTCGAGATTGCCTTAATGCCATCTACCACTTCTGAGGCCGTAATCAAAGTACTAAGAAAACTATTTGCAACACACGGGTTGCCGGACACCCTGGTATCCGACAATGGGCCCCAATTCACGGCAACTCAATTTGAGGGCTACCTAGCCAAATTAGGCATACGACATGCATTATCCGCTCCTTTTCATCTGGCTTCAATGGCCTTGTTGAAAGATTTGTAAGAACGGCCAAAGAAGCTCTTTCCCGGCTTGATGCAGGGGACTGGCAGGCTAGAATAGATGAGTTCTTAGCTGTACAGCACGCCACCCTGTGCCCCACCTCGGGCCGCAGCCCAGCTGAGCTCTTAATGGGCCGAAAGCTAAGATGCATCCTAGACCTATTGCATCCCAATTACTCCCCCGACAACTTCAAAGGGGAAGGGGGAGGACTAAGACAATTCCAAATAGGAACACCAGTTTTTTCTAGAAACTACACCAATGGGCCCTTATGGGTAGAGGGAACCATCGTAGGAATTACTGGTCCAAAGTTATACACAGTTAATATAGAGCATGGTAAAATTTGGAGAAGACACATAGATCAATTGCGTAAACGTTTACAAAATGAAAATTCATGTCCTAACTATCAAAGTCTTCCTGACACAGCTACCTCAAGCCCAAGTAAGCCGGAATACTTATCTGGCAACCCAGAGTTCCAGCGCCGCCCCAGCGAGTTGACACTCCCAGCCGGGGATAGCCACACCTCCGGAGAAATCCAGGAAGTTCCATTGGCGGAGCCGGGAGAGACAGGAGGTCCCTCTGACTGGCTCGACACCTCGCCAACAACTGAACTGCGCAGGTCAACCAGGATTAAGACACGCCCTGGTCACCTGCGTGATTTTGTATGTAAATATGTAAATAGGTAGAATAAGTGCCTTCTGGGAGTGGAGGGGTGTTATGTATGTATCTATTTTGTGCAGGAAATTCAAATGTACAGTGAATTCTGATTGGTTCATGGTTCCCTCTGAAAAGTATATAAAGAGGGCTGTTGCCTGGGTTTCTTTGCTGAAGTCTCACCCTGAATTAAAGAGCTGTTGTCACTAGCTTGCTTGTGCCTCTCGTTATTCCCACACTACAACAAGAAGAA
This sequence comes from Arizona elegans, assembly GCA_022577455.1. Lineage (NCBI taxonomy): Eukaryota > Metazoa > Chordata > Lepidosauria > Squamata > Colubridae > Arizona > Arizona elegans. The sequence continues at coordinate 38,884,224 of JAKOOJ010000008.1, read as the reverse complement.
TAGTGGTGGATGAAAAGCAGAGATCAAACAGTGAACTTGTCCCGTCCCCCTCCCCCAAGCATCTTTGGATAGAATGAATATTCTATCAGTTCCCCACTTTAGTACCATCATAAACTCAAAGTCTAAACAATAGAAGAAAACGCAATTATGATTTCATTAGATACCACAGCTCTCTTCATGTCCATAGATCCAGGAACTAGCAAAAGAATCCATGGTAGCAGTACTACACAAGACACCTGACCTAGCATGACCCTTAGACACTAAGATCAAACTACTCAGATTCATGAATCTCATCAACCTTTGCCTCACTACCTACTTTCAGTTTGATGGACAAATATACCAACAAATCAGAGAACTTCCATGAGCTCCCCACTCTCAGGACTCACAGCAAAGCCATAATGCAGCATCTAGAAACTATAGCAATCCCACACATACAACCAAAAGTAAGAATCCAGTATGTTAACAATATTTTTTTCATAATAAAAAGAAACAACTGGAGAAGATTCATGAGACAATCAAAAACTTCTTCAAAGGAATAAAATTCACAAGGGAAGAATAAAACAAAAACACACTATCCTTCCTGGATATCCTCATCAGCAGAGCAAATCATGGCAAATTAAAAACAGCCCACACTACTCCATTATCAAAGTAGCAACCCAATGTCCCACAAGAGGAGTTGTGTAAGAACATTACTCAGATGAGCACAAACATATAGCAGCAACCTGGAATACCATCAAAAGGAGACAAACCATCTATGCCATATCTTCAAAACAAACAAAAAAGAATACCCACTAAACTTTATCAAAAAGTGCCTGACTACACAACCCACTTACAACACAACCAGCTATGAAAAGGATAATACTACCAAAAATTTAAAGAAAACTCTGAAACAACCAACACACTATTACAGCATCATTATAATACACAAACTATCCATAAATGCAAACTATCAGTCAGAAGACAGGATGGTAACTCCTTAATCTCACAATACATGGACAGACTTGACCATAGGTTCAACTGGAAAACTTAAAACAAGCCAAATCCAAAAATGTTAGGAAATTCCTGGACACTTGGCATTGAAACAAATCAGCCATCAAAAAACACATAGAGATAAACTCAGTGGTGGGATTCAAATAATTTAACAACTGGTTCTCTGCCCTAATGATTTCTTCCAACAACCAGTTCACCAAACTGCTCAGAAAGTTAACAATCTGTTCTCCCGAAGTGGTACGAACTGGCTGAATCCCACCAGTGGATAAAACAAACTTACAGTTCATTCTAAAGAGACAATAAAAACACTAAGAACGAAACAAAAAGAGCCAGGAGCCATCACTCAGATTAAACAGAACATCATAATCAAGGAAATAACAAGAACTACAATCCCCACCAAAACTGACAGGGCAAGCTATTATATATAAATAGGGAACAACTCCCACACTTACTAACACTGATGATGTTACCTAGTCAGGTAATGAAATGTCTGCAGACAAACAAACCAATTCAAAAAACACCAAGGACTCCATAATGTTATTTACCCTGGGAGTATGCAATGATTTTTTGGTACTTGCCCTGCCTTGAACTCATAGCAGGCATGGCCAGTGAGATACATTATTTTCTGCTTGGGGCCTTTTGAAGGAACTGGGGAGCATTTGGATTTTAAGGGACAAACAGGTATCTTAAATTCAAGGCACTTTTTTTCTCCCCAAATTTTTTCCCAAACAGGGAAAAAATTGACTATTTGTGGCAGAGGTGTCTGCAGAATATGGTCATATTAAAAAGCAGATGAAACTTTTCACTATTACTTTATCTTACTGCTATTATAAAATAGCCCTGTGCCTGTTTACAACAGCTTATTGTTTTTCCCTGAAAATAAATGCAACTGCTGATTTAAAATACTGATTCTCAATTTATTAAGAATTAAATAAAATTGAGCTTCCTTGTGGAGATCGCACAAAGATAAAAGGTAGAAAGCAAAATATGCTAAATAATAAGAAAGAGGATCCTCTTGACATTTGAAGGAGAGCGTAGAAAAATAATTTTCCTGACCCAGGTTTCCTGTTGACATTGCCAAGTGGTTTTATTAGAGCATGACAATCTTTTTTTTGCAATCTCATTGAGAAACAGCATGAAGGGAGTTCATGGATGACAGTATCCATTTGCAGTGCAGAATTCACTATCAAGAAAGCCATTATGTTGACTTCCGGTTTGCTAGCCTTCGGCGAAGACGGTACCTTTTTAAGGACCGCCAGCCCCGCCGCCTGTAGAGCCGCCTCGTGATCGAGAAGCGGCTCGAAAACTCCGAAATCCAAAGGATTGAAGGAGGAGAGATAGCAGGGCACAGGTAGAGCCCCTGTAAGCCCCCAGGGAATTGCTTCTGGGGAGGAAACAGGCGCGGCTCCCTCCCAACCTGCTGAGACTCCGGACGGCGTGGGACGATTCTGCTCTCAGCAGAACAAGCCGGCTGCACAAACGTTCAAATTGAATGAAACCAACCTCAATAAGCAGCGGAAATATTAACTTGAACCCTGAAACTTGGAAATCGCAAGTATTAGCGCTTTGTTGACTTTTTAATTTAAGAGAAAGTATGAGCGAGTTAAAGTGATTTGAAAAAATATGGCACCCAGTTCCAGAGTTAACGAGCTTGCGAGAGTGGATTTGTGAAGTTATTTTGCTTTGCTACAAAGTTGCTACAAAGTTGCTCCGCTTGTAATAAAGAGAAACAAGACAAGAGGGGGGAAAAAACCTCTTTCTTTAAAATCTGAATTTGCTTTACTCCAGTTCCTATTTGATTAAACCTGGGGAATTTTTTTAGACGTCTCTGTGGAGGTGGAAAAGGAAAAGGGACTTCCCTTTTCAGAAAATCTAGCCTACGTGGCAGGATGGCCTCAAAGAAGCAGGAAGGAAAGGCAGCAGGGGGGGGGGATTCCCCCACACACAAACATGAAACGCAGCTTCCCCCTGCTCAACAGACACAGACTCAGAAAAAAGATTTTGACTTTGAAAATTTAAAAGAATTTATCTCTCAGGCTTTGGATGACAAATTTCAAAAATCACATCAAGAAATAGATGATACAAGCGCTCCATGGCATAGGACCCGGGTACCTTCGAGACCGACTTCTGCCACCAATAGCCTCCCACCGACCAGTCCGCTCCCACAGAGAGGGTCTCCTCAGGGTGCCATCGGCCAAGTTATGTCGGCTGGCGACACCCAGGGGGAGGGCCTTCTCTGTGGGAGCCCCAGCCCTGTGGAATGAACTGCCCCCGGAAATAGGTAAGATCTCCGACCTCCGGGTGTTTCGCTGCGCTCTGAAGACCCTGTTGTTCCACCAGGCCGGGCTATTAACATAACAATTTTAAATTGGGGTATTTTAAATTTCTGGGATTTTAATTATTTAATGGGAGCCTAATTATTTAATGATTTTAAATTTTAATTGTTGTTTTGCTTCTGTGTTTTTAAATAGGCTGTACACCACCCTGAGTCCTTCAGGAGAAGGGCGGTATAGAAATAAAATAATAATAATAATAATAATAATAATAATAATAATAATAATAATAATAATAATAATAATAATAATAATAATATAAACTTCAAAAATCCCAACAGGAAATTATGCAGGAAATTAATGAAATTAAAGACATGGTGAAACAGTATTATGGCAAGGTGACTAAAAAAATATCCGATGTGGCGTCTGGCCTCGCAGAATTTATTATTAAAGTGGATTCCAAAGTGGAAGATTTTAAATCAGAAGTCAATGTTAAGATTAAGGACAATGATTATAAAATTTTTGATGTTGATGAAAAAGTGCAGAAAGTTGAGAACGAAATTTTTATGTTGCAATTCAGGGCCATGGAATTTGCTATAAGGCTCAGAGGAATTAGAGAGGATGACCGGCAGGATTTGAGACAGATTTGTGCTGATGCCTTGGCTGTGTTATTAAAAATCAATCCTGAAGTGGTTTTTTCCAAATAGATAAAATTTACAGAGTGAATTCTTGGGTGGCCAGACAAAGACAATTGCCCAGAGATTTGGTGATATATTTTACAGACAGAATAATAAGAAATGATATCCTGCAAAAATCTTTTCTCTCCTCTGTGCAAGTGGGGGGGGGCTCAAATTGGAGTTTTTAAAGAATTACCACCTAAGATGTTGAAAGCCAGAAAAGACTTTGGTTTCCTAGTAAATGAATTGAAAAAACAAGATATACCATTTCGGTGGGATGCCCCAACTGGTATAATTTTGAAATACAATGGAGAAAGACATCGGTTGAATACTGTTGAGAAGGCGGAGTATTTTTATTCTGCTAATTTTAAAGAAAGAACACCATCTCCACGTACATCTACAGTGTTGGACATTAAAGAGAGTGATAAGAAGCAACCCCAGCAAGAGATGCAACAACAGTCAAAGCAGGTGGACTCAGAGGACATGCAAGGTGCTGTAGGAGGTTTACTGGAGGAGCCCCTGCTAGAATCTTCTCCAATCCTGGACCCGGTCCAAATGGTTGAAGTCAAAGACCAGTGTATAACTCGTGCAAAATCTAAGCAACTTAAAGAAAAGCAACAACAGGAAAGACAATACAAAAAGGGAGCTAAGAGTACTGTACAAGAGACTGAAGCCATGGGGGGAGTGAAACCGAAGATTATGGAAGACATTTGGTTATTCTGCTCGTTGCTTCAAAAAAATAAAGATGACAATTAAGTGCTTATCTTGGAACGTGAATGGGTTGAATTTATTACAGAAAAGGAAGAAGTTATTTGCATATCTGAGACAATTTAATAATGATATAATTTGTCTACAAGAAACCCACATTAGAACTCAAGATCAAAAACATCTGATAAACTCTAAATTAGGAACACTTTTTGTGGCTTCAACTTTGCAAAAAAAGAATAGTCTGGTTATTTATGTAAATAAAAGACTGACAACTAAACTTATAGAAGCAGATGAAGATGGCAGGTTTTTAGCAATTGAATTGTTTACAGTAAATGGCCAAATTCTTTTGATTGTAATTTATGCTCCCAACCAACAACAGGATCATTTCTATAAAATGTTACATACTAAAATACTGCAATGGGACTACAGATCTATTTTAATTATGGGAGATTGGAATGGAGTAATTGATTCCAAATTAGATAAAAAGAGCACGGCGAAATCCAGGATTAGATTACCACAGACTTTTTTCGATATGAAAGAGGACTTGGAATTAAAAGATATTTGGAGAATACATAATCCAAAAGAACTGGACTATACCTTTTTCTCTGATAGACACAGATCCTTCTCTAGGATTGACTTTATTTTGTTGTCAAATGATCTACTTGTTGAGACAAAAAGAACAAAGATTTTTCCAAGAACTTTGACCGACCATAGCCCAGTATGGATAGAATTTGAGACGGGTAAAATTGAAAGACGATCATGGAGATTAAATGAAAACTTATTCAGATATGAAAAAAATATAACAGAACTTAAGAAGTATTTGAAAGAATTTTTTGAAATGAACTTGAATAAGGGTACCCCACTTGAAATTGTGTGGGATGCGAGCAAAGCTTATATGAGAGGGGTACTCATTTACATGAACTCTAAACATAGACTGAATCGACAAAAGAAGAGATCTGAATTGGAAGCAGAAATAAAGAATAAAGAACAGCTACTTATTAAAAATCCAACAGATGAAAAAATACGTGGTGCTATAAAACTTTTGAAAGATCAATTCCAAATGCTTATGGTGGAACAAGTTGCAACAAATTTACAATATGCGAGGCATAATACATTTTGTAATGCCAATAAACTGGGCAGATGGTTGGCTTATACACTAAGGAAGAAGCAGAGTATACGGACTATTGATAGTATTGATATTGGAGGGAAAGAAATCTTTCAACAAAAATTAATTAAAGAAGCTTTTGTAGATTACTATACTAAACTATATGCTAAAGATGATGTGCAGAATGGACTTATAGAAAAATACTTAGATAATAAAAGAGTCACAAAAATTACTAATCAACAAAAGGAAAGAATGAATTATCCTATAATCCTATATCCTATAACAGAGGAGGAGATAATAGTAGCAATTAAACAATTAAAAACAGCTAAAGCTCCTGGAACGGATGGTTTGACAGCAGTGTATTATAAAACTTTGCAAGCAGAAATGGTGGAACAATTTAGAGATTTATTTTGTAATATTCAACAAGGGGGTTGTCCCATCATGGACAACAGCTTATATTTCTTTGATACCAAAAGAACAAGTAGGTCCTAAAAAACCGAAGAATTATCGACCAATATCTCTTCTGAATACTGATTATAAAATTTATGCAAAAGTACTAGCCAACAGGTTGATGCCAGCAATCCAAGACGTGATTCATGATGATCAAGCAGGATTTATCGAGGGCAGATACATGAAGGACAATGTAAGGCAAGTAATAGATTTATTGGAATATCTTGAGAAGAATAAACAGATCCCTGCAGTGCTGGTCTTCCTGGATGCAGAGAAGGCCTTTGATAGAGTGGACTGGAATTTTCTACTAAAGACTTTAAAAAAGATGGACTTTGGAGATCAATTTATACAGGCGGTTTCAGCAATTTACCAAGAGCAAAAGGCACAGATTATTATTATTGGAAGTTTGACAACAGAGTTTAAAATTGAAAAAGGAAAAAGACAGGGATGTCCGTTATCCCCATTGTTATTTATTTTAACACTAGAAGTCTTGTTAAATACAATACGGGACTCTAATATCTTGAAAGGTATAATGATAAGGCAAGAGGATTACAGAATAAAGGCATTTGCAGATGATCTGGTTGTTACCCTAACACAGCCAATGGAATCAATAATCCAGATGAAAGATGTTATACAAGACTATGGTAAAGTTTCAGGTTTTAGACTGAATCAGAAAAAAACAAAGATGATAGTCAAAAATATGACACAAGATCGAAAACATGAGCTGGAAAGGAGGGCAGGTTTTGAGATTGTACCAAAGGTAAAATATCTAGGAGTTCAGGTTGCAGAATCAAATATGAAACTGTTTCAAAACAATTATGAGGTGTTATGGCGAGATGTGCAGAAAGATATGGAGACTTGGAAAAAACTGCAGCTGTCTTTACTCGGAAGAATAGCAGCAGTTAAGATGAACATTTTGCCAAGATTTCTTTTTCTGTTTCAAATGATTCCGGTGCTTAAAAGTGATAAACAATTGAAAGAGTGGCAAAGTGGAGTGAATAAGTTTGTTTGGAACGAGAAAAAACCGAGAGTGAAATTGAAAATTATGCAAGATGTTCCAGAAAGGGGAGGTCTTAAACTTCCAAACCTACAATTATACTATGAAGCAGCAGCTTTGACCCAAGCAAGCGATTGGTTTGGAAGGAAAAAGACTGGAATATTGAATATAGAAAGTTTTGATCTTGAATTTGGATGGCATGCCTACTTATTTTATAAGAACAAAGTGGATAAAGTATTTAAAAGCCATATACTTAGAGACTCTTTGATGAGGGTTTGGAAGAAGCACCGACTTAAATGGGATTACAAAATACCGCTATGGCTGGATCTTGGTCATATTATGTGGAATACAAATATAATGTCACTCGGGTGGGGGGGTTATATAAAGAGGTTCTTTTTACAGATGCGGGCAGATGGCAGTTGAAGACATTAGAGACACTGTTGGACAAAGGGATTAATTTAACTTGGTTACAATATAATCAACTTCAACTCAGATGGAAAGAGGACCAAAAAATTGGTATTATGTTGCATGAGGAAGAATTGGTTAGACATATAAAAGAGAAAGGTCCAATGCATATTAAAAGGCTTTATAATGTTTTGTTAGAAAGGGATTCAGAAACTGAATTGGTTAAAGATTGTATGATTAAGTGGGCACAAAATTTTGAAGAACCAGTGATGTTGGAAACATGGGAAAAAATTTGGGTTCAGAATGTTAAATTTACACAGTCGCAGAATTTGAGGGAAAATTTCTATAAAATATTTTATAGATGGCATTTAGACCCCAAAAAATTGTCGTGTATGTACCCTAATGTTCAGCCAAAATGTTGGAGATGTGATAGTTTAGATGCTACATATTATCATGTTTGGTGGACTTGCAAGAAAGTTAAGGCTTTTTGGATAAAAATATGGTGGGTTATGCAGAATGTTTTGAAGAAAAAAATTCAATTTTCTCCACAATTGTTTTTATTGGGTATAGTTAAGGGTTTTACATTGGGGGAAACAAAGTTGATATTGTACATGATAACAGCAGCGAGATTATTGATAGGTAAATACTGGAAAAATGAAGCTTTGCCCACTATCGAGGAATGGACTTTAAAGATGGCCAGTTTTCCACAGATGGCGAAGATTTCAGCATATTTAAAAGACTGTTCACAAGAGACTTATGAATGGGAATGGAAAAAGTGGATAGATTATGTTCAGAACAAATATCAAACCAGGAAGTATCAAATAGCTTTTATTTGAAAATGTTATATTAAGATAGAAATATATTAATGTAATGAAGATGAAAAACTACAAGGGGGAGGGAGGGGTTCAAGTTTTATACAAAGGGGGGGGTTTCTTCTTGATCTGAGTATATTGTGTGGAAGTCTGGGGGGAGGGGAGGGTTAGGGAGGGTTAGGGAGGATGAGGTTGGGAGGTTTGGGATGGGTTGAGGGGGGGGAAAGGGGTGAAAATGTAATTGTAAAACTTTTGCAATAAAAAAAAAAGAGAAAGCCATTATGTTTTTATTTATTTTGAGAGATCAGCACAGTCATGGCCTTGGCTGTCAAGAGTGTTTTCAGAACTCATTACTCAGTGAGATTCTGTGTGGTCTATCTTAAGATCTGTAGGTGAGTGAAGTGGAGACTGCACTCACTCAGCATCGTAAGTATGGCATTTTACATGAAGTTAGCAAGATTAGCCACTTGTTTGAACTAATGAGCTAATAATTCTCTCCTGTCCTCTGTTTCTACCTACTCATTGGGATATTATCTAACCCATCAGTCTAAATTCATAGGCATTTTTCATCTCTGCTTCCAGAGTGAGCACAATCCAATCTAAGACTGAAACACTGAATATATTTTAATAAAATATTGAACATATTTCAGCAGAAAGTACTTTGTTCAAGAGGGTAAGCAAAGAAAGGAAAGGAGATACTGCATGATTTTATCACAGTAATGAGCCTATTTTCCCACATGTTATTAATTTAATCAGTATATGTCAAGCTTGGCAACTAAGATGTGTGGACTTCCACTCCCACAATTCCCCAGACAGTGCGTTCTTAATCTATTCCTGTCCTGTGTCCATGGCAGCTTGATTGTGCATGAGATACACTAAAAACAGCTAGCAAGTTACTCATTCTGGAGTGCAACTACTAGCTATTCTCAATGGACAATGCTCTTCCCTCCTTTTTGTTCTAGGAAAACAATTGTCAGTTCTTTACTTCCTCTAGGAGGGTCTTAGCACACACACACACACACACACACACATATACACACACACACACACACACACACGGTAAGTTTATACATATGCAAGCACAACATGCAAGAAATAGGGTTTAAATTTTGTCAAGAGTGATTTGCAAATGCAATAGTTGATGATGATTTGTGTTGCTATATGGACTTAAAGCTCAGTTTTAAACTTTAAAAAACTCAGCGATTATCACCAAATGTGAAGCATGATGGTTTATGAGCATAGAACACTAGGCTGACGATCAGCAGCCTCATGTTTGAGACCTGTTGCTGCCATGGGGATGGGTGAGTTTCTGTCACACACTCCAGCTCCTGCTAACCCAGCGGGTTTGAAAGCGGGTGATCAAGCAGATAAATGAGTACCACTTTGGTGGGCAATGTCATGGGGACATGAAAGGAGCTCCCAACTGGATGTCCGCTGGGCAATGGTGATGTTACCAGCAAATCCTTTCACCACGGAAGCACTTCAATGCTTCCAACACAGAAGTATTAGTATTAACTTAAAATTCTGTAAAATGCAGTTGTTGCCCACAAAAACAGGAAACAGCTCTGTTAATTTATCTCAATCAATCCAATCCATTTTGTTTTTTCTTTCTATAGCATCCCTCCTCCCCTCACAGATCTAGTGCATAAAATGAAATCTGTAAAATGAAAACCAGGAGTTTAGATAAGCAATGGCCATTGAAAGCCCAATATCCCTACAAGCTTTAATCATTTTTTTTCTAGAAACATTAAATTCCTGTTCATTTCTCCAGATAAGAGTTCTCTTATCAAACCAAAGGGGAAATGGGCCCATCTGCAAAGCCTGAACTGCTGTACAGCATTAGATAACAGATAAAATTAGTTTTATTGAGAAGAGAAACAGCCATATATTGTATCACAGCATGATCTAGTGGTGAGATAAAACAAACTGTGAGGAAAAACTCCCCAAGTGTTCCATTTCTTTATCTAATGTAATGAGATTTAAGAATAATCCTAATACTTTTGCATGCCTTGACCAAAATTGAGGTTCTTGTTAGTATTAGCTGAGTTTTTTTGAAAAATGAGGGGTTTATGTTAATTATGACAATGTTCCTAACAGCAATCATACACAACTCACTTCCTTTGTGAGTGGATCCTTGGATTAGACGAGTGCAAACTTTTCAAATAGAAATATAATCTGCAAGGTAGCACTTTTTGTAATCTCTATATCTCTCACCCACCAAGAATATTGAGGCTGTAAGGACCACGACTTAAATATACATTTTTTATATATACAGGTAGTTCTTGATTTACAATCTCAGTTGGGATCAGAATTTCTATTGTTAAGCAAGGCAGTTATTAACTGAGTCACTTCATTTTTACAGTGTTTCTGCCTCTGTCATTAAGCTAACCACTGTACTTGTTGTTATGCGAATTACATGGTCATTAAACAAATCTGGCTTCCCCCATTGACTTTGCTTGTTGGAATTTGCTGACCGGGAAAGGATTGTCACAAATGGCAGTCCTGTGACTCTGGGACACTATAATCATTATATATAAATTCCAGTTGCCAAGCTCCCAAATTGTGATCATGTGACTATGGGGAAGCTGTAATGGTCATAAGTGTGAGGACTGGTCATAAGTTACCTTTTTCAATATTGTTATTTCAAACGGTCACTGAACAAATGGTTATCAGTTAAGGATTATCTGTACCAAGCTTTGAAAATTACAAACAGGGCCTCCCAATAGAAAGGGTGCATTTACTCAAGGCCTTTAAATCTCACTATTAAAAATATAGCAGCCCAATAAATTTCTCTTGTCTGCTTTTACATAAAACATTTATGAATGCTCCATTATACCATTAGAAATATCTCATGGTCTACACATTAGGATTGGCTGTTTTTAATAAAAGGCAGCGGCCTCTTGCCTGAATACTGGCGTACTGGAGACGCTGAGCTTTCATTACCCATTTTCCCCCCCCAGAAAAATCTACTGACATTTTAATCAGGCAGCTACTGCTTAAAGATTTTTTTTTTTTTTTGGCATATAGCTGCGAGAAAAAGAATGTACTGTTTGTAGGCAATGTGCCATACCAGTAACAGCCTCAATGCCATATAGATTTAATGTGTCAGTCTGAAAAGCAACGGCACGAATTCATTTTAAGATTTGTTTCAAAGCAAAAATCTGCTTTTTAGGTTATAGAATTGCTACTGGCAAAAGAAAATGAGGTCCGTGGGCTTGCTTCACTACTCGAATGTATGACTTCAATTAAATCTAATGGTAGCTTTGGTTATTCACTAAAGGAAGAATGGATGCCTAATATTCACGCGCACCTTGTAGAATTCATTAACTGACGAAGCAAAGATTTATGAATCAATTGAACGAGCACAACTTGCTTATAAAATCCTCTTGGGTAGATTTGCATTATAGGCACAATAAGATCAGCATCTAGAAGGATTCTTTTTTGATTAGCTGAACACTCTTTTGTAAGACACAATGCATTATTAGACTGATGCAGAAATCCATGGAGAGCTGAGAGAGTGCATTTGTTCTGCTGGCACAAACAACATTTGGGTTTATGTGGCTGATTGGTAAGAATCAGGTTCAGGTTCAGGTTCACCGATACACTACTGTAGCCATGTGCCACTCTGTTAAGTGAGTGGCAGACAAGGGTAAATCCAAATTTTTTCCCTACAGGTTCTGTGGGCGTGGCTTGGTGGGCGTGGCAGGGGAAGGATATTGCAAAATCTCCATTCCCACCCCACTCTGGGGCCAGCCAGAGGTGGTATTTGCCAGTTCTCCGAACTACTCAAAATTTCCGCTACTGGTTCTCCAGAACCTGTTAGAACCTGCTGGATTTCACCCCTGGGCAGACGGATTTCACCCCTGGGCAGATGGTGTCATTTTTCAGAAGTCAGTCAGCTTCTTTTGAAACGTACCCAGATTTGAACATCACTCAGGATGAGATGTTGGTTGGTTGGTTGGTTGGTTGGTTGGTTGGTTGGATTGTTGGATTGTTATATTAGTCTGATTCGAAATCATGGAAACCATCTACTTTCCAGAATTTCAGTTTGGCAAATACATGATTGTAAATCTATGTATTTTTCTGCAGCCCATCATTTTTGCACATTTTTTTTTTCAAATTACAGGTGGTGACAAAGACCATGTGTGCTCTCGTGTTCCCTAAAACAGTCTTCCCAACGTGGCATCCTGATGTCACTGCTGCTTTTGACATTATAGTACACAATGTTGGACATTTTGGAGGAGTTGATGTGAACGTCTAACCCAGTGGTCACAAAGGTAGCAACATCAGCTGACTTTGCAACATCCTTTTACATTAATTCCTTTGAATCCTACCTGTGTAGAAGGAAGCATCTACACAATATTAGTTCATCCTGGAAACGCTAAGAATAGTTTGATCTGTTTTGTATTGGGATCAGAGATCACCAGGAAATGACTATTAGATTGAGAAGTCCAAAACACTTCTCAGGAATGACCAATTGCTAATATAGTTTTCTCAAGAAAATTACATGGTCGTAAACAATAGTGTTTCCAAAAATCAAACTGAAAACTAACCATGGTATAAGCAAGCTTTGCCAGCTCCCTTTGATTTTGCCTGTATTTTATCCTCAACCCATCAGCAGGACAGTTTTAAGTTGTCCATATCTGCTGGCGTTGAAACAGTATACCCTTTAATTTAATAACAAGTGACTGATAGCAGGTCTTATGGGCACTTGTGGTTGATGACCCTGGTAAATCTCCATTTTCTTTCTCTCCACTCTGCAGAAGTAGGTACAGCTGCTTTTTTCCATTGCTTGTGAAGTCTGACATGTAGGCAGTTTCTAGATATGCAGAGGTGCAGCATTGCAGAACTTGAGACCCATACTTGTCTGTATGATAAACACAGAAATAAGCAGAAATGGAGGAGAGAGATGCAAAGGGCTCATCCAAGGCTCTGTGTCCTTCTCCTCTCCCCCTTCTGTAATGTTTATTAAGGACAGGACTGAAATGTTTCCTTTTGTAGATAATGGGAGGTCCCTCCCCCATCCCAAGGACTACTGTATGTAAGGAACAGCTGCAGTGAGTTACCCACGCTTGAGTTTGCTTGTAACCTTAAACATGCAGAGCTGAGCCAAGATAAGTGCATTTTAATGCAGTAGCCCAATAACTTGAAGCCTCTCTGTTAACCTTTTTTTCCTCCCACTCCTTCTGCAATTCTATTTTAGCATTCTTGTAACATACTTCCTATTTTATTTCAGTGTTTTCTGCACTGGATTAAAATGGTGCAAACATGGAATATTGGACAAACTCCCTCTTTGCCTCCACACCCAGGGGATGTTGATGGAACAACTCAGCGAAGAGGAAAGGCCTATGGAGGCATCTGCCCAAGCTTGTGGGGAAATTTATCAAGCAAGCCTTCTGGTTAACTTTAGCCATTTGAAGTGATACTGATGCAAGGATGCATTCAAATAAATGTTGCCACAAAAGAAGAACTACACACGTTTTTTCTACTTACTGCACCACTTTATAAGTAAAGCTGGCGTGGGGGGAGAAGTACCTTGTAACGATAATCTGTTGGAAGAAATGTCCATCTGCGTTCAGTTCCAAGTGGGGAGAAAGACATTGGAAACATGGAGGCTGTTTGGAAAGATGGTTTAATGATGGACAGGACCACATGGAGTGGAAAGTGAGATATTTATACCCTCTCTTAGGCCCCACCTTGGAGCTTCCTGTTCCTGTGAAAGAAATGTATTCTGACTGGTTGTCAGACTCCCATGGGGCCATGCAGAGGTAACTTTGTAGGTTGTCTTGAGTCCCAGACTTGATTGAATCTTGCTGGGTGATGTAATCTCCCCAGGTCCATGTGGTGAGTTCTGTTGCTAGATGGGTAGAGGTCTCATTCTATCATGTCCTGTGGGCCATGTCTTAATCCCATCACCCTGGAGCTGAAGGGGGGGCGGGGAGGTGCAGGGAGCTGCTTTGTCTTTAAAACATGTTTCTCCCTTTCTCATCCAGGGAAATATAATATTCTGCCTTTCTAACATTTCCTAGAATATTTCATTCTTTTAGGAGATGGGTGGGTGCTAACTTTCTACACATCCATCTAAACTTTTATCCTTCCATATTATACATTAAAAACTTGCATCAGATTCAACAACAACAACAAAAACCCTCAAATCCATGTCAAATTTGGCACCTACTTTCTTTGGCTTCCTAAAATGAAAGGGGATTTGCTTATGGATTGAAACAGAACATCAATTTTCAAAATAAATGCTGCTTCCTTATATCTGTAATTGCTTCCCATTTCAACAGAGGAAATCTCCTTGGAACCTGGCAGCATCCTCCCTTCTTTTACTGGGATTACTTTCCAATATAAGGGGTGTCACACATCAATCAGCATCATTGTCTTCCTCATAGCTCCAAATGCTAATGCTAGGCAGGAGTCACACTCAGACTCTTCTTCTTCCATTATGATTTTCAAATGTTAATGATTTCTCTTCCCTTCCTTTTTTTAAAGCACAACAGTTTTAAACCTCTGTAACCAAGACTGCAAAATGCCAAGAGAATTAGGAAATATGTTATGCAGACAGACATTAGCTTACAAGTATTATGTTACCATCACCAATCCTTCTCCTTTTTGGCAGAACTTCTACTATTCTTTAACCTTACTTCACCCGGGGGCTCCGTACTATTTTCATTCCACATAAACCAAATGACTTTAGGGCCTGGGTTTTCCCCCCCATTACTTCATCCCTGTAATATCATTGTTTAGTCAGGAGATGGCTCCAATGGTCTTCTGAAATCAGAAATCTGCAGGCCTCTTGTTTTATGTTTATTTACTGGAAGTAATTCACTTGATCCAGGTAAAGCTTCTGGGTATTCTTCCTGGGTTGCAATTCATTATTGCCACAGATTCCGGGGTATTTTATGATGGCCTTCACTGATGATTAAATTTACTTGATGCATTATTTTATAAACTGAGAGCTCAATTGTTCAGCATGACATTTTTTGACAAGGCAGTTGTCAAACATATAATTAGGGATGTGAATCTTTCTGTTTGGATGATAGGAAGAGGTTATTCTCTTTCTAATGATGTAAGACATACCTTGGTGTGACCTCAGATTGCTGTCCCCCACACTGCAGTCCAGTAATCTCAGATACTCCTCATAGACTGGTTCCTGGAAAAATGACTAAAGGTCTCTGAAGGGAAAGGCATTATATCACTCAGGTGTATGAAAAGCAGCTTTTCATAGCATGACGACCTCCAGAAATGTTGGGGCTCCAAGTAGTTAGGAAATCTCCAGGACTTAGCATATTTGTAGGACAAAAGGTTAGGGAAGGGTGATGATAAGATCTGGCAAAATGAAGATAGTGTTAGAATCAAAACTAGCCTTGCTTAGGCAGTCTTTAGGGCAAAATTTGAATGGATGGTTGGGTGGTTGGATGTAGATGGATGAGAAAAAGAGAGAGGGAGAGGAAGACAGACAGACATACAAGTCAGACAGACAGAGATGAGAGATATGATAAAGAGATATCAATAGAGGTGTGTGTGTGTGTGAGAGAGAGAGAGAGAGAGGGAGAGAGAGAGAGAAATATTTCCCTTAATGTGGTAAAGAATGTAGGGTTTGGTGCAGTGGTTAGACTGGTTACACTGGGCTACAAATTAGGAGTTCATGAATTCTACTCCCACCTTAAGCAAAAAGCCAGCTGGATGACTCTGAGCCAGTCACTAACTCTCAGCCTAGGAAACAGACAATGGCGAATCAAGAAAACTACAGGGGCATGGCCAGACAATAGCCAGGGGCTTACTCAAAATCCAAAAAAGAAAAGTGCCAACAAATAACCCTGACATTGCCAATATCATGTAGTCCCTTTGCTTCTGTATGCAATATGAATATTAGCAAAAGAAAAACTTTGCATGATCAGGAATAAGGTCTGCTGCTCACACACACATATCACACAAGCATCTCCTCCAAAAAGTCAAGATGGCAACCACAGCAATGCACACTGTATCTGGGCATAGATGCCCTGTAAGGATTACATTGCTATATTTAAATTTAATTTAAATTAAATTTAAATTGCTAAATTTAGCAATGCTAAATTTTTTAGCATTGCTAAAAATGCATTAAGAGTTCTTAACCTAATCTTGTGTAGTTTCTTCTCCGGTAATATCGAATTGCAAACTAGAGCATACAAAACTTTTGCCAGACCAATTCTTGAATACAGCTCATCTATCTGGAACTCAAACTTCATATTGCATCCTTTTCATGTATTTATAATTATGTTTACACTTGTATCTGTCATAAAATATATGTCTGACTAAATAAATAAATAAACAAACAAACAAACAAATTAATTAATTAATTAATTTTTAAAAAATGCCTTTCATTCAAATGCCTGACCACTGTACTATACTCTATGTAGGTCTGTCTCTGAAGACTATCCAGAAGTTGCAATTGGTACAAAATACAGTAGTTCCCCGCTTTCAGAAAAAGCTGCCAGATTCTTATTCAGCAACTTTAGTTTAGAATAGCCTGCTCCAGGCAGGGGAAGAGCAATGTGTTATTCGCTAAATTCTTCAAGGATAAAATTGCTGCAAATCAATTGAAATTTAACACTCTTTATAGCTATAGTTATCCAACTGCAAGTGGCACAAGTTTTGTGTAATAAATACCATGGCCAAAAAGTTATATCTTGGGTATAACTTTTCTTTTCCTTTCAGAACCTTAGCTTTCTCAATAATTATTGCTATACTAACTGTGATTTTATGCCTCTGTAAAAATACTTAAAATGCCAAAAGATGATGTCATGTACTGACTCAGAGCTGAGGTGAATTCACATACTGTGAACCAGATCATTTAGCAGTTAGAATCATCTTTAGCAAACCTCAGATGGCCATCTGAAATAAAAGCATCAACAACTTTATCTTCAGGGAGTCATAAAGATTTTTAGTAAGATAAAGGGTGTGAAGTCCTGCAAACTTCTAAAGCACCATATTGTGGACAGTCCTGGCTCATAAACAGGTAACAGTAAAGGAGTCCCTGTGGTTTTTACTCCTCTAGGTAAAACTTTATGGGGTGATCTCTGTTTCTTTAAGCCAGGGATGTCAAACTCGCATCATCATGGCAGTGTCATGTGACGTATCGTGACTTTTTTCCTCTTCGGTAAACCGTACATGGGCATCGCCAGCTTGAGATGCATCCGGCTTGTGGGCTGCAAGTTTGACAACCCTGCTTTAAGCCATTGAGTTAGTGCTGTCCAAAGATATTTCCATGGTCATGCAGACAACATGACATCATGCTGCAGTGCACGATAAAATGCTATTACCTTTCCACTGAAGTGGTATCTATTTATCTATTTTCATCTAGCATGCTTTAAAACTGTTAGGTTGGCAGGAGCTGAGGCAAGTGACAGGAACTCACTCCATTATGTGGTGGTAGGACTCAAACTGCCAGAGTTCAAACCTTTTCTGGCATCCTTTACGCTACTGAGGCCCTGCGCCTCTCTATCCTGGCCCATAAATAAAATCAAATGTAGGGGACTGAAGAGACTATACTTCTCTAAAATTAAACTTGCTTTTAGGCATTAATTGACACATTTCATTAATTAGCACTTTTTATAGATCTCTTAGCAGGAAAAATCAGACCACCTCTAATGACTGACAGCAGAAAAGTATTCAGCTGAAATTTGGGGGGGAAAGTCTTGATGGCAAGTGGAGATCAACAATGAAACAAATGACTTAGACTGAAACAAATGAAACAAATAGACTGGTTAAATACAGAGGATTTGTGTGAGAAGCTCCTTATAAAAGTTCTCTGACATCCCTTCCCAGTCAAATCACTCCAGGCTCTTGCAGGAAAAAATTAGGAATTTTTAAAGTCCTGTATTCAGCATAGTTATTGGTGAAGTATAACTTTTGCAAATAAAGCGTTACATATATTGCCTTCCTAATCAGACAGAACCTTGAGTCATCCTTGCCTCTGGTGAGGCTCAGGACCTCTTTAGGATCAGGTCCTGCAAAAAGGAAAAGATGGCCATTTCCATTAAAGAAGACCCAAATGGGGAAGAGAGGATGATTTGCTAAAGTCTGCTCCTCTTCTGGGTCTAACAATAGAGAGGAAACTGAGGCTGCTGGAGTAAAGTTGAAAAAAGCATCTGAAGTCCAGAGTTTCTCTTGCAATGTAATTAGGCAGCATCTGTGTGATCTTTGCTTTGCAAATCTATGTCTGCCTTCCTGACTCTCTTTTACGTTGCGTGCATTTGAGACACATCCTAAAGCTGTGATGGAGAACTTTTGGCATGGAAGTCCTCTCTGCGGGCATGGCAGCTGTTGCCCTAATCCAGTTCTACCATGCATGTGCACACGCCTCCCACCGGCCAGCTGATCTTTGGGTCTCTGCTGTGCATGCATGGGGGGCATGGCCCATGTGGGGGATGCATGCACAATGTGTGGGGGGCAGGGGGCATGCCTGGGGGGACAGGTTGGGTCAGGAGGCTTTCCAGGCCCAAAACAGGGCACAGGGGAGCCTCACACAGCCCCCCTGTGCCCCGTTTTGGGCCTGGAAAGCCTCCTGCACCAACCTGAAATCCAAAACGGGGCACTGGGCGTGTGTGGAGCGCTTGTGCAGGGGGGGTGCATGCGTGGGGACGCGCACACATGCATGAGGGACACACGTGCATGCACAGGGTGGGGCGCATGCACGAGGGGCGCTCACATTGCATTTGGGGGGTTTAGGCATCCGCGTGCACATGCTTTGGCCACTCAGCACCAAAAAGGTTAACCATCATAAATTCTCTGATAACCATATCTGGGTTTTAGGACTTTCAGACTAACCTGGGTTGTCATGTTCTCAACTGTCCCTTTAAAGCAGAATTTTGCTACTTGGCTAGACCAAGTCAGTACTGTTAGAAGTTAATGAACTCTGATTTTTTTTCCTCGCCAGTTTTACCTCTGTTAAGGTCAGTTTTTCTGACTAACTTAGAGTATTATAGGAGTATGTAATAAAACTCTCAGAATGCAGCTGCAGCCATAAGTCTCATGTATAGACTTTCATTCTAAATAACTAATTTAGTTATTCTAATAACTAAATAATCTACAGGAGAATGAAATCATTTGAGCAACAGTAAGAGGTGGTATATATCCAGTTAGTGAACATTCTGGATCCCTTAACAGGCCTTTTTTTCCACTTCAAATCTTCGGATAGCAAATGTACAGCCACCTATAAGAAATCCTTAGTGACTTTCCTAAAGCAACAAGAAGAAAGATTGGATTAGATAATATAGCAGCTCTGCCCCTTTCACTGATTCTAAAATTGTAATTGTATACAGTGCCAAATAACTTGCATTCAGTTCAAGAGGCTTAGCAGCAAGTAAATAGATATCAGATTGCAGTCCAATGCTCTAATTTTATATATAGTTATGTTAGCAATATATAATCAAGCTAGCAGGAATAGCCAACATTTTGGAAGATAGGCTTAAGATACAGAAGGCTCTTGACAGACTTGAACATTGGGTGCTATCTAACAAAATGAAATTCAATGGTGAAAAAAGTAAGGTTCTACATTTAGGCAAGAAAAACAAAATGCACAGGTACAGTATATGTGATACCTTGCTCAACAGTGGCGACTGTGAGAGGGATTTTGGAGTCCTAGTAGACAATCACTCAAATATGAGCCCACAGTGTGTTGTAGCTGCCAAAAAAGCCAACACAGTTCTAGGCTGTATAATAGAATCAGGATAGAATCAAGATCACGTGAAGTGTTAATACCACTTTATAATGCCTTGGTAAGGCCACACTTGGAATACTGCATCCAATTTTGGTTGCCACAATGTAAAAAAAGATGTTCAGACTCTAGAAAGAGTGCAGAGAAGAGCAACAAAGATGATTAGGGGACTCAAGGATAAAACATATAAAGAACGGTTGCTGGAACTAGGTATGCCTAGCCTTATGAAAAGAAGAACTAGGGGTGACATGATAGCAGTGTTCCGATATCTCAGGGGTTGCCCCAAAGAAGAGGGAGTCAAGCTATTTTCCAAAGCACCTGAGGGTAGAACAAGAAGCAATGGGTGGAAACTAATCAAGGAAAGAAGCAACTTAGAACTAAGGAGAAATTTCCTGACAGAACAATTAATCAGTTGAACAACTTGTCTGCAGAAGTTGTGAATGCTCCAACACTGGAAGTTTTTAAGAAGAGATTATATAACCATTTGTCTGAAGTGGTGCAGGGTTTCCTGCCTAAGCAGGGGGTTGGATTAGAAGACCTCCAAGTTCCCCTCCAATTCTGTTATTCTGTTCTATTCTAGACATAAAGTCCTAGAGAATTTTGTTTAATTTCTGAACAGGGTTGGATAGGTTTGCCACATAACTATGATATCACTGTATAAGTTTGATAAATATGAATAATTAAGTCAATGAGAAATGAGTAAAACAAGTGGTTAAAAAATAAGTGAATTACTTTTAGCCTCACATTAATTTCTATTTTATGTTCATCTTTCTTAGAAAATAAAAATATGTGGAGGACTTCATAAAATTGTATCATTAGGTCACCCTTTATTTTCACAACAATTCAACAAAGCAGACTAATTTAAGAAGTATGCTATCTTGAAAATTTGTTAACACTGTTGGCTCCTAGCTAATGTTAACATTATTTTTGTATGTGCTTTAGTAAGCAATAAATATTATACATGGTATTATATAGTATAATAAGAAAATTATGTGATATATTTACTATATAAAATTATGATAATGCCTGAATACACACACACACACACACACACACACACACACACACACACACACACGATATATAGGACCAATAATACTTGCTGACGTTGTTGATCCATGAATAGACAATAACTAAAATGATGATGATTGCATATACACACACATATGTATGTGTGTGTATACAGTACACATATACACATATACACATATACACACACAGAGTATATATAGGGCTCTCAATAGTTGCTGATGTCATCGATCCATGGATAGACAATGACGAGAGAGGGGGGGATCATGCATATTTAAATTTGCCTTATAAACAAAAATTAATCCATAAAAATCCACCCAGATTACAAAAATGTGTGCCCTTTTGTCAGAAATTGAATAGTGTAAATGTTCATGAAAGACATATGCCAGAAATACATGGTGGCAAATTATATAGAGATTTCTTCTTCTGATGTTGTATAATCATTCTTGTGGCAACCTGTTTAATATCAATTCTTAATCTCATGATATCTTCCAGGTTTTAGGGATATAAACAAGAAAAACATGTGCATCTTTAATGGAAAGTAGTATTTCTGGAGTCATATTGACAAACTTGTAATTTTCAGGCAGTGTTATCCTTCTTACTGTCCACTGAGCTATGCGGAAGCTGGTTACAATCCTTCTGGGAAGGGAATTCTGAGCACATTAGGAAGCCTGAAACACTTGCCTCGCCTAATATCTAGAACAGTGCTGACTCGATTCAGCATGTCAGTCCAGAAATCAACTCTTAATTAGATATAGAGTTCTTTTTATATTTGCTTGGATGTGTGTGTCACTATTTATTCAGTTGAGAAGAACAGGAAACAGAAATAATACATCAACAAAAAGGCCTTAGGCCTAACAAAGCAGACCAGCTGAAAATGTTCCAACTGCAGTACATCACTTCAGGAAGGTGCTGTAATCCATGTCGAGAGGATTGCTTAAGAAGCAGATGTTATGACATGAAAAAGAACAGAACATGAGGAATATTTAGCCGGTACATCTGAGTGAAGAGGTTCAGTGGGACATATTCTTTTGAGAGAAACAGACAGTGCCAGTCAAGCCTGACATCTAGTGGCTCTGTGTGTATTAAAATAACAGAAGAACAAATTGGACCCAGTAACACTGCATGCAGTGAAAGCCTGTGAATCATGTATCCATGAGAACATTAGATTTTCCTGATGTTCTCATTTGCTTTTCGCTGAGTCCTCGTTCAATCTGCCTAAGGGACATAACATAGAAAAAAAATTACTTTCTTAGGACCTTCTCAATCAGTATAGAGCTGGAAGGGATCTTGGACGTCTTCTAGTCCAACCCCCTGCTCAAACAGGAGACTCTATACCAGTGATGGCCAATCTTTTCCGGACCAAGTGCCCAAAGCATATGACTGAACACCCAAAATACAATGTGTGTGAGGCCCTCATGCATGTCCTCCACATGCACGCATGCCCCTGCATGCGCCCCGCTCCCCACGCAAGCGGCCCCCCACACACAACTCGCCACCCCGCATGCATGCACGGCCCCCCACACACACTCTGCCCCCCACACATGGCCACCGGAAGGCACGCACGCATACACGGCAGACATGCCCACAGAGAGTGTGCTGCGTGCCACCTCTGGCACGCATGCCATGGGTTCGCCATCACGGCCCTATACCATTTCAGACAAGTAACTGTCCAGTCTCTCCTTAAAAACCTCCAGTGATGAAGTACTCACAACCTCTGAAGGCAAGCTCTTCCACTGGTTAATTGTCCTCTCTGTTAGGAAATTTCTCCTTAGTTCCAGGTTACTTCTGTCCTTGATTAGTTTCCATCCATTGTTTCTTTCTTTCTTTCAAGGAGAGAAGCAACCTAGAACTAAGGAGAAACTTCCTAACAATGAGGACAATTCTCTGCTTAGAATATGTATAAATAGGAATATCCATACAATTTTTTAAAAAGATATGTTGGCACTGTGGCTTGTAATGTCTATTTTTGAACCTATGAAATCATCAGTGTAGTAACTAAACAAATGGGAAACACATAAGTCTGAATTGTTAACTGTTATGCATTTATTAGTCAGAGTGATTTTATAAATCTTGAATTCCTTGTTTAATTTTCTTTTCAGAGGATCATGAAGCTGAAGCTCCAAATGGAAAGTTTACTTAGTATTTTGAAACACTGCTGCATAATAATTCACTTTGCTTGTTATTTATGCATGTTTACATTGCATAAAGAAAGCATTACTTAGCTATAAGGGAACATAATTTTTTACCTCTACCAGCACTTAAGAGTTCTAACAAGAATAATTGATAGAACATGAGATAAAAAGAGTTATGTGTAACATCAGATGGGGTTATTGCTTTGATCAGCCCTTTGACAAAATGCAATTTTCACACCATTTTGCTGCTTTTCAGAGGTGCAAGTATATACACAACCTGCAGAGATTTGCATTGTTGGACAAAGAAAAGCGGCCACCTCCATTTTGGCTGAAAGTATCAAAGAAGACAGCCTTGGTATTCTCTGTAGTGGCCTACACCTTCTTTCCATGATTAAAATTGAAGCAGCTTCATTAAGGGAAACACGATGTTCGCCTCTGTCTATTAGCCTTATGCAGTTCCTTGAATTCCAAGGCAAATGGGAACTTTTAGGGCATATGGGAACACACACCTAGCACCTTTCTGTGACTCCTTCATCTAAATACATCTTTTCCTAGGATTGTGTGGCATCTTTTCTGAGGCTCTTGTGACCCATGAAAAAAAAACACATTTAGCTTAAGCAGTTTCAGACAGGTCTATGACAATTTGCTATGGCCAACTTTCCATAGCCAACTCGCTGCAGGACAACTCTCCAAGAGTTACACTAATATTGGCTGCAGGAAGTTGGCCGTGGTGAGTTGGCCACGGCAAGTTGGCTGTGGCAAGTTGTCCCATTCCCATTCCAGACAGTTATTCTGTGCAGGTTTCCATGTAACTTCATATCCAAAGTGCTACACATACATAAAGGTAAAGGCTTCCTCTGTCAGACTCCAGGGGGCGGTGGTCACCTCTATTTCTTAGGCAAGGGAGCTAGCGTTATACAAAGATGTTTCCACAGTCATGTGACCAGAATGACATCACGCCGCAGTACAGACTGTGTGGTGAAACACAGAACCCTGTTACCTTCCCATCAAAGGGGTACCTATTTAAACAGGCCCCTCATCAGTCAACAAGAGTGCTGATTTACCCCTAGCTTACCAAGTACTTAGGAGGCGAGGGCTTGGCAGAGCCAATGACTTAATAGCCAGCCATCAATACCCCAATCAACATCTAAAAGCCCCATGCAAAGGCACCATATAAATACCACACACAGAACAGCCCAAAGCACACACTCTGCTAGACAGTAGTTCCCAGAAGATGGGCTCTAGCACAAGTCTGAAAGCTAGTAAGACGAAACCTCTGGTTCCTGGTGGACTGATCCAGATTGGATCCTGCAACATTATCCTGGGACATGTATTCATTCCCCTTCATTCATGGTATCGATTTATCTACTCGCATTTTCATGCTTTCGAACAGCTAGGTGGACAGGAGTTGGGGCAAGAACAGGAGCTCACACCATTGTGTGGCATTCAGGTCTCAAACACGGTCTGGGAGCTTTCCAACTAACATGCTCAGCTCCTTAACCGCTGAGCCATCGTGCCCCCCCCCCCATACATAAAGACTTGTTGCTTATTTCACTATCTGAATGATTGGTAGAAATATCCTCTCAAGGTACTATCCTTACATTTAAATAAACAATCTAGCATCCTAAATTACACAAAGATGTTTACTTTATTGACCAATGGCTAATCGCACTTGCTCTCTTACCTATTGACAAGTATTGTTTCATCCTAAATTCAATGGGCACCTCCATGACATTTTCCATTATATTCTATGGAAATGGCCCTATCTCAGAATTGGCCCTGTCTGTCTGAGAAGGGTAGCTGATTTTTCAGCAACATGAAATGGTGGCAAACTGCTAGTTATTTACAAAGGAAACCTAAACAATAAATTCCATTCCCACTGTGTGCACCTGAATAATTTCTTTGGTTTTGTATATCTTGAGTTTGGAGGGTATGTATGGGCTTTATTTGTAGATCTTCTGCATGCAGTAAATCCCCTGGCCTTAACCCTACAGGGATTTGTATTCAAATATCCTCCCTAGTACTTTTGAGCTTCAGCACTTTCCTGTCATTTCTGAATTATAGGCAGAACTTTCTATTTTAAGGACCAAAGCAAAGTGTCATGAAAAAGCACAATTTACTGCAGTCCTTTCATTCTGTAACTTTACAAAGGAAGCAAATAAATTTTGAATGGACCATCAGGAACATTATATCTATCAATGGGACAACTACTTCACCCACAGGACATGCAGTGCATATTCCAATCTATTATCGTCATGCCATTTTTCTCAGCTGCTTTTATCCCTCTTTAGCTGTTTTAATGAAGACTCTTTTGGGCAATTGCATTTACAAGTGCTGCCAAATGCAGCTGTTTTCAGAAGTGTGGTGCTACTTAGTTTGCATAAAAGCAGGAAGAAGCATAGTATTTATAAAAATAGGGTGGAGATTTCCAGCTTTAAACTGACTGACGGCTCATCACATTTGCTTGTAGTGGGAAACTAGAGTGGGAAAGCACCAATGGGATAATGGGAAGAAGAGGCATCCGCTGTCTTTACTTTCTCCAAAGGCAGAAGAGGATTAGGGTGGGTTGCTGTTTTTTTGCAATAGATGCACAGAATCACAAAAGCAATGGAATAAGCCTGTATATATTCAGTGTCAGAAAATTGTACCCCAAAAATCACAATGATAGCATTGGAGTTTGCTTGGAAAACAACAAAATGAAATTTGGTTAATGGTTTGTATATGAAAACATTAGTTGGTGTGATACTTCTCAAATTGGGTGAGTTGACTCAAGCAACTCACAGAGTTATTTTTATTTTGTTTGACAGGTAGGTAAGTAGGTAGGTAAGTAGGTAGGTAAGTAGGTAGATGATAGATAGATAGATAGATAGATAGATAGATAGATAGATAGATAATCCCCCAAAATATAAAATATAAACGTTTTTCCATATTGGCTATTAACATATATTCATAAGAAAGGATAAATAGTGGTTTGCAAATTAGCTGTGCATGGTTCTGAAAAAAGGTTAAATAGGTTTACTGGTGTGGTCCATTTCAAAACAGCTGAGGAAATTTGGATTAATAAAACTGAAAAATGTGTAAAGCTGTTGATATGGATTCACCCCTATACATGAGTCTGAATCTGACTGGAATGGATCCAGATAATCCAATTACTCCAGAGCCATGTACTGCACTGCATGTCCATGCACTGCAACCACATCATCTCAATTATCTTTACAAAAATATAATGTTAGAAACTGCCGGTGGTTATCTAAAGAGATGACCCCTTGAGAAGGAGGTATACCATTTACCACAATCTCCTTCAAGGGAAATGGCATTGCATCCTTTTTCAAGGAAGCATTCATTCCTGCTTGTCCTTAACTTCCCATTGTATTCCTTGATGCTTTCTCTAACAAACAATAGCAGAGTTCTGGATTCCAGATGTCTGAGGTGATCTCTTGAATGGTATGGGAAAAAGCCCCTGGGAGAATGGGCCAAGAACATATTGTCCAGGGAATGAAAAGACAGCATATCTGCAGTTGGATAGTCGGTGAGGCAATCAGGTCAGTAGAGACCCTCCTAGTTTCTCAGGCTGCAAAGGAGAGAATTGTACCATCAGACTTGCAAGATTGATGTCAGCTTACTAGGGAGACCAGACAGGAAACACAACCAGATGAGCTAATTCTCTCTTATTGTAGAGCTACATTAATAGAATCTTGCAAGTCTGAAAGCACAATTCTCTAGCCGCTTCCTTTCTGAGCCTCTTGCCCCACCCATTATGCAGCTGCAGGATATGCTGTCTCTTATCTGATCACTCCCTAGGCAGCGTTTCTTGGCTCCTTCTCCCAAGGTCTTTCCCATATACCAATATCACACATAATGCTTTCCACTTTCTCTGTTTTACTATTTATTATGAGTTTTTTTTTAAAAAAATAATAATAATTGTAATTTCTCTTTATTTCTTCTTGCAAACTATCCACTGATTGCTATAATAATACATAAGACTGACTTCAAAATAATGCTCTGAAAGCTTTGTTTAGGGCATTGTGGATATTATGGCTGTTACCTTGGTGGGGTGTAGATACAAACTACTTTTATATGCTGAGTTCTTTAACCCAATTTTCTAACATTGTTTTCATTAAATTACATATTTCTGTATGCACTTTTTCAATTCTGTACACTTTTCAAGTCAAATTCTACCACAATAATTGTGAGCATTTAAGTTTAACCACATTTCAGTTCATCATTCATACACTGTATGAATTCCATGCACGAAGGATTCTTATTATAGAAATTTGTCAGACATTTAAATGTCCTTCCACTTTATAAATAATTACAGATATTGAGACTCTACAAGGAGCAACAAAGATGATTAGGGGACTGGAGGCTAAAACATATGAAGAACGGTTGCAGGAAGTGGGTATGTGTAATTTAATGAATGAAAGATTAGACATGATAGCAGTGTTCCAATATCTGAGGGGCTGCCACCCAGAAGAGGGTGTCAAGCTATTCTCCAAAGCACCTGAGGGTAGGACAAGAAGCAATGAGTGGAAACTAATCAAGAAGAGGAGCAACCTAGAACTAAGGAGAAATTTCCTGACAGTTAGAACAATTAATCAGTGGAACAACTTGCCTCCAGAAGTTGTGAATGCTCTAACACTGGAAGTTTTTAAGAAGAGGTTGGATAACCATTTGTCTGAAGTGGTGTAGGATTTCTTGCCTGAGGCGGAGGTTGGACTAGAAGACCTCCAAGGTCCCTTCCAATTCTGTTATTCTATTCTATTCTATTCTATTCTATTCTATTCTGTTCTGTTCTGTTCTGTTCTGTTCTGTTCTGTCCTGTCCTGTCCTGTCCTGTCCTGTCCTGTCCTGTCCTGTCCTGTCCTGTCCTGTCCTGTCCTATCCTATCCTATCCTATTTTCAGGCTATGAAAATAAAAGAGCTCCTCCCTTCTGTTTTATTGTGGATCAGAAAGATAATGAGTAAAAGGGGAGGGTTAAAATCTCTCTTGGGTTTTTTTCTAAGGAATGCCGAACACCGTGCTGTAGAGAGGTAACATAAAACCAGCCTGCAAAGGAAAAGCAATTAAAGCCATTTCAGTTACACAGCTGAACAGTCCCCCACTGTTCTCTTCTCAGTTCTGCAAGGTCTAGCACTGCTTTGCAATGTAATTGCTGCTGGGAAGATGCAGCGGTGCTGGGAATCTGAGTCACTCTTCCCTTTGGGCAGGCATCAGCAGCGTTTCAGAGAGGGTGATGAGAAAAGGAAGAGCCGTATATCAATAGCTTCCGAGCTGGTAAATCAACTCATCCATCCATAACCCCAGCTTAGGGTTGAACATTTCAGGAATCAGTGAAAGCAGAGAAGAGTCGCTTGCTAAAAACCACCTGAGCCACAGTAAATTGGCACACCACCAATCGTGCCCTTGAACACCGTGTTCAGCTTAATACTACAAAAATAAAAAGGTTCATAACAAGGCCATGACTAATGAGGGGTAAACAACCTTTAACTAAGTTGTTATTCCCTTGGAGAGCAGGAAACAAATACTATGAGGGTCTGATGGTAAGGAACGTGGAAATAAATAGGCCATCATGTTAGCTTTTCTACCATTTGGTCTAAGTTTAGGTAAAGAAAAGGTAAAGGTTCCCCTCACACATACGTGCTAGTCGTTCCGACTCTAGGGGGCGGTGCTCATCTCCGTTTCAAAGCCGAAGAGCCAGTGCTGTCCAAAGACGCCTCTGTGGTCATATGGCTGGTATGACTAAATGCCAAATGAGCACGGAGAGCTGTTATCTTTCCACCAAAGGTGGTCCCTATTTTTCTACTTGCATTTTTTACATGCTTTTGAACTGCTAGGTTGGCAGAAACTGGGACAAGTATCGGGAGCTCACCCCATTACGCAGCACTAAGGATACGAACCGCTGAACTGCTGACCTTTCGATTGACAAGCTCAGTGTCTTAGCCACTGAGCCACTGTGTCCCATAAGATACAATAGTAAATATTCAAATGACCCTATTCGATCTGCCTCTTTACTGAAAAAGGCAAGTCTGAACTTTCCATTGAGCTGTGGTCCATATCCTAGCCAAAATTAGCATGCAGGAATCTTATTATTAAGATAGCAAGCACGCAGGCAACATGGCATATAAAGAACAGAGATTCAGAGATAACTCTCTGGTCTGAGCGCTTAAGGGAAGGTAGACTGCATATACAATTTTGATAGCTTCTGTGTGTCTTTTTCCCAGCAGGCATTGCACACCAGGATCTGGCTTAGGTCCTAAAACGAATGCAAAAGGCCATGAGTTCAATTCCCAATAGAGAATTTAAACCCATTATTATTATTATTATTATTATTATTATTATTATTATTATTATTATTATTATTGTTATTATTATTATTATTAATTTATTTAATTAATTAATTAATTAATTAATTAATTAATTTTTATACCGCCCTTCTCCCGAAGGACTCAGGGCAGTTAACAGTCAGAATAACATACATATAATGTGAAATTTAAAAAAAAAACAATTTAAAATAATTAAACCAATTTGGCTCATCAGTTAAGATCCTCAGCATAAAATTTAGACAAATTGAAAATTTGAATAATTAAATAATTAAATTTGAATTGAATAAGATCTGGCTGTCTTACATCAGAGGTGTCTCAACAGGACAAAATCAAATATGTGGTGCCTCCTAGTGATCAATATTACATATTGCGACACAGACAGGTTTGGTTTCATTGCCATTGCTACATAATTGCTGGAGCCACAACAACAAGGTCCTCTTTTTAAATGTTGCAATTTTTCCTTGATACATCTAACAGGGCATTGTGGATAATTAAACAGATCCATGAGAAGGATGCTATATCGGGGCAGCACTGTTTAGCCCCAATAAATCTTGCTATTAGAAATCCCTTTAGATAGCTCCATAAATCTAGGATCAAGTTCACAGCTAAGAACTCCTCAAATTTGGAATTGGCACCAGGTGACACAACTACAGCACACTTCTATCTAGATCCGTACCAGTCGGGCTTCAGGCCGGGGTACAGCATGGAAACAGCATTGGTCGCATTGGATGATGATCTCTGGAGGGCCCAGGACAGAGGTTGTTCCTCTGTCCTGGTCCTATTAGACCTCTCAGTGGCTTTTGATACCATCGACCATGGTATCATGCTGTGTCAATTGGAAGGGTTGGGAGTGGGAGGCACCATGTTGCGGTGGTTCTCCTCCTTCCTCTCTGACCGTACGCAGTTTGTGTTGGCAGGGGGTCAGAGGTTGACCTCGAGGCACCTTGTTTGTGGGGTGCCGCAAGGGTCGGTCCTCTTGCCCCTTCTGTTCAACATTTATATGAAGTGCTATCAGTATGCTGATGATACTCAGCTGTACATCTCCACCCCGGACTACCCCAATGATGCCCTTAATGTGATGTCACGGTGCCTGAAGGCCGTGAGGATCTGGATAGGGAGAAACAAGCTCAGACTCAACCCTTCCAAGACCGAGTGGCTGTGGTTTCCGGCATCCTGATATAGCCAGCTAGCTCCATCGCTGACTATTGGGCGTGAGATCTTGATCCCCTCAGAGAGGGCTCACAACTTGGGTGTTCTCCTGGATGCACGGCTGTCTTTAGAAGACCATATGACGGCCGTGGCCAGGGGACCTTTCTATCAGGTTTGACTGATCTACCAGTTGCGTCCCTTTCTGGACCGGGACGCCTTGCGCACGGTCACTCACGCTCTCGTCATGTCTCGTCTGGACTACTGTAATGCTCTCTACATGGGGCTCCCCTTGAAGAGCACCCGGAGGCTCCAACTGGTCCAGAATGCGGTCGTGCGGGTAATTATGGGTGCGACACGGCACACCCATGTAATAACTCTCCTGCGCGAGCTGCACTGGCTCCTGGTGGTGTTCCGGGTGCGATTCAAGGTGCTGGTCACCACCTTTAAAGCGCTCCATGGCTTAGGACCTGGGTATGTACGAGATCGCCTTCTGCCACCGGTAGCCTCCCACCGGCCAATACGCTCCCACAGAGAGGGACTCCTCAGGGTGCTGTTGGCCAAACAATGCCGACTGGCGACACCCAGGGGGAGAGCCTTCTCTGTGGGGGCACCTGCCCTCTGGAATGACCTGTCCCTGGAGGTTCGTATGATCCTCGACATTCGTACCTTTCGCCGTGCTCTTAAGACTCTTTTGTTCCAACAGGCCAGGCTGGTTTAGAATATGAATTTTAAATTGGGTTGTTTGTTATTTTTAACTTCGTGGGCCAAATTTTATATATTCGTTTTAAATTGTTTTTAAATTTTGTGAGTTTATGTGTGTTTTAACGTGGCTGTACACCGCCCTGAGTCCTTCGGGAGAAGGGCGGTATAGAAGTTTAATAAACTAACTAACTAACTAACTAACTTCTGTACTAAATTGATATAACAGAGAATCAATAAAACATCAAACATAGTCACAGGAATGCTGTCAGCACATAATATTAAGTCTTACAAGGCTTTATAACCATATGCAATTTCTAGCACAAGAAAAGGAAATTAGGGTAATCAGGGTACTAAATCGGGGGACTAATTACACAGTGGAAAATTAGCATGGAATGTCTGTGGATAGAAGAGTCTCTGTAGATGGATGTTGCCCTTTGGACATGAAAGGTGACTTCTTCAAGCAAATGACAAGCAGTATGAACAATGACGGGGAGGAAAGTAAACATGCTTGGCCCTATGCCAGGGTGTCAAACTCACAGCATCATGGTAGTGTCACATGACGTATCATGACTTTTTTCCCTTTGCTAAACCGGGCATAGGCGTGGCCAGCATCCAGCCCATGGGCCACGAGTTTGACAGCCCTGCCCTATGCTGTTCTTGAAGGTAGGACAGCTGAACTGTTTGGTATAGGAATCCTCAACCACAAACTGCTGGGTCCCATGATAGCCTGGTATTTTTCTCCAACCTAATCACTTCCTTTTTGCTTCTAGGGCATTTCTCATAATGCCCACTTTGATCTAGAGTAGGTAAACATCGGTAAATGCCAACAATACTCCTTTTTCTTTTCTGTGCTTTGATTTGTCTGGGAAAGCTTGTCTTCATTATGCGAAGAGCTCAATTTCCCTGAAAATTTTCTTTTAGCATTTTCATCACATTCTGTTTCAAATGAAGGCATTTACATCCTACATTTGATGGGGAGAAATTAATCACCAGGAAAATACACACAAGTACATCTATTCAGAGCTACTCCGAATGATGCAATGCTGAGTCACTTGCACACCACTCCCTGCCTTTATCTTTCCCCAGCTGAGGGTGCCATCATCCAGCAGGTTGCCTTTTATCGTGCCAGCGTTAGCCGTCAGGATGATGCCTGAAGAAGCACCAAGAGGGAATCTCAATTCTTCCCCTTTGACCAAAAATCTTAAAAGAGGCCGCTGTGAAAACTGAAACATCCTTCCTTCCATGCTCCGCAGAAGAAGTCTGGCCTAAAATTCTTGATGTTATCCATCTAGTACCAAAGCCACTTTAAAAGCGTGGGAAGGAAATACATTCAAAATGACCATATTAGAATCACTTGTCATTGTTCCACCAAACATATGTCAGAGAATTAGCAATTCTGTGGTTCAAGCAATGAGCCAGTGGGTGGCAGGAGAGCTCCACTAGTAATATTTTCCCAACGCTGAAGGATTTCCCAAACCTTTTCACAAAAGATATGGAGATACTGCTTTACACGTTCACTAACCTGTATAAATTGGGTTGGAAGCGCTATGCATGCAGTGTCATCATTGTATGCATAGTGTATTTATATAATACCACTATATAAATCCTTAGTAAGACCATACCTGGAATACTGCATCCAGGATGTTGGATTATAATAAAAAAGAATGTTGAGACTTTGGAAAAAGTACAGAGAAGAGCAACTAAGATGATTAAAGAACTGGAGACTAAAACATATGAAGAACAGTTGCAAGAATTGGATTTGGCTAGTCTAGAGAAAAGGAGGACTAGGGGGAACATGATAGCAGAATTCCAGTATTTGAGATGCTGCCACAAAGAAGAGGGGCTCAATTTGTTTTCCAAAGCACTGGAGGGCAGGAGAAGAAACTATGGATGGAAACAAATCAAGGAGAGAAACAACAAGATAGGAGCCTTGGTAGTACAGTGGTTTAATGCACCCTGTAATTAACACAGCTGCCTGCAATTTCTGCAGGTTCGAATCTTACCAGGCTCAAGGTTGACTCAGCCTTCCATCCTTTCTAAGGTAGGTTAAATGAGGACCCAGTTTGTGGGGGCAATAAGCTGACTTTGTATAAATATACAAAAGTATGAAGGCTATTGCTTAACGCACTGTAAGCCGCCCTGAGTCTCCGGAGAAGGGCGGCATATAAATCAAATAAAAATAAAATAAAATAAATAAACTTGGAATTAAGGAGAAACTTAAATGGTATAGGGTCTCCTGCTTGAGCAGGGGGTTGGACTAGAAGACCTCAGAGGTCCCTTCCAGGTCTATTCTGATCGATTGACTAGATAGAAAACTGGCAATTGATGGGATTAAATGCAGAATATGCCTTACCAGACCACCTTTTCAGTTTACTTCCTTCAGGGCTTAATTTGGATCTGCAAATAGAATGTGGATGCTGCTTATACGAACAGCACCCTTTAGAATGGAGTTATGAAATGACCATTCCCACCACCTCCACCACAGTTTATTCAAAGTTTCTGCAAGCCAGAAACAGTGTAGTTACACATAACAAGCCATATATGTCACCAAGCAATTTTGAAATACTTTCTGGGGCATAAACAAAATGTCCCAAGGGCCATATTGCATGCTATGTTAAAGGTGTGGGCCATCACGCCTTGTGTTTCTCAATTAAACATGACTAGAGATAAACCTTTCGGAGAAATCACTGGGAGAATCAAGTCCAGAGTATAGTATAGCCTTTATTGTCATTGTACATCATGTATACAACAAAATTGGTTATAGGGGGAAGATATGGGGAGATATGGAGGGGGGAGGGAAAGAAACATCAAAGTGTTAGTCTGGGTTACCTCTCTTCATTGAAGTATGTAAAACAGCCAAGAATTGAGGATCACTTTGCACAAAAGGGAACTGTTAGTAAAATAAACTTCCCTCCCACCTCCAACATCAGCATCAGAATGAGACTTTCAAACAAAGCTGGAAAAACAACAACTATTAGAGGTTTCCTTAACTGTTAGGGAAGAGTTAAATGGGAGCCAGGATTCCTTTTATGGGCTACCCTGGTGTGTCCCTATTCCAAGTAATTATTCCAAACATCTGTTGCAGGGCACTCAAAACTAAGCTTAAAATTAATAAGCAAAAACAGAATATAGAGAGGCTCCCATGGGAAAGCATGACTAAGATAGATATGACTGGGATAAATATTGAAAAATCTGTTTATATCCAAGTGTGTTCTGATGGAAAGCTGGGCATACTTGAAACCATGAGATATAGCTTAAGGTTAGAGTTACAATTAGATTTAGGGCTAGGTTTTGAATGGAATGCCCTTATTGAAGTGAATAGTTATATGAAACCCTGTGAAGTCTTAAATAAACAACGTGTGTGTGTGTGTGTGTGTGTGTTACCTTATCCAGAAGAGAAGCTGACTGAAAGGTTAATAGGTACTTGCAACTAAGAGTAGATCAGCCTAATTGCCTTGAATGCAATTTGCAAAAGTTCTTCACAAAGCAAAAAAACAACAACAACTGCTTTGTGTTTAGCTAATCTCAACTGAGTCCATGTTCCTCATTTAGACTTCTAAACAAAGTTCAAATTAACTGAAGTATGGCCCTAGCAGGCACACAGCAGTCTGAGGCCAATCAGATTTTTCCCTTTGAAAGACCAGCAGATGGTGCCAGGGCTCAGTTCCTCAAAGTATGGACTCTCATGATAGACTCCCAGCAACAGCCTGCTGATTTCAGAATGAAGGGTGACTATGCCTGCAAAGGAAACAGAGTAAGGAGTGCAAAAGGCCCTAGTGATTATAAATTGTATGAATGTGCACCTGGCCTATTCAACACAACCTCCTGAGAGCAATGTGGATCCTAGCCACAGGTAGTCAGCCACAGGTAGCCACAGATTCTAGGGGTGGGAAAGAAATGTGTTTGGTTTACATCTAAATATCAAACAAGATAATTTGCACTTCCTGAACTAACTGCAATAGGGTAATTATGGCAGACTTCCACAACCCTTAGCACTAGTCCCCATATGATTTGATAGATAGATGACAGTTATGAGTCTTTATTTTATTTTATGGTTTACCTTTAAAATAGTATTTTTTTCACAACCAAATTGGGGTTGTTTTCCAAGTAAATTGCATAGCTGTCTAAAGAGACTCTCAAGAAGATTGAGAGGCTTAAAACTAAGCTTAATGTTAGCCACACCAAGTAATACACACACTAGCATGCGGCTAATTCTTCTGTTTGTATTTCTCTGCATTTTTTGAAATTAAATTAAATTTCATTTAAAATGTACCTGTGTTTTGCAAATATTAAAAGTAAGTAACATGTAAGATATGTTACTTGGATAAGTCATGCGTGGGGGAATATTGCTGAAAAAGATCAGCTGGAGACTGGACATGTAGATTCTTCTTTTGATAGTACTACACAAATTTTGATTTTTTTGATCAAAAATTTTGATTTTTAAGAAAACAAAAATTGTAGAAAGCTTTACCTGTTCCTAGGCCTAACAGATAACTGACAACATTGAGGCAAAAGCAAAGATTTAATAATCCAGTAATGGGATAGTTATTTTATTTGTTTGGCATGCAATCTTGGTAAATCGAACAGATAGGAAAGCTTTGAGTCCAAAAGAACATGAATTGAAATATACATAATCCAGGTAAAATGATACATGTTGCAAAAGTAACTGTCAACAAATCAATCAATCTTAATTTAATCTTATTAAGCTTATAATTAAAGTGATTCCAAGAACATTTTTAACAATGCAATCCTGTACATGTCTTTTCAGACTAGTGCTTACGTAGAAGTATCAAGCAACAGAAGGAGGAAGTATCATGCAGCTTCTTGAGAAAATATCTTCTTTGTTATTGTTCTTTTAGTTGTACCTGTAATCTGAAATGGTAAACAGAGAAGGGAAATTGCCATATAGATTAGTGACTGAAGAGAAAATCTTTGAAACTGGGAATTGCCAAGCATACCTGCTCCATAAGGCTTATTGATTAGAAAAATCAAAATGAAAAAGTTGTTAGGCATTAATAGTTTGTTTCAAGACGGGAAAGGTCATGTTTAAATATAAACATGTACCATTTGAGTGAGTTAACAGAGCAAACAGAGGAAGCATTAATGCTAAGAAAGAAAATAGCAGAGGTTAATGTGAACTAGGTTAACATTTCCTTCTGAGATGGATCAATATAGCTCTGTGGCTGAGTAGATCATGCTTGAAGGAGTTTTGAGGGCTAATTCCAACCAAAGGGATCACTGCAAAAGAACTCTAGATCTTCAAGGAACAGGCATGTACATCACCTGTTAGTGGGGAGTGGAGTCAAGAGATCCTAACATGCAGGGGTGAAATCTAGCAGGCTCTGACAGGTTCTGGAGAACCGGTAGTGGAAATTTTGAGTAGTTCGGAGAGCCGGCAAATACCACCTCTGGATGGCCCCAGAGTGGGGAGGGAGTGACGATTTTGCAGTATCCTTCCCCTGCCATGCCCACCAAGCCACACCATGCCCATCAAGCCACGCCCACAGAACCAGTAGTAAAAAAAAATTGAATTTCAAATGTTAACAAATGGCTAACATGCCATTTCCTTTCAATATCCCATTTCCGAAAATAGGAAGTGGTGGGCAAGCAACAATTAATTGATTCAGGGGTGGGCTTCAAACATTTTAGCAAGGGGTTCTCTGCCCGATTGCTGGGTGGGCATGGCCATGGTGGGTGGCCTAGTCAGCCTCCTGCACCACGGGGGGGGGGGGGGAGGCATTTTTGCACTCCCCGGGCTCCAGAGGCTTTCCTCGAACCTCTGGAAGGGCAAAATCTGCCTCCCCAGGCTCTGGAGGCCGCAAATGGGCCCGAACCTCAGGTAGGCCCGTTTTTCACCCTCCCCAACCCTCCATGCGTGCCCTGCACTTACCTGCATCCAAAACGGGCCGTGTGGGTACTCATGGGAGGGGAGGGGAGGGGTGGGCAGGGCAGGGCAGGGCCAGCCTGAAGTGGGATTTGAGGGTTCTCCAAACTACACCTAATCTTAGCTAGAGTTTCTCCCAAACCCCTGCGAACCCCCAGCAGCCCACCCCTGAATTGATTTACTTTTCATTACTGTTTGATGAAATTAACATGATTAATATGACCCCATCGTGCAGTTAATAATGTTTACCTCCTGTAAAATTAAACATTATAATTGAATCATGATATTTGGAAGTCTCTGAAGGCTGCAAGTAGTGATTTCAGGGCTTGTGGCTGCTTCAGGTTACATCATGGATTTTAACTCAGCAGGGTAAAGAACTAGAATTTTCACGCCATAATTCCAGGTTTGCATGGCCAAAGCTAATGAAGTTCCAGCTCATTTGAAGAACCTCAAGCTAGAGGAGGCCACAGAAAAGATACCCTCACACATTGGATGGATTCAGATACTTACCATGTATGCTCCATTTTTAATCAAGTACATGGTAACACATATTAAGTACTTTATCGATCACATTCTTGCATAGGTAGAACATTTTATATGCAGAGAATTATTTTATAAGCAGAGAATTGTGGTTCAAAACCAACCTTGTCAGTAAATGTCACTAGAACAGGATGGCTAACCTTTTCTGGACCGACTGCCCAAAGTGTGTATGTGTGCATGCAAATACACATACGCATGTCCGAACCCCCCAAATGTAATGCACATGTGGCCCCTGAGCACGCACCCCCCCCACGTATGCACGCGCAGGCCTCTGATGCAGACTGCCTGTCTACGCATGCACGCGTGGCCCCTCACACGCCTCCCAACCCCACGCATGCACGGCAGAGACCCAAAGACCAGCTGGTGGGTGGGTGGCACGGGCACATGCACAGCAAAGCTGAACTGGGGCGACGGTTCACATGCCATAAGAGAGGGCACTGCATGCCACCTCTGGCATGCGTGCCATAGGTTCGCCATCACAGCACTAGAATGTCTAACATTGTAGCAACTGGTTCTCCGTCTCTCTTTTTCTGCTTCCATTGGATTTCATATTAATCATAATATAATCATAGAAGAAGAAGATCTGGATCTCTATCCAAGCATTTTCCTTCCCAGAGTTCTCCTCAATCTGATATGCACTTCCTCTTTGGAAGTGATGTCAAAAGACAGAGAAGCAGCAGTCTCCCTTTACCACCCAGGACACCAGCAGCTGTCCCTGAACAATAGTATTAATTCCATCAAACAATCAGTTGCATATCCCCTGAGCAGTGGTTGAAGTCTGTTCTCTGACTTGCTCTGATTTAGCACATGTTACTCCACACTCAATTCTTTTATTCATTCAAGAATTCAGGGATTAACCCTTTGATGTGGGCTAGTCCTTTAAAGCACTGAACTTCCAGACCAGATTCTTCTATAAATTTCAAACCCACTTGGGAAAGAAGGCAGAAAATGGGGTGGGGACACTCTCCAAAAGGATATTCACAAAAGGCAATACAGGTAGTCCTCAATTTATGACCACGATTGAGCCCAAAATGTATGTTGGTAAGTGAGAGATTTATTAAGTGACTTTTGCCCCATTTTACAAAAGTGACTTTTGCCCCATTTTCTTGCCACAGTTGCTAAGTGAATTACTACAGTTGTTAAGTTAGTAACACAGTTGTAAAGTGAAACTGTTTCCCCACTGACTTTGTTTGTCAGAAGACCGCAAATGTGGTCACATGACTCAGGACACTGCAACCATCATAAATATGAGTCAATTGCCAAGTGTCTGAATTTTGATCACATGACCACAGGGATGCTACAACCATGAAAAATGATCATAACTCACTTTTTTCACTGGCATTGTAACTTTGAACAGTCACCAAACTGCTGTAAATTGAGGATTATCTATATTGTAAAATGCAATTTAACTTATTCTCAGTATGTTATCAGCACTAGCGTATGTTAGTCATATCCTATTTTTAAAAAATACTATTTATATAGGTCTAAATGAATGTGTTCTATTTGAATTAAATGTTTGTTATTTATAGTTTCTTGCTTTATTTGAAGAGTATTCTTAATGTGCTGCCAGGTAAATATCCCTCCTAGCATTATCAGTCAGAAATCTGTAGTTACTCCATCTTTCTTTCCTTAAAAGGGTTTTCCCCTTATGATTGTTCAGAAGCAAAGAAAATATAATACAGGAAGAGGAGAAATAAATACAATAACATTTCCTGAATGAGATGGAACAAAAGTCAAATAAAAATCTTGCCAGGGAAACTAATGTTTTGCTGGATTTTTGATGCAATTATAGTTGAAGAATGGCTGCCACTGAAAACCACTATTCTTTCCTATTACTTTTCAGTAATTACTTCCTTGTTGCAAATTCATAATGTGGGATCGTTGTGCTGTAACACTCCATCACTCAGAAAATAGCAACTCATAAACTGGAATGTGCAACCTTCCAACAGGCAACATGACCTGTCATGAAACCAAAGGAAGTATATAGTCAAAGTATATTGACCATGGACATTTATTTGCAGGATAACATTGCAAGTTCTGAAACCCAAATTGGCTTACCGGTATTTGTTAGATCTGGCTGGCTGGGGAATCCTTAAATGTTGCCAAGACCTAGAAACATTGTCACAGTTAAAGTTAGATGTATCCAAATAAAAGAACTTTCCTATAGGCATCTTCAAAAGACCAAAATTACATTAAATATGAGAAGACACACAGTATGACATACA
Source organism: Arizona elegans (assembly GCA_022577455.1). NCBI lineage: Eukaryota > Metazoa > Chordata > Lepidosauria > Squamata > Colubridae > Arizona > Arizona elegans. The sequence continues at coordinate 38,844,118 of JAKOOJ010000008.1, read as the reverse complement.
ATACAAATCCTGTCCTGGCATTCTTGCATGCTGACACCTGGTGCGCCTATGTAAGTGGCAAATCTTGCATCATGAGGCATCTTCCATCACCTGCGTCCCACTGACCCCCATCTCTCTCCCCCAACAAAATCCAGATTACACACTCATACTCTTCCTGCATTAAAAAAAACAATCAACCACAGAATAGAATAGAATAGAATAGAATAGAATAGAATAGAATAGAATAGAATAGAATAGAATAGAATACAATACAATACAATACAATACAATAAAATACAATACAATCATTTATTGGCCAAGTGTGACTGGACACACAAGGAATTTGTCTTTGGTGCATATGCTCTCAGCGTACATAAAAAGACAAGATACATTTGTCAAGAATCATAAGGTACAACACTTAATGATACTCATAGGGTACAAATAAGCAATCAAATCATACTAGGAAACAATATCAATATAAATTGTAAGGATACAAGCAACAAAGTTACAGTCATGCAGTCATAAGTGGGGGGAGATGGGTGATAGGAACAATGAGAAGACTAATAGCAATAGTAATGCAGACTTAGTGAATAGTTTGACAGTGTTGTGGGAATTATTTATTTAGCAGAGTGATGCCATTTGGGAAAAAACTGTTCTTGTGTCTAGCTATTTTGGTGTGCAGTGCTCTATAGCATCATTTTGAGGGTAGCAGTTGAAACAATTTATGTCCAGGATGCGAGTGGTTTGTAAATATTTTCACAGCCCTCTTTTTGACTCGTGCAGCATACAATAAAATACAAAGAAAATACAAAGAAATAAATAAAATACAAAGTGCACAATTGATAAGCACTGGGTCTACATAGAAACCCATTCAATTTTCACGGCACATCCAAGACACTGTACTTTTAAACTCTGTTTCTTCCTGAGCAAACTTGCTCTAAACCCCATTGTGTTTTCCTCAGAGAACCAGGAGCTGGAAAGAGTGAAAGAAGAAAACAGTAATTTTTAGTGTGAAGCAGTTTCAGTTTAGCTGAGCTGCTTGCTTGCAACTGCTTCACTCTGCAGGGAAGAAAAACATGGAGAACAGTGTGTTCCTTCCATGCCTGAGGTGACAGAAGAATGCAGAACCTGTTTCTTCAGCCCTGACTAGCAACAGAGTGCTTGGCATTTTACACCGAGCTACCTATGCTTTTTTCTGAACGTCATAAAAACACTTAAGAATGTGGAGCTAGGTTCTTGTATGAGTGCTGCGCCATCTCCGTTGACTCTTACTGAGAATAGAATTCTTTATTGGCCTAGTGTGATTGGATACACAAGGAATTCTAGTTTAAATCCATTGTCCTAGTTTAATCCATTGTGGTAATTTTTGTGCTGCTTACAATATTTGTTACATATTTGCACCAGAGTAGGAATGTAGTGAAATACAGTCCCAATTTGTGAACAAGAGAAGGAGGAGCCAATATCTTCTATGGAAAGGAAAAACACAGGAGGAATAGAAGCAGGAACAAAACTGGAAAATTGGGGATTTTTTTATTGTAAGGAAAAGACTGTAAACAAGCCACATTCTTCAGCGCTTGAAAGGTTATAAAGAAAAAAAAGCTAAGAGGTCAAAAAGTCTGATAGTTCTGGAGATTCCTGAATGTCAGTAGAATTCCAGTCAGAAGCCTTAAGTTACATATTTCTGAGGCCTATTATGGCAACAGTTTCTATATTAGCAGATAGTTTTATAACAGCTGATTAGAAATAGAAGTTCTTCAGCTGCCAAATTATATAAAACTGAATGTAGGAGAAGAAATATAATTTCAGTTAGGCTGAAATTATAGTTCACTTTCTGGTCTTTTCTGTTTGCTCCAAATAAAAAAGACTTTTTCTTAGGAAAGTTTTATTTTCTCCAAGATAAACCAGATCTGTGAGAGCCATGAGATTAAAGGCCAGAGATGCCGGGAGAATCTCCTGAGGCATATATGAAGTTGTTGCATGAGAAGGAAGGTGAACATGGGGACAAAGTCAGCAAAAAATAAAATTATCCAGAATAGACTGTAGAAACCTTAATCCAAAAGCTACAAATAGAAATAACTTTAGAAGGGGCAGGGTGGATGAGAAAGTCAGAAATGATTGAGGCCCAGATTCGGGATACAGAAAATTTAAGGGATGGGAAGAAATTGCTAACATTTTCTTGGCATACAAATACTGCTAAAGAGGGAAACCGGAGGAGCCAGCCCACCCAGGTCTGAATGGGGGAATATCATGGGGTAAATATTATCCAAGCAATGCAAATTAAGTCTAGGGTTATTAACTGGGAGACAGGACAGGCACAGAGGCCAGAAAGTCATGCTAATATTCTTGATTGTTATAAATATTAGAAAACAGCTTTGCAATATTAGAAAGGCAAGAGAAGTCAGAAAAGATGGGATATCAATGAACGTGTTGACTCTACCAGTTCTTGGGAAGTAATTTAAGAAATCAGTGACTATGATTAATTCCAAATTATGAAAGATTTCAAAATCTGCAGAAGTTACCAAGTCCTTTGCAGACTGCGGTAGCAAAAAAGAAAAGGAAATTGAATAGAGAACTCTATTATAGAGACAGAGAATGGTTTTAAAACATATGTGTGCAATAATCAGATTAAAAAACTTTTAGGGTAAGAAGCATGTGTTCTATTTACCCTGTTGTGACATGTGGAAGTGTTCGCTGCAAAGACTTACGAGGAAATAGGACCTTTATAATTTTTTCCTGCAAATTTAAGGAATAAGGAATAAGCTGTTCTTCTCAAAGTAAAATGCTAGAGTTTAGCATGGGTTGATTGTAATGATGACTGACCTAACAGATTCATTAATGATATCACAGTCATAGAAAGTACAGTATATGTACAGGTAGTCCTTGACTTACAACTACAAGTGATTGATTAATTTTGCCCCTTTTTATGACTTTTCTCACCACATAGTTGTTAAATGAATCACTACAATTGTTAAGTTAGTAACACAGTTGTTAAGTGAATTGGACTTCCACAGTGACTTTGCTTGTCGGAAGATTGCAAAAGGGAATCACATGACCCCCGGGACACTACAACTGTCATAAATATGAGTCAGTTGCCAAACGGCTGAATTTTGATCACATGACCATGGGAATGTTGCAATAGTCTGAAAAACGGTCATAAGTCATTTTTTTCAGTACCTATGTAAGTTCAAATTAGCTGTTGTAAGTCGAGGGTTACTTGTATAAATCTGAAATAGTCAAACTGCGCCACAAAAAGAGAGGTACAGTCTATACTGCCTTTTCTTTGGAAGATCAAGGCAGCTTGATCCATTTTGTACTCACAGTTGTGGGAGGTACACTGGGCTAAGGGAGAATGCCTGACCCAAACATTACTCAGTGAGCTTCTATGGCTAAGGATGGAGTTAAACCTAGATGGTTTCAATCTTAGTGCAAGAAGCTACCAATAATTCTGGCAGATGGTTGGACAAATTGTGTCAAATTAATTATACTTATTACATAAGGGCAGAGCTTGCAATGTCACATTCTTATTATCATTCATATAAGATTGTCAGATTCTGCAGACATTTGTGCAGGTATTGCTTTAAGATAATAAAGGAGACCAGACAATAATAGGCTGCTATTTCAGAATATTCATAGATCCATACAGGCAGAGTGCCCAAATTGATAAAGAATTCCTTAAAGCAGTAGAGGCATGTGAGGGAAAAAAATGAAATACAGGGTATAGGATATGAGTTCTGCTAATAAAGTGCAAACCAATGTTTTGAAAACCAATGAAAGTTAATGAGTTCTCCCAGTCCTGTTGAATATCATCTCATCAAAATGTTTGAAATAGCACATACTTTGTTCTGATACCAAAATATTTTGATCTGGATTCAATTCAACTGTTAGAAGACATAAAACCTTACAGACCAGTAAGTAACCTGTGCTTTGCTACTTATTGTTTTATTCACATAAACACCTTATACTGCTTTTGATCTACAGGCTGTTTGGAACTTTGTAGAAAATAGTTAATCATCACATACACACCGCATGCCTACCCCACTCAACTCATTCTTGGCAGAGAGTCAATATCGCATGGCTTAACTGTCTACACAGTGACAAAATTGTTATTCTAGCTGATCTGTCAGCTATTTTGAAAAACATAAGAACACTTAGATATCACTCCATACAGAACACATGCAAAACTTTCCAGGTGGTTGCAAAAAAGTTAAAATATTGATAGCAAAAAACCTTCTCGGCAAAAAAACAAAACAAAAACAAAAACAAAAAAAGCCAAAATCCCACTGCTGGTTTACATGAATGCAAACTAGAGCCTGAAAGAGAATTGAAGCTCCTGTCTGTGGATTTATTTATTTTATTTTATTTATTTATTTATTTTAGAAAATTTATATTGCCGCCTATTCACACATGGTGACTCAAGGCAGCTTACATGAATATAAAAACATCATTTATTTATTTATTGTTTTATTTATTGGTTCGATTTATATGCCGCCCTTCTCCGGAGACTCAGGGCGGCTTACAATGCATTAAGCAATAGCCTTCATACTTTTGTATACACCTGCTTAGTAGGGCTTTCGCCCCCCACCCCCCAAGCGGTGTTCTTTTTTATATAAAGTCAGCTTATTGCCCCCACAATCCGGGTCTTCATTTTACCTCGAAAGAATGGAAGGCTGAGTCAACCTTGAGCCTGGTGAGATTTGAACTTGCAGTAATTGCAGGCAGCTGGTGCTACTTAATAGCACTTTAGTCTGCTGCGCCACCAAGGCTCTTATATCTATAAGGGCATCTATAAAAAATGAAAGTAATAGAAGAAAATAATCTAATAATAAATTTATCATTAGAATTTAGGACTGAGAACAAGTTTGGCCTAAGGGTTAAGGCAGCTGGCTAGAAACCAGGAGCCTGTGAATTCTAGTCCCACTTTAGAGATGAAACCAGCTGGGTGACCTTGGACTGCGTGCTCTCTCTCAGCCCTAGGAGCCAAGCAATGTTTCTGAAAAGCGCCAAGAAAAACTGCACAGACTTTCCTGCTGTTGCTAGGAATCAACATTGACTCAAAAGCACACCACCCTCAAAACCCCAAAAACAAAAAACACCCAACCTTGAGACTTAGTTACATATACTATTTTCCAGATATTTCAAGACTGTTACTGCGGTCTGTCTTAAAGAGATCTACTGCACTGATTGCTTTGAAAAATGGCTAGCTGCAGATTTACAGGGACAGAGTTTGCACTATTTAGAGAGAAATATTCTTTCCATCACCCACAAACCAACAAGGAAGCAGCAGAGCAGCTCCAAAGCTGCTGCAAAGCAAATACTAGTGTAGGAAAATCTATTCTTAGTTTTCTTACATTATAAGTACCTCTCATTAAAGCCACTAAGTTGAGCCTGTGCAAGCTTATCATGGAATGACAGCTATGAATATCAATTCTACTTTTGGAAACAAATTTACACTCTCCTTGGTTTGATTTTAAGGAAATTGTATGCAAAAGCAAAAATCTCCTAGTTCTACTTTAATAATTACAATCGACTATGTGCTTTGCCCACAATTGAATCCTAGACCTTAGTGGGAATGGAATTAGATGACCAGAAGAGATCATCAGAACCAATAACTGTAGAAGAATAGTTATCAAGACAACCATAATTAGGAGGAACAGAGGACACTTGCAGTGTCAAAGAAACCCTATCATCTATCTATCTATCTATCTATCTATCTATCTATCTATCTATCTATCTTCTATCTAGTGTATGGCAGTAATTCTCATATTCATATTCAAAATGTCAAAAACAGGGCAAAGCCAAGAAGGATGCCAACAGTTCAAAATTCTGAGAACATATAGTTTATTTATTTATTTATTTTATTAGGCTTATATGCTGCCCTATCTCCAACGGATTCAGGGTGGCTCACAACAATAAAATCGCAACAATAAAACCACACTCCAATGCAAGTTAAAATGTCTAATTAAACAAATACAACTAAAACCCATAAAAACCCCATCAGTCCAGGTCGGGGAACTCGAATAACCAAGTTTTTAATTCGCGGCGAAAGATGCGAAGGTCAGGGGCCAGCCGAAGCCCCAAGGGAAGTTGATTCCTGAGGGTGGGCGCACCTACAGAGAAGGCTCTACCCCTTCTCCCCAACATTGTCTCGCCGACTGCACCCTGAGCAGGCCCTCCCTATGGGCGCAAACCGGGCAACAGGATGTGTTATGAATTAAAGGAGGAACTAAATATACTAACGTGAATGTAGTGATCAAGAAAAGGAGGAACCAATATATTATATGGAAAGGAAGAATCTAGAAAGAAAGAAAAAAAAATACATATGCAAGTACTAACTGGGGAGTGAGGTTTCTACTAGAAAAAAGTAAAAAAATACTGTAAGCAATTTACACTTAACTATTGCAAATGAATTATTAATGCTATTTAATAGAAAGTCTCATGGCATTCTATAAAGAATAATTTGATATGACATTGTGACTTGGCAACATAACTTAAACTCCCAAATAAATATAGAACTTAATTTTTTTTAAAAAGCAATTAAAATAAGACACATGTTCGGAGAAGGTTTAGACTCTCCCTCTGATCCCATCCTATCTCACAGAGTTGTTGTGGAGAAAATAGGAGGAGGAAGCCGTGTTGGATAGGTTCACCACCTTGAGTTATTTGTAAAAATAATAAGGGTGGAATATAGATTTTGGTAGAGTTCTATTATTTGTTTCTGCTGGACGGCTGTTTCACACAAAGACCAGATCTGTAATTTCTGCTTTCCTCCAAACCAGTACAGGCCACTTATTACTTCTCGAGTGCAGGAATCCCCCTTCTACTCCTAGATTACTGAGATGCATTTCACACCTGTGTTTTCCCATTTTGAAATGTTATTTTGGGAACTTCTGTCTTAAGCCATTTAGAGTAAATGGTCTTCGGTGCTTCATGCCACTCTGATAGCAGCATGTTAGCCCCATGGTCAAACCAGACCATGAAATCAACTCCCCAAGAAGGCTAAAACTGCTTTTATGGAAATTGGCTATAAGAATAGAATCTTGCAAGCCTAATTGTGCAACACCTTCTGTTCCTTCTTATTATTCAGTAAAGAAGCCCTGCCTGGTTCACTTCTGAATCTTATCTGGATATTGTCGACTTAAACATGTTTTAGTTTATGGCAATGGAGCTTGCATGTCTCCATCAAGGTTATCTTCCCTAATTTCTACATAGCCATATCTCTGATTGGCTATAGTGCTTGCCATGCCTCCTTCCCTCTAGAGCAGGGGTTTCCAACCTCAGCGCTTTTAAGACTAGTGGGCTTCAACTCCCAGAATTCTCCAGCCAGGATGACCCCCTGCTCCAGAGGGAAGGAGGCATGGCAAGCACTACAGCCAATCAGAGATATGGCTATGTAGAAAGTAGGGAAAATGACCTTGAGGGAGACATGCAAGCTCCATTGCCATAGGCTAAAACAGGATGACTGGCTGAGGAATTCTGGGAGTTGAAGTCCACTAGTCTTAAAGGGCCCCTGCTCTAGAAGCTGGCCATGATTTGAACCTTCCTTTTGTACTGAGCTAGCAGGCTGCTATGTTCACTGTGAGAGTTACAGAATGAAAGAGACAGACTCTTGTTATTGATCCAGCAATGGTCATTAAGTCAATCAATTCTTCTTACATTCCATTCAAATCATATCTCTCCCAGAGGGCATCCTTTCCAACTCTGCCGAGGCTAGCTGAAGCATGTTTCCCTTCCTTTCTCACCATCTGCATGCTAGACTGCAAAACTTCCCTTTACTTTTTAAAAAATCATCTTTAAATTACAATATAGGAACATGACTGCTTGGTTTCTATGAAACTGAATTATCAATTCTTCCTTGCTGCATTTCCATGAATCTACAGAGGGGCAGAGGAGCAAAAGAACAACTTGCTCCCAATTGCTCAATTATACAGAGCAGTGATTAAATCCTAAGAAGGAAAAAAAGAAAAATGGTATATGATAGCATAAAAGGAAATAATGTGGGAAGGATATGAATGCATCCATGATTAGAGCCGTGGTGGCACAGTGGTTAGAATGCAGTATTGCAGGCTTACTCTGCCCACTACCAGGAGTTCAATCCTGACTGGTTCAAGGTTGATTCAGCCTTCCCTCTTTCCAAGGTCAGTAAAATGAAGACCCAGATTGTTGGGGCAATATGCTGACTCTGTAAACCGCTTAGAGAGGGCTGTAAAAGCACTGAGAATCAGTATATAAGTCTAAGCGCTATTTCTATTGCTACCACTATTTGGGGAAGCAAAGTATGGAGACTAGGCAGACACCATAGTGGATCACCACAGGAGCCAGCCACAGAGGCCTGCCATTTCTGCATGGATGGGAGCACAGGAAGTTATGGGAACACTAATCAGGCATTGTCCATACAGGCAATCCTTGACTTACATTCAATCAGAATAGAGCTTGAGGTCTTCTAGTCCAACCCCCTGCTCAAGCAGGAGACCCTATACCATTTCAGACAAGTGACTGTCCAGTCTCTTCTTCAAAACCTCCAGTGATGAAGCACTCACAACTTCTGATGGCAAGCTGTTCCACTGGTTAATTGTCCTCACTGTTAGGAAGTTTCTCAATTCCAGGTTGCTTCTTTCCTTGATTAGTTTCCATCCATTGTTTCTTGTCCTGCCCTCTGGTGCTTTGGAAAATAAGTTGACTCCCTTTGTGGCAACCTCTCAAATACTGGAATACTGCTATCATGCCCCTCACCCCCAGCCCAGCTCTTCTTTTGTCTAGACTAACCAAACCCAAATCCTGCAACTGTTCTTGCAGGCCTTTAATCATCTTAAGTGAATCAAACAGTTGTTAAGTGAATCCACCTTCCTCAATTGACTTTGTCAAAAGCTGGCTGGGAAGGTCACAAATTGTGATTGTATAACTGCGAGACATTTGATCATTCATCAATGCAAACTGGTTGCCAAGCAACTAAATTGTGTGACTTCAGGGGTGACAAGTCACTATTTCTAAGGCCATCATAATTTTGAAGTGTCATTAAAAAATGGTAAGTCGATGGCTACTTTACTTGTAGTCCAAATTGAGCATCAAGATGCTCTGATTTACAATCCATTGCAATTAACACTGGAATTTCTGAACTTGACACAAGAAATAGTTGTGAGCAGCATGGGAGACAAGCAGGTTAGGCTGCAGTGGAGGATTGCACAAATTAGATATGACTGACTGATTAACCAGTGTCTTAGGTATTCCGCAGCTCTATAATTTTCAAAGGTGCAGAGGCCAGAAATATTTTTTTCGCGCTAGTCTCAATTATTATTTTGGTTCTCTGTCACTGAATGGTTGCAAACAAGGCTGCTAGGATTCTACTCTGGGAGAACATGCTATTATTAAATGCCTTATCATTACATTAATTCCACTGCAAAATGGCAAAGTAGTTTGAGGTTCCAAGTTCCTCTGTCAAATATAAGTTTGTTGTTGATAACAGGAGGATGTCTTTCACAAGAACAGTGTGTTCCAAAAAGAGGTGGAGAATTCAAGAGATTGTTTAGGAATTAGATGTCTATCATATTTTGCAGGACATCATGTTCTGGGCAGCTAACTGGCCCAAACTGTGCAGTTTCACAAGATGTAGGTTTTTGAAAATGTAAGCAGGGAAGTTGATATAATGATATATTCCTTGGTAGACCTGATTTTAATTCCTGCATTGATTTTCTTGTAGCACTGAAGGGTTTTTTTTTTTTTATTTCTGTAGAAGAGAATAATGCATCTACATGTGAGTAGAAGTGGTTGCTATCTAACCTACTTAAATACAACTGCAATGTTAATAATCATGTGCTCAACAAAAATTACATCTGCATTTTTATTTAGAGTTTTCCATTACATTCAGAGTCATGGTCCAGGATGATCAAGAACCGGAATATATGGATATTAGGGCTTAAGGCAATGCAAATAAACCCAGCCTTCAATAGTTCATACTGAATTTGCTACAATGAAATCAAGTGCTTATAATTCGAGCAGTTAATGATGGAGGAACATATCCACAAGTCCAGGAATTGCCTCCATAAAGAGGAGGTTTACCGACACATTTCAGCAGTGTTACTTCAGATACTTGTGTTGATGAAGCACTGTCATTGCTATCCAAATGTACAATTAAATTGCTTGGGGACTAAATTGAGAGACTGCACAGTCTAAAGCTGGATGGGGGAGGGGGAGGAAATTCAGGATACGTCTATCAAAGCAGCAACATTCTTTGAGCCATGGTGGCGCAGTAGTTAGAATGCAGTATTGCAGGCTACTTCTGCTGATTGCCAACTGCCAGGAGTTCGGCAGTTTAAGTCTCACTGGTTCAAGGTTGACTCAGCCTTCCATCCTTCCAAGGTTGGTAAAGAGAGGAGCCAGATTATTGGGAGCAATATGCTGACACTGTAAACCGTTTAGAGAGGGCTGTAAAACACTGTGAAGCAGTATATAAGCCTAAGTGCTATTGCAGGGGTGTCAAACTCAATTCCATTGAGGGCCGCATCCAGTGGTGGGATTCAGCCAGTTCGCACCACTTCGGGAGAACTGGTTGTTAACTTTCTGAGCAATTTGGCAAACTGGTTGTTGGAAGAAATCATTAGGGCAGAAAACCGGTTGTTAAATTATTTGACACCACTGAATCCCACCACTGGCTGCATCAGAGTTTGATCTAAGGGGGCCAGGGTGGGCATGGCTAGGGTGGGTGTGGCTAAGTCGATGTCACTCATGTGGGGGGCGCCTGTGGTGTCTCGAGCACTCTGCCAGCAACAATGGGCTCCTGAGCTCCGTTTTAGGCTATGATGGCCTCCTGCAACCCTCTGCCAGTGAAAATGGAATTCAGGGTGGTGGGGGCAGCCCTTGTGAAATCATTTTTGCTGGCAAAGGCACCACAGGCCAGTCCTTCGCTGTTTCCGTGGTGGCCCTGCGGACCAGATCTAAGCACCCTGCAAACTAGACCCTGCCCCTTTGCTATTGCTATTCTTGTGTAAAAATTTAAATATGTTTTAAAAATTTTTGAAAGGAAAAGGAAGCTTCTGGTCTCTGGTAGAGTGGAATAAAGTATTAATGAATAATATTTTGGCCGTAAAGGGCTTAAGATGGCTCTGGTCTAAAAGCAGCTGGAAAACATGGGTATGGGACACATTTGCAACAGGATGTTGCTCAGATAGTGGTGAGCGGCCCGTACTGACGATGGGCCAAGCAGAGAGTGCAGATCTGCCATGAAAAATGTCAAGTGACTCTATATATTTAATAAACGGAGGATTTAATGTGAAACCCTAAAGTACAACTTCCCAAATACTGGAAAACTAGAGCACAAAGAAAAATAGTTTTAAAACTAGTTTTCTGCTTGATGTGTGGTCTTCTGAGGGGGGAAGTGCAGAGAGCAAATTTGGGCATTTAAGAAAAATACTCTTGGAAAGCATTCAAAGTTACAATTCTACACACATCCCCCATCAATCTTCTGAAGTGATACAGCCCCCAGAGGTTCTTTTCACATGGTGAGACCAGCTGCCATCCTGGCTCCTCCCTCCCCAGGCTGCTTCCCTCAATAGCCAGGATAAAATTGAGTTCACCTCATTGGGTGAACTGTTGTCTCAATACTTGTCTCCCAATTATGTTTTCATCAGGTCAGCAGAAGAATTGTTATATTATTATTTAAGAATTATTGCCTGCATCAATTGCTTCTATTTCTTTCCCCTTTCTGTCATTTTACTTCAGTTGGATTGTACATCATTACTTTAAATAATAATAATGTAGTTAGCAATGTGGTGTCTTAAAAGTGACATCTTGAAACAGTTTAATTTTCATTTACGCCAATTCAGTCACTCCATATTTATTTAAGAATCTTTCCCCTATGCCAGGGGTTAGCAACCTGCGGCTCTGGAGCCACATGCAGCTCTTTGGGCCCTCTGCTATGGCTCCCTGTCGGGTGATCCCACCACTGGCTGTCCCTGCCCCTCGCTTTCCCCTCCCAGTCACTCCTCGCCTGGCCTGAGAAGGTAAGGACGAAGATGGGGGATGGAGAAGCAGCCAGGGCAGAGACAGAGAGATACAGAGAGAGGGGGAGAGAGAGAGACATAGAGAGATATATAGAGAGAGGGAGAGATGGGGGAGGGAGGGAGGGGGAGAGAGAGATATGTCAAAAGAGTTTTGTGGTTCCCAGTGTTTTTTAACAACTGGTTCTCTGCCCTAATGACCGGTTGGGTAGGCATGGCTAGGGGGGGTCATGTGACTGGTGGAAGTGAGTGACATCGAGTTGGCCACGCCCACCCAGGTTTTGGGGCTCCCAGTGTTTTCTTTTCTGTGGGAAATTGGTCCAAATGGCTCTTTGAGTGCTTAAGGTTGCAGACCCCTGCCCTATGCTAACTGCTTTTAGGAAGGCTCTGAAGACCCATTCTAAGTATTGGGAGCATCTGTTTGTAAGCCCACCTTGGATTTTCAGCTGCTGATTCTTCCTCTGACTTTTTAAATTGTTCAGTTGAATTTTCAACGCTTGGTGATGTTCTCTGCCTTTATGTGCAACATCATTATGGAGTTTCATATATAATACATGATTAATATGTTTGAAAATTAATTAAGACTGTGCTCACTGAAAAGATTGCTAACATGATTCTGAATAATTACTCATCTTAAGCATTTAGCTCTGGTGGGGTTTGCAAGCAAAGGTGGCAATTAGGGGGTTTTCCATCACCAAGATGTCATTCTTTCGTGCCCATAACATATGGACAATGATCATTCAGATGGACTCTAGCAGATGCTAAACACACAGGGCATGGCTTGGAATGCACGGCTAGACCCAAGCTGTTTGAATAATGCCTAATTGAGGTTCTGGCTTCCATGAAATTGTATACCTGAGGGTAGACACAAAGCAGGCATTAGCACACAGCATCACAAGTAGAGTTGCTGTAGACAGATAATTAATTTGCTGGGAGTAGCAGAAAAAGTACCGGGGGGTGGGGAATACTGCTTCCCGCCCCCCTCCCATTGCCAATAGTGGTAACCCATTTAAAAAGCTGCCAGGACCTTTCTAGCTTTTTATACTTGCATAACTATCTAGATAGTAAATCATTTATTAAGTTATTAAATATCTGTATAACGAAAGTCCAGAGCCTATGGCTCAGAATACAAGATGGCATTCGTATAAAATTAATGTGCAGAAATAAGAGATGTATGATGTCCATTTTATGGCCTTGATATGTAAAAAATTAAAAAGTTTTATTTTATTTATTTATTTATTTAATTTTATTAAACTTGTATGCTGCCCTCTCTCCCAAAGGACTCAGGGCAGCTCACAACGATAAAAAACACATAAAATTTAGTATTCAAATATAAAAACCAATAAAATCCCCTTTAAAAACCCCCCTTCAGTCCAATCCGGCCAGGCCAAATAGCCATGTTTTGAAGTCATGGCGGAAAGAGCAAAGGTCAGGGGCCATCCGGAGCTCCAGGGGGAGCTGATTCCACAGAGTAGGCACGCCCACAGAGAAAGCCCGTTCCCTGGGAGTCGCCAGCCAACACTGTCTGGCCGACGGGACCCCAAGGAGGCCCTCCCTGTGAGAGCACACCGGACAATGGGAAGCTGTCGCTGGCCGCAGATGGTCCGCCAGGTACCCCGGGCCTAAGCCATGTAGGGCTTTATAGATAATTACCAGCACCTTGAATCTCACCCGGAGGGCAACCGGTAGCCAATGCAGGTCCCGCAGGAGGGGTGTAACATGAGAGTGTTGGGACACTCCCATCACTACCCGCGCGGCCGCATTCTGCACCAGCTGAAGCCTCAGGGTGGTCTTCAAGGGCAGCCCCACGTAGAGAGCATTGCAGTAGTCAATCCGGGAGGTGACGAGTGCATGAGTGACTGTGCGCAGGTCATCACGGTCCAGGTAGGGATGCAACTGGCGCACCAGACGAATCTGAGCAAATGCCTCCCTGGTCATGGTCGTAACATGATCGTCCAAAGTCAACCATGAGTCCAGGAGGACACCTAGGTTGTGCGCCCTTTCTACAGGGGACAACACCTCACCCCCTATAGCCAACAATGGAATATTCTCCTGGAACCGCGATGCCGGTATCCACAGCCACTCCGTCTTGGCAGGGTTGAGCTGAAGCCTATTCCTCCCCATCCAGAACCGCACTGCTTCCAGGCACCGGGACATCACGTCGAGGGCATCACTGGGCTGATTCAGGGTGGATATAAAAAGTTGGGTATCATCAGCATACTGATGATACCCCACCCCAAAACCACAGATGATCTCCCCCAGTGGCTTCATATAGATGTTGAACAGAAGGGGAGAGAGGACCAACCCCTGAGGGACCCCACACATGAGGGGCCTTGGGGCCGACCTCTGTCCCCCTGCCAACACTGCTTGCGAATGCCAGAGAGGTAGGAGGAGAACCACCATAAAACAGTGCCTCCCAATCCCAACCCCTCAAGGCGCCGCAGCAGGATACCATGGTCGATGGTATCAAAAACCGCCAAGAGATCTAATAGGACCAGGACAGAGGAATAACCCTTGTCCCGAGCCCTCCAGTGATCATCCACCAGCGCGACCAATGCTGTCTCCGTGCTGTATCTGGGCCTGAAACCCAACTGGTAGGGGTCCAGATATATTGCTTCATCCAGGGCCAACGGGAGCTGACGTGCCACCACGCTCTCAACAACCTTCACAATAAAGCGAAGGTTGGAGACAGAACGGAAGTTATTCAAAATAGCTGGATCCAGGCTAGGCTTCTTGAGAGGTCTCACCACCGCTTCCTTCAAGGAGGCCGGGAAATCCCCCTCACCCAAGGAGGCAGTTATTGCCTGGATCCAGCCACGTGTGACCTCCCGGGCCGAATAAATGAGCCAGGAGGGACACAGATCCAGCACACATGTGGTGGTACTCAGCTTCCCCATGATCCTGTCCACTTCCTCAGGAGTAACAGGATCAAACTCGTCCCAAATCACCAGACCTGACGCCACCTCCCCCACCAACTCTGCCCAGTCAGAGTCCAGCCCCTCCCGTATCTGACCGATCTTATCCCGCAGGTGTTCACTAAATTCCTCGACCTGCCCCTGCATAGGGTCATCCCCCACTCCCTGATGCAAAAGGGAGTGGGACACCCTAAACAGTTGGGGTAAAAAGTTGGGGTTAGTAACTGAGAAAATAGTGATACGCATACGTAGTGGTTTGCTCAATCAGGTTTTCAATGTTAAATATGCTTTATAACTTTATATATATATTCTTTATATATATTATATTTTTATATATATACTTCCTTATTTGCAATTGACAGTTAGTAATAAGGAACCAGAGAAAGCTGGGCCTTTAACACACAGTCAGGCTGCAGCTAGGATAATGAAGCAGGAGAAAAAACTGCTGCCCTCCAATCAGGACACAGAGCTGCAGGCCAACCAGCATACATCAGCAGCAGCGAACATAGAAAAGTGACAACTCCGATCTTGCAGCATACCCACAGCTTCTAAACTGAAAGTAGGGGCCCGATGATGACAAGTTAGAGAGCTTGTCGAAACGTTGCCAAAAATAAAACTTTTAAAGTGTTGGTTAGGATTTTAGCCAGAGTTTCAAAAGAGCTTACAAAGTGTTTTGTTGGGATTTTGGAGGATTTTAAGCTGGGATTTTAGCCAGGATTTTAAGTATTTCAACTAATAGACTTTTAATGAGGCGGGAAAGGAGCTGCCGTCTCTCTATAAATACTGGGGAGGTGTGGGGTGCTGGCTTTGTTGCTGTGAGCGGGTTGGTTGCCTGTATTGTTACATCTTGATTAGTTGATGGAGGTGATGTTTGCAGATTAGTCAGCTGTTTCGTAACATCCTGTGAGGGTGAGGTCCTTGATGTGTGCCCATTAGTCTTTTGTGTTTTAACGACCTGAGTAATGGGCTGTGTGTTAACATCCTGAGTTCTAGTGTTGTGATATCCTGAGTTTTTTGATGTAATGTCCTGAGCAAATGGCTGTGATGCCACATCCCGGGCTTTGGTTTGGCTCCGAGTTTGAGGTCTTGCCATGTGTTCATGGCGTGTGTCAGTTTGCTTTGTGTGGGGATTGGAGGGGGGTGCAGCGGCTGGTGATGCCGCCGTGGTCTGGCTTCTGGGTAGTGGTTGTATTTCGTCTATGGGATGGGTTTGGGTTTGAATCTGGTGAGGATGATTGGTGGTGGTGTCATGTGTTATCTTGGGTCCGGTGTTAAACTTCATGAATGGACTCTTCAGCCAGCACTCCACACTTCCCCACCAGTATTTATAGAGAGACGGCAGCTCCGATCACACTTTCCTCGCACAAGCACGAAGCCGAAGACACCAGCCTGAAAATGATGAGTGGGACCTCGTCAAAATGTTGCCAAGATGCTCTCAATCTTACACGGGAAAAGACCCAAATACACCAAAACTTGCGTATATGTATATGTATATGTATGTGTATGTGTATGTGTATGTGTATGTGTGTATATATATATATATATATATATATATATATATATATATATATATATATATATGCAAGTTTATATATATAATTTATATATGTATATATATGTGTGTGTGTGTGTGTGTGTCTATATATATATACAAACCAGAAGCCAGACCACAGCTGCATCATTAGCCACTTTAAACCCCTCCAATCCATACATGAAGCAAACTGACACCCACCATGAAGATGTGGCATGACCACGAACGCGAAGCCAAACAACAGCAACGCAGCTCACCAGCTCAAATCCCCCTGCAACTCAGACTAACCCAAGCACATCCAAGCCCCCACCCAAACAGAACACACCCCATCCAATCAGAGCACAGCCAACCCCCCCCATCCAATCAGAACACAGCCAAGCTCCCACCCAATCAGTTCACACCCCCACTGGCAGTTAAAAAGAAGAAACAGCTGCGATCACACATTGCTCCTAGAAGCACGAAGCCGAAAACACCAGCCTGAAGATGACGAATGAGACTTCGTCGAAACGTCGCCAAGAACACTTCCAATTTTACACAGGAGAAAACCCGAATAACCAAAGACCTACATACATATATATAGATGTGTGTGTGTGTGTGTGTGTGTGTGTGTGTAGTTAATATTTCGTGTAATTGTGGATATATCCCTAAAAGGGTAGAAGCGACGTTTCGACAGAATCCCATCTGCCATCATCAGGCTTCTGTCAGCAGTCATTTTGTACTAACTGCCGTTGGTATTTCAAATCTGGTGCTGGTATTCTGGGATGGCTCCACCTTTTCATTCTGATTGGTTGGGAGTCCCAGTATGTGTTTATTGGCTTGGCTTCGGGTGTATGGTCGGTTTTTCTCCACTAGGTGGCAGGGCTTCATCTTTGTGGCTGGTTTGAATATGATTTGGTTGGGATTTTTTTGATTAATGTTTGGTCTATGTTTTATATATGGTGTTAAGATTCATCTATCTATGAGAGCAGGTTTCCAAATAGTAGGCAGACGTGAAGTGTCATCCCGTTTATTCATGCAATATGGTCTTTTTTCTATTTCTATTGCTTCTCTGATTATCCTGCCATTGAGATGTTCTATTTTTGCAACTGTTTTTGTTTTATTAAAATTAATGTTGTGTCCTGTTGTATTTATATGTTGAACTAATGATGATGTGTGTTCTTGTTTTTGTATTGAGTTTTTGTGTTCCTCGATGCGCACACTCATTCTTCTATTGGTCTGCCCAATGTATGTTGATGGGCAGGAAGCACACGGGATTTCGTATATGCCTTGATCTTCTAATTCTATTTTGTCTTTGGGGTTTCTCAGAATGGACGATATCTTTCTATCTGTGCAAAATATGGTTTTGATGTTGTGTTTATGTAGTACTTTGCTAATTTTGTCTGTTGTATCCCTTATATAGGGCAATATGGCTTTCCCATTGTTTTGTTCCTCTTGTTGTTTTTTATTATGTCTTGGTGTTGTATGTTTGATCATATTGATGACTTTATTTCTCCAGAACCCATTTGATGTCAGTACATTAGTTAGTGTATATAATTCTGTTTGTAAATGTGCTTCATCAGCCAGATGTTTAGTTCTTGTGGTTAATGTTTTGGCAACAGAGTTTATTTGTGCTGGATGGTGGTGTGATTTGGCATTGAGATAGCGGTTCGTATGTGTCTTCTTTTGATAGATGGTATGTCCTAAGGTGCCATCAGATTTTTTATAAATTAATACATCGAGGAAAGGTAACTGGTTTTCTGATTCTATCTCCATGGTGAACTTTATTTTGGGATGGAGGCTGTTCATATATATATATATATATATATATTTCTTGTCTTCCCCATTGCTTTTTTTAAAAAACCTGTCTCAATTTCTCTGAGCCTTTCTTAAAGAGCTATCTATTATTTAGAAACTGGCAGATCTGAATTTTCTAATTGGCCCATTGCCAGTATGAGTCAATCAATGCTTTCTCAATACTGGAATACAGAATATTGTGCGTCCCCCCTCCCTCCATACACACACATTCCCAGCTTAATGAAAATGCACTGTGCACCTGTGCTTTCCACGTTGAATTCAAAACTACTGTTTTGAATTGAATTTTATTTTGAATTCAAACTAAATGTTTTCTAACCCAAGCTGGCTTAGGCACTTTAGAGAAGATGGATCCTATTTTTGGACCAGCTGTAGTTTCTGGATCGTCTTCAAGGGCAGCACCATGTACAGCACATTGCAGTAGTCCAGTTGCAAGTGAACAGAGCATAAGTGACAGTTTGAAGGGCTTCTCGGTTGGAAAAAAGGCCTAACTGGTGCACAAAATGAACCTTTGCAAAACCCTCCTGCCCCAGCTGCTATTCGTATCTGTTTATTTGGGAAGAAAGGGTGAGAAGGAAGAGTGAAGGATGAATGGATGCATATGTGCAAAGAAAAAGAAAGAAAGGTGCCGGAATTAGTGAAAACAATCCCTAAAAGTAAAAGACAAGCACTGGTATACCAGTTCACAGAGGCGCCAGCTCTGCATGGATGAGAAGAACTAGAGATAGGAGAATAGTTAGTCAGATCTTGCAGTGGGCATGGCTGAAACTACGCATCAGTCCTGGTCTATTTCCAACCTACTGCAATCCAGAGTAGAATTTCTGGAATAGGCTTAAGAAACAGCATGGGCCGCAAGGGAGATAAGCAGTTTAGGCTGCAGTGCAGTGTAGAATTGCTCTATCAAGTACTATAACTGATGCAACATAAAACTGTAGTTGCCTTTTTAAAGGCCATGTTACCATGCCGATTCAGATTATAATCTGAATAATCTGTTTATTTATAAAAACAGAAAATAAAATGCGTGGACACAGGATAGAGAAACTTGAAAATTTTGGACATAACTGATTATAATCTGAATAAGATTATAATCAATTATGTCCAAAATTTTCAAGTTTCTCTATCCTGTGTCCAGGCATTATATTTTCTGTTTTTATAAATAAACATTTTTTTTCTTTGCCTCTCTCTCTCTCTCTAATCTATCAAGTTCACTTTGATGTTTTGCTTTGGACCTCTATGGTATCAGCTCTACCACTCAATGTTATGCCATCTGCAAACTTATAAGCATTTCCTCTACCAAGTCTTTAATGAAATTAAGCAATGAAAAAAGCAATTAATGCTTTTAAGCATTTCTCAGTCCAAATACTTAATGAAAATGTTAAAATAAACAGCACCTATAGCCAGACATTGTAACCCCTCATTTGACAACTTACTCCAATTTAATGAGAAACAGCTGATGATTGAAACAGTTTTCAAACCAGGTGTAAAAATCAGCAAATAGTTAGGCCATCCAGCCTGCAGGCCGGATGCGTCACGCGCTGGCCACGCCCACACCCGGTTTAGCGAAGGGGAAAAAAATTCCCAATACGTCATGTAATGCTGCTGTGACGATGTGAGTTTGATACCCCTGATCTAGACCACACTTAAACTTGCTAATCAGAATGTCATGGGATTTTTGTCAAATGGGAAAGTTATTTAATATCCAAAGCATTCCTCCAATTACCAAGGAAGTTACTCAATCAAAAATGAAAATAACAAGGTTTTGTTAACAAATCCGTACTAATGATTATATTATCTGCTCTAGAATGGCCTTGGTATTCTGAAATGGTCCATTTCCGAAAAGCTGTATCATCAGATGTAAACCCTTCTCAACAGAGTGAAATCAATGCTGCGTTTTAATTTGTTCATTTCTCCCTCTCTCTTAGTCTGAGAGATCATTTGGAAATGTTTATGTTTCTTAGCAAGCTGTTGAGGCGTTAACTTTAATAAGCAACCTGAATTTCTTTAAAAAACACACTGCTGAGATATGTCAAGAATATTTTTAATATTGTGCATTCACTTGAATTTTCATCAAGTCTGATTTTTAATAAGACAATGTAATATTAAGAGGCCATGACAGAGTCTGTTGTCAAATACAATGGTATTATTGCATGTCATGTCTCCTGATTGTTGAATAAATGAAGGCATTTTTCTGCTGAATTCTTTCAACCAGTAATTTTTCTCCAGCACTGAGTTTAGATCTTTTCAGAACCAGCTATCTGTCTGAATGACTGCTCTTCAGATCATATAGATCCAAGAACTAAAACAGATTTTCTATACATTTTTACATTCCTTCTTTGGTGTTTTTGATATCAGCAGATTGGTTAAAATTTATAATCAGTGTTCAGCAACCATGGACATCTGCTATTTCTAATACATTACATATTTTAGTAATATTTATTGTATGGCATATGACTACATTTTATAATAATAAGTGCCTTGCAATAAAATATTACAAAGTACTTCTGTTTCAGTGTTCTAGCCACTAACTATGCTTTTTCTCAGAAACATTACAAATAATGTGGTGGCACAGTGGTAAAATGCAGTATTGTAGGCTCTGTAAACTCTGTAAACTCTGCCCACAGCATGGAATTCGATCCTGATGGGGTTCAAGGTTGGCTCAGCCATCCATCTTTCTGAGGTTGATAAAATGGGGACCCAGATTATTGGAGGAAATATGCAAATAAGTATTTTTTAAGTATTTGTGATTACAATTTATAGGTAAACACAATTTAGGCTCAAAATCTGCAATTATTACTTGCAAGCTGCAAAGGAAGGCTTCTATTAAAACTTTTATTAAAATTTAATTGTAATTTGGTCTAATAATTATGGAATGAGACAACTCGCCATGGCCAACTTGCTGTGACCAACTCACCACTGCCAATTCGCCATGGCCAACTCATCATGGGACAATTCACAGTGGTCAACTCACCGTGGGAAAACTCGCTACAGACAAATTCAACAATTTTATTTAATTATTTAAAAAGTATTTTAATTTTCATCATTCACATTTAATTTTGTCCCTCCTTTTGCAACCTTTCTTTAATTATTCTATTTCACAATTTCTTCAATATTATGTATATTTTGTCCTGTGGCAAGTTGTCCCACAGCAAGTAAGCCATGGTGAATTGGCCGTGGTGAGTTGGTGAGTTGGCTGTGGTTTGTTGTTCTAGACCAGGGGTGTCAAACTCAATTTCATGGAGGGTTCATCAGGGCTGTGGTTGACCTTGAGGGGCCGGGTGGCCGTGGCCGACTGGATTGGTGTGGCCAACTGGGTAGGTGTGGCCAGCTTGACACAACTCACAGGGCATGGCCAACTGGGTGGGGATGGCCAGTTTGATGCCACTCAACTGCTGGCATGTTTCCTCTTCATATTGGGTAGACTGGGCTGAAGCCACACTGGCCCGATGTTTTCTCTTTGCATTGGGCAGAATGGGCCGAAGTGACGCAAGTAGACCAGGCCAAACCAACGTGGGTAGACTGGGCTGAAGTGATGTGGGTAGATCTGGGCCAAAGTGACACAGGTAGACTGGGCTGAAGTGGCACTGGCCAGCCCCTTACATTTTTCCAGGACAGCCCTTTGGGCTGGAACCGACCACATCAGGCCTTGAGTTTAACACCCCTGTTCTAAACCCTTAAGACCAGACAAGAAACTACAAGACTGTGCATTCTACTCCCACCTGTGCATGCTACTCCACCTTAGGCATAAAGGCAGCTAAGAGGCCTTGGGCCAGTCACTCTCCCTTACTCCTAGGAAGTAGGCAATGATAAACTGTTTCTGAAATGTTGCCAAGAAAACTGCCAGGACTAGTCCAACCTGTCTCAAAGGAAATTGAAATTCTTAGCTGGGAAATGTAGTCTTTTCTTGTCATTATGTATACCATGGGTTCCATAATTCTTGGAGGCAGTGAGGGTCCTTTCTGCCATTTCTCTAATTATTACAAGTGTCACCAAGGATATGGGTTTTATAATGAAAAAAAGGCAAGGAAAGATAGAAGCTCATCTGCTTTACCACTTTGTACTGGCAACCCATTTATCAATCAGCTGTCTTCTCAAGCTGTTCTTATTTCAAGCTTCTTCCTCAAGTGCAGAGCCGACATGAAGAAAAATAGTATTATGCTGAAGGTTCAAGTGGCAGTCATATTTTATAAAGAGTGCATCTGAAAATAGAAACATCTTCAGGATTACAACAGACTCTTGGCAATATCCTTGTTTTTGTATATCCAGAAAGGCAACAATGCCAGGACACTCACCATATCTATGCTTCCAGCCTTGCCCATCACTGTTCTCTTTAAGAGTCATCTCCTCCTAAAGTATAGGGAGGGAAGAAAGAAAAGCAACTCATCTTGATGATTTCAGCTAGTAGATCCAGCAGCAGAGATATCTCCACCCTTCTCCTGTCACTACCAGACTACTTAAGAACAATCTTGCCCTGAGGGGAAGAGAGAAAATTCGGAACACTTTTTACCCAGACTGAACAAAGTGGTGTAAAACGATGAGATCACAGCAGAAACAGAAATGTCCCTGGTCTAAGTATAAACTCTGGTAAATAGGTCAGAAAATGAACTTGCTATTCAAGGTTCCCTAGCTTAAGTTTCAGTTTATGCAAGTCAAATGAGTTTTCCTGTTTGCCTAAATTTCATTGAAAGTAAAATCAAAAAGTGACTTTGCCAGACCAACCAGTGTATGCCACATACTGAAATACACCCAAATGTTAAATAGCACTATAATTTCAATTGCAGCTGGAATTTTATATTTAGAATGTGTATCTTGGATTTCTGAATGTTAGATCAGGGTTGAAATGCTCCCAGTTCGGACCGGATTGCCTGATCCGGTAGCGATGGAGGCAGATGGTTTGGAGAACCGGTAGCAAAAATCCCTGCCCCCCCTCCCCCCGCCCAATGCCCAGTGAGCTGTACAATAATCAGAGGCTTTTTTTTTTTTTTTTTACTTTTAAAAGTATTTTTTCTACAACCTCTTCGGCCAAAAAAATGCTTTTAAAAGTAAAAAAAAAGCCTGTAATGATCGCCCGGCTCAGCTGGGATCATCAAAGGCTTTTAAAAGAAAAAAACCCGTTTTTCTTTTAAATGCTTCTGATGATCCAAGCTGTGTGGCCTGATTGTCAGAGGCATTTAAAAGAAAAAAAGTCTCTGCCCATCAGGCAACTCAGCTGGGATTGTCAGAGCCTTTTGAAAGCATTTTTTAACAACCTCTTCGCCGAAGAGGTTGTAGAAAAAATGCTTTTAAAAGTAAAAAAAAAAAATTGGCCACACCCACCCAGTCACATTATCCCACCACCACCAAGCCACGCCCACAGAACCGGTAGTGACAAATTTAAGATTTCACCACTGCGTTAGATGAGATGGAATATCTTGGATGCAAGGTGTTTTATTATCTATTTTGCTATGTTTCCAATTGGACTAGAAATATTGAAGTAAAGTATGAAGTATCCAGATTCTTTATTTTCTTTTGTTATTTATGCATTATAATATCCTAGAAAGATTATAATTGTAGTATATCACTGGTTTCAGCATCATAATGCCATCTAGAGTGCAGTAGAGAAGGCACAAACTCAGAAAACTTTTGCATGCAAAGACATACTTGAAATTGCAAACCTCATTATATACAGTATATTGATAAACTGTAGAGTCAATCAGGTGTAGTACAGTTTGTAAATCTGAAATAATTCCATTGGGTGGACATGGTAGTATTTATATCAATTACTCCTGACACATTATGTCAGCCAATAGCGCTGGTGACAACCCTGAAAGATAAAAAGAAAATATTCTTATGGTGCAGATGAAGATACTGGGGCGGGCTGATGAAATGGTTGATATAAAACCCCTTTCTTAACTTCATCTGCCTAGTTAGCCAATTAGTCTATTGCATGGGACTTGTATCTTCAATTTCCTTTTCCTAAACTGATTAGAGCTGGGACAAGGCAAGTATTCTCATAAGTGTATAACTATCTATCTATCTATCATCTAGCTAGCTAGCTAGCAACTATAATCCCACTTTCATTATTTTTTTATAACTAGGTAGTGAATACCTAATACTTCTTCCTCTTCCTAGAATCACCACAACAACAATCCTGTGACATGAATGAGCCTTCATGCCTAAGGCAGGACTAGAACTCACCGTCTCCTGGTTTCTAGCCTGGCATCATAAATGAAACACAGCGGAACTCTTGAAATATTTCTTCTAGAACAGAAACTGATATGGAAATCCATCTAATGAGTTGGTGACTGAGGCTAGTTTTAAACTTATGCAGTGTTATATAAATCTTCTTTGAAGCAATCTCGATTCAGTTTATTATTATATCTAGGAATGTAGTAAATTATTGCAACCTTAGCTACTTACCTAAGAGGAAATACATGAAGTGGTGGCCTGATGATATAAGATCTTGTTCATGTAAATTCGGGTACACAAATTCTGGCATCTGGAAGATATGTGATTCCATGACTGCTTATGCTGTATCTTACCCAGTTCCTCTAAACGTTGCTGATTTTTAAAAAATAATTTTTAATGCAACAGCATGAAAAACACAATTAGATAGATGAGAAGTAATTGTTCTGCTATGATTCAATTAAACATAACTAAATTAATCCTGGTTCCGCCTACTGTTTTTATTTGAGAACACAGCCTGCCATTCTACTGTCATGTTTGGCCTTCTCTCTGCAGGGCCTGCTTTAAAATTGGTTGTTTTTAGCAAAATGAGCAGTCTAGTCAAAGGGACATGTCATTTATCTGACTCACTGTACACTGAATAGATACCTTCATTCCATCAAACGAAGTAGAAAAAAATGCAAGAGGTTGATTGTTATCTTCCTCTTTGAGGCTGCAATTTGGGAGACATTGGCATGTATGGTGTAATATTGTGCCGTTGTGTTGCCCAAGCTGTGAATTCCCACCTTTTGCAGAGCAGGCCTGCAGACACTTTTACCTCATAATTGTAAGCACTCAGTCTCACAAATGCTTATTTAGATGACTAATGTCACTTACACAGATTAACTGTAACCACCTCCTACATAAGTACCACTGCTTGGATGCTAGCAGGCCACCAGGGAAAAAAACAGAGATAGTTTTTAATGCAGTTACTTTAGGAAGTTGTTCCTGTGCCATGTGCCCATATCCAGGATGTGCTTTGGATAATACATGTACAGTGAAAAAAGAATAGTCCAGTAGATTTAAGCAATATGAAAGATATGCTTCTGAAGAATACACTAAAAGTAAGGGTAGGTCAATTTCTTGTTGACTCTCAGTTTACAGAAACATTATGGCTTGATAATTTTTAAGCAATATGTGAAAATACCATGGGCAGTCAAGAAAACAAACTAATGGATTGTCAAACCAATCCAGAGTTCTTACTTGAAGGACAAATGACCGAGCTCAAATTATTCTATTTTGAGCACATTAAGCAAAGACCAAACTCCATAGAGAAGGCTCTAATACTGGGAAAGGTAGAACAGAAAAGAAGAGAATGACCTGAAAAATCAGATTAGGGACAAATCATTATGGAGAAAAGCAATCTATGTGGTCACTAAGAGTTGACAATGACGTAATGACACATGATCAATCTTCAAACTAGAGCTGTGTGGAGCTTTCATAAATTGATTTGATTGACTCACCACTTTGAATAGTGAAATAAAATTGGGATATCAAATTAAATTGAGATTCTGAATCTAGCCAGTTGCCTTAATGCTGATCTGAAAATGAAATGGACTTTTGCACATGTAAAAATGCATTTATACCAAATCAAACCCTGGCATTGATTCAATTTGACAATTTGTACTCAAATTTCTAATCAAACTGACTGGACCTTTTAAACTGAATTGCAAATATAAATTGAATCACAAATTCAAACCAAATCTTGGCTGTGCTGTCATACAAACTACAGAATTTTGTTTAAGCACAGGAGTTTTTCCTTTTATCTATAGTGTACACACCATTTCCCAGTAATTGCATTGTGGAATATATGTGTTGGAGGAAAAAAAACAAAAACCAGCTTTGTTTCCTGTGATGCAGATGGAGACGGTTGCCTTCACCAAAGTCAAAATGTTCTTCACAACTTAAATCCAAGACTTTTAAAAAATAAATGTGAGGTAAATAGTCATTATGTGCATTGGATTCTCCTTTAAATGCACATCGAAATACCCTGAACATCCTAAGGACACATACTTTTCTGAAGATCTTACTGGATTTTGGTCTCTCATCCAGAAACAAATGTGAGCCTGACCATTTACTTTGCTTAACATACCAAGGTGGATTACCTGGGAAACAGCATCCCTGCACATAAATGGTTATTTGAAATTATTTTGGGATATGCTGTATTCCATCTATTTTTTTTCCAAAGTCAACAAGTACAAAGCCATTTTCATTCATGTATGAGTTTTGTTTGTAAGGGTACATTTGTATCACTGTTTTTTAAGAGTTCAGAAATGATGCATCTATGTTCATTCTGATAATTGGTACACCGCCCCCCTCCCCAGAAGGCAAAATTGAAGACTTCCTGAATAAGTCACATTTCTTCCTCCCTTATGTGGAGCTCTAAGGCATGGTTATGACAGCAGCATCATTTGCCATTCTTACATGAGCTTCAGTACACAGTCATGACAAAGTTAGTCATGTCTGTGTATGGTAGGCAAATACTGTACATTACGTTCCCCAAACAATTGCTTTCCTTCTGTCTGGTAAGAAAATGAAGTCTAGGCTTCCTTTGATCCATTTGATTAGTATTTATTTTCTTTGTTGTTTCCATGTGCAATGTCTTCTTCCTCTTCCTTGGGCCTTGAGAAGAATAAAAAGTTGCAGCTATGTGCATTATTTATTCTTCGTATTTGAGGGGAATAATGTTCACTTAAATGCCATTACTCATCATGTTGATGACTTGGTTGATGGAATTAATCACCCAGGAGTTAGAATAGATACTGTCCTAGTCACCCTGATTAAGTTTTGAAATCTACAAGATGCAGAGAATCCAGAGCAGGTGGATAAGCAGCTATCACTATTTCATTGTATCGATCAACCCCAATAATGAAGTTCAAGTGGGAGTAAATCTCAGCCATATTTTTTTACATAAAATGATACCAGTTGGTGACATCATTATTAGTCTGGCAGCAGCGTCTCTTGTGTTGGTTAAGCAAACCTGGCTTCCCCTGTTGCTTGTTTGGAAGGTTGAAATGGTAATCATGTGACCCCAGGACACTTCAGCCATCATAAATTCATGCCGGTAGCCAAGTGTCTGAATGTTGATCATGTGATGTGATAGTTGCAACTGCGACGATTGGTTGAAAGTGCCTTTTTTCAGTGCCTTTGTAATTTTGAATAGTTGCTAAATTAATGGTTGTATATTAAAGACTACCTACATACAGACGCCAAGCTACATAGGGCTTTATAATTTCCAACCAGCATCTTGAGTTGGATCCAGTATCCAAAGCAATAACCTAAACAATGACCATATTACTGAATCTACCACCTCCTGAACCTCACTCAGGACAGTGAATTTTGGACCAACTGTAAGTTCTAAGTCATCTTTGAAAGCAGCCTCATGTAAAAGCAAGTTACAGTAGTCTCATTGCAAGCTGATGGGTAAAGTAAGCTAGTTCAACAGAGAATAATAATGTATTGCTATTCTATTACAGCACCTACTGACTGGACACTTTCCTCCTATCTCAGATATGCATAGCCCTTTGCACCTGTTCAGAGCTATATCTCTACAAATGGCTTTCTAGAGGTATTGAATATGGATACTAATTATCATTTTTGGTAGTTTTTCTGATTTTATACATACTTGATCTGGCAGGGTTTTTCTTTTAATTTGTAAAAGAGCCAGGCCAAGAAAATGATTTGAGTCAAAATAAGAAAAAGGTTATTTGTTCGTTTATGAGTAATTAATTAAATGCAGTTAAATTAATTATATTTCATGTCATTTTTCCTATCGTATTTCTTGCAACAAAGATTAAAATTTGGCAGATTGCTGTAGATTTCACTAGTGACACAGTGGGAAGACTTGTTATCTTAGGTTTTCCATTTGCTAGTCTGTACTCTGCTGATGATAAAGCTAACCCTAGATTCTACAGCATGAGGAACTGGCATCTCTTCAGGACACAGCATTAATTAATAAAATTATTTCCCTCCTCCTTCATTAGCTATTTGGTTCACATCATGAAAATGGAATTTATTTATTTATTTTATTTATTGGTTCGATTTATATGCCGCCCTTCTCCGGAGACTCAGGACATCTTGCAATGTGTTAAGCAATAGCTTTCATACCTTTGTATATAACTGCTTAGTAGGGCTTTTGCCCCCGCCCCCCAAGTAGTGTTCTTTTTTTTTTAATACAAAGTCAGGTTATTGCCCCCACAATCCGGGTCCTCATTTTACCTACCTCGAAAGGATGGAAGGCTGAGTCAACCTTGAGCCTGGTGAGATTTGAACTTGCAGTAATTGCAGGCAGCTGGTGCTAGTTAACAGCACTTTAGTCTGCTGCGCCACCAAGGCTCTTACAGGAATAATCTGTATGTCACTGTTTGACTCATTACTCATACAGTATAGCCCTCCTCACCTTCCAGATATTTTAGATCAGGGGTCCTGAACCCTGGAGCCACAGGGCAAGCATGTTCACATGTGTAACTCCACTTGCATGAGCAGTGGATGAACGTGCTCATGTGTGAAGCTCCATGTTGTGGTCTGTCAGCCACCGGCCCCTCCAGCAGCTGAATCAGATGAGGCGTAGCAGTCAGGACCAGCATCAAGGCAACCTGAGAGCTCTGAGGGGGAAGAGGGAATGGAGTGTCAGACATAGAGCCAGAGGTGGAGCATGGGCCATCCATCAGCCCTGAGATGGAGAGTCAACAGCCCCCAGGTCTGGAGGTGGCTGATGGGGAAGAGGAGGAACAGCTGGGTCCAGTGCCTGACACGTGGATGCACAGAAGGCAAAGGAGAGGAGAGCAGTGGAATTATATGGGCTGATCCTTGGGACGGAGGAGTCACTGCTGGTAGCGAAGCCCCACCCTAGCTCTGGGGATAAAAGGCAGGGGGCAGAGATGAATAGGTGTGGCAGACAACTATTCATCTCCCTGCCGGACAGACTTCTTAGCCTGCTGTGAGAGAGACTTTTTGGCGGGGCTGCTGGTGCTCCTAATAAAGGAATCATTGATTTCACTACAGAGGGTTTGTGGCGTTTAGGAGCTGGGTCAGAACACTCCATCTGTGCAAGCGACAAGCATGCACAAGTTGTGTGCAAAACTCTGTTTGCCCAAGTGGTGGGTGGGTGTGTCTGCCACTGGTACAAATGGAGCTGCACACATGAATGCGCTCACCCAGTGCTTGTGCCTTCCCCTCTGCCAGTGCCAGTCCACAAAGCCTGTGTACATCTGCCACTGGCACTAATGGAGTGGCACATAGGAGTGCGCTCGCCTGTGTGCAGAACCATGTCCTCCCTCCCCTGCCACCACCAGTTCACAAAGGAAGGAATGTTGCCCCCATCAGTTAAAGAGCTCCAACTGGTGGGTCGAGAGGAGCAGACAGCCATAGGGCTGGTTGGTCCTCTGAAAACCTTCCCTTCACCTCTTACCAATATTAATCTCTTGCCTCCTCTTAATTTTTTTTAATAATTTAATTTTTTAACTTTTATACATATTGTTTTATATTTTAATATTTTATTG
Organism: Arizona elegans; assembly: GCA_022577455.1. Lineage (NCBI taxonomy): Eukaryota > Metazoa > Chordata > Lepidosauria > Squamata > Colubridae > Arizona > Arizona elegans. The sequence continues at coordinate 38,814,210 of JAKOOJ010000008.1, read as the reverse complement.
TACACCATCCAGAGTCCTTCTTTGAGGGAGATTGGAAAGTCAGAAATGTGAAAAATAAATGCATAAAATAATAAACAAACAGAATATGTTGGTAGTGCAGAGATGAATTAAAGGTTTCCCTGCAGAATGCAAGGATGAGCAACTACCTGTGGCTGCCATGTGCCCAATGGGAGCTATCCAACGCGTCCCAAAGCCAGTGTGTAGTGCACTTTCCTTGAACTAATTGGAGTCTACGAAATGCATTGCATTAGAGCTTTTAATCAGAGCTATAGTTTGGTGTTTTTCTCTTCATCTTTGCTTTAGTTTTACAACATAAGAAATGATGTCCCAGCTATTTCTTTTATTTCATTTTGTAACAGGGTTGTAGGAAGCCGGAGGAAATGAAGGCATAATGGCAGTCCTGTTTTCCTTATTCTCTCTGAAGCCTGGACTGTTCTCACCAGATCTAATTAAGCCAATGTTCCTTATTGGTATTGCTAAAGCAGGCCAATTCAGCTTGTCTTTGGAACACAAGGACGTCACAATATTTGCAGGTCCAATCATGAAACCTAAAGCTTTTTTAAAAAAAATGTAATAAAAGCCAGTCTCTGGAAACCAAGACTCCAGCATGAATGACATCCAGAGAAAAAGAAACAGAGAGATGAAAAATACATGCTTTAAGATTATAAATCTTAGTTAGGGATGAGGGAATAAAGAATATACATGTTTAGAATAAATCAAATAAAAACAAGATTTTTCTCTTCTTTCCCCCCATCAGAACTGGTTTCTACATTGACTTTGGATGTTATTGCATTGCAGCAAGAGAGAAAAAAATCTCTTGTAAGAATCAAAGCTCCTTGCTGTTCAAAAGAGGCTGGCTTATGCAAATATCTCTTCAAAAGAGGCTGGCTTATACAAATATCTGCTACGAAACATAAAGAGCTTATACTGTAGTGCAAATATCAACAATGATTTGAGAACACCCCAGCTGAATCCTGGCATTTGTTGCTCTTGTGTTGGCAGTTACAATTTAATTGTAGAGCATATTCTGTGCAATGACCTTGGGAAGATACAGAACAGCCCATGATGAAGAATGACTACCAAAGAGAAACTGTTATTACTATACGCAAATCAATATGACAATGTTGCCTTGTGTTCCTAATGAAATTGTAAAGCAGCAGCTAGGGAAAAAAAGAACTATCCGTTCTGACAGCCACAATAATATTGAGAGATTAAGCGTGGACATTTAGGCAGGAGACAAACAAGGGGAAAAAATGTCATTACCTTTGAACAATGGATGCTAGGCAGCAGTGGAAGTACACATGCACAAATACACACCGCACACGACAGAAACACACACAGAGACATTACATACACCCAAATTTGATTTGGAAAAATAAATGGCTTACTTTATAAACTTGCTCAGCCTGAGACAGGGATTGTTAAGAATCTTTATTGTTTCTGCTCAAACTCTGCTTAAGCTGCAAACACCACTCAGACGAAATCTGTTTGCTGTAGATCACCACTGGCTGGGGGGCTGTCTAACCTGACTCTTTGTTTTAACAGAGACTCTTCTGATTCAAGCACAAACAGATTGCACCACATTCACACGGTTGTTATTAACCCTCTCTTTTACCTGGCTTTTGAGTTTGGAAACAGGCCTGCTTCTTTTATGCTTAGGTGGAGAGGGGTGAGTTTCAACCTGTAGACTTTGCAGTGCTCGTTCTTTCCTAGACACGAGAATTGGCCAAAACATAGTCCTGCCAGAGGGGCAAAACAAGATGGCACCCCGGCCATTTCAAATTCAATAATTCAAAACTGTCAAGAGCTTCAGGGTTGTTCAACGAGCACATTTTCTATTTTGCTTGGAGGGCAGCAGAGTAATTGTGGGAATAAGGCAGTTCGCATACCACACTCAGGTCGATTTCTTCTCCTGCCTTTCCCTGCATCTCCCTGACTGGCCATTTCTGGTCACCTGTGAAAAGTTGCTTTGCTCTGCCTCATTGGCATGACTGGCAAGGGAGTTAGAGCAGCTCTGGAATTATGAAAGATTAGAGTTTTGGAACTTTTTAGCGGTGGGTATACAAAATGTTTCACATTGAAAATACCCCACTACCACAATTTAATTAACATGGGGAAGAGAGGCTGTTTAGACAAGTGAGTTCTTCCTATTTGCTTCTACAACTGGGAAACCGTTCTTTGTGTGAGCTGCAAGATAGCAAGCTTCCAGCCCTGACTTCAATTAGATGATTATTTTCCACATTTGCCTTAACTAGATGCCTAATAACAGCTAGACACTTAACAACGTAACTAATCCTCACTAATAATAATCCTCACTAACAGCTAATCCTCGCTAATAATAATCCTCAATAACCTTCCTTTGCCGATGCCTAAACTGAGCAATTCCAGGGTTGTGGGGGATGTGAAATGAGGAGAATGGTTGAAAGGCTATAAAACTTGCCCAAAGTGTGTGCCAAGCATGACTCTTAGCTCTCTGTTATATATGCTCACCACAGCTGAATGGGAGGAGACTCTCCAATGTTGTAAGCATCTGGACTTAATTAATAATTTTTTTACTAATTTCAGTCATCTGGTATCTTCCATTATATAGTCATTCTTTGATATATACCTTTGGTCACTTTAGCTACTAATAGCCTATCCTGATAGGTAGTTTCTCAGTTGTACTTTTTTGGCTCCTGTGGGTCATATGACACTTTCCTAAATAGGCCTGATTAGGTAGGCTCCACTTCCATTTTTAATAGGTAAGCATAATGCAATATATCATGAAGGTTGTCCTATGGTAGGAGAGAAACATTGTAAGAGCTTTAAAGCTTAAAGTTATGAAGCTGCACCTATAAAGGACCATGAATCATACAGACATGATACAGCTTTATTGATCTTTTAGATCCATTGTTCCTCTTTCCAAACCAAAGAAATGTTGGAAATAAATTATACAAAAGGGATTAAGACTCTGGCTTTTTGCCCTCAGGTAGGATAACATCCCCAAAACAGAACAGAGCTGGATCAAATTTGGTATGAAGAGAAAAGCTACCAAAGGAAGATTAAAAATGGGCCAGATCAAGTCAGACCCCAAGCTTCCCAGTGCACGCATACAAGCATGTACCCACAACAATATACCCCCTCACCATTACTCTATTACACAGAACAAAGGATGGATACTTCCAACAGGCCCTCCTGGCAAAAGGAATTCCAGCTGTTTTCCCTTGCCTGGTTTAAAAATACCTTGAATTTCATTTATGAAGTTCCTTTGCCCTACCACTTTCTCGTTTCCTTTTTAGTAGGCTATGATAATCATAATTGTGTCTAATTACTATCTATGTTTCTATACATAGTACAGGTGTTAAAAGATGCCCAGGAGATTGAAACCATCTTATTGTTTCCATTGGACACTTGAAAGAGACAGAAAATCCTAATGTCTGAAAGACAGCTGCTAAAGAAAGTGGTATGATTCCATTAAACAGTAATTTTTCAAGTAATTAAATAGCTACATTTTTCCTTCCATAGAACTATGGCCTGCAAAATTTGATTTGGCTCAAGAATATTACAGTATATATCAAAATTTGTTGTCTCTGAACATGTTTGAAGAGAGAGGAAGAGAAGATGACTGATAAGCATTGATTTGGAATGTCAACATTTCTTGAAGGATCTATGACAGCTCACCATGGCCATCTCACCATGACCAACTCACGGTGACCAACTTGCTGCAGACAACTCACCGTGGTCAACTCACCACGGGAAAAGTCGCCATGGAACAAGAGTTAAATTTCTTATTGAAGAAATAAGAATAGAATCATTAAAGAAAGGATGCCAAAGTAGGGACAAAATGAAATGTGAATGACAAAAATTACCGTATTTTTCAGAGAATAAGACACACCTTTTCCCCCCAAAAAAGAGGGTGAAAATCTGGGTGCATTTTATACTCCAAATGTAGCCCTGCTCCCTTCTCAAACGGAGGTTTCAGAGGCTGAAAAAAGCATCAGAAACAAAGCTTCAGAAAAAAAGCCTCCAAACAGATCTTCAGAAAAAAAAGCCTCCAAACAGATCTTCAGAAAAAAAGCCTCCAAACAGATCTTCAGAAAAAAAGCCTCAGAAACAGAGCTTCAGAGGCTTTTTTTCTGAAGCTCTGTTCAGAGGCTTTCAGAGGCAGAAAAAAAAGCAAAAAAAAGCAAGGCACAGAGCTCACAATCAAGGAACCTGTTGCTAAAATTCACCTCTGGGGAGAGCTGATTGGGGGTATTCCGGAGGCTGATCCACCTGTCAATCAGCTTTTTTTTTATTTACCTCCCCAAAAACTAAGGTGCGTCTTATACTCCGGTGCATCTTATACTCCGAAAAATACTGTAAAATATTTTTAAAATTATTTTAAATAATTAAATTGAATTTTTGAATTGTCCTGCAGCGAGTTGACCCATGGCAAGTTGTTCCATTCTGTTCTAGAAAAAGGAACATGTATGTAAACAGCAAGTAACAGATTTGTCTGAACTGTATGGAATGAAATGAGAAAGAAGTGGATGAGCTCTTGGTTTTGGGATGAACAATGTGCCATTCACTTACAAAGGGCAGGAAGATAAGAAGGATTCAATTAATGTTTTCATCCTTAATTACCTTATCTCTCCCCAGGAGTGGTGCTGTGATTTTAGAAAAAATAACAATGGAACTTCCCAGATGCAACTTCCATTAGCCTGAATAATAATGCCTATTGGCCATGTACGTTAGAAGGTATAGATCAATGCATCTGGAGAACACCTGACTGAGAAAGTTGGGTTTAAAACCTCCCATGAAAGTTGCAAAAGAGGTGAGCAAGTATCATATAGGGCATGAAAAGGAGATAAAAATATCAATAATCATTTCCTTGTGGTGAGGGTAGCCTTAGCAAAAAGTGAGAACTTTGAATCAAAATAGCTGCAAGCAACCAATACTGTTGTCCAGCATTGCTTCAAAATTATATAACCAGCTTTCAGTTGGAGGGACAAATTTTCACTTTTCTTTACCCACCTGTTTTTAAACCAGTTATTTAATTTACATTATATACTTGCTGGTTCTTTTGCTTTCTCTGTATTTGTTCATTCTGCCATTTCTCTTAAAGTAGAATGAGAATTTGGGAGTAGAACAGAGGTGGGTTTCAGCAAGTTCTGACCAGTTCTGGAGAACCGGTAGTGGAAATTTTGAGTAGTTCGGAGAACCGGTAGTAAACATTCTGACTGGCCCTGCCCCCATCTATTCTCTGCCTCCCAAGTCCCAGCTGATTGGGAGGAAATGGGGATTTTGCAGTAACCTTCCCCTGGTTTGGGGAGGGAATGGAGATTTTACAATATCCTTTCCCTGCCATGCCCACCAAGCCATGCCCACCAAGCCACACCCCCAGAACCCGTAGTAAAAATTTTTGAAACCCACCACTGGAGTAGAACCATAGTGCATGGCATCTCTTATTGGAACTTCTAGTCTGACTGCCTCATCTGCATTGCATGGATCGCATGTGCACCTGTCTGCCTGTTTTCTGATCTGTCTGCACCAGTTATGAAGTAAAAACATGAAACTACAGAAGGCTCTTGCGGGAGAGGGCCTGCTAGAATTCACAAAGACTGGTCTAAAGTTCCTTGCTGCTATGTTAATTAATGGCAATAGTAGGACAGCAAAACTATTGTCTCAATTTTCCCCCAGATGAACTGAATTACAGATTCTGATACATTCTAATTCAGGGGTGTCAAACTTAAGGCCCGTGGGCCAGATTTGGCCTGCGGGGTGCTTAGATCTAGCCTGCGGGGCCAGCCTAGAAATAGCAAAGGACCGGCCTGTGGTGCCTTTGCCGGCCAAAACAGGGCACGGGTATGTGTGTGTGCATACACCCCCTGCACCCCTTTTTTAGCCTGGACAGTTTCTTGCAGCATTCTGCCAGCCAAAACAGGGTGCGGGGTTAGAACAGGGGTGTCAAACCAAACTTCTTTGAGGACCGGATTAGCATGGGGTACAGGGGCCCCCCGCAGCCCCTTGCGCCCCATTTTGGCCAGCAGGGTGCTGCAGGAGGAATCAGTCCCATCTCCCCTCCCCTGGCTGGCCCACGGAGGACAACTACATGCTGATCCGGCCCTCAAAGAAGTCCAGTTTGACACCCCTGTTCTAATTCATCAACTTTATTCTGCTTCTTCCTTTGGAAGGAGCTCCTTTCTTGAAAAACTTACTGCATTCAGATCCGCTCCTCTGAACTGGAACTATGACTTCCTATATACTTCGAGGAAGAAACATGTAGATGGCTTATTTATGTTCTCCTATGATGTAAAGGAAACTGTTTCACAAGTAACACTGCATCAGCATACATTCAGCCATAATTCATGTGTGGTGTTCAGTGGGGAACTTTATGGTAAGTGTTTATGTAGCATAATTAGTTGCCACAGTTTGTTTTGCATTTCTAAAACAAAAGAACAATGGCCTAGTAGCTTAGACATACTCTGTTACTTGAAAAAATTCAAAATTGTCTTCAAAGTGTTGCTAATGTTACATTAACTGACAGTTGCAAAGAACATTTGGCAACTTTAAAGCAGTAACAGAGCTGTGCTTCTTTTCAACACTTGTCAACATTGTGTGTTTTGAATAGGCGAATTATTGCTTTTCAAATAATTCCACGTTGCTCTTACAGTTCAAACTTCAGGAATACACCTACATACAATTCACTGTCACGAGATTAGTAATTGCAACAATCAGTTTAAAGCCCAATAAAATATATGCAGGTAGTCCTTGATTTAAGACCATTCGTTCATTGACTGTTTGAAGTTATGGTGGCACTGAACCAATGGTGAAATCCATTTTTTTTTACTACCGGTTCTGTGGGCGTGGCTTGGTGGGCATGGCAGGGGAAGGATACTGCAAAATCTCCATTCCCACCCCATTCTGAGACCAGCCAGAGGTGATATTTGCCGGTTCTCCAAAGTACTCAAAATTTCCGCTACCGGTTCTCCAGAACCTGTCAGAACCTGCTGGATTTCACCCCTGAACTAACTGATTTACAACTGATTTGCATGATGTTATACATTGCAGCATCTCCATGGACAGCAAGGTATGTCTGATCTGGCTACTGGGTCAAGCTGAGGTTGTGCTTCATGCTACAGAAAAAAAAAAAAGCAAAAAGTAGCCCCAGAACTACAGTGAGCCAAAAAGCCCCTTTTGGGGTAGGCTAGAGCTGGCTTTTGTGCTGTGAGAATGGAGGGAAAGCAGCCCTAGAACCACAGTGCACCAAAAAGCATCTTGTCAAGAAAGCTACAGGGTTTCAGTTCAAATACTTGCCTGGAGTCAATATGAAATTCAGAACTTACTTTCTGCAAATATAATATGGGTAAATAAGTAGAATACTATGATGCTAGTTTGGGAAACTGCCTAGGTCTCCTGGATTAGTCTAGCAAGTAAGCATATCTCACATATAAACATCAAATTGGCAGAAGCTGAAGTCTGAAACTGCTCAGATACATACCTTTAAGCATGTGTTTGGATTCACAGGAATTCAGAATTGTGTCCGTGGTGACCCGTGGCTACAGCAATATTATAGGACCCAAAAAGTTAAGTAAGAACAGTAAGTGGTGGTAGGAATACAGCATATTGGTGACAATAGAATGACATTACTCCATGGGTATGCTCAGCAGGGCACATGAGTTTATGTACAATATAATTAAAATTAAGCAATGTGTCCTAAATAGACCAAGAAAGTTGAATCATAAATCTCTAGTGAAGACAATTAATACCTTAACTGAATCCACCTCACCTTAATAGCATTTTGCATTAACTGACACATATATTTCAGCTTAACATTTCATAACATGTAACGAGACCTTGATGTGTACATATTATGTGAAAATCTAGCTCTAATGCTGGGAAAAGTGGAAGGACAGAAAAGAAGAGGATGAGCAGCAGCAAGGTGGGTGGAGTACAGGGGTGGGTTCTACTTACCTTTACTACCGGTTTGCAATGGGATTGTGCACATGCGCTTGCTTCGCTCACGTGTGCACCTTGCTTCTGAGCATGCGCAGAAGCATCTGCACATGCCCAGATCATCTATGACAACATCTGGGGCAGTGGGTGGGGCCTCCCGCTGGTTTTACTACCGGTTCTTGTGAACTGGTCCGAACCGGGGGCAACCCACCACTGGTGACTAGTTACAGTGGCGATGGATACACCATTGTCAGACCTGAAAAGCCAAATTAGTGACAGATCGTCATGGAAAAAAACCTGCTAGGAGGGGGAAAAGACTTGATGGCAGATAATCAATCAACAAATAACCTCTTGATAGCTTATAAAGTCAAGAAGGATTTTGTCTCAGGTGAAAAACTGCATACATTTTTCAAGAGGATCTTGAAAAAGAAATAGATTTATTCACAGGACTGAGAAGAAAAATTCCAAAAATAAGTAGATTTTTTTTAAAAAAAATCTGTCTATTAAAGGGGAAACCCATCTAAAACATTTGCAGCTGATTACTTTATCAATCACCTTCCATATGTTTATGAAAAAGTCATTTTAACCCTAACTTTGCTTGGCTATTGCAACCACCATCAATAGCCTTAATTTATGACAAAAAGTAAAAACAGAGTATCTGACAATCTCAGGTCAGGTTCTAGCATAGAAGTAAACATGAAACACAACCATTCGTTCTGAAGCCAAATTCTAAAAGGATCTTGGGTAAATCAGAATCCTGTTCTAGAAAAATCTTAAATTTAAACGCCCTATTTTTATTGTACTTTATCACCTTTTCCATTTTTTTATCCCTTCTTTTAATAAAAAATACCTTACATCATGCATTTTAATATACCAACCATATCTAATACATTTCTCCAACTTTTTTATCAAAGTGAACAACAGGAGATGCCACATCAGCAGGTATTATATTTAGTAATCTCATAAGGCATAATGGCTGGTATTGCAAGTTTCCATTAATTAACAGTCTTCCCTTCATCTGACTTGGTAACTTTAAAAGGTGTTTGATTATTGGACAATTTGCTCATGAGGCCTCCTCTGTTTCTTTGAAGTGCTAGCCAATTATATTGGCTTTTAATATTGTGGAAGAAGGTAGACAGAAGTATTCTGTTCACCTGTCTTCAACATGCAGTAAGTTACACCTGTTCATTAATATTGGCTGACCTGTCTGGGATGACTATTCAGAATGGAACACAAGTCTTTGTGGACATAAATAGAATAGAACTTTAAACCTTCTTCCTTATAGAAACCAAAAGATTTATCTTGTCTGGAGAACCCCTAATCCAGTGGTGGGATTCAGCCAGTTCGCACCACTTCGGGAGAACCGGTTGTTAACTTTCTGAGCAGTTTGGTGAACTGGTTGTTGGAAGAAATCATTAGGGCAGAGAACCCGTTGTTAAATTATTTGAATCCCACCACTGCCCTAATCATTTGATTATGGTGATATAAAAGTAATCAGAAGACAGAGGAGATTAAAAAAGCCCTTCGTTCTGGAAAAAGTAAATAAACTGAGCATTAAAATGGAAGATCGAATAAATAAATGGATTATGATTATATATATATTAATATACTAGGACTGAAAATTGATACACAGAGTAAAAAACAAAGTTATGGGCTTGGTAATTATGCTTGCAATTCTACAATCTGCAAAGATCCAATACATGAGGTTATTACTACATTTATATTCAAAACACGATACCGATATCATCAATGCTTCTTGTCTAAATGCACATACCATAGATAAAAAGCTTAACAGAATCACAAACTGACACTTGTTAGATAAAGGCTTAACAGAATCGCAAACTGGCACTTGCTCCTAAGGAATGCACAGATAGATTTAACTTCCAAAGTAGTTTTTGTAGCCACATAAGCATTTTCATTTTACCTAGTAGACTGTAATCTGGCTCTGGCATTACAACATTGTTGACACATAAGCGATACCTTTTCTGGTAGTTCAGCTAGGCAACCTGGCGCCAAAGCTTACAGTATGTTTATTTGAAATCCTGAAGCAGTGGGAAATGGCAAGATTAAGCCTGTTGCAATATATATTATGTGGAGAATTTTCTTCTCTCAAAAAAAAAAAATGTAATTATCTGGAGAAACTCTGCCAGGAGTTCTTTTATGATTGGATAACCATCTAAAACTGACTCTGCATTTTCTTTCTGAATACATTGGCTCCTGCAATATTCTGATTGCCAATTTAACTTTTCTTTTTAACAAACATATATGAGAAGTCCCTTCATAGGGCAGCGGAATCCAATTAAGAGCAATCTGAGTAAGCAGATTCAAATTTTATGTATGCTGCAAAGAGATAACCTAATATATTACACACTTTCTTGATCTCAGCACAATTATCCTCTTGAAAGACCCTGTGCTGCCATTTTCAGCATGGTATTTACCCCCATAAGTATTCTCAGGGTTTAGACACAAATAAGCAAATGATGCATGTGCTCTCATGTTGCAGAGTATAGTAATGTAGACTATGGGACACCAGAATGAGTTCCATGGATGCATAGCCAAAGTACATAATGGAAGAAACTACCAGATGCATTAGATCTACAAATTCTCCTTTCCAAATCCAGTATGTGCTAAGCTTTACACTGAATGATGTGGGCTGAATAGCTTTGCATAACTGCCACCTCCACTATCCCAACTCAGTGTTAGCAGAGATTCCATGTTTAAAATGATTCAAATGAGCAGCAGCCTCTGGGGATGGGGGTAGAGAGAGGGAAGCAACAATGCAATAAAAGCCGTGCTCCCCCTTTTTATGGGCATGCAGCATCATAGCACATTCAAAAGCGGTAGGGCTTGTTGCATTGTGACACCATTTCTGCATTTTGCATTTTGAACACCTTTCCTCGAAACCACTGATGGGCACTTAAAACATTTTTGGCATTTATATGTAGTTCTTGGCAGTGGTGGGATTCAAGTAATTTAACAACTGGTTCTCTGCCCTAATGATTTCTTCCAACAACTAGTTTGCTAAACTGTTCAGAAAGTTAACAACTGGTTCTCCCGGAGTGGTGCGAACTGGCTGAATCCCATCACTGGTTCTTGGTTTATAACTGATCTTTTCGTGACTGTTCAAAGTTCCGATGGACCTACTGGGAGGGGGGGAGATACTTACAACCTGGGTTTAAAATTCCAACATTGCCAGCCCCCCAAGATCATGTGACAACATTTTGGATGCTCGCTATTTATAGCCATTTGCAGCATCTCATGGTCCCATGATTGGATTTTATGATGGTTTTTCTGAAAACCAGCATTTCCTTCCAGTTTTCAGCAAAACCACACCCACTGCGAACTACTGCAGCATTTGCTTAACAAGCACCACATGACCAACCCACTTTATATGGTTGTACTTGTTGTGGTCTGCCAGCAGCCTGCGGAGCTGGCAGCAGAGTCAGACAGCTATGAGGCTGAGGAAGAACATGGGCCAGTCCTGGAGGCTGGAGAAGGCCCGGATAAGGGCTCTGCGTCAGAGGCAGAGATGGGACAGGGCCATCAGGGAGTGATGCGCGGACTTCAGAGCCTCCAGAGGCTGACAGTAGAGAGGCAGAGGAACAGGAGGAGCCTGTTCCTAGTGCACATATGAGAAGAGCTGCCAGAAGGCAGGAGCAGCTAAAGCAGAGAGGATGACTCAGGAGTAGGGCCAAGAGATGACTGGCCCCTCCCATAAGGCTTAAAAGACCAGCAACGGCTCTTGGCCTCTTTGCCAGAAAACAACTGTTGAGAGATTTGCTTCATGTTTGGATGTATTTCTTTCTTGTTAGCGTCTTCTGTTTCTGAACTGTTGCCAAGAAAAGCCTTTGGCAGTTTGCCTAATTATCCCAAGGTCAGAGATAAACTGAAGGTGATTTGAGAACTTTGCTTTCATTTAATTTGGAATAAGCTGAGAATGAGTTAATTCTGAGCTGTTTTAATAAAATCTGTTTGTTTTTGGAGCTGTTTTGCACCTAATATTAACTACGTGGGCCTGGGTCACAACAGTATCACAAGTTACAGCCATGATAGTCAGGCTCCATTGTAGTCGTAACTTGAGGACTATCTGTATAACGTTGCAATCAATGTTATAATCAATAAGTATAATAAATACTGTATCTGGAAAAGCACCTTAGCCAGATGCATCAACAGAATTTTGCTACTTTTGCCAAAATGATAAAATAGGCATCAGGCCTGCTGCTAGTTCCACTCCTTTCCTTGCTTGCTTTTCCTTAAGGTTCAGTCGTGAAAATGTGAACAGGCCTAGAAGAAAGATTCAGGAAACGTGCTTCTAACTCCTGGAAAACAGGAAGTCTACACAAGAGAGCTTTCTGACAGCAGGGACATTTGCAAGGTTTATCAAAAATGTCAAGATTGTAATTAAAGACTTGTGGTGTACATAAAAAAGGAGCCGAGCTTCAATCATGTGGTCACAGCCAACATCTCAACTTTTTTGACCTTCCTCCGGTATGCCCGATGACAGCTTAATTGGATGAGACACAATTCAAGAATGAAACAGCAAAAGTCACTTGTTAATATGAAACCACAATAATAATATAGCAACCAATATTAAATGTCTCCCACCTGATGCCACTATTGTTCACAAAGCAAGGAGCATGACTTTTGAAGAGGTAGTTCCCTAAACTTGCCTAAACCATGTGTTGCAATGCTCAACCTCCTCAATGGATGGTTAAATGCAGCTTTCCCAAATAAATTAGGGGAAGTTCATTGTTGGAAATATTGGATGGAAGTTGGAAAGTTGGGATGGTTAAATGCAGCTAGTGTCCTAAATAAGTTAGGGAAGGTTCATTGTTCGGGAAAGTTCTTTTGAAGGAAATATTGGATGGAAGTTGGAAAGATTTATTGGCTCAATATTTCTTAGCAAGTAATTCAGACAGAAAATAACTTACCAGTGTTCATTTTGTATGATAGAAGAAATTTTGCTTTAGACATTCCTTTTGAAGGAGACATTTTTGGAGAAATCATGAATGCAGTGTGCTCTTCTTACATTCCCACGGATATGAGATAGCCTCGCTTTCCTTATATAATCAATATTTCTGCTGCCTTCCTCTTTCCTGGCTTCTCACATTTTAATTAAATCCCAAAGGAAGTCAAAACCCATGAAAACCCATTGGGCTTTTTCAATCACAGTGCCATTGCCTTTGCTAAGGAAAAATCCTGTGTTTGAGGAATTCTTCAGGAAAACTGAGCATTTGTCAGGTCATATCTAATCTGGATACAAATCTGATGGATAATTCTGAAAAAACATTATGTCCAGCTCAGTGGTGGGTTTCAAAATTTTTTACTACCAATTCTATGGGTGTAGCTTGGTGGGCGTGGCATGGCTTGGTGGGCATGGCAGGGGAAGGATACTGTAAAATCTCCATTCCGTTCCCAATCCAGGGGAAGGTTACTGCAAAATCCCCATTTCCTCCCAATCAGCTGGGACTTGGCAAACAGAGAATAGATGGGGGTGGAACCAGTCAGAATTTTTACTACCAGTTCTCCTAACTACTCAAAATTTCCTCTATCGGTTCTCCAGAACTGGTCAGAACCTGCTGAAACCCACCTCTGGTCCAGCTCTATGAGCTAGGTAGTTTTAAAAATGCTTTCTGCCCAGTTCTCTGGCCTCATTCTAACAGCCTTGTCCAAGCCACTTTGGTTACCAGGCCTGCTAGATTACAGTACCCATAATCTTCAACCAGAATAGTTAATTGTGACAGTGGTTATAATCCAAGGTTTTTGGAGGATGCCAATTGAGAAAAACTGGTATATGGTTGAAAAGGAGGAATGTAGGATTGTTCTATTGATATGTTAAAAATATCATGTCCTGGCCCTTTAAAACATCTTAAACTTTTCTGTTACTGCTAACATGAATGTACATAAGTATCTGTCATAGCTAGTTCAATCTTCCTTGCCAGCGCAGGGAAGGAATTTGAAGAAGGCTTTTGGCATGCATTCATTCCGAAAGTATGTTGCAGTATCTTAATTCCCGTCATGATTAATAAACCACATTTAGCATATGTCTTTCATACTTGAATATGTCCAAAAGAACAAGCATAATATTGTTATGCCCTCTTTACATAGCTGGGGTTGGAATTCTATGGAAAGAATTTATGTATCAAATTCAGATGTTACAAGAAACATAGGACAGAAGGTAAGAAAGTTATGAGTTTCTATGGAATGTGCAGTCATCTAATATTTAGAAAAGTGAATTCTCTGGCATTATTCAATTCCTAGATCACACAAGCCTGTGCGTACCACAAGCCATGCTTAAATCAGCATTCTTTCCTTTTTTAATGTGCCATTCTAGATATAACTATCAAAAGAGCTTGGGATTATTTTTCCCCATTTCAGAAGTACGGCCATTAAAAAAACAAACAACACTTTCCCCTTCTGCAGATGACTAAATAGAATCAAGCATATGTGTGCCTTAAATTTAGAACATCAGCTCTCACAACAGCTGAGCTGTCCTCCTGGAGGCAGGTGCTGTTGATCTGGTACACGTCTCGGTCCAAAGCTCCCTTCACAGACCCAGCAATACTGTACATTCCAGCCCTGTGATGACACAGCTGTAGTCCGGGGCCTTTCAGCATTCTGCACTGAGGATGTCATTTATCTTCTCACATTCCAGAAGGTGGGAAGGACTGACAATATCATCTTCTGCACTGGGTAACCTCCAAACCATGCAAGCCATTTTAGGGGTGGACTGGGGTTTACAGAGTGCAACTGAGAACAGGAATCTTGAGCTTATCTTTGGAAATTTCTTTTTTTATATATCTACCATGCTTTCTCTTGGGATATCCCTATTAATGTGAGGAGGGTGATAATAAATAAATGCACGAACAGTTCAAGGCTCATGAGACATTAGTTAGGTTGGCCAATTTCTCTTTCAGCCAGAGCTGTGGAACTGTTAATAATGGAATACCTCCAGGGTTGAAATTCAGCAGGTTCTGACCGGTTCTGGAGAACCGGTAGCGGAAATTTTGAGTAGTTTGGAGAACCGGCAAATACCACCTCTGGCTGGCCCCAGAGTGGGGTGGTAATGGAGATTTTGCAATATCATTCCCCCAGGAGTGGGGAGGGAATGGGGATTTTGCAGTATCCTTTCCCTGCCATGCCCACCAGGCCAGGCCCACAGAACTGGTAGTAAAATAAAAATTGAATTCCACCACTGAATACCTCTAACTTAGTGTATAATATTGTTAGAAGTAGAACGGGGCAAATGACCTGATGGGCAGACCTATGGTGACGCCAAGCCATCATGTGGAGCACAGACAAAGTGGCAAGTGAGCCGTGGTGGTGCAGTGGTTAGAATGCAGTACTGAAGGCTAATTCTGCTGGCAGTTAGCAGTTCGATTCTCACTGGCTCAAGATTGACGCAGCCTTCCACCCTTCCGAGATCGGTAAAATGGGGAGCCAGATTGTTGGGGGCAATATGCTGACTCTGTAAACCGCTTAAAGAGGCCTGTAAAGCACTGTGAAGCAGTATATAAGTCTACGTGCTAAGTGGGATAATTCTTGACTAGCTTTTCTTCTGATGTTTCTTAATTTAATATTTTCCCTCCCACTTAGACAGTAGGGGATTTCACTCCAAAGTGAAATATCACTCCAAAGCTTCCCTAGTCCTATCCTTTAAAATGCCCACTTTGAGACCTCTCAGTGGGTTCTGCTATTGAGAAGTTTACAGAATACTAAAGGGATTTGCTGTTGCCTTTTCTTCAGGTCCATAATCCATGCCTATAATGTAAGGTCTTACTGGGGATTTCCCTCAAATTCTAACCAGTTCCAGCACATAGCACAGTGGAACTAATACCACCCACCAACAACAACCCAGCCACGCCGTTAGAATCTGAATGCAGTTTTTGTTGATGCAGCCCAATATAGTACTGAACCACTTAGCTGCTGCCCACTCACATTCATCTGGCTTTTTCGCTGTTAGTATTTTGCCATCTGTATTGAGCAGCGGGTATACTGATTTTTCTCCCTTCATTTTGAACATATGGGAAGAAATATTTTGCCGCCTTCTTACATCCATTCCCCCAATCTCAGTTTATTCTGGGCTTTTGCTTTCCTGACCTTCACAATTGTAAGCTACCTATACATCCTCTTCCTCAGTTACCAGTTCTCTTTCCACTTCTTCCACCCTTATTTTTGTTTTCAGAACTTCACTACATTTCTGCAATCTGCCACTATAATTCTGAATTTTTCACTGAAATTGGGCTTTTGGTACCTCTATGTTTAGAAACTCCCAGCCATCTTGAATCTCTTTCCTTATTAGCTTTTCTTCCCATGGAATCCTACTAATCATTATTTTGATTGTATTAAATTCTACTTTTTCAAAGTTCAAGATACATTTTCAGTAGCAATGGCTTTAGGCTTCTCTTAGATTCAGCATTTCACATTTATTGTCACATAATGTTCCCTTTACTTCTACTTAGTCAATTATGTTTTCCCATAGGTCATTGTCAGTTGAAGGACAGTTAATTCTTTGGAATCTTTCTCTTTCTTTAAAAAGAACTTTGTTTCATTCATTTACTTATTAAAACCTTTATATAGCTGCCCATCTTATTTATTTATATCCACCTTTATTATTTTTTATAAATAACTCAAGGTGGTAAACATGCATAGTATTCCTTCCTCTTCCTATTTTTCTAAAAATAACTGTGTGAGATGAGTTGGGCTGAGAGAGAGATTGACTGGCCCAAAGTCACCCAATTGGCTTTCATGCCTAAAATAAGGCTAGAACTCACAGCCTCCTGGTTCCTAGCCTGGTGCCTTAAGCACTACACCAAATTTATGTTGAACTCTGCCCATATCAACAATTAAAACAACATAGCATAAATCTATTGAAATCATACTGCACACATCAAAACGTTGTCAGATCTATAATTCAGAACTGCCCCAGAAGGGCCACGTCTGGTAGTTTATGGAATCCACCCTATGAAAATCTCATCTATGAAAAATTATCTAACTCTCTCATTTCCTACAGGGTGATGGGAATGAAAACCAGTTTCTTATCAACTCAATTCAGTAAGGTAGCTGAAACAAATTGCAGACAAGAGAGAAAGAGCATCTTAACATAAAAGAAAAATGTGGTTCAGGTTCAACTTCATACTTGGCCAGATCAAATTTATCACCTTGCTAAGTGGAAAGGAAGCCAATATCAAGCACTAGGTGAAGACGTATAAAGAATGGCAGTGTTTGCATGCAATAAAAGACTGAACTTGTAATGTGAACTCTACTATCTGATGATTTCTGGACCAGCATCATGCTATAACTCCAGAGTCCCAGAGTCAGCCAGCAGACAGTTTACATAATCCTGAACTTCTTTGATTGACCATATTGTAGAAGCAAGGATTAACCTGAGATTAATGCTCTTTTCTGGCCCTGGACAGAAGAATTGAAAGATTATAATATGGAAACGGGGTGGTGAAATGTGTTAATAACTCCAAAAAAGTTATGGAAAACCAAAGCCTTCCCTATGACACTTTTGATGAGTTGAATCCCCATTGGGTAGCATTAGCAATACCATTTAGACTTATATACTGTTTCACAGTGCCTTACAGCCCTCTCTAAGCAGTTTATAGAGTCAGCATATTGCCCCCAACAATATGGGTCCTCATTTTACCGACCTCAGAAGGATGGAAGGCTAAGTCAACCTTGAACCGGTGAGAATCAAACTGCCAAACTGCAGACAGCTGGCAGTCAGTAGAAGTAGCCTGCAGTTCTGCATTCTAACTACTTCGCCACCATGACTCCTTGGGTATTTTATCAATTTATTAAAAGGAGATAATATTTTGTTAGCCACTACCAAGCAACTAAGATACTACCCAAGATGGCTTTCCCCATGTAGATATGACAGCCATTGTTACTCTAGATCACCTGTTGTCATATCATTGGGTAACTTATTTACCTGGGGTAAAACATAAAAACCAGATTTGGCTTGTTGTATTCTGCAAATGTTGGCCAGTTTATGACAAAATGCAGTTTCAATGCTGCATATATATTAAGAATGCATCATAATCTGTGCAGGAGGTATGTTATTTTCACATCCCCTGTAAACAAAACAGGACCTAGTAAAGTCTGCATTTGGGACTCCAAAGGCCCATGATTTTTATAGTTCTGGTATAAGTGACCTTGATTTGGCAACTTGCTTGGCCTTTAGCCAATGATCTGGAATTCTGTGGTGTTGTGTGACAGTACCACATATCTCTTTAAGGGCAGATTCCTTTTAGGCAAGATGACTCAGAAGCAGGGACTTTATTTGTGGAAATTCTTTACTTCTGGAATGGCATGACTGGGTAAAGTTCCAAGTGAATATTACCTGAGAATTGTTCAAGCTCAGCCTCCACAAAGGACTGGTGCACATTCCAATTAAAAGTAAGAGAAAATGGACTATAGCAGTGTGTTTCTCAACCTTGACAACTTTAAATGGATGGACTTCAACTCCCAGAAATGGGTGGACTTCAACTCCCAGAATTCCCCCAGCCAGCAAATGCTGGCTGGGGGAATAATTTGTCCCAATTAAAACTGGTATTGTCCAATTTATTTAAGAAACAGCAGAAAGAATTATTTGGCCTCATTACATTTTTGTCATTTTTAAAGGTTTCTCCAAATACACAATCAGTTGCAAAAACTGGAAACATTTTCTCTGAAGAGCTGATAAAATTTCCCATTGTTCTGTGAAAGATGTTATCTGATATCATATTTCTTTTTCATATGTAGCTTGAAAAAGGCACTCAAGTTAATTTTTCTTAGCTGAGTAAACAGAGATATTTTTGGAACAAACCTGATGTGGCATAGCAAGACTGAAGAAAATGCAACGACACTTATAAACCATGTAAAGTGATTCCCTCAGAAAGAGAGGGAAGGAGAAGAAAACTCCGGCATCAGAATTTTATGTATGAGATTAATAATATTAGGAAAAACTATGTTTCCTGGATCCTGAGGTCTGGATTAAGCCTTGATTTTCAACTGAGAGTTTGGGAGCGATTTGGACCAGGGTGGGTTCTAAATTTTTTTACTACTGGTTCTGTGGGCATGGCTTATTTTGTGGGCGTGGCTTGGAGGTCATGTGACTGTCTGGGTGTGGCTAGCTGGTCATGTGACCGGGTGGCCATGGCTATGTGTATAGGGACTACCCAGAGGACTGAAAAAAGTCATTTCTGACAGGTCCTCGCACTTTTGACTGGTCCTCATACTTATGACCATCCTCACATTTATGCCCGTGCAGCATTCTTAACAACCATGTCACTCATTTCACAACTGCTTCTTTTCACCATGGTGACAAGATAGGACAAAAAACGTAAAATGTGAGGACAGTCATAAGTTCGAGGACCAGTCAAAAGTGCAAGGACCAGTCAAAAATAAATTTTTAAACTCTCTGAGTAGTCCATATGCACAAAAGGACTACCCAGAGGGCTGAAAAAAGTGATTTCTGACAGGTCCTCGCACTTTTGACTGGTCTTCGCACTTATGACTGGTCATCATTTATGCCCATTGTAGCATTCTTAACAACCATGTCACTCATTTCACAACTGCTTCTCTTCACCATGGTGACAAGATAGGGTGAAAAACATAAAATGTGAGGACAGTCGTAAATTCAAGGACTGGTCAAAAGTGCGAGGACCAGTCAAAAATAACTTTTTCAGCCCTCTGAGTAGTCCATATGCAGAAAAGGATTCAATTATTTCTTCAAAGTGCTGATGATTGCACCCTAGCTGGAAGAACTCCAACAGGGGAGTATTTCCTCTCAACAGCGGTGTAAAAAGCTTAAACAACCCTTCCCCTTTAAGAAAGTCAAGCAAAAAAATAGCCTCCGGAACCGGAAGTGACAGTAAGTCTAGGCATACTGCCAGAGAGGCAGTTTCTGTAATAAAGATTAGGATAGGAAACAACACCAAATGTTGTAATTAATCCTTACAGGATTAACCCTGTAAAGTGGAAAAAAAACAAAAGGAGATTTCTTTTAACAACCGGTTCTCCGAACTGCTTAACTACTTAACTACTTAACAACCGGTTCTACCGAAGTAGAATCCCACCACTGGGTCTACCCATTTATTTTTGCAGGCACTGGTCTACTCATTTGTTTTCTTTTAACACTGATCAGCTGTAGGGCGGCCTTTTGAAGCCCTTCGGCAAGAGTTTAAAAGTTTTTTTCCCTCTAGCCATCAGCTGGGACTCAGGAGGCAGCAATAGATTGGGGGGTGGGGCCAAATAAAAGGTAAGAATAACCTGGGGGTGGCGGGGGGCAGAACCAGTTTGGTGATGTCATATCGTCACCACTACCGGCTCGGCCGAACCAGGCCGAACCAGGAGGAACCCACCACTGATTTGGACCCTTCTTTCCTGAATTTTGTGAAAAGGAAGCACCTATTTCTTTTGCACTTGAGAAAGGATGTTGACATTTTAAGGTGACGTCCCTGGTGCTCTTCCCATATTTTGTGAGAGGGCTGGTTGTCTCAGAACCAGTGATGGGATTCAAAAAATTTTACTACGGGTTCTGTGGGCGTGGCTTGGTGGGCATGGCATGGCTTGGTGGGCGTGACTTGGTGGGTGTGGAAAGGGAAGGATACTGTAAAATCTTCATTCCCACCCCACTCCAGAGGAAAGTTACTGCAAAATCCCCATTTCCTCCCGATCAGCTTGGACTCGGGAGGCAGAAAACAGATGGGGGTGGGGCCAGTCAGAGGTGGTATTTCCCGGTTCTCTGAACTACTCAAAATTTCCGCTACTGGTTCTCCAAAACTGGTCAGAACCTGCTGAATACCACCTCTGCTGAGAACGATAGTCAATAAAGATGCTTCCTCATTTATAACCTTGCTCCAAGATGCATGCAAGAAGATACAACGTAATAGCAATTGGTTCAGATGCTTCTGGACAAGTGCTGGAGAACTTTGTGCTAACCACCGGTCCTACTTCTTAATATTCAGTTCTATCCAGGGAAAGAAATGCATTTACAGCCTGAGAGAAGCTTTACAGCACAACATAATATCCAGGAGTCAATAGAGCCAGTAGAACCAACAGAGATAAAAATACTAGGCCTCCAAAACAGACATCTGACTGGTCCCCTGGAGCATATTGATATGAACCCAAGAAGTCATTCGGTGTCCTAGCTTGCCCCAACAAACTGAAGAAACTGGACAGAAGCTGGGCTAGAAAAAACAAGCACTTTCCATTTCTTACTGCAGCCAAAGTGTTGCCCCGCGCAGCTCCTCTGGTTTGTTGAGTCAGAGAACTGACCCTGCAAGCAGCAATACCCTTCAGCCAATACGAACCAGGAAAGATAAGTGAGCATTTTCTGTTGTTGGCTTCAAGGTCAGAGATACACACTGCACAAACAAACATAAGCTCTTGCTGACGTTTCTGACTCTCATCGGCATTGTTTGCTTGAAATCTATTTTCTGGCCAATCACGGTGTAAGTTTGGTGTAAGTTTCATTCACAACCAAGCTTTTGTTTTTAATGAGCAGGTTAATGGTTCTTTAAATATTGACAGAAGGAATAGTTCAAAGCAATAGGCTGAACAGAGTAATGGGTTATACTGAAGGATTATTCGCAGTACACAAAACAATTTCAAGACATTAACAAGGCTGTGATTCTACACGCATGCTTAACGTGCACATTCGATGAGGTTTGTTGTGATATAAGTGGTTAAAGTGCACACTGGCAGCTCTGCCTCTACCATATTCAGGGGGCATTGCCATGAATGAAATATGCTTTAAGAAAATAAAATGCCCCAAAATGCATGGCATTTTAGCATTTTTATGTGAGATCTTCTGTATGAGTCTCAGAAGATTCAGGGGATTTGATTAGTTTACATCCAGGTTATAAATTCAGCCCCCCAAAAAGTTTAGTTGGATTGCAATCTATTTATTTTGTTTTTATTGATTGATTTATTTTATGTTGGCCATCTCCCCTATAAGGTGACTCTGGGCAGCAGAAATCAATCTATTGAATGGAAGTTGCCAAAAAAAAAAAAAAAAAAGAAACCGTTCAGTTTACAGCCAGTTATGCCAAATTGCTAAATGGAAGGTTACTTTGCTTTACTCTGCTATCTTAAGACCTGCTTTGGAAATCAGGAATTACAGGAATCAAGCTTTTCTCCAAGGAGCCTGTTTAGAAAACTTGCAAAGAAACCTCCATGCAAAGTTTCAAGTAGAAAACCTTTAACACATGCTTGAATTTTTCCAATGTATCCTTTTGCCTAAACTGTGCCTCACAGCACATTAGGAGACACTACAAGTTGTGGCTTCTTGGTTAGTTACTACAGCGGTTTAGACATCTTTGTAAATGGTTCTGTGAGTGGGGAGATAGTGCCTCAGTGAAATCAAAATAGAGATTCTGGCAGTGGTGGGTTTCAAAAAATTTTGGTTCTGTGGATGAAGCTTGGTGGGTGTGGCATGGCTTGATAGACATGGCAGGGAAAGGATACTGTAAAATCTCCATGCCCTCCCCAATCCAGGGGAAGGTAACTGCAAAATCCCCATTTCCTCCCAATCAGCTGGGACTTGGGAGGCAGAGAATAGATGGGTGCGGGGCCAGTCAGAATTTTTACTACCGGTTCTCTGAACTACTCAAAATTTCCGCTACCGGTTCTCCAGAACTAGTCAGAACCTGCTGAAACCCAATTCTGGATTCTGGCAGACAAATTCAGCTCTGACTGGTTCGACTCTCCTTATTAATCAGTAAAGACACAGTAAAAATTAGCAAAAATACCTATTAAAATAAATACATTGTACTGTATATACACTGTGGCTCCCTTTTCCATTAAGTCTACATTCTAGTCATCCTCTCTTAATGATTAAACATTACAAAAATAACCTCCTCTTATTATATATCACAAACTAATCCATTACCCCATTAGACATTTCTAAAACCATCCAAACCAGACAATGATTCAACATCCACAGAAATAAGAACTCATTATTTAACCATAATCAGATAATGGGGTTGCTTTGTATATAAATCCTTAATTATATCCAAAGTTTACATTGACTGATGATCATGACAGTTATGTTGGTGTGGAAATTAATCTATAGGGCACTAAAACTTTAAAAGTGGGAATTTATGCCCCAAATAAATATAAAACAGAATTTTATAAAGCACGTAAGAATAAATTATTGGATGTTCCATATAATAATTGGCGTCTCCTGAGAGATTGGAATGGTGTGGTATATATATTGAGTGGTATATGTATTGTACATATATATCGGTGTTGAAATGCTCCCAGTTCGGACCGGATTGCCCGATCCAGTAGCGATGGAGGCGGGTGGTTCGGAGAACCAGTAGCAAAAATCCCTGCCTCTTCGGCCGAAAAAATGCTTTTAAAAGTAAAAAAAAAAAAGCCTCTGATGATTGTGCGGCTCAGCTGGAATCATCAAAGGCTTTTAAAAGAAAAGGCTTTTTTTCTTTTAAATGCCTCTGACAATCCAAGCTGAGTTGCCTGATCGTCAGAGGCATTTAAAAGAAAAAAAGTCTCTGCCGATCAGGCAACTCAGCTGGGATCGTCAGAGCCTTTTGAAAGCATTTTTTACAACCTCTTCGCTGAAAATGGTTTTAAAAGTTTAAAAAAAATGGCCACGCCCACCCAGTCACATTACCCCCATCAAGCCACACCCACAGAACCGGTAGTAACAAATTTTAGATTTCACCCCTGATATATATATATATATATATATATATATATATATATATATATATATATATATATATATATATAGTGTGTGTATGAAGTTGTAATGTTTTGTTAGAAGTTCAGTTTCAGCAGAGATACCATGTGATTCTTAATCTAGCTTTTATCTTCCTTTCTGAATCACTCCAATTCATGTTTCTGCAGAAAAGGAAACACTACTGTTTGTACTACTGATCTCCGTTTCTGTAAAAGGAAATTATTTTAAGCCCCTTTTTTCTGCTTATTTAAATGTGCACAGGTGCAGACAGACACTTTATTTTTTAAAAAAAGAAAAATCAGAAATAATCCACTCCTTATATTTTTTCCCAATATAGCAATGCAAGGTTAAAATATTTTTCCATTAATGTCAATGTAGGTTATTTTAATATCTCATTGTAGTAAATGCCTGTGTATATAACTTGTGAAAGTGGGGAGTTACCTCACTGGCATATAATTTTTTAACGAAATGCTTAGTTAACACTGTCACAAGACTGGGTGCCAATTTGGACAGTTATAAAAGAGAATTAGATATATTTACGAAGAATAACATTAGTTACGATTGTCACACATTGCAAGGTGTAAATGAAAAAATGCTATTGAACTCATCTTCTGTTCTGCAGAAACAAAATTCAAGAATAGATAAATATGGTTTGATCCTCAAAGAGTTGTCTTAAGGACATGAAGAAAGGTTTATTATTATTTTTCTTTTAGTAAATGTCTAGGCTGCCCATTTCATCATCTCTGGGGAAGTCAGAGGATACACTTCTAGATACAATAAGAGTAGACTGAATCAGGTCTTCTGATTTCATGGGATTCTCTATGAAAAAGACATAGGGTTTTTTTTACTTGGGATTTTTATGATCACCACTATCATAACATCACCTTTGGCATTGACAGAATGATTATCAGTCAATTGCAAAAGGCAACATTACTTGGAACAGCTCACATCCTGCAATAATATCTTTAATATCATCAAACAACTGCCGATTGGAGGTCCTTGGAAAGGATGAAATTCGTGAATAAAAATGCCAAATCCAGCTGAAAATAATATGGACCAATTGGCACTTTTCCTGCCGGCACAAAAAGTGCTTCCACTAGCAGAAGATACGTTTTCACCTTTTACCCTTCTTCTGCAAACATCTTCTGTAGCCCACTCAGTTCCTGAGAGCCTCATAATCTTCAGAAGCAATTTTTCCACTATTGCAAAACCACAAGAAAGAAAGATCTAATTACCATAGATTAGTTTTCTGTGTGCACGCCATGCCAGTTTGCCCTGCAGCCTGCTTTGCTTTCATTGCAACTTTGTGCAAGAAAAATCCTTGGGTGTGAATGAGAAAAGGACAGGCTTTACAGGCCAGTGGTGAAAACTCCACAGCTTAGACTTTTCCTTGTCCTCGTTCAAACTGGCCATGCACTTTTTTTAAAAAATGATTTTATTTTCCAAACACTGACAGAATGCTAGAGGTCACAGCAATTCACTTCTGAAATACTGCTCCGTACTGAGGTTTGACGTGAATGAGAAGAGGAATTCAAGCAGCCTGCTTACGAGAAACCTGGTGTGGCATGGGCAGGAGGGGAAGAAGAAGTGAGGTTTCCTCTAAACACTTACCAGCTTCTGCCTTTCCTGGAAAGCTTCTCTGTAGTGGGGAAACACAGGCAGGTGGAGCTAAAGCACTCCAGTGGCTGGTGGTTTCTCTGCAAAGCAAATGGTTTTTCCATGAAGCACTCCTTGAGCAATCTGTCTTGAAATGACCAATCAAAAGATGTGAAGTTTTCTCCTGGGCACATTCTAGGAACACAGCTTCTGTTTTCTGCCAACAGCGGTGGGGCTTACCAGCCGGCAATTTAAAAAAGAAAATAAAGTCCAGGGCTTGGAAATGTATAGTCTAACAGGGCAGCAGGAAATGACTAGATGCGATAATAAATTCTTAAGTGCCATCAGCAAGAAAGAGCTACCCTGCCTAGCAGAATGTTGACTAATTTGTTTTGCCCCGAAATTCAAACAAGAAAAAAATCAACATGATATTATCAACAGCTTTGGAGAAATGGGGAGGATGAAGGCAAGATACTTCATTTTATCACGTCGGACAGGACTTCGCAACTAACAATTCTTTTACATCTGATGTCTATTTGGAGCTTCATAAAATAAATTCTCCAGGATTTATAGATGCAGAGCTGATTAAAGTACAATGAATAACACAACCAAAATTTCCAATGAAATCCTAAATTACCTGAACAAGCCAGTCTTAAAAGAAATATTAAGAATATTCAGGAGCAATGTTTCATTACAGGTAAAACAAGAAAAGGAAGAGGAAGAGAAGGGGAAGTAGAAAGAGATGGAAGGGGGAAATGAGAGAAAGAAGGTGACAGAAAAGAAAAACTGAAGAGAAATAAAACAAGCAGAGAAGAATAAACTACCATTAGGTACCTGCTGTGAAAAAGAAAATTTTTAGTCATTGTTCTAGTTCTAAATAGATAGGCAATGCTTTTACAATGAAAGATAGACTAAAAAGATTTACAGGGACCCCTGTTTAGATCAGTAGGTATTCTACTTTGGACAAACATCCTCTGGTTGTAGAAAGAAATAATATATATTTGAGAACTGCAGAAATGTCAAGTGAACTTCTGTAAACTTTATAATACAGTCAGTTTCTTGACTACGATACTGAAGTAGTATGCCAGTACCTTTTTCCATGTTTTGTTTTGTTTTGTTCTGTTTTGCTATTTGTGTCTCCATACAGTCTACAATCCTAGGAGTTCTGGACAGTTTCCCTTACAAGTATTAACCAGGTCTGACCTTACTGAGTATCTATAAAAAATCAACGCTGCTTGCTTAAGCTCTGCCACATACTGTGACAAAAGCAGGTGTAGTGTAGGGAATTGTCCTAAAGAAATTGTCACGTGCAAATTAGCTAGTGATCATGTTTATATCATCTAAAAATTCACCTAAAAGTCAATCTAATTCTCATCATGGCACATGGGAAATGGCTGATTATTATGTGAGCAAACTGTGAGCAAAGTATTTATATCCACTGTATATACAATGGGAGGCTATCACAGAAATTGTGCATGATTGCTGGGTAATTATGCCTTGCAAATATAATCTAAACAAGAAGCATGGCTTCACTTATAAAATTCCGCTTCTGCTTCAATGTGAGGATGCATAGCGGATTACCTGGAGGAATCTCCCATTACAAGGAAATGTTGGGTCCTCCCTTGCTGATTGATAGAATAAAAGTACATCTTTTTCTCTCATGGAAGAATAACTGTAATGTTGGAATATCTCACTATGGGAGGGAGGGATCTTAATTGTGCAGCACACAGCTTTCCAGTCTTTCCACTCTGATAGGCATGCAGCAGAGTCAGAGATTTGTTCAGGATTATCTTGCAATTCTCAGCTTTTGCCAATTAAGTGCTCTATTGTCTAGAGCAGGGTCTCCAACCTTGGCAACTTTAAGTCTGGTGGACTTCAACTCCCAGAATTCCCCAGCCAGCAAAGCTATCCGCCAGGCTTAAAGTTGCCAAGGTTGGAAACCCCTGGTCTAGAACAGAGTTTTTCAAACGTGGCAATGTTAAAATGTGTGGACTTCAACCACTGCTGGGGAATTCTGGGAGAGGAAGTCTACATAATTTAAATTTTTTTATTTTATTTATTTATTATTTATTGTTTAAATTTATATACTGCCCTACTCCCAAAGGACTCAGAGCAGTGAACAGCCAAAAGATAAAACACACATAATACAAAATTTAAAAACACTATAAAAACCCATTAAATAATTTGGCCCAAACAATTTAAAACACCCCTATTATTTTAAAACAAATTTAAAATTAACAATTAAAAAGGAGGTTAGGCCAGGCCAGCCTGTTGAAATAAAAAGGTCTTGAGGGCACAGCGGAAAGTGCGTAAGTCTGGGATCCTCTGTATCTCCGGGGGGAGATCGTTCCAGATGGCAGGTGCCCCCACAAAGAAGGCTCTCCCCCTGGAGGCCGCCAGTCGACACTGTTTGGCCAATGGCACCCTGAGGAGCCCTTCTCTATGGGAGCGTACTGGCCGGTGAGAGGCTACTGGTGGCAGAAGGCGGTCTTGTAAGCCTGTTTGAAAAACACAGGCTTAGAGGATTCCTTTCTGTAGCATAATACATTGTGTGTGGTATAGCAGATAATTGCCAAGATTGAATTAGAGCCAAAAAAAAAGACAAACTTGAGAAGTATAAGAATTATTTGTCAATCAGGGCACTTTTACAAAGCATAAAATGTCAAGGTATTCCAAGTAAATGCCTGAAACACTTGGGGAAAAAAACCTCTTTGCAAGAAAGATTAACTCTCTAGCCTTCATTCTCTAAAATTGGAGCTCCTACAATTTCTATCAAAGTCCTTTTTCCCAATGCCACAACTGCTTTCAGGTCTAGTCAGTATAGCTAACAGGAAAAGAGGCAGGGAATTGCAGTTCAGGAAAATCAGAAGTGCTCTAGGTTTCCTCTCTCTATAAAGACAACCCAGGGGTGAAATCCAGCAGGTTCTGGCAGGTTCTGGAGAACCGGTAGTGGAAATTTTGAATAGTTTGGGGAACCAGCAAATACTACCTCTGGCTGGCTCCAGATGGGGTGGGAATGGAGATTTTGCAATATCCTTCCCCCAGGAATGGGGATTTTGAAGTATCCTTCCCCTGGAGTGGGGTGGGAATGGAGATTTTGCAGTATCCTTCCCCTGCCATGCTCACCAAGCCATGCCCACCAAGCCACACCACACCACGCCCACCATGCCACACCCACAGAACCAGTAGTAAAAGAAATTGTATTTCACCACTGGAACAACCTTTCAATTATTTGGTCAAGGACCTTTTTTAAAAAAACAAAGTGAAAGCTGTCAATATGGTTCAGTTCTCTCAGAAGTGATAATCTGGTTCTGCACTATTATTCTGCAGGTGGCAGAAGCTTTCTCTACGCAGAAAGAATGTCAGAGCAGCCTTCTTTCTGACGCACTTTTTCCCCTCATGTAGAATATTGTATGTGAGCACTGAACATTTCCTCATCAGCAAAGAAAGCAGTGGAAAATCACGGTTTGCTGTGGCCTACAGCTTCATGGCAGAGCTCTTTCTTTGCCTACCCTTCCATAAAAATAGACACCTTTTTTAGAGTTACTCATGCTGCAAGGAAAGTAATCCTGTAAGATGGTAAAGGAAGCAAACATTGTACAAATGTTAGTTTTGGCCAGGCTCTGCTTTATTAAGGCACATAGGTTTATAAAAGGTCATGTGGAACAATGAGAGGGAGACAAGGAGAAAATATGTTCAAATATTTCCCCAGAATTTCTGCTTAAATGGAAAGATTCCATTTTCTCCTATGTTCCTTAGGTTCATCTGTATTGTGCACCTATTTTTCTTTCATCGGTTAAAGGTTGTTTGCTATGTTATCAGTGCTTCTTGCAAGTCAAAATGAGAATAAATAAGTTAAGGCAAAGATTTCAAATGCTCCACAAGATGTCTTCCACTACTTTCTTTCCAGTTCATTGATTCATGACTGAAAAAAATAAAGAGGCGTTTTATAATTCGTATAAAATTTGTCAGTTTGCAAAATATACTGAGCCAGAACAAATTTTGAGATTGCTAAAAGGGGCTGCTGAGATGGAGCTCCCATAGAACCTTATCACAAACCATGTTTTTTTTTAATGTTTTATTTACTTTATTTGAATAACATGTAAAAATTCCATTTCAATCAAAATGTGTTGTCTGGGTACAGTTGTTTTTAGGCAATCGTAATCAAAAGGCTTACAATAACATTCATCACAATAACATTGATACTATAATAACAATAATATTTAGCTTGTCTATTTTATCAAATTTCCATTTTAACATTTATCCTTTTTATGTCCCTGCATTTCTAACTTCTGTTTTTATTGTCTAATCATTGGTAAAATAAGTCCCATGTCAAAAGATATTCAGTTTCTTCTTTGTCCTTAATAGTAAGCGTCAGTCTATCCATTTCTGAACATTCTAATATTTTCTTAATTACACTCTTATCTGTCAGGATCTCGTCACACCTCCATTGTTGAGTATATACAATTCTAGCTGCAGTTAATACATGTAAAATCAAGTATATAGTCCCTTTGTCATATTTTTCCAGCAGAATGCCCAATAAAAATATTTCTGGACAAACCATGTTTGATAGGCTGATGGGAACTGGGATTTAACAATGGGAGAGTCTATCCATGGCTTACAGACATATTTACTCATCATAGGATGTATTTATTCATTCATTTACATTGGTTTATAAAACTTCACATGTGCCTCAAGATTGGCTACAAGGTAAAATACATAACAATAAGTTTAAAAAATAAAAAAGAATGAAGCTTTTCACACATGAGACAACTTCATCCAAGCCCAAACAATCAGAATAATCAAGAGCAGCTCCCATTCAATGTATAGAGAAAAAGCTAGATCAGGGGTGTCAAACTCATGTTTGTCATGGCGGTGTCATTTTTCCCCTTTGCTAAACCAGGCGGGGGCGTGGCCAGCACACGAAGCATTCAGCCCATGGGCCGCAAGCTTGATATGCCTGAGCTAGATCTTCAGAGGCCTCTGAAAAGAAAGTAAGGGCACAATTCACATCTGGAAGCATACCAGTAACTAGTGCAGCTTGTGGAGTAGCCATTTTATGGCTGCAGAAAGCTACACCAATAACTGCATGCGTTGCTGTATTCTGAACCAGCTGTAACTTTCACATATTTTTCAATGATAATTGTGTGGAGTGCATTGTAGAAGATGATTAGGGCACATGTGACTTTGTAAGTTGGATTTTTTTCCCCCTCCCTTATAGTTTTCTCCCTTATAGCTCCCTTATATATGTGGGGCTGTCGTAGAGTGTTATTGGCCAACATGAAATTCTGAAAGTTTCCTGTATCTCCAATCAAAAACCAAGCAACATGCTTGGTTGCCTGCAAAGTTATTGCCTGATTATTTGAATTATAAGATTTAAAAGTTTGCTTAGATGTTCAAAAGGCTATTTGATTAGTGTAAAATTATGTCGTAAAACATCACATAAAACACTAAATTCAACTAGGTGATTTGATAATGTGTGTGTATGTGTGTGTATGAGAGAGAGGGGGGAGGATATGGAGGTTGCTGCTTTTTTCTTCCATAGTGTATCTGTGGCAGTGTACCAAAAACAACATAACTGAGATAGGTGGTATTTACAGAGATCAAGGGCCATTGGAAAGTATACTGCAAAGGTGTGTACGTCAAGGATTTAAAACTGGAATTCCTCTGAATGATAAATAACAAATTGTTCCCAACTGAACAGTATTTTTGCTTTCAGGATGTTTTGAGTCTGACTGGGGATTGTGTCAATGCATCCAATGAACAACTCAACACAGAACACTGTGAACATTTTACTATGTACAGTTCTACTAGTGTGCCTTTAAGTTGGTTGAATTGTTATTGTTCCAAAGAGAATGAATATAGCTTTTCCTCTCAGTTTTTTAACATTCTGGTATCTCTGTTATTCAAATTTCTTGAATGCTAGTATGCATTTATATTGAACTCTCAATCATTTTATGATTACATACTTGAGCTGACAGAATATTTATATAGCTATTGCACAATAGAAGCTTCATCTGAAAGCAAAAACAACACAGAAAAGTATGACCTTGGTATCAATATTTTGTTTAAATGCTGTTTTTGTCAGTGAAAGCTTCACTGTTGTATTATGCTGCATTCTTATTTAATTTTGTGCTGCCTTAACAGTCAGCTCATATTCACAAGAAATTAGGTTCTCATCTGGAATAGCCTTAAACTTCTTTCCTAGCCCAAGGAACCACTGTTTTCTGTTTCCAGGGAAATAAGCTCAACCATAAATTGGTTTAATTCAAAAGCCACAAGTACATTTTCATAGATGTAAATGTTCCGCTTATATTTTTGCTTTCCTCCAAATAATTAAAAGATCCTAGGAAAGAGGTATGATGATTAGACAAACCAAATCCATATGTCAGAATGGTATGCATTTAGGAATTGCTCCGTTTAACCCATTTTTATTTTTGCAAATTGTTCATGAAAAGCATGCCTAGAATTGTTGTTATATATGATGCTTCTTCAAATACTGAGGAAACCACGCTGCAGTTGAAAATAAAGGATCAATTCCAAGCTGGTTTAGATATGGGAAAACCCTTTCATTATTGGATCTTAGGCAAATAATGACTTACTGGAAACCCGAATGTCTATGAGTTTCTGTAAGCACCACTACTGGATTCTTCTTGGAATCCTTCCACTTCTCCCTGTTAACACTGGGCAAGAGCCAAACAAATAATAGCCAAGGAATTGCAATGTTGATTTTAACTTTCCTATTTAAACCAGAAGAGAATATAAAACAATAAATTAATTGTACACATAACTATACCAACAACGTCTTTATTTTTAAAAATAAAGATCTAAAAATCTAAATCTTTAGACACTAGAATTACAATCAGGTCCAGAAATATTGGGACATCGACACAATTCTAACATCTTTGGCTCTATACACCACCACAATGGAGTTGGAATGAAACAAACACAATGTGCGTTAACTGCAGACTGTCAGCTTTAATTTGAGAATATGTACATCCAACTCAGGTGAACGGTGTAGGACTTACAGCAGTTTGTATATGTGCCTCCCACTTGTTAAGGGACCAAAAGTAATGGGACAATTGGCTTCTCAGCTGTTCCATGGCCAGGTGTGTGATATTTCCTCATTACCCCAATTACAATGTGCAGATAAAAGGCCCAGAGTTCATTTCAAGTGTGCTATTTGCATTTGGAATCTGTTGCTGTCAACTCTCAAGATGAGATCCAAAGAGCTGTCACTATCGGTGAAGCAAGCCATCATTAGGCTGAAGAAACAAAACAAACCCATCAGAGAGATAGCAAGAACATTAGGCATGGCCAAAACAACTGTTTGAAACATTCTCAAAAAGAAGGAATGCACCGGTGAGCTCAGCAACACCAAAAGACCTGGGAGACCATGGAAAACAAGTGTGGTGGATGACCGAAGAATTTTTCCCTGGTGAAGAAAACACCCTTCACAACAGTTGGTCAGATCAAGAATACTCTCCAGGAGGTAGGTGTATGTGTGTCAAAGTCAACAATCAAGAGAAGACTTCACCAGAGTGAATACAGAGGGTTCACCACAAGATGTAAACCATTGGTGAGCTTCAAAAACAGGAAGGCCAGATTAGAGTTTGCCAAACAACATCTAACAAAGCCTTCACAGTTCTGGAACAAGATCCTATGGACAGATGAGACCAAGATCAACTTGTACCAGAGTGATGGGAAGAGAAGAGTATGGAGAAGGAAAGCTCATGATCCTAAGCATACCACCTCATCAGT
Organism: Arizona elegans; assembly: GCA_022577455.1. NCBI lineage: Eukaryota > Metazoa > Chordata > Lepidosauria > Squamata > Colubridae > Arizona > Arizona elegans. The sequence continues at coordinate 38,781,242 of JAKOOJ010000008.1, read as the reverse complement.
GAAGCATGGTGGTGGTAGTGTCATGGCATGGGCATGTATGGCTGCCAATGGAACTGGTTCCCTTGTATTTATTGATGGTGTGACTGCTAACAAAAGTAGCAGGATGAATTCTGAAGTGTTTTGGGCAATATTATCTGCTCACATTCAGCCAAATGCTGCAGAACTCATTGGACGGCACTTCACAGTGCAGATGGACAATGACCCAAAGCATACTGCAAAAGCAACCAAAGAGTTTTTGAAGGGACAGAAGTGGAATGTTATGCAATGGCCAAGTCAATCACCTAACCTGAATCCCATTGAGCATGCATTTCACTTGCTGAAGACAACACTGAAGGGAAAATGCCCCAAGAACAAGCAGGAACTGAAGACAGTTGCAGTAGAGGCTTGGCAGAGCATCACCAGGGATGAAACCCAGCATCTGGTGATGTCTATGCTTTCCAGACTTCAGGCTGTGATTGACTGCAAAGGATTTGCAACCAAGTATTAAGAAGGGAAAGTTTGATTTATGATTATTATTCTGTCCCATTACTTTTGGTCCCTTAACAAGTGGGAGGCATATATGCAAACTGCTGTAAGTCCTACACCGTTCACCTGAGTTGGATGTACATACCCTCAAATTAAAGCTGACAGTCTGCAGTTAACGCACATTGTGTTTGTTTCATTCCAACTCCATTGTGGTGGTGTATAGAGCCAAAGATGTTAGAATTGTGTCAATGTCCCAATATTTCTGGACCTGATTGTATCTGTCATTCCAAAGTTCAATTATATCACCCTGCTATTATATAAACGTGCTGTTTATGATAATAATGGAGAGATCGTACCTACCACTGTCTGAAACTGAGTAAATACCTCACCCTTGTGTCAGAGAATACTTTCATTCCTTATTCTCTCTTCAAGCAAGAATCAGTCAACGTTCTAACCAAATCATGCTAGCAAATCTGGAGAATGATATAATGGCCAACTGTTTGGAAGAGATCAAACTACATTCCAATACCCCATCCCCCAAAAGGAAAATTAACTGAGTGTGCAAACTATCATACCGTACCCTTAATTTCACATGATCGCAAAAAATAATAATAATACTTAGGACCATCCAGTGGTGGGATTCAAATAATTTAACAACCGGTTCTCTACTGTAATGACCACCTGGGTAGGCGTGGCTGGGTGGGCATGTGACTGGGTGGGCATGGCCAACTCGATGTCAAAGGGCGCTTTGCCTCGCCTGGCCTCTCGTGACCATGTTGCAATGGTCATAAGTGTAAAAAATGGTCATACGTCACTTTTTTCAGTGCCATTGTAACTTTGAATGGTCACTAAATGAATTGTTGTAAGTCAAGGATTACCTATAGAAAAATACAAAAAGCTTCTTTGCTTGCAAAAAGCTGCCCTAAATACCAATCATTAGATTAGAAATAGGGGAATACACACTGAAGATCAATGATAGCCACAGCCATCATGGAAAACTAAACCATTCTGTCCGAATACCTTCCTTTTCATCAGCAATACCTGCAACCTGGAATTACAAATCAGGCAGGGTGCCAGAGTACCTTGAGGAATTAAAATAGTTAAAATGCAATGATAACTATTAGCAGCCAACTCTTGCTCCTAAAGTGAAACCCTTTAGTAGAGAGGTCATTTAAACTCTCCAGAAAGTGGATGGGCATCTTTGGGCTACAAAATGCCGAGCTAAAGAGACAAATTAACAAATTAACCCATGTTCAAGCCTCCCAAGCTTGTCAGGATCACAATAAAATTAGTACATGCCACAGATATCTAAATAAACTTCAAGTCTGGTGCCATGTTACTAAGGCTTATTATCATGAGAGAAAACTAAAACGAATTGAAGGATCCACATCCCTACCTCCTTTTTTTTTTAATCTTACTATCAGTGAGCAATCATGTGCCTTGGCCACTCCAAAGCAATGAAAGAAACTCCTGTCCCAAAGGTGCTTTTTCAAGAGGCAACTGGACTTTCTGGAAACCAAGAAAGTCCAGTTGTTTCTTGTAGAAAGTTAGCACACACATACACCCCAGAAGAATGAAATATTTTGTGTAAATTGTATTTCCCTAAATGAGAAATAGAGAAATATGCTCTTAAAAGGCAGGAAACAGACTCAATCTTTCTTAATAGCCCCAAAGAAACTGAGGAGTTCACCTTTTAAAAATGCAGATTTGGTAATCCATTCAAGACACGATTAAAACCCCAAGGAAGCGAGCATCTAGGATTAATTACATATGTTATATAAGATTAAAAACCCCAACTCATTGCCAGCTTTCGTGAGACAAACTAATTAAAATCGATTAACAAAATACACAACCCAAGCCTCTAAATTACAAAATCCTGTATAGAAATCCATGTACTCATCAAACCAATTGGTCAGCTGCCCAGGACCTCAAACCCATGTGGTCTTGTTCACCAATAAACCATCTTTCCAATCTGCCTCCATGTTTCCAGTGTCTTTCTCCACACTTGGAACTGAACCAGATGGATATTTCTTCCAACACTCTTGAAAAAAGCACTTTTGGGACAACTATGACCTGAATAACTGGAGAATCCCCATAGACAAGAGATTCCTGTGCTCAGTGAACTGACAAAGCACCCTTTTCCACCCAGGAGAAGCAATCCTTAGATCCATTTGCACCACTTAAAGATACTAACTGGACTCACTCACTTCACAAGACATCCTAAGGAAATCATCCAGTTTTAAGGAAAGATCACATGCCTCCAGAAAGGCAATAAAAAAAAAATCAGACAGAGTGCCAAGCTTGCATCCTGTCTCTTGGAAGTACACCCCAAAAGTACACCCCAAGCAGCATAGAAAGCTTTAAAAAAAAGTCAAGCTCCTAAAAACAGACTACCAGCAAGCTACCAACAAACAAACAAACAAACAAACAAACTCCAGAGAAGCAGCTCCAGCAAGTCTGGGCATACTGTCAAGAACCTTTAGCTGCTGTTACAATGTAACAAGGCTTACCAAAGAGGCAGTTTCTGAAAACACTTAAAGCAGGACAATAAAGATTAGGTTAGAAACAACACAGAGGCACACCAGAATGTTTCCTTTCTGCCTTCCTGACAGGATTAGATATGTAAAGTGGGAAAAACAAAAGGCTGTTAGAAGGAGATTCTTCCAACAACTGGTTCTCCGAACTGCTCAGAAAATTAACGAACAGTTCTCCCAAACCGGTGTGAACCAGCTAAATCCCACCACTGGGACCATCCAATGCTGAATAGAGACCCACATGGATAGGGAGATCCCAGATGTTCAAGCTGGCTTTATAAAAAGTAAGAGAGACATCATTGGTGGTCCATGCAGGATCACTGAGAAAGCCAAAAAATACACAAAAAGTCAATACAGTTCAGTAATTATTGGGTTCCTATTGTGGAAATCATGTGAAATTATGGAATTTGCTTAGAAAAACAGGAATTCCAGAATATCTCCTTGTCCTCATGGAAAAAATTATACACAAGGCAGGAAAGTATTGTCTGGACAGAACATGGCAAAACAAACTGGCTCCAGATTGGCAAAGTAGTGAGGTGGACACTCTCCCCTTATATATTTAATCTATATGTAGAATATGTATAGAGGGAGGCTGGATAAGATATCAGATAAGCATAGTTTTAAAATTGGAAGAAGAAATACTAATGCCCCCTAACTGTGCTCATGACATTACTAAGCTGAAAATACTAACTGTCTGAAAGCTGTAGTAATACAGGTAGTCCTTGACAGATGACCACAATTGAGCCCAAAATGTCTTTTGCTAAGTGACACAATTGTTAAGTGACCTTTGCCCTGTTTTATGACCATCCTTGCCACTGTTGTTAAGTGAATCACTGCAGTTGATTAGTTAGTAATAAGATTGTTATGTGAATGTGGCTTCCCCATTGACTTTGCTTGTCAGAAGGTTGCAAGTGATTGCATGATCCTCCAGGACACTGAAATTGAAGTCATAAATATGAGTCAATTGCCAAGTGTCTGAATTTTGATCATGTGATTGTGGGGATGCTGCATAAGTGTGAAAAAATTGATCATAAGTCACTTTTTTTCAGTGCCATTGTAACTTTGAATGGTCACTAAATGAATTGTTATAAATTGAAGACTACTTGTAAAAAGTCAATGAGCATGGTGAAAAATGGAATTAAAATTAAATATGAAGAAGACCAACCTAATGGCAACAAGTACAACAATTCAAAATGAAGATATTGAAGTGAGGACTATTTTCTGACTTTTAGGATTGGCTATCGAAATTAATGGAACCAATAATTTGGAAATACAATGTAGACTAGTGAATAGTAGATTAGATACGAAAGTCTTGGAAAAGATACTCAGATGCATCTGTACCTACAAAGATCAGAACCATACAGGGAATCATTTTCCCTGTGATGCTCTATGGATGCCAAAGTTGGATTTTGAAGAAGCAGAACAGAAAGTGTATTAACACTTTTGAATCTTGGTATTCAAGCAGTCTGGACAACACCATGGATAACCAAGAAAGCAAACAAATGAATCACCAAACAATTCAATTCAGCATTCACACTTGAGACACAAATGACCAAGCATAAATTATCATTCTTTGGTCAATTATGAACACTTAGCTTCCTATAGAAGTCTATATCAGCGTCCCGATATAGTCAGCAGGTGCCATCGCTGACTATTGGGGTGAATCTTTGTCCCCCACAGAGAGGGCTCGCAATCTCGGTGTCCTCCTGGACACACGGCTGTCTTTAGAAGAGCATATGACAGCCATGGCCAGGGGGGCCTTTTATCAGGTTCGCCTGATTCGCCAGTTGCAGCCCTTTCTGGACCGGGACGCCCTGCGCACAGTCACTCACGCCCTTGTTACCTCCCGGTTGGACTATTGTAATGCTCTCTACATGGGGCTCCCCTTGAAGAGCACTCGGAGGCTCCAACTGGTCCAGAATGCAGCCGCGTGGGTGGTTATGGGTGCAACCCATTGCGCCCACGACACCCCTCTTGCGCGAGCTGCACTGGCTCCCAGTGGTCTTCCGGGTGCAATTCAAGGTGTTGGTCACCACCTTTAAAGCGCTCCATGGCACAGGACCCGGGTACCTTCGAGACCGTCTTCTGCCACCAAGAGCCTCCCACCGACCAGTCCGCTCCCACAGAGAGGGTCTCCTCAGGGTGCCATCGGCCAAGTCATGTCGGCTGGCGACACCCAGGGGGAGGGCCTTCTCTGTGGGAGCCCCAGCCTTGTGGAATGAATTGTCCCCAGAAATTCGTAAGATTTCTGACCTCCGGGTATTTCGCTGTGCACTCAAGACCCTGTTGTTCCGCCAGGCTGGGTTAGCAACATAATTTTAAATTGGATGTTTTAAATTTTGGGGGTTTTAAATTAAGCCAAATTTATTTAATATTTTTAAATTATTTTAAATTGATGTTGATTCTGTTTTTAAATAGGCTGTACACCGCCATGAGTCCTTCGGGAGAAGGGCGGTATAGAAATAAAATTATTATTATTATTATTATTATTATTATTATTATTATTATTATTATTATTATTATTATGAAAAGGTGATGGCAAAAGGATGACCAGTAGCAAGATGGGTGCATCGATGCAGCCAGAACTTTCTCTGCAGCTACTAAGAATCAACCTTGACTTGATAGCACATAATCGATCTATCAATGCAAAAGCATTTTTGTAAATGAATATATCTTATAGTGTTTAATTTGCTTGCAAGCTCCAAAAGTAACTTTTATTTTACAAAAATTTGCACTTTTATTTGTTCGTTACTTGTCATGTGTACAATTTTTTAATATGCAATTTCGCTCACAGAACACTTTTTGGTATCCACTATATTTCATTTTGATGGATCACCTGAAAAGAAATATGTGACATATTTTCTTCTGTGTGTTAGAAGCACATTTAGTCTTGCCATTTTAATTGATGCATACAATACTTGATTCTGAGAATTAGTTTTTCTTGGTATAAAAGTTAGTACATTCTGACATTTTCTTTCTTTGAAATGACTGCTGTTGTTGTTATTGTTGATTTAAATGCATCTTAAATCTTCAGAGCCAAAGATGCTTATTGACAATAAACAAGCTTACAATATGTGCTGCTTTGATACTACTTTTCAATTAGGTTTTAATAAAAACAATATGTATGAAAAGCTGGCAGGAGAAGCTTGGAATATCTGTGCTGAGTTATTTTGTTATATTTGTTGAAGTTGAAAGTTCAAAAGATTAAACTCTTTGCCTTTTTTATTGTATTAATTATATTGGGGCGATCTGGAGCATGGAGTAGAGGAACAAGTAAGAACTCTTTCTATATTCACAAGTGTTCTATCTTCCCAACTGTAGTCAAGAAAACATAGGTCCTTCACTTGCATGCCACCATGGTGTAGACACATCTGGCAAGTCCTTTTTGCTGCTGGCTTTCTTGACATTGGGATGGTGTGATGGCTCATTGATTAAGACACTCGGCTTGTCACCTGGAAAGGTTTGAGACCCAAGCTCCATGCGATTGGGTGAGATCTCATCTTTCCCCCAGCTCCTGCCAACCTAGCAATTTGAAAACATGCAAACACAAAGGTGGAAAGGTAACAGTGTTCCATGACATCATGCTGGTCCCATGACTGCAGAAATATCTTTGGACTGTGTTGATTCAATGGCCTTGAAATGGAGATGAGCACCCCCCTCTATGGTTGGCAAATATTAGTGGACTAAAATCCACAAGGACTCCTTTACCTTTACCTTACCTTTCTTGACATTGACAGGGGGCATGGTGGCCTAGCGGTTAAGACTCCGAGAGGTTGGCAGTTCAAAACTCAAGTACCATGTGATCGGTGAGCTCCCATTCCTGCTCCACCCTAACCCTAACCCTAACCCTAACCCAGTTCCTCCCAACCTAGCAATTTGAAAGCATGCAAATGCAGATAGATAGATAGGTACCATTTCTGTGGGAAGGTCACCGCGTTCCATGCACCTCGGCGTATAGTTCTGCTGCCCATAAGACCATGGAAGCATCTTCGGACAACACTGGCTCCCTTGGCTAGGAAACAGAAATGAGTACCACTTCCTAGCATGACTGGGCAGGTGAAACCTTTACCTTTATCTTTCTTCATATTGCTTTCACCTCATTCCAAGCCCAAGCCTGAGGCAGTTTTAACTCATTTTTAGCTAGTCCAGTGTTAATATTGCATCCGGATGCATTTTTGTCAAGGAGGACACCTGAAATTCTTCACTGACTAATATGTCAGCAGCTACCTCTTGGAGGTGGAGTCACTGCAGCTCCTATTGTGCAGCTTACGCTGCTCTTAAATTCTGGCTCTAGGGACATTCCAAATAGGAGATTTCAAAATTGCATCTGTTGTATAATATTTCCAAGAAACGATGTACACTTTTCTGAGTGTGGATGGTTAAGCATTAATCTTCAGAGAGCGTACATCTGCATAAACATTATGGCAGGAAAAATATAGAAAACAAAAATATGTTTTATTTATAAGTAGGATTTTTTCATTCGTGACATGTCTGCCACCCACAAACAGATACACTTTTTAAAATTGTGATTAGCATGTGTACTAAATATATCTCATGATATTTCACAGGGCTATCATCTGTGGATTACAAAACTCTGAATGGCCACTAAACAAGACAAAGAAGCTAGAATTAAAGATTCTGGTATAGCTCCTCCTAAATGATCTCCACACCATTTCTCCTGTCCTCCAACCTCTTAGACAGCTTCTCTTTATATACATGGGTTCAACTCTCCATCCAAAGTAGCAGTAGAACCATATTCAGATATAGTCTGAGTGAAAAATTATCAAAGTTGAAAACCTATTCAACTGTGGGAATAGGTCAACCTATGATGACCTTATTACTCATACAACTTGAAAAATGACTAAAGCCTTCATCCTAGGAATCTGGACAGGGCTACCTAAGCCTTTTGCACCTTAGCTCAGTGATTGGTGGGTGTTTGTAGCTCTCTGCCGCCATTTTGTTTTCATCTGGATATTAGCAGCACTTATCTGGTTTTCCTCCTAAAAATCATAGAGAGTCAATGTATGCATTTTAAAACCCATTTCAAATTGGTTTGTTTGGAATGTATCTATCATGGTCCCAGTAGCTCTAGGAAATCTTGGAGAATTGTTTGTCACTAATTCTATTCCTTTAATAGAAATAGTAGAATGGAAACATTCTCGTTTTATGAGTCTGTAGGCATAGCTTATTCTCTTAACATTTCAAGAAAGCACAACTCCTCAAATTAGAAATTAGAAATGCGATTTTTGCTTTATAACATTAAGAATATGACTTCCCTTACTTAGTTTTAACCTTTGCAAAATAATACTTTAGCATCATTTTAAAGTTGATTTAAGATACGAATCCAAGAAAAGAGAAGGGCAGAGTCACTTTTGTTACTGAGACCTAACATGAATGTCACTGTGACATCTTAGAGTTTCTGAGAGTCTGGTAAGATTTTATTAGACCTAATTAGATTTTGCTTAAAAAGGTAAATGTTAAACAAATCTGTCACTTGAAAAAAACCATAGAAAAGCAAACTGAAGTTCCCTAAAGTAGGATTTTTCAATAGGTTGCATCTTTCTTTTGTAATCATGTTCACTGTCGTATTTCAGTCAAATTAAAAATAGCAATGAAATTGTACTATTTCTTTTTCTTTCTTTATGACTTTGCTGTGTCCTAAGGTCATGTGATTACCTTTTGACAAGCAAAGTCAATGGGGAAGCCAGATTCACTTTTTTTTTTAATTTTTTTATTCATTTTATATTTTAAATTACTAACATTACAAACAACATATACAATACTTCACCCTGTGCTATACATAAGAAAGGAAGATTTGGTTCTTCGGATATATCCTCATGATCGCCAAAATCCACGTTCTCGGGGTACAGGTACCGAAGCATACAATTTTCCCAGCGCATAGTCCACAAATGGTTTCCAAATTTTCCAGAAAATATCTTCTTTATAGTCACCATTTCTAATTTTAATATCACATGTCATTTTATCATTTAAAGCCAGATTCACTTAACAACCAGGTTACTAACTTATCATTGTGGCAAGAAAGGTTGTAAAATGGGGCAAAACTCACTTAACGAATGTCTCACATAACAACAGAAATGTTGGGCTCAATTGTGGTCATAAATCAAGGACTACTTGTAGTGATCTGAGGCATGACACTAATCACATCTGATTCTAGAAACAAGCATTCATTGACTTTAGCAGACATTTTGTGTGGACCAAATTCTTCAGAGAAAAACAAATTCAATATAGGACTATCTGTATTTGTAAAACCAGGCGGGGTTAATTTTAATTCTCATATACTTGCCCTGATGTAGTATATGCCACACTGGTTTTCATTGCAAATTGTAATCTAACCTTTTTAGCCTGGTTTTGAAAAATCCAGTGTCTCATAGATTGAAAACCTGAAAAATACTGAAACAATTCTACTAAAATGGATCATATCTTTTCCAGAATGCAATCTCGAAATATCAAATTTAGAAAGGAAACTGATTTAAACAGACTACCCTTCAGTAGCAGATTCTAAGATGGTGTAACCCATTCTTCTAAGCATGAAAAATAAGATGTATAAAACAATATTAAAAAAGAAGCAGTGTATAATAGGAATTTAAGAGAGCTTTCTTCTATCCTACCAAAGCAGCTACAAAACACTTAAAAACCTTTATAGGTTTATAAATTGTTAAGGAAGCCAGAAATATAAACTATTTTGATCAGCTTCAAATGACCCAGTCAAAAAAAAGGAATGCCACTGAATGATAATTCAATTCCTAATTTATAAGCCAGCAGGAATCACTGAAAGTGAACTAGGCAGTCATATAAATGTTTAAAATAAATAAATAAATACCCTATACTTCATCTGGGCCTGGATGGGGAGGAACAGGCTCAGACTCAACCCCTCCAAGACCGAGTGGCTGTGGCTTCCGGCGCCCCGATATAGTCAGCAGGTGCCATCGCTGACTATTGGGGGTGAATCTTTGCCCCCCACAGAGAGGGCTCGCAATCTGGGTGTCCTTCTGGACGCACGGCTGTCTTTAGAAGAGCATATGACGGCCGTGGCCCGGGGGGCCTTTTATCAGGTTTGCCTGATTCGCCAGTTGCAGCCCTTTCTGGATCGGGATGCCCTGCGCACGGTCACTCACGCCCTTGTCACCTCCCGGCTGGACTATTGTAATGCTCTCTACATGGGGCTCCCCTTGAAGAGCACTCGGAGGCTCCAACTGGTCCAGAATGCAGCCACGCAGGTGGTTATGGGTGCAACTCGATGCGCCCATGTGACACCCCTCCTGCGCGAGCTGCATTGGCTCCCAGTGGTCTTCCGGGTGCAATTCAAGGTGTTGGTTACCACCTTTAAAGCACTCCATGGCATAGGACCCGGGTACCTTCGAGACCGACTTCTGCCACCAATAGCCTCCCACCGACCAGTCCGCTCCCACAGAGAGGGTCTCCTCCGGGTGCCATCGGCCAAGTTATGTCGGCTGGCAACACCCAGGGGGAGGGCCTTCTCTGTGGGAGCCCCAGCCCTGTGGAATGAACTGCCCCCGGAAATACGTAAGATCTCCGACCTCCGGGTGTTTCGCTGCGCACTGAAGACCCTGTTGTTCCGCCAGGCCGGGCTATTAACATAACGATTTTAAATTGGGGTATTTTTAAATTTCTGGGATTTTAATTGGAGCCTAATTATTTAATGATTTTAAATTTTAATCGTTGTTTTGTTCTGTGTTTTTAAATAGGCTGTACACCGCCCTGAGTCCTTCGGGAGAAGGGCGGTATAGAAATAAAATTATTATTATTATTATTATTATTATTATTATTATTATTATTATTATTATCTTATTGCTGTTCTAACATCTGTAATATCTGGAAAGTTCATATGATAGGTGGCAGTCCTTCAGATAGTCTGAATGTAAAGCATGGGTGTCAAACTCAATCATGTCCAGTGGTGGGATTCTACTGGTTCTTCAGGTGAACTGGTAGCGGCGGCGGTGGGAGGCTCCGCCCACCTGCCTGATTGTCATCATGGATGCTCTGCACATGCACAGAAGGCTCTGTGCATGCGCAGAGGTGGCACGTGCACATGCTCACAATTCAGAACTGGTAGTGAAGGTAAATGAATACCACTACTGATCACGTCACATGATGCATCGTGACATATCGTGACTTTTTTGCCTTTGAGGAGCCAGGATGGGCATGGCCTGGGGGGCCATTTTGACACCCCAGATGTAAAACATTTAAGGTTTTAAAAATCCAAATTAGCCACATTTTGGAAATGAGCTGCAAATATAGGTGCCAATCAGTTGGTATGATGGCCATTTTTGATACCTTTGCAAATTCTGGATTCTGAAAATACCAAATTATCCAAACAATTATCATAAGGTGCTTAGACATATGAGGTTTTCATACAGTGCTAAGTCATAATATGTTTCAGTTTTGCCTAATGTGATATTCAAACCTAGCTATTGCTACTGCAATTCATAAACAGTAGTTTTGGGCTTAATATTCTATATCAGTTGATATCATAACTGAATGGCTTATTGCAGTAAACTGAAAACGACTCTCACCCTGGTCATCACTTCTTTACTCTCCTACCATCGGAAAGGAGATATAGAAGTATAGCCAGCCGCACAAATAGGTTGAAGAACAGTTTTTATCCGTGGGCTGTCAGACTCCTGAATGAGAAATAACATCATAACTATGTAGTATGATGGACTGCAGGGCCGGCACAATGTGTAACATGTTCACACTGGTGCAATAGGACTGGGTATTTTGTTAATATGATTTATTGGGTTAGGGATTTTCTGCCTTCACTGTGAGTTGTATTGTGCTTCGGGGGGGGGGGGGTGTACTGAGGGAGCTCAACCAATCTCATTGTACATATGTTGTGCGCTGACAATAAAGATTTGAATTTGAAAAGAAGCCAATGGTAACATAAAACCCACAGCTGATTCCATTCTTAAAGCCACAATATATAAAAATGGATTATGTGTGTGGTTTGTGCCTGAGTATAGATCTACAGGATCTTAAATATCCACCTTTCCCACTGCATTCTCTTGAATGAAGCAAGCTACTCTGGCCATACAATTAAATAATAAATCATCATGCATCCCTGTAGAAACAAGTAGCATACACGTCCCAAACATAGCAGCATACTATTTTCTTCTATTGGATATTGTATTATGTTCATGTTTCAAGGAAAAGACCAAAAACCAAATCTTTACTCGAGGTTACACCGGGTCAGCAAAAAATCCCTTTCAGATGGTACGCAAGCATAAGATTTTAAATCAAATGTACATTAAGTCCTTATGCACTTGTCATGCTATACGTGGGTGTCATTCTGGTTGATCAAGATTAATTTCAACTTCAGTAAGTAGCTTTCAAGGTACCTCAGTTAACCCTATGCAATTGGGCAATATGGAACACTGTTACATGTTCTACAATAAATTGAATTTAAAATGCGTAGGATGACAACTTGACTATCCACAGGAAACCCTACAACCATGATGGCGAACCTATGGCACGTGTGCCCGAAGTGGCATGTGGAGCCATGTCACCTGGCATGCGTGGTGTTGCCCGTTCCTCTTCTGGGTTTCTGGTGCGCATGCGCGTGTGACGATCAGCTAGCTTTTTTGCATGCGGCAGCACCAGAAACAAAAAGATCTTCTAGATGGTCTTCCATTTTCCTGTATGAGCATGCATGCCAGCCAGCTGATCGTCACATGCACATGGGCACCAGAAACCCAGAAGAGCAACTGGCTGAAACCGGAAGTTCAGTAGCTGAAACCAGAAGTTCATTTTCAGGGGCGCGCAAGCACCCTGGGCAGTTCCTGTTCTGGATTGCTGCCCAGGTGCACGTGTGCTCCCTTTTTGGCCCTCAGTGCCAAAAAGGTTCACCATCACTGCCCTAGAAAATCTCAGGAGAGTGAATAACATGCCAGAATTGAATGCCAGGGTTTTGAGTGAGGAATAGGTATTGGGGAAAATATTCCACTCTGATCTTTTCCTAAGTAAGAAAGTTTTGCTGGATCCAGATCCGTTCTACTAAGAAAAGGAGTCCTTGTTTTTATAGCAGGCCAACCCCTAATCTCTTCCTGAATCAACAGCCAAAAGGGCTGTGGGGAAAAAAGTAGCAGGAAGACCAGGAAGAAAACTTATAGACTGATATAAAACCTAGGATGCAAATTCTAGACAGGATGGTGAGAAAGATAGTCTCACTTAATTACTCTGGGTGTTATCACAACACCCAACCAAGATTTGATTTGAATTGATTAATTTTTGAACTTCCAGCTCATGCATGGCATCCAAACTGCCTGTAAGAAAAACAGCAAACTTGAGCAAACACTGCCATGTGGAACGAATGTCATTTAATGGTGTCATTCATATTTAATAGTGGTATCGTGATAATTAGCTAATATGAATTTGTTACACTCATAATGCTTGGCTACATTATGAACCATGCTCAGTAGATAATTAAACTCAAGTTCAATAGTGCATATGCCCCATATCAATTCTTGTTGGTGTCTGTGCTGTGATGCTTAAGGAGACATTCCTTGATTGTCCTTAAGGAAATATTCCTTGATATTGTTCTTAAACAATATTAACCACAAAACAAACTTCATTTCAGATAGTTTTGTAATACTAAATGTTTCCTGTCAATGAAAATCCTTTTTTAATTATTTTTGTGAAGGCAAGACCAATGTGGTTCTTCATCTGGATCAATTGTATTTTACAGCTATTTTCCTCATACAGATTAAAAATACATGTTTCAATAGCTGAAACAAGATCAACAGAAGATTCACCTGTGAATTACTACCCATTTATTACCATATACTTAATTATTTCTTGGAAACAATGCTGGATGAAGTGTAATCTGATCTAATCCAGCAAGCCATTTCTCATGTTCTAATGGAAGGTTACAGATTCATGCTCACTTGACGTAGTAGAATTGTGATTTTACACATTTTTCTTTCTAAATATAAAACTCATTTCTGAATCATTAGGTATCTATATTTACCAAAAGTCATCTCTAAAATTCCTTAGCCATGCACAGTTGTGTGTGGAACTGAGTTACAATATGGGGTGAACGATGCATGCAAATGCAAATCCAGATGCACCACTATCTGATAAGGGGGGTCAAACTGGCAGCCCGCAGGCTGGATGTATCACATGCAAGCCACGTCCACCCTAGCTCCACAAAGGGGGAAAACATCATGAAACATCACATGGTGGCAACATGACATGGCAAATTTGACAGCTGTGATCTAGGGTAAAATATAAATATACATATTGCATTTATTTTATGAATTGGAGCAGCATTCAAATGCAGTGTTTTTTATCCGGACTTCATTGATTTAGTTATACATATCTTCATGATGAATTAAGATCTAAACTTTTTTTTTAAGAAAAATTATGCGTTGTGTTAGATCGGCGCAGGAAATGGAAGACGCGACCAGCTCGTTACATTAGTAACATTTATTGAGTACAAGAACAGTAGCAAGACTGCCGTGCGCTGCCGGAGCTCTCCTTATATTCGCTCCGGCAGACGCACCGCCCCCTGACAGGGATTCAAACTTTCCCGCCCGGTGGCTGGCAGCCAATCCGGGCGGATGTCCTTATAAGGACATAACACTCCTCCCCCCTAGTCCAAAGAAAAAAAGTTCAGTGTTCGTCAATAAACGTGACCTAGTCCTGCAGGTACGTAGGACGCCTCGGCACCCTACTTGACCTGCGCAGTCTCATTTCTCCCGTGTCCCCGCCCTGGACGGACGGGGTTCCTGTGGCTCCTGGATCCTTCCCCGGAACCGGGCTCGGTTCGGCTGGCGAGTGTGCGGGGTCACCCTCAGCGCCTCCGGCCGGACCGCAGACCTTGGATGGCTGGTTCTGGTGGTCTTCCTCCTGGCCTGTGGATCTTTCGCCTCGGCGGTGCTGTTCAGTTCCGACCCGGGAAGAGCGTCTGAGTCTCAGTAAGATCCCGGCTGTCACTTGCTCTTCCTCGGTCTCCCGGTGGCTGCGGTTCTGCTGCGGCCCGGCCCGCTGTGGTCTGTAGGGTGGTTCGGGCCGGTGCCCTTGGGTCCGGTCTGCCCGCTGTGGGTGGTGTTGGCTCGGGTAGCGGTGTCCGACCTTGCAGGGTTGGCGCAGGTCTCCTTGGCCGGGCAGGCGTTGGCCTTCCCCATCGGGTTGGTGGTGGTCGACCTGGTTGGGGTGTCGTTGTGGGGATACCTCCTCGGGTCGGTGGAGGTCTCCCCTGCCGGGGTGGCGCAGACCTCCCTGGCCGGGTTGTTGTCGGCTTTCCCTTCCCCCTAGTCCCTGGTCTACCGCCAGTTGGTGGTTGGGGTCGTCTGGGTTGGGTTGTTGTTGCCGGGTTGTTTCTTGCGTTGGGCGGGGGTCCCTCTCGCCGGGGAGTCGTGTGCCACCCTCGCCCATGTGCTGTGGTGTGCCCATCTGCGATGGTCCCCGGTCTACTCGCCTTGCGTTGAGGTCTCCCTGGTAGGGCTGCCGTGGGTTGCCTTCACTGGTAGGGTGCGGTGCTTCCCTTCTGGTCAGATCCCGGTCTACCTGCGGGCTGGGTCGGGGGTCCCTGGGCCTGTTGTGCCGGGTGCCCACCTGGCTGGGTTGGTGTTGCCATCCCCCATGCGGTTGGCCCCGGTCTACCTCGCTGCACTGCCGACGTGACAGTGCCTGGTAGTGTGCTGGGCCGACCTCGTCGGGATGGCGTTGCTCTGCCTCGTAGGGGTGTGGTAGGCCTACCTCGTCTGGGTATGGTAGGTCTACCTCGCTGGGGTGTTGTAGGCCTACCCCGTCTGGGTGTTGTAGGCCTCCCTCGTCAGGCTGGTTTTCGTGTGCTCCCCCCCACCTTTTCTGGAGTTGGTCGATGTGACGTCTCACGACCTGTCCATCTTCCAACTCGACGGTGTAGGATTTGGGGCCGGTTGTGCTGGCAATCTTCCCTTTCAGCCACTTAGGAGAGCCGTTGAAATTCAGCGCGAAAACTGAATTTCCTTTGCTGAAGGCGCGAAGCGGCCGGCTGGCGGTTGCGGTCACTTCCGGGCTGTATTGGGGGTGCAGCCGGTCCAAGGGTGACCTCAACCTTCTGCCCATGAGGAGTTCGGCCGGGCTCTTGTGGGTGGTGGCATGCGGCGTGATGTGCTGGGTGAGGAGGAAGTTGTCGATGCGTTCTTGCCAGTCTCCTGGGCCCATCTTGGTGAGGGCTTCTTTTGTGAGCCAGACCATCCGTTCCGCTTGTCCGTTTCCGGCCGGCCTGTACAGAGCGGAGAGGGCATGGTGGATGCCCAGTCCTGCCAGGAAGGACTCCATGGCCAGGGATGTGAGCTGGGGGCCGTTGTCCGAGACCAGCACGTCCGGTAGTCCGTGTGTGGCAAACAGGCGGCGCAGGGCTCGGATCGTCGCTTCTGTTGTGGTAGATGCCATGGGTACCACCTCGAGCCACTTGGAGAAGGCATCTACCACGATGAGGAGGTGTCGCCCCTGCATCGGGCCCGCGAAGTCGATATGGACCCTCGACCAGGGGTTGCTGGGGGTCTCCCAGTTCATGACTTCGGATTGCGGTGGCGCGGGGCGGACTTCTTGGCACGGGTCACATCTGGAGACCCATTGTTCGATGTCTCTGTCCAGTGAGGGCCACCAGACGTAACTCCGTGCCAGGGCCTTCATGCGGACGATGCCCGGGTGCCCGTTGTGCAGTGTCTCTAGCGTCCGCCGTTGCAGAGTGCTTGGAATCAGCACCCTGTCTCCCCATAGCAGACAGCCCTTTATGGTGGACAGCTCCTTCTGTTTCCTGGTGAACGGGCTGAACCTCTCTTCCGTCTGTTCCGATGGCCACCCCCTGAGGATCCAGGACCTTACTTGGCGGAGGGTGGGGTCTCTCTGGGTGTGTGCGGCCACATCTGCGGAGGAGACTGGACAGCTGGCGTCGTCATCTATGTGGAATAGATGGAGCGTGGGGGCTGGGTCTTCCACCGGGTTTTTCGATGGGCATCTACTGAGTGCGTCGGCGTTTCCTATGGCTGTGCCTGGCTGGTGCACGAGCCTATAGGAGTAGCTGGCCAGGAAGATGGCCCATCTCGTCATCCGCGGGGACATGAAGGTTGGGGTGGGTTGGTCGCCTGCGAGTAGTCCCAGGAGTGGCTTGTGGTCGGTGACTATGGTGAAACGTCTTCCGTACAGGTATTCGTGGAAGCGCTTCACTCCTGCCACGATTGCCAGGGCTTCTTTGTCCAGCTGACTGTAGTTCCGCTCTGCGCCGGACATGGTTTTCGAGAAGTAGGCAATGGGGGCTTCCGTGCCGTTGGGCAGCTCGTGGCTGAGAACTGCCCCCACCCCGTATGGCGACGCGTCGCAGGTCAGCTTGATGGGGAGCGTCTCGCTGTATTGGATGAGGACGCTTTTGGACGTCAATAGTCCTTTGATGGCCCAGAACGCTGCTTCCTCTTCCTGGCCCCACTTCCAGGACGCCGATTTCCCCAGCAGGCAGTGGAGTGGCTCAGCAACTGTGGCTTTCTGTTTTAAGAAGATGGCGTAAAAGTTGAGCAACCCAAGGAAAGCCTGAAGCTCCGTTTTGTTTTTTGGGCTCGGCGCTTCATGGATTGCTTCCACTTTTGATTTGGTGGGGTGGATGCCCGTGCTATCAATGAGATAGCCCAGGAACTCGACTTCCTGTACTCCTATGATGCACTTGTCCCGCCTGACTCTCAAACCCTTGGCCTTGAACCGCTGCAGGACAAGCCTGAGCCTTTCAAGGAGTTGGGCTCTTGAGTCCCCGGAGATGAGCACATCGTCGAAGTAAGGCACCACCCCTGGAACGCCTTGGAGCAGGCGTTCCATCATGGATTGGAAGATGCCGGGGGCAGCGCTGATTCCAAATTGGAGGCGGTTGCATTTGAATGCCCCCCTGTGCGTGACAATTGTTTGTGCCTCCGCCGTTTTTTCATCCACTGGCAATTGCTGGTAAGCCTGGGCCAGGTCCTGTTTAGTGAATATTGAGCCAGATCCCAGGGAATGCAGCAGGTGTTGCACTACTGGGACTGGGTATGCGCTCTGTGCCAATGCCTTGTTGATGGTACAACGGTAGTCGGCGCAGATGCGCACAGACCCATCATGCTTCAGTGGGGTCACAATGGGGGTCTCCCATGAGGCATGATCGATCGGTTCCAGGACGCCCTGGGTGATCAGCTTATCCAGCTGTTCGTCTACTTTAGGCCGCAGGGCGAATGGGACTCGGCGGGGCTTGAGCCTAATTGGGGTGACTCCCTTATCCAGATTGAAAGAGATTGGCCTCCCCACAAATTTCCCCAGCTTACCATCGAAGACTTCCTTGAACTCTT
Organism: Arizona elegans; assembly: GCA_022577455.1. NCBI lineage: Eukaryota > Metazoa > Chordata > Lepidosauria > Squamata > Colubridae > Arizona > Arizona elegans. The sequence continues at coordinate 38,762,911 of JAKOOJ010000008.1, read as the reverse complement.
CGATGAGGTTGTCGAGTTCGTCCCTGCAAATTTGGTTGATGCCTTCGATTGAAAGCCCCAGCGGCTTGAACCACTCCACTCCTAGCAGGTTCGGTTGGCTGTCCTTTACGACGGTGATGGGGAGCTTGCCTTCGAACTGCTTGTAGGTGACTCGGATGTTGGCTCTTCCTAACACTCCGATGGGGTTTCCCCCAAAGTCGACGAGCTTGGAGTGTAGTGGCTTCAGCTCTCGCTTGGTGATGCTGGGTTGCAGGCGCTTCAACTGCTGCCAGTCCATGATGGAGTAGACCGAGCCCGAGTCTACCTCCATTTTGCAGGGTGTTCCCTCCACGTAGATGGTCACGTGGAACTTGGTGGCATTGTCTGAGGTCGTGTGTGCGATGGTCGTCTGGTGGACCGCTCCGCTCCGGGGGAATTCGTCGTCTCTGCGTCTGGAAGGGCCAGAGGACCGTTTAGATGATCTCTGGTAATTCTTCCGATTCTTGCGGGGACGGTGGCTGGAGGGCTCTGGGGCTGGTTCCTCAGCTCTGCAAGCTTCGGCGATGTGACCCCTTCTGTTGCAGCGTCGGCAGGTCGCATCTCTCCACTTGCAGGTTGCTCTGGCATGGTCCCCTCTGCAGCTGGCGCAGCGCTCCCCCTTGTAGTTCCGTTGGGCGGTTCCCCGCCTTGGGGGTCTGGATACCTTGTGGACGGTGGATTCTCCCTCTGATTCGGATCCAGCTGTGGAATCCTCTGTTGACGATTGCGCTGTGGAGCGTATCTTGTGGATTCCCTTTGCTCTGCTTACTGCGGCGGCTGCTTTCTCCGAGATTTCGGATGCGGTGGCTTCCTCCACCACATCCTTGAGCACGAGTTTCTTTCTGCTCAGGAATTTCTTTTGGAGGCCCCTGTCCCTCATGCCGAAAACCACGTGGTCAGCGATGGCGTTGTCCACGTGGTCAAACTCACAGCTGGCTGCGATCTGGCGTAGGGCGGCCACGAATTCTTTGATGGTCTCACCTTCCTTCTGATCCCTCTGATAGAAGGTGAAACGGTTCGCCACTGGTGTTCCCGTTGGGGCATAGTGGTCTTCCAGGATCTGCAGCAGGTCTGCCCATGGCACTTCCTCGATGTCTCGTGGTGCTACGAGATCGATTGCCATGTCGAGTACTTCGGAGCCGCAGTTGGCCAGGAAGATGCCCTTCTTTCGGTCATCGTCGGCGTCCCTGATGTTGTTGCCTCTCAGGTATTGCCGAAATTTGACCACGTAGGATTTCCACTTGTCCTTCCCTGGGCGGAAAGGAGCAAGGGCTGGCAAAGTGACTTCAGCAGATGCCATGCCTTTGGAAATGCCTACTGTGGTTCCAAGTGCCGGAGTCTTGGTCTTGTTGGCTTGGTGCCACGAGGTTCGTCTCTTCTCTCTAGTCCTTCGTCGCCAGTGTTAGATCGGCGCAGGAAATGGAAGACGCGACCAGCTCGTTACATTAGTAACCTTTATTGAGTACAAGAACAGTAGCAAGACTGCCGTGCGCTGCCGGAGCTCTCCTTATATTCGCTCCAGCAGATGCACCGCCCCCTGACAGGGATTCAAACTTTCCCGCCCGGTGGCTGGCAGCCAATCCGGGCGGATGTCCTTATAAGGACATAACACGTTGTTTGCTGCTACTATTAAAAACATGGATTTTACACCAAGGAACACTGAGTTCCAAAATGATACTAATGTAATGACGCCACCTTTTTCAGTTACTTGCAAGTGCCCGTCCTACATGTCTACTTCAGGAAGATATTCTAATTTCTTCAGCGTTTTGTCTTGGCAGTTCAACTTGTTAGGCAGCTCATGTCAGTTACTAGGTGGCCTCTTAACTGAAGAAATCTTGTTCCTCTCATAGTAAATCTGATAAATGTTTGTGGGAGAAAATGTAGTCCTAAAATAGCTGTGTAAAATATTATAAGCTCATATGCAAAGTATCTTGGAAGGCAGACAAGGAACCCAAGAGCTACCTACCTACCTTCCTGATATCCTACAACAAAACACAAGTTCAGAAAGGAAAGGGAGAAGATATTACTATCTTTGCTAGCCCACTATTTCTCAAACTTTAAGATATGTGAACATCAACTCCAAGAATTTCCAAGCATGGCTGCAGAATTCTGGGAGTTGAAGTTGACATGTGTTAAAGGTGCCACCAGACTTCAAATTTTGCGCTTAGACAATTTAGAATTACGCCAACTTCAGTCTGACCTAAGTGTAGTACATAAAATTATCTGCCACAATGTCCTACCTGTCAGTGACTACTTCAGCTTCAGCCACAACAATACATGAGCAAATAATAGATACAAACTCAAGGTAGACTGCTCCAAACTCGATTGCAGAAAATATGACTTCAGTAACAGAGTGGTCAATGCCTGGAATGCACTACCTGACTCTGTGGTTTCTTCCCCAAACTCCCAAAACTTTAACCTTAAACTGTCTACTGTTGACCTCACCCCATTCCTAAGAGGTCTGTAAGGGGCGTGCATAAGTGCACCAGCGTGCCTACCATCCCTGTCCTATAATATTCCTTTTTACTCTTACTCTTTTCATTTATTCAAATTATGTTTATATTTTTACCTGTTATCTTATATATGCTTGACAAATAAATAAATATAAATAAATAAAAAGTTTGAGCAACACCATGTTAGCCTAATGTGAAATACAGTGTAGAAAACTTTACAGACCTCACTTTTATGCAGTCAAAATCCTTTGCAGATGTTTTGTTTTGCTTTTTAACCCAAATTGTAGAAACAGAGAATAGCCTTTGTTAATATGCCTATGAAGTATCCATATTAATGTACTACAGCAATTTGTACAGTAATAGGTGGAGCACATTCATCCTTGTCTTCTGCCATTTCTCTTACAAAAGGGAAAAGGTGGTGTGCTACTGCACACTTATTTGCTGGCCCAATGTACTAATATGACTAGTCCAGCTATAATCTCCTACTGCTAACATACATTTAATCACATTGGTGTCTTCTAATTTCTTATGACTGACTTTATTAGGATCTAACCTGAGGATTGTGATCCTAGCGCAATTTTCTGTGTGGTTATTGAAAATCATTGAGTGTACAATGTTGTGAAGATAGTCAGCCCATCCAAAAAAAAAAAGAGTTCATATCAAAAAGACTAAGAAGAAAGTATCACAAGCTCTAAAATGTTTTATGTAATTTCCGAGACATTTTGGAAGCACATATGAAGGAGAACAGGATTCTGTTGCCTCCCACATTAATTTTTGGCCACATTCAGCAGGAATCTTTTCTTGTCCATGAAGATTCCCAAATCACTTTTGAACTATGGAACAGTGGAAAATCAGATCTTTGGATTGATAAATATGCTTGATTTTAAATAGATAAAATAACTTAAATCCTGTAATACCTTGCAACAGAAAATAGCCAGCTAAAGCAACCAAGTCCATACACAGGAATAATGTTGGGTGGAACACCCCGTTTTAAGAGCAAAACTCACTCAGTAGAATGGGATATGTAAGAGGTGAGGAGGCTGAGCTTTTACATGGTGCAGAATGAAAAGTGGTATATTCCCAACTAAGACGGACAGTATTAAGAATTCTGGGAATTGTAATTGAGTAATATGTGGAATTCCATGATTATTTCATCTCATGCATAATGTGATTCTGAAGATACTGTCTGAAGGTATTATATTTTCATTCTCCATTTTATAATTCACTCTTTCGCCATAAAACTGTAACGGTAGCATTAAAATGGCCTACAAACTCACTGGTGCAAGTTACCTTGATTGAACAACTTCTATCAAGATAGGACAGCCATTGGTCCTTGTTCCTTCTATTGTAGTAACAAATTCTCTGTTCCATAGTCTAAAATTGTAAGGGTTTTAGAAGAGCGAAAGAGGAGGAGGGGAAGAAAAAAAGGGAGGTTTCTGAAAGACAAGATGGATTTTCTCCATTATTAACTCCAACATTATTTAGAATTTTCTTGGAAAAAATATTATAAACCTTGGAAAGCAATCAAATTATTTTTTTTTCCTTTGAAAATTCATTATCTGGAGCAATCCACATTTTTCTTTTTTTCTTTTTGCAAAGAGTGCCTGGCTGTCAGGACTGCTGTTGCAGCAGAATACAATAGCACCATTCATTTCTCTGGGCACAGGGTTAGTCAGGGCCTTGCATGCCTTGTCTTATTAAATTACCTGATGCCTTCTGGCATTTTGCTTAGGTCTGCTCTATTAGAGAGGCAAGACAGCTGTTTGCAAGGCTGAAAATTCATCCCACTTCTGAAATATGCTGAGAGGAAGCAGAATAAGGAAATTTAAAAAAGAATACAGTAGGGCAACTCCAGCTTTTCTTTAGCTGCAGGCTAACACACTGTCCAGTTTTCTAGGAATTTGTTCCATGTATGATACTAACAAATTAAGCGCTTGGCCAGAGAGAATATCATGTGTCCTGTTGGACTCTCCTGTTATTTGACTTTGTTGGCGTCTGTTCCTGATTTGTTTAACATGAAATTTGTCATCTCTCAAAATTAAGGCCAGTTTACCCATGATGGGCTACCTTACACACACATCTGACTAAGAACGTTTACATTTTCTGAAAAGCATATTCAACCATATATGCAAGAAAAGTCACAAGGGAATTTCTTATGTAAAAAGATAGGCAAACTTTGCTAGCCAGAGACACACCTCTTTTCTACAGTTTCCTTAATTTCTTCTTTCGTTCTGTTTTGTGAATTGAAAGTTTAGGTTAACATTTTAAGGCAGGGATTTGTCCCACTTGTTGGCTGGAAGGATATACCTAGATTTTTTGGGGGTTCTGCCCCAAAACTTTTGAACTTATGGCCAATGAGGTCCAAATATCTCCTGTTAGACCAAAGCTGAAAGTTTCAAAATAGTATTGTCCCAAAGGTGCTTTTTCAAGAGGCAATTGGACTTTCTGGTTTTTCTTTGAAGATGTTTCGTCAGCTCTTCTTGGATGAGAAGCGAAATTTCTTCAAAGAAAAAAACAGAAAGTCCAGTTGCCTTTTGAAAAAGCATCTTTGGGACAACCATGACCTGGATGATTGAGAAACTCCATAGACTTTCTGTTAGATTGGCGCAGGGAAAAGGAATACGCGAGCAGCGAGTGGTCCATTCAGCACTTTTATTAAGAGAATCAGAACAGCCGACTGTGCTGCCGGACTCGCCTTATAAAGGGAGCCAGCAGGCAAGCCGGCCAATGACAGATCTTCAAATCTCCCGCCGGTGGACTAGCCAATCCAGCGGGGATGCCCATATACGGACATAACACTTTCAGAATAGTATTTCTGTGTTTGGGGCAATTTAGATGAGGCCTTAAGGGGCCGGGGAGATTTTATTCCCCAAATTATTCAATATAATTAAAAATGGGTCTAAAATTTTGTTCCTGTCTAACCTGGCAGTTCCAAAAAGAGTTATGTGAGATGCCAACTTCTCTTCCGAGGATAAACTGATATCATTCTAAAACCAGCAAAATAGCATATTGTGAAGAGACTGCAAGTCGTTCCAAAATGATTTAGAGGCTCCTAATGCACAACCTATTCTTTTAAAGCTTTAACTTAAATCTGTTAAGGTTTTCTCTTTGGGAATTTTATTCTTCTTCTAGGAGGAAGCAAGAAAGCACTGTCAAATATTAAATAAAGATTGGACTTGGTTAGTTCAAACCTATGGAAAATGAAAGACTATACTGTGGGGATGTTCTGCCCTGAAATCTGGCTAAAATATACTCAATAAATAATTACATGTTGGATTTCTCCCTTTCTACCCAACAAATCCATATGGTTTGGTTCCAAATCAATCCAGTGAAGTCAATAGAGTAAATCTACACCCAACCCAGTGGTGAAAGGCTCCTGGTAGCTATTGTGGCAGGTGGTTCGGAGAACCGGTAGTGATGGCAGCGCGAGGCTCCACCCACCCACCCGGGTGTTGTTACTTCCTGGTTTTAACCAGGAAGTAATTTGTTTTTTTACCCTCTGTGCATGTACAGAGAGTCTGTGTGTATATGTGATGCGCGTGCATGCGAGGGAAGCAAGTGCATGCATGGGGCGCATGCACTTCCAAACCGGTAATGAAGGTAAGTAGATTTCACCCCTGACCCAACCTAAGAATGCTTGATCTGAGATTCAGTTATATCACTGTGTTCTCAAATAAAACCTGCCCGGCCCCTTGGTTTTCCGAGGAGCTGAGGGGGATGAAGCGCCAAAAAAGACGCCTAGAGAGTGGTTGGAGGGCCAGTTGCTCCGAATCCGACCGAACACTAGTTAGGTCTCATATTAAGACCTATCTAGTGGCGATAAAAGCGGCAAAGCGTAACCACTTTTCCGCTCTTATTGCATCGGCAGATAACCGCCCAGCCGCCTTGTTTAGGGTGACTCGCTCCCTCCTACATCAGGGAGCGCGGGAAGACCCCTTGCAAGGGCAGGCTGAGGATTTTGCACAGTATCTGCACGATAAAATCGCTCAGATTCGGGAAGGCTTGGACTCTGACTGGGTAGATCCCGGCGGGGTGACTGAGGCTGGTCTTGAGAATGTTATCTGGGATGAGTTCGACCCTGTGACTCCTGAGGACGTGGACAGGATCCTGGGGAGGCTAAACGCAACCACATGTTTATTGGACCCGTGCCCCTCCTGGCTGGTACTGGCCACCCGGGAGGTAACACGAGGCTGGCTCCAGAGGATCATAAATGCTTCTTTGAGAGAGGGTTTCTTGCCTCCCGCCTTGAAAGAGGCGGTGGTGAGGCCCCTCCTCAAGAAGCCTTCTCTGGACCCAGCCGTTTTGGCAAACTATCGTCCGGTCTCCAACCTTCGCTTTGTTGCGAAGGTTGTGGAGAGTGTGGTTGCGCGACAGCTTCCACAGTTCCTGGATGAAACCGTCTATCTAGATCCGTGCCAGTCTGGCTTCAGGCCTGGGTACAGCACGGAGACGGCATTGGTCGCATTGGTGAATGATCTCTGGAGGGCTCGGGACAGGGGTTGCTCCTCTGTTCTGGTCCTATTAGACCTCTCAGCGGCTTTTGATAACATCGACCATGGTATCATGCTGCGCCGGCTGGAGGGACTGGGGGTGGGAGGCACCGTGCTGCGGTGGTTCTCCTCCTATCTCTCTGACCGGTCGCAGTCTGTGTTGGCAGGGGGGCAGAGGTCGACCTCGAGGCACCTTGCTTGCGGGGTGCCGCAAGGGTCGGTCCTCTCGCCACTCCTGTTCAACATTTATGTGAAGCCGCTGGGTGAGATCATCCGTGGTTTTGGGGTGCGATGCCATCTGTACGCTGATGACACTCAGCTGTACATTTCCACCCCAGACCACCCCAATGATGCCCTCGAAGTGATGTCCCAGTGTCTGGAGGCCGTGCGGGTCTGGATGGGGAGGAACAGACTTCGGGTTAACCCTTCCAAGACCGAGTGGCTGTGGATGCCGGCGTCCCAGTATAGCCAACTGGTGCCATCGCTGGCTATTGGGGGCGAGTCACTGACCCCCACAGAGGGGGCTCGCAACTTGGGCGTCCTCCTGGACACACGGCTGTCTTTAGAAGAGCATATGACGGCCGTGGCCAGGGGGGCTTTTTATCAGGTTCGCCTGATATGCCAGTTGTGCCCCTTTCTGGATCGGGACTCCTTGTGCACAGTCACTCATGCCTTGGTTACATCACGCCTGGACTACTGTAACGCTCTCTACATGGGGCTCCCCCTGAGGAGCACCCGGAGGCTCCAGCTGGTGCAGAATGCGGCCGCGCGGGTGATTATGGGAGCGACGTGGCACTCCCACGTAACACCTCTCCTGCGCGAGCTGCATTGGCTCCCGGTGGTCTTCCGGGTGCGCTTTAAGGTGTTGGTTCTCATCTTTAAAGCGCTCCATGGCTTAGGGCCAGGGTATTTGCGAGACCGCCTGCTGCTACCGATAACCTCCCACCGGCCAATACACTCTCACAGAGAGGGCCTCCTCGGGGTGCCGTCGGTCAGGCAATGTTGGCTGGTGGCCCCCAGGGGGCGAGCCTTCTCTGTGGGGGCACCCGCCCTGTGGAATGAGCTGCCTCCCGGAATACAATTGATCCCGGACCTCCAGACCTTCCGTAAAGCCCTGAAGACGTTTTTATTTCATCAAGCCGGCCTAGCCGAAATGGTTTTTAACTGGGATTTTAAATTTTATGGATTTGGGGTTTTAAATTGGGTAGCCAATTATTTAATTCTTTTAATTATCTTAACTTTTGTATTTGTATGTTTTTTAATTTTGGCTGTTCACCGCCCTGAGTCCCTTCTGGGAGAAGGGCGGTATACAAATTAAATAAATAAATAAATAAAATATAATTATAATACATTTTTAGCAATCAAGTCATTTATATAATAAAATATAATAAAAATATAATAAAAAATTATTATAATTTTTAGCAATCAAGTCATTTCAATATATGTGCTGATTTATACCTTGTTTCTACATTATAAGTTCATTGCTATTGGGAAGCCCTCTACCACATTCAGACATATAAAACCAGAGCAGACATATAAAAGAAAGCCATTAGAATGCATTGGGAATTCACAAAAATATTAACATCTTTGGGACAGCTGAATGGAAGACAACATACATTGGTATAAGCCAGGGGTCTGCAACCCGTGGCTCTGGAGCCGCATGGGACTTTTTCATCCCTCTGCTGCGGCTCCCTGTCATTCAAAACATGCATCACAACCGCCAATGTGTGACACCCACCAGCATGCGATTCATTGAGCTTTTCAACTCATTTTTTTTTCAGAGTTCAAAATGTTTTTGTTGCATGCAGAAATAAAAATTTGTTTTCTCTGTAGCAGTTCATTGATCACATAAATGCAACACACTATAGCTTTTTATACATAGCATAAAGGTAAAAAAAAAAACAATATATGCAGCATTATCTTCATTTTAGATGTCAAAAGGTTTTTGTGGCTCCCAGTGTTTTCTTTTCTGTGAGAAACAGGTCCAAATGGCTCTTTGAGGGTTTAAGGTTGCTGACCCTTGGTATAAGCCAATGTAAATTACCCAACTCATAGTTTGTATTCTTGTTTTGAATCAATCAGGGTTTAGTTTGTGATGGGAGATTCCAGGGAGAGTCAACTACAGTATTTAGAGCAGTGCTTCTCAGTGTCTGCAACTATAAGATGTTTAGACTTCAACCTCCAGAATTTCCCAGCCAGCATGCTGGCAAAGAAATTCTGGGACTTAAAGTCCACTCATTTTAAAACTGCAAATATTTATAGTAATCATTTTGTGAAATAGTCCTCTGGCAACCTCTTTCAAGACGGAGAAAACAGGGATGAGGACAGGATGTGTGACAAACTTCAAATTGTTCAACAAAGATCTGAAGCTGCAGTGAACCAATGCAGAAAGTGTCCTACCCCAATTTAAAAATATAAACTTTTTAAAAAAAATCTTTAAAAATTAAACTCATACCATTTTACTTGCTTCTTTGACCCTGTAGAGAGCACATCAAGGTTCTCAAGCATCACAAAATGCTTTTATTCATTAAAGGGACTGAAGCGGGGTGAAATTCCTTCCCTACTGGTTTGCAAATGTGTGTGCGCTGCCTGTGTGCTTGCTTCGCTCATGCGCATCATCGTCTACGCATGTGCAAAGCCTTCTGCGCATGCGCAGAGGCTTAAAATGTCACAAAAAAGTGACATCATGACATCCGCGCAGGTGGGCGGAACCTCCTGCAGCCGTCGCTACTGGTTCACCCAAGCCGGATAGAACCGGCTGAATTTCACCCTGGACTGAAGCCATAAATAATATTAACAGGCTGGTCTTAATCATTCATAGATCATATTCTGCAATTATTTCAGAAACACAGCTTTGGATCTGATTATGGTTATCAGGCCCCAAGAGAAAGTTCCTATTTCTTTAGGTTTTTCCTTATTTCTGATATGTTGCTGCCCTTTTATTTGTGATCCTTAGCCCACCTAATTTTGCCCCAGATGATTTCACAATTTAGATTTACTGATTGCATTCTAAACAGAGCAGAGTTGGCCTTATGGCTGACAAGCTGCACAATGTTGATTCAATAGTCCACTGACTAACACAACATTTTAAGCATTATAAACTGATAGTCATGTCAGTCATTCTCCATGCTCTTTTATAATTGATATTTTCCTTGAATTGCTAACTTCTAACTTTGAAAAGCTGTCTCACACTCTCATTATAAAATGCTCCTCTTGTTTTATTTTTTTTCCAGAAGGAACAATATTCAGGCTGAATGATTTAGTAAATGAAGAGCTCCATGTAGAACAGAAACACATTACGGTTTCCTGGAAAATGATTACAAAGAGAACAAGTTTGGGATACGTACAACGTATGTCATACAGTTAAAACAAAGAGTTAGTGTTTTCATTCAACTTAGTGGCAAATAGATTTTCCCAGTTAGGTCAGAATAGTATGACTGAATTAGAGAA